>CM033034.1:17508421-18984988 GCA_019207045.1 Branchiostoma floridae x Branchiostoma belcheri
GTTTTTCTGTTGAATATACGGCATCTGTAATCTATTTCAAACCGCCGTTTACGCAAAGAAGGGGGGGCTTCCCCGGTTTAGCTTATATGTTGCCAAGAGGTATATGAAATGTTGCGTATTTCTGTTAAACATACGACATGTTTAATCTTTGAATCCGCTCAGTTTAAGCAAACAAGGGAGACCTCCCCCGTTTAGCTTATATGTTGCCAAAACTGTACGTGAAATGTTGCGTATTTCTGTTAAACATACGACATGTTTAATCTTTGAATCCGCGCAGTTTAAGCGAACTAGGGGAGACCTCCCCCCTTTAACTTATATGTTGCCAAAACGTTTATGAAATGTTGCGTATTTCTGTTGAACATACGACATGTTTAATCTTTGAATCCGCGCAGTTTAAGCGAACTAGGGGAGACCTCCCCCGTTTAGCTTATATGTTGCCAAAACGTACATGAAATGTTGCGTATTTCTGTTGAACATACGACATGTTTAATCTTTGAATCCGCGCAGTTTAAACGAACTAGGGGAGACCTCCCCCGTTTAACTTATATGTTGTCAAGACGTATATGAAATGTTGGATATTTCTGTTGAACATACGACATTTTTAATCTTTGAATCCGCGCACTTTTAAGCGAACACGGGGAGACCTCCCCCGTTTAGCTTATATGTTGCCAAAACGTATATAAAATTTTGCGTATTTCTGTTGAACATACGACATGTTTAATCTTTGAATCCGCGCAGTTTAAGCGAACTAGGGGAGACCTCCCCCCTTTAGCTTATATGTTGTCAAAACGTATATGAAATGTTGCGTATTTCTGTTGAACATACGACATGTTTAATCTTTGAATCCGCGCAGTTTAAGCGAACTAGGGAGACCTCCCCCCTTTAACTTATATGTTGCCAAAACGTTTATGAAATGTTGCGTATTTCTGTTGAACATACGACATGTTTAATCTTTGAATCCGCGCAGTTTAAACGAACTAGGGGAGACCTCCCCCGTTTAACTTATATGTTGTCAAGACGTATATGAAATGTTGGATATTTCTGTTGAACATACGACATTTTTAATCTTTGAATCCGCGCACTTTTAAGCGAACACGGGGAGACCTCCCCCGTTTAGCTTATATGTTGCCAAAACGTATATAAAATTTTGCGTATTTCTGTTGAACATACGACATGTTTAATCTTTGAATCCGCGCAGTTTAAGCGAACTAGGGGAGACCTCCCCCCTTTAGCTTATATGTTGTCAAAACGTATATGAAATGTTGCGTATTTCTGTTGAACATACGACATGTTTAATCTTTGAATCCGCGCAGTTTAAGCGAACTAGGGGAGACCTCCCCCGTTTAACTTATATGTTGTCAAGACGTATATGAAATGTTGGGTATTTCTGTTGAACATACGACATCTTTGAATCCGCGTAGTTTAAGCGAACTATGGGAGACCTCTCCCGTTTAGCTTATATGTTGCCAAAACTGTACATGAAATGTTGCGTATTTCTGTTAAACATACGACATGTTTAATCTTTGAATCCGCGCAGTTTAAGCGAACTAGGGGAGACCTCCCCCGTTTAACTTATATGTTGTCAAGACGTATATGAAATGTTGGGTATTTCTGTTGAACATACGACATCTTTGAATCCGCGTAGTTTAAGCGAACTAGGGGAGACCTCCCCCGTTTAGCTTATATGTTGCCAAAACGTACATGAAATGTTGCGTATTTCTGTTGAACATACGACATGTTTAATCTTTGAATCCGCGCAGTTTAAACGAACTAGGGGAGACCTCCCCCGTTTAACTTATATGTTGTCAAGACGTATATGAAATGTTGGATATTTCTGTTGAACATACGACATTTTTAATCTTTGAATCCGCGCACTTTTAAGCGAACACGGGGAGACCTCCCCCGTTTAGCTTATATGTTGCCAAAACGTATATAAAATTTTGCGTATTTCTGTTGAACATACGACATGTTTAATCTTTGAATCCGCGCAGTTTAAGCGAACTAGGGGAGACCTCCCCCCTTTAGCTTATATGTTGTCAAAACGTATATGAAATGTTGCGTATTTCTGTTGAACATACGACATGTTTAATCTTTGAATCCGCGCAGTTTAAGCGAACTAGGGGAGACCTCCCCCCTTTAACTTATATGTTGCCAAAACGTTTATGAAATGTTGCGTATTTCTGTTGAACATACGACATGTTTAATCTTTGAATCCGCGCAGTTTAAGCGAACTAGGGGAGACCTCCCCCGTTTAGCTTATATGTTGCCAAAACGTACATGAAATGTTGCGTATTTCTGTTGAACATACGACATGTTTAATCTTTGAATCCGCGCAGTTTAAGCGAACTAGGGGAGACCTCCCCCGTTTAACTTATATGTTGTCAAGACGTATATGAAATGTTGGATATTTCTGTTGAACATACGACATTTTTAATCTTTGAATCCGCGCACTTTTAAGCGAACACGGGGAGACCTCCCCCGTTTAGCTTATATGTTGCCAAAACGTATATAAAATTTTGCGTATTTCTGTTGAACATACGACATTTTTAATCTTTGAATCCGCGCACTTTTAAGCGAACACGGGGAGACCTCCCCCCTTTAGCTTATATGTTGTCAAAACGTATATGAAATGTTGCGTATTTCTGTTGAACATACGACATGTTTAATCTTTGAATCCGCGCAGTTTAAGCGAACTAGGGGAGACCTCCCCCGTTTAACTTATATGTTGTCAAGACGTATATGAAATGTTGGGTATTTCTGTTGAACATACGACATCTTTGAATCCGCGTAGTTTAAGCGAACTATGGGAGACCTCTCCCGTTTAGCTTATATGTTGCCAAAACTGTACATGAAATGTTGCGTATTTCTGTTAAACATACGACATGTTTAATCTTTGAATCCGCGCAGTTTAAACGAACTAGGGGAGACCTCCCCCGTTTAACTTATATGTTGCCAAAACGTACATGAAATGTTGCGTATTTCTGTTGAACATACGACATGTTTAATCTTTGAATCTGCGCAGTTTAAGCGAACACGGGAAGACCTCCCCCGTTAAAAGCTCCTTGGTTTAGCTTATACTTTTGTGTAGTGAGTGGTGTTTAATCATGATATTTTTCTTACTATCAAACGGCGAGTATTTCTACTACAAGTAAATGTACGAATGATTTCTTTATCTACAAGCAAGCGTCAAGAAAGAACAGTCTGGACACACAGGCAGTGTCTTCCCGTGTTCCTTGTGTTTGTTTTGGTTATTGTGATATGCGTGGACAGACTAGATGTAAATTTATTCAGCGTTAATTCGTACGCGCATACCGCATGGGGCGCGCCTCCGTCTGTGGCCGGCATACTATACATACACAGCGGCTGTGTCATGTGATAGGATGTATCCAATGGCAGAAAAGAGTGGGGGGTTCAAATTTACCCTACCATAAGGAGCGGTTATTTTCCAGGCGCTCATTTGAAAAGTAGTATTGAAGAAAGTTTGGACCTGTTCTAACCCGCTAGTTGTGGCCGTGACACTGCTGTTTCCGCCTAGGACCCCCGGTGACGGAATTTGACGCAAAGATAGTAGGTGGCTATCATTCTGTACAAGTTGATGTTGTTGGAAATCGACACAGATTGGGAAATCACGACCATTGTACCATCCGGATTAATACGTAGAAGCCGAGACTGCAAGCTGAACATGTTTCGCGTCCAGATAATCCAAGAGTCCAAGACCATCCAACAACACGAGTCATATCGGCCACTACTCTAGATCTTACCGGATTCTTATTCCTGTGGTGGCCAGATGGAACTGTGTGCTCTTTTTAACTTACGCCGTGACGCCTCGCCCGACACTGGAAATGGGACTGTGGACTTAGATGCTGCACGGAATTGCACAGCCGTTGTGATTGCTTCAACTGCCGACTACATCAGAATGATAGGCCACAAATACCTAGTAGGCTGTAGGTTTTTTTTTACTTTTCCATGTAATGTTTTCTCGTAATTCAATAAAATTTCAAAGTTTCATCCATTGTATTTTCTTGCTTTAAAACGTGTTATGATTAACTTTATCCCGCTAAAATGACACTTATCCACACCTTATAATCACCTTAATGCACACGTATATGAGACGTAGAAAGGGAACTTTAAACATGTCTTAAGGGTGTTTTAGTACGTATTTATGACAACTTTTAGCTGCTATAAGTACAAATATAGACACATTAAAATCCTCTTAATGCGCATGTATATGAGACGTAAAGAGGCTTCAGAGAAGATAAAAGGGAACTTTAAACATGTATTAAGGGTGTTTTTATAAGTGTTTATGACAACTTTAAGCTGCTAAAAGGCAACAATACACATCTTATAAACATCTTAATGCACACGTATATGAGACGTAAAAAGACTTACGAGGAAATAAACGTGAACTTTAAACATGCCTTAAGGGTGTTTTAATAAGCGTTTATGACAACTTTAAGCTGCTAAAAGGGCACCAATACACAAATTATAAACATCTTAATGCACACGTATATGACAAGTATAAAGGCTTCAGAAGAAATAAACGTGAACTTTAAACACGTACTAAGGGCGTTTTAATAATCATTTACGAAATATTTAAGCTACTGAAAGGCAACTTAAAAAACCGGAAAATACGGATCTATAAGCACCTAATGATCATCTTTACGCACACGTAAATGAGCCGTAACGATGTTTAAAGTTTTATGAAACTTAATATTTAATTGCAATTTAAATGAGTTTTGATAAACATTTACAACATCTTTAAGCTGCTGAAAGGCAACTTAAAAAAACGGAAAATACGGACCTATCCGCACCTATAAGCCACCTAATGATCATCTTTACGCACACGTAAATAAGCCGTAACGATGCTTAAAGTTTTATAAACGTAATATTTAAATGCAATTTAAATGAGTTTTAGTAATTATTTACAACAACTTTAAGCTGCCGAAAGGCAACTTAAAAAACCGGAAAATACGGACCTATCAGCACCTACGTAAAGACTACGTAATGCCAATCTTTACGTACTCGTATAAGAGATGTATAGATCCGTAAAGAAGGAAAATACGTCAACGTTAAGCATCATTTAAGCATACTTAAATTCCGTTTTTCGTGCCGTGAATGTTAACACATTTAACGCTCTTGATCACAAATATATTAGTCACTGTTCATTCATTCAAAATCATATTGGTACAGATAAAAGTATAGTAAATAATACACCGTTGATGTTGGTTTAAAACATAGTTCTGACTCATAGTGTTATTGTAAACATATAAACTAAAGCAGACAAGCATGCGCTAAAGCTTAAATCATTGAGGAGCATTCTTGTTGTGAGCCTGCAGTTCTAGATAAAACCGCTAAATGGCGCTTCAGCACTACCAAAATTTGCATCCGTAATCGCAAGAGAAATTTGACATATTGAAAACCAACCTATGGGCGGAACCTGGTACTGCGGGGTTCCTTCACAGCGGCACCGTTTTGTTATTTTCGCCGATTCTTATATTTTATAATATAGATATTGCGTAAAAGTATAACTAAGAAGACAACAAAATACACAAAACGTAAGAAGACTCGTTCTTTATCTATGAAATTCGTTGAGCAATCTTTTGAGCCCCGCAGTGCCGCTACGGTGCCCCAATACAAGTGCAGTGAGATACCACCTGAAGTCAAAACATGTAACATCGATGGAACAAAATAAATTATGTTAAATTCACTACAAAACAATTTCCAACAAGTACCTTAGTTATGAAGGGCACAGGTGGTATTTTGATCATTACGGCACGAATGAAACGCACTTGAAATCTAATAAGTATCAACTGACTAAACGTATTGCCGGTTTCATATGGCATTTACGTCAAAGAAAGGCTTGGATTCACGCATTTGTAGCTGGAGAATCTGAATCATTACATAGAAGAAAAATTAAAACAATGTGGTAGAAATAGTAATAACATAGATATAATATTTTTGGCAATGAAGTGGGTGGGGAGTTTGGGAAAAAGAACTTTTGTTAACAAAGGCCCAAGCAAGGAAGTGTGACATGGTTGCAATCGCTGGATACTTCAAGCAAAGTTATCTATTTTGTTGAATATACTTTTTGCATTTCAATACGATATGGATGAGAAAGATATATTGAATGAAATATCGACAAATATTTCTTGAGTAATTTTGTTCCAAAGCTTCTAACAACAGCATACCATTTTTTAGCGACCTATGGGGCCATGGAGGCTAGATTTTTTGTTTCGAAGACCAAGGATTCTAGTCTACATGTATAACTATTTATATTTCAGCCATACCATAGGTATGGTGAAATATATTGTATTCGTAATGTTTCTTTCTTTCTCCTGTCAAATCGAATCAACTCCGCCATTTTCAAATCGATTGACTTGAAATTTGGCACAAAGGTAGAGTAAGCCAATACCCTCGGGTTTTTTTTTTTTTTTTTTTCATATCTGCCTTTAAACTGATTTTATTGAGGTTTTTGTCAATTTTTATGTATATTTTGGGCTCCTGTACCCTGGTATTACAGCCGAATGACATGAAATTTGGTAAAGAGGTGCCTTGATCATATGCCCACCAAGATTTAATAACAGTTTTGGCATACGGTACAACAAAATGCTTAATTTTGCGATTTTTGGCCATTTTTGGACAAAAAAGCACATTTTTGCCTCCTGTACCCTCGTTTTACAACCGAATGACCTGAAAGTTGGTATAAAAGTGCCCTTCAATTATGTGCACATGAATTCAATAACAGTTTTTCCATACAGTACAACATAATGCTTAATATTGCGATTTTACGGCCATTTTTGGACAAAAATTGGACATTTTTGGCTCCTGTTCCCTCATTTTACAACCAAATGACACGAAATGTGGTAAAGGGGTGATCTAGATAATTATCCAAATGACCCATGTATAATTTTTGGCATGGGACACTTTAAAATGATATATTTGGGAATTTTTGGGGTCATTTTCCAATGACCAAAGGGGTCAACGACCTCAAGGCCTATTGTTGCATGAGGGAGATGGCTGAAATATGCTGTATTTGCTCTCAAGCAAATGTCGACCTTTCTAGTTGTGTATAAGTTTTAATTAGAATAGTATGATTAGACTAGTATAGTTTAGTGATATTGAGTTTGAATTGAATTGAATTTGTCATTCTTATGAATTTTGGGTATTCAGTACACACAGCCAGGGCTGCCCAACTAGCCTGTGGCCCGTATAACAAAGGGATATCGATCCTGACAGAGCCAAAAACAATACAAATAGAATTTGACATGGACATAATTACAGTCATTAACAATACTCTAAGTACATTTGAGGCTTTTACACATTTCCCAAGACTATGACAAGAATCTTTATGTTGCTAATTGCATCCAGGAACGTAAAATCAACACCAAGCATTAAAAAAAAAACAGAACAAAACACACAGAGCGTAGAATGAAATTAGTAATAAGCATAACTTGTGTATACTTCTTGATATTCAGACTTTTACGTAAACAGCTCGTCCAAGACCCTGTTTGGAAATGTGACCCTAGTATTTGCCATGCCAGACGGGTATAGAAGGTTAAATGTAGGTCTTTCATATGCACATAAGAGTTTGAAATGATCTGGTCTGTCTGTTAACGCTCGGATGATGATGATGATGATGTTAACGTTGTGATGTTCTAAAGGTGGTATCTCAAGGCTGCATGGGCGCACCGGGTCGAGTATTCACTCGTATCATCAACGAGACCTTATACCTAGACTTTGGAAAGCTACTTTACACTACTTTCCTCCAAGCAGAAAATAAAAAATAAAAAAATTCGTGTCAGACTTCGCAGGTAAAAGACGGTGGTATATAGGAGAGAAATGGGCTTTGCCCTCCAATACTTTTATCTAGTCCTTGGCATCCATCTGTCTCGGAAGACAGTGACTCGCCTGGTAGGTAGACAGTTACTCCCCGTCTGCTTAGGTGCCTGGCCTACACATGACGTGAACGAGGAATGTGCACTTCCTTCTCCGCCCTCTCGTCCACTGGCACACTACAAATCTCACAGGGCAGAATTGCATGTCACGTGTAAGACAGCCCTAGCAGATGCAGGTTTGTTATTTGGAGTATCCGTCTCCTAGGTGGATTTTCGACAAAGGATGTAAGGGGTTCCTTCTACCCCTTACTCGTGTATAGCGGGTGCGTCATGCCCGAACATGCCCCTAAAACTTATCACTGTCACAAAGGCCTGCCACTGCCACTAGCCGCAGCTAGGTACTTATTCACACCGGAGTTAGGTGAGGAAAGCTGTAAAAAGTGCCTTTCCCAAGGGCACAAGATCGGGATGTAGACACAGTCCCTACGGCGTCAAAAAAGGCTATGGGACTCCCCTTACCGCAACCTTCAAGGTACGGTTTTCCTAGAAATCACACATCGCATAAAAAATCACATCATCACTCACCCACTCTGTGACAGGAGTGGATAAAAAAAAGGCGTCCATGTAATCAGGATGGATTAAAAACTAATCCCGGGATCAAAGTCAGGAAATCCCACTCATTAATCTTGATCTGATCCATCACACCCAGTTTGACATTGAGCAAAATTGCGGAGGGTTTTCAAAGGTAAAGTGGTGAAAATCCCTCTTGTCCGATAATGTATCTTAGGCCACAGCAAGTACATTTCATGGATGACATCAACGCGCTCATTAATTTTCGCCTGATTTCAGGCAAAAACACGACTTTTTTCCTCTTCGGGGATGGTCTGATAGACCAAAATAGGTAAATAATGGTGTGTTCACCAACCTGTCACTGCTCTCACTCTCAAGCAACCCGGGATTGTCTCTAGCCAAAGTTGACCCTTCAATTTTGAAAGACGTGAAGAATTTGACCAGTTTTCTTGCTAAAGATAATAAACTAGAAATCATACCGACCAACTTCTTTGCAGAAAACAAAATTTTAAGAGAGGTATATGTAAAAAGTGCTGGTTTGACAAAACTACAGACTGCCTCTTTTGCAAACCTGAAAAACTTAGTGATCGTGGATTTGAGCAAGAATCAGATTGGCAATATCGGCGACGACATATTCACAGGAAGCTCTAAACTTCAGAGTTTAAACCTCAGCGACAGTGAGATAAAATCTATTGAGCCACGCGCGTTCGAAACTCAAGAAGAGATGCTTTTCCTCATGCTAGACCATAATATGCTGGTATCCGTTCGTAGTGCTTTGCTTGGGCTTAGAAACCTTCTAACACTGGCCCTCAATGACAATGAGATTGTGTCCCTCAATGAGGACGACTTTAAGGATTTGGTTATGTTAAAGTCTTTAGATTTGAGCAACAACAATCTGATGGATACCGGCAATGCATTGGCGAATCTTAAATCTTTGGGAAGCTTGAACTTGAACAACAATCGTCTGAAGAAGCTTTCTTTTGCGGGTATGACTTTGCTGACAGACATTTCTGTGAGTAACAACCTTTTGCAATCCATACCCGAAAGACTGGACGTAATAACACATGCCCGCATTCTGGATATTTCAAACAATCCTATCAAGAGTCTACCCAGGGGACAATTTACATCTCTAAACTCCCTTCTGAAGCTAGACATTTCGAACATTTCTGCAATCCAAGATGGCGGACTTGCACCTGATGCCTTGACCGGACTCCACAGTTTGGTTGAACTTAGGGTTGAAAATAACCAGCTAAACAAAGTACCCTCTCAGGCACTTTCCGCGGTAAAACAGATTCAAATTCTTAGTCTTAGCCATAATAAGATAGAGACTCTTGACGAAAACGACTTTGTTTCCGTCTCAAACATATCAAATTTGCAGCTTGCCAATAACATGTTAGCAAAGGTACCCGAGAAAGCTCTTCGTCCCTTCACAAACTTGACCCAACTTGACCTCTCAGGAAATCCTCTAGTACACATCTCTGGTTGGTAGTTTGGAAACTCGACAACACTTTCCAGCTTGCGCTTGAGTAACGCCAAACTGTCAGTCATTGACCCTGCAGCGTTCCACGGTCTAAAAGGTGTGCATTCTATCGACGTTACCAACAACAGTCTAACATGGCTGCCAGGTGACCTCTTGAAATATGACCGCGCTTTTCCGTTTTACCTCTACGCAGACCAGGGAAATCCTTGGTACTGTGACTGTCAGATGAAACCATTTTCACAGGCCGTTAACGTTCCTGGTCAGTCAGTTATTACGAATATCCACTGTTCTGGTCCTGAAAAGTTTAAAGGTCGAAATTTGGGAGACATTCCTCTGGCAAACCTCACCTGTGACTGTGAGCATCAGGAGGCGCCCTCTGTCGACACATCAGGGAGTGACAACAGCACGGCTGTCGGTCAACCCGCAAAACTTAAGTAAGTCATAGAGGAAATATTATTATTATTTTTTCCCGAATGTAATGTACTTTTTGCGTTTCATATTATTCCAGCTGCAGGTTTATCTATTATACCGTTTTGGTTTATCTTAAGTACGTAATTATATATATGATTTTTACGGATAACTGAAGATTGCAAAATTTAAGACTTAAAGCCTTATTCAATTGAGATGTTTCAGTTGGTAGATAAACGTTGAGAACATGAGGTAGTTTTTCATCTTGTTTCACCTTTTTCTTTCCAAATTACCCACGTCCAGGTGTAAAGTAAGCGGCTGCCCGACGGCCCACTTCTTTTGGACCACCCCAAGGGGCTTTGTGATCTCTCCTCTCCTCACCGAGTATACCGGATATGACGTACAAGACGACGGAACTCTCGTCATCACGGCTACCGTCGCTGAGGATGCCGGGAACTACACTTGCACGGCGGCCAACTACCTTGGAAAGACCGAACAGAGTCACAAGCTTAAGCTAGATATTATTGAGACGTAGTCAATAGCGGAAATGACAAAATCTTTTGAGTTGAACTATTTCGTCCATGGGGTAATTTTCTTTAAAGCTGTCTAGATAACTCCCTGTACTAGTTAAGGTAGGGTACGTTGGACTCTGACCCATCGGTCAAATAATCTAGCTTTCATTGTAAACAATGGGTAATGCACCATGTGACTTGTATGTTTTTGTAGACCAAAGTCCTTTGTAATAGCAGTGCACCTTTCTCCTACTTAGAATCCCATGAATAGTAAGGTAGGTCACTTAACCCCTTGATTTTAGACTGTTAGTTGCCAAAAATTATTGTATTAAACGTTGTTAGCTGTCTATGTTACTATGTAAGAGATCTGGAAGTAGTCAGACAAATGTTTAAGATGAACAGAAACTCAGATTGACCATGTTAATACTTCCTGTATTATCTGTCCTCTTGGACACATTTCTGTAAATTCTACAGCCAAACCGTGATCTTCGATGGAGTGTTCCAATGCGTATGCTGTTTTGACATTCCCCATGCAGTCTGTCAAGTTGTTGAATGTGAATCATTTAAAATTGCTACCCTCTTACTATATCTTTATATGTCATTTGTCTGAACAAAAACAAATAAATTGCATTCGCAGGGTCAAAAATACCTTTCGCCTGAAATTGATATGTTCAAATGTTACACTTATAGAAAGTGACCTAAATACGAAAGATCCTAATAATGTGAAGTATGTTGACCAACAATTACAATAACGACGTCAATCGATATTACCTTCACATCTAAATATTCTTGCTCCGTTAACAGCGTGAATGCTTGTTGTTTGTACAAGTTAACAACATGAATGCTTACGCTTTGTCCAAATTAGGTTGCGGCCACATTTCCAAACCGGGCCCGGCCGGGATGTTTGCGCAAATGAAAAATTACAGTATTTATCAAGAAACTACATATACGAATCATGCTCACGACTAATTATTTTACGTTCTGTGTGTTTTGTTGTCTTTTGTATATACTGCTTTTCGTTCCTATAAGCTACCCGGCCGGGGTCCCAGTTTGGAAGTGTGACTACAATCTTAACAGGAGTTTATGCTTACTGTTTGCCCAAGATATGGCGCTTCTCATCGTTGTTCTTATGTGTGTCGTGTGCGTGGTGTCTGGACGGGATCAGTGCCCCAGAAACTGCTACTGTGGAGAGTTGGGCCCTCATGGCGTCATCTGTACTGGTGGAATAACGGTATACGTTTTCGGTTTACGCTAGAGCAATCGCTCGGTCATCTTTCCTTTTTTTTATATCAATTAAAAAGACAGCGGACTTAAATGTTTATAGTGTTGACTTGGGGGAGAGGGAATTTAAATGTTAGAGATGGCGAAGAAATCGTGACTTATAAAAGTATACATACGTCATGGCTACTTCATCAGATTAGATTATTCTATGATTATCTTCTACGTCACTTTAATACATCAGCCCTGAATTCTGGGTAACCACTGTAATGTAATCACAATTGATACAATAAACCTAAGTTCCTCCCTGCAACGTTGATTAAGTACATTATAATCTGCAAGCCGATTCACTTTATAGTTGCCGTGCTGGCTGTTTTTTTTTTACCCCAATAACAAGAATTTAACCAACACTGGTAGATTTCAGTACTAACGTATTGACATGTTCTTTGCCAGGATATTCCCAAGAATGTCCCAGCAGACACAGTGTATCTGGTTGTTGAATATACAAACATCTCGGTGATACCAACTGGAGTCTTCAACAATCTGCACAAACTTACAGGTAAATAATCTCTCACACTAGCCCTCTCTATCTCTCTCTCTCTCTCTCTCTCTCTCTCTCTCTCTCTCTCTCTCATTCTCTATATCTTATGCGCTCTCTCTCTCTCGATTACATACACACACACACACACACACACACACACAAAAAGATTTACAAAATCTATATTTTTTATGGGGGTGGGGGCTTATATGTATAGTTGATACGGCAATCCGTTGATTATATCATTGTAAACATATCAATATATATCAAATTGTGTTTTTGTCAATTGTCGTTTTTTTTTTCAATTGACCCATGCAATCTGCAAGGGTTTATGATTTATTTGAACTATAAATGTGATTATCATACTTTTATATAGATTTCAAAATATAGTGTTGATTCTCTTGGTTTTTTAGAATACGCTGAGAGAAGGGAATGCATTGTTGGTAACATATGTCATGTCCTTGAAAGTATCCAGACTTCCGAACCGTGACAACAGTTTTGTGTTTCGTTCGACAGGATTGCTTCTGGACGGGAATCAACTAACGTCCATAGAATCCGGTGCTTTTGAGGGCCTCACCAACATGTCACTGCTCTCACTCTCAAGCAACCCGGGATTGTCTCTGACCAAAGTTGACCCTTCCATTCTAAAAGACATCAAGAATTTGACCAGTTTCCTTGCTAAAGAAAATAAACTAGGAATCATACCGACCAAATTCTTTGCAGAAAACAAACAGTTAAGAGAGGTATATGTAAAAAGTGCTGGTTTGACAAAACTACAGACTGAATCTTTTTCAAACCTGACAAACTTAGTGATCGTGGATTTGAGCAAGAATCAGATTGGCAATATCGGCGCCGACATATTCACGGAAAGCTCTAAAATTCAGAGTTTAAACCTCAGCGACAGTCAGATAAAATCTATTGAGCCACGCGCGTTCGAAACTCAAGAAGAAATGCGTTTCCTCATGCTAGACAATAATATACTGGTATCTGTTCGTAGTGCTTTGCTTGGGCTTAGAAACCTTCTAACATTGTCACTCAATGACAATGAGATTGTGTCCCTCAACAAGGACGACTTTAAGGATCTAGTGATGCTAAACTCTTTAGATTTGAGCAACAATGAACTGCAAAATACGGGCGATGCTTTGGCGAATCTTCAATCATTGGGAAGCTTGAACTTGAACAACAATCGTCTGACGAAGCTGTCTTTCGAGGGCATGCCTTTGCTGACAGACATATCTGTAAGTAACAACCTTTTGCAGTGCATACCCGAAAGACTGGACGTAATAACACATGCCCGCATTCTGGATATTTCAAACAACCCTATTCAGAGTCTACCCGGGGGACGATTCGCATCTCTTAACTCCCTTCTGAAGCTAGACATTTCGAACATTTCTGCAATCCAAGATGGCGGACTTGCACCTGACGCCCTGACCGGACTCCACAGTTTGGTTGAACTTCGGGTTGAAAATAACCAACTAAACAAAGTACCCTCTCAGGCACTTTCCGCGGTAAAGCAGATTCAAATTCTTAGTCTTAGCCGTAATAAGATAGAAACTCTTGACGAAAACGACTTTGTTTCCGTCTCAAACATATCAAATTTGCAGCTTGCCAATAACATGTTAGCAAAGGTACCCGAGAAAGCTCTTCGTCCCTTCACAAACCTGACCCAACTTGACCTCTCAGGAAATCCTCTGGTGCACATCTCTGATTGGTCGTTTGGAAACTCGACAACACTTTCCAGCTTGCGCTTGAGTAACGCCAAACTGTCGGTCATTGACCCCGCAGCTTTCCATGGTCTAAAAGGTGTGCATTCTATCGACGTTACCAACAACAATCTAACATGGCTGCCAGGTGATCTCTTGAAATATGACCGCGCTTTTCCGTTTTACCTCTACGCAGACCAAGGAAATCCTTGGTACTGTGACTGTCAGATGAAACCATTTTCACAGGCCGTTAACGTCCCCGGTCAGTCAGTTATTACTAATATTCACTGCTCCGGTCCTGAAAAGTATAAAGGTCGAAATTTGGGAGACATTCCTCTGGCAAACCTCAACTGTGACTGTGAGCATCAGGAGGCGCCCTCTGTCGACACATCAGGGAGTGACAACAGCACGGCTGTCGGTCAACCCGCAAAACTTAAGTAAGGCATAGAGAAAATATTATTAATTTTCCCGAATGTAATGTACTTTTTTCGTTTCATATTATTCCAGCCTTATCTAGTATACCGTTTTGGTTTATCTTAAGTACGTAATCATATATATGATTTTTTACGGATAACTGAAGATTGAAAAATTTTAGACTTAAAGCCTTATTCAATTGAGATGTTTCAGTTGGTAGATAAACGTTGAGAACATGAGGTAGTTTTTCATCTTGTTTCAACCTTTTCTTTCCAAATTACCCACGTCCAGGTGTAAAGTAAGCGGCTGCCCGACGGCCCACTTCTTTTGGACCACCTCAAGGGGGCCTTGTGATCTCACCTCACCTCACCGAGTATACCGGATATGACGTACAAGACGACGGAACTCTCGTCATCACGGCTACCGTTGCTGAGGATGCCGGGAACTACACCTGCACGGTCTCCAACTACCTTGGAAAGGCTGAACAGAGTCACAAGCTAGAAATTAGTGAGACGTAGTCAATAGCAGGGCAGGGATTTTTTTTGTTGATTTGAGATATTTCATCCATGGTCCAATTTTCATTTAAAGCTGCCCATGTCAAAGTTCTATATAAAGCTGGGCACGTTGGACTCTGACCTATGGGACAAATAGTACAGCTTTCATAGTTAACAATGGTTAATGAATGAATGAAGACCTTTATTGTACAATTTTGCCCAACCGAGCTAAGTACAGGTCACAATAAGTCAGGATATATACATATAAAAGTGTCACAAATCTAGTCTAACACAAAAGTTCGGCTTCTTCTCGCTTCTTGGTAATAGTGAAAATGTAGGACTGTATGGGTTTCGCTATTGTCGGTTTGTCAAAACGCATGAGAAATATAAACTTGTCAGTGCTACTCATGTGTCTAAAATGGTGGAATCTACTTTCTATATAATTAAATAGAGTATTTCTATCATACGCATACATATCACAATCAACAGTGAAGTGTACTTCATCTTCTATCATGTTTGAGGTACAAAATTGTTCTAGAGGAGTGCGGTTGTGCCTTCCTGATTCAATTCGCAGTCGGTGGCAACTGATTCTTAGTTTAGCAATGGTAGTTCTATGCCGAATGTTTGCAATTTTCAAGTACTGCTCTTCATTGTATGTGGATTTCAGTAGTCTGTACGTTCGGAGTTTGTTTTTCGCACGTAAACCTTTATTATCATTATGAATGTTGGTTAGAAAATTCTGGAAATAAATATCCTTCAGTCGTTGGTGGATTGCAGAAATTAGGTGGGATGTGTTTGGATCTGTTGACTTACGGGCTTGCCAAACAAAAGGGTAACCACACTCCTCCAAAGTTTTGCGAACACCAGATGCCCAACATTTGGTACCTGATGAATCTAGATTAAGTTGACATAAGAGAGCGTCTGCCTGCAGACTCTCAGCTGGCACATTCTGTTGAATTCTAATGAAATATTTGATGGCATTTAGAGAGGCTTCCAGTTGGATAGGATACCTCCCTAATTCAGCGCGTACAGCAAGGTTAGATGCAGTTTTCGGAACATTAAAAGAGTGTTTACAAAATTTCAAGTGCACTGTTTCACTAGGACAAGAGTTAGGACTTTTGAATGAGCTCCAAATTTCAGATCCATATAACAAAATAGGTTTAACACAAGTGTCGAAGAGTTTGTTTTTAACTGATAACGGTGCGTCTGCTTTGTCTAATGATTGTCTAATTCCAAATAGAGCTTTCAGTCCCTTGCTGTACAAGTATTTGCTGTTGGCTTTGAATGTGCCAGCTGAGGATACAACAATACCTAAATAAGAATAAGATGTTACTATTTCTAAAGCATTATTATCAAACAAGAAACTACAATCTTTCGGTTAGCGGCCTCCCTTTGTAAATACAATAACCTTTGTCTTTTTCAGGTTAACCTTCAGCTTCCATGATTTACAATATTGTTCTAGTCTAAGTAGGGAGGACTGTAAACCTTGTTGGGATTCTGAGAAGATAACCAAGTCATCGGCATATAAAAGACATGGCACTTTCATGTTGTACAGAATAGGAGAATTGCTAGAACAGTCATCAAATTCAGATACTATATCACTAATGAACAAATTAAACAATGTTGGACTCAGATTACAACCTTGTCGAACCCCGCAGTTAGTTACAAATGTTAATAGACCATGTGACTTGTATGTTTTCTGTAGACCAAAGTCTTTTGCAATAGCGGTGCACCTTTCTCCTACATAGGAGCCTATAAATAGTAAGGTACGCCACTTAGCCAACTGCTTTAAACTGTTAGTTGCCGTAACGTTCCATAAAACTGAGTTAGTTGTCTATGTTAGTATATAAGAGATCTGAACGTAGTAAGACAGTGTTTAGGTTAACAGAAACGTATGATGACCATATTGCAAGTGGCATCTGACTTTGACTTGACTTTATTAAGATCCACAATTAGCATTACAATGAAGTACATTGAAGCTACTCTTCCTGTGGTCTTTATCAACAAACATAACGGGACAAACACTTGATTCACAGGACCACATACAATCTATACAATGTACATAAAATTCACAATTGATAAAAGATAACTTAATGACTACTAGAGGTTATATATATACAATGGGACCAATTATCTATTGCAAACCATTCCATGTGCTGGACATTCTGTACAAAAACCTTTTCTTTTTAGCATTTGTTTTGGGCTTTGGTAGTCTGACAGTTTGGGATTTTGATGAGCGTGTTTGATATCCATGGGACTGCATTTTGACCTGTTTATACAGAGAGACTGGTTGTTTGTTTTGCATTATCTTACGAAAAGTCACTACACTTTTCTGCTGGATTCTGTCTTTCACCGACGTCAGCCATCCTAGCGTCTGCAGCAAAGCGTACCTGCTTGTGAACCTGTTGCAACCAAGGGCGATCCTGGCCGCTCTGTTCTGCACGACTTGTAGCCGGTTTATGTTCTTCCCAGACGTACTTGCCCACACCGAACTGCAATAGTCTAGATGTGTCAGTACAAGGGCCTGAATCAGTTTTATCCTCAGTTGTATATATAATTTTGAAGTTATACTGCAGTACCTTAGAACGTCACTATGGGGCGTCCCACACCCAAACTCCATTTAGTCAACACCGAGCCTAATACCAACTACTACAGACAGAAACGTAAGATTACCATATTGCAAGTAGTATTTCTTTTAGAATCTCTACTGCAGTACCTTAAAACGTCACTATGGGGCGCCCCACGTCCAAACTCCATTTAGCCACGGCCAACACCGACATCTTCTTGAGTTACGCTGTCCGCATTACACAACATTATTTACAACAGAGTGCGTCTCTAGGTTCACCCGTTATACACAACAGTCACAGCTAAAAGATCACTTGCACTACCGTCCGTATTTGTAATACTGTTTGTGCCCGTCATGGTCTCATCAATGTTCTATCAAGAATATCATTTGTGTACAGGTAGATTTACCAGTGGCATAATATAGTATCAAAGCTGGTCAAGAGGTATCATGTGCGATAGGCCTACCACCTTTGGGAGTATATAGAAGCCAAAGGGAGTCCGAGATATAGTAAGTAACTTTCAGCTACCCATGTGTAATAAAACTAATTTGTCAATGACATTTTCAAACTCGTAGTGAAATATTCAAGTCTATTTATTGTTGACTACATCGAACAACAGAGTATAATACACACATCAGCGAACTGAATATTAGTTCTAGCATAAAGTAGCGGAATAAACGTTTCGTCATTGGTCATACGTATCCTTAGGTCATTCTCACTGCGACCTAAATAGGATATGTGTAACCTTTGCTTTCACACTGGGTATATCATACAAAACTTAAAAGTGTGACTGAGAAGACAACAAAACACAGAAAGTGTAAAAAGATCCGTTTCTTTTTTATAAAATTCGTTGAGCGATATATCAGATTTTTAGGTCACAGAGAGATCGCGGTGAGAACGTCGTCCTAGTGGAAAGGGGGTATAAGCGCCGGCTCCTGTACGGACGCTCGCACCCACACCAAGAACAATGTCCCGGTTCGGGTCGCTTCGGACTGCCTCAGCGACCTTCGGATCGGAGTACGTGTGGCCTGATGTCTAGTTACGCATGCGCGTACCCCTTCATACTGTGATGGTATCACCCGATTCCTCTTGACCAATGGCTGTGCATGACAAGTAGTCGAAGAAATTTTTCTGTGCACGACAGTTGGACTACTTCGGACTACAATCAAATCGGTCTGAAATCAGCAGCCATATCCAAAGGACAGATGCCCAACTAAGGCCACAGCAAGTAAATTTTATGGATGACATCAGCGCGCGCATCAATTTTCGCCTGATTTCAGAAAAGAATTTTTTTTTCTTCTGCAGGGATGGTCAACATGACGATAAAGTACCAAAATGAGCAAATATATTCTATTGTAGCCTACTAACAGTTTTCGGCCTATGGGGATCTATATAGTTAAGGGCCTCAAGGTGACTGGCTTCGACGCGTAAAAAATATAGTAGGGTGCTTTAGAAATACCAAAAACGGATATTCGAGTTCAGGGTACAAGCCACAAAATATTGAAAAACAACAATATTCTGTGGGCGCATTGCCTTCTCACGCTCACTTTGAAACGCCGCTCTGTGGAGGTCACGTAACTGCAGCCGGCTCACACTAGAAGGGCAGTTGCGTAATGGGGCGTATTTATACACGAAATAGAAAACTTTCACAATTGAAACCGCCCAGTCTCAGAGTCGACACCTTGTGTGACAACGCAGCACAGGTTATATCTGGCTGCCCCTTAGATAAGTCTTTTTACCCCTCCTTCAACAAGTTTATCCGTACTACTTTATGTACCGCGTCATGGGACCCGACGTTCGCGCATAGATAAATACTGTGTTCTGCCACTTTTAGACTCCTTCGGTGACCTTTGAAGTACGTGTGGCCTGATGTCTAGAAACGCATGCGCGTACCCTTCCATATTGTGATGGTATCACCCGATTCCTTTTGACCAATGACTGTGCATGACAAGTAGTCGAAGAAATTTTTCTGTGCACGACAGTTGGACTACTTCGGGCTACAATCTCATGAGTCAGCAGCTACCCATATGACAGGTGCGCATTTATCTTAGTCAAGTGGACAGTAAGCAATGGCCTTTGACTTAAGGTCTGACGTAAAGTCTGGCATTTTGTTCCAGCAGGACAATTATCATGTGTGTAACGAAATAGCGTATAATGAATGAATGAAGACCTTTATTGAAAATACTGTCTGACTAAGGATCAGTTAGTTTAATCATCGCACGACACAATGTGCCCCTTTCTCTTGTCTTCAGATGCAAGAATAATTTGGCTACTTCAAATAATTGCTTACCCTGCCGTACAAGCGATCACTTGAATACACAAAAAAGACAGAGGGCAAATTCTTGTAATTATGACAATTGTTCCCGGTGAGTTTGACGTCAGGTTCGGTATTTAGTTCCTGCAGAACAATTATCAATTCGTTTGTCAGACTTCACTCATAATTTGTTTTGCACATTTCAAAAGCCTCGTGACTTTTCTCCCCGTCTGTCTGTCTGTCTGTCTGTCTGTCTGTCTGTCTCTCTCTCTCTCTCTCTCTCTCTCTCTCTCTCTGTCTCTCTCTTTCTCCTCCTCCCTCCCCGTGTGCAGAGATACTTATAATTACCCCTTATGCTTAAAATTTAGCGCTACGGACCACAGACTTGATCAAACGCTTGTTAAACCGTCAATTCAAGGTTTAATCTAACTTTGCACGCCAACTGGATAACAAGCAATGACCTTTGACTTTCTGCAGAACAGAACAAAGGGGCTACCGACTAGAAGACAATCTCTCACGGCCTTGCCCTGCTCGACTGAAGCCTCAAAAGGTTACATGTGACGTCTACAAGACCACACAGAGGCACTGTTTTGGGGCAATGTAGTTAAAAAATTGTATAAAGTTAGTCCTTCCCGCACCAAATAGTGCATTGGACGGCACCCAGCTCAGGGCCACACCGTAGAAGGAGTCTACTCTTACTAGTAGTAACGCTAGTTCACCTTTATTCGCAGGGTAACCTATATCCGTTGTATCTAAAACTATTAGGGATATCACGTTGATGGACGGTGGTTTCAAATTACATTTTTTCAATATAATGCAGTCTGAGACCACCGTTCGTAGACTTGATATCCCGAAGTACCCTAGTGTTAAATACAACGGATAAAGGTTACCCTGCGAATAAAGGTGAACTAACGTTAAGGTGGGTTTACACATGCGTAAATTTTCATGCCGCATGAGTTCCGTTTTGACATTTTTCGACATTTTGACTAATTTCTTCAATACGCGGCCGCACGCACAAGTCGCACCTCAAACGCATCTGAATCGTTTTTAGAAAGTTTCACGTGCGCAGGCAAACGAAAATATACGCTCAGTTCGCCTGATAGTTTTGGACATGCATAAAACTATCATTCGTACGCAGTTTGGTGGCCAAAACGTTATGGATGCGCAATACAGTGGTCCCACGACGGTCGATTGCGCTATGAAGACTCTACATGTTTGCGCTTCATACGCAGTAATACGCGGATATCGCGGTATTGCGAGTACATAGCGTTCTTACAGTGCAAACACAACGCACCATAAGCGACCGTATAACGAATGCAAACATAGATCACGATTTAGTACCGTGCGCTCTGCGATCGGGTTGCGCATACTACGCGTACTGATAGCGTGATCGACGCACACTCCAGTTTTGGAATAAATACGAAGGTGCATCTGAGTCCAGACAAACAAAATCATCTCAAGATGGCAGATCCAGGCCAGGACTGACGAATTTGTACCGGGGGCATGTAGAGATGGTCACAACTTGCAGGACACCATGAATGTAATTGGTCCCAACAAAGCCTGCAGGGAAGGGAAGATGTAGAGGAACCTGCTGAAGCACTGGATCAATTTGTGTATAACTGATAGTTGACTTTATTTGCTGATAATAGTACTTTTTTGTGTGTAGAACCACATGGTATAAATGGGCAATATAGAGCCATATTACAACTTTGAAAGAGGGCGTAAGGTTTCATAATTGTTTCATTTACGTGTTTGGTAAAGATCTTGAATACTTTATGTGGTGTGTATGAGTGTGATTTTTATAGTAGTTGAAATACTAAGATGATAGGGGAAAACAAGAGCGATGGGAGCGCACCTTTAGTTGGATTTCCTTGGGCTAGAATTATATGGGTCAGTAGCCATGCAAAGGAGAGAACTTTAAGTTGACCACGTGCACAATTAAGGAATAACATTTGACGTCTTGAAGACAAAGGGGCTACTGACGGTGGAGCAATCTCTCACGGTCTTGCCCTGGCCGACTGAAGTCAAAGTTTGACAAAGTTTCATGCGGAATACATGCGCACTTGAAAATATACGCAGGTGTAAACCCACCTTTACATGTAGTAGTCTGTGTGATCACTGTGATGAATACCGTACCTTTTCCCAAATGCTGAGTGCTAAGCTGAGAAATATGTATCATTTCTAAAGTATCATTTTATTGAGTGGTTGTAAGGCTATGTTAGAGGGGTCGTACCTGATCTAGAATACGATAACGGAATACGCTCAGTCTCTGTGTTTTGCGCGTTTTGAGACATTCTAATTTAGTAGTTTTTACTTCAGTCAGAGTCATGAGATTTGCCTGTGTACAACAGTCAAGCTTGCGTCAAGCTTGCGTCAAGCTTGCGTCAAGCTTGCGTCAAGCTTGCGTCAAGCTTGCGTCAAGCTTGCGTCAAGCTTGCGTCAAGCTTGCGTCAAGCTTGCGTCACTGTTAGGTTCGTTCACTGCGTCGCTGTTTCAATTGTATTTTTTCTTCAATTTTTTTCATAATTTAGACATTGCGTAATACGTCAAAGTATGACTTACAAAACGACAAAATACACAAAAAGAAAGAAAATTTGTGACGCAGGCATAAAACAAGAGCGATGGGAGCGCACCTTTAGTTGGATTTCCTTGGGCTAGAATTATATGGGTCAGTAGCCATGCAAAGGAGAGAACTTTAAGTTGACCACGTGCACAATTAAGGAATAACATTTGACGTCTTGAAGACAAAGGGGCTACTGACGGTGGAGCAATCTCTCACGGTCTTGCCCTGGCCGACTGAAGTCTTGTACGTTTCGTATGTCCTTTTTATCTGGATGTGTCAAGTTGGCAGAAGTGGGTTGGTGGGAGCTCGGCGGACAAGTAACCTGTTGTGGGTAGCTTGACACATCCCTTTTTCTTCCGTTGTATGTTATTGGAAATTTGCTTTAAAAGAATGGAAACAGTGAAAAAACTCTTGTCTAGTTTTCTTTCTCTGTTTTTGTATTTTGTTATACCCCAATTAAAAACGGACCCACTGGAGATTCAAAAGGTAAAAGACGTTTGCTTGACTGCACAAATATAAAAGGCACCCGCAACTGCTGCATTGGGGCTATTTTGCTATTACCTCCATGAAATGTTATGGAGGTTATGTTTTCCCCTGCGTTTGTGTGTGTTGCTGTGTCTGTGTCAACAAGATACTAGTATCTCGCCGTAGAACTTTGCGTGTAGGCAAAACTTTGTGTGCCGTGTTGACGTACTCCCCCATGCTCTTGCCAGTCGTTCCCCATGTTTTCAGAACGTGGCCTCAAAAAAAAAACGTACCGACAAATTGCACGTACGGTAGGTTGGGCCCTTAACATAACGAAGCTAATAGCGTAAAATAAATACCGTCTGACCGAGGAACAGTTAGTTTAATCAACGCATGGCATAATGTCACTCTTTCTCTTGTCTTCAGATGCAAGAATGATTTGGCTACTTGAAATAATTGCCAAGCCAGCCTGATACACGATGACTTGAATACACAAACAAAAAAAAGACAGAGGGCAAATTCTTGTAATTATGACAATTGTCCCCGGTGAGTTTGACGTCAGGTTTGGTATTTTGTTCCGTCAGGACAATTATCAATTCGTTTGTCAGACTTCACTCATAATTTGCTTTGTATATTTCAATAGTCTCGTGTCATTTCTTCGCCCCCCTCACCTTTCTCTTGCTTTGGCTGTCCGTCCGTCTCTCTTTCTCCCACCTTCTCTCTTCCCCTCTATTCCCCCTCCCTCCCTCTCTCTCTTTCTCCTTCATTGCCCTCCCTCCTTCCCCTTGCTCTGTCTGTCTGTCTGTCTGTCTGTCTGTCTCTATCTCTCTTTCTTTCTCTCTCTCTCTCTCTCACTCACTCACTCTCTCTCTCTCTCATAGATGCATAGAATTTAACACTAATACTTTTATTTTAGCGCTACAGATCGCAGACCCTTTGGGCAAATTTTTTGTACTCAGAATTAGTCAAACGTTCGTTAAACCGTGAACGAATTCAAGGTGAATCCAAACTCCTATTTCTTTCTAACAACTGACGTTGTACATGCCACCTAGATAATATCACACATAGTACTGTTTCCGATTGTTGTTTTAAACTGTAAACTAGATCGGTATACCATATGTCATATTCAATATGAAATTCGGAGACAGTTTTGGATGATACAAAATCACCATGTTTGGGGGCCCCGTCATACTTGTTCCAAACTTCTTAGCCCCCCTTTCCACTAGTCGGCGATCGCGCTGCGCTGTCACTGCGACCTAAATAGGATAAGTGTAACTTTCGCTTTCACACTGGGTATGTCATACAAAACGTAAAAGTGCACGTGACTGAGAAGACAACAAAACAAAGTGTAAAAAGATTCGTTTCTTTTCGATAGAATTCGTTGAGCGATTTGTTAAATTTTACGTGGCACCGAGAGCGCGGCGAGAGCGCCGTCCTAGTGGAAAGGGGGTATAAGTGGGGCCGTACGATCGTGTGGCGCTATCGGCAGGGTGTTCGATTCACAATCCAGAGGTTTTGGGTTCGAATCCGTTGATGTGCCTCCGATCTTGTGCCCTTGGGAAGGGCACTTTACACGACTTTCCTCACTTCTCTCAGGTTAAAACGAGTACCTAGCTTGGGTTAGCGCCGTCCCTCGGATAGGACGTTAAATGGAGGTCCCGTGTTTGGGGAGAGCCACACCCCAAGCACGTTAAAGAACCCATAGTACTAAGAGTAGGGGACCTTCCCGGTGTGAGTGGTTCAAATAAATTTGTCATTATATGCAGCTTGTACTGTTCAGTACAAACCTGGCGTCGGGCGTGGCGTGACTGGTAGAGCGTTCGGCTCGGAATCTAGAGGTCCTGAGTTCGATCCCCGCCGTGCCGCCGACGTTGTGTCTTGGAAAAGGCACTTTACACGACCTTCCTCACTTCACCCAGGTGTAAAAATGGGTACCTGACTTTGGTCGGGGAGGTAAAAGACTACCTTTACCTTCTGTCTGTACCGTGTATGTGGCACTGTTGATATAAATTACAAAACTTGAGTGCAGTGTCACATTGTCCTCGTCTGTCCAAAAGCAAATTAATAGAAAAAAACATAATGATATAGCGCGAAAATAGAACAAGATGGGTAAAAAAAATCTAGTAAATTTTCAAAATAGACACAATAAATGTTGTAAACAAGTATTGAAGTGACAAAATATATCCCTGACAACAATTCACTTGTTTCTGTATTCAAGAAGTGCACTAGTGTACTGTAGTTAAATTGATACTAGTATGGTAGACTGGTATCACTTACCATGTTGGCAACTATAATCATGGCTATTGGTGCCACTCTTACAACTATCCAGCTAGTTTCGAACTTCTACAACTACAGTCAAGGCTACCTCTCTAGTGTCCTTTCTACATACAATTATTAGCTTACAACACAACCTTTTTACCCATTTTGGTCTATCTGACCATCCCTGAAGAAGAAAAAGAATCTTGTATTTTTTTCCGAAATCTTAAATTTAAAGAATTAGAAAATCAATGACCACATCAATGTCATCCAAACAATTTACATGCTGTGGCCTTACAAACAAGTCAGTATTGCATGCACTGAATTCCTTTGCTCTAATATTCTTGACATAATGTAGAACACGATAAATGATGTCCTTGTCTTGGGACTGATCAGTGTAATTATGGCGACCTATAAAAAATGACAAGGTTAGGAATCTTTTAAAAAATTGGATGGTGGGGGTACGTCGCTGCAATTAATAGTTTAACACAATTAATATTCTAATATCAAATCCTTTGCTTAATTGCTTCTTTTCATTTAATTTTGTTGTCGTTGTCTGTTTGTTATTGTACGTACAACTACAAATAGTATCTGCCGTATTTGTGTCTTTCAAAATCATTGGCATTTTTTTTCTCTGAACACCCCTCGATTTCTTTACGTAATGGTACGTACCGCTGACTGTCTTGAGTCGTTTATGTACGAGCTCGAGTCAAAGTTAACGTCAAAACAGCGAATCTTCAAGAAGCGAGAAGATGCGACAATTCATCCTGATCGCGTGTCTGCTGGGTTCCCTTGGGGGAACTTCGGCTCAGGTACGGGAAATACTTCCTTTTACGAGGGGTGATCAATAAGTTCTCAGCCTCACTCAGAAATAATAAGCACAACTCAAATTTTTAAGCACAACTTCATAGTATGATAATTCTTTTATCAATATCCTCCAAATTTCAAACCATTGCATTCATTACTTTCTAGGCATTTGTTTTTCTGAAAATCAGAAGGTAAGTGGCGAGAAAAACAAGGGTGAATTGTGATCAGATATGTGTGGGTCGAGTTCCCCATGCCGTTACACATAGCCAAATTTAGCTCCCGAACACCGGCCGACCCTTAGCCGACTCAGGTCGGCTGGTGTTCGGGAGCAGTCTGACCACGCCTATCTTTTAGCGCCGAACATGTCCCGAACATGTCCCAACCATCTCCCGACCAGTAAATGACTTACTCCCGACTGTGTCCCGAATGCTAACTAACCTATTACCAACCATCTCAACCTCTAGCCGCAGACTGCCGAATCACTCCAGACTGATTCCCAACCGATTGCTGACCCTCTCACGACTTGAAATGGACATAATCAGCGATTTTTTAAAAAGTCGCCATTTTCATTTTTAATCAAAATAATCCTTTCTTCTATTATGTAAACATCACCAAGAGATCAAATTTGGATCACAGAAAGAACCATAAATACCATATTAGAGCTATCTGACTGGATGTCGGTCGTGTGAAGTTCGGGGGTGATTCGCCTACGCCCTGGTGATAGTCATTTTTCTTGGGATTGAGTTAGCAGAGATTTGTCTACGGTTTGGGGGTGAATCGTTGGTAGGTTGGAAACAAGCTGGGAGTATT
The DNA here is from genome assembly GCA_019207045.1 of Branchiostoma floridae x Branchiostoma belcheri. Classification (NCBI taxonomy): domain Eukaryota; kingdom Metazoa; phylum Chordata; class Leptocardii; order Amphioxiformes; family Branchiostomatidae; genus Branchiostoma; species Branchiostoma floridae x Branchiostoma belcheri. The sequence goes on from CM033034.1 coordinate 17,535,313, forward strand.
TAGTAGTGTTTATGGCTTGGTTAAGCAGTTAAAACTTGACTGCTGAGTTACTCCCGAACACTAGCCGACCATGCCGACCACCAGCCGACCACCAACCGACCCATTCCAGACTGTTCAGAGCAGAATGTTTTGAACATTTCAAAACATTCGGCTGAGGCAGCCGAACACCAGCCGACTCACCCGAACGCCAGCCGACTAGCTCCCGAATCACTCCTAACCATAGTCGACAGAGAGTCGGGAGCTAAATTCGGCTATGTGTAACCTAGGCTTGAGCTTGGGATTTTTAGGGATCGCCGGCGATTTTCAGGAATCGTACGATGGTCGCGGTGCAGCGAAACAAGTCGCCGGTGATCTCTGAGTTCGTAAAGGCATTGTGACACAATTTCTTGTGAATCACTCCTAACCATAGTCGACAGAGAGTCGGGAGCTAAATTCGGCTATGTGTAACCTAGGCTTGAGCGTGGGATTTTTAGGGATCGTCGGCGATTTTCAGGGATAGTACGATGGTCGCGGTGCACCGAAACAAGTCGCCGGTGATCTCTGAGTTCGTAAAGGCATTGTGACACAATTTCTTGTGAATCACTCCTAACCATAGTCGACAGAGAGTCGGGAGCTAATTTCGGCTATGTGTAACCCAATTGAGAAATTTCCAAAGATTTAATGCACTGACAACAACAGACATTCCGCTTTTGCGTTGTTGGACAGATAAAGTTGGACTCTCACTGCACTTGCGGCACCGGTGCGGCACTGCGGGTTTCGTAGATGACTCAACGAATTTCAGAGATAAAGAACGAATTTTCTTACGTTTTGGGTATTTTGTTGTCTTCCAAGTCATACATTTACGCAATATCTAAATTATTAAAAATTGCGAAAATAACAAAATAGCGCCGCAGTGAACGAACCCCGAAGTGCCGCAACGGTGCCCCAAGTGCAGTGAGAGTCCACCTTATGGGGTTCACCTGGCTGAGTTCAACCAGTGTCCATCTGAACTGGACCCGCTGGTCCCCACACGCTGCAGTCATGCTGCAAACGCCGCAGGTAACCTTATGGAGGAGGTGAAAAGAAATTGTCTTTACGTGAGAGGGGCTTTTGTTCTGTCTCCGGTCTGTCAAAGTGATAAATTGTTAGCATCAACTTTGGGCGATTGATGACTGGCCATGAGTTGTAGCCCGGGGAAGCCCTCTTTGTATGCAAAAAGATCACTTAGACAGTTTCAAGGATTTTGGACTACTTAACACGCGAGCCTATCATTTGGGTCTCGGATGGATACTTTGTAGCAACTGCGTGTTCTGCTCTGTTCAGGCATAGTTTGGTTACTGGCTATTTGTCGGACACGAAATTTGAAATGCCCATATAGACTTGCAACGGAGGGACGGCACTCTCGCTGCGCTATCTCTGCGACCTAAAATTGGTTAATACCCCTTTTCCACTAGGACGGCGCTCTCACCGCGCTCTCTCTGCGACCTAAAATTGGTAATATACCCCCTCTCCAATAGGACGGCGCTCTCACTGCGCTCTCTCTGCGACCTAATAGTTGGTAATGCCCCCTTTCCACTAGGACGGCGCTCTCACGGCGCTCTCTCTGCGACCTAAAATTTGACAGATCGTTTAACGAATTCTATAGAAAAGAAACGAACCTTTTTCCACTTCTCTTCTCAGTCACACTTTTACGTATTGTATGATATACCCAGTGTGAAAGCGAAGGTTACACATATCCTATTTAGGTCGCAGTGAAAGCGCAGCGCGATCGCCGTCTAGTGGAAAGGGGGTACAGTAGAAGCCAGTTAATTGCTCAACGGATAACCGCACACTTCTGTTTATTGCACGGAATCTCCAAATCCCAAACAAGTACTGTCCAGTAAGAGAACTTCGCATTATTGCACCTTCGGATAATTGCATGAAATACGCTGGCAAATGGGGTGTACAATTAAGCGGCTTCTTATGTATAACTTATATGCTTGGAGGCAAGATTTACCTCAGTAAGGGCGCCAAAGGATGTCCTTAACATTTTCCAATAGGACGGATGAATGGCTACGAAGTTCTATGAAGTTCTACGAAGAGTTACTAACTGTCATTACCCGTGCCTTTATCTGGCCCTACGTATATACGTCATAGGTGACCTTTTGAATTTTCAGTCGAGCAGGGTTGGATCATCTTACTCTCAGTAGCTCTTTTGTTCTGCCAAATTATTGTGGCAATTGCTGACCCATGTAATTACTGCCCGAAGAAAGGTTATGTTGCACAAAAATCTTACAGCCGATCGTTACTGCTCAGGGATCACTTCGGTACTGGTAGCGTCCTCGCCCGCCGATGTATACTATCGCTCTCGGGGATTTTTACGGGTTGGATTATACATCATACCAGTGAACTTTGAATTTAAGATGCACGCACACATATATAAAAACCCAGTCACTAACGGTACATTACAAGGCTTTTTGATGGTGCCAACCATGAAATAATAGCTGTGTACAATGATTAAGGACACGCAGACAACTACGTCTTAAATGTAAAAAGATTCGTTTCTTTTCTATAGATTTCCTTGAGCGATCTGTCAAGTCTTAGGTCGCAGAGAGAGCGCGGCGAGAGCCCCGTCCTAGTGGAAAGGGGTGGGGTGTGTGGGGTGGGGGTGGGCTTGGGGGGGGGGGGTTAAAAAGACACGCAGATCTGCAGACAACTACCCCTTACGGCCCTTACCAGCAATGACAAGTGAAAGAAGACTAATCATTGACTGATAAGGTCATATTTGACACCGCCAACGAAGAATCTAGAAGTCAGGACTAGGAACTAACTCAGTACTTGTGGTGTGACAGTGAGTTCAAGCGCCATCAACTGACCAGTACAACTGGTCCGGACCTTTTGGCCTAGTGGTGATGGCGTTGAGCTAGTATAAGCTGAAAGGCCCGGGTTCGTATCTCGGGAACTACGGCTGCTGTTTCTACTCGTCCTTTGTGTTTCACGTTGCCGAGACCAAAGCACAAAAAACAACCAGGCAAAGCGCAAGCAATCAACTTGCTGTCCCAAAACCCCACCGAGAAACCTTCAGAAGAGCCATCGCCTACCGTGGACCCACCATCTGGAACAGTCTACCACCGGACATACGCACAGCCCCAACTCTGGCTTCCTTTAAGAGACTCTTAAAGTAATGGGAACGGCCAAAATGAACGGACTTAAATCATGTAACAGTTTCTATCATGTAATTTTTATGTATGCAAATTGTGTATATAGACTTATATGACTTATAAGGACCTTAAACGATGTAAACTTTATCTCTGTTGTATACTTTGTCTGACCCTTGCCTCTTCCCTCATGACCCCAATGAAAAACGGCCTGCATTCCGATTTGAGCTTTCATGAATGAATAAAGGTTCAAAAACCTCTGTACACGTTGCGCCGCAGGCTCCCGTGTGCTTGCGATAACTCAGAGACAAGCTGCGAATGAAGAATGGCGCTGCGATAAACTATAGCCAGCCGCGCCTTTACACTGTCAATCAAGAAATCAACGCTAGAACAAACAGTACATGTCACCGCACAGCACAAGGTTACAAAAAAAAAAGTATGCGAGAAATGTTGAAAACAGAAACCAGATGTATAAGTAATGGAATACTGTTTGCAAACTTTGGTCTGAATCCGAGTACTAGTATCTTATAGTGGGTCTTTCCTTTGGAGAAGCTTATACTCTGCGCACAACCTAGTAGTGACGTCATCAAGATGGCGGCCAGTAAAGTTGTACAATGGTGGCATTGAAGATATCAAGGTCAACAACTGCGCTCCCTAAAACACGACTAAACCTTGACGAAATGACGATGATACTTGGCTCCAGATGATGCTGAGATACTCTGATACATGATAGACTATGTTAGGTTACACAATCACAATCGCTGATACTAGGAAAAAGATCTGTGACTCGTTGCTCGCCATTTAGATAATTCCACCAGGTGTCATTATACCGCCACCTCAAAAAACGTTGTTATAGAGGCCTTCTCAAGATTGTCTTCAACACCTAAATATCTTAATTGTATTACATTTAGGATATCTAATATTAGGTGTTCAAGACAATCTTTCGAAGACCTCTACCGTTTTTCAGGTGGCGGTATAATGACACCTGGTGGAATTATGTGAATGTATGTTAGGTCACCAGTATATTAAGTACCAGTAGAAGTATACAAAGACAACAAAACACACAAAACGTTAGAAGATTCGTTCTTTATTTCTAAATTGTGTTAAGTAATATTTCGAATCTTTGGTAGCTCAGAAAAAATTTGCTGATGACATTTGAGTTTTTGTCGCGGTGAGAGCGCGCTGCGGTCGCCGGAAAGATTCCACTAGAGCAGCTTTTTTTTCCTGGCGTGTCAGCGCTCTCACTTCGCTCTGGCCAATTTTCCATCGCACGGTGAGAGCGCCGTCAAGTGGAAAGACTGGGCCCTGGCCCCCTTTCCACTAGACGGCGATCGTGCTGCGCTCTCAATTGCAATGCGACCTGAATAGGATATGTGTAACCTTCGCTTTCACACTGGGCATACCACGCAAAACGTAAAAGTGTAAAAAAATATTCGTCTCTCTTCTATAGAATTTGTTGAGCGATCTTGAGGTCAAATTTGAGAGCACGACGAGAGCGCCGAGTGGAAAGATGGCCAAGGGTTAATGTAAAACCAGAAAAGCAAGTTACATAACAGACCACTGCGTTCAAATGCAGTGACGTATAATTGACATAAAATTTCCACGAATGAAACATAGGGGTAATCTGCCTATTTTTGTAAATATGATAGTACTTGTAATGCGTTACAAGTCAGTTTATTATCATTTTTTAATCATTAGCGAATGTTGTTCATACCAATAAATCATAAAATCCAGATGAAACATTGGTATTTTGTGAATATCCGAATAAGCTTTACTCAAAGACACCCCCTGGTCATTTCAACGGAATGGTACGTGCCAAAATCTGTATGAGGTCGTCCAGTCACTGAAGGCACGCACAGTCAACTTCAGAACAGCGAAAAGACAAGATGCGACAGTTTATTCTGACCGCGTGTCTGCTGACTTCCCTGGCGGTGGCTTCGGCTCAAGTAGGTTTACTTTTTGTCTTCCCTGTGGCCTTGGTAAACTCCTGTACTTTTTTTTAACAACTTGTTACTTCAAAGTAAAAGTACGAAGCTCGAAAAGACGTAATCCATCGTGCAAAAGAAATGCGTCATTTTTGCCACTTGGGATTTACATGGGTAAGGACCCGAAAGTGATCAAATTGGGCATTTTGATCGAATTTTTCAGAGAGACACACAGAAAAAGGTGATAAGTATCAGACAAGGGTGGAATCTACAAACTATATTAGATTAAAGAAACATTTGCCGGGTACGTCGAGTTTTACGCCCACCTATATATATTCTGGCGCTCAAGTAAATGAGCAACACGTCGACAAAAAGACATCTCAGACCAAATCTTACCATCTCAAACCTTGCTTATTTCACAATTTACTTTAATTTTTGCCTCCCGTTGACACGAAAGAATTTTTTCTAGGATTTTGTTTTCGAACTGGATACGCGAAGAACCAGTTAGTTCGCCTTTTATAGGACCTTTACACTAAAACTAGTTGGAAGGAATCAAGCAGAACCAGCCCTAATGAAGTATTTGCAAAATTCGTGCCACATTCGGTGTCACTCGGGTGGGAATTCCAAGCGGACCTTATATCCCCTTCACACGAGAAGGAATGAGCCAAAATGCCGTCAGAATGAAAATTCTTTTCTATTCCTGTGAATTCGTGATGTATTCTAGAAATTCTCACTGCATTCCAGATATTATTTCGGCCCCATTCTGGTAGGATTCAAAGTGGCTTGCCATTTCGGTTCTCCATCGAATGAGATAAGAATGTGTTAAATACTGTTGCAATGCCGTAGAATGCGGTCATACTGCAGTTAGAATAGTTAAATTACACTTAGAATACACTTTGAATGCCGTTCGATATTTCTCCATTTCAAATGCACCTCGAAAGTTTTTAGCATGTCAAAAACTTTCGGGCTAACCAAATTAATGGGCACAAATATCTCGAATGCAGTGAGAATTCCTAGAATACACTACGAATTCCCAGGAATAGAAAAGAATTTTCATTCTGACGGCATTCCGACTCATTCTTGCTCTAGTGCCTTTATTCCCGCTTTTGTTTATGTACTCAGCGAAAGTTAGATATATCAGACCGACTCCTAAAATTCTGAAACTTTACTTGTTTCACCAATCAGTTTAATAATTGCTTCACCATCACAAAAGAGTCTTTTCTATGATTTTTACACCAAATTTCATTGGGGGCGCGGGTAAATATTGAGTAAAAGCATGTTCTACTTTGCTTTGCTCAGAAAAGGTCTGGATGTTGGTTGTTAGTCGAACAAGAAATGTGAAGACAAATTTACAACAATATAAAAAGACTTACGTTTGTATAAACGAGCGTGATAAAATAATGATTTCTACAAAAAAAATCACAAGCCGGCTACTTCGCTTCTACGTCTGCTTTTATTTTGGCACTTAGCTAAGGCGGCCCAGGCACGTTCGATCCGTGTTCGTGTTCGGGCACCTGTCCGCTTGTCCAGCCGAATTCGAACGATGTTTAATTTATTAGTAGAAATGTTTATTACTAGAAATAACTGATCACTGCTTTAGCCGAGCATTTACCGCAACATTTATGTAGTATTTTAGGTGTCTCTTCATTTACGTTTTGCCTTTTTTTCTGTACGACGTTCAAAGAATGGTAAGAAATTAAAAGGCCGATCGAACAGCTCGGGCGTAGTGTAGAATAGGCTACGCACAAAGCAAAGTACCAAAGAAGCAAAGAAAGTTAAGGTCTCATTGATGAGTTTTTTTTCTTCACATAGACTTCTATGTTATAATTCGTGGTTTACATGGGCGGGTTCATAATGAAGCTATAGGAAAAGTGAGCTTATCTTTTTATTCTATGTTGAGCACATTTACCCTATATCGTGGGGGAAAATGTCAACGTCAACTATACGTAGGTTCTTTTTTTATATAGCAATTACAAACTACGATTAGTCAATCCCCAAAAAAGAAACTTTTTCGCTGTTAGTGTACAACCGCACCACTCAGACCTATGACTGTGTACCTCCGATCTAGCGCGCTAAGGACACAACCCGGCGTACGTGTTATTTGTCCATACTTTTTTTGGATGGCACGTCCACCATATTTTTCTGAAAACGTGGGGAAGGAATTGTAAGAGTAGGAAGGGTGCACGTCTCAACTCACGTCGCTCCTAAATCTGTCGGATTCCCTACGAGTTCGTACGGAGGCGGCACCCCATATATACCACTGTCACATTTGGCGAAAATCGATCGGACGACGATTCTGCGGCAATCGCCTGAGCCTCGCTTATAAAAATAACTTCATTGCACAACAATTGTACAAGGTACAAAGTATGGCTTATATGTGACAGGGACGGTTTTCAGGTGAAAAGTACGCGCAACCCTCTGTCGATTTTAAATATGGCCGATATTCCATCGATACGCCCGAAGATCGTGGATAATGTGACAGGGGTCTCAAAAGATTGCCCACATTTTGGCATATAGACAGCACATATTTGCACGTACGGCGGGTTCAGTGCCCTTAGCTTATGTCACAATAATGAGCTAATTTTCTCGTGCGCCGACTGTTCATAATTATGCTCCAAGGGAAAAAATGGCAAGACATTTTTTTACATTTATTCCACCCGACAAACAACCTTGAAAGATTTCACCTGTGAATTTCGGCTAGTGTTATGAAGTCCTCATTACCTTCGGTGAATGCTCTCAGTGTGGCGGTACTTGATCAAACATTGTCATTACGCGCTCAACGTAGAAGGGATACGTCTTCAATGCGTACCTATTTTTTTTTCTTCAAGTCTTTTGTTTAATCTTGCACGGAACGCCGGGTTCCACATTTTGTGTAACGTTACACAGTCACATTCTTGTGTCTGTGCGTTCTATTGAGCTTCCCCTGTCACTGCCTCCGTGAAGTACCCGTGTCTTTCTGTCCGGACACAAAATTCACCAAGTGTCTGCCATATGATCCGCAAAATATTCCAACAAAGCTACTTTACTACTTTAGTTTTATACGGCGGAAATACCTATTAGTAAATTTTCATATGACGAAGTGTCCCATAACTGTGTCAATATGCAAACCAAGCCGACTTCAAGTTGCGTTCATGCTGGAATCGCGAGTCGCCCGAAACACATCGAAACCACCTTCCAGAGGTGGTTCGCGATGAAGCCAGCTTCGACGTGACTTCGACCGTTCATAGTAACCGCATGAATCCCGCTTCGCATTACGGTGTTTTGGCTCGAAATCCTATTTGGCGAGCTTAGTATGAACGGGGTCCAAGATTCTAGCGTCTGCTTGGAGACCAGATGCGCCTTAGTAAGGGCACCAAAGGCTTCGACGTTCATACGTCATACACATGAATCCCGCTTCGGTGGTACCGGTTTTGACTCGAAATTATACTTGGCGAGCATAGTATGAACAGGGTGCAAGATTCTAGCGTCTGCTTGGAGACAAGATGCGCCTTAGTAAGGGCACCAAAGGATGTCCTTGGCATTTTCCAATAGAACGGATGATAGTTCTATGAAGTTCTACGAAGAGTTATTAACTGCCATTACTCGCGCCTTTGTCTGGCCCTACGTCATAGCAAGGACGTTACATCAGGTCCTTGGTCATAGTTAACCTTTTGAATTTTCAGTCGAGCAGGGTTGGACCATCTTACTGTCAGTAGCTCCTTTGTTCTGTCAGATTAATGTGGCAATTGCTGACCCATGTAATTACTGCCCGAGGAAAGCTTACACAAAGATGCTACTCTTTTCGAACTGCCGATCGGGAGCCCTCAGGGATCACTTCGGCACTGGTAGCGTCCTCGCCCGCCGATGTATACTATCGCTCACCAGGGATTTTAACGGGGTGGATTCACTTTTACCAAGTATGACTTTAATGAAAAAGACAGCCATTCATATAGTTTGCTGATACTCATGTGAGTGGGCATTATTCCAGACTACCTTTTCTTATACAAAAGAAATAGTTTCAAAGTTAAGGTTTGCTGTTCAACAACATCTCCTCATTGATACTGACAAAAGGCAGTGGATGCTACCTTAATTAGAAATGTCTGGACGTTTTCAAAACCATCTCTGGTTCCTTGGGTAACTGCTACAGTCAAACCTGTATTAGCGGCCACCTTTGCATAGCGACCACCTGGCCATTGTGGTCACTTTTTGTCGGTCCCTTAGATTTTTCCCATTGACCTAAGCATTAAGAAATAGCTTATAGTGGCCACCTGTCCAACGCGGCCACGGCCACACGATTTTCGGTCCCGTAGATAAAGAAACACTGCCTATCATGTGCGACCATACAGCGGCCCTTAATGTCACCCTGTGCCGAGGTTAAAATCGTAGTTTGCGAGGATTTGAAGTTCCCGGCAGGGTCATTTTGGTGGTAACGGAAGGTACGCGTGCCTTGAACGTTAACGTTAGAGTCATCTATGTCGGCGAATTTACCAACATTGCGCATGGCCATATCAATCATTTTCGGTAGATTTGACTTCAGCAGAGTCAGTTGATTTTTGAGACGATATCGAGACAATTTTCCTTGGTGAGAAAGATCATTGGGTACAGAAATCATGTGTAACACGTGGTCAATTGATCAGCATTTTCTCTATAGTGGCCACCTGTCTATAGCGGCCGTATTTTTCCAGTCCGCTGAGAGGCCGTTATAGACAGGTTTGACAGTACCCAAAAATTGATCGGTCTCAATTGTCTTTCAGATAACTCCAGTGACCAATGCGGCCTTCTACCCCTACGGACCGGGGACTCCAGACATTTTGGACAGTGCAGCTGACGATGGCACATCGGGGGCAGTGAGTTTGGCCACCGCATTTCCATTTTTTGGAAATACCTACAACGATCTCTATGTAAGTCCATTCATACCCTTCTAGATAGAGCAACATGCTTAAAGCATAGCCAAGGATTCATTGATTGAATTGATTGCTTGATGGAGGTGTTTTTTTTTTTTTGCATTTTGCGGCTTGCAGCTGCAAAATGCTTTGTAGTCAGAGTGTTCGCTGTTGTGATGTTGATATGTTGTGATGTTGGAATCTTGGAATAAACGGACCTGTTCAATCTATGCCATACATTTGTATATCCGTTAAAACTGGCTTTGAGTAACATGTTAGAATTAGTTCAGTGGTAAAGTTTTCACATTGTAAACCTGGTGTGACCCGAGTTCGAATCCGCGGAGGGTGAATTTTTTTTTTCAATTGTCTTTTATTTCCTTTTTAACATCCATTAATATAAACAATCCTTTTGTCTTTTGACCAGAACATAAAAACCCACCTTTGGGGATTTTCTGTTCTGCATTTTTCCACTGTTGGGATGTTGAAATGAACAAATAGACGTGCGATACATGTTATTTCTCTGCTTATATATCGTTCGAAGTTTCCTTGAAATGCCCATACAACATCTATATCACATAATTACACAAGAAGAAACTGGTTTTCTCGAAAACAATTGCATACTGTATGACAAGAGTTTTACAAAACATATTCGTGTACATACTCATTTTCATATTCCTGGACATACCTCATTTGCATATTTGTGAATCTCTACATGCGACTTCGTGGGAAGGACAGGTTAATTACTCTGTTTCTATTTATATATTTATTATATTTTGTCGTCCATGAAGACTATTGGCCTCCAGTAAAGACGTTGTTGTAAGCTTGTATCATTTGGCAGACTAGTTTGGCAAACTAGAACTTTACAGATGGAGAGTTAAGATTTTGTTCCCTGTGATTTCCCCAGGTGAATACCAATGGTGACATCTCCTTCGGGTCAGCGGTAACGGGGTTCACACCAACCCCCTTCCCCGTAACTGGAAACAGGGTCCTCGCCGTTTACTACACTGACATCAAGACCAGTAATGGTGGACGCTCTGGTTACATCTACCGTCGGGAAACAACCGATGCCGCTATATTGGCCAGAGCAACCACGGACATCCAGACAGCCTTACCCGCCGACCATGGAAGCTTCGTGGCGACCTGGGTCTACATCGCTACCTGGCATGAAGTTGGAATCTTTGGAGCAAGCGGAGATGGTCATAATCTTGTGAGTCCATAAAGAGTAAAGCCTCTTCTTTGCATATACATGCTGCAAAAGGTACTCATATATAAGATATACCAAAGCATCTTACCTTTACACATCCACGTGGTGAACAGTCATATATCTATTTATGTATTAACTAAACTTTTACTCAGATGAACTCTAACTTGTACTATATGCGTTTTGTTGCTTTTCATCTAGCGGAACACGTTCCAACTGGTTCTGATAACTGACGGCTGTAAGTCCTTCACCCTGTTTAACTACGACCAGATCCAGTTCTTACAAGGGAGCACCAACAGCGGAAATGGGACATCTGGTACAGGGCCGAACCCAGCGCAGGTAGGGAAACAACATTGACTAGAAGTTCGGTACAGGGCCGAACCCAGCGCAGGTAGGGAAACAACATTGACTAGAAGTTCGGTACAGGGCCGAACCCAGCGCAGGTAGGGAAACAACATTGACTAGAAGTTCGATACAGGGCCGAACCCAGCGCAGGTAGGGAAACAACATTGACTAAAAGTTCGGTACAGGGCCGAACCCAGCACAGGTAGGGAAACAACATTGACTAGAAGTTCGGTACAGGGCCGAACCCAGCGCAGGTAGGGAAACAACATTGACTAGAAGTTCGATACAGGGCCGAACCCAGCACAGGCCTAGGTAGGGAAACAACATTGACTATAGCTAGAAGTTCGGTACAGGGCCGAACCAAGCGCAGATAGGGAAACAACATTGACTAAAAGTTCGGTACAGGGCCGAACCCAGCACAGGTAGGGAAACAACATTGACTAGAAGTTCGGTACAGGGCCGAACCCAGCGCAGGTAGGGAAACAATATTGACTAGAAGTTCGGTACAGGGCCGAACCCAGCGCAGGTAGGGAAACAATATTGACTAGAAGTTCGATACAGGGCCGAACCCAGCGCAGGTAGAGAAACAACATTGACTAGAAGTTCGATACAGGGCCGAACCCAGCACAGGCCTAGGTAGGGAAACAATATTGACTATAGCTAGAAGTTCGGTACAGGGCCGAACCAAGCGCAGATAGGGAAACAACATTGACTAAAAGTTCGGTACAGGGCCGAACCCAGCACAGGTAGGGAAACAACATTGACTAGAAGTTCGGTACAGGGCCGAACCCAGCGCAGGTAGGGAAACAATATTGACTAGAAGTTCGGTACAGGGCCGAACCCAGCACAGGTAGGGAAACAACATTGACTAGAAGTTCGGTACAGGGCCGAACCCAGCGCAGGTAGGGAAACAACATTGACTAGAAGTTCGGTACAGGGCCGAACCCAGCGCAGGCAGGGAAACACAATTTGTAAGAAGACCCGCACACAGTACACTTACAAATAAATACTATTTCATGGATGCCGTAAGAGTAGCTGCGGTTTTCATGCTGCGGAGTATATTGTTTCAAACGAGTCCTAATGTAACTTCATTATTTTTCGTTTTCTGTATGTAAGCCTCTAGGTATCCGAAAGTCTCATACCTCCCGAAAATGAAGAGACCGAGGTAGAAAAATGGTCTCCACATGTTGACATGTCTTTGGTCTGCTTTAGGTTGGGATCAACGGAGGAGATGGAATCCACTATTCGCTGCATCCGTATTCGAGGACCACCGATCTGTACACCCTGCCAACATGGACCGATCCGGCTGTGCCTGGACCTCCCGGACGTTGGGTGCAGAGGACTGACCTGGCCCTGACCGGGGACGGCCCAGCATTAGGTATGATTTCACTGTATGGTGTATGGTGGGTAGGATGGGGAGGGGGGGATGGTAGGTAATAGGGAACTCTGTGCATAGGTGAACTCCCATTAGATCCATTGTTATAAGATCTTTTACTTTAAAGAAACTTAACATAGGTGTCGACAGGGGGCATGTTTGGGGTCTTGCAATCACTGAACAACTAAAATCACTGACCTGGCCAAAATCTAGCTATAACCCAAACATAAGATAGGTGATGAAGGTTTGCCTCATCAGCTTGAGAATAAACAGAATTAAAGCCTGAAGACTGGAACAAAGTAGAAAGTGTTCTTAGATCAGTGACAAGTTGTTTCTGACAGGAAAAAAAACACGTAGCGCCAAATTTTCGATGTCTGCACAGTACATGTTATTCACGGAGTGACTTAGTCTCGCGAGAGCACTTGCGTAGATCTTACGACCCCGACCCCTCAGGGTAAGTCCTACTTACTCCTGCTCCAAAAGGAGGTTGGGGTAGGGGTCCAGGCAAGTCTCGAACCTAGTCTTGTGCTCTCGCGAGACTAGCTCTCGGACCTAGTCTTGTGCTCTTGCGAGACTAGCTCACTCCGTGAACAAGGTATACTGTGAACTTAAATTGAAGACATCGAATTTGTGTTAATATCCTTCAAAAAGTGTCACTTGTTGAAGAATCTTCTACTATCTGTGACTGATGAACCTCTTCAATAGAGCTAAGGAGATTTTTAATGAAATAGTGACTTAGTAGCAAAGAGCATGTACAAAAACGACAATGATGTGAACCATGTGTGTAAGAAGCACACATAGTCGAAACAAGCTGCCACTATACATTGATTGAAGGGTGGAGGGAGAGCGTTTTCTTTCTAAGTTAGACTATTTTCTTCTTATTAACATTGCAGTGTGCCCAACCGGGTTCCGCGAAATCGGTGACGACTTGTGTCTGAAGCCTCACACCCAGCCCCTTGATTATGATGCTGCAATTGCCAGATGCGCTGAACTGGCACCGGACGGTCGACTCTTCAACATCCGCAGCCAGGCAGATAACGAGATGCTGATCGGTTTTCTCCAACGCTTCCAAACGTAAGGGGAAATCTATTCTCCTCATGTAACAGTGTAGCCTGGATACCACACCCCAGCCCGATCTCAATATCTATCGTGCAGGGCTGCACGATAGATATTGAGATCGGGCTGGGGTGTGGTATCCAGGCTAGTAACAGTGGGGTTCAATGACTGCTATACTGACCATGGTGATCTGACGGCCCGGATTCGGCGCGGGTTCGAATCCCGGGAGTCAGGATTTGTTTCTTTCTGTTTCTACCCCTCCTTTCGTACACCAAATACAAGCACTCTGCTTGTACTTGCATACATGTCATAGCAGAGATTGAAATCCAGGAGAATTTGGAATTCTCCTTGGAAACATTGGAACTCATTTTTAAAACACTTATATGTAGATCACTCTCTTGTATTTCTCCTTTTCTCTATTCAGATTGCTTAATATACAGCCTCTGATGTACCTACATAGTAACATCGACTACCATAATTCCACCAGGTGCCATAATACCGCCACCTCAAAAAACGTTAGTACAGAGGTCTTCCCAAGATTGTCTTGAACACCAAATGTTAGATATCCTAAATGTAATACAATTCAGATATCTAGGTGATGAAGACAATGTTGAGAAGGCCTCTATAACAACGTTTTTTGAGGTGGCGTTATAATGATACCTGGTGGAATTATGAGAATGTATGTTATACACTATCTCCCATGAATGAAAGTGAGTGTTAAGATGTTGTGACATAGTGTGAGTCTTCATAATTTCTATCGTTGTTTACAGTCGTACCGGGAGAGGACGCGGTCTGTGGACTGGTCTGACGGATAAAGCCGCCGAGGGTACTTTCGAGTGGGAGGACGGCACGGCATTTGACCCAGAAGGCTACACCAACTGGGCTGAGGGTGTTCTTGAAGAACGTCAAGGCGGGTAAGAGAACACAAAAACTCCATTGCGCTAATTACTACTGTACAAAGGCTGGCATATAATCATTACAACATGGCGGACATTTCCCGTCATGCATTTCGCGTTACTAATGGTGAATGAACTTAGTAATTTGCGATAGCAAAACTTGTATTGGTTTCGCTTGGGTCCGTGGGCGCCGCCATTTTGTAGTGAATCACTAAATCCAGACAGAATGATTTGCTCCAACGCACACCGCACCATCGCACGTGTGGTGGGTTCTTCAACGTGCCTGGGGTGTGACTCTCCCCAAACACGGGACCTCCATTTAACTTTCTATCCTAGGGACGTCCCTAGGTTCTCATTTGCACCTGATCTAAGTAAAGTGAGGAAAGAGAATTCTAAATTTAGGTGATGAGTATTTTTGTTTGATATATTTCCTAGGCAACGTGATTGTGTCTTCATGAAAAAGGACGACGGCTGGAAGTGGAACATCCAAAAATGTGAGACCCGGCGGGAGAGGAATGCCTTCATATGCACAGCACCCAAGGCTCCTGTGCCCTCCGAATGCTAAAGACATTTCAGAAGTTTGTCACAGCCTTGTATGTCAAACTGTCTGCAATCATCATCCGTAAATAACTTCATCAGGTTGGGAATTATTCGTATAGTAAGGTTCTTTAGGCACAACCAAGGAGAAGTTACTTCCAACGTTTCGTTGGATTAAGAAGGCAGTCTGGATCAGAAAATCAGCTCACGTCATGAACGGAGACGAGGGGGGGATACAAGCTGAGCCACGTTTGGGACGGCATTCTTGCTGCTGCAGCGCCACCTACATCGGCTATAAGTAGCAGCAAGAAGTAGTTTCCAGTCATTCTACCCTGATGACGGTGTCTGATAGACACCAAAACGTTGGAAGTAAGTACTCCTTGGTTGTGCCAAAGAACCTTACTATATGTCTGCAATCATCAGTTTTCTGTTGGATAAATGTAACATCACAATCATTAACAGTCATGCCTTCAAGCACCAGAGTTACCAACCTAGGATTGATGCGTTTAAAAATTCGTGCTTTCCCAGAACTATCGTAGAGTGTAATTTGTCATCACCAAGCACAGTAGGGTCATCTTCTCTGGATAGTTTGAAAGACCGCCTGCAGATAGATGTGACGGGTCGTTCGGTGTAATATGACCAGCTGCTGCCGCGCCGCGTGCCTGCGAAGCTGGTGTGTTATGTCGAAGGGCGGTTGTAGCGGATAAATGGATACAGATACAGTCAAGAATAATAAATAACAATCTAACCAGCAAATGTACACCACACAGTTACAAGCGGTGATTGATATAAGCTGCACAATTTCATAGCATAATATCAATATCCACCACATTCCAAATCGTTGTTTTAAAACAGGATATTAAGTCGATCGACAGTGTTTTCCAATTGGAATAGAAGCCAAACTATAACTGTTCAAGTCTACCGACCGTCGAAGTTGTATCCTCAAATACACTGTTCTAAAAAACAACGGATATAGGTTACCCCGCGAATAAAGGAGAACCAGAGTTAATGTTGACATTGACCATACAGAGCAGGTTATGAAACAGTTTGACAAGGCTGATGACAAAAGAATCGCTGAAAACTTTTTCTTTCCATTTTCAAATCTCTATAGTAGCATGCTAGGTAAAAGGTACTTTTTGCGGGTTTAAACCCTGGCTGCGTTATACGAAATCCTTACTGAAATGGCTACAAACAGATTTCTGTGCTTAGCTCGTATGGGAAAGATTAAATGGTCAGGCTATCAGCTTACTAGTCCACATGTGTAACGCTTGCATAACTGTGTGGCCCAAGGTCAATAGAAATGGAGATGGGCTCTGCCTTATACACTGAGAGGTACTAAGTACGGTAAGGATGTGATCGAAACCTTTTAGATTGTTTTTAAACACTCATTTAAACGCTGACTCATTCACTCACTCACTCTCTACCTTAAGTACAGTTACAGTATGATTGTTGCCAATCACTGTAACTTGAATGCTACTCAACTATTTTCTTGCACTTTTTGTAATAGTATTGAATTCATCATCATAATCAAAATGGGGAATTTCAGGGCTAAATCATCTAACACCCAATACCAATAAGAATTATCAGATATCCAAGCAACTATGCCTGTCATGACTTTCATAGATTGCATAAATCACTATGTGATGGTACAAAGAGCACTTTTTTGTTATAAAAAACTTTTTGCCTGAGGTTTGTAGGTTGGTGGTGTATTTACATGTAGTATTACACGTGATGTTAGTCACAAATATGTTCAACAACATCCCATGGCATATGTATGTTACTTTCATCATGTTCATAGTTTTACAGAGTCTACAGTAACTGTGTTTATCAAACTTCTTTAGCATTACATTCTTAGGTGTGATGGTATCTCGCATTACATGCAGTTCCTAATACTTATAATTATAATGTTTATAAAGTCTACGAAAATAGAATCGGATTAAGGGATTCCAAGATATCTTGATCATAAAACTATAGTATGAACACAACATCGTTCTAAAATATTCTGTATCAGGTCTTAAAGTGTAAAGGTGTATCATATCACAATTATTACATAACAGAATTATGTCATAAATATGTCATGTCCAACATTTAGATCTTAACTGGCATATGTCACCTATTCAATGTCAGATTTGTTTAATTCATTTCATTCCAAAATTTCAAACAAAAACATGATAATTAAACATTTCAACCGTTTTGTCAAATTATTTGGGTTAAAATCATGAGAAAGCAGCAAATGCAAAGTAGACATTATGAATAACAGACCCCTTAAAAATGTTTGGTTATTAATGTTATAAAAATTCAGGAGGAAATGTCTTTCCTCGCAGTTGTTTAAAAAAATACAACCGTGTAATACTGGTTTCATTTTTCAAAATAATATCGTGAAATTTTGTTAATTCGGCCTAATCATTAACGAACAATATCAAGTACTTATAAGTAAAACAAGCAATCCGTGTATTGTCTAGGTTTGACATATGCTAGAATGGTGATAGTTTTATTGCACAACAATTGTATAAGAAACGTTAAGAAACTTAAGAATCTATTTCTTTTAGTTCATGATAATATCACATTCTGGTGTCAACAAACATTTCTTCAAATTCAAAACTCCTTGTCTTAAGAGAAAAAAGTCCAAGTCATTTCATTCATCTAGTATAAGTTAATATACATTTTCAAGGAGGGACATAATAAAAAATCTCTGCTTGAAAATGTCTTGATAAAAATCACTTCTACTTCTACTTCTTATTGAAAAATTTGTCCTTTTGTGTACAAACTGAAATAAAAATATTCAAATGATAAAGATTGCAAATCTACTTGAAAAACTGATAAGAAAAAAATGTATATGATGTTTAACTAAACGCAGCTTTTCAGGTTTACATCCACTGTAACTTGTGAAAAGTCAAACAATTAATTTCGTACCACCTCACAGACATGCCCACCTTCAACCTATATCCTATGAAAACTGAAATTGAAAACTGCAACCAGAATGTGATATAATACTCTTTCCAACTAAGCCCTTATAATTCTATTCTCTAGATATGTCACACTTCAAATCAGATAGCACAATCAAACTAAAGCACAATAGTTATAGATCTGTCAAAGATAGTCACAAAGACAATGTATCTTTCTGAGTAAAACAAAAAGAAATGTAAACATAGTGTAGAAAACATATTCATTACAGTAGTTTATACAAGGGCTGGACAAAGATGTCTTGAAATGACACTTGAAACTTATTACCTGCAAGAGAATATCATCAACAAAGAAACAGTAACATATTGAAATACTTGTCATCTCAACTACCTATAACAATATATAATTATATCGTAGTACATATATCCAAAGCATCAGCATGAGACATCTTTACCCAGCTCCATTCCCTAATATAAAGTGTGACTTATCTTCTTCTTTTCTTTTAGCAAACTAGGTACCTCTATTGTCATTTCATTTCTTGATTTCAGTCTTTGACAATAGATGTTATGAAAAAAACACCTTTGTTTGTCTTGTTTCTTAAGCTTTGACAGTTTAATGTTAGATGATTACAACCTTTTTGTTATGTACCTTGGTCAGCGCTTATTCCAGAATACATCATTACAGTATTAGTGCAGAGAAAGATGAAGTAAAAACAGTTCAGAACCCAGCTTCAAGATTCAGTATGAACCAGTAACGACAGAGATACTAGATGTCACCAAAATTAACGCAAATCTACAACAGAAGTCACACGAAGACAAAAGAAAAAATTCAAGACTTTACATAATTCATAAAATAACTACTAGTAACAAAGCAGTGGTCGTATTAAGTGTTGTGTATCTAATACTAGACAAATCAGAAGTAATAATTACAAATCGTCCCCACACATTCTGCCTGCACACACACACACACACACACACACACACACACACACACACACATAATTGTATGAGTTGGTACTTGTACATCATACCAATGAATTTTTAATTTAATATACATGCACACATAAATAAAAAAAAACAGTCAGTAACGGTACCTTGCAATGATTTTTAACAGTCAAGTAAATAGCTGTGAACAAGGATTAAGGCCCCCTTTTCACTAGACGGCGATCGCGCTGCGCTCTCACTGCGACCTAAATAGAATATGTGTAATCTTCGCTTTCACACTGGGTATATCATACAAACGTAAAAGTGTGACCAAGAAGACAACAAAACAAAGAAAGTGTTAAAAAGATTTGTTTTTTTTTCTATAGAATTCGCCAGTGAGCGATATGTCAAATTTGAGGTCACAGAGAGAGCACGGCGAGAGCGTCGTCCTATTGAAAGAGGGTATAAGGACCCTCAGATCTGCAGACAACTACGCCTTAGGGTTATTTGCAATGACAAGTGAAAAGACTACTCCGTGATTGATGGGGTCATATTTGACACCGCCAACGAAGAATCTAGAAGTCAGGACTAGGAGCTATCTGAGTACTTGTGGTGTAACAGTAAGTTCAAGTGCCACCAACTGACCAGTCAAACTGGTCCGGACCTTTTGGCGTAGTGGAGATGGCGTTGAGTTAGTATAAGATAGAGGGTTCGAATCCCGGGAGCTATCATGGTAGACACCGTTTCTACTCGTTCTTTGTGTTTCACGTCTGTACACGTTGCGCCGTAGGCTCCCGTGTGCTTGCGATGACTCAGAGCCAATTTGCGAATGAAACATTGCGCAGTGACCGATGATGATTTTAATAGGATAGCCGGTCTTCATACCATCAATCAAGAAATCAAGGCTAGGACAAACAGTACATGTCACCACACAGCACGAGGTTATATTATTCGATTCACGTCGAAAACGGAAACCAATTTAATACGTCATGGCGTGTAGTTTATAGTTTATATCGAATATTTTAAAGTTAGCCAAGTCTTTCCTTTGGAGAAGCTTATACTACTCGGCGCACAGCCTACGTCATCAAGATGGCGGCCTAATCTCCAAGCAGATCCTACGGTGCCATAAGATAGTGTCAAAGCTGGCCAGGGACTATAGCCGGCTAAGGGAGTCAAACGGGCAGCGGAGATGGGGAGTTTGATACTATACATAACGCACCGTGGGTCTGGTTCGAGATTAATGGCGGCCAGTAAATTTGTAGAATGGTGGCATCGAAGATGTCAAGGTCAACAACTGCGCTCCCTAAAACGCGACTAAACCTTGACGAAATTACGATCATAATACTTGGCTCCAGATGCTGCTGAGATACTCTGACATAATAGGCTAGATCGGGTTAAGGGGCGGTCACATAGGTCCTGCGATCGTTGTACGATTTTGATGCAAGGGATTTTCAAGCAGGTTGTGACAGAACCAACCACCGACATGGGTCCAAAACAGCATTTTGTGTACCGAGACAGTTGAACTTTGCAGGAGACGTACATGACTGTCCTCCAAAATGTCCGAAGTTAGCGGCGATCGTACGACGATCGCACGACCTTTATTGTGACCGCGCCCTTATACCCCTGTCACGTTTGGCGAAAATCGATCGGAAGACGATTTTGCGGCAATCGCCCGAGCCTCGCTCATAATGATTACTTTATTGTACAACAATTGTACAAGGTACAAAGTATGGCTTATACAGTAGAAGCCGATTAACTGCACGGCTTATTTGCCAGTGAATTTCGTGCAATTAGCCGGCTGGTGCAATAATGCGAAGTTATCCAGCTGAACCGCACCAGTTTGGGATTCGGGGATTCCGTGCAGTTAACAGAAGTGTCCGTTGTGCAATTAACTGGCTTCTACTGTACTAGTATGTGACAGGGACGGTTTTCAGGTAATTTAGCGGCGGCAGCTAATTTACAGTTTAGAGGCGAAAGTTTGACCCTCTGAAACGCTATTTCCTCCATTTTCAGGGGAAATTTCACCGACAGACAAAGTTTAAGTTTGATGGGTTTCGAATGACGCCATCCAACATATTTTATCTGTCGGCTCGGAAGGTGCAAGGCATCGAAGGACATGAAGGGAGATCGGGGAAATTTTGAAATCTTGACCTTCTGAAACGCCATTTCCTGAATCTTTCTAGGCAAAATTTTGCTGGCTATTCTATGAAGTTAAGTGTGATGCCAAATTTTCTATTTGCGAAAAAAAATTTTTGAGGGCACACCGCACAAATTACAACTCACTATATCTTGACTAAATTCTAAGATACGAAATTTTCTGACTTATTTTACAAAATTACTAACAAAGCAGTGGTCGCATTAAGTGTTGTGTATGTAATACAGTGTTAAGGGCTGTGTATCTAATCCTCCAAGTCGTCCCAGATTCTGTAATACCCCTGTCACATGTGGCAATCGCCCGAGCCTCGCTTATAATGATAACTTCATTGCACAACAATTGTTCAAGGTACAAAGTATGGCTTATATGTGGCAGGGACGATTTTCATTAGAAAAATACGCGCAACCCTCTGTCAATCTTAAATATGGCCGATCTTCCATCGATACGCCCGATGATAGTGGATAATATGACAGGGATATCACAAGCTGCTTGAAAATCCCATGACATCAAATTAAAAGTCAATGAGCTAAAGGGTATCACAATAAACTCAATAAACTCAAACTCAGTACAACGATCGCAGGACCTATGTGACCGCGCCCTAGCCTAACTTAGCCTATTATGTGTCAGAGTATCTCAGCATCATCTGGAGCCAAGTATTATGATCGTCATTTCGTCAAGGTTTAGTCGCGTTTTAGGGAGCGCAATTGTTGACCTTGAGACATCTTCGATGCCACCATTCTGGCCGCCATCTTGATGACGTAGGCTGTGCGCCGAGTACTATAAGCTTCTCCAAGGAAAGACTTGGCTAACTTTAAAATATTCGATATAAACTATAAACTATACGCCATGATGTGTTAAAATGTTTTCCGTTTTCGACATGTATCGAATAATATAACCACGTGCTGTGTGCCGGTGACATGTACTGTTTGTCCTAGCCTTGATTTCATGATTGATGGTATGAAGACCGGCTATCTTGTTAAAATAATAATCGGTCACCGCGCAATTTTTAATTCGCAAATTGGCTCTGAGTCATCGCAAGCCAGACGCCTGCGGCACAACGTGTACAGACGTGAAACACAAAGAACGAGTAGAAACAGTGCCATGGCTCCCGGGATTCGAACCCTGGCCCTCCAGCTTATATACTAACTCAACGCCGTCAGCGCTAGGCCAAAAGGTCCGGACCAGTTGGTCTGGTCAATTGGTGGGGCTTGAACACACTGTTTCACCACAAGTACTCAGATAGTTACCAGTTCTAGATTTTTCGTTGGCGGTGTCAAATATGACCTTTTTAGTCACGGAGTAGTCTTTTCACTTGTCATTGCAAATAACCCTAAGGGGTAGTTGTCTGCAGATCTTATACCTCAGAGTCTTTATTCCCCCTTTTCACTAGGACGGCGCTCTCGCCGGGCTCTCTCTGCGACCTAAAATTTGACAGATCTTTCAACGAATTCTACAGAAAGGAAACGAGTCTTTTTACTCCGTGTGTGTTTTGTTGTCTTCTTAGTCACACTTTTACGTTTTGTATGATATGCCCAGGGTGAAAGTGAAGATATACATAAGACATATTCTATTTAGGTTGCAGTGAGAGCGCAGCGCGATCGCCGTCTAGTGGAAAGGGGGCATAATCATTGTCCACAGCTATTACTTTATGGTTGGCACCGTACGTCAAAAATCCTTGCAAGGTATTGTTAGTGACTGGGGTTTTATATATGCGTGCATGCATATTAAATTCAAAGTTCACTGGTATGATGTACAATTACTAGCAGTTTGTTTCGTAGAAATAAAAGGTCAGTGTACAACAATTGTGAAAACATGATTATATGAGAAAAGGCATGATTATTTTTTTGACACGCTTTAAACCTATATAGTAACATATTCGAGATATAACGAGATATAAGAGATTAAGAATATGTACCAGATATTGTTTGTTTCCTTCGGTAGCATGCTGTGTCAATTTGAATCGGAATTTTGCTCAATTTTGAGTGAATATGGGGGTCTCGGTTGTTGTATATGAACGCCAACAGACGGTAAGTGTGTGTGTTTGTGTGTGTTTGTCCTTGTGTGCGTTTCCTGTGTGTGTGTGTGTGTATGTGTTTGTGTTTAATGTGTGTGTGTGTGTGTGTGTGTGTGTGTGTGTGTGTGTGTGTAAGTGTGTGTGTGTGTGTGTGTGTGTGTGTGTAAGTGTGTGTGTGTGTGTGTGTAAGTATGTGTGTATGTGTGTTTGTCTGCGCGCGCGCATGTGTGTGTTTAGGAAGAATATGTGGGGACAACTTGTAATTTATTACTTCTGATTTGTCTAGTATTAGATACACAGCACTTAACACGATATTACATACTACTTTTTTAATCATTTTGTAAATCGACTCTGAATTTTTTGTCTTTTGTCTTTGTTTGACTTCTGCTGTTGATTTGCGTTAATTTTGGTGACAACTAGTATCTCTGTCGTTACTGGTTCATACCGAATCTTGAAGCTGGGTTCTGAGCTCTTATTATCTTATCTTTCTCTGCACTAATACTGTAATAATGTATTATGGAATAAGCCCTGACATAACAAAAAGGTTGTAATTGTCTAACATTAAACTGCCATAGCTTAGGAAACAAGACAAACAAAGGTGATTTTTTTCATAACATCTATTGTCAAAGACTGAAATCAAGAAATGAAATGACAAGAGAGGTAACTAGTTTGCTAAAAGAAAAGAAGAAGATAAGTCACACTTTATCTTAGGGAATGGAGCTGGGTAAAGATGTCTCATGCTGACGCTTTGTATATATGTACTACGATATAATTTCATGTATTGACAAGTATTTCAATATGCTACTGTTTCTTTGTTGATGATATTTCTCTTGCAGATAGTAAGTTCCAAATTTTCAAGCATCTTTTTAAGCCATCTTTGTCCAGCTCTTGTGTGAACTACTATAATGGATATGTTTTCTACACTGTGTTTATATTTGTCATAGTTTTACCTTGAAAGATACATTGTTTTTGTGATTATCTTTGACAGATCTAAAACTATTGTGCTTTAGTTTGATTGTGCTATCTGATTTGAAGTGTGACATATCTAGAGAATAGAATCATAAGGGCTTAGTTGGAAAGAGTATTTTTATATCACATTCTGGTTGCAGTTTTCAATTTCAGTTTTCATAGGATATAGGTTGAAGGTATGGATGTCTGTGAGGCGATACAAAATTAATTGTTTACCATAAATTTTTCACAAGTGAACGTTAGTGTGGATTTAAACCTTAAAAGTTGCGGTTAGTAAAACACCATACACATCTTTTTCTTATCGAAGTTTGAAGTAGATTTAGAATGTTCATCATTTGAACATTTTCATTCCAGTTTGTACACAAAAGGATAAATTTTTCACAGTTTTTATCAATACACTTTCAAGGAAAGATTTTCAATTTCTTATCTCTTCTTGAAAAAGTATATTTAGCTTTTCTTAGATGAAGGAAATGACTTGGAATTTTTCTCTCTTCAGGAAAGGAGTTTGGAATTTGAAGAAAATGTTTGATTGACACCAGAATGTGATATTATCGTGAACTAAAAGAAATAGATTCTTAAGTTTCTTAACGTTCCTTATACAATTGTTGTGCAATAAAGCTATTACCATTCTAGTATATGTCAAACCTTAACAATACTCGAATTGCTTGTTGTCGTTATAAATACTTGGTATTGTTGGTTCATTATTAGGCCAAATTAACAGAATTTCACGGTATAAAAAAAAATGAAATTAAAGATTACATGGATGCATTTTATAACACCCATGAGAAAAGGCATTTTCTCATAAATTCTTATAACATTAGTAACAAACCGTTCTTAAGGGGGTCCGTTTTTTATAACGCCTATTTTGCATTTGCTGCTTTCCAATGATTTAAAGCCAAATAATTTGACAAAATGGTTGAAATGTTTAGTTATCATGTTTTTGTTTTGAAATTTGGAACAAAATGAATTAATCAAATCTGACATTGAATAGGTGACATATGCCATTTATGATCTAAATGTTGGACATGATATGTTCGTGACATATATCATGTTACGTGATAATTGTGATATGATACACCTTTACACTTTAAAACCTGATACAGAATATTTTAAAACGATGTTGTGTTTATACTATAGTTTTATGATCAGGATATCTTGGAATACCTTAATCCGATACTATATTCGTAGACTTCATGAACATTATAATTATAAGCATTATAATGATAATGATAAGTACTATAAGCCATTTAGTGTTCCTTAAGCAAGATTACTTGCAATTAATACTATAAGTTATGAACTGCTTGTAATGCATTATGTACCATCACACCTAAGAATGTAATGCTAAAGAAGTTTTATAAACACAGTTACTGTAGACTCTGTAAAACTATGAATATGATAAAAGTTACATATATATGCCATGTGATGTTTTTGAACATATTTGTGACTAGCATCATGTGAAGTACTACATGTAAATACACCATCAACCTACAAACCTCATGCAAAAAGAATGTTTCTGTAAGAAAAAAAGTGCTATTTGTACCATCATGGTTACATGACCTTGAAAACGTCAATCTGATAGTGAAATAAAGGTTGAAAAAAAATTTATATGGAATCTATGAAAGTCATAACATAGATATTGCTTGGACATTTGATAATTTCTATTGTTATTGGGTGTTAGATGATGGCTTAGGCTTGAAATTTCAAATTTTGATTATGATTATGAATTCAATACTATAACAACAAATGGTAAAAAGCGTTGTGCAGCATTTAGGTTGCAGTGATTGTCAACAAGCATACTGTAACAGTGTGTAAGGTAGAGAGCGAGTGAATGAATGAATGAATGAGCATTTAAATGATTGTGTTGAAAACGGAATTCAGTCTAAAAGCTTTTAATCAAGCCCTTACCATACTTAGCAGCTCTCAGTGTATAAGGCAGCACCCATCTCTATTTCTATTGACCTTGGGCCACACAATTATGCAAGCGGACATTTGGACTTGTCAGCTGATAGCCATATAATCTTTCCCATACGAGCTAAGCACAGAAAACTGTAAGTACGGATTCAGTAAGGATTTCAGTAAGGATTTCGTATAACGCAGCCAGGGTTTAAATCCGCAAAGCAGTACCAGGTCCTTTTACCTAGCATGCTACTATAGAGATTTGAAAATGGAAAAAAAAAGAAGTTGTAAGCGATTCTTTTGTCATCAGCCTTGTCAAACTGTTTCATAGCCTGCTCTGCATGGCCAATGTCAACATTAACTCTAGTTCTCCTTTATTCGCGGGGTAACCCATATCCGTTGTTTTTGAAAACAGTGTATATGGGGATACCACGTCGATGGTCGGTAATCTTAAATTGCCATATTTGGGGTGCTATTCCAATTTGAAACCACCGTCAATCGACTGAATATCCTGTTTTTAAAAACAACGATTTGAAATATGGTGGATATTGATATTATACTATGAAATTTTGACTGTATCTGTATCCATATAGCCGGTATACCCGCCCTTCGGCGTAACACACCAGCTTCGCAGGCACGCGGCGCAGCAGCAGCTGGTTATATTACACCGAAGGACCCGTCATACCTAACTTTTGCACATCTATCTGCAGGCGTTCTTTAAAACTAACCAGAGAAGATGCCCCTACTGTGCTTGGTGATAACAAATTCCACTCTACGATAGTTCTGGGAAAGCACGATTTTTTTAAACGCATCAATCCTAGGTTGGTAACTCTGGTAACATCGACTATCATAATCCCACTGGGTTCCATTATACCGCCACCGCCACCGCCACCCATGATTGTCTTGAACAGCGCGTGTTAAATATCTTAAATGTAATACAAGTCAGATATTTAGGTGTTGAAGACAATCTTGACAAGGCCTCTATAACAACTTTTTTGAGGTGGCGGTATAATGGCACCTGGTGGAATTATGAGAATGTATGTTACGTACTTGAAGGCATGGCTGTTATGATTATGATGTTACATTGACCCAACAGAACACTGATGGACAGTTTGACATACAAGGCTGTAACAAACTTCTGAGATGTCTTTAGCAGTCGGAGGCTACAGGAGCCTTGGGTGCTGTGCAAATGAAGGCATTCCTCTCCCGCCGGGTCTCACATTTTTGGATGTTCCACTGCCAGCCGTCTTCCTTGTTCATGAAGACACAATCACGTTCCCTAGGAAATATATCAAACAAAAATACTCATCACCTAAATTTAGAATTCTCTTTCCTCACTTTACTCAGATCAGGTGCAAATGAGAACCTAGGGACGTCCCTCGGATAGGACGTTAAATGCATGTCCCATGTTTGGGGAGAGCCACACCCCAGGCACGTTAAAGAACCCACCACACGTGCGATGGTGCAGTGTGCGATGGAGCAAATCATTCTATTTGGAGTTAGTGATTCACTACAAAATGGCGGCGCCCACGGACCCAAACGAAACCAATACAAGTTTTGCTATCGAAAATTACTAATTAAAGTTTATTCACCATTAGCAACCGCCATGTTGTGATGATTGTATGCTTTTTGCACAGTACTTAGTAATATATCGAAAGGGCTTATTTTTGATAGTGCAATGTAGTTTTTGTGTTCTCTTACCCGCCTTGGCGTTCTTCAAGAGCACCCTCAGCCCAGTTGGTGTAGCCTTCTGTGTCAAATGGCGTCTCGTCCTCCCATTTGAATGTCCCTTCGGTGCCTACGTCCGTCAGACCAATCCAAAAACCGCGTCCTCTCCCAGTACGACTGTAAACAAAGATAGAAATTATGAAGACACATATTACGTCACAACATCTTAACACTCATTTTCATTCATGAGAGATCGTGTATACTATGTAGGTACATCAGAGGTTGTATATTAAGCAATCTGAATATAGAAAATGAGAAATATATACATCACATTGAGTGTTTTAAAAATGAGTTCCAATGTGGATTTTAATCTCTACTGTGACATGTGCATGACAAACACAAGCAGAGGGCTTAGATTTGGTGTAAGAAAGGAGGAGTAGAAACAGAGAAAAACAATATCCTGACTCCCGGGATTCGCACCGAATCTGGGCCGCTCAGATCACAACCCCAGACGCTAAACCACTACGCTAAAAGGCTGACAGCCCATTTGGCATAGTTAGTTTAGCAGTTATTGAATCCCACTGTTACATGAGGAGAATAGATTTCCCCTTACGTTTGGAAGCGTTGGAGAAAACCGATCAGCATCTCGTTATGAGCCTGGCTGCGGATGTTGAAGAGTCGACCGTCCGGTGCCAGTTCAGCGCATTTGGCAATTGCCTCATTATAATCAAGGGCTGCACATGAAACTTCAGACACAAGTCGTCACCGAACTCGCGGAACCCGGCTGGGCACACTGCAATTAGAAGAAAATAATCTAAATTAGAAAGAAAACCCTCTCCCTCCATCCTTCAATCAATGTATAGTGGTAGCTTGTTCTGACTATGTGTGCTTTTTGCACACCATGGTTATATGCACATCATTGTCATTTTTGCACATGCTCGAGCTCTTTGATACTAAAATCACTATTTCATTGAAAATCTACTTAGTTCTATTGAAGATGTTCATCAGTCACAGTTAGTAGAATATTCTTCAACAAGCTGACACTTTTTGAAAGACATTAACACAAATTCGATGTCTTCAAGTCCACAGTACATTTTGTTCACGGAGTGAGCTAATCTCGCGAGATCACGAGGCAAGGTCCGAGAGCTAGTCTCGCGAGAGCACGTGACTAGGTTCGAGACTTGCTTAGTCTCGTGCTCTCGCGAGACTAGGTCACTCCGTTGCAGCTACGTGTTTTTTCCTGTCAGAAACTTGTCACTGATTGAAGAATGTTTTCTACTTAGTTCCATTCTACAGGTTTTAGTTCTGTTTATTCTCAAGCTGATGAGGCAAACCTTCATCTCCTACCTTATGTTTTGATCATGGCTAGATTTTGGTCCGTTCGGTGATTTCAGTTGTTCAGTGGTTGCACAACTCCAACCATGCCCCTTGTCAATACCTTGGCTAAGTTTCTTTCAAGTAAAAGATCTTATAACAATGGATCTTATTGGAGTTCCTCTATGCACAGAGTTCCCTATTACCTACCCTCCCCCCCTCCTCATCCTACCCACCATACACCATACAGTGAAATCATACCTAATGCTGGGCCGTCCCCGGTCAGGGCCAGATCAGTCCTCTGTACCCAACGTCCGGGCGGACCAGGCACAGCCGGATCGGTCCATGTTGGCAGGTTGTACAGATCGGTGGTCCTCGAAGACGGATGCAGCGAATAGTGGATTCCATCTCCTCCGTTGATCCCAACCTTAAAGCAGACCAAAGACATATCAACATGTGGAGACCATTTTTCTACCTCAGTCTCTTCATTTTGGAAGGTATGAGGCTTTCGTATACCTAGAGGCTTGCATACAGGCTTGCATACGAACAAAATCAAGCTGCAGTGGGAACCGTTTGAAACAATGTACTCTGCAGAAGAAAAAAACATGTGGACACCATTTTTCTACCTCAGTCTCTTCATTTTTGGAAGCTTTCAGATACCTAGAGGCTTACATGCAGATAACGTTGTTTCCCTACCTGCGCTGGGTTCGGCCCTGTACCGAACTTCTAGTCAATGTTGTTTCGCTACCTGCGCTGGGTTCGGCCCAGTACCGAACTTCTAGTCAATGTTGTTTCCCTACCTGTGCTGGGTTCGGCCCTGTATCGAACTTCTAGTCAATGTTGTTTCCCTACCTGTGCTGGGTTCGGCCCTGTACCGAACCTCTAGTCAATGTTGTTTCCCTACCTGCGCTGGGTTCGGCCCTGTATCGAACTTCTAGTCAATGTTGTTTCCCTACCTGCGTTGGGTTCGGCCCTGTACCGAACTTCTACTCAATGTTGTTTCCCTACCTGCGCTGGGTTCGGCCCTGTATCGAACTTCTAGTCAATGTTGTTTCCCTACCTGTGCTGGGTTCGGCCCTGTATCGAACTTCTAGTCAATGTTGTTTCCCTACCTGCGCTGGATTCGGCCCTGTACGTACAGAACTTCTAGTCAATGTTGTTTCCCTACCTGTGCTGGGTTCGGCCCTGTACCGAACTTCTAGTCAATGTTGTTTCCCTGCCTGCGCTGGTTTCGGCCCTGTACCGAACTTCTAGTCAATGTTGTTTCCCTACCTGCGCTGGGTTCGGCCCTGTATCGAACTTCTAGTCAATGTTGTTTCCCTACCTGCGCTGGGTTCGGCCCTGTACCGAACTTCTAGTCAGTTATTGTTTCCCTACCTGTGCTGGGTTCGGCCCTGTACCGAACTTCTAGTCAATATTGTTTCCCTACCTGCGCTGGGTTCGGCCCTGTATCGAACTTCTAGTCAATGTTGTTTCCCTACCTGCGCTGGGTTCGGCCCTGTATCGAACTTCTAGTCAATTTTGTTTCCCTACCTGCGCTGGGTTCGGCCCTGTATCGAACTTCTAGTCTATGTTGTTTCCCTACCTGCGCTGGGTTCGGCCCTGTACCAGTTGTCCCATCTCCACCGTTGGTGCTCCCTTGTAAGAACTGGATCTGGTCGTAGTTAAACAGGGTGAAGGACTTACAGCCATCCGAAATCAGAACCAGTTGGAACGTGTTCCGCTAGAGGAAAAGCAGACAAAACAAACATTATGATATAGCAAGGCGATGTCGACCAATCAGAAGGCCGCATTTCATGTTATTTGGGCGCGTTATTCACGTGCATTATATTGCCAAATACTAGTAGCCTACTTAATGACTTGTTGGACAATACCATTATGCAGGCCGGGAGTAACACGTGTAACAACATTTGTAACACATTTCTTCCTTGAAGAAGATGTTTACCGTCTTGACATAACCTTAGTAACTAATCTGCGAGAAACACATTATCAAATATATACGGCATCAATACAAGCGGAACTTATAGCGGAAGAACAGAAAATATAATTCGCGCCACCCCCATTGTAAGTGGAATCGCCCAGATGTTTGGAACGATGCGTATAATACCAAAATGGCGCGCGGTATTGAAGACGAACAAACATAGAAATAGATCTCAAACAGTGGCGATACGGCTACACAGGTAAGTAGTTTCGGAAACAATGGGCAGGACGAACAAAAACTTCGTCTCGTCTATGCGTTGGTACATCCGATCCCTCGATCTCGGAAGTTAAGCAACGCGCGGTCCGGACAGTTCTTGGATGGGAGTCCCCCAACCAAGGACGTCCGGATTGCTGTAGCATCACGAAGCTTTCCACGAAATCGTCTTCCGGGAGGGACGTAAAACGGGGGTCCCGTGCTCGAGGAGGTGCCTCGACCACGTTAAACAGCCTCATTACCCACACTTTGGGTACCTACTGGCTGCAAAATACACCCGATATTATTATTATATAACATAATGTGCCGTCCGTAGCGCGGAGTCAAGTCGTCACGGCTATATATATATGACAATGTTCATATGATAATAACGTGGCCTCGGTCGTTTATTTGGCGGTATATTTATAGGACCCCCCACCCCATGAATTATGGCACCATATACACCGAAGGAATGCGGGTCATTAACCTCTAACTGTTCACCTTCCTATGTGGTTGTGCAGAGGTAAGGTGTTTTAGCATATCTTATATATGAGTCCCATTTGCATGCAATGAATCGGCAACAAAGACTTTTTATGGACTAACAAGATTAAGACCAGCTCCGCCTGCTCCAAAGATTGAAACTTCATGCCAGGTAGCGATGTAGACCCAGGTCGCCTCGAAGCTTCCATGGTCGGCGGGTAAGGCTGTCTGGATGTCCGTGGTTGCTCTGGCCAATATGGCGGCATCGGTTGTTTCCCGACGGTAGATGTAACCAGAGCGACCACCATTGCTTGTCTTGATGTCGGTGAAGTACACGGCGAGGACCCTGTTGTTAGTCACGGGGAAGGCGGTTGGTGTGAACCCCGTTACCGCGCCCCCGAAGGAGATGTCACCATTGGTATTCACCTGGGGAAAACAAAGGCAGCAGGGCTCGAAATGCTTTTTTCTGCATACCTGCACTGTAATTTTCAATGTTACCTACACTTAATACATTTTACCTGCACAACTCTGAATTTAGGAAGTATGGATCATACTATAATTGTTGAGGAACCATTGCTATTTTTTCTTAATATGTGGTAGGAGTCTATGCAGCTAATAACAATCCATGCCACATACACCTACATCATAGGGCATTTTTGTATTGAAAAAAAACAGTATATGCATGTACCAGTACAGGTTAGGTGCAGGTAGACACCAGACATACCTGCACAGCTCTAATTCTACCTGCACTAAACCTACATTTGGAGGTAATATTTTTCCCTTTAAGGGAACAAAATCTTAACTCTCCATCTGTACATTTCTATTTTAAAGGTATCTGGATATAATTGTGGAACTGTTTAGTGAATCAAATATGTCTGCAATTTGTAATATCTAATTTGTTACAAACTCCAACAAACAGTCGATTGTATCAATCCATCATTACCTGTGCTTTAAGCATGTTGCTCTATCTAGAAGGGTATGAATGGACTTACAAAGAGTTCATTGTAGGTATTTCCAAAAAATGGAAATGCGGTGGTCAAACTCTGTGCTCCCGATGTGCCGTCGTCACCGGGTGGGTCCAGAATGTCCGTAGTATTCGGTCCGTAGGGGTAGAAGGCTGCATTGGTCACTGGAGTTATCTGAAATGCAATTGTGATCGATCACTTTTTTTTTAGAATCATCTCTGAGAACTTGCCATTTGGCGTCAAATAACTAGAAATGGTCCGATGATTTCATTTGTGACAGGGTTTGAAATACACATACTTAACAATTTGCACGTAATTTTCGAGATTTGCACGTAAAATATTCTGAACTTGCAATCTTGCATGTTGAAAATACCTGGCCTGTAGTAAGAAAATACATGCTGATTATGTAGATATCTTTCCAAAATTTTAAATTCTGTCTATATTTTTATGCGCCGACTTCTGTCCGTCAAAAGTGACAGAATGGGCAAAATTCTTATCTGTCCTGAGCAGCAAAATTCCGCCAAAGGACGGAATGATGGATGCTGGCTACAACATTGCAGTACAGACCAGTTGTATTTTGCATATAAATTTTTCAAATCGCACATAGAATTTTGGCCAGCGTTAACCTGCAATTTGCATGTAGCAAAAAAAAAAGTATTTCGATCCCTGTGTGAGCAGTTTCACAATAAATAGCAGTTACCCAAGGAACCAGAGATGGTTTTGAAAACGTTCAGACATTTCTACTTCATGTAGCATCCACTGTCTTTCGTCAGTATTGCTGAGGAGATGTTGTTGAACAGCAGGTTTTATAACTTACCTATGGAACTATAAAAATATTCTTTCGTGCCTACCCTGGGAGCCAGACAGGACCGGGTAGCCAGCGAGGGAGCTAGCCAATTTTGTACGGGGAGCCAAGGCAGCCAGCCCGCCGACCTCACATTAGCGATCCGGGGGAGTTTAAGCCCGAAGGGCAGGTGGACCTAATCAGGCTTAAACTCCCCGGGGCGCTGATAGGAGCTCGGGCGGGCCTGACTGTCTTTGGTCACCGAATAAACTGTCCTAGCTGCCCGATCTCGGATGGCCCCCAGGGTATTTCGTACCAGATTTTACGTTCTAAATTTGAAGCATTTTTATTTTTTTAGAAAAGATAATCTGGATAAATACCCACTCACAGGAGTATCTTATATGCCTTGTCAAACTATTGGCTACTTTTTCTTACTGTCTTTTACAATACAGTCATATTTGAATCCACCCCGTAAAAATCACCGGAGAGCGATAATATACATCGGCGGGCGAGGAAACTACCAGTACCGAAGTGATCCCCGAGGGCTTACGATAGGCTATTCAAGAAGAGTAGCAACATTGTGTAGCATAAGCTTTCCTCGGGCAGTGTTCACATGGGTCAGCAATTGTCACCTGTTAAAACGGCTACTTGTCAAATCATATTTCAATTAATTCAAGTACGATTATCAATCATAAGTCCTTCAGACAGCTGAACAAAGGGGGTACTGGCGGTACGAAAATCACGCATGGTCTTACCCTGCTCAACTGGAAATTCAAAAGTTTACCTATGACGCATGTAGGACCAGACAAAGGCACATGTAATTACTGTTAAGCTAAGGGCACAACCCGCCGTACCGTGTGGCGTACGTGCAAATATGTGCTGTTTACGTGCCAAAAACGTGGGCAATTTTTTTGGGATCCGTAAGTGGTAAGTACCGCCTCCGTACGAACTCGTAGAGAATCTGACGAATTTTGGAGTACGTAGACACGCCGTAGAACTTTATATTTACGTGCAGGCAAAACGTGCAGCCATCGGGCTGTGGATTCGAACGTGCGTGCCAGTACGGGCGACACGCCTGCCCTGTACAGCCTGAACGCTTTCAGCAGTACGTGGTGGACGTGGCCTCCGAAAAAACGTACGGACAAATTGCACGTACGGCGTACGGCGCTAATAAGGGCACAACCCGCCGTAAGTGCAAATACGTGCACGTCCGGAAGGTGCATGTAGGATTTCAACCAGCACACACCGCGCCATCGCACAATCAAGACTGGATTAATCATGTTAAGGACATTCTCTGTTACCATGGCTTGGGACACATATGGATGAAACCTGAGGCTTATAATGTAGATTATATTGTCAACCAACTGCGCCTCCGGCTACAAGATACATATATACAGTATTGGTTTAATTCTATTGAAAACAATTCAAAACTGTCTTTTCTGAGCAAGTCAAAAGAATGTTATGAACAAGAAAGATACCTTTATGATATAGATAATTTTGAAATTCGAAAAGCGATAACTCAGTTAAGAATCAGTAGCCATAAATTGAATATTGAAACAGGTAGATATTACAATGTAGCCCCTGACCAAAGGTTCTGCCCTTTCTGTCCAAAGCATATTGAAGATGAATTTCACTTTTTAATGGAATGTTCTAAATACACTATTTTACGTAATGAGCTATCCACATTTCTAGAATCTATTACAGCAGATTTCAAGAACCTCGATGCTAAAGACAGATTTGTATATATCTTTAGATGCCACAACTCCCATAATGCAAAGTTAGGCAAATATATCAAAGACTGCTTTGTTATTAGAAAGAATAATGAAAGCCATGATTAGCCCAACTCGATTGTACCATTATATCTTGTTTTATCCCTTTTTGCTATGTTAATAAGGATGTTAAGTCTTATTCTATACACCTATTTTGTACTTTGTGTAATAGTTGTTGCCATACATTGTACCATGTACAAATGTCGTGCAATAAAGTTGTACCATGTGGTGGGTTCTTTAACATGTGTGGGAGGTGGCTCTCCCCAAACACGGATCTTCAATTTAACGTCCTATCCGAGGTACTCATTTTCACGTGAGTAAAGTGAGGAAAGCCGTGGAAAGTGGCTTTCCCAAGGAAACCAGAGGCCTTCACCTTTTTTCCACCTGTGACCGGCCACGCGAATCTGCCGGGTGGAAGAAATGTCAAACTGCGTAGACAATTTTCCCCTTGGAGCATAATTATGAACAGTGGTCGCACGAGAAAATTAGCTCATTATTATTACATAACGAATACCTTTGGAGTCGTCCTATACGGCCTAAGGGGTAAGTTTCACTAGACTCAAACTTTGCTGTCTAAATAAAAAAAAATGAATTTTCTGTTGAAGATTTTTTCTCTCACTGAATTTGCCTAACAAAGCTGTCAGGGAATCCCATAACTACAGACAGCGCCCTGTTTTTTTAATAGTTCAAACCTCATATCAAATTTCATAACAGTCCATATAGCTTCTTGGATTATGCTTCGAAACCACAAGCAAACGCTTCAAATATAACCTTCTTTGCGAAGGAAACAAAGAAAGATAACGTTATACCTTTGCAACGAAAGAACGAAGGACTGGACCGCAAAACCGCTTGCATGAAATTAAAACCACCAGTAACATGTCTCGTTTGACAAGTACCCTTCCAAACATATAGCCCGTCCGTGAAAAATCAAGAAAACTTTTTTTAGGATAAAGAATGATCTATTGTTAAATATAGGGAAATATCGCCTTCTTGCGAGATATTTGTAGATTATTTCCTGGTCTGATACATATCACCTTTCTCTTTGTGTTTCTCTTATATAAATTCAAACAAAACGGCAAAGCTAATCACGCTGGTATCCTTAAACATGTAAATCCCCATTGTAAGAGGTGTGTTGCCGTGTCGCCAATTTGAGCGCCAGAATAAAAGTGAGCATAAAACTCGAAGTAGCCGATAAAATATCTCTTTCTTGCGAGATATATGTACATTATTTCCTAGTCTGTCATACACATCACCTTTCCCTTGTTGTTTCTCTAATAAATTCTAACAAAACAGTAAAGTTAATCACGCTGACCCCCCCCCCCCATGTAAGGTGTGTTGCCGTGTCGCCAATTTGAGCGCCAGAATAAAAGTAGGCGTAAAACGGGAAGTAGCCGGCAAATATCTCTTTCTTGCGAGATGTTTGTAGATTGTTTACTGGTCTGATACATACCACCTTTCTCTTTGTGTTTCTCTAATAAATTCAAACAAAACGGCATATTTGGTCACTTTGGGGTCCTTAACCATGTAACCATTGGCAAAATCTGTGTTCTGCGTTCCTTTTGTCCATTTACTCGAGCACAAGAATAGAAAACTCGAACTAGCCGGCAAATGTTTCTTTAATTTAAGATAGTTTGTAGATTCCACCTTGGTCTGATACATGTCACCTTTTTTTGTGTGTTTCTAGCATAAATTCGATCAAAATGCCCAAGTTGGTCCTTTTGGGGGGTCCTTAACCATGTAAATTTCAAGTGGCAAAAATTATGCATTTCTTTTGCACGATGGATTACGTCTTTTCGAACTTGATACTTTTAATTTGCAATAACAGGTTGTTAAAGAAGTAGTGGAGTTAACAAGGCCACAGGGAAGACAAAAAGTAAACCTACTTGAGCCGAAGCCACCGCCAGGAAAGCCAGCAGACACGCGGTCACAATAAACTGTCGCATCTTGTCGACTCGCTGTTCTGAAGTTGAATGTGACTTCAGTGAACAGACGACCCCAGAAACGTTTTTGGCACATATCATTCCGGGAAAATAACCAAGGGGTGTCTTTGAGGAAAGCGTACTCGGATATTCACAAAAGACCAACGTTAATCTGTATTTTATGATTTATCAGTATGACAAATAGTCGCAAATGACTAAAGAATGACAATAAATTGACTTATGACGTATTACAAGTACTTCATATTTATAAAAAAATAGTCAGATCGCCCCTATTTCTTATTCGTTTACATGACCTTTTCATAATTTTATGCATATGTCAATGATACATCACTGCATTTGAACGCTGTTGTTTGTTTGCTACGTAACTTGTTTTTCTGCTTAGCCGTGGGCCCTCTTTCCACTTGACGGCGCTCTCGCCGCTCTCTCGCTGCGATGGAAAATTGGCCAGAGCGAAGTGAGAGCGATGAGACGCCAGAAAATCCGCTCTTGTGGAATTTCTACGCCCCCCCCCCCAGCGCGCTCTCAGCGCGACAAAAACTCAGATGTCAGTATCTTTATATGAAGTACCAAAGATTTGAAATATTACTAAACAAAATTTAGAGATAAAGAACGAATTTTTTGACGTTTTGTATATTTTGTTGTCTTTGAAGTTAAACTTTTACTGGTGATCTAAATGATGAGCAACGAGTCACAGTTAAAAATTATGCATAATTATGTAGTTATGCCAAAAACACCTACGGATTTGGTGCTGCCATTGTGTCAACATCTGCACACTTGCCCTAAGACCCGTGATTTTTTAATGCCAATTTAGATTAATCCCCAGGGGGTCGTTATTGGCTGCTACGTATTTTTTACATCATTTAACTTATAGCTTACGATATCAGTGTGTGTGTGTGTGTGTGTGTGTGTGTGTGTGTGTGTGTGTGTGTGTGTGTGTGTGTGTGTGTGTGTTGATGTGAACAACCAGTAGGACGTTTTTGTGCCCGGGGGTGAAAACTATGTACACCCCACTAGGTCCGTCCGCAAAACCTGGAGCGCCTCTTCGTCTGATAAGAGAACTTATGTGCCAACTAGATATCAATGGTGCTGTGACAAACATAAAATCCAGCAAATAACTCTCAACGTATGCCACCTAATAACAAGAGGTCCGAATGTAAAAACAAGACTGACATTTCGTAACAATTATCGCAAGATAATGGTCCTCGTGAATCATTTACACTGTGAGTGGCTAATTATTCTGTCAAAACCAAATATCAGTACGCTTTGCAGACAACCAGTCGGTGCTGCTTTTGTCTTCAAATGTCAAGTAGCCGGCAGGTAGGGGAATCATTTGAAGTAGCAATTTTATGTCAATTATGATTAACTAGTTTTTAACTCGAGACTTTACGCGCACCTTAGATTATCTCGACCAACTTAACTTTTCTGGCCCGATAAGTTCTGTTACTGTTTCTACTTGTAAATTTGTGTTTTACGTCTGTATACGTTGCGCCGCAGGCTTCTGGCTTGCGATGACTCAATTTGCGAATGAAGAATGGCACTGTGATAAACTATGACTTAAAAAGATAGCAAGCACCATCAATCAAGAAATCAAGGCTAGGACCAACAGTACATATCACCACACAGCACGAAGTTACAAAAAAGTATTCATGTCGAAAACAGATTTATAAGTAATGGAATATCGTTTGCAAACTTTGGTCCGAATGCGAGTATCTTATAGTTGGTGTTTCCTTTGGAGAAGCTTATACTCGGCGCACAACCTAGGAGTGACGTCATCAAGATGGCGGCCAGTAAAGTTGTAGAATGGTGGCATCAAGGATGTCAAAGTCGACAGCTACGCTCCCTAAAAAGTTTTTCCCATCCGAAACTCTCTATCACGGCAAACTCCCTTTCACAGCAAACTCCCTTCCTCGGCAAACTCCCTTTACGGCACAAGAGAACCCAGCCAACGTTGAAAATCGCGGACTAACGCCTCCACCCACCCCCCACCCTCCAAGCCCCGTTCCGAAGACTGCAACGGGGTCTAATCCACTGACATTTTGTAACAATCATCGCAAGATAATGGTCCTCGTGAATCATCTAGACTGTGAGTGGCTAATTATTCTGTCAGAACCAAATACCAGTACCTATCATTCACCTGACGCTTTGCAGACACAAGTCGGTGCTGCTTTTGTAGTTTGTGTCTTCAAATGTCAAGTAGCCGGCAGGTAGGACAATCATTTGAAGTAGCTTACCCTACAGACCTAGTTGTGCCTCGGGACTATGCGAGCACTTTAAATTATGTCGACCAACTTAACTCTTCTGGCCCGATGAAGTGACATGAAGCACGTCTTCACTCTGAGATCATCGGGTTTGTTACGACTTGTGTGGGGGGGTCTGTGAGGAAACGGCAAATTGTTTGGCCCATAGCACAGTAGTCATGGATTCAAGTTTGTTGATATGGCAAACAGACAATCCAGCAAATAACTCTCAACGTATGCCACCTATGTCTAACAAGAGGTTGTTTTTTTTCTATTTTGCTTTTGGACAGACGAGGACAATGTGGCACTGCACTCAAGTTTTAGTAACTTATATTAACAGTGCCACATACACGGTACAGACAGAAGGTACCCATTTTTACACCTGGGTGAAGCAAGGACGTAACGTCCTTGCACAGTCTAGATGACTCACGAGGACTATTATCTTGCGATGATCACGGTTAGAAAATGTCAGTCTTGGATTTTCACATTCGAACCTCTTGGCGTCGGGCGTGGCGTAACTGGTAGACCTTCCTCACTTCACCCAAGGACGTTACATCAACTGATGTAACGTCCTTGGACTGTGAGTGGCTAATTATTCTGTCAGAGCAAAATATCAGTACATGTCATTCACCTGACGCTTTGCAGACACAAGTCGGCACCGATCTTATCTTTCAACGACTTTCCTATCTAAAGGTGCGCTCCCACCGCACTTGTGTCAAGCTTGCGTCACTGCGGGGTTCGAAAGATACGAATTTCAGAGATAAAGAACAAATTTTCTTTCCTTTTGTGTATTTTGTCGTCTTCTAAGTCGTACTTTTACGTACTACGCAATTACGTATTACGCAATATCTAGATGATAAAAATCGGAGAAAATAACAAAACAGTGACGCAGTGAACGAACCCCGCAGTGACGCAAGCTTGACACAAGTGCAGTGGGAGCGCACCCTTACATCACATGACTGTCCTGGGAGGGGCCGACTATCACCCGGCCGGACCGAATCGCAAGGGTCTGCATGGAGGCTGCCGGTGACCTCAATACGACAATTGAACTGTATTGTTATGAACCCCTACTCTTTTCGATATTGTGATGGGCTCTTTAACGTGCTCAAAGTGTTGCTCTCTTCAAACACTGGACCTCCATTTAACGTCCTATCCGAGGGACGACCCCTAACCGTAGCTAGGTACTCATTGTAAGTCATGTAAAATGTGCCTTTTCCAAGGACACAAGACCGGTGGCAAATGAACGGATTCGAACCCAAAACCTCTGGATTATGAATCGAACACCCTACCGGTTGTTCCACAGGACCACACGTACGCAAGTTACTATAACAATGTTGGGTTGGGGTCGGAGGTCGGGGTTTAGGCCCCCTTTTTACTAGACAGCATTCACGCTGCGCTCTCACTGCGATCTAAATAGGATATGTGTAACCTTCGCTTTCACACTGGGTATAGCATACAAAACGTATAAGTGTGACTGAGAAGACAACAAAACACACAAAGTGTAAAAAGATTGGTTTCTTTTCTATAGAATTCGTTGATCGATCTGTCAAATGTAAGGTCTCAGAGAGAGCGCGGCGAGAGCGCAGTCCTAGTGGAAAAGGGGTATAAAGGGGCATAACGACCAGATAAACCCTTTTTTTCGGAATTGGAAAAATCTGTGTTCACCCCACCAGATGCAAACGCAGAAAGATCACCCAGGTTGTCTGAAAGGAGGACTTACGTCAACTATGCACAGACGGTCTTCCAAAAAATGGCCAACTCAGCTCCTAAACCATATCAACCACGAGCAATTGGTCCCAATGTAAAAATTCCTGCCTGACATTTCGTTACGATCATCTCACGATATATAGTTGTGCTTATATGTATCATCTAAAAGATCAGTGGCGAATTCTTCTGTCAGAACTAAATACCAGTACATGTCATTGACCTGAAACTTGGAAGACGACAAACCAGCCGGCGGCAATTGTTTTCTTTGTAGATTGTTTTGTTCAAGCATAAAATGGCCAGCATGTACAACTATTATTTTAAGCAACTAGTGAAAATGACATGTTTTTGCATTGGGAGTCAAAGCGCAATTTGCTTCGAATAAGACTTCACAATATTGAGACTTTAAGATAAAAACATGGTCGTCTGTCCGGGGCTATACCTACGTCATCAAAATGGCGGCCAGCGAGTTGTGGAATATCCTGTGTATACTATAGCTAAGATGGATACCAATGACATCATGTCAATGCTGCCTCTCTTTTGAACTTGTACGTATTATATTGTGTGTGTAGCGGGAGAATTAACAACTTGTGATGATTTCTCTCACTTAATTTTTTTTTTATCACGAGGAGAAAAAATCCTGGCACACTCCACCATATGAGCTAACAGAGACATCGCCTCTGTTGCATCAATATAGAGAACTTACACCAACTAGGTGCGAAACGTACCATAGAAAAATGCCAAACCAGTCATAATAAGGTCCTAATTCTTGTTAACCACGAGTAATTTGTCCCAATTTTCAAATCAAAGCCTGACATTTCGTGACGACCATCTCACAATATATCATTGTACTTACGTGTCATCTAAAAGATCAGTGGATAATTGTTGTGTCAGAAGCAAAGATCAGTACATGTAATTAATTCACCTGACGCACTGTACCGCCTTTGTAGTTTGTGTCTTCAAATGCCAAATAGCCGGTAGGTAAGGCGACCATTTGGAGTAATTATATAATAATGATAATAACCTAGATTTGCCTGGGGACTTACGCGCACCGCCATAGTAAATTATGTCGACCAACTTAACTTTTCTTGCCCGACAAAATGACACTGTGTCGATCCAAGTCTGAGTTTTACTATAGTCACAGTGACTATGCATGTATCAAACAAACCAAATAAACAGTTCTGTATGTTGAACAAATATGCCCTGCTCAGAGTGAAGTTTCTATGATCTGAACTTTATATCAAGGGCATTACGTGATGTCCTTGAGATGATTGACAAGGTCATCCTCGATGCGTGTGAGCTGGGGATATCATACAAAACGAAAAAATGTGACTGAGAAGACAACAAAACACACAAAGAGTAAAAAGAGTAAGTGAGTGAGTGAGTGAGTGAGTGAGTGAGTGAGTGAGTGGGTGAGTGAGTGAGATAGTGAGTGAGTGAATGAGATAGTGAGTGAGTGAGATAGTGAGTGAGTGAGTGAGTGGGAGAGTGAGTGAGTGAGTGAGTGAGTGGGAGAGTGAGTGAGTGAGTGAGTGGGAGTGAGTGTGTGTGTGAGTGTGAGTGAGTGAGTGAGTGGGAGAGTGAGTGAGTGAGTGAGTGGGAGAGTGAGTGAGTGAGTGGGAGTGAGTGTGTGTGTGAGTGTGAGTGAGTGAGTGAGTGAGTGAGTGGGAGAGTGAGTGAGTGAGTGAGTGAGTGAGTGGGAGAGTGAGTGAGTGAGTGAGTGAGTGAGTGGGAGTGAGTGTGTGTGTGAGTGTGAGTGAGTGAGTGAGTGAGTGAGTGAGTGAGTGAGTGAGTGAGTGAGTGAGTGAGTGAGTGAGTGAGTGAGTGAGTGAGTGAGTGAGTGAGTGAGTGAGTGAGTGAGTGAGTGGGAGAGTTAACTAATTTCATAACGAGGAGAAAAAAAACCGGGCACACCCCACCAGATGAACTAACAGAGACATCGCCTCTGCTGCATCAATATAGAGAACTAACGTCTACTACGTGCAAAGGGCCTCATAGAAAAAAGCCAAACCAGTCATAATAGGGTCCTAATTCTTGTTAACAACGAGTAATTTGTCCCCATGTTCAAATCAAAGCCTGACATTTCGTAACGACCATCTCACAATATATCATTGTACTTACGTGTCAACTAAAAGATCAGTGGATAATTGTTCTGTCAGAACCAAAGATCAGTATATGTCATTGACCTGAAACTTTGGTGACACCGAACCACCCAGCAACAATGGTTCCGTTGTTGATTGTGTCTTCAAGAATCAAATAGCCATATTTGCAAGTAAGATTGTTGTCTGAAAAAAATTCTACAAACCCAATTCATGTAAACAGACACTTCGCCCCTGTTGTCTAAAAAGAGGACTTACGTCAACTAGGCACGGACTGTCTTCCAAAAAATGGCCAAACCCGACGTCCTCAGCTTCTAATCCATATTAACCACAAGCAATTGTTGCCAATGTTCAAATCCAAGCCTGCCACTTCGTAACGACCATCTCACGATATATCATTGTATTTACGTATCGTCTTCAAAATGAGCTAGTACTGTAAATGAAGAAACTTTCGCGGTGATTTAATGTTCGCGGCGGTCGCGTCACCGCGAATTTAAAACCACCGCGAACATTTTTCCATGGCAGTAAGAGACTACAGTGCATGGTGCTACCTCGAAATTAAAACAGCCGCGAAAAGTCCATTTTCCCGCTACCACGAAATTAAATCTCCGCGAACTTAAAATGCATTTACAGTAATTGTTCTGTCAGAACCAAATACCAGTACATGTCATTGACCTGGCACTTTGCAGACAACAAGTCGGCAACAATTATTGTGTTTGTAGTTTGTGTCTTCAGATGTGAAGTATCTGGCTGGTGACATAATAAGGCAATCATTTGAAGTAGCTTACCCTAAAGACCTAGTTTTGCCTCGGGACTCTACCCGTACCTTAGATTATGTCGGCCAAATTAACTTCTCTGGTCCGATAAAGTGAAATGCTTTGGTTAAAGTCTATACTCATGATCACAAGTTTAACTAATCCAAACCACTATATACAACAGGTTAAGCCATAGACCCAGCTCAGAGAAGTTTCTAAGATCAAGAAACCTGCATCACATCTTTGACTGGGTACAGTTATGATGTGCTGTGTGTGAACCCGTAGAAGTTAATAGTGTCAATAATTTGAATGTTCCTATAAAAATACCTGCCAGGTGTTCGTTTATTTCTCTTTCATCTTCTGCCAAGCATCATCGATCATGTCGTTTCGCAAGATAATGGTCCTCATAAAAAGATGATTGGCTAATTGTTCAAGAACCAAATACCAGTAAATGTCATTGACCTAACACTAGAGCAGCCGCCAGGCAAGACTAGGCCGGTGCACAGCAAATAAGGTTCATAACAAAGTAAAAAACGCTCAGAACCTTCCCCACAATCTTTTCCTGGGGTCTTCGAACCCAAAATTGGTTCGATTTATAGTAAATAGTACTCTAAGAATATCGCTAAATATTCTACGCCCCTGAAACACATCCATTACTATTTATTTGTGAATAAATGTCTCTACGTAAACATAGTGAGCACACTTAGCGACTGCTGAGGTCGTTGACCCTTAGCACAGGACAAATAAAGGTGTTTGGCATGTTATTGATTTTTATTGTTGC
The DNA here is from genome assembly GCA_019207045.1 of Branchiostoma floridae x Branchiostoma belcheri. Lineage (NCBI taxonomy): Eukaryota > Metazoa > Chordata > Leptocardii > Amphioxiformes > Branchiostomatidae > Branchiostoma > Branchiostoma floridae x Branchiostoma belcheri. The sequence goes on from CM033034.1 coordinate 17,580,156, forward strand.
CTTATTAGGCTACATCAATTTTATTTGTTGTTTCTCGTATTTTTTCAGAAAAAATTGGGTCGGTCGGCAAAAAAAATGTTTAAAAAAATTTTGCAAAAAGTCGGGGGTAGGAGAGATCGAGGGGCTTACTCAACTTACACAATATATCATTATATTTACGTATCGTCTGAAAAATGAGCTGGTAATTGTTTTGTCAGAACTAGATATCAGTACATGTCAATCATCTGACGCTTTGCAGACACCAGACCAGTCGGCGACAATTGTTGTGTTTGTAGTTTGTTTCTTCAAATGTGAGTTTGGGCAATCATTTGAAGTAACTAGGTTATCACGATAACCTAGTTTTGAATCGGGACGGTACCTATACTTTAGATTATGTCGGCCAAATTAACTTCTCTGGTCCGATAAAGCGAAATGCTCCGGTTTAAGTCTATAGTCACCACTGACTCACTGGCTTTACTAATCAAATTACTATATACAACAGGTCAAGCCATGGGCCCAGCTTTTTTAATAGAGATGTTTCTAAGATCAAGAAACCTACATTACATCCTTGACATGGTACAGTTATGTTGTACTGTATGTGAACTCATTATTATAGAAGTTTGGCGGCAATATATTTTGAATGTTCCTATAAAAAATACATGCCAGGTGTTCGGTTATTTCTCTTTCACCTCGTGCCAAGCATTAACGTTACCATCATGTCGTTTCGCAAAATAAAGGTCCTTATCATCATCATCGAAAAGATGATTGGCTCCTTGTTATGTCAGAACCAAATACCAGTAAATGTCAATGACCTTACACCGTGAGCAGACACCAGACCAGTAATTGATGTGTTTGTGTCTAACCCGTGTTTGCAACAAGTAATTGGTTTAAATGTACAAATTCTATCCTTAGATATTTCGTAACGATTATCGTACGATATATAGTTATACTTAATATATGTATGATTTTAAGAATGAGCGACTAACTGTTCATGATATGATGTCATTGACCTGAAGCTTTGCAGGCGCCAGGCCAGCCAAGGACAATTACTGCGTTTGTGGTTTGTCTTCAAATGTCATGAAGTCGTCAGGTAAGGCAATCATTTGAAGTAGCTATATCACAATGAACTAATTTTCCCTCGAGACTATGCGCCTTAGTAAATTATGTCGACCAACTTAACTTTTCTTGCCCGACAAAATGACCCTGTTTTGGTCCCAGTCTAAGATTTACTATAGTCACAATAACTATACATGCATCCATCAAAACAAATAAACAATCGTGCATTTTGAACAAATGTGCCCAGCTCAGATTAAAGTTCCTAAGAGTAAGAATTTTATATGAAGACATTACGTGATGTTTTTGAAAAGATTGACAGGGTCATCCTCGACGCGTATAAGCACATAATTGTAAGAGTTTGGCGCCAAACTTTGAGTGTTCCTTTACATAATATTGGTTGCAAGATGTTTTCAGGATATAGGAGAATTCTTGTACACAACCATGATATATTTGGATACTCCTGGATATAAAGGAGTCGAACCCACTAACCCAGGATATAGAGTTAGCTTTTACTAGATTTAGACTAGTGTAGACACTTGTGATATTGTTTTTACACTGTTTGAATCTCTTATGTTACCTGCAATTAGCTCTCGGGTAAGAATTGTCTATCAGACACTTTCCTCAGAGCTTCTGACTGGAGTTCTGCTTCTCGCCGCTAGATGTAGCCAATGTAGGTGGCGCTATAACTTTACAAGCAGAGTAAGTATATCCTGGTTGTATACAAGAATTCTCCTATATCCTATATTCTACCAACCTGATGAAACTATTTTCGGTAGATGTTTTCATTTACACAGATGACGTCTTAGAATACCCTCCTGTTATATTTTAGTTGACTATTTTCTGTCAAATTGCAACCGCTACAAAATGTGTGCAACTAGGCCGATCATACACAGTAAATAAGGTTTATAACAAAGTAAACAACCCTTAGAACCTTTCCCACAATCTTTTCCTGGGGTTTTCGAACCCCAAATGGGTTCGATTTATAGTACTAGTACTCTAAGAACATCGCTGAATATTTTTTTTTTTTTTTTTTATTCAGACATAGAGGACATAGAAGACAGACATAGTGGTGACGCACTCAAGTTGGGAACTTATATTCACGCCACCACTATACATATATACAAAGACATAGACATAACTGAACTAAGCGAAATACAAAATTAAGGAAGATATAAATAATACTAACATCAAGTAAAAATTAAATGATGTGTAACAAAAGTTGGTATGAGCGCATGCCGGATCCCCTACCCCAATAACAAAAGATCAGATTTGCAGAGAACTAAAAAGTATAGATCAGGATATAAAACGTTTAGATATTGTAATAAAGTTTTGGGTTAAAGTAAGAATTTTGGAATTTAAGGAATGTGAGAAAGAAGGACTTCCATTAAGTAATAAAGAAATATGCATGTTTTCGGAATGTGTAAATAAGTTAAGTGACTGTCCTAAAAGCCGAGAAAGTTTGCCGAGGAGAAGTAACCTTTGGTTGGTGTAATTTGGGCAGTGAAGTAGGTAGTGAGCGACTGTTTCGGATCGGCACCCGCAGCTACATGCTGGGCTGTTACGTAGCCCTCGGGAAAAGAGACTGGAGTTCAAGCTGCAGGTGCCGATCCGAAGACGAGTCAGCAAAATACAGGGATAGCGCGGGCCATGACTAAGGTATTTACATTTAGCCGGGCGGAATTGTTTGAAAATAAAGGTTTTAAACTGACTAAAGTTTAAGGAGCGGGTTGAGGGGTCGAGGTTGTTCCAGTGTGAAATACAGTATGGATAGAAGGACTTTAGAGAGCGGTTTGTCGAGAGATTGGTAGACCTTAGGTTTAGCTTGTTACGTAGATCATATGTACATTCGGAAGAAATAGCTGGGGGGACAAAATCTAGTAGATAATCACGAGTTAAACCGTTAACAATCTTGAAGAACAAGCAGAGACGATGGACATGTCTTCTATCTGATAACGTTTCCCAACCCAGCTCCTGACGACATAACAAATACGACGACCCCCTTATGGCACCTGTCACGACAATTGAGCAGTGATATTGGATACGTTCAATGAGATTTGATTGCTCACTTGTAGTGCCGTGCCAAATGACGTCAGCGTATTCGAGACATGGACGAATGTATGACTTATATAGCGTTTCTAGAACATTGCGGGGGAGCCTAAATTTCAGACCACTGAAGAGATCAACACTTTTTGAAACTTTGGAAACAATATGATTGACATGTGCATCCCAAGACATATTTGAACTTAAAATCACTCCGATGTGTTTATGGGTGATAACAGTTTGGATCACACAATTGTCAAGATAAAGGGGTGGGTGAACAATGGGATGTCTTTTGACAGAAATACACATTTCTTCAGTTTTCTGTGGGTTCAACTCCATGAGCCATTGACAGGCCCATGAGTGAATTTTGGACAGGTCAGAGTTTAGGATCGCTGCAGAATCAAAAGGGTTCTTAACTATCTCGAGAAGAGAACTGTCGTCGGCGAAAAGGTAGGGTTGCGAAACGAGATCATTTACAATATCATTGATGTATATGAGAAAGAACAGTGGGCCTAATATAGAGCCCTGTGGAACGCCTGCATTGGTATTGAGCCAGGATGAAGACTGACCATCTATGACAACACGTTGTGATCTTTTGCTAAGATAACTCGATATCCAATTTATGAGTGGCCCTTCGACACCATTACATTGGAGTTTAAAAATAAGTCCAGAATGCCACACCCTGTCGAAGGCACGGGAAAAATCAAGAAAGACTGTTCGCACATCGTATCCAGACTCTAAAGCATTTAAAATAGTTTGTGTAAAGTGGGCCAGCTGGCAAACTGTGGAATCACCCTTCACAAATCCTGATTGGAAGCGATACAGCAGATTACTGCTTATGAGATGATTGTATAAGTGTTTGTAAACAATTTTTTCAAGTACCTTCGCTGAATATTCTACGTCCCTGTAACACATACATTACTACATATTTGTGAATAAAAGTCTCTACGTAAAAATAGTGAGCACGTTTAGCGACTGCTGAGGTCATTGACCCTAAGTACAAAGGTGTGCAGCATTTCATCGATTTTTATCGATTGTTGTCTTAGGCCACAAGAAGTAAATTTTATGGATGGCATTCTCTGCAGACTTGACAAATCATGAGATAGGGCAAAAAAAACACAAGATGGGTTGCTAGTTAAAAAAAACAAGATGGTAAATTTTCAAAAGAGACACCATAAACGTTGTAACACAACTTGAAGTGACAAAACATGGCATTGCAGCCAACAAGGCATTTATTCCAGTATTCAATAATTGTAGTAGACGTGACATGGTAGAGTGGTATCACTAACCATGTTGGCAACTACACTCATGGCTTCCACATCGGTGCTACTCTTATAACTGTTCAGCAAGTTTCACTTCTGCAACTACAGTCAAGCTTAAGGCTACCACTCTAGCGTCTATTCTACATACAATTATTAGGCTACAACACAACCTATTTACCCATTCTTGGTATCTGACCATCCCTGAAGAAGAAAAAAAATGTTTTTTTTTTTAAATCAGGCAACAATCAATGCGCGCGGATGTCATCCATAAAATGTACTTACTGTGGCCTTATATCATTGGACTTTGTTCCTAGATGAACAGTACACACTAAGCATATTTGTACTTTGTATTCTACTGAGCGATGGACTATACACCCTTCTAAAACAGGCTACATGTAGTTTAAAGTGGCACTAACTTCGACTGTTACTCTTGTAAACAACTGAACGGCAAGAAACCAGGTCTAGATTTTCATCACTGAGCTTCCCGATGTTTCTGTGTGACCGTTTGCTAAAACTGAGGATGGCATATCTCGCCGTACTTTACTACTCGGCTATGTTGATAGCCTGTACGGGGAAGATCTCGGCTTGCCCAGCCGAATGTTACTGTGACGAACCAGACAAGAGAGTCTCCTGTACCGGTGACAACATCACGGTTTGTACCCCCAAGTTCTCTACTTTTAAAGTTTAGGCCACAGCAAGTAAATTTTATGGAGGGCATCCTCTGCAGGCTGCAAAAATAGGGAGATAGGGCGAATAAAAATTAAACAAGATGGGTAAAAAACAAAATGGCTCCATTTGATCTTGCTAACACTGTGTTTACGTTTCGGCAGAGTAGCAAATTACTAGTAATGTATGATAGTTAATGTCAAACTAAGGTACGCTTTACTCGAACTGTCGTACTACATATAATGGTCTACTTCTGTCGTAGAATGCAGCTTTTTCCCTCATTGTAAAGTGAAATGAAGTAAAGTTTATTACAGAAGTGTACTACAGCACCCAGTTTATTTCTCCACACACACACAAATTATTGATAAAGCTGTAGTCTAGGAGAGAATGGGACTACGATGTCTAGTATGTGTCAGTTGAAACAAAAAAGTGTGAATCGTGCCTCAGTTAGTGACACAGAGTTTTCAAGTTCGTCATTTTCCTGCACTTATCCGAAAACCTAGGAATTGAAGTGGTTTGATCTACGAGTAAGATAAAGATGATGATGATGTTAGTGATGATGGTGAAGATGATGATGATTTGATCATGTTAATTATGATGATGACATTGATGATGATGATGATGTTGATGATATTGATGATGATAACGATGGTGATGATGATGGTAGTGATGATGATGCTGATGATGCTGATGATGATTTAGTGATGTTAACTATGATGATGATGTTGGTGATGATGGTTATGATGATGATGATGAAGTTGATGACGATGATGATGATGATGATGATTTAGTGATGTTAACTATGATGATGATGATGTTGGTGATGATGGTTATTATGATGATGATGAAGTTGATGACGATGAAGATGATAATGATGACAATGATGATAATGATAATGACGACGATAATGATATTGAAGACGGTAAAAGTGATGACGAATAAAAACATTTTTCAACTCTTACAGGAGATACCGAAGCACATCCCCATAGACACAATGTCTTTAGACATTCGGCTCACCTCAATCACTACTATACGAAGGGGAGATTTCCTCTTTCTACTCAACTTACGAGGTGAGTGACTGGCACAGATGAACAACAGTACAAAGACGTTAATGATAAATATATCCAAAAAGAATAGACAAATTACAGATTACAAATCTGACGATTATTCTTTATAATCTGTGTGTACTTATTCCTATTGGCCATTCAGGCTGTCAATCAATACAGGGAACACAGGTTACTTAGCTATAATCTCTAGCAAACATTAGTGTACACTGATTGGTCAATCTATCTTGTTAGACCAATCAGCATCCATATCATGATGTTGGATCCTTAATTGCAATTCTACCACATTCCGCTGAGTGGCGTCTTTGTACCGCAATGCTGTCTCGATGACAATACAAACTAGAAAGGCCGACATTTGCTTGAGAGCAAATATAGCATATTTCAGCCATCTCTCTACCCTTCCAGTGCATCCCACATGAATTTGCACAATAGACCAGTCCAGAAATACTCGAATTGAAAACATGACATTTTGAATAAGAAACCCAGTCCAAAATTGACTTTTGAAAAAGGCTGCATTAAAAATGGAATTTTGAATCATCACCCGTCCAAAACTGAATTTGAACACACACCCCCAAGCAAGAATGTAATCTTCCTGTGGTACCCCTATGTAGAGTGGAGCAGTTTGACATAATTACCAAAGTCCTAAAATGAATTTTAAGAAAAATGCCCCCTCCAAGCAATAATGGACTCTTCCAAAACACCCTATGTAAAATTGCAAATTAGACCAGTCCAAAAATACTTCCACTAAAAGACTTACATAATCACGAAAGTCCAAAAATGAATTACAAACTAGAAAGGTAACATTTGCAAGCAAATACAGAATGTTTACCTTCACATGGTCTAGCCTAACATTTCTACTTGGAAATTGGGGAGAGAGCCATGGACAAAATTGGTTTCCTTCAACGATATGTAATCAAATGTTTAAAAAAAGCTTTGAAATCTATCAGGCCACAGCAAGTAAATTTTATGGATGACATCCTCTGCAGATTGCAAAAATAGTGCGATAGGGCGAAAAAAACAAGATGGGTGAAAAAAAGTTGGCTACATTTTCAAATAGGCACCATAAAGTTGTGATGACTGTTGTAAAAAGAAATAAAGGGACAAAACATGGTATCAGAGCCAAGAAGGCATTCATTCCTGTATTCAAGACAGGTACTGGTGTAGTAAAAGTGACACTAGTGTGGTAGACTGGCATCAACCAACAAAGTTGGTAGCCACACTCATAGCTTCCATATTGGTTACACTTTTACAACTATCCAATAAGTTTCATTTCTACAACTACAGTCTCGGGTACCTTGGAAGCCCTTCTGCAAGTACAACTATAAGGCTACAACACATTTGCTCTTCTTGGTATTTTATCGTCATGTTGACCATCCCTGCAGAAGGAAAAAATTCTTTTTTTCCCCCTTAAATCAGGCGAAAATTAATGCGCACGATGATGTCATCCATAAAATGTACTTGGTGTGGCCTTAGTCTCGTGCTCCGATTTGGTGCAGAGCGCGCGCGGCGAAGTTCAGTGGAAGTTGAATACACATGTACATGTAACAGTTACATGTATAAGTTAGATTTTGTCCTTTCCGTCATTGTCGGTGCCGTCAATATGGGTGCGTAAATGTAGACAATTATTTTGCAAAAATTCAGCGGGTGTTTGCAGACGGTGCTGGTTTAGATGATACATGTAGTTCCTAACGCCTGCCGGCGGCTAGAGTGAAGCGACCGGTCGAACCCGCCAGCATATGTATGTAGGAAAATCCCCCTCCCCTACTGCTATGGTCAGTCGCATATTGCTGACTTTTTTGTTATTATCCCCCCCCCCGCCCCCCACGATTAACTGTCAGTTATTGCTACCACATACGTACAGAAGTCAAATTTAAAAAAGAAGATAAATATGTAAATTCAAATGTCAAAGATACTTTCAATATAGTTGACGACAAGGGCTCAGACCTCACCAGCTTGCAATCATGCGGCATTTTATGTAAGGGCGGGGCCTTACATAAACCGTGAAAAATAAGTTTGCTTTTGATCTTGATCTTTTTGCTAACTGCTTGTAAGATTTTGACTGAGCAAGGAGGTTAAAAAAATCACTGAGTATAAATTTCTGCACAGAGCTGTCGTCTGAATGAATCGCGGGATTCATAGGATTGTGTACAGTAGCCAATTGCAAGTTTTGCGTCGCCAAGGAAATTTGAGCTTTAAAAATGGTTAACACGTTACGTTCGAAGCATGGTCGCTGCGTTGTGGCACATCTTACATTTAACTTACTAAAAAATCGCCATGCAAATTTAATTGTTTTACAGATGAGGCATAAAACCCCTTTGGTTTGAGGCACGACGTATAAATTTGAGATTGGAAAATCCCCGGTGGCCGGCTAACGATACACAAGCCGGCGTGCGACGGATATTGATGTAGCAAACATGTCTGTATGAAACCTTAGATTGCTAGCCTGGAATCCAGCCGTATTGTGCTTTGGTCGCTCCCTTGAGGTACGCTTCTTGCCAATACAGGAAGCAGAGCGACCAAAGCACAACACGGCTGGATTCCAGGCTATTAGATTCCCAGGACGTTCGCAACTCGATTGAAAGGCAGCGGTTCGATCTGAGAATATGTAAATCACTGAATGCATCATAACACGAACATCATTGAAAGTAATTTCTCCTTGCCTGTCCAAAAACAAACGGGTAAAACACTAGCAACTTAAGCGGAGTAAAAAACAAATGTGGTTCAAAGTATATCATGACTTTGCACTGAACTGACTGGAATAACAAGGCATTTGCCGCGTACTTTGAGATCAAATGCGGTGCCGATCAGACGGCAAAGGTCATCATATTTAGTTTCCGGTGTTGCCATGGGCGGGAATTTTGTTCGTTGTTGTAACAAAGATGTAGAATTTTGCGCGTTCATACTCCGGAGCCTTTGGCGTGAAATGAAGTTTTTACTGTCATTGAAGTACGAAGTAACAGATCGTGAACGTTGGCATGGCTTCACCGACCTTGGAATGCAACAAGGGGCGTAAACAGTCCCATTTTGTGCTTGTGCTGTGAAAGGCCACGAACTCTCTCGACGCGTATAAAGCTGTATGTAGGTGAAAGGTACTTAACCGTGACTCCGTTTCGTGCTTCACTTGTGAATCGGGATCAACCCAGCGCTGTTGTAACGTTACTGCATGATGAACATGGTGAACGGAAATTATGACGACGTGCGATGGGGATGGAGGGCGTTCCACGTTGCGGTTTATCTTGCTTGTTCAGGTCAGTTTATTTGCGAAATAAAATCCTCAAGTCCCTCGTTTGTGTTTTGCATACCTAATATGTCTCAAATGTAAATCTTTCAGTTTGGATGACGATCTTCGTGCGTAAAAGCCGCCAATACGCAGTGACCTTGCGTGTAACGCAGAGCATGTTTTTGTGCACAATTTTTCTTGTTTACTCAAAATTTGGTTAACTATACACCAATCCGTATTCTCTCTGTCGACGGTATGCGTTTGTTTACAAGTTAGTGCGTGAGCATGCAACCTTGTAAAAACAGTTGAATCAAAAGACTAGTGCTGGCATACAATGTATGACACCGTGTGTGTTGTCGATTTGACGTAACTCGATCGAATACAACATAGAATCATATCAATGTTTGGATAGCTTAGAGATAAGGTACAACTGGCTCGTTCAGGTTACTGAACTTAAACAAAATCAAAAATAATATGCCCAACAGACACTTAATCTTGACTTGATCTATATTCATACAATTAGTGACCTACCTCTCCACACATTTCGATACTTTGGGGTATTATATTTCCTTCTGCTGGCGCGGCGGCTTGTTCGATAGCTGCGGCGGTCGTTGACCTCGTTTCGAACAACGTTCCAAGATTCCAGAGGTGTTCTAAAGTTCGATTTTGTGTTAAAATTGCTATTTTTTTCACCCTTTTTTGCTCCATAAAATCATTATTTTGGGTCTATGTGGGCCCGAATGACCACGGTGCAGTGCGTTATGTACAGGCCTACCAGATAACTCTGGCTTTCAAGTTAATCCAAGCTCTACTTTCGGAGATATTCAGGTTTTTGAGGTGCGCGGAAAAAAAGAACGTCTAAGCAAAAACAATATGTGTACCTTCTGTGAAGGTAAACATAAAAAAGAACCCCTCCGTGCAAGAATGGTTTCTTCCAGATAACACCAGGCTCGCTGATTGGCTGACAAATCCTACACAGAATATTGATTTAGGCTAAGTGATTGGTTGCCTATTCAATCAAGTTATATAGACATGTACAATAGCCCTGCAGGTGCAGATTTCAGAGTCCATTGAGTCCTTGAGGTCATTGACCCCTCTGGCCATTGGAAAATGACCCAAAAAATTCCCAAATAAATCATTTTGAAGTGGTTCATGCCAAACATTATACGTGGGTCATTTGAATAAACATCTAGTGCACCTCTTCACAAAAATTTAGGTCATTTAGTTGTTAAACCAGGGTACAGGAGCCAAAAGTGTACTTTTTAGGGGCAAAAAAATCACAAAATAAAGCATTTTCTTGTTATGTTTGCCAAAAATGTTATTGAATTTATATGGGCAAATGATCAAGGCACCTCTATTCCAAATTTCAGGTCATTTGGTTCTAAAACTAGGGTACTGGAGCCCAAAGTGTACTTTTTTGTCAAAAAAATGCCAGAAAAATCGAAAATTAGGCATTTTGTTGTACTGTATGCCAAAATTGTTATTGGATCTATATGGAAATATGTTCAAGGAACCTTTACACCAATTTTTTTTTTCTTTTTTTTAAATTTTCAGGTCATTCGGAAGTAATACCAGGGTACAGGGGGCCAAATCATACATAAAAATTGACAAAACCTCAATAAAATCATTTTAAAGGCAGATATGAAAAAAATGGAAAAAAAGCACGAGGGTATAGGCCCACTCTACCCTTGTACCAAATTTCAAATCATTCGGTTCAGGAACGACGGAGATGAATCACTTTGAAGATTTGACGGGAGAAAGAAAGAAGAAACATTACGAATACAATATATTTCACCATACCTATGGTATGGCTGAAATATAATGAACAGACTTTGTAGGAAAGAATCAATTTCCATAGAGTGCGTCTTATTTTTGACTTAAGTTAATTCGTAGTTTTCTGAATGCATGCAAGAGTTTTATTTGTTTGTTTGTTTGTTGTTGTTTTTTTTAATCAAGACAAGCTTTTAACTGTTTTGGCAACTTTTATCCAACAACAAAATAATTAAGTAACTTATGATAGTTGTAACATATAGACATGTCTTTCCGTTGTATTCCTAGCTCTGAGTCTGGAAAACAACAAGATCACTTCCATAGAAGAAGGCGCTTTCTTAGGACTTGAACTTTTGACATCGCTGTCGGTCAACAACAATCGCAATCTCTCCCTGTCGAAGAACAGCCCTACCATATTCCACCATCTCCCAAACCTCACCTATTTCTACGGACAAAACAACAGCCTGGAGATTATATCCAGTGATCTGTTCAAGAAAAACTACCACGTCTTGCAAATACTGATGGACCATAGCGGTATCGCTAACTTAGAGCCAAGATGTTTCGCCAACCTTACTCGTCTTTCTATGCTTGACCTATCAAACAACAACATCAAAAGTATTGGAAAAGACGTCTTTCTTGGGAGCTCTAAGCTACAAAGTCTTTTTCTTGGCAGCAATAATTTGGTACACATCGACCAAGGTGCATTTCATACACAGGGTTTGTTACAGTTTCTTACATTGGACCATAACTTGTTAGAGTCCATTGATGGTGTCTTCGAGGGGTTGGGGCTTATGGTTTCTCTCACTCTAAGTAACAACGCAATTCGTGTCATCAAAAATGGCACTTTTAAGGATCTGAGAAGTCTTCACACATTCGACATAAGTAGTAACGATCTAGAAGAAACTGAGAGCGCGCTGCAAGACTTACGAGATCTTGCACAGATCAACTTGAGTCACAACCGTTTGACGAAGCTGTCACTCAAAGGCATGCCGTATCTGTCAGATGTTTGGGTAAACAACAACAATCTAACAGATGTGCCTTCTGACATGAATGACTTGAAACTGGTGTACACCATGGATCTCTCCAGCAACCCCATACAGACCTTCGCACCCTCTCCTTTCAAAGATCTCAGGTCACTCTTAAAGCTTGACATCTCCAACATATCTGCTCTAAAGAATCGCGATTTAGATGAATATCTTTTGGCTGGCCTCGACAATTTGATTGAACTCTGGTTAGAAAGAAACGACTTAGCACCCATTCCAACGACAGCGCTCTGCACTGTTAGCCAAATTCAAATCCTAAACCTGAATAAAAATGGACTAAATTCAACTCAAAAAGACGATTTGGCCTGTTTGCGTAAACTTACAAAATTGCAGCTAGCAAAAAATCTTCTGACAAAAATTCCCGAGTGCCTCGAAAGCTTGCCAAATCTTGCACGACTCGATCTTTCAGAAAACCCTATTGTTCGCTTACCGTACCACTCTTTCACAAATTTGTCAAGCCTAACCAACGTAGACCTAAGCAACAGCAAGATCGAGTTGATAGATGGACAAGCGTTGTATAATCTGAACTATATGGAGACTTTCAACATTGCTGGTAACAAACTAACATGGCTACCGAGTGGCATATTCAATGCAACAACATTCTCGGAAGAACTTGACATTGGAAGAAACCAGTGGATTTGCGACTGTCAAATGCAGGGATTTGCAAAGGACTTGCACTCGGCAAAGCTCAAGGGCCTGGCAAACATTACATGTTCAGCACCAGAGCGATATAAAGGGCACAACCTGTTGGAAATACCCTTGGCAAATCTCACCTGCAACTGCGACCATCCAGCAGCGCCATCTGTTGACATGAGTGGGAGTGACAACCAGACAAGGTACATGGAGCCGTCCACATTGAAGTGAGTCAACCTGTGTTTTTTACACCTTAGCGAAAAGACATGATGTGCATTGTATGCAATTGGTAATGTTATTTCTACGATCGTTGTTTTCAGTGTGTTTGTCTGTCTGTTTCTCTCTGTACGTGCGTGCGTGCGCGCGCGTGTGTGTGAACAGCTTAACTCGAGAAGCCTAGGATGGATGTTATTTGGATGATATTTGGTAGGTTGGTAGGGGTCGGAAAAACGAAGGTCAATTTCAATGGCCGCCTAGCGTCTTTCTACGGTATTCCAGTAAAACTTCCGGTTCTGATATCTCGTGTTCTGGACAAGTGTCCGTGATTTTTGAGTGGCAAATATCTCTTTTCTATAACGTTATAATTCTTTTTGAAGAAAATATGTTTGCGCAGACGACACACACACAGTTCAGAAACGACTCCATCCTGGTTTTTACATTGTATATTCTGTCAGGTGTTCAGTGCAAAGTTGCCCAGACGCCAAGGTATTCTGGTCCATTCCGATGGGGATGACTCTCTCCCATGACGTCATCGAGTTTCCCGGATATGACGTAGGTGCCGACGGAACTCTCGTCATCAAGTCCACATACCTGGAGGATGCTGGGAACTACAGTTGTACGGCAGTGAACTATTTGGGGAAGGACACCAAATTCCATATGCTGAAAGTTGTGTGAAATAGAACTAGTCTTCTATTTTATGTTTAGGAAAAAATTTCCAATCCTAAAAAAAGAAAAAAATGTCTTTATAACTAGATGTCTGAACAGAAATCACTAATTTTGAGGGCACTCTAACATGGTCCCAAATGCAAGGACCTCCAGACTGCGAAACTCCTTCCTACACTATACCATCAGACTATATAACAAATCATTGACTGATGCTTAAGTGTTTTTTATTTGTCTATGTACTGTTTATGTCATGCAAAGGCAAAACTACGAAAACCTCACCCTCCTTTTTCAGCACTGGAACCCAGTGCTGAAGATGGCTTCAGCACTGGATTTCCAGTGCTGATTGTTCATCAGCACTGGTGTTCCAGTGCTGACGCGCTCTCAGTACTGGAAACGCCGGCTTCAGCACTGGAAACCGAGTGCTGACGAACATTCAGCACTGGAAAACCAGTGCTGAGGCCGTTCAGACAATTGAATCAGCACTGGAACACCAGTTTTGTTGTTGTAGTTGTTGTAATAATTTACTCCACACTGTAAGGTACTACTTCTAAGTCGTAACTCTGTAATGTTGATTTAATGAATAAAGATTGAAGATTGGACATCAATGTATAAATCTGGAAACATCCAAATGTTTTCAAAGTCAGATATAACAGCTATAAAGACTATGAATTAATTGTACAATAATATAATGGGGCAAATGCTCAACACATTCAACTATATTAACGTACTAATGTTACTATCCTGCCCTTGGTACTGACTCTAGTACATTAACAATAAGACATACCTGTCCTTGGTGCTGAACGCCATCAACTACCAGAAACATATTGGATTGTTTTACTTGGATAAGATTTTTCATGGGGGTGGGGCGAGCATCTTTTGATAGTGTAAATTAGTTGTGGGTGTATATAGATATGGGTTTGCATATTCATCGCTCTATTGTCACAAAAACATTTAACATGGCAAGTTAAATTTCATTATAAAACTTCTTATGTGTTGTGGTATATACTGTACTAGTAAGTTACTAACGCAATACCTGATCAGTATTAGTTCCAGTAGTCTTAGTACACTTTAGGCAATCTGGTATTAGATTCTGAAAAGACTACAGTGGGACAATCCTCCCTGTTCTTTGAGAAAATATTCAATTATGAATGTTATCCACAATATGAGTAGACAGTGTTTAAAAATTTACACATAACATTATATGAACATCAATCTGTGCTGGTACATAGTAGTCTATGAGCTAATTACTAATACATGTAACGCCACTATTTTTTCAACTGTTGTACTGCAGTCTTATTGACATCTTCACATCAATTCTAATCTGTTTCCAAATAAAATTCAACAATACTGTAAAATTGAGCAAGGCAGATCAAAATGAGCAAATATGTGCTTCTATATATTATTAAATGAATATTGAAAACAGACACTAAAAGAAGAAAAATGAAGAATCCATTGTTCAGTACACTATACTCTGTGTGTTCAGTCATTTATTCAACCTTCTTGACTACTTAGATTTCATGACGAATGTCACTTTTTTGGGTTCCGAAACTTTTATATATTTTCACGCTCGCATTAATTTTGGGGTTTGCAGAGGATGTCGTCCATATAATCCTATCAACATGGCCTTAGGCCACACCGATTTAATTTCTTGGTTCACGGATTCGCTCGCTCCTATTTTTTGGAAAAAAAAATAAAAATTACTACTCAGCAAATTTTCACCATTAATGAAACCATTCACCAACTTTCTGGTGTAGCAAATTGGCCTTTATATTATAAGCTCCTTAAAATGTGGGTACAGGTGCTGTTACTGTACAAAAATAGTGTTTTTGTACTTTTTTCAAGCTGAAAACTTGTTTTCTTAATGTTTTGGATTAGCCGTTACCTTTCCCCCAACCATTTTACAATTTTTATTTTTATTTCGCTCTCTCGCTCCATATTTTTTATGGAAAAATCTGTGAACCAAGAAATTAAATTGGTGTGGCCTTATATACGAAGTACGCAATATAATACACACAGTACAAAACACCAGACTGTTAACGGTCACTCCTGGAAGAATTTTATTCTCGTCATTTCAACAAAATCGATCCATCTCTGTATAGCTGTATAGGAACGTACAATTCCGACACAAGCACCAGTCAGTCAAAAACAACAGTTACATTCCATCCTTCCTAGTACATAAGTTTTGATTCTTTACTGCAACTGCAAAAGCCACTTCATGGAATGATGGTTACATTGCTTCGTACCACAGAATTTTACATTGCCAGTGACTCCCCGAGCAAAAGACTTCACAAAAAGCCAAGCCTACCACAGAGAGGTGGTTGCTACATAAACGTCCTTCTTGTAGGGCTTGAGATTCATCTATAGTCAAAATTGTCGAGTAAACATACCATCTTTTCACCGATAAAAATAACATCTGTCACAAACTTTAAACATCATTTCTGTTTGCACAGTTTTTCCACAGTTTTTAACAGAAAAAAAAATATAGATGAAACTTCATTTTTTGAGTGAGCCATGGGATAAATGTCAAGCCCTAAATTTAGTGTTGTGGCATCTTCCTGGGTAAAATGCTGTATGACATGGTTTTTACACAGTGTGTCTGACCTCTGAACTCTAACTTTTGAACTTTATTCCCAAGCAGACATGCTGTTTGGTAAGAATACCATTTGAGTATTCCCAAGGATGCAAATGAGATGCAATTGACTCAGCTCTTTTCTCATTTCAAATTGGTGTAATCTGTAAATGGTATTTTTTCCCCACTCTTTGCTTCTTCTTACCAGCACATTTTGAGAACTGCATTCTCAATCAAAGAATGAGGGGGGGGGGGAGCATTTCAGGTAAAAGATCGGTAAACTGAGCAAAAGCAGTACATCTGCCTGGAAATGATTTGATCTCTAAATGATGCTGTTTTTATCGTGCGATACCATTGGTTAGAAGAAGTGAGTGATATCATCATGCCTAGTACCTTATATAAGCACCGAAGATATTTGTTAGACATTGGTTCTCCATTTGTCTTTGAAGCCCAAGCGATCCACCCATGCACTCCAAAACAACTTTTGGTGTGGTGCAGGTGCCGCTTGAAACTTTATTCATTAAATGCCGAGTGATGAATCAGAGGGCCAATGGTTACACATAATAAATAGGAAACTTTTTTGATGATATGAGCTTAGTTCTTCAAAGTGACTGCATGAATAGACTTCAATGTTTTGAACATGATGCTGTTATCTCTCATATAAATCCTGTACTGACATGTTAATTTCTTTCCTCAACACATTACAAAGAATACAACTTTCTTGATGAAAGTAATAAGTAGTATGATGTGGTCAAAGAGAAATCGACAAGAATTTATCCAGGTATTCACAATGTCCGGTAGGTCCTAAACATTAAGTAGACGTAACTCTTGCTATGTCGTCTTCCTTAAAAATAGATTTTGATTTCAAAGGCCAATCAATTTCTTTAATTACGACACCAGCACCAATTCGAGCATCTCAAATCAAGGAACCTGAAAATGACTGAAAGGTAAGTACAATTTGTAACAGAGGTCTTTTACATACATTGTTATCAGCAGGTTACAGGGAATGTTGTTACAGTAAAACGAACTGTAATGCCACAACACATGGCACGGAGAGACGCTAACGACGCTTCTCTCGTTATCGGCGCAGCTCAACCACGGTGTGTGTCAACTCGCAACCGCCAACAGACATGGGTGCCCCAATGAATGGTGGGAAAAGTTCTTTCTAGCTATCCCATGATGCAAAAACTCAAATTTAGGGGGGGGGGGCAGCAAATGTGGCAAGATTGTAGTTGGAATTCCCTGTTGTCCAGACATATGATGCAATACGAAATTGTTTGCTGCAACAGAATTATCAAGAAACAGAAGTTTTTTCAGCTGTTACCAGGCTGTTTAAAGTGACATGCCCCACCCCACTTTACAATTATTTCATTTTGACATGTATTTGGACCCTGCCCCTCAGGCATTGCCAAAAGGGAAAAATTTAGCTGCACTACCACAGTATCAGATGACTAATGATCATGATGACCACAGAAAGGGGCCATAAGATGTTTTTTAAAGTTTGGTTTTCCATTTGTGGGCTTGTGTGGCAAGGGGGAGGGGGGCAACGGTTTATCGAAAGAAGCAACCATGTGTGTTGGGGCATTGATGTGAACACAGACAACATCAAGAAAGCAGCTAGAGGACTTAGTGCTCTCGATGGCACCAACAGCTAGAGGCCCTACCACAAGCACTTTTCTACATACAAGTTTCTAACAGCAGTAGGCACGACATTTCATATACAATTTTTACGCTGTACACTATCAACAGTTACAGATCCAAGTCACTTGTACACGTTGTACACTAATACATATCAATTTGAACTCACATCTCAAAAATAAAGGCATAGGCGTGGGAGGGAAGTATGCAATGATATATCGGACGTATCACTTCCTCTCCCACCCAATGCACTGGGTGCATTTCTCCCAAAACTTTCTCATCATAAGCAAGATATGTACACCAGAACAACTTAAGTCATCACGTTTTCCTTTTTTACCAACAACAGACGTCTTAAGTCACTCTCCTCTAAAAGCCATCCATAAAATCTCTGTCCGGTCTACCAAATTTTCATAAACTTTTGGGACAATCCTTTTTTCCCTAGCAACGACACGCCTCGTGGATTAGTTGGCAAAAGTAGTCAAACATATACATCGAGCCACCATCGAAAAATCCCTCCCTCAGCTAGCAAAGAGCAAAAGCTGATGCCCTCCCACAGAACAGTAGCCTCGGAAATTGCCTGTTCCCTCTGGCCATTCGGCATCATCAGTTCTACGGTATTGCTCTCCAAACCGATGCCTGCTTTTACCACCGCCCTGTTACAATCATAAGTATCAATCTTGTATATATATAATAAATTCATAAAAATAAGGAGGAAATTCGTCGACATTAATGAGAAAAGGATACATTTTCAACGACACCAGGTTACGAGCTCCGGCGAGGTCGCCGCCGCTACCCGATACACTACGAGATTTTCCCGTACGCACACGTGAACGTGACAGAATCCCACATGTAAAAAAAACGGAAGAAACCACTTGGTACAAAGTTATCTTTTTCTATCGTCGTGAGTAGAAAGGACTAATACGTTATGACCGACCACGAAAACCAGATACAAAGACACTGCACGGTCCTTTACAGTTTGTACAGTCTGAGTACAGCTGGGCACGGAACACACTGTGGCATGGTTTAGCAACTACACAAGGAGCTCCCACGACTCCTGGAGTCTCTAAGAGACGGCATCGCCCCAGGGGCCGGGGGGAGGTGGGCCATCCGGAAGTCGGGTCCGACCCAAATCCTATGTACGAACGCTCCTACTGGCGCGACGTTCAGGCAGCCGCACCGTCCTCCTCCATAGGTTCAGCTGCTTCCGCCCTGTAACGAAAGTCAAAACAATAACATATTACCGTAAATCTTGAAAACTTTGCAATGGTTACATTTTTCCATGAATTTTCCAGAACAAAATCATGACACCATGAACAAACATTGATTTTTTATCTTTTTTTTTTGCTACTACAAGTACTGTTGCAACTTAAAACTTCACAAGAACCACATTTCAAGTACTGCAAAGTGAAGTTCATGCAAACAAAAATTAATTTACAGTAGATATGGGGCAGGATATTTGTGTGCCATGAAACAAGACCCACATCATAAATTTATTTTAAATAGACAAGACAATATTTCAAAGCCATACCGTACAGCCTTTTTATGGTGGGCCTTAAATTTGAGATTTTACAAACTCATACATCAGGTACACTGTAACGCTTAACTTAGGATAACAAGTATGCTAAAAAGATGCTCTGAGTGAGAGGATAGCATGTTATACAATGATACACTCAAAAAGAATTACTAACGTCAAGATAGTCACCTTAACATTAAAGTGTCCTGCTTTTCTAATATCTTACATCAGAACATTGCATATCAGCTAAGTAAGGACTGTACTAGATACAAACCTGTTGGCCGATGCTGGCATCCCGACTCCCGGCGCTGACGCCACACTGAGTGACGCGAGCGCGCTGACGGTGTCCGCCTCTTCCTTCTCCCTTTCGTAGGCTTCGTACAAGGAGTACCCGACCGTACTGGCGTATCGCGACAGCGAGGACCAATGGGGCGTCTGCCGGCGGATGGTTTCCTCGAGAGAGGTGACTGCATTTTTGTTGGGCGGCTGCTCGATGATTTCCTTCGGCAAAGGCGGCAACTGTGGATGGGAGACAAACAATGGTCTTTTTGTTAACAATTACATACCTGAGATTGATCATAACTAATCACAGAACAGAGAGGCAAAACGCACCCAAGAATGATGCACGTTGGCTGCACGATATGCCTTATGATCTGTGAAACTGATCTCAAAACAGTTCAAGAGCTTCCACTGGTCGTAACACAGAAGACAGATGTTACATTGTATGTACAGTGTTTATACAAAATGTACAGTCAGAGTACAGTCAGTACAGTTCATTGTACCAGGAAAATCCCCCTAGGTGTTGTCGACAAACACAACGAACAGAGGACCAATGTCACATTCTTAGTTCAACCCTTTCCAGTAGCATGCACGTTGGGAGAGTGACTGGGCTAGGATTCAAAGTCCCGACCTCTGTTCCAGAGGCAGGGTCGCTAACTACTTGACTACGCAAGATACTATCATCTGTGTTCAGAAGCAGAAGAAGGACAGTATACAGTGTACACGGCAAGCAATATTTGGCTGCCACCATTGCGTACCACGAAGGTCAGTTTGGCTTCTCCCTTCGATTTTTCGACAGATGAGCAGGCAAACAGGCACTTGCCGGTGGGTTCGGCAACCTGTTTGCCTGACCTGCACATGACTGTGCACTTCCCTCTCCACCCTCTTGTCCACTGCCGCACTAAGTCTCACATTGACAAGGTTAAATATAAGTGAAGAAAAATTGCTCAAGCCACTGGATAAGTTTCGTAAACAGTCAGACACCTCAGACAGCATCCACTGTCTATCATCAGTAACAGACTATGTATTACTAAGTGACATTACTGATAATAATTCAATACAGCATACCTCATCTCCAAGGAGTGCTTGTACACACATTTCTGAGCAGTCGCAGATAGCTGCAAGATCATACCTGAGGGAACAAGGAAGTCAAATGATTTCGTTAAAAGATGCAGTATATTTCCTCCTGTACATGTAGAACGAAAGGACAAAACATCATATACTCAAAACAGTGTTGTATATGTAACAAGACTTCCCAAGTATGTTAAATGAAATGAACAGTTTCCGTAACTCTCTTTTATTCATACTTAAAAGTTAATATACTATGTGAGTGCTGCACTAGCAGACCAGTAATCACATGCAGACTGTATCTTAAAAAAATTCTTTTCCTATCAGAAAAAAGGAATAATTCTCAAACTGACTCAGGAAAATGTACAACTTATAAATGCAGACATCGGCAGTTCTTGCCAACAGATGGTTGGCTGATTAATTGATTGATTGACTGATACAACCGACTTACCCTCCCTCCAGTGCCAGTACAACTCGCCCCCCTGCAACACTCATCAGTTGTTTGGTCATGTGACCGAAACCTGCAAAAACAGAACATCCAATGTCATAGTTCATCACAATGCGGTGCGCTGCAGCGCATCATTTCGTTTTTACATGGACTAAAAAATTATCCTGGAACACGCGCCGCGCGTCAAACATCATAGGACATTTTTAGGGCAAGTCATTTTTTTGCCTTGTGTATACTGGCCCAATTTTAAAACAGATATCATCAATCCAATGGCAAAAGCTATTTGGTTGCTAACTCGTATCATTGACTCAAGCCTGTCCTGAGTATTGATGTTTTTGACCTGAGAAGACATGCTGTTCATGCAAAGCCTCATGTAACTGGTAACCTTGAAGTGACCTTCATGTTTAGTTACGTGGTGACTGTCGAGTAAAAAAGTCTTTGCTGAAGTTTCTAACCTATTTCAAACATATTGGTAGCTTCCATATTGGATAACATACATGTACTTCAAGACAAAAGTGTTTCCAGACCAACATTTCGGTGACCGTCTTTCACCAAAATATTCATTCCCCTGAGTAACTCACTGATCCATGGAAGCAATTGTACTACTTTTTTTACAAAACATTTGACTGTGTCTGTGAACTGTTAGTATATCTTAGATGCATCGCTGGGCATCGACTCGAACTTACATTTGGGCGTGACCTTGTAGCCACCCAGTTGTGGGGCATGACCTTCGGCGGTGTCGAAGCCCGCAGACACAAGCACTAGATCAGGCGAGAACTCCACCGCGATCGGCATAACAACCGTTCTGTCAGAAACAAAGAGATAAATTGATCAATAAGTAAAACATCAAATTTCTTCCTACACAGGTCAACAACTTGATTTTTCTTCAGTTGTCCTTGGACAAAAATAACCTGGTACATATGTTGCCTATTGCAGTGCTCTCTCCATCTTTGCACCAGGATGACCCTGGAAAATCCAAAATGGCCACCATACCTGGAATGGGGTGTATTGTTGTACCCTTTGAAACCAAATCAAAAACCAAGGCAAACCTCTCTGTTTGAGAGAGGGAAGCTCTTTACCAACCAGTCAGTAGAATCTAGATAGATACAGAGGCAAGCCCTCGTGGGACATTTTCGACTTTTGAAACCTCTTAAAACACTTGAAGGGAATGGTACAAAAGGTTTTTGACAACTGAAGGAAACTTTCTACAATTAAATTTTAGGAATTAGTAGACATTTCCTAAGATAACACTGCTCTATTGGGATATGAACTGAACCTGTTTCATAACAGAGGACAACACTACATCACATGTACAATGGTTTCAGTGTTCCTAAACCTGTAGTTTTCAAATACAAGACAAGTGTCTCCTAGATACTAGGTAGATACCAGGTAGCTTATCATAGTCATGCAATACCAAAATGGTGTCTTATGCAAATTCATACCAAAATGGTGTCTAATGCAAAGTCATACCAAAATGGTGTCTTCTGCAAAGTCATACCAAAATGGTGTCTTATGCAAAGTCAAACCAAAATGGTGTCTTATTCAAAGTCATACAACAGAACTATACAGTACTACCCATCCTATTACACAATAACTCTGAATGGAGAAAGGCCTCACCTGAATGCTGCCATGTACTCTGCGTCCCCCATGGGTGGTTCCAACCCTCCGGAGAAGGAGATGTTGACGTTCTTGCCCAGACCTGCCCCATTCCCACACTGCAGAAAACAGGACAACAACACACAAATGAAAATCAACATTTTAGCACACTATTAAGTAACCGTAGTCATAGTCATAGTCATACAGTGTATTACAGCACCGTTGGGGTTATACCGCCTCTTACGGGGTGGCATACCCTTTCTTCTAGCTGAATTCGAGACGAGGATGGGCCAGGTCTCACGTCTGAGTGAATGATGTAAATCACCGTGTGGCTGATACGCTATGGAAGTTCACCTTAATCCAATTAGGATAACCATTATCCATTGTTTTTATAAGACTGGTCATTTAGGGATATCAATTTAACAGACAGTGGTTTCAATCTGCAGTATCTTCAATATGTCAGCTTTAAAGGTCGCGCACATTAATACACCGAATGGGCAAACATCATGATCTGATAGTCAACTCATTAAACTACCAATGTGTATAACAAAATTCATGCTGTCTTTCACGTTACAGTGTTTACAGACGCTTTCAGATTGCGGCCGCACTACTTTTTTTTACACCTACGTCATTGACTCTGGGGGTTGTGGAAAAATACTGTTTTCTGCGGTCTCAACACAGACAGCATAAAAGGGGGATGGAACCATAAATGCATTTACAGTATTATAGATGGCACCCCACCCTCTAGCTAGCCCCATCCAGCTAGAGGGGGCAAAGCTGAACCGGAATGAGGGTTGGGAGCTGCCCAATTGCAAGTCCTACCTACCCCTTCTCCGCAAGGAGGCGGGGGGAGGGGGCAGATGATCCACGCAAGCCTGACCTAGTCTCGTGTTCTCTCGCGAGATTGAGACTAGGTCATTCCCTGTGACAAAGATGTGCTGGAAGACATCAAAAATTTGGGAGGGATGTACCTTACCATTACAAAACAGTCATTGATTGATGAAAATTGGAGTAACTGGATCAGGGCTCTAGCCAGCTCGAAATTTTTTTCCGTCAGCCAATTCCAATCGTCATGAAAACCGCGAAAATTCATTTTCCCTATGACACCACAAAGTAGTAAATGTTGCCATTGATACCTTGAAAAACGGGTTTTGATGAGATTAACGTATGCGAAAGAGCGCAGACACACATTGTCAACAAGCATAACAATAGCAAAACAAACAGTGTGTGGCTTTTACAGCCGTGGACCAAGCTTCCACCAAGGATTTTTTTTCCGTCAAGGTTGACGGATTGGTTTTAAAATTTTTCCGTCAGACGCAGCACATTTCTGTCAATTGACGGGAAAACGGACGCTGGCTAGAGCCCTGAACCGGATGGAACCCTAGCCTTCGTCCCTCCTATTCCTCAGAATTCTAGAAGAAGCTCCATCTTAAGATTGGAATTCCGTTTTTCCCATTTTGAAATGTGCTAATATTTTCAATATAAAAGCACTTGGTGCAAAGTCTTTACATATGATTGACAAGTATGATGCACAGTTGTGAAATATGATAATAACTTTCATGAATATTCATTTTGAAAATTTTCTTCCTGCAGGAATTCCTGCAGGAATTCCTGCAGGAAGCGTTTTTCCTGCAGGAATTCCTGCAGGAAGCATTTTTCCTGCAGGAATGCTGCAGGCATTCCTGCAGAAATTCCTGCAGGAGAAAGGTAAATTCCTGCAGGAAGAATGTTTCCTGCAGGAATTTCTGCAGGAATGGCCTTATAATTCATATCTAAATCAATGACACTAAGATAGGAGTGCTACACACCGGCAAAAAAGTATGCAACAAACGTTTTAGTAGTAGTTTCTCCTATTCATGCAACTTTTTCAACATATACATTTACATTTTGTACTACAGTTAAATGTAGAGTATAATCACACCCCGCGCAACATTTCTACCCCCAGTTCAACCTGTATGACCTCACAAGCGCCATGTTCTTGTTGACTGTCGACGCATCAAAAGCCAGCCAATTTCTCAACAGTTATCATATATAATATCAATGTCACTAAATCCTTCAAAATTATGAGGTAGTCTGGCAACATTTTGGAAGCACGACGTGTGCCCGACTCGGGGTGGTCGTGGTCGCAAGTTTGGTTTAATCCGATTAAATGTGAACGCATTTTTTTAATCCAACAGAAAGCTTTAATCGGATTCCTCATTTAACTCACTTGTATTTTTTCATTTGAATGGGGTCCAAGTTGCCCATGACATGTTCAACAGTTGTGCCGACAGAGCCATTAGGGACCGTACGATATTTATCGGGGGGGGAGGGCTGGTACATTGGAAGTCAGATCAAAAAATTTTTTGATGGCCCTCCCCCCCATCTCAAAAAAATCTAACGTGACCCTCCCTCTCCACCTCAAAAAAATCAACATGGCCCTCCCCCCGACAGGCATAATCAAACGGGTAGAAAAACAACCGATAAAATAATCTTAATATAGACGTCAGGGCACAAGGGCGCCAGTGTTCTCGCCAGTGTTCTCGCCAGGATTTTTTCACAGCGTCGGGGCAGGGGTCCGGGGGCATGCTCCCCCGGGAAAATTTGGATTTTCAAACCCTCTAAAACAGAATTTCCTGCAATTTGAGAGGAAAATTATGCCCATGAGATTGGATGCCGGTTGCCTTTTTTACTCCCGTTTTTCTGTAATCGACGTCCGCCCTCCGGATCCCCCAAAAATATGTTATAACTATAAGCTCGGGGAATCAGCAGTCCGTGATCTGGCCCGGGTATTATTTGTCCAGTCATGTCTATATGAAAATTTTCGGTTTTTGATGCTTCCAAACAGGGCTCTAGCCAGTGAGTTCGTCAGCCCATGGAAAAATCCTGCCAATTTTTTTCCGACATTGAATAAAGAATGCCTACCTCGTGCGATCGATGTTGCGCCCTCCCGCATCAAATGCTAGTAGTTTTTCCAGAGGATAAAATAACGGCGCCATCACACCTTGTGTTTTTTTTTTCTATTTTGCCCGATGATTTTACTAAAATTTATCATTTATCGAATCGGTCGGGTTTTACAAGGCCACGCCGTCATTTTCCACGAGCGTGCGTTTGTTTCGTGCGACCTCAGGTAACCCCGTTTTCGGCGTGAAATCTTTGGCTCACCGCTGGATTTCTTTTTACATAGAGACCAAGAACGTTAAACATTATACGAAGGACGGTGATCTGCTGCGTCTTTGGCAGTGATCAGTGCCGGTGTAGCCTTGAAGGTGTAGCCAGAAAAGACGTCCTAACGTGCTGGGCGCTGCGATCGACAGTCCGTCTGGGGAGGGGGGCGTGCCGCGCCATGTGCCACAGACGACAATGCCAGTGCACAGCCGACTTGATCGACGCTTAAAAACAATATTGCGGCCCCTTTTCTGCCGCAAATTTTGTCCTTTTGAAACAAAAGAAATGTTTTAAATAAAAAATAAAGTGTATAGTTTTGGATTCTTCACATATTTACCGCGCACCGCTTTTGTAACTTAAATATTTGGGGAAACTCAGCCGAGCCGAGTGCGTCTTTCCAGAAAAAAATAAGTCCGGAGACGGAATGACGTATGCCTGGCGGGAACGCTGGTCCAGGGCAGCGCCACTTTGGGGGACCTAGGGGGGCGAAGCCCCCCGGAAGCTCTTGCATTTTAGGCTATTCAGAAGGCTTATTTTATCAGTTTTAGGGCCATGTCAAGATATCAAAACAAAAAATAGTATAAACAATTCTTTCAAAAAAATTAACATGGCCCTCCCCCCTATCTAAAAAAAAATTAACATGGCCCTCCCCCCAGCTCAAAAAAAATTAACATGGCCCTCCCCCCCTAACGCACCAGCCCTCCCCCCCTGATAAATATCGTACAGTCCCTTACGGCTGTTCACACATGGGTGTTTTCATCAAATAAAAACTGCTCTATTCGAATGCTCCTTCCATGCATGCAATGATATCTTGTAAATGCAGTACCAAGTTGAACGTGGCAAAGAATGAAAGCTCCTTGGTCAGCAACTTGAGATTTGTTTGATCTGGTTGGTCATATTTTGACCATCATAAGATTAACACTTGAATTTTTGTTCCAGAGAATATTTCATAAAGTTTAAAATTGGGCCTAAGAAAGCCAGGGGCTTGCTTCCTCTTGTTGAAAATTCAAGTAAGTATGCGCTATTGTAATGCGGGTTCAAAGTAAGGTCAGCTATTGTTCTATAGATATGCAAAGGATGCTGGTGTCCAATTATCAATTATCAAAGGACTAATTATTCCCCAGGTCCAAACATCCTGGCTACCTGTAGTGCTGAGGACCTAAGGCCTTCAGAAAGAATCCTGGAACTTGGGGGTACACTATTACAAGAAATTACAGACTGAAGAATTACAGAATTTCAGAAACCTAAGTTCACTTTTACACTAATCTATTTAAATATGAAATGGTTAAACCTAAAGGGTAAATCAAGGTTGTCTTTGTCAATTTAAAGGTAAACTATGAATAATTTTTCTTGAAGTTTTGTGAAAATTTGATGGTAATTGTGGACTCCACTTATAATAAGGTAATAAATAGACTGCTCAAACCAAGGAGGTTTAATATAGGCATCATGGAATGAAGTCAGCACCTCTGTGCCTAATTTCCAATCCAGCTGTGCCTTGCTCAATTTGCCCTTCAAGCTGCGTTACATTTAAACAACTGCTCGCTATCAGACCCCCTTCTGTCAGTAATGACCATGGTAAAATCAGACCCGAGTGCTCGAAAATAAAAGCTCGACTGCTTCTAGTCCTGGGGGGGCTACTTTCAAAGTTGGTCATTTGGTCGTTTGATACCACTGTTGCACAGTGACTATGACTGCTTCCCAAAAAACCTGGTGCAGTATGAAGACCCAAAAAAAGTTTGCTTTTGCCCAACTAGTGTAACAGTGGGTTCAAGTAGTTCCTACCGTCCTTGCTAAGGAGCTGTAACAGTGGTGTTCAAGGACTGCTAAACCGAAGACGCCTAACGGCTTAAGCCTTTTGGCCGAACGGTTTGCACGTTCGATTTGTGATCCGGCTGCCCGGGTTCGGGGCGGGTTCGAATCCCGGGAGCCGGGGTGTTGTTTCTTTCTGTTCTTACTCGCCCCTCTGAATTTCTACAGAGCTCTGAGCTTTTGTGGCGACAGCGGTAGCGTACTGGATTTGTGATCCGGCTGCTGGTTTGAATCCTGGGAGTTGGGATGTTGTTTTTTCTGTTCTACTCGCCCCTCTGGTTGTTTCACTGGTTGCCACACCAGATATCGAACCCTTTCTTGAGTGACAGATAAAGCTCCTTGGTTAATAACAAAGGACACAAAATATGCCAGGAAAGGAATATACACCGGTAAGCTTGTACCATCCTCCTAACGCCCGGTCCCCAACGGCACTACCTTATGGGGCCCTGCTGTCCCAGGGCCTACCTACGGGTATTATGATTGTCGCCACAAACAAGCTGTCAACCAATCAGAGAACAGGCCTTCCTTGGGCTTCATTTTGTCGGAAGCTGTCTCGCAAAGGCCGCTGGGAAGCTATCAGCCAATCATGTTACGTATTACCATGACTTTGTTTGCTCACCATGCCAACGCCCGATCCCCAACGGCTGACTGCCCATATAAGGGCAAGCTCATTAATATGTAATAAGTAGGGCGGGTAATACCGCCGGCAAAAGGGAAGGAAAGCAGAGTACAGTCAGGAATAAATGACTGACGGTACTCTGCTGTAGGAGAATGGCTTGTACGGGCTAGACGAGTTCGGCTTTTTTTTCGGCCCCCCCCGCCCCAAAAAAAATTCGCCAAGCTTCCCAGAGAGGCCGGTGAAGGAGCCGAACTCGTCTAGCCCGTACAAGCTTTCCGGTGTATATTCCTTTCCCGGCATATATTCCTTTCCCGCAATATTCCCGATTAAAAATCGCGAATCGACCCCCCCACCACCACCACCGAAAAAAAAAAACGCCAAGCTTCCCAGAGAGGCCGGTGAAGGAGGCTACTAGCCTGACTAAAATCGCGCTCCTAGCGGCCGGCCCTATAGTATTGCTGCTGCCCTAGGAGGGGTCATTAACCCCAGCCAGCGCTAGATTGTGTAAACACAGGCTACTCAGCCTAAGGTGCATGCAAAAATGACTTTCAAGCCCTGTGATGCAAAAAAAAACAAGACAGTTTTAAACAGTTTGTATTTTGCCTTATGATGCAAACTGGTACCAAGGCTAAAACCAGTTCAGTTCAGAAAAAGGGATGCATGGTAATGTGACCTTTCCCACTGACACAGAAGAGGGTCTGCATGGGGGGTTCTTGGTAACGCTTAACGGTGAATTCAGGAGGCCCGGTAATGCTTAACGGTAAATTCAGAAGGTCCGGTAACGCTTAACGGTAAATTCAGGAGGGGTTACAAAGCATGACAGTAAACATTGACGTTCGTTCCTCTTTGTACGGCGCTAAACTAGGTTACCTCGATGGTTGAAAATATCAGACTAATGGCATTGTGAGAAGGAAAAGGTGCCCAGAGCCCGGAGGAATGACAGGGACAATGTCTGCTGTGTCTATGACGTTTGCTTCCCTGGGTCAGTGCTCCCACCAGAGGCGGCAACAGCAAGTTTCTTGTAGGCTGGGGGGGACTATTGCTGACAAAATTTTCAGCACATGGAGCGCCGAAGGCGCAACGCATCGTATGGGGGTAGGGGGTATGCTCCCTGGGAAATTTTTTAAAATCATGGCCCTCTGAAATGCTATTTCCTGCATTTTCCGGCAAATTTTGCTGACAGAATAATGAAATTTTCATCAAAATTACACATGGTTGTAGCAATTGACCTCCGGCCTCCGACATATTTTTACCATTTCAAGCTCGGACGGCACGAGAAATTGCCAGACAAGTCCGGGGAAATTTAAAAGTCTGGACCGTCTGAAACGCCATACTGCATTTTGAAGGACAAATTTTGCTGGCCAACGAAGGTAAATGAAATGACATTTTATTAAAGAGAAAATTTTTTGGGCCAACGCCCCTGAAACATGTTTTCGCCAGGTCGTCGTGAGCACCAAAGCCACAAGCCGTTGCAAGGGAGGTCTGGAGAAACCTCATTTTCTGCATTCGATGAGAAAATTTTGCCGGAAACTATGCTAAGTTGGACACTGAAATCTGTTTGAGTGAAAAGGTTTTTTGGGAGGGGGAGGGGCGACGCTTCCGCAACATATTTTTACCCGAAGCGGCCGGGAGGCTCGGAGAAATTTTGAAATCTGGACCCTTTGAAACACCATTTCCTGCATTTTCAGGGGCTCTATCTGGCATTTGACTTTGTGGGTATAACTTGTTACGAAGAATTTCTTGGTAATGCTTAACGGTGAATTCGGGATAACAAGTAACGATTAACGTGGAATTAAAACGACCAATACGCTTCACGAAGAATATACCGATAACGCTTAACGGTGAATTAGAGTGGGTCGGTAACGATTAACGGTAAATTAAAATGGCTCGTAACACTTAACGGAAAAAGGCATGCAGGCCCTCACAGAAGTGCAACGTCCTTCACAACCTTACACTTCTGAAACACAAGAGAAAAATTTGTGCCTGGCTCCCAGGATTTTAACCTGGGCCCGCCAGCTCATGAACCCAACACATTTACCACTCAAGCTAAAAGTTGACAGAACAGACTAATTAGACTAGTCAGTTGGTGTCCTCCGAACCCTACTGTGTCATTTGCACTGTGCTTCTTTGTCTATCATGATCAGAATCTCCAAGCGGATCTTGCAGGCTGACAATACTATCTTATGCAACCGTAAGAAGCTACATTCTTTCATGGCCTTGCAAGTGCCTTCAAACACATCCTGTTTCAAAAAAATTTTTGATTCAGAAACATGGCCTAAATATAAGATTATTATCTAAAAACTTTTATTTTCCTGGGTGACGCCACAAAGTATGACGTCACATACCTGGATGTAACCTGGATCCAAGCTTCAATGGTATATAATATTATATTATATTATGTAAAGTGAGAGGTTGGCTAAAGTGCAATGCAGAGCACTACCTAATTTACCATTTTTCTGAATTCTAAGATTTCCATTAGTTGGCAGTTCAAAACAAAAGTGTTGAGCCAGATCAAGGAGGTTGAAAGAGGGCCAGATCAAGTTGGTGAGATCAAGGAGCTTTTATTACTCCTTAATTTGCCGATCTGGTTTAACCATTCGAATCCTGTAATCTATCCCAGAAGTGAATTTTCAGGTTTCTGCAATTTTGAAGTTCTTCTAGTTCTAATCTGGCTCAAAAGCAGTTCAGTATAGAAATATCTCAGCAAGAAGCAACCTCCTTGATCTCAGGGAGGTGTTCTGAATCTTTCCATCCAGTGCTTTGGGACAGTCCCTGTGGGACTTGCTAATTCAACTTGCTAATTGGGAAGCATGCCTTAACAATAACTGACCTCCTTTGAACCTGCATAACAATGTGCATAATTACCAAAAAGAGGAAAGTGAGTGCCTTATATACAGGCCCATGTAATAGGATTTGGAAACTACAAATAATCTCTGGAACAAACTTTTGCCTGTTGTTTCTATATAATGAATCAATGACCTTGATTGTACATTTGTGCTCAAACAAGCTAAGTACAGATTGTAGCGCTAGTGATAATGTACAATTTTGATTAAAAAAAGGTATCTTGTCACCTCTACAAATACTAATACATTCCAGTATTTACAAGTTCAACTTCTTCTCACCTCTTAAAACAGTTATAAATATAAGTACAGATGGAATCAATAATGTATGGTTGATCTAATTGCATGAGAAATATGAATTTTTTTCCGTGGTATTCAAGTATTGGAAATAGGGAACATATCTTGTATATTTTCAAAGAGGACGTTTCTTTTGTTGTTGTATAAAGTACAGTAAACAATAAAGTGACACTCATCCTCTATCTTATTCAAGTTACAGTATTGGCAAATTCTTTGTTCCAGAGGAATGCGGTTATGTCGGCCTTCTGGCTTATAATGAATCATACTGGTAAACAGCTTCATAGCGGGCTTCAAGTTTATTAATAGTCAAAAAGATAATGGTTCTTTGGACCAGATAAAGCCCAGGTTATCAATAAGTTTGGTTATCAAAAAGTTTGTCGTTATTTTGTGGGCCTTTCTGCTTTTCAACGCCTGGCTCTATAGTACAAAATTGCTTGTATTTGCAAGATACTCCAGGACCCCAAATTTTACATATCAATACCCTCCGTGTTGGCAAACTTTCCTGGTTGATTTTGAAGAGTAGAAGGCCTGTGGTATATATTTTGATGTGATACTGATAGCCATTCTGGAATGGTAGCTTTATTCTGGCTATCAGTATCAGCCTTCAAACCCATCATCAGGAACTTTTTGTCTGAAACCAAGATAAAAGCCCCTTGCTTAAACAAGAGACCTAAGGTAGCCAAGACAAGAGTAAAAGATTACCAATTGAAAGGCAAATAGTAAAAATATTCCAAGGTTGCTGTAAAACCTAGGTTAGGTCAGTGAGATCAGAGAATTCTAAACTCCTTGGTGATCTACAAGGTAGTTAAACCTCTTTGGGTAAACTTTAGTCTTCTATGCAGTGTTAAATACTGACCTGTTCTATACACCAGTGGAGGCACTGAATAAGGCAGCTACCATTCACTTCAGTCTCTAATTACCTGTCATTATAAATCAATACACGCATTGTTGTTGCTGGCTTTAAACACCTTCATGTAGGTGCAAAGGAGATTATATAATGACTTCTCTAAAGATAGGTGAGAAAGGGGAGGGGAGGTGATAATATCACACTCTTGTGACAAAAAGGCCTTTGCCCAATCTCAAGGATTTTAGAGCATGTAAAGAGTTCCAGATAAGGACAGGGTGTTGTTCTGATTGATCAATGTTCTGTGATCTGATCTGATCTGGTGACGGTTGATTATTATTTTCTATTGGGCACTTAGAACTTCATTAAACACAGCTGTCCAGTAGGTATCAAAAACCTAATAAATAAGATTCATTTAGCACCAGTGTTTAATGAATTTCTAGGTGTCCACGCACCCGGCTCGGGACACTTCTAATATTGTGTTACAGTGTCATAACTAACATAAAATATGACTGGTGAATGCCACCTGGCTATATGCTAATAAAGGATCAATGTTTTACCCTGAGGGGTGCATCATGAGATAAAGCCGCCAGTGGTTGGTTTCTATAACCCAAACACCAGCTATCAGCATGGCAAACAAGGCGGTTCATGTCATCTACTTTTCCACCAACTGAATGTATCATTTGATTTACTACAGTTTAGAATTCAGTAAATAGTTACTGGAAGTTCCGAAAATAATTTCATCAGGTTGGCACTGATAATAGGATAAAGGTTTTTACACAACATGTAACTAAAAGTACTGTACTTTCATTGTACAGTACTTTTCTTATGGACTCCAATGATTATCCTATTAGGGCACCCTTATACCCTTACAGTACATGTGCAATTTACAATAATTGAATTTATACTTTTAAGGGAAGCTTAGGCCTGTCATGAAATTTATGAATTTTGTGTTTATGTTCCTGACTTGCACCTACATGTACAATCAAATTGGCTTAGATACTAATAAACCCTAAGTGGTGATGTTAAAGAATTAAAGAAAAAAATGAAAGAAGTAACCATGCCCAAGCTTCTGTACTTCTGAAAAATATGAGTAGCCACTGAAGGAAATGCATTTTCTTGAAGTGAAGTTCATTCATAGGTCAGTTATTTCTAATGCCAGGCATCTCCAGCAACAGTCAATAGAACTAGGAAAACAAAACAATAAAAAATGCCTCCATTATATATCTGTTTTATATACATAGTTAAAGTCAAGTCTGAAACATCTAATGAAATCTAATGCATTGTTTAACAGTTTCAAAACAAAATTAAATGCATAAAGAATGCTTCCTGTCATTGTCAAGGCCATTCCTGCAGAAATTCCTGCAGGAAACATTCTTCTTGCAGGAATTTACCTTTCTCTTGCAGGAATTTCTGCAGGAATGCCTGCAGCATTCCTGCAGGAAAAACGCTTCCTGCAGGAATTCCTGCAGGAAAAACGCTTCCTGCAGGAATTCCTGCAGGAATTCCTGCAGGAAGAAAATTTTCAAAATGAATATTCATGAAAGTTATTATCATATTTCACAACTGTACATCATACTTGTCAATCATATGTAAAGACTTTGCACCAAGTGCTTTTATATTGAAAATATTAGCACATTTCAAAATGGGAAAAACGGAATTCCAATCTTAAGATGGAGCTTCTTCTAGGATAAAAACTGTACCTGCAGTACTGACTCACCTCATCGGGGGCGCCGGTTCCAGGGAAGAAGTTGCCGCTGTCCCAGCGGTGCAGGGAGACGTACAACACCTGCCCGTCCTCGTAAAACATCTGCTGTGTGCCGTTCCCATGATGCACGTCCTGTGGTGTGGGGAGGGGGGCAGGGTAACAGACATTAATGACTCATGTGACATTGACCACTTGGGGAGGGGGGCAGGTGGAACAATGTGACATTGACATAGAAAGACACTAGCCACAGTTTACAACAATATTGTCAGATTTACAAAAATAGTTTCATCATGTTGGTAAATCATAGGACATATGTTAAGTTTTCTTTTACACAGCCAGGTGACAGTAACTGGTTATATAAAAGAAAACTGCTATGTCCAATATTGTCAGATGTCAAACAATTCCAAATAAGGACATAACTTTCAAAGTACTTTTTCATTAAAAATACCATCAATTGTTGAATGAAGGGATTTGAACATGTTGAACTAAAAATATTTAAAAAAATTTTCAGATAGGAGAGATGTTTTTCATTTGCTGACAGTAACCGTTCACACGTTTTGTTGGTGTCAACACTGAGAGTAAAAGAAGTACTGTTTGAATATACTTGACGATTCAAGTGATTCAGATGGCTGTATTTTTGAAACAGGCCATATCTACATAATATTATGTATTAAGCATACTTACCCAGTCAACTATTAGCACTTTGTTCAACTTCAATCTCTGTACTAAAAGCCTTGCTGTGACTGCAATTGAGTTGAAGAAACAGAATCCCCTGGAAAGAAAGAATGAAACAAGTCAGATCAGCAAAAAGCTGAAAAATATATTATAATACATGTACATGTACACATTCAACAACATACATTTACATGCAGAGATTGGCAGAAATTGTTTACATGTCATATTTCTTAACTCTGGCATCTAAAACAAAAGCTATAAGAAAAAAAACAAGTCCTCCTGCAGTACCAAGGTCACACACCGAGGGGCCCAAAATTGATCTCATGCTTCCTACCCCATTTCCACTTACCAAATATCATCACAATCCATCCAAAGGTTCTCGTTATGCTGACCACAAATATCCAGAAAAACAAAAACACAAAGTGTACAGACACACCAAAAACAAAACCTCCATTTTCCATGGAGGTAAATGCTTTGTGTAAAAAGATACTCACATGGCCTGGTCAACCTCAGCATGGTGTCCTGGGGGTCTGACAACAGCGAAGCCATTCTGAAACGAGATAGCAAAACCGTAAGTTACGCTGCAGTACCATGGGAAGCTGCTAGGGGGCCCAAAATCTAATCATTTCCAGCTTTCATCACACCCTACCCACACCCAATGTATGAAATCAATCCGCCCAGCCATTTTTGAGTTATCTTGTTCACACACACACAGACACACAAACGCAGAGTAAAACATAACTTCCATGAAAATGTCATGGAGGTAAACACAAGCAAAAGATAACAACTTTTTTCTGTTATTGTCGCACAGAATCATTTCACGGTAAAGACTGAGGAGAATATGGAGGAGGAGACATATTTACATCTCTTCTGGGACTGCCCCCAAGTAATTGAATTTTGGGAAAAAGTAAAAACCTGGTTTTCTGAGAAAATAGGCCAAACATTAATTTTAAATCCTTTTAATATTTTTTTTTGGTAATCTCAATTAAGGGGCATGCATCTATAATTGGAAATCTCGTTATTTTATTGGCTAAAATGTACATTTACAAATGAAGAGAATCTAAAAAAGTTAACTTTAAATCATTTATCAATTATGTGAATTTTTTTGAAAAGGTTGAAGGCCAAATTGCCAACAGGAGAGGGAAGATGGCGAAGCACCATGGGAAGTGGGGAACTTTAGTTACAAATGCTGCATCAGTTTCTGTTTGATTTATGTTTTACATAATAGTTACTTTTCCTTTGTACATATGATTTATATGGTTTGGATGGTTCACCTTTTGTTTATGTGTTGTTATGTTATTTGTGAATAAAAAAATAAAAATAAAAAAAATAAAAAAGACTGAGGAGAAAGGGTTCCCACTGTGTTTTGAGTTTGCAGATAAAACAATTATGTAATACAGTGAAATAATTCTACCACAAATAAAACGAAAATAAAACCCACTCCAACTGTATCAAGTTTACAATGTACAAAAAAAGCTACAAAAACTATGAAAATCCTACCCCTCTTAAAAGATTGACCATCAATGCAGTTGTTGCTCAAAATTGTTTAGAATTTTCTGACTTTGAAACATGACCTTGAATGTGTAAAATTGCACTGACCTTGAGCTCTCCCTGTGCGACCTTGAAAGCCAGTTCTATGACACAGCCTGCCGCCATACGAAGGGCGCTGGGTGAGTGTAGCTCATTCCAGATCGTGTCAGCGTCAACCTGAAAAACATTAAAATCACATTTGATACACCGGACAAAAGTCAACAATAATAACACTCTCAACTAGGGGTGGGCATTGGTACAGAAAATTCAGGTACAGGTACGGTCCAAGTCCAGAGGATCAGGTCCAGGTCAGACCTGAACCTGGATCTGACTGAATATGTGAAAACTTGTGAATGGGTGATACTCAAAACAATGGTACATTTTGCTATAAAGGAATCTATTTGGTTAAGTATCCGACTTTTACTGGCATTTAAAAAAATCCTATCTTTGTGTCACAAAACAACACCAATTGCCACTGTTACCTTAGACCATGTTTGATTGAAGAAACTTGGTCTACTCTCCTCTACTTTGTTCTTTTTATTTTCTTAGACTGGTAAGCCCCAAAACATGTGAATGCTAATCTGTTGATTTTCCAATTGGTCCAAGATTTGTTTTTTGTCAGGTCCGTTTCCCTTACGGGAACAAATATAGGATTTAAACCACTTACCCCAAGTCCCCCACATGGAAGATACTTGAAACTCTTTTGCAGACCTCCAGCTGTGCAAAAAAGAGCAATCAAACAAAGTTAAAATGCCAAGTACAATGTAATGGACAGCTACTCCATTGGAGTATGGTGAGTCTACATGTGCAGGCCCAGCATACTTTGTTGACTTTCTCTTTGCCTCTCAGTTTCAAATGTACATTAATTTAGTTATTCGATGCAACACTTTTTCAAAACAATTTCAGTAGAAAGATAGATGAAGTTGTAACAGAGAAACAACGATACATACAAACCACCCAAAGAGATGTGCAGTATATACGAGGGGTCATAAATAACGTTTTGGCCTCACCATAAAATAAGGCACAAAACTCCAATATCACGGCCAAGTTATTGAGTATCATGCCAAGTATTATGGATGTCTTTCGAAATTCAAATCATTGTGGTCATTTCTTTGCAGGTGACCCAGTAACATGTGAGAGACAAGGCCAAAAGAAACATGGACAATTGAATTTCTGAAAGTTTTTTCGTCATTTTTTTAAAGCTTCGGATAGATATCTGAGGCTCACCCAGTTTCTTGCTGTCTTGTTTCTGCCGATGTAGTGGATTGGTCCCATATAAATACACATGCTGCTCACTAAAAAGCAACATGGAAAAGATTCAAATGATTATTTATCACACAAAAGACCGTAGCTAGAACCAATGAATTTTGGATGTTTCAAAATCTTGTCTTTTTTAATATTTCAAATACACACAATTTGGTTAAGAGGACATGGAATTCTAAGATATCGATCCCATCCAGTGTATTAAATTACATAGGAAAAATTGTAAATCTTTGATGGCTGAACTCAGTTCGAAAAATGTACATGAAAGTACAATTCAGTTGCATTGCTTAAGGTGTTCAATTGAAGTTAGAATACTGCATAATTTTTAATGAAAGCTGGAGAACTGTACTCACCTATGACAGGTTTTTAACTCATCTATTGTAGCTTTTCTTGATCGTACTCTCTGGAAAGAGAAGAATCTTTTCTGTTAAACCGGCAACTACCTTTCAACATGTTGTGGATTTCTACACTTATATACACATGTAATATCAATAAGTGTGGTGGTTTCTATAATGTGCCAGAGGTGTCCCTAACAGAGGGAAGATGACCCTAAAGCTAAGGGCACAACCCGCCGTAGGTGCAGTTTGTCCGTACATTTTTTGGGGGAGGCCACGTCCGTCACGTATTTCGGAAAACGTGGGGAACGACTGGCAAGAGCAGGGAGGGAGTACGTCAACCCATGGTACACAAAGTTTTGCCTGCACGTAAAGTTCTACGGCGTGTCTGCGTGCTCAAAACTCAGTCGGATTCCCTACGAGATTGTACGAAGCCGGTACTTACAACTTACAGATGCCAAAACATTGCCCACGTTTTGGCACGTAGGTAGCACGTATTTGCACGTATGGCAGATTGTGCCCTTAGCTTTACAGATTACAAAATCTGTGACTTTCCATGGGCACAACACTGGGAACTGCATAAAACTTTGGACTTATTCTTTATAGGACACTTGGTTTAAGAAGACATCCGTAACAGAGGCTAGGTGCTCATTTTTGCTTTTATTAGTCCAGTATAGAAATCTGTGTACCGTTCCCAAGGGTACAACATTGGATTGAGCCGCTAGGGTTTTGAACCCAGGAACTTTCAGATTCTTAGGGCAGCTGCTAGGAATTAGAACCAAATACTTTCAGATTCTGAGCCAACATAATTTCGTAAGTCTACACCACAACACAAGAAAGGAATGTCCCTGTAGCTCAACTGGTAGCAACCTCAGACTTAAGCTTCTGGTTCCAAAAAGTTAGCAACTGGGCTGTGCATCTCAGTTGGGGTTGCACCGGTTGTTCAGAAAGGACATAGAA
This sequence comes from Branchiostoma floridae x Branchiostoma belcheri, assembly GCA_019207045.1. NCBI lineage: Eukaryota > Metazoa > Chordata > Leptocardii > Amphioxiformes > Branchiostomatidae > Branchiostoma > Branchiostoma floridae x Branchiostoma belcheri. The sequence continues at coordinate 17,618,912 of CM033034.1, forward strand.
TTAAAAGAGTCCAAAGAGGTGCCTCAAACACGTTATAGGAAAATGGCTAGCAACCTCTTTGTGTAGAAATATACCCTGCTTCAGAAATAGCAAGAAAACTAACTACGCACTAGAAGGTGAACAACAACACAACAACAATAACAACAAGCAGTGTGGTTGTTTACCTCACATCTGTTGACTAGCCCGGTCTCCTGTAGTCTGGACCAGACACTCTGGATGCGACCGGAGTGTTCCGGATGGTAACTGTTGTTACCACAGCTGCACGAGTGCTTCAGCATCAGGGGGTCGTACACAACTCCTGGTGAGGGGGGCAGATGTAAGCTTCTTGTTAACACCCCTCTAAGGATGCTTAAAGAACTTTCCCTCAAATAATCCTCACCAGTTTTCACCAAACAGCTACCCTTTTCTAGCTAACTAAATGTTTCAAATCAGGATGGTATGTATGCATCAAAAAGCATAATAACAATAGTACACATTTATAGAAACATTGTATGATACTCAATATATGTCAAACATGGGATAGTCGGCGTTATGTCTCATTTGAGAGAACGTCTGAATCTCTATTATAACAGAAGCAAGGTGCTAATTTTCACTGAAGTTGCCATTTTCCATATGAACCATTATAATATTATTCATTGGGGCCTGCTGAGGATTCAAACCAAGAACTTTTGGATTTTGTGACTGAAAGTGACTTACCTGTGGTAAAGACAGATTTGACAGAGTTGTATGTCGCCGGCGATGACTGAGCTCTGGATAGTGGTCTGTGAGTGCTAGTCCCTGTAGTAAAAAATAACATGGCAAGTTAGAAATATATACACGAATTTCTGTAAAAACCATGCATGTTGCTAGGCTTACTTCTTTTTCCATTACATGTTAAGTTGTATGTTGAAACATAAATTAAATAGAATTTGATATAAACATGCAAAAGTTTTTCCCTTTTACCAGCGCAAATTTCACAATCTATGGAAGGTTTAAAATGGTTCAGAACTCACCGTCAATATTCATATCTAACTGCCGACAGGATTCCTCCTACAAAATAAATGAAAAAGACAATTTGATCAATTAATTTCCATGAAGAGCATATAATTATTACCAATGTTAAGCGGTTAGGGTGAAATAATGGAATGGATATCAATGCCAAACTTTGGAGGACTGTGCATGTGCGCTCCTTGTGAGGAACAAAAGAACTGCAGGTTGGGTAACACTGTGAATGCTGTAATACTGTAACACTGGAATCTTGACCACGTTAATTTCTGGAATCGTCAAAATTTTGGACGAGGGCGCTGATTCGTTCCTACACATTAGCGAATTAAGGAATGTGTTTCAACACCCAAAAAACATTCCGTCCTCTTGCATGACGGCCTGTTGTCATCGAACAAGCATTCTAGAACCCATTCTTTGATTCGCTCATTAACTGACATCACCACCAAAAGGTTTGAATGTGCAGGTCTCCAGACAGGTAGGAGTGAAGTGCTACCCGGATGGTACCCAGGCTACAACTTGGCACTACAGAGGTTCAATTAAACGAATGAAAAAAAGAACGCTAAAAGTCAAACATGACCCCTGACCTCTTCGTTTTCCTCGTCGCTGTCGAGCGGCTCCTGTTTGACGGTGACCTGGGTGTGTTCCTTTAGCTCCTCCTCCGTCTCCTCAGGGTGGGGCTCCGGGCGGGGCTGCTTAGCGATGTCCCCGTTACCAAGCTGCTGCTTGTTCACAACATGCTGTAGAACACAAGTAGTAAAGGAAGTGCAGTTGCTATCATAACTATCAGGAGGATGAACCAAGCTGCTGCTTGTTCACAACATGCTGTGGAACCAGGGCTCTAGCCAGCGTCCGTTTTTCTGTCGATTGACGGAAATTTGCTGCGTGTTTTTAAAACCAATCCGTCAACCTTGACAGACAAAAATCCTTGGTGGAAGCTACAGGCCGTAAAAGCCACACACTGTTTGTTTTGCTATTGTTATTATTGTTGACGAAGTGTGTTGGCGCCCTTTCGCATACGATAATTTCATTAAAACCCGTTTTCAAGGTCTCAGTTCAGTCTTTCTAGCACCTGGAATAGTGTTTTCGCGACAATGGGAATTGGCTGACGGAAAAAATTTTGAGCTGGCTAGAGCCCTGTGTGGAACAGAAGTAGTAAAGGATGTGCAATTACTATCACAACTATCAGGAGAATGACCTCTGAACTAGTATGGAACCAACTACTGCTGCACTTCAACACACCCGAACACCTGTCCAGCTGCCTACCCACCTGTCTGAGCAGCGCCTGCATGTAGTGCTGCGGGTGGAGCACCTGCTGCTGTAGGTGGTGCATGTGTGTACCGGGGAGGGGTGCTGAGTGGGTCCGACCCAGAGGTCTGTATGGAAGGAAACAAAATTGAATCATCGATCCATATACAGTCAAAACTGTAAACCGGTACAATAGCCAATTGGGTAGACTGTTCGACTTGCATTCAGTAGGTCGTGAGTTCGATCCCCGGCCGAGTCATACCAAAGACTTTAAAATGGTACATGCTGCTTTCTTTGCTTAGCACTCACCATTTGGGAAAGAGTATGGGAGTTTAACACACATCACTACCAGCAGACCAGCCCCCCTGCTGTAGTGACGTGCACAAATGTGTGGCCCAAGGGCTACAGAAATGGAGATGGGCACCACCCCTACGCATCTGCTCAAGTGTACGGGCAACTTTAACTACAGTCAAAGAGAATGATCTGACAGTACATAGCCATGATGGACAGGATTCTTATAATTAAGAGTTAGAGAAAAAGGAAAATGATACTGAACCAATAAGCTGCAATAACAGTGACCAGTTTGTCTTAACATAACAAGCCCCCTATTTCTATACTTTCTTTTTGCATAATTCTCAAGTCTAAGGAATTAAATTGATGAAGACATAACATTAATGCCTGTTTCCCTTACTTGTGTAGACGGCGTGGTATTGCATTGGGTGGCTGGTTGTCAGGCCTCGACACTCCCGTGGACATTGTCGTAGCTATCATCGCTACCGTTGACGCGGGCCCCGACAGATCGCCATGTCTCGCTCCTGTAATAAGAGAGATTATGAGTAGAACATCGCAGATTCTGCAGCTTATCCATCTGACTTCTGAAAGCTCCATGTATCTAATACACCATTCAATGTTACTATGATCTATCTATCTAGTATTGTCATGGCTGCCATCTAGCTGGTTCAGAAGGAACTGCACCGGCTTGGCTGAATGTGACAGCCTGCCTGGTCTGCTCTCTTCACCATTCCATCTTATGATCTCACCAATCAATTTAACTTTTTACAATCAGGTCAACACCTGATCGTACAGTCATGGCTGCCATCTAGCAGGTTCAGAAGGAAAAGCACCATCTTGACTGAAAAGAAAGCCTATCCTACCTGCTAGCAGATGCTGCACAGTTACTGGGGGAATGCCTTGCTGTTCCAAGGCCTTCACCAATCCACTGAACACTTAAAGTTGAAAATCTGACTAACACCCATTCTATGGATGCCATCTAGTAGGTTCAGAAGGAACTGCACTTGGCTACCCTACCTGCTAGCAGATGCTGCACAGTAATACTGGGGAATGCCTTTCTGTTCCAAAACCTTCATCTGAAAATCTAACCAACACTTGGTAGCACTGTCATGACTGCCATCTAGCAACTTCAGAAGGAAGTGCAGTTGACTACCCTACCTGCTAGCAGATGCTGCACAGTTACTGGGGGAATGCTTTGCTGTTCCAAGGCCTTCACCAATCCACGAAACATTCTTAAGTCTGACTTACACCTGTCATGACTGCCATCTAGCAGGTTCAGAAGGAACTGCAGGTGACTACCCTACCTGCTAGCAGATGCTGCACAGTTACTGGGGGAATGCCCTGCTGTTCCAAGGCTTTCAACAATCCACTGAACATTTTTAAAATCTGACTATTCATTGATGCCATCTACATGTAGCAGGTTCAGAAGGAACTGCAGGTGACTACCCTACCTGCTAGCAGATGCTGCACAGTTACTGGAGGAATGCCCTGCTGTTCCAAGGCCTTCATCCGAGCGTGAAGCAGGTTGGGGTTCCCGGGCGGGAACGACTGGTTCAGTTCCGACTCCATCCCGCCGTGCATGGCCAGGTGCGCAAGTCCGGACTGCGTGGGAATCATGTGACCGGTCAGCGGCTGTCCGAGCCGTGCCGCCGCCATGGCGCGAAGCTCCGCCTCACGGGATAGCGCCGACTGCACGACTTTCTCTCCCTGTCGAAGTAAGGAAGGAAATATACTTCATAACCTTAAACAAACTCTCTCAACTTGTCGGGTAACGGAGATGAGCACCACCATATGCACCATTTTTTTGGTACGGGAAAGACTTTAACTACTGTAATTCCTGATTTGTTCAATGTACTTTTATGTTCACGGATTTCATGGTGATGACTGTCACGTGAACTTATCATTACTGATAACAAATAATACATGACACTTTTTAATGCCCACCAGCCGCCACAGTGAACATTTAGTTCCGAGAAGAAGTTAAATTTTCTGAGACCATGAAAGTTTAATACCGAGAAGACAAAGTGAATAACAGTAACTCTTTTTAATTATGATGACGTACATTCTGGCTCAGGGTTCTCACAGTCAGAATTCTGGCAGAATCCCCAGATTTCTACAGAATTGGCTTTCTTCATGGAGACATCTAATTGCAACCTATCATTCATTATCCTTTGATATATCATTATTTAGAGAGGCTTTAGAGGCTTTTGTCCATTAGCTGTGATACAAGATACACTGCTAGTCTTCCTGGACATAAAAGTTCACACATGACATAACGTACACGTAACACATACAAAAACTTTACAGTGCAATTATTTACAGTGCAAATCGTTCCATGTAGATATGGATCTGTATATGAAAGTCTTCTTCATAGCATTAGTTCTCGGTTTTGGTAGTCTGTATGTGTGTTTGCTGGCATAACGTGTCTTCTAACTGTGTTGCTGTGTGACAGGAGTCACGTGGTTGTAGAGAACTGCTGGTTAATATATTTTGAAATAATTAAGGTTTTCCGGAATTCAAATGCTTGACTGTCTGGAATTCTACTGTTCATTATGCAGAGCTCGAAATTCATTTTTGGGATTAGGTGCATTGGTGCACCCAGCTTAAAAAATTGGGTGCACCCAAAAATATTTGTTGAAATAAACTTAGTTACAAGTACCATGGCAAACATTTTTATATCTTTCTAACACTTTGATGTCAAGAATATGATGTATACTGACATTCTTTAATCTTTACATACATAAACCTAAGAAAATATTTAGGTGCACCCTGTGCACCCACTGAAAATAACTGGGTGCACAGCTCCAATTTTGGGTGCACCTGGGTGCACATGCACCCAGTATTTCGAGCCCTGTTATGTTTTGTCTCACCGTCTGAGTGGTGTCGGCAGAACTTGATGAGTTGGCCAGCCCCAGGGAGATGTTGGGTAGAGATGGGGAGGTGTACAGGGTGAAGTCTGCCGCGTTCCCGCCCACCATTCTCCCAGGCACCACCGCAGGCTGGACACCGGATTCCTAAGAACGACAGCGCAAAATCAGTTTTTAAATCATATTTGAATATTTGGTCATCTTTGATTAAGAATCTACTTGGCTGCCTTAAAAAGTAGTGTTTGGGCTGTCTAGTGTTTTAGTTTGTTCAGGTACAGGTACAGGTACCCCAGGTGTTTAGGTACAGGTCTGGTCCTGGACCTAAATAATTCAATAGGTACAGTACACTACAGGTTTTAGGTAGTACAGTCAAACCTGTATTAGCGTCCACCTTTGCATAGCAGCCACCTGGCCATAGTGGCCACTTTTTGTCGGTCCCTTGGATTCGTAATGATTAAGAAATAGGCTTAGCAGCCACCTGTCCAACGCGGCCACGGCCACACGATTTTAGGTCCGTTGATACAAAAACACTGCCTATTGCAACCATACTGCAGCCTTATGTCACCCTGCACCGAGTTTGAAATTGTAGTTTGCGAGGATTTGGAGTTCCTGACAGGGTCATTTTGGCGGTAGCAGGAGGTATGCATGCCTTGAGCATTAAAGTGCAAGTCTTTGTCAGTGAATTTACCGATCGAGACAATGTTACTTGGTGAGAAAGATTAGTGGGAACTGAAATCATGTGTAGCTTGCTCATGGTTAATTGATCAACAATTTCTCCAGTCCCTTGAGTGGCCGCTATAGACAGGTTTGACTGTACTGCAAAGTCCTACTAAAATCTCGGGTATTGCGTACCTCGTGGTTGCCAGCGATGACCATGTTGCTGTGGCTGCTCCTGGGGGAGCTGGGTCCCGACCCTGGGGCACTCTTACAGGACGACGTGTCCACCCCCGTGGGGGAGAGGTCAACTAGACACACAAAGGTAGAAGTTATTTGCCAGTTCATGCCCAAGGGCTAATCACAAGTACATGGTATAAACATAGGAGATATACAAGTGACGATGAACAGTTATGAACAATATTCTACTCTAATACCAGGGATAAACAAGTCCACTAGCCCTATTGTCCAGGGCAAGTGAAAGTGCTGTTCGGGCAAGTGCATGTCCTACCACACTTGCCCGATCGGGCAAGTAAGATGTTTCCATTGATTTTAGTGCAATTTTGATATACTTGTTACTTTTTACAGTCATGACATCAAGCAATTGTCTACAGAGAATTCCATTGCTGGGACTGTGAAAATGCATAAACTAGTAACAGTGACATTTGAATTTTGGGCAAGTGAAAAATTGGTTCGGGCAAGTACATTTTTTATGTGCTTGCCTGATAGGACAAGTGGATTTTAGAAAACTTGTTCAACCCTAAATACTAGTGTTGGCTAATTCTTAACAGGTTGGGTTTGACTTCTTTCTTGGAAGCAGAGGGAGACGAAAAGCCCCACCTTTTCTACAATTTGTTGGTAATGCAATTTCAAGAGAAAAGTGGCTTTCTGTTCGTCTGTGAATGCGGGGAAGTTGGGATAAGTCTTTGAGGCTACTCTAAAGCGAGTGATTCTTTCGGGTTGGTTGAATGAACACTTGGAAATAAAATCACAGAATGAAATTTTTACATGTAGACAATGTAGAAAAGTACAAATTTCATATTACCTGACCTTAGAGGGGGGAGGGGCTTGAATTAATGCCCTCTAAGCCATTAGCCTCTAGTAGCCATTACGCAGTTATCTTACTTTTGCATAATTTTGTAATCTGTAAGGAAGACCTCATTTGTAACTGGCTTCTTGAACTTAGCGAAATGCATTAAAATAGGCTCAAGCACAGACACAAGTGAAAACACTGTTAAGGCCCTGAGCTACCATCATAACTTCTACAACGCTTTGAACTTCCAATAGCCACATGTTGGCCAGTTTTTGCAGGGGTATATAGGAGAGAAAGACTCCCAAGTTAACAAAATTCATTTCCCTAACTTTACAAGCTATCTAGCTTTGATATTAAAATCATTCAAGTGACCTGTATATGAAGTCTATAACATAGTTTTTACCCTTTGTCAGCTTTTAGATTAAAAACAGAAACTGCTTTCAATGACAAGAGCTTAAAATTTTCTTTCTCCCAAAAGTTAATCAGCACCGAGCAACAGCAGCTTACTATTATTAACCGACTTATGTACTAGCTTTAGATTAAAGGTGTGAAATATTAAGAAAGTCATAAACATTTACCCAATGCATGCACATTGTAGGGAACTGTCGGGTGCTCACTTGATAACGGTTTTCTTGTCTTAAAGCTGCCTCCTATGCCGTCACGCCTGCGTAAAAGCGGACTGCTTCGTCGCTCCGCTACCTTCTGTTTCAAGCGCGATCGAACCTTCAGATTTGGCTCGGAGGCTGCGATGGAGAAAAAAAGTGTCATATAACCAGCATCATATGATATCATGTCATACCTAGGCTGCAATAATGACAATGACAATGAAGTTTATTGCATATTCATGCCCTCCTAGGGCTAAATGCAGTAAGTCGCATACAAAGAGTCTGATACTAGTAAGCTATTCTATGTTCTACTTACGACTATATTTCTACATGCTTCCTCCCTCTTCTTAAAACATGTGAAGACGAACTTACAGAGTTCTTCTATCAAATCATAGTTAACTGATGTCATTATATATTTGAAAAAGTCTTCTTTTGTTAGTTGTGCATATTTCTGTTTTGGAAGCGTAGTACTATTAACAAAGGTATTGCGTATATCTTTATACAGTGAGCATTCTAGAAGAAAGTGCGCTTCATCTTCTATATACCTATAGTTCTTATCACAAAACATACATAATTTATCATTTGGAGGAGTTCGGGTGTATCTACCGGCTTTCGATAATAATATTCGATACAATTATTCTGAACCAGGTGATAACTTGCCATATCACATGGGGTTCTACTTATCATATGAGCTTCCATGATCAAAGAAATCGAATGCGTTTCACAATTGGGACTTCCGAATTGCTGTTAAGACAATTGTCTTTGTTCAAAGACATCAAAATTAACTTAACTTTTGGTATATTTTACATTGAAACGGGTGTATGGCAAACTATAGATGAAATAGAACACAGTGTATTCTGCACACCTTTGATCCCGCCATTGGGTCATCATTGGGCTGGCCTTGGGTGATACAGAATACATGTGTGTTCTAATCTCACCAAACCAAAAATTAATATGAGAAAAAATACACTACTTTGACCGGAGATGATCAGTACTCAGATGTTCATCACCAAAGGAAAGATTATTTGTTTATCAGTTATGATTACAATTCTGCAGTCCTACCTGTTTTTCTGAGTGGGAAGTCCGCGTTGCTCCCGTAAGTACCCAACATCGGGTGTCCCTTGTACGCCGCTGCCGCCGCCAGGTCACCTGACATGGGCATATGACCCAGCGATCCGTGGGGCCTGAAAAACATTCATAGTTTTGTTTAACTTGATGTAAAATATCACAGTAACTTTAAAAAAGTAACGTACAAATGTAGTGCCAAAGCCTTTTGATGCGGTACTTGCAGTGGGTTGCTATCTACTGTGTCTATATATAAGGCAGGGTTTTGAAAGGTGGAGCCCATCCCTCTCCTTCCACTGACTTCTACATTGTACTTCCTCAACCAAAGTCAGGTACCCATTTTTACACCTGCATGGAGTGGGGCAAGTTGTGTAAAGTGTCTTACCCAAGGACACAATATCGGTTTCATGTCCAAATCCAAGACCTCTGGCCCCAAAACCCTAACTGTTAAGCCACTGTACAGTTACATTAGCAACATAGGATGTATGATTCAAACTAGCCTAGGTATAGTAGTAGATGGGTCTATTGGTGAACAAGACTGAAGAAGTCATTCTAAAACTCGTTTAAGTCCCATACTGTTTGCCCGGCATCTACGATTCTAAACTCGAGTCACGTGTCCCTAGGTCACATGCTCAGAGTACTTAAATGAGCTTTCATGCTAATTTAAGTCCCAATTCATTTGACATGTTGATTAGATAGAGTTAAGTCTTCTTTCATATTGTCATTTCCTAATACAGATGAACATTTTCATGCTAAGAGTGAGTCGGAGACTGACCAGTGAGCCATACTGAGGGATGGAGACTGGTGGAGGCTGTTCGCAGCCGCCTCTCGCTGTTTCTTACTCAGGATGAACGTCTGCAACTTCTCTTTCACCTCTGTAGAGGCCATTGCACCTGAGGGAGACACAAAACACTTGAGTATAGGGGAGGGTACCGGTACAGAAAACTCAGGTCCAGGTTCGGTTCAGGTCCAGAGGATCTGGTCCCTGGACCTGATTCAGTATGTGAAAACTTCAGAATTAACGATACTCACAACAATGGTCCATTTCACTACAAAGAAATCTGTTTGGTGGAGTATTCGACTCACACTGACGTTTTAAAAATCATACAACGCCAATTAATCAACTGTAATTATTAACTTGGCAGAGATGACTATAAACTTAACTCTACTTTGGTCTTGTTATTTCCTTCGACAGGTAAGCGCCAAAATGTGTGTTCATTTTCTAATAGGTCCAACATCCGGTCCACCTGATTTGTTCAGGTCCCGTTTACCGGACTGGTCCAATAAGAAAAAAACGGTTTTGTACCGGTATACTGTACTGGCACACACCCCTACTTGAGTACGCTCAAAACACTGTAAATGTTGACATATTCGCGGTGGTTCAATGTTTACAGTTTTCAAGGTGACTTCTTCAGGGCAAATTTAGAACTAGCAAGAAAATGCTTGTTCTATCTTCTGCCTAGCGAGTTCTGCTAAGTAAAAATCAACAAGTTTCACCCTGTAGTGACATTGAAGCCCTGTGACTTAAAGGCCTTTACATTGCACAATGGGACAATATTATAATTTGTCTTTGGAGCTCAGGAATGCTATATAACACATTTTATTTTGTAATAACATGTCTGTGAATTCTAAGTCAAACAAAATTTCTCACTGATTACATTCTGCATACATGAAAAGCATGCCACATTTTTTTTCTATATAACTTGTATGAGTCAAGGGGAGGCTAGTGTTTTATAGAAAACAAAAATATTTACTGTTTTCTTTTTTCTTCCCGGCCAGGAGTTGTTTTTGTCGCTCTGACTGTTTTTCCTGGAGTTTTCCCCTGGCCTGTGCCAGCTCCTGTTGCTCTCTCAAGGCCTGCAGCTGGAAAAATACACACAGAACAGTCAGCTTCAAACACACAGGAACAATCACTGGGTGGGACCCAATTAATTATCAGAAAGACGCTAATAGCTTTTTAAGTACCTAAACAAGTTTTGTTCTAAACAAGTGATAGTCTCGGAGGGGAGTCCCAACCTTAGGTGCGAAAAAGAAATCTTTATAAGTTCCCCATTGCTGCTGAAGGAGTTCTCTATTCTGGGGACAGGTCTCTACATTAGGCAAGTACTTTGTACTAAGTACTCTTCTGTCCGAACTTTGTACTAAGTACTCTTCTGTCCGATCGAGTATTCAGGGAGATTTATTGCTCTACTAGTGAATAGCCTCATGGATACCATTCTTAGTAACTTTTGTCTGCATTTGGAGGTCCTTGGTTCAAATACGTCCAGGTTATAGTAATTCATTCAACAATTCTTATCATATTAGATAGATACAAAGCATTCAATATTCTGCAAATTTTAGCATTTCCAAAAAAACTCTGATTGATTTATGTTACAACTTACAAGTCTCTGAGCACTAAACTGTTTAAAGAAGGAAAATTAGGAATTTAATTTGTTTTCATATGATTTAAGAATTTTCCTTATCTCTGGTATCCATTCAAAGAAGCCTTGTGGGTACTTGTTGTCATTACCTTGCCCAAAGTTTTTTTTAACGTTTAAAGTCTTTTCAACTAGAGGTCTACAGATGATCACTAGCTTACTCTGGTTCACTTCTTTGGAATTCACTTATTTATTTATTTATTTCATCTTGAAACAGATGGGTAGCCCCTACAACAGTGCATAGTTGATTTCCAAGGGGGCCCATCAAACATACATGTAAATAACAGATACAGGACAGAACGTGGTAACAATCAGTCAAACTTTGAACACCCAGGGACAACATACAGTACAGAAAACATAAGACCGGTGCGTCAAAACATAATCAGTGTCCATACTCATGTCGAAAACGTTCCAAGGTCAAAATCAATAGGTCAAGAGATGGGGTGGAGGTCAGAGGTCAAATCATATATCAAATCATGTGTAAATCGAAAATTAATGAAACTGAAATTTACAAAGTATGGATAGTAAATCATATGTAAAGATTGAAACACTAGTACCGGATGCCAGAGCTGCAACCTCAATCTCAAGTTTCAAAAGACTAGTGACATGGTAGCGATCCACGAACGTGTATGGAATCAACGAGCTAAAGATTATTATTTGTTTTCATTATTATTATTCTTTCATTTAAGTATGTATGTATTTAGCATTCCCTTATTCTCTGTATGATCAGTAGAAATTTTGTGTTAATATGATTAGTTGACCCCTCAAGTCCTTCATGTACACATGTAAGCTCGACCTCCACAAAAAGAGACCGATGGAGTATTTATCGAGTTGAAATAAAGGCACAAACAAAACTAACTGTCAAAGTTAACCATTTTATATAGTTTGCTTTAACTTTCAAAATATGTTGTGAAAAACTCAAGTAATATGCACTTACCCTCATTCCCATAGGTGACATGTTCTCTGGCTGTGGAAGAAAAAAGAATATTTATCGTAAGTTTCCACTCACTATAATTGTGCATGTGGAAAAATACACATTTTTGCATATATTTTATGGCATCATATAACATGTAGTGCTTCATACATATTTGTGAAGTAGACCTTGATCAAGAATGCCAGATACTTATAGACAGGACATACTTTTTCTACGACGAGTTTTGCTTCCCTACATTTATCTCAGAATTCGTCTTCTTCTTTTCGTTTATGTGGCTACCATCTTCAACTTCCTGAAGATTCCTACTGTAAAGCCTATGCCGACTGTAAGATTTGATCCACTAACACACCAGGCTTTTTCTAAGTGTTGTGGGTATTTTTCTTTAATGACATTGTGCTTAAAGGGGCATTCCACTCCAGAAGGGAGTATTGTTTTCCAATAGATAATGTGTCAATGAATACATAATCAGCCGAATTTTGTGGAATTCACCTTGGGATGAATTACGTGATGTGTGTTTTATAAAACAATAATGACACTCACTAAACCCATGCAGACCCTACCCATGCATTCCCTATACGCATAGACACTTTGTTTATCGTACACATTTTAGGAATAAATGAGGTACGCTAAGCACACCGAACAGGCAAATTGCTCATAAGATAGCAAAGAATACAAGAACAAGACGAGATTTCTTAGCGAACCTGAAATTAGTTTTGTAACCTTACCTAAAAGTTTTGCATTGTATTCAGCCATAGGATTAATTCAATTAGAGGGTACTTGGGGAGTTTAGTAGAACATTGAATGCTTTCGAGGCATGTGGAGCAACTGGGTACTTTATCGTATAATGTGAAGTATTATGCAGTTATCACTTCCTAAAATTGATATCTATCGGAAAATAACACTCCCGTGTGGAGTGGAATGTCCCTTTAAGGTGTGGCTGAGTCTCCTCAAATATGGGACCTACATTTAACAACCTATCCGAGGGACGTCCCTAGCTCAAGTTGTGTGAAGTGTATTTCCAAAGGGCACAAGATAGCAGGTTATGAATTTAGGACCTCTTGGGATCTGGACTTTAATAACCTTGCCCACAAAGAAAACATACTTTTAGCTAGGATTTTATTATAGGGACTGCCAATTCCTTGGTGAGTTGCGGTGACTATTGTAGGGGTGCCCAGGGGCATCCACCTTCCATGGTGCAGAGCTTTTGAGAATTTTTAGTTAAAATGGTGCATTCCAAGGAATCCTGAGAGGCAACATTACTGCCAGAGAGGTCAGAGTAGAAGACTGTGACCACAAATGACATAGTGGCATCCCTGGTCAATCATAATTTCATGCTTGTCGGAGGATCTGCTCCCCAATGTAAGGGCATTTAGTGCGTCCAATTTCTTGTTATAAATAAGCGCGTCCAGATGACACCATGACGCATGTCTGGCTAAAAGCCTGCTTGGGGCCACATAAGGCACCCCCCCTATCTCTAAAATTTTTGTTTCCCTATGTCTCCTACCCGTCGTGAGATGACAGCTACCTTCTATATGTGCAGCTGTGTCTAACCTAATTATATTTCCCAACCAATGCCCAATCAGGTAGTTTTAACAGTCACAGTATCAGTACTTCCAGTAACAACACAAGGCATTCTCCGCTCCTATCTCTACGAGTTTTGTTTCCCTATGTCTCCTACCCGTCGTGAGATGACAGCCCCTTCTGTAGGTGTCGAACCTTATTATATTTCCCAACCAATGCCCAACCTGGTAGTTTTAACAGTTACAGTATCAGTACTTCCAGGGACAACACAAGGCATTCTCCTATCCTATCCCTACGAGTTTTGTTTCCCTATGTCTCCTACCCGTCGTGAGATGACAGCCCCTTCTGTAGGTGTCTAACCTTATTATATTTCCCAACCAATGCCCAACCTGGTAGTTTTAACAGTTACAGTATCAGTACTTCCAGGGACAACACAAGGCATTCTCCTATCCTATCCCTACGAGTTTTGTTTCCCTATGTCTCCTACCCGTCGTGAGATGACAGCTACCTTCTGTAGGTGCAGCTGTGTCTGCAGCTCGCTCTGGTGCTGTCTGGCCAGGTCCTCCTCCTGCTGACGGAAGTGTTGCCGTAGCAACTCCAACTGGAGCGAAAACAAACAGATCGGAAAGTTTACCTCATTGGTCGACAACAGAACAACTTTGGAAAGTACAACCAAATCCTGAATGTCCATTAAGAAATCAGACCAATACCCTGGCAAAAATTGGTGTGTAATACAGCCATAATGCTTAGAATTTAGATAAACTGTAGTAGTGCAGCATTGGTGCCAACTGCCACGGTGATTTCAGAGTTATTACAATTTACTGTTAAGCCCAGCAAAGCCTGCAGCATTGGTGCCAGACTGTGGTAGCATTAGTGATTAAGTGCCATACAAGTAGTCCAACATCAATGCAGCACCAATCCAGCATTACCAAAATCTTTCGCAATGGTTATTCAACAACAGAAAATGCACCAATCGTGACTGTCCATAGAAATCAGCAGTTAAGTCAATTAGACAGTGCGTTATAGACAGTGTTTCTGATACCTTTTTTGACTGATTGCTGATAACAGTCGTGCCCATATAAGGCTATGTGATTAGGCTATCCTAACATGACTGGTCATCCTAATATGATTTAAGCAGTTTTCTTGCGCATATTAATGTAGCATCTAGGACTGTAGAAAATGATGCAGAACACAGTGGATGTAAACAATAACAAGTATTTACATGAAAATTGTATTTGAAAACGTTGGTGCCATGGGTTATTTGATGATAAATGATAATTCTGTCCTTTGACAAATGACATCTTTGCAGCGTTATACTTTATAGTGAAATCGACCAATGTGTTAATAGTACTGCCAATTCACAAAATTTCACAGACAAAGGCAGCCATAGCAGAAGATAAATCCATGGCTGTAAAAAAAGTGAATTACAAGCAAAATAATGGGAATATGGTACAAGGAAAAACCCCAAATTTGAAAAGTCATTAGCATGATGCTGGGATTCTTATAGGATGGCACAGCGCCACTATTACATTGGTCAGGAATATCCCTCAGGATATATGAAGAATTGTGCATGTGCATGTACCAATTTCCTTGAAAATAGAATATTTCACAATTCAAACAGACTATAAAACTGTGCAAAAATGGACCCTGATCAAACTTCAACAGGGTACATTAAAGTAATTTAAAACATCATTAAAATAATAAACATCACCTAAATCTTGTTAAATAAAAAGTTGAAATTTCACAATCATCTCTGAAATCCTAACAAATTCTATTTTACACTAATTACAGGCATTCCACATACATGTAGAGGAAGCTGTCATAATTCATATATCTATTTTATTTGAGAACTCATGTCTGACAGTTAATTGCAATGGAATACATGGATACAAATATGATATAACTATAAAAAGGAGCCAGTTGCCTCTTATTAATGAAGAATTACACAATTCCTTGCGTAGCTTTTGTTAGTAAGTGTATTAGTTCAACAAGGGAGTGTAGCCAAGGGAACAAAATTAATACATGTACACTGAAATATGAATGACTATACAAAACAATAGAGGTGGGTACCAGTAACGTGTTCCAGTACAAAACCGTTTTTTCTTATTGGACAATTCCGAAAAAAATGGACTTGAAAAAGTTGGTGGACCGGATGTTGGACCAATTGGAAAATGAATAGATTATATGATAAGGCATTGACACGATTTGGGGCTTACCGGTCGAAGAAAATAACAAGAGCGAAGGAGAGTAGAGTCTTTAGTCATTTCTACCAAGTTTCACAGTTAATCGTACAGAGGCAGTTAGCCTTGATTTTGAATGCCCGTGGGAGTCAAATACTACACCAAATGGATTTCCTTGTAGCGAAATGGACCATTGTTTTGGGTCTCGTCCATTCACAAGTTCTCACATACTGAATCAGGTCCAGGTTCAGGTCCAGACCTGATCATCTGGACCTGAACCGGACCTTGACCTGAAATTTCTGTACCGGTACCCACCCCTACAAAACAATATAGAAAGAAAGTGAGCAACACAACTATAGAAAAACTGCATGAAGACTTACTTTAAGCCCCAACCCATAGCAGTTCTGTCGAGGTTAAAGAAAATACGTTTAAGCTTTACCAAGTCAGAAAGAACTCTAATTTGTCGACCAATAATCATACATTCAGCATTTGATAATTGAAATACATTAAGTCTTACAGAAAATAACAAAGAAAGTGTCAAATTCTGGGAATCTTATATCCAAGAGATTTTCCACCACATTTCAATTCAACTATTCAATCAAAATTTTCAATTGTCTCTAAATTCAAGTGTGAATATTGTTCATAATAATTGTCTGGGAAGCACAACTTCTATACTGTCATATCATTTGGTCGAGAAATGATTAGAAAAATCTCGAGATGTGCGGAGTTTCCAGAATTTGACATTTTTTGCATTACCTTCTGTAGGTGCAGGTGTTGCTGCAGTTCCGCCTGATGTTGCCGGGCGAGCTGCTCCTCCTGTTGTCTGAAGTGCTGGTGCAGGAGCTCTCGCTGTAGAGCCTGTTGCTGCTTGATGTAGTTCAAACGGTCTTCGACCTCGCCGCCCGCGCTACCCTGCTGCTCGCGCCCGTCGATTACCATCCCCTCGGGAATGATCCGCGGCCCGGTCTCCCCTGTCGGAGCCATAAAACGAACGTTTGACCCTTTGTAGAGGGGAGGGGGAGGGGTCAAATGAACGAAAAACATGCAATTAGTATTGAACAAAAAATATCATGATGACACATGCATTATTTATTTAGATCAGACAATACAGAAATAAGGAAAATTAAAGGTTATAAATTACTCAAAACATGCGAGAGGTTAAAATAAAATATAATCTCAATTATTTGTCTAAATTCTTCAGATACAAAGATAACACACATGCAATATACATGTAACGCTGGTTCACCTTTATCCGAGGGTGACCTATATCCGTTGTTTGTAAAAAAAAAAGCGTATGTAGGAATATGAAGTTGACGGACGATGGTTTCAAATCGGAACATTTTGAAATTGTTGCAAATTTGAAACCACAGTCCACAGACTTAATACTCCTAAAAGTGCTGTTTGTAAAGACAATGGATAAAGGTCATCCCGCGGATAAAGGTGAACTAGTAGAGCGTTAATTACAAGCCAATATTAGAAATATAAAAGCATTTTAAAATATGAAAATACTTAAAAAATAATAAAATTTCTTTTGTTACCCATGTCATGGACCCCCATAGCAGTAGGATCAAATATTGGACATTGCTACAACTACAGTAGAAGCCAGTTAATTGCACACCGGATAATCGCACACTTCTGTTAATTGCATGAAATCCCCCAATTCCATGGTGGTGTGGTCCAGCTAAATAACTTTGCTTTGTTGCACCATTCGGATAATTGCACGAAATACCCTGGAAAATGGGGTGTACAATTAAACGGCTTCCAAGTTGTACTACTATATGAACAAAGATAAATGACTTTTAAAACTAAGGAGAATTACTTCAAGACAGTGTCAAAACAAATAGCGAACTGTTGAAACAAACATTCTGCTTTTGCTTTTCTACTTATATCTTTGATTTATCGAGTAATTTAAAATATATGGATAGAAAAATACCCTACCTGGATGTTCGGGCCCCTCCATTCTACCAGGTCAGCCAAGAGCTTGCCGTCTCTCGTCTTATTTGTTTAACAAGCCAGCGTATTGGCGTAAATCTTCTTCAAACTGCGGAAAGTCTGCCAGTTTCAGTCCAGGCCTGCTAGCGTGCACACGACAGCTGGGTTCAGCACGTTTCTTCAAACCGTAACAAAACGGTTGCTCCAGTTTTGCTAACTACTCCGAGAACGGTTGGCACGCGATGTCCAGTTCGGCTTTGCTAACTATCGTTCACGTTGAAGGAATGCCGCAGTAAAGTCCGCTAACTACCACAAGTGAGGTAAGCTAGCTACAGCAAGGTCCAGTCTTTTGCGTCCGGGTCTCCTTGGAAATGTTGCAGAATAATTCTCACGTGGATTCAAGCGGGACAAAGGTCCAACAAGATGCTGACAGGATTTCTTCCTACAGAAAAAAAACAAAAGAACAAACAAACCGTGAGACAAGGAAAAATAAGCACTGTGGCAAAGTCAGTGGTAGCTGCCAAGTTCTTGTACCTAAAATTTAGTGCTAGTACCTATAACTCACAGTAGCTATATATGTATACTGTACATTTCAGTCATACATGTACATTTGATAGGCCTAAAGGCAGTTTACCGGTTATGACAAAAAAACTGTTCTGGGCTTTACATTTTCACAAATTCATTATCAAAATTATCAAAATAGCAGCCTTTTCTGTTACCAACTTGGCTCTCTTGCAAATCGAATTTTATAGCTTGGGGGAAGCCCAGTTGTCTAGAGATGAAGTACAATGTAAATAAATAAACAAGTCAAAGTGATATTGTAGGTACTACAAAAACAGTTGCAAAATCATGATAATCATTACTCCATATTGTAACCTCCAATAGTGACCTCCAATAGGAATATTGCTTTTGTCTGGGTCTGTGCGTCCACACTGTAACTCAAGATCCTTTGGCAGAATTTTGTTGAAATTTTGTCACGTCGGTTGTTACTGACAGAGGTTCCGCTGACAAACGACGATTTAGGGCACCGTAGCTGTATTTCTTTCCACTTCAAATTGCCAGCAATCAAGACTGCGTAAATTGATCTACATTTGAGTGGACATACATGTAATCAAGCCTCCCTTATGGAATAACAACACTGCCTTCCCAGAAAACTCCCTCCTGTCTTCCAAGACAGGAAGGTGATTTTTCTTCCGGTACGCAACAAAGGGAAGCTGACGTTAATATGTTTGTTCTACGCATGGCTGATGGGTCAAAGGGACACACTTTCAACAAGGGGCTTCTGAACTGAAGAACCTCCTATACAAAATGCTGCATGTTTGTGCCTTGTTCAAACATAACAGTCACATCACTCAAGGTGCCCTCTTACTGCACTTGCGTCAAGCTTGCGTCACTGTTTGGTTATTTTCTCTGATTTCTTATAATTTAGATATTGCGTAGTACGTAAAAGTATGACTTAGAAGACGACATAATACCCTAAGAAAACTTGTTCTTTATCTCTGAAATTCGTTGAGTATTTTTCGCACCGCACAGTGACGCAAGTGCAGTGAGAGTGCATCTTTAGACGTAATTGACTGTTTTTTGGACCAAAATTTATCCAATCTGGACTACCAACATTTTTTTTTTGGGGGGGGGGGGGGGAGGGTCTACAAAGTACAAATCGACTCTATATGGCTGACGTCAGAGTTCGGTTGCGGAGTTGAGGCTCCAAAGTGAGAATGCAATCATATTGCCACTAAAAATCCTTGAAACTCCTTATTTTTCTTAAAAGATTTTAATGTAATCTAAAGGGTTTTGTTCATGTAAGGACATGTTGACCCTCATGGCAAAGTGGGGTCTCAGCCCAGGTGGACAGACTGCTTGTGACTGTGGACAGGAGCAGACTATGAAACATCTTCTTGTCTGCCCCCTCCTGTCCGAACCATGCACCAAGGAAGACCTGGAAGCTTTGACCCCCAGAGGAAGGCAGTGTGTGGATTATTGGAGTGGAACAGTGTAGTGATGACACGAAGAAGAAGAAGATGTAAGGACAGATTTGAGTTATTGGTGCGTGCAGATAGATATGGTAAAAAAAAAACTCCAGGGGTCAAAGGTGAGGTTTCTTTCATAAAGAGAGCTTTTCCTGGATTTTTTAGAACATTGAACCCCGTTTCTTTGAATGGTTACAAAGTAGACCCATGTGACTTTCTTGTGGAGAAGAATTTTTAGGATTGAAATATGGATACCTTTATAAAGCCTTGTTTCAGTTCTAAGTTAAACATGCTTACCTATTGACAGCCCCATAACATTTGACCACTGTCACATTTACCTGTGAACTTTTCTCTAAAAATGAAGTAGCGGTCGAAAGGACATTGGCCACACTCGGACAAAAATGTCCGTTAGACTTCCCAGACTTGTGGTCCTGCCATGTTACGCAGATTTTACGTTACAACTAGGTCAGTTTGTTGACCCAATTGAAGATAATTGACCAGTTTTATAAACAAAGGAATTGAGGTCAGACAGTGGAGGCCAACTTTTCAAAAGCAGACAAAAACATGATCTTATAAAATTACAATAATACCATCTTTACCATAGAATGTTACTGTAACAATATTTGACCCTATACAATGTCTATCGAGCTACTTGTGCCGAGGATTATAATTTCACCACTGATCAAAACAACAACAAAATAAACAAATGATTAATGAATACATTATATTCTACATGTTTCTTGTATCATAATGCAACCAACTTCTTTTCATTAACAGATCAAAAAAGACCTGGATTTAATATATTTTAGCATTTGAAAGTTCTTTGGATCCGTGTAATCTTGTCCACAAACAAATTTGCCCCAGTCAAAAATCATGACCTCCTGTGCTGTAGTACAGTCGTGCCCCCAAGCAAAATCGCTCCCACAGTGTTATCAGTAACTTCCCACCTTAGAGAGACCTAAACGCCAACCTTGAGTACTTTTCAGAATATCCTTGGACGAGATAAAGGATCGGACATGAAAACCTAATTTTAGCCCGGACAAGGCATGGTAATTGCACGATTATCGCACAAACAGAGCTTTTGCAAGTCCCTGAGGCTACAAGTACATAATCATCAGTGTGGTGACGTCAACTAGAATAGCCACAGGGTAATAACAGAAGATAACGGATTGTTACACATTGTAAAAAGGGGAGAGAGGTCAAATACATGACGACAATTTAACGTAGAATAACATACGTATTTGGGGCAAGGGGATTTATAAAAAGATCAAGCAAGGGAAAATATCTCAAAGCAATTGTCTTATAAACAAAATCTGACAGGCTTGTTGAGCGAAGAACAGCTATTTTTCTAATAAATTTGAATTGTTTACAAGCAAAATCTTACCTACCCTCAGGCAAAAATAAGCAGGAATGTTTTAGCAGGATAAAAAATGGTGCCTATCTTTTTCTTCTTTTGAACATGTCGTTTGATTGTATGTAAAAAGGTTCACTATCTTCTAATAAAATGTCCGTGAATGTTTTTATTTTTTTCATGACCAAAGTCTTGCTCTTTTTTCCTGATTATTTTCATCACACATTATTCTCTACAATGGATCTTTTGTGATCTACTCCTAATTTGTCTAATTAGCACGACATTGATTAATGAACCTGTCAAAGAGACCGGAAACCAACTGTGTATACCTGTTGCTCCTTGTCACAAAAAATAAACACAAAATCCACTGTTATGAAAACTTCCTTTGTGTTAACTACATGTAAGAAAGGCAATGAAAATAGGGATACTGACTATGTCTATATCTACATTCTGTCAAAATCTGAACTTATTTGCAGAGAAATTTCTTTAATTATAAACCACACAAAAATACCCACAACAACTAAAATTTGTATACAAAAAGATTTCTTCATGACAAACTAGTCTACACATAAGAAAGGCAATTAAAATAGGGATAACATTCTACATTCTGTGAAAATCTCTGAAGTTCTAAGATTATTTGCATGAGAGGAATTTCTTTGATTACAACATAAAAAAATATACACAACAAATAAAAATTGAAATTGCAGAAAATTGTGGAATCCCTAAGAAGAAAACCACAGCAACAGGTGAAATATCTAGTTACCTTCAGACATATTCAAATTTTAAAGTCCTGATGAGGTAGAAAACGTAGCCGCTTCAGAGTAGCTGTAACAGGTTCAAACTCAACCTTTGAACGACGTAAGAACCAACCATCCTACCTGTAGTAAACCGCACAATTGAAAAGCAAGGTTAGCAACCTCGGCGGAATAAAGCCCTTTTCCTTTGTGTCAACAAATGACGTCACACTACGCCCACATTCTGTTGTGGGGATTTTCCTTGATTCACGGGCAGTCGAGAATTTCTGTCTCGCAACATACAACAAGTGCACAGCCTCCATTCCTAATGCGTTAGAACCAAAGCGTTCAATTTCAATGGACGCATGTATTTGTATTTAGTAAGCAAACGTAAGCGGATATCCCAACCGCCGCCACACCTAAACCAGAGGTGTATACTTTGACCTGCAGGCCATTTTCACGTATAAGGATACAGTATTCAAAACAGCACAAAAAGTGGCAAGCAAAGATCTCAACAATTTAACTCAATCAACGAATCAGCCAATCAGAAACCTACCAGTGTTAATATGAAGGGATGTCTATGGAAGCCAGACCACATGGCATGTAAGTTATGCACCTTACCAACCTGTGCAGGGGTCATATGGGTCAACGACCTACAATGCCCCCTGTTGGCATTTAATGGATCACATATCAGTAACCTGTTTTGACGTCACGCCATTGTTTAAACCAGGAAGCCCAGTTGAAACAGGTTTCATGCCGTGGTCGCCGTCAATGGAAGAAATTCGGGGCCATTGTGCGGTTGACCAACACGGGAAAGAAATACTTTTAAATTTGTTTATTATGTAATGCAGACAAACTGCAATCTGTAAAGTGTACATATATAGGAGCTAGAAAAAGGGCAAATTCAATAGGAAAAACTTTACCAGCAAACATTTTTACGACTTTTTTAGGTCAGTCTTTCTATACGTTATATAACCTTGTATGGCGTACGTGTGTGACCTGTAGAACCTTCACCCCAAACCGCTATCTCTCTTATCATCATTCTGATGCAACGCCCATAGCACGCCCTAGCAAAATATCAAATTCCAGATCTATAAAAAATTCACGAGAATCTCTGACTTGGCAGATGAAATCTCTGCATTTCGATCATCGGTTTAAGAATCTGTCTGAATTTTACCAATATTTCACAACCAATTAACCTCAACCTTTCACCTTTTGTACTGACTCTTTGTTCAAGTGTAATTACCCTCTGTGATTTGAATAACAATAAGGGATGGTACAACCAAATCATGCATCAAATTTGCAAAATCATCTACAGCAAAATTTTGAATTCTCATGGCTGTAACCTGCAATTACATTCCAAGCCTCAGATACGGATCAACTTTTGGCAACGAATCGAGCCATGAGATTCTAACGAAGCATCCGCTACGGCTTAAGAAGTCTAAAAATAGAACTGAAGTCATCTTTCGCAGCAGGCCCGTTGCACACCTGAGACAACAGACACGCAGTGCTTCAACAAACACTGTCTGCACAGGTGACAATGGTAGAATGCCTGTCATTGTTTGAGCTATTCTTGGCATTTCAACGCCCGCCTTTTAATCCTTTTGACACGGGTTGGGACGACAAACAATGCACTTTTGGACACACCTCTACATGTATATCTGTTCTTTGTGTATAACTAGTACACTATACAAACATATACTGTACAGGTTGAATGTCTTAAGTGTACAGGTATTTCTAAAATTGTTTCAGTACAGTGAAACACAAGTGGCAAGTCTCGGGTCCCCTAGCTTACGAACCCAATGTACTAACCGCTAGACTAAAAATTAGGAACTGTTAAACTAGTACTGGTCATCAGTTGGTGCCATTTGACCCTTGAACCCCACTGTTACAACAGGTCCAGATCTGAATGTCTATAGCGTACCTGTATGTTTATTTTAAAAATCTAGCCATCTCGGATTTTTTACCCATCTTGTTTTGTTTTTCTTCCCCTCTTTATATTTGCAGTATGCATAATGCAAGAAGTTATGTCATCCATAAAACTTACTTGCTGTGGTCATGATGAAAACATTACTTTCACTATGCATGATGCATATACAAGTTTATAACATCAAAGTATTGGCAAGCATGAATATTTATGCATTATACTGACGTGCTGGGTTACGAAATTTTCAATCATACGTACTTCAAAGAAGTGTAGAAAGGAGGTGATATTAATGAGTTTTCATTTTTTGGTTGCAAATGGAGTGGCCCTCTGACTAAATGGTGATTTACACAACAATGACTACTGTAAAAGTCTTAACATTTGCAGGGGTTTAATTTCAAGGTAAGGAGAAAATGGAGTTTTTTGGGCGTCTTTTATGTTTTTTAAATCTCGCGATAGCACTAATGCAAATACTGTATAGTAATGAAGTCAAATTGAAAACAGTGAAGATAAAACCACGAGCCACAAAAAAAATCCATGGCATTCCTACAACACACAATGTCTTAGCTTCATAGTTATCATTTCATGAATTCTTCTACAGCATTGAAAATTCCATGGCATTCCTGGAACACTCATTGTTCAAACTTCATTACTCCATCACATTGCAATTTCCAGGACTGTATGTCTAAACTTCATACATGCAATAGCTTTCATGAATAAATAAAGGTTCAAACAAACAAACAAAATAGACCCCTTCCAAATCATTGAAAATTCCATGGCATTCCTGGAACACTCAATATTTAAATTTATCTCTTATCTTAATGCTGACAATTCCACGGCAATTCCAATCTCCAGGAACATGTCAAAACTTCATACATGCAATGGACTTCTTCCAAATCAATCGATGTAAACTCCATGGCATTCCTGGAAAACTCAATGTCAAAACCTCATACATGCAATTTGGACCTCTTTTGAAGCACTGAAAATACCATGGCATTCCTGGCAAGCTCAATGTCAAAACTTCATACATGTACATGTACCACCTCTAAAGCACTGAAAATTCCATGGCATTCCTGAAACACAAAATATCTAAATAAACTTCAAATTCATGCATCAACCTCTTCTCAAGCACTGAAAATTCCATGGCATTCTTCAAGG
Organism: Branchiostoma floridae x Branchiostoma belcheri; assembly: GCA_019207045.1. Lineage (NCBI taxonomy): Eukaryota > Metazoa > Chordata > Leptocardii > Amphioxiformes > Branchiostomatidae > Branchiostoma > Branchiostoma floridae x Branchiostoma belcheri. The sequence continues at coordinate 17,643,777 of CM033034.1, forward strand.
AGGCTATGTCTAAACTTCATATCCATGTACCTCTCATATATAAGCACTGAAAATTCCATGGCATTCCTGAAACAATGATTTAAGCCCAAGGCCTTCAAGAAAAGGAAAAGACATCTGTTTTTCCTGACTTTCTTTGACCTCCGTTAATCCATTAATCCTTGCCAAAGATAGTGCATATTTTCCTTCCCCTAAAACCAAACAGATTTTTCCAGCGAGCTCTTTTTGTTTCAAATTAAAGCCAAGAATAGGAATCACATTCGTCAACATGCACACATTCCAAATAAGGCTGAAAGTATTAAGTTTCCAAATCAAGTCTTAAACGATAGTCAAAAAGAATCTTTAAGACCATATCACAGTATACTTACTTTCAATCTAACTTTTAACAAATGTGTACATAATAATTATCAATATTGTTAGCAAGAAAATACTACCTGAAGAAGATACAGCACTCAAATCCTTAAGACATGACTATAGAATCTTAAACCACGGCTGCCTCCTTTAAGGAAAAGCTGGAGTCCTTCAAGGAGCTCCTGGACCCCCACTAAGACCCGGCCAGGTCTTAGGAGTCAAAATATTACCGAGAACGTCTTGGGTATCCTAGCGATGAATGCTGGCATATGGGTGCTGGGACAAAACATGGCCGTTGTTGTCATACCAGTAGAGGACACAAGCATTTGGCTGTAGGGCACAGGGGCGTATGGATCAACCAAACCAAGTGTCAATAATGCTTACGTATACAACTTTTCTGTAAGAAAACGTCTTGAAAAACAAGACAACATGACGAAGACTTAAAACTAAAAAGCAACTCTCAAATGTCTGTTGTTGTCATACCAACTTGGAGGATACAGACATTTGGCTGTAGGGCACAGGGGTGTATGGATCAACCAAGCCAAGTGTCAATAATGCTTTCTATACACTGTCAGCTATTCTGTCAGAAAACTTCTTGAAAAACAAGACAACATGACAAAGACAACTCTAAAATGTCTGTTGTTGTCAACTTTGAGGACACAAGCATTTGCCTGTAGGGCACAGGGGCATATGGATCAACCATTTTTTTTACCAAGTGTCAATAATGCTTACGTACATACAAATATTCTGTCAGAAAACTTCTTGAAAGACAAGACAAAATGACAAAGACAATATTATTCTAAAATGTCTGTTGTTGTCACCTACTTGGAGGATACAGGCATTTGGCTATAGGGCACAGGGGTGTATGGATCAACCAAACCAAGTGTCAATAATGCTTTCTATACAACTATTCTGTCAGAAAACTTCTTGAAGACAAGACAAAATGACGAAGACCCTTTTGTTGTCATACCAACTTGAAGGACAAAGACGTTTGGCTGTAGGGCACAGGGGTGTATGAATCAACCAAACCAAGCGACAATAAAGTACTGCACATTGGCTATTCAGTCAGAAGACTTCTTGAAAAAACAGGAAAGAATGGCAAAGACAATTCTACAATGTTAAAAGAAGGTAGCGATGAAAGAGTGATGGTCAACTATTAAAGATCACAGTTCGAATATTTCCTTCAGATATAGGAGATTCCTTTGTGGCACATTTCTTTCAAATTATATATTTACGTGTATTAGACAGCAATGATTATCAAAATACACTTGAATAATATCACATTTACCAAACCTGATTCCGTACTATTCACAAATACTAAAACGTGCAAAAGTCATAAGTATTTTCATTTAATGAAGCATGATATTTGCAATCCAAGAAGTACATGTATCATATGAAATTAACCATGAATTCTACGAATTATAACATATTAACAATCATCAAAATTGATTAATTTGAAAGCATCTACACGTACATTAACATAATAAATTTGTTAAATTGAACCAAAGGAAATGTTCTACGTACCATGATTTCAACCAGAAAAAAATATGAAAAATATAAATGTAAAAGAATTAGATATGCATCAAATTATTATAAAGACTTCAAACAATTAAAAATGTATGGTGTTAATCATTTAAGAAAAGTAAATATCAATATATAGAGAGCAGATACATATATCATCATCAGAATACTAACGTAAACCCTTATCAATTCAAACATGGAAACAAAGTATGAAATCTCACCGATCTCTATTCCAGCTATTTTTATCAATAGTTTTAGGTACGATTTGGGCCATCGTAATCTTTTAAATATCAATATATAGAGCAGATACATATATTATCATCAGAATATTAACCCTTATCAATTCAAACATGGAAACAAAGTAAGAAATCTCACCGATCTGTATTCCAGCTATTTTTATCAACAGTTTAAGATACAATTTGGGATACGGTAATCTTTTAAACGCACCTGTAAGCTCTTCCGTTGTGCTATTTCTGTTCAAGCTTATAGATGGCTTATAGCTATAAATAACAGGCAACCTACTGGAACAAATTGAGACATATTTGAACAACTCTTTTACATCTGTGCGATCAATACAAACGTAATCAATAGATGTAAAAGATAGGAAATGCTCCAGAAAAAGTGAGGATGTTAATAGCCTGGATACCAGACTGTTTCCAGGGCCTACACAGGCCAGCTCCAGGGCCAACATGCCCCAAAAGAAGTTCTACCAAAGACACCATCAGTAACTTAGTAAGCCTGGATACCAGACTGTTTCCAGGGCCTACATGCAGCCAACTACTTGGCTCTAGGGCCAACATGCCTCTAACAAATTTTGCCCTGAGACAATCCTCAGTGGCCTGGATGCCAGACTGTTTCCAGGGCTTACAAAGGTCGGCTCCTTGGCTCTAGGGTCAACATATCCCCAAAGAAATTTTGCCACAGACAATCCTCAGTAGCCTGGATGCCAGACTGTTCCCAGGGCTTACACAGGCCAGCTCCTGGGCTCCAGTAAGAGTACGAACATGCCCCTAACAAATTTTGCCCAGAGACAATCCTCAGAAGCCTGCATGCCAGACTGCTTTGGGGAGGAGAGGGGAGCTGGCCTGTGTAGCCCTGAGAAACAGTCTGGCAACCAGGCTAAGAAATCAGATGAATGTAGAAAATAATAACTGAATATACAAATTATTTTGCATGTAAATTTTCAAATTGCATGCAAAATTGTTGTCAACATGTAAATTTCTGTATGTATCTAAAAAAAAGGATTTCGAGAACATTCGCTCCTTATACAAGTACATGTACACGAAATAAAATCGCCCTCCAAGTTACCTACCAGATAATCTCAAAGACAACGTCGACTCTTTTCTGGGCAGACCGTCATCAATACTTCAACAACCTCAAAACAACAAGTCATTAATACCAACCAAGATGCAATAATACAAGATAGAAACAAATTGCCGACATTGTCACTGCTGAAAAATACTTCTGGTATCATCTTTTAAATAATAGAACACCACGCCTAATCTCTTTTCCCTCTGAGCACTCTGTAACATTTGAGTCAGACGCATATTGAGTTACCAGTACATGATAAATGGCATAACAAAAACAAGACATTACCTTTGAAAAAAAACGCCAGGCTGCCAAAGCAATCCGTTTTGTCAACGTTACGGGACGTACTATTTGCTGACAATATTCCTTCAACTGCCCTCGGTAAAAAGGTGGCAGTTATTTCGCGGGAACTGAAGAATAGCGGCCGCGGCACATATAGAAAGAGTAATATCCGGCACAATGCAATCTGAATTTCAAATGTAATACCCCTGCCAGCACATATCTCCTTACAGCTTTTCCCTCGCTGCTTGCGCAAATGCGGAGTCTAAAAATAGACCAAGCAATCTTTCCCTAATGCTTGTCCTTCAGTGATACCACCTGGGGTTGCTTGTGTGGCTCCTAGGAGGTTTTCGGGAGCTGCAGTACACCTTTTAGCTTTCACTTTGGACTGTCAAAGACCGTTTTTAAAGAAAAGGGAGTCTTTTTAAGGGTTCAAACTGCGACATTTCGTCACAGTGTTTATTTGGGAGGTCTCGGAAGCTTGAATCTTGCAAACAAGATTTTTCAATGATTTATCATATGCAAACCACATTGTGTTATCACAATGCAGATGTTTGCTTTCGGTCCAATTAATATTTACTGGAACCGTTTCAATTATAGCATGGTACTCCATTTTGTATATTTAAAGGAAAATTTAATGGTTATAAAATTTTTACAATTTTCTGAGTTCTCTTCTTTGTGTTTAACAATGTTATGATAGAATACTTTTTAGCATATTAAAAGATACATCAACATATGTCTCCTTATTTTTTTTTTCAACAAAAACTGTCCCCTGTATAAAGCATTTTCACCAAAAGGCAAGCAAACCAAATGTAGTACTGAGTTTCAGGGGATGTTTTTGACAACTTTGTCATCAAAACATACCTCTTGTCAGTTGCATGCACATTGATATAACAAGTCTTAATGTTCCAAAACATACATGATTTAAAGAACTATATATAAAAATAAACCTTCCACTGAACAATAGTGCAGTAAAACTAAAAGGAGACTGATCGGCAACATGACCAAATATGTGCACGAAATCATATCAGGCAATATTTGGGGACGAATCATACATCATCAAAGCCTTGCTGCCATTCAATGTTTTCCGATCAAAGATTCTATTTTTGCCGTCACTCCAGGAGGTCTTGCTTTCCGCTCAATCCAAGAAAACGTCTGTTCAGAGCCCAAACTCTACCACCTTTGATGGTAGGGCCGTGTTAATTCAATTACAACCAGGCTTTTAATAGCTAGGATTTTATAATAGGGAGTCCAAACTTATTGGTGAGTCGCGGTAAGTAACTATTGTAGGGGGGGTCTGGGGGCATCCACCTTCCATGGTGCGTTTTTGATGATTTTAAGTTAAAAAAAAGAGCATATACTTATGTATCCCAAGAGGCAAAAATACTGTTCCAGAGGTCGCAGTAGAAGACTGTGACCACAGATGACCTGGCAGCATCCCTGGTCAATCAGAATTTCATGCTTGTCAGACGATTTTCTCCTAGTGTAAGGGCGTCCAGGGGCATCAAATTTCTTGTTATTCTAAGAAAAGTGCGCCCAGATGACGCGTTGACACATGCCTGGCTAAATGCCTGAAATTCACAACAGTATACCAATGACATCCTCTGGAAAACCACAAACTGTGAGTGTGAGCAGGTGAAAAAAAAAAGTTTGTAAAAAAAAACTGAAATTTCAGTGGTCAGGAAGGTCGAACAAGTGACTAAGCACACCGTATGGCGTATTGTAGCCTCTACCAGGCTCCACAGGTCGCTGGAAAAATAGTACAAATTTGCTAAATAGACAGAAAACACACCACAGGAGTTGGTTGGCTGAGAAGTACCTTAGGTCGCAAACTGTTATAGATTATAATAAACAATTACAGACTCTTTTTTGTTTTCACATCTTCTTTCACATTGGGACTGACTTTGTATTCTAGGACATTAGAAGCCATTTTAATACTTGTTTTGGATTTATCGCACATATCATTTTGCAGCTGCATTGTACAATTTTCAGTATACTCGAAAAGCTTTTTGGGGGGCAGAAACGGACAAAAATTGATGCACATGCGAACGTTATCCCTAAAATCGAATCAACTTAGCCTAATACCATATTAATGCCATAGTCTGTTTGAATAGAGCTAAATTTACCTCCATGATTCACTTTAATGGCATGTATTTATGTTCGTACGTCACCTGTGCCCAATGTTGTTATGATGAAGGGACAAAAACAAATAAATCCGGCTATAATTAGAAATACAAACGTAACAGCCAACTAGATTTTCAATCTTGCTATAATGTCCTTGGCTGACTGGCACTTTAAAAATATTATTGTATAAAAAATAAGTTCTTTTCTGATTAATGAATTTATAGAAAGAATCACACAGTCACAAAGATAGCCCAATCATATAGAACACTAGACTTATGTATGATAAATTATTTCAGATGTGAAAATATGCCAACTAATACCTTTTATTTAGGATTTGGGGTTGTATATTTTGTGAATTTTTGGTCATTTTCCCCATACACTCACAATGACGTAACGCTAGTTCACCTTTATCCGTGGGGTGACCTTTATCCGTTGTCTTTAAAAACAGCACATTTAGGAGTATTAAGTCTGCGGACAGTGGTTTCAAATTTGCAATATTTTCAAAATGTTTCGATTTGAAACCACCGTCCGTCGACTTCATATCCCTAAATACGCTTTTTTTCTCTTACAAACAACGAATATAGGTTACCCTCGGATAAAGGTGAACCAGCGTTACAATGCGATGCACAAGTAAAATACAAATGTACGTGACCTCTACAAACAAAAACAGCCGCGCCCCAAAATGTCCCAATCTTGATTTCTAATTGGCTACTACAAATGACAGAAGAAAGGAAAAGAACTTCCCAGGCAGAGAAAACATATTGTTTTTGATGGAGTGTATTTATGATAAATACAAAATGTCCATAAAATATATGATATGTTTTCTTGTCTCGAGTTTGAACTATTCAAATCCTGTTTTCAGGACTGAAAAATTCCATCTGCCCTTCGCTAACCTCCCTATATCCTGTTTTTATACACGCGGCCAAAAATAGCTCGACAGGAATACGCTGAAAGGTAACTGACAGAAGTAAACAACTTGAAATTTGCGCAGCTATCAGCCGCAGAAAGGCCATCAACACACGCATGTATAGGGCAAAGCACGATATCAATATAGACCGTCTGACGCATTTGCTATATAAATCTGGGAAGCATACACCCACACAACTTCAGATTTAAAGCATTTCACAAACACCAAGATTTCAGAAGAAGATAGAAAATAAGCAAATCTTGCCAAACACGGAGAAAACTGTTTTTTCTGCAGCCGATTCATGCAATGAAAAATCTTTCCCAACATAATTCTAAAGGAAAAGCAGACTCAGAGTTTATTTTTGGAAAACCTTATCAAGTTCTTAGATGTGTCCTCAGTGCATCTGATAAGATATTGAAGAACATCTTGAGTATATCATTACTAGGTCAACTTTATTCTTAGTCCAAGAATTCTACTGTATATCTCAGAATCTTTGCATTGATTTTAAAAGTATCAGTAAGTACACAAATTCATGTCACAACTCAAACATACATTTCAAGCATATCACTGCTGCTACTATGGAATTGTTTAAGCTGTGAATTCAAAATACCGAAAAAAGTTCTTCCATCACAAAATTCCGTCTAAAAAAAAAGGAATTTACAGTGTTACGTCAGTCTGTATTACGAAACTAATCACATGCAGTACACAAGTGTTTCGATTCGTGTCTACTTTTTCCCCGCTGCAACAGAACTGTTCAACCGTGAATTTGAAACACTGCAAAAAAACTTCTTCCATCACAAAATTCTGTCTAAAAAAAAAGAATTTACAGTATTATGCAGCGTGTGTTACGAAACTAATCACATGCAGTACGCAAGTGTTTCGATTCGTGTCTACTTGACTTTTCACTGCTACTAACAGAATTGTTAAACCGTGAATTCAAAATACCGAAAAAAGTTCTTCCATCACAAAATTCCGTCTAAAAAAAAAAGGAATTTACAGTGTTACGTCAGTCTGTATTACGAAACTAATCACATGCAGTACACAAGTGTTTCAATTCGTGTCTACTTGACGTTTCACTTCTACTACAGAATTGTTTAACTGTGAATTGAAATACTGCAAAAAAACTTCTTCCATCACAAAATTCCATCTAAAAAAAAGGAATTTACAGTGTTACGTCAGTCTGTATTACGAAACTAATCACATGCTACTTACACAAGTGTTTCGATTCATGTCTACTTGACTTTTCACTGCTACTACAGAATTGTTTAACCGTGAATTTGAAATACTGCAAAAAAACTTCTTCCATCACAAAATTCTGTCTAAAAAAAAGAATTTACAGTGTTATGCAGCCTGTATTACAAAACTAATCACATGCAGTACCCAAGTGTTTCGATTCGTGTCTACTTGACTTTTTACTGCTACTACAAAATTGTTAAACAGTGAAGTCAAAATGCAACAAAAAACTTCTTCCATCACAAAATTCCGTCTAAAAAAAAGGAATTTACAGTGTTACGTCAGCCTGTATTACGAAACTATCACATGCAGTAAACAAGTGTTTCGATTCGTGTCTACTTGACTTTTCACTGCTACTACAAAATTATTTAACCGTGAATTTAAAATGCAACAAAAAACTTCTTCCATCACAAAACTTCGTCTAAAAAAAAGAATTTACAGTGTTATGCAGCCTGTATTACGAAACTAATCACATGCAGTACACAAGTATTTCAATTCATGTCTACTTGACTTTTCATTGCTACTACAGAATTGTTTAACCGTAAATTTGAAATACTGCAAAAAAATTCTTCCATCACAAAATTCCGTCTAAAAAAAAAGAATTTACAGTGTTACGTCAGCTTGTATTACGAAACTAATCACATGCAGTACACAAGTGTTTCGATTCATGTCTACTTGACTTTTCACTGCTACTAACAGAATTGTTTCACCGTAAATTTGAAATACTGCAAAAAAAAACTTCTTCCACCACAAAATTCTGTCTAAAAAAAAAGAATTTACAGTGTTACGTCAGCCTGTATTACGAAACTAATCACATGCAGTACCCAAGTGTTTCGATTTGTGTCTACTTGACTTTTCACTGCTACTACTGTAACAGAATTAACCGTGAATTTAAAATGCAACAAAAAACTTCTTCCATCACAAAATTTTGTCTAAAAAAAAAAGAATTTACAGTGTTATGTCAGCCTGTATTACGAAACTAATCACATGCAGTACACAAGTGTTTCGATTCGTGTCTACTTGACTTTTCACTGCTACTACAGAATTGTTTAACCGTAAATTTGAAATACTGCAAAAAAAACTTCTTCCATCGTGAAATTCCGTCGAAACAGAAGAATTTACAATGTTACGTCAGCCTGTGTTACGAAACTAATCACATGCAGTACACAAGTGTTTCGATTCGTGTCTACTTGACTTTTCCCCGCTGCAAATGCGGCCTCAGCGCCTAGCTGCCCATTTATTCGGGGTGCCTTGCAATCACTGCCGACAAGCGCTCGCCAAAAGTGGCCCGAATCACTCATCCTTGGAAGCAATTTCGAGCCGTTTCTATTTTGGGCACAAGCTCTAAAGAGGATGATTCTTCATCCCGGGCAGCGGTTGGCAGAACCTGGGATATGTTCACCTGGTCGCGTGGCCGAGGCGCTTTCGGAATACTAATGAACCTCGCGGGTTACATAAAGGCAAGTTAAGCACCCTCATTACGCTATATTCGTTCTAATTACAGAAAATTAACGACCTATCTTAGTCAATAAAGGACACTTGCATACAAATTCTGCCAAATAGACAATATATATTAATAGTGTCAATCAATTTGAAAGAACTAGCAGTTCTGTTCCTTGACTCATTTAGAATTATATATCATACTGGAAAATGCAACATTTGTGAGCAAATGACGGATATCTCTTTCTATCATCTAACAGAAACAGAAAATTTCAAATTAGAAAAAATTCATTAGAAAAAATTAACATCTTTGTTCCTTGTCTTATTTAGAATATAGCAGGACATTTGTGAGCAAATGACGGATATCTCTCTCTGTTATCTAATAGATTTTTTATGCCTTCCACCTCCTCATATAAACAACAGGATAGCCTGAGAGCACTGTGCTGCACTGCCCCCTACCTGTAGCTTTTAGCAAGAGGTACTGCAGCCTCATCTATAAATAAAGAAGCTCTCTTGTTTTAGTATCTCCCAACAGTACTGTGACTTGTAAAAATATGGTTCTTACAATTCAAACATATCAGCTACTAAATTTTGCAATGATAGACACATCATGTCTCTGACCCTTAATCTAATTACCATTCTGATGCCAATCATTGGTTGTTGCCTAGTCCTGAGCCAATCAGAACTCTTCCCGAAATTTCACACAAATACACATGAATACGGTCCAGAAGATCAGGTCTAGGTCTGGACCTGAACCTGATTGTCTGTGAAAACTTGTGAATGGGCGATGCACAAAACAATGGTCCATTTCGCTTCTGAAGATTCTGTTTAGTGACTTCCACTGACGTTTTAAAATCCTATCTTCATGTAAACAACACTAACTACGACCAAGTTTGGCTGTATCAACTCTCCTTTACTTCACTCTCAGGGCTCGAAATTCATTTTGGGGATTAGGTGCACTGGTGCACCCAGCTTAAAAAATTGCGTGCACCAAAAATATTTTGGGTGCACCACTTAAATTTAAGTAGAATGTCAGAAAAACCTAATAGCAAAACATAGTTACATGCTATCAAATTCTTAAACAAGTACCATGACAGACATTTTTATTATCTTTCTAACCCTTAGATGACAAGAATATGATGTATACTTGTACACATTGATATCTTTACATACATAAATCCAAGAAAATATTTGGGTGCACCCTGTGCACCCACAGAAAATAATTGGGTGCACAGCTCAAATTTTGGGTGCACCTGGGTGCACATGCACCCAGTATTTCAAGCCCTGACTCTTGTTATTTTCTTGGGCAAGTAAGCCACAAAATGCGTATACACCTGCCGATATAATCTGTTCATTTTCTTATCGGTCCAAGATCTAGTCCACTGGCTTTTTATAGGACCATTTTCTCTGGACCAGTCCAGAAAGAAAAAAAGGTTTTGTACCAGTACACTGTACCTCTACCCACTCCTATTGCCAGGCATACAGCACAGATATTCATGTATGTCATGGAGCAACAGCCATCTATATGCAGGTTTTGGAGCAGTGCTTTCCTCATGGGGATATATTAGGGACCTGGTTATTTTTAGAGCTGACCTCTTTTCGCTAAGCAGTCATAAACAAAAATAAAGCTTCCCCTGAACTACTGTGCAGCCAAAAATGGCAACATTTCAGCCTACTGCTGTGACTTAAGCCTGAATTAGTAAGCAGATGTTTAGGTAGCTTGGCTCACTACTTTCGCTTGCTAACTCCGTGGTTAGCAAGCGAAAGTAGCGGGGCTCTAGCCAGCTTGAAATTTTTATCCGTAAGCCAATTTCCATTGTCGCGAATACCGCGAAAATTATCTGATTTCGACTGAACTGAGACCTTGAAAAACGGGTTTTTAATGAGATTATCGTATGCGAAAGGCACCGACACACATTGTCAACAATCATAAAAATAGCAAAACAAACAGTGTGTGGCTTTCCAACCGTGGACAGCGTCCCCAAGCCGCCTGTAGCTTCCACCAAGGATTTTTGTCCGTCAAGGTTGACGGATTGGTTTAAAAAATTTTCCGTCAGATGCAGCAAATTTCCGTCAATTGACTGAAAAACTGACGATATATAGCTAGAGCCCTGGAAAGTAGTGAGCCAGCGGTCACTACGGAGGATGGTACTCAGGCTAATGTTTTGGTGGAAGATTGTAACAAATTAAATAATGATAGAAATATTCTTTTTAATCATGTCATAATATATGAAATTTTTCTGATTTTATATCTATGTCTATAAAATTCATTATTCTTATGCATTCTGACCACACTTTATTATACAAACACAGCTCAAGCAGTATTTTCACTATAGTATGAGAAAAGTAGAGGCCGAATGTATGTAAGAGTAGTTTTGGAACCAGTGGCGCTCCACATCCCGAAAATTCAGCAAAAGTCATAGGCCATATAGTCTCCTTACAACTTACATAAAGTATGTTCCATTGACACAATCCCAAAATACAATATCGTTACAGTACAACAATAGGACAACACCACTAATTGCTCATTTGTCATGTCCTTCTCACTGGCTATTGACATATCAAGAAGCTATTGTCTTGGACTCTTTTGTATTGTATTGTATTGTCTGGTATTCTGTTGTATTGTCTTGTACTGTCTTGTATAATGTTTTTTGCATTATAATACGACCTATTTTTATTTCAGCTAATGGGGCTAAAAGAGCAATTAAAATCTCTGTACAAAATTTAATGATAAGGTACATGCATGGAGTGGCTACCTATTACTGTAAATGCAGAAACTTTTGCGGTGGATTAATGTTTGCAGTTTTCACTTTTAAGAGTTTCATCATACAAGTACTTAGAATAGGACTCTAGAGGAAGATGAGAGATGGTGTCACTAATGAAGATTCTTAATAAACAAACAAAAGCTAAGTGAGTGAAATCTTCTCTATGCAAATGAGGGTAATAAAAGACAAAACATAGGTAGGGTTCATGTCTAAACAAAATCTATTTTGTTATGATGCATTGCAGCTTGGATCAAATCTTGAACTTTCGAAATGTCATCGTAGATGTACTGTAAATGCATTTAAGTTTGCGGGGATTTACTTTTGCGGTAGCAGGAAAATGGAGTGTTCACAGTGGTTTTAAGTTCACGGTAGCACCATAGACTGCAGTCTCATACTGAAAAATTGTTCGCGGTGGTTTAAGTTCACGGTGAAGTGGTCATCGTGAACATAAAACCACCGCGAACATTTCTGCATTTACAGTATGCATTAACATACATCAGGCTTGTCCAATCAGCAATTCACTGGCCGTGGGCAGTCGGGCCAATGGACTCTACTAACCCTGTCATGCACAGTCATCCAAATGTCATCACAAATGAGTCTTCATACCATAAATATGCCCCTTTGTATTCATCCCTTAGCAAAATCCGGTACGGTCATTGCCCTACACTGGAGGTTGTATACAAGACTCAACTTCTAAGTCGGCAAAGATTCATGCATTCTGAATGCTTACATCTAAATGCCATCTGGAAATGAGTCTTCATACCATAATCATATTCATCCCTGAAAATATCCGGTACAGTCGTTGCCCTACCACTTTTTTTCCAGCATTCTGCAAAAGTGCAGAATGTCACGATTTTGTTCTGCAATTTGGAAATATTTTCTGCAGAGTATCTTTTAAGTATGTTTTGTCAGTGACACTGAGCAGATCTATTAAAGAGCTGGTTTCATACCCTAACTTTGAATTGATATGCAAAGGAGGTGAGGACAAATTTTAGATAGTCCAATAGGAAACAAAAGTAACACAATGTCAAGACAATGGTGATGCAAATGAGTCAATAAGATCCTCTAGAGTAATGTTGTCTAGTAGGGATGAGAATGCCATCAGTTTGCTAACATATTAAGAACCATTGAATACCAAGCCTGATTTTTTTTTCATTCTGCAAAATTGCAGAATCGATTGTTTAATTTTTCTTTTGCGATCTTGAAAATTCTTTTGCAAATTCATACATAAACATTTACAACTAAATGCCGCTGGAAATGAGTCTTCATACCATAAGTATGCTCCTTTATATTCATCACTGGGAAAATCCGGTACGATCATCGCCCTATACTGGGCCGTGTGTTACCTTCAACTTCTTGTAAGATTGTGGTAAATTCATGCATAAACATATACAACTAAAAGCCACTGGAAATTAGTCTTCATACCATAAATATGCCCCTTTATATTCATCACTGGGAAAATCCAGTACGGTCATCGGCATATACTGGAGGTTGTGTACAACCTTCAACTTCGTGTAAGGTGGTGTAAATTCATGTATAACCTTATACAACAAACTGGAAATTAGGCACGATTTACACAAGGCAAAAAAAAAAACGTCCTACGACGTTCGACGCGAGGCGTGTTTTCTAGGACACTTTTTTTTTTACCCGTGTAAAAACGAAAACGACACGCTGCGCCGCGCCGTGGGGAGTCTGCAGCACGGCCCAACCTCCTGTAAACGGATCCGCGTAGCAGGCAGCCTATTTCTGCGGCGCTGTGTGTGCTCCTGGTATGCTCTCGCACCCAAACTGTTCAGTTGACATTTCCTTGAGCTTCAATGATAGCAATGGCAGCAAAGAAGGCTGCCCGTTGAATGTCGTGGTACCGGTCCCTACAACGTACAAGCTGTCTTCTGCGCTATGCCCGGCAGTGCATGTACGCGCGAGTAGACAAGAAAATCATCATCTATCGGATGAACAACAACAACAGAACTTGTTCTATTCCCGCCATTTTGAAAACGTGCGCTGTCAAGTGTCACGGCGGGTCACCAGAGTTCACGGCAACGCGACGCGCTGCGGCACGCCACAGGGGCGTATGTAAAACAAAAACTGTCCTAGGTTACTATCCTAGGAACAAACGACGTACGTTGTTCAAAGTGCCTCGTGTAAATTGGGCCTAAGACTGTCTTGTTCTCAAATCTAAAGGAAACATTACCCATTCCTAGTGACTAATGCCAGTCACGCTTCTACAAATTTCCAAGAAATCGGGGTTGTAACCTTTGACTGCCTTCCAAACATAGTAATTCTGGTTCCTCTGCAGGGCTCGAAATACCACCTGCTTATGCAGGATAGTGCAGGTAGTTCTGGTGTCTACCTGCACCTAACCTGCACTGGTTCATGTACTGGGTTTTATACATAAATGTCCAATGATATAGGTGAACATGGATTGTTATTAGCTGCATTGCAATTGACTGTTACTGCCTATAAAATATAAAAGAAAAAATATCAATGGTTCCTGAACAATTTTAGTATGATCCATACTATCTAAATTCAGAGTGGTGCAGGTAAAATTTGTATGGTGCAGGTATGCAGAAAAAAGTATTTCGAGCCCTGCTCTGCATTTTCATAAGGCCTAACTGAAATCAAATCGGTAAACGATGGTGTTTTTTCCCACCTTTTTTTTCCTTTTTACTTAATATTTCAGTTGAATTACCAGACACTACAACACTATTCTCAGCAGTTTCGCACATAAACTAAAAGATACATGCAAAATACATATATTCAACAGTATGTTTATCATTCTAAGAAAAAAGGACTGAGAATCTTGAAATGTTTGTGGCAGTGTTGTCTTTCCAAAGATTTTAGGAAAGCCACAATACATAAACCTTTGAACGAACAAGCTTGACTTAAATACCTGCATTTTCTGAACAGTTCCAAGAAAGGGTTTGGGGTTTGGACCAAAGTCAAATTCCTGACGACTCAGACAGAAACACCTACAAGTTACCTTTGACCTTAAAATCTTTAAAGGAAGGATGTCTGGTCTCAAAATAGTCAAATAGCTACTTGTATCAAATGATATCTAAAAGTTTTACGCAAAAAATATGATTACTCAAAACTTGCAAGAACACAAACATCACAATGCCTCTAACACTCATTAAAAGTCTTGAATTTGGAAACAAACATTTTCATAACTAAATATCCATGTATCACAATGATAATCTTATGATTCCACTAGGTATTTTAATCTATCTTATTTCATTCTATTCGAATTCATAAGAATATCAGATTTGAATAAATTTATGATATCTTTTCACTTCTGTGGCTGTAGTATTCATTCTATTTACATGTACACAAATCCAAAGCTGCCCAACTGCCTTTGGCTATCATTAAATGATAAGGAAAGCTGCATTTGGGAAATAACAAATATAGCTATCAACATTGATCTAATATTAATTACTTGATCTAACCATACAACTAGAAGAGTAACATTATCACATTTATAGCTAAAATGTTTCACTTGATACAAACGCGAAAAAAAAAGTTGGGAAATGGGTTCAAATTTGAAAGTTCAAATCCTTCAACTGTCATAGATCAATGACCAACTGTCAGTTAGAATGACATAAACATAAACATATTGCAGTTATTGATTTATGTTGGGAGTATACTAAACATACCAGGGAAGATAAGATGGGCCAAACTGATATGCAGTATTTCATCAGCCTAAAAAACATTGGCAAATTTACCAACAGGAACTAGAATGGTTTTGCCTTCCCTCACAATGCCCCCCTCCCCCATTCTTCCTCAATTTTGTTGTTGTTCTATTAAAAACAGACCAACTTTAGTGGACTTTGCAGGGACCTAATTGTCCTTTCACCACACAAGAAAGTGTATATATACTTTTACAATGCTCCAAGTAAGAAAATGCCCCCCCAAACCTATGGTTTCCAAATCTAACATTTTTATAAACATTCCAAGTGTATATATATGGACCTTACCCTGAACTCAAGAAAGCACAGAAATATACTGTACATAAGTTATACAGTATACCCATATAAAGTACGTATAAAGAGAGAGATGTGTTCTATACAGTAACAGTTACTGTACCACATAAGTACAAATTATGTCCATGTATACAGTATGTAAGATACAAATTCCCTTATAGCAACAGACATTACCAAATGAACTCTCCTAAAGTTTGGTTCACATAATTCAACCGTCCATGTATTTTCTGTGGGAAACTGTTGTAATTCTATCAACCAACGGGTCGAAACCCAACCGGTCGGGCCATTTCTACCATGGAATGCCTACCCATTAACACAAATGGGTATAACTTATCTAAGACAACCATTGGGCTAACTTGTCATGCCACATTTGCAACCTCCTCAGTTCTACTGATCTCACTTTACAAAAAACATAAATTATACCAATCTGTCTTGGAAAGAAACAACACGTCATGGCTTCAAATATCGCAAACAAAAACACAAACCCACCTTGACTGTTAACTCCGCAGACAAACAAAGGAAAAGTCGCCGATTAGCTGTGGTGTCTGGCGACAGAAACTTCAACGTGACAAAAAACCACTTAGAGAAACGTCACAACTGACCTTGACCTCACAGGGCTTCCAACTTGTAAAACTCAGACTGAGGTATCTCTGCCCCAACAGACAACACAAACAGTTGTGGTTACAACATGTACAAGAGCTTAGGCAAAAACAACAAAGTTCTAGACTTCTGAGAACAGTCATTCGTTCAGTATATCTAATGATAAAAAACGCCCTAAGTAAAAAGACAAAATCCAACAAGAGTTCGGAGACCTCATACCTCCATGAAATACTTTTGAACCTTTGTAGATTTAATTGAAGATACAAATAAGGCTATAATTAGCATTATCTATTCTAAATCATGCTCTTCTCTAGAAAAATTACTTGAATTGCATGTACGAAAATCAATTCTTTTGAACAAGCCAAAAAGTAAAAAGTATACTTTTTGTATACCTCCATTTTTCATGCAGGTATAACAAGGCCAACAAATTTCACAAAGCCAACAAATACTAGTAGTTTTATTTCATATAATATAATAAAAATGGTACAAGGCCCCACAAATATTTTCCTGTCCCATGTTGCCCTCTTGTTTTTATAACAAAAAATTTCCACACAATTTCACTGTAAATACAGTATTACTATCTACACACAAAACATGTGCACTTGATGGCATACTTAATTGCTAGACAACAATGTTTTACAACGTATCATTAATTATTCATCGTAATTGCGGCAATGATTTATGGCAACCCACGTCCTAATGGTTCTAGGCACATAAAACACTAGGACACACCTGTAACAAATCACTCGAAAATATTTCAAAACACAGGTCAAACTAGGTGAAATAAGCAAAAGGTCAAAGGTCAAAAGTAGTAAAAAAGCAAAAACATCTGTATATATACATATACATTTATATACATGTATTCACTACAAGTTTGATAGGAAACTTAACAAGGATATTAATATATGGGTCAAAACGTCCTGAGAATTCGTTCTTTCGTTCGTACCATAGTAGGCTAGTTAATCAGTATGTTTCCCGTAAGGATCGTATGTTTCTAGTAGTGGATCGTATGTTTTCTGTAAGGATCGTATGTTTCCTAGTAGTGGATCGTATGATTTCCGTAAGGATCGTATGTTTCCTAGTAGTGGATCGTATGTTTTCCGTAAGGATCGTATGTTTTCCGCAAGGATCGTATGATTACTTAGGCACCCCTGAAAGATGTGAAGCCAAGTGAACTTCCCTTTCGTGAAGTTACGCATCACTGTGTTTCAGTTATTCTTCTTGATTTATGAATAGAAAATTATCATTTTTCTTTTGGGGTTACAAATAGAAATGTTATCTTACTCGCGGACACAATATCTCAGAGACAGAAGGAGGTACACAACAACTTCCTCTCTACGTCAAAAAATAACTTCAAAACAGAAGCTGGTCATGTTGAAATACCATATAGGAAACGACAATGTTGGGTCCCCACCCATAGCCCCCTCTTCCATTTGTCAATATTTGGGTGGCATTGAAAAAAGGCTACATTGGGACAAGGACAATCTTTGTCATAAAATAAAGTACTATAATCTTCATAGAGCCTTATGTTCTAGAATAAACTGTCCTTGATTACACTAAAGGCTCAGTACTGTTAAATTTTTTATGCTAAGTGAAAATGTCACCCCCACCCGAGGACCCAAAATGGTACAGCCCACCCAGAAAATACTGTAAATGCAGAAACTTTCTCGGTGGTTTAATCTTCGCGGTTTTCGCGGTGGCCGCTTCACCACAAACTTAAAACCACCGCGAACATTTTTCCATGGCATTAAGAGACTACAGTACATGGTGTAACCGCGAAACCACCGCAAAAAGTCTTTTTCCTGCTACAACGAAATTAAATCCTGCAAACTTACATGTGTAGATGCATTTACAGTAACAAAGATGGCATACAATGTACTTTACATTTTGTATCTTTAAAACAAAAAACACAAGTATTTAAAACACCGAAAACCTGAAACCTTCGATAAAATCATAGTGTAACACAAGACACCACAATTTCAAGACATCAACTCTCACAATTTTGCTGGGTGTCATAAAAGGTTCACATTAAAAAAAAAACATTGTTATTGAGGCCTTCTGAAGATTGTCTGAACACCTGAAATATCTGAAGTGTATGTACCTCAGGAAAACTGATGCTGCTACGGCATATCTCTTAAAATTCATGTATTATTTCTCATGTGGCAGTATTATGGCATCCAGTGAAATTGTGAATGTTTATACTGTAAATACAGAAACTTTAGCGGTGGTTTAATGTTCGCGTTTTCGCGGTGGCCGCTTCACCACGAACTTAAAACCACCGCAAACATTTTGCGAGGGCAGTATGAGACTACAATGCCTGGTGTTACCGCAAACTTAAAACCATCGCAAGTCATTTTCCCGCTACCGCGAAGTTACAATGTAAATCCCTGCGAATTCTAATGCATTTACAAGTTGTAGCATTCTTACAACCATTCAATCTAAGCAGCAGCAAAAACTCCACTTACAAAAATTCCACCGAGACATATTTCACCTCAATTATCATAGCAAGTAAAAAGCCTTTTCTTGTCCTCAACTGTGTTTCCTAAAGAAATGTCTGATAAAAACAGGCAATATATGCCTTCTAGGCATTAGGACAAGGAGGTCACTCGTACCATAGTTCAAATAACACCTCGCAGTGTTATGAAGACTACAAATGACATATGCGTCCTCAAAAATGGGACAGAATGTCATTTGGAACATTCTTCATTGAATCTAATATTCTTTCCTAGAAAAAATGCAGACTAATTAAAGTTATTGACCGGAAATAATTTTTTCTCAGAAATTTCATTGCCTTCTGCGAGAAGGAGTGTAATTTGGGTCATTCTACTGCAAAAATGAAGATGTGAAGTGATGTAATGGGGTTTGACAGCTACAAGTCATATGTAGAAAAAAGTCTTTATCATTTTTATTGACAATTGAAATGTTGCATATAGGCTGTAATACTAGTGTTACAACCTTTTTGATTTACATATGTAACCTTATACACATATCTATGTGCACCGAGCAACCAAAGTCAAAAATCAGTTGTACAGCTCCAATTTTGGTGCATAAAAATGCATATACATATACGTATACATACCCAGTTTTTATAGTTTATAATACAAACACACAGTGACATGTAAATGTCCATTTCACATACCTGTTGTGCAACCAATTGTGTTTGTAACACATGAGCATTTCTGACAAATGAATGAACACAAGTTAGACTGACATGTCACAAGACAATTGCACAAAGTTTTTCTCATAGTATAGTCATACCCAGGGTTCTCGCCAGAATGTTTAAGTATAGTGGAGGGGCAGGCAAAAATAACACGAACCAACGCTGAGCTTTCATGAAAATGCAGATGGTGTCAAATACTAAAAGTATGATATAGAGTCCATTCCAAGACACCATGAGGGTTTTTAGGCGATACTTATAATTAGTCTGAATTATTTTGAATAAAAGAATATCTGAGCCACAATAATTAAATTATTTTCAAAAAATTGACTAAGAAAATACTCATTGATTTGAATTTCTTTGAATGTTTTAGAAACATTTTGAAAGCAACTGTACAAAAATATCTTTATTTAGAATAATTGTGAAACCTCTCTGTGATTATTTCACATTTACAAATATTTACAAAAAATGGTAAACCTAGCCAAATGGTAAAATTAGTTTATTGCACCCATAAAAGTAAGCCCTATTGTTGCATCTGTATATTTTTAGATTTCACTGCTGGGCACTGGTGGATCCTTTGTGGTGGGCCATTGTTGCATGGCACCCAACCATACTTTGCAAGGATGTGTGAATTGCTATCTTCCCAGCCCACCGAACCATTTACAAAAAAATGGTAGAAAATGGTAGAAAATGGTAAATAATGGTAGAATGCTGTTATCATTATTTAGAAACCATTAGAAGTATCCAATTCCACACCATGAATATTTCCAAAGTTTTACAGGACCAGGGAAATATCTATAATGTTGAAACAGTGTTAAAAATATTTCTGAAGTATCAAATGTCCTAGACATATAATTACAAAACTTTAAAATCAATTCTAAACAATGGCAACAAACATCCGCATGGTGTCTTGGAATGGACTCTATTACAATATTCCTTTGTTATGAAGTGGCAAAACGACTATTGTTTTGATCATCGCCCATTCAAAAGTTTTAATGCAGACAATGCTGACTGGAAAAGTGATGCCACTTGGCACAAAAATCTGTGAATTCTTATTAATTTTAGCAAAACCAAGAAAATAGGGAAGAAACACACTTCATTTCAAAAGTAGTATAGTGGAGCTGGGCTAGGAGTATAGTGGAGTTCCTCCGTTATTCCATCCTCTGGGGAGGACTCTGCATACCAAAATTATACCTTGAATTCTACATCTCTTTCAAGTCAAAACCACTTCACGAGATCATACTAATAATAGTCATATCAACCTTGTTTTTACTTTTACTTAACAAGATCATCCAGTGTCACTAACGAAAGTCGCCTGACCGTGTCCAAAATTATATCGAGTTGCTTCAAGAGTAACTGCTTTTTGGCGCATCTTATTTTTCAGGGCTCAAAATGCATTTGTGGGATTAGGTGCACTGGTGCTAGCCCGATTAAATCTCGCTTATAGCAGCCCGTCAAACAGTTACAGCCCTGGACAGCGGAGTTTGTGTTACACAGACTATACTGGTGCACCCAACTAATCTCCGAGCAGATACTACGGTGCCATAAGATAGTATCAAAGCTGGCCAAGGATCATAGCTGGCCAAAGGGAGTCAAATGGGCACCTGTGGGATGTGTACTATATTATGCCACCGTGGATCTGCTTGGAGATTAGCACCCAACCTAAAAAACTAGGTGCACGACATGTGATAAAGTAGAATATCAGAAAAACCTACTAAGGCCCCGTTCATACTAACTTAGCCTTGCAAATCGGATTCAGGTAAGTTCCATTAATTATAGTTTATATAATACTTCTCACCGTGATGTGATTGCACGATTGTTGTAAAAAAAATCACATCCAACAGCAAACTGGTTCGAGCTACATTCAACGCCCAGCTCCCCACGCCCCCCCACCCCAATCTGTTTTTACTACCTTACTTTATTTTATTTTGTATCGTCACTAGATCATGCTGTACTTAAGGTCTCATTGATGTATTACTCCGCGAGTGGGTACCCTAAAAGAGATCCGAGCCAAAAATGAACGGCTGCACGGACGCATGTTTTTAGCGGTGAGAAATTCCCTTTTAGCCAGCAGAACTGATCTCAAAAGTTTTGATGATTGGTGAAAGCTTATTTGTAACTGAAGAAATTTTGCAGCCGCGCGCTAGGTCGGAGGTACACAGTCGTGGGTTCTGAGTGGTGCGGTTGTACACTAGCAGCGAAAAAGTGCCTTTTGTGGGGATTGACTAATCGTAGTTTGTAATTGCTATAAAAAAAGTTCCTACGTATATTTTACGTTGGCAATTTTTTCCCACGATATAGGGTAAATGTGCTCGACACAGAATGAAAAATCTGCTGAAATTTCACGTAGCTTCATTATGAACGCGCCCATTTAAACCACGAATTATAACATAGAAGTCTATGGGAAGAAGAAACTCATCAATGAGACCTTAAGGAATGCTCACAGCTAGATGCGCAAAGGTTAGGTGTGACAGGTCGTTAAATGTACTATGACAAGCTGCTACTGCACAGCGTGCCACTGAAGCGGGTGTGTTACGCCAAAGGGCGGTTATACCGGCTATACAGATATAGATGAAAAAGCTGGTGTGTTACGCCGAAGGGCTTTTATACCAGCTATATATGGATACAAAGAAACAATGAAAGGCTGAACAAGTATTTCAGTTTTCATACAACAATAACATATGACTGTGTAGCTAAAAATATCATACCACTTCCTGTGTATGCGTGAACTACACAAAGCACACAACAAGGTGGCTTGAGAAAAACAGCTTACATAACTCATTAATATGCATTATCATATAGCCAGGCGCCGCGGACCAATCAGAAGGCCCCGTTCCACGTTGGTTATGACGCCGTAACACGTAGATTCAGGCCAGGCAGGTGGGTATCGCTCCCCTGATTGGTCAGAATGAATCGACACCGGCACCGGTGTCGATTTGCATCGACACCGGCACCAGTGTCGATGCAATGTCCTGATGCAGTGTCCTGCCTGGCCTGAATCTACGTGTTACGGCGTCATGCGTCAGCATAAAGGAATGCTTTGTACAGTGTGCAGTCCATGTTAGAGTTAATCCAAACATTATTACTGTTCTCATTCCTTCAAATTTATTGAATATGTACAACTATAACTTAGGATTGAATAGCAACACACTTGTCCCAGCAGAAGGGAATTTGTCATTATGTCAAGCCTTGGAAGTCTTGAATAAAGGATGTATGTATTATAAAGGAATTTGTTGCTTAAATTGGTAAGTTTGTGTAGGCTATATGATAATAACGTTAATGCCCCGCCTTATCCTCGGTGTATATGGTGAGATAATCCCTGGTCAGGTACGATAACCACCTCATAAACCACCTCGTTCGCTACGCTCACTCGGTGGTTTATTCGGTGGTTATCGCACCTGACCAGGGATTATCTCACCATATACACCTCGGGCCGGGGCATTAACCCTTTATTATACAACATTCCTCACAAAGGGCGCGTGGGACCACTTTTTGAACTTCAGAGGTAGAGCCTACTCAGTAGATTACTAGATTTGTTTCTACCATTTTTAATCATTTTTCCTCACAAATTTCTTCTTGGGGAAATTTTGCTCAGATTAGTCCATTTTTCCACCAGAGGGGAGCACCAATATTTTCATAGTTCATATCTGGACAGTTTTTGTTTGTTTTTTTGTTTTTACTTTTGCCATTTCTGCGGTGTAATTACAATGTCCCCACCCCCACCAACCTAAATGAAACAGTCCTGCCTGATATTATTGGCTGGACTGAACCACTGGGACAGGGGTGTAATTTTAATTTCAAAGCCAGAACGTTTCCTGCAAAAATGTGACAACCAAGAAATCACACTTGTTGTGGCTTCAAAATGAGTAAAACTAAGACACTAACAGATTTGGCTCATTTTTGGTGGAATTGCCAGAAAAATATCATAAAATCTTCAAACCATGTTCTTTTAAAAAATAGCATTTTAAGTTCACCTGTGTTGGTGGGTATCAAGCAGTTGAACCTCTAACTGAAGGCAAAGTATGGTGCTTTTTTGATAGTTACAGTAGTAGTGAAATGGGGCTTTGCTAAGGCTCATTAGCCTGGTTACCAAACCCTAGCCCGATATCAAGTATCTATCGTGCAGGGGTCTGGCAGGATGACATAGGAACTCTTCTCAATTTTGCACCTTATAGTGGGCAAAAAACTCCACCAATAGAACAGTAGCAGGATCAGCAGGAGGTAATTACACCCCTACCATGATTGGTTAATGACCCCCAACTGTATTTTTTGAATCCCTAACAGTGACCACTAAGTACCTGAATCGCTACTGTGATAGCCTGCTGACCAACTGTGGTGTGTTGAAGCTGGCTACCTGTGGTGTGAGTGGTCATCAATCCTAGCTAGGTTCTCCTCCCTCTGATCAAGGGCCTTCGAGAACCTTTCTACAGCCATCCTGCCAGACCCCAACACGAAAGATATCTGAGGTTGGGGTATGGTATCCAGCCTAAAGGCTCATGTGCTTGTATGTGCAAAGTATACCTGGTCACTCCTACTTTTCTCGACAAGTGAGTTGTGTTCTTTTGTGTGCAGAGGTTTGACACTTGGGGCTTATACCTGAAAATCAAATATATAGGGCAACTGACTTAACATCACCATCTGAATCTACCAGTGCAGTCCCATACCACATGTTCGGGCTGCGGCCTGTATACATAGCTAGAATTGAACTTCATCCCATGGATCAACAGAATTTGATCCGGACGGCCATGCAATGGGGTTGCTTTACCGCTTGTGCCGCACGGACATCACCACACCTCAATGTCGTTCTTCCTGACCAGATTTTCAGCTGCAGTTTCTACTAACACTACTGTACAAGTACAAAACTCTCCATTCTTAGTCAAGAGGTCAAGCAAGGATTAGTGGTCCCACTCAAGGGGTTAAACCTCTACAAGAGTGCTTCAGCTTGACATTGGCCTCCTGCATATTCAGTAGCCACACTATTGACCTGATAGGGATACAAAATAACATGACGGCATAGTTCTGTCTAAAGATTACTGTAGATTCAAGTAATTTTGCTGCCCGTAAGTTTTACAGCATGGTAAAAAAGACAAGAGTTTGCAGTGTTTCTGAACCCACCATTGAAACATCCGAAGTATTTGTAGCGAAACACAGAACATATGGTTCCAATGTTTTCTGCAAAGTTTCAATCAAAGCACAGCAAAAATGTCTCGATTTACAGTAAGTTACATCAGCTTGACACGTTTAAAATTTCGGGCAAGTGAAAAGTTGGTTCGGGCAAGTAATGTACTTGCCCGATAGGACAAGTGAATTTTTATATTAGAAAAGTTGTCCAACCCTGAAAGTGCCTTTCTCAACATAACATCAAGCCAGGAATGCCGGGAATTGAACCCCTAACCTCCTAATCCGGTGACCAACAAGTCGATGATCGAAACCAGTGCTTGCTGTGATTCAGACAATTTACAAAATCGCCCAGAATAGAAAAGACATACATGAAAACAGTATGTATAGTTTTGCATCCTTCCTAGAACTGTAGCTCCACCTTTACTAGATATTTGAGTTCCTTTTCCCATTTATCCATGCAATAACCTCAAGTTAAGTATACTTCACTACAAATTACTACAAGTTTACTACTTTTGCTACACTAAAATGGGAACTTGCAGCAGCTTTCTGATTAAGAAATGTATAAAAAGTATGTACTTATTTTTTTTAAATAAGGTTTAAGACTTTCAATATCAAAATTTATCCGAGAGACAAATTTAGTTTAGTTTGTTATACTTCAAACTTAAAACATGACCCATACTACCACAATATTGATGTACTTTATCCTTTGACCTCTGACCTTCCAATGCCCCCTAGAGGGGTTGGCTCAGGCCAATATAGCCACATGGTCTATATAAAGGCCATTGATTGATTGATTTCAAATATTTCAATCCACAAACAGGACTTGTTCTAGTTCCTGTACCTTTCTTTAAGGTATCTCGGTTGGCTAAATTGGCATTTTGACCTTCCACTGTTTTCTTATTAATGAATTAAGAAAGAATGGAGCCATAACGAACGTTGATAGATGGGCATTAAAGAATTCTAAATCTGATTTTTTGGGGGCAAAATTGATGACGTCATCATTTTTATTACCTCTGATACTATTTTTTTCTATGACATAATACAGCACTTTGGTACATACCACTGTAATGAAACTTCGTTTTTCGTTGCATAATGATGGAAGCTACAAACGTGGTGTTGCGCAAACTGATATCTACTAATGATCTGTAGTAATTAGAAAATGTTTGTTTTCATCTAATTAAAAAAATTTAATTCTTAATAACTACAGATCGTTAGTAGATATCAGTTTGCGCAACACCACGTTTGTAGCTTCCATCATTATGCAACGAAAAACAAAGTTTCATTACAGAAGTATGTACCAAAGTGCTGTATTTTGTCAAAGAAAAAAATAATATCAGAGGTAATAAAAATGATGACGTCATCAATTCGGCCCAAAAAAATCAGATTTAGAATTCTCTAATGCCCATCTATCAACATTCGTTACGGCTCCATTCTTTCTTAATCTATTAATGAGAAAACAGCGTAAGGTCAAAATGCCAATTTAGCCAACCGAGAAACCTTAAAAAGCCACTTTTCAAGGTGATCATATTATATTTTTAGAATAGGGTCCTTTGATATTCACTAAAATGGCAACTTATCGAGATCCTACCTACCTCAAGAACGGAAAATGTGTCACAAAAATAAGTTCGTAAGATCATAAATTCTGAATAATAACATTCTCATATTACTGACATCTGTCCACAGTTTAGATATATATATTCTTTTAATCTTAAGTGTATTGCAAATTCTTGCCCGTGGGCTAATTGCAGGTAACAGTTAACATGAAAGATTCAAACAGTGTAAAAACAATATCATCTATTATATATTAAGTGTCTTAAACTAGTAAAGGCTAACTCTAGATCCAATCATATACATCAAAATGTAAACATCTTTTTGGTAAACAGGTCTTATCAAAAACAGAAATATGCAAATTTATGTGGGTAGGTTGTGAAAAAACAAAGAAACATACAATCAGACAGAAACAGGATGCTTTCGAATTTGAACACAAAAATCTTTTCCGTTTTGTATACATTTCTTGTATCGATACACGTCATCATTGCATAACTCATGATAACAGGATATCAAGTATTTTGTATATGCATATCAAAATATTACGCAGAACTACAAAACCATTTTTCTTCTTAGACCAGTCAGAAAAAAAGGACATAAAGAAAATATTACTGAATTAGAAAATGAACACAGGCATCCACACGTTTTGGTGCTTACCGGTCAAAGAAATAACAAGAGCGAAGTAGAGTTTATACTAAATCATAGTAATTTCTACCAAGTTTCTACTGTGACACATACACAGACAGTTACCCTTGTTTACATGAAGATAGGATTTTAAAATCCCTATGCACAACGATACATATCACTTTGACATATTGCCAGGATGCAGTCATAAACAGGGCTCGAAATATTACCTGCATATGTAGGTTAGTGCAGGTAAAATTGGACCTGTGCAGGTATTTCTGGTGTCTACCTACACCTAACTTGCACTGGTCCATGTACTGGCCATGGGTTTTATACATAAATGTCCTATAATGTAGGTATATGTGGATTGTTATTAGCTGCATTAAATGTTACCACCTATAAAGCTTAAGTTAAAAGAATAAAATAGCAATGGTTCCTGAACATTTTTATTAGATTCTTAAATTAAGAAGGTGCAGATAAAATTTGTCTGGTGCAGGTAATTTTCAATGTTACATGCACCAGTGCAGGTATGCAGGAAAAAGTATTTCGAGCCCTGATAAATCACAGGTTGCACCTGGGCAACCTTTAAATTTTCCCCAAGGTTGCCCTAAAGGTGATTTGATTATACTTCAAAGTTTTGCTGAGTCACTATGCGCCAATCAATAATGGTAGACTGATCATTATGGACATTAATAGGTACATGTACATATCTTTAGGCACACAAATCGCAACCCAAAAGGAAAAGCTACACAAAATTGCAAGACTACAATTTGTTTAAAGTCTGATTCTTGCCAAACCTGGCAAATTGCATATGTAAATATTCAGGGCATAAAAACATGACACTATTGCATAACACAAACATTTAGAATAGAAGCAGTTAGCTTGTATTTATTGTTACCACCAAAAATTAGGGAATCGCGGTACTGTTTGTTAACTCAGGAACTATGAAATAATGCTATAACAAAAATGTATTGAATTATGACTCTAAACATCATAAAAGAATTGTTTTTATCCAGAATATATCATTAATTCTGCCACCTAAGTCAGTTGGGCACCTTTCATCCTAATATCACGACTCAACTGTTGAACCAACAATGGACTCTTTATTTAGATTTGCAAATTGTATGTACTTATTCATATTGAAATCAGCTACGTGTATAATAATATCCAGCTAAAATGCACAGGGCCTGAGGCTAATACATTAACTATAATACAGGTGGATATTATATATCCTCTTCCTGACACGACGCATTAATTTGAAACATTAATTCCGAGGGAAGATAATACAGACGGTCGTGAGTCGACGCCGCGGACATGAAAAGAGGGAGGGGGCGTAAGGGGTCAGCTGTGATACCTTTCTTTCAATTCATATCAGCGCCTATACAGGAATGAGTACACCCACACACCTTTCCCTGAAACCCCAACGCGACTTCCTGGTGCATTTCTAGTAGTAACATACTACAAGTACCTGAATCATCATCCATTGCTAACTTCAGTCTCCAGCAAATGCTAAATGGGATGCTGAAAAAAAATTGGTCAAAATTTGCCAAGAAAATTTAAAATAATTTGCCAGGAATAAACGAATAAGTAGGCCATAAGGCAAAAGGCAACATGTTAGCAACATGTTGACAATTGTTTTCCATATGTAGCTTTTTTTTTCACAAGCGGTAGCAAGCCCCAAAGTTGTGCCCTTGGGAAAGGCACTTTACTACTACTACTAGTTATTTTGTCACTTGACACAAAAAATGAAAAACCAAGCTTCAGTAAGAGATATCTACATGGATGGAAGGTAAAGCTAGAGGTCCTGTATCTGATGAGAGCATGTTAAAGACCCCACCACACTTATTGAAAAGAGCAGTACCCGAAAAAATACTTTTTACAGTCAGGTTGTCCAAGTGGCAACCTGCGTCAAAATCCAGGTTGCACCAGCAACATTTCAGGTTGCCCCATTTTTAAGTTGTCACTTCCTTCAAATCAGATGCATATCCATTATCTTTTCTTCCAGTTATATGTGACAATGTACACGTAATATGTTTTATGTTATCACAAAAAAACAAGGTTAAGCACGTAGGTAGGGGGGAAAGGCAGTGCTCCAACTGCAAAATTTCAGGTTGCGCAGTGTGCAACCTGGGTATAAAACTAAGTTAGTGCACCAAGCAAAATGTGGTTACATTTTCAAGCGGGCAAGTGGGTATTTTGCACTGAAAGAGTAAGGTTCCATCCCAGTATGAGTGGATGAAACCTTACAGTCTAGTCTAACGCAGCTTGAACTTACTACAAACAAAACTTGAAGGGTTCTCCCCAGAATTTTTTAGTATAGTGGAGGGGCTGGCAAAAATAACCCGCACCAACGCGCTGCACTTTCATGAAAATGGGTTCATTTTGCAATGACAGAGGGTGTCAAATACTACAAGTATAATATATTGTTGTGATTCCTTTGTTGTGAAGTGGCGAAATGACTATTGTTTTGATCATTGCTCATTCACAAGTTTTTGCAGACAATGCTGACTGGAAAAGTGATGACACTTGGCACAAAAATCTGTGAATTGTCAGTAATTTTAGCGAAACTAACAAAGAAAATAGGGAAGAAACACACTAAATTTGAAAAATAGTATAGTGGAGCTGGCTGAGAGTATAGTGGAGGGCCTCCCTTATTCCACCCTCTGGGGAGAACCCTGAACCTGGTGCTACTGGTACATCTAATGGCAGTTCACAAACAAACATGCGAGAGAGACTACAATGAGACCATTTTCTGAGAAACGTTTTACAATGATGGCAAACATTCCGCGAAACCACACAAACACAATGCTACTCTGGTTATGGTTGTGACGAATTTAAAGCAATTCATTGAAAGAAAAAAAAGAGCATCTTCGACCCAAATGCTTCCAATTATCAACATGACCACAAAAAATTTATACGTTCAAATCCTGATATTCATAAACAATAAAACATAACATCACCATCATCATCTGTGCCTTAGATAGCATTACATTAGACAGATAGCATCTGCACTAGATACCATCTGCAAATCAATCTTTATTAGTCACTGCTGATGTCTGACGTTTGTCTCATTCTGTCCCACTTTCTTTTCATTCCCTCTGCTACATTCCTTAAGCTTTACTGACACTTTCGAGCTGTACGTTGAAAATTATGTTCTTGAAGTCCAGAAAAAAAGAGCGAAAAATACCTCAATTTTCAACGACAAATCAAAAATCAGAAACAGTTCAGGCAAGTCCACCAGGTTTTACTTTCTTCCCATACTGAATTATTTAAGCCTGATTGGCATTTTCAGTCGGCTAGCCTGCTTGATACTATAATGGGCAACCTTACTGTCGGCAAAGAAAAGGAGTAAATATTTAAGACATGTCAATTTTAAACTCAGATATTTAGGAAACCTGCCAAAAAGGCAGTCTTCTTATTTTTATCTTCTCCATAACAATGTGTTGTTGATAATACTTGATAAGACTACAAACATTCTTCCCTTCCTTGCCATTGTTTCAAGACAATATTCTTCTTGCTTGTGTCTGGGAATCGAACCCGGTGACCTAAAGTCACTGTGAGCACTGCCTTGGCACACATAAACACATCTTCCTTCTGCTCCGTCCTAAAAACATCAATGACTACAGCCACTGGGGTATTTTTAGCAGCCCATCCGCTCCATCATTCGCGTATAGATCGGTAAACCTGACTATTCCCATTGAGAAAGAGAGAAAAATCGCCGGCCAGATTTTCTTTCGTCTCCCTCCAACCAAGGTTCTTGCCACACCTCCTAGCTAGTGAAAACCTCTCTTTCCGGCGATGGCGGATTTTAAAAATGTTTAAAAATCGCGACGATCGCTGGTCTTGAAAGCTATTCCTGCACGATCTGTGTTGTTTAGCACCACAGAGAGCTCGTATAGAGCTGGTAGGATGGAAGGGTTACCGCACAAGCTGTTTAGTAGGCAAGTCACCTACGCAAACCCGGTCGCTCGCGGACTCGAAGCGACTGGAAGTGGGTCTGATCGGCCCAGGTACCGAGGGGTGTGTGTACATACAAAAATCAACAAATACAGCCAAGGCGGACAATTTATCGTGCCGATTACAACTTACCGACGGGGGTGATGATGTTGAGAACCGATCCACAGGCTTGTCGTGTTGGCTAGAGCCGTGAGAGATGCAGTACGGCCAGATTTCTGCGGGATATCACCGTAGCTCCGACACAGCCTCCGCCATCTTGCCCACATTCAAACACCTTTGTTTAGAAAAGAGACTCGCTCACGTGATCCGCCCAGGCCAATCAGCGTGAAGGTCGATGTGCTAAAAATAGACGAGGCTCAGTCCCATTTAGGCCGGCAAGTTGAGTAGTATGAAATAATCTTGGCATAGAATATTTTTTAGGAGGATAGATCAACCTTCTTGGACAAACCAATACACATTTCTCACGCGGCGGCCATGGCAGATTGAAGACGAGGTCAATGAGGCAAACAGACAAAACTTATTTCTGAAATCAGCTCCTATTTAGTTTTTCTCCAGACCTCACAAATTTTCACAATATAAGATAACTAGAGTTCGGCGACCTCATACCTCCATGAATATTTAGAGCTTTTGTAAATATCATGATGCAATTGACTGACACATTAACATAATTTATGCATGGTATTGTTCACCATTGACTAACGTACACATGTCACAATAATGGAATTCCCATCATTAATTATAAAGCGGTTTAGCAATTTTTACATAAATTATGCAAATAAGTTCCTCATTACCATATTTGGTATCTGGTTATAATCCACTCATCATAATTAACATGTGATACATTTATTGAAGCCCAGTTATTGAAAACAATCGAATTATACAATTTCCTCATTAATTATGCAAATTAAGTCCTCATTTGCATAACATGCATATCATTATGAACATCTTTGCCCAAGGTACCTGCATGCCTAATATGATGCCAATCCCTCAATCCTTTCTGCAGTTATCCTCTTTGGAATGTCTTGACAAAAACGCCCCTGCAGTTCCAAAATTAAATGTTAGGGGGCTGAAACCTGCCCCACTTTGTCATGACACTAAAAGCTATCCATCACCTAAATATGAAGACCATAGCATGTCTGGAACAAGAGATACATCGAAAAAACTGATAGGATAGAATATCCTCATTAATTATGTTAATGTACTCCTATTTTGCATAATCTGTATTTTATCTTGTACAACATTGTCTAAGGTACCCATATACCAAAAATCATGAAAATCCGTTGTCCCCTTCTTGAGTTATCCTATTCAGAAGTTTTTGACAAAAATGCCCCTGCTATCCCAGAACTAGCCGCTAGGGAGCCCAAACTTATGTCACTTCTTCCTGAGAACAAGAGCTGTCTAACACGCAAAAATCGTGACCATAGCATTTTCAGAACACCGAGATAGCAAAACCGGAAGTTGCGCTGCAGTACCAAGGGGAGTCGCTAGGGGGCCCAAAATCTAATCATTTCCAGCTTTCATCACACACTACTAACACACCAAGTATGAAACCAATCCACCAAACCGTTCTTGAGTTATCTTGTTTACACACACACAGACACACACACACACAAACCTAGGGTAAATTTCTTGTTTACACACACACAGACACACACACACACAAACCTAGGGTAAAATATAACCTCCATGACATTTCATGGAGGTAATAATAAATCTT
The DNA here is from genome assembly GCA_019207045.1 of Branchiostoma floridae x Branchiostoma belcheri. NCBI lineage: Eukaryota > Metazoa > Chordata > Leptocardii > Amphioxiformes > Branchiostomatidae > Branchiostoma > Branchiostoma floridae x Branchiostoma belcheri. The sequence goes on from CM033034.1 coordinate 17,676,406, forward strand.
ATAATTAGAGTTATGCAGCGAAATATGTAGCAATGTAGACTCGCGTACTGATCCCATAGTCCCTTAAGAGATGCAAAATAAAAACATAATAATGCAAATATTTCACGGACATGTAGCCATTCTCTTATTGGTCAATTTTCTAATTTCCATGCTATCATTGGTTGAATTGCTTATTATGATGGACAGTCTGTTGTTTGCCTCATTGAACTCATTTTAGATCTATCATGGCCGCCGCGTGAGAAAGGTGTATTGTTGCTTGTATTGTATACCATTAAAGAATCTCTTGGTGTTACACACCAGGTTTAGAGAAGATACCGACACTGACGTTTAGCCCTACCTGATTGTATGAAGGTTTTCTTATTATCCCATATTATTAAATTGATAGCATTTTATTATCCTATCTTGTTTAATCAGTAGAATGTTAAGATCCATTCTGTATTCTTTTGCGTGTGTGTATAGTTTAAAGTTGACTATACAAATGTCACTGTACTTTTTGTTGTGTCAATAAAGCTTGTTATTTGAACCTTACCCCCGCATGGCCTCAATGAAAAGCTAATCTCCAAGAAGATCCTACGGTAGCATAAGACAGTATCAAAAGTTGGCAGAGAAGTGAAGACGGCATAGGGGTGTATTTCGTTACATGGAAAATGGACACCTCTTGGCTGACTACACTCCTTGGCCAGTTTAATTGGTAATATCTTATGCCATCGTAGGATTTGCTTGGAGATTATGTATGAAAAGCGGCCTGCAGGACGATTTAAGCTTCTCGTGAAGAAATAACAAAGGTTCAAACAAACAAGCACCGGAAAGGACCCATCCTCTTCTCGGTAAGTGGGCGGGTTCTTTACGTACTCGACGTATTCGAGGTGTGGCTCTCCTCAAACAACGGAGGGACGTCATTGATCAAAGGCACTCATTTTCCCCTAAGCGAAATGAGGAAATTCGTGTCATTACTTTACGTAAAGTACCTTTTCCAAGAAATGACTTTTATTTAACCTCTTTACTTTTCCATTACTAAAGGTCACAACTTCGGGGCATATCAGGGGGTTCCAACCCAGTACCTCTGGATATCTACTTCTTAGGTTAGTTAACTGCGCTCCACTACATTGTATTGAATGATTGGTCTATGTAAAGTCGGACCGCTAGAGTACGTAATAAAAAAAAAAGCTGAAAACACAGTTTGTCGGACCCAGTATCTGCTCGGAGATATATCAATATCCAACCTTTAAATCAAGGCAGTGCGTCAGAAAACGAGGAAACAAGAGAAAATGCTCAAAATATTTCGCTCGGAAAGTTAACACCGTCACTAGATCTCACTAGCCTGGGTAACTGTTACCATTCAATTCGAATGACCTGCCCGGAAAAAATTGATACAAAAACATGCATAAAGGGATCGTATCTAGACTAAACGCACATAGCCTAGTATCTAGCCGTATAACATAGACCTCCAGGAGTCCTGAGTCTCTTCTGTCCTCTCTCGAGTATCTTGTGTCTTTTCTTGTCTCTTCTTCCTAAGACAGGACACAAGATATGACTGGATACCAGGCTAAAACCCTCAAACGGGAAGTTCTTCATCTGTGTCATCCTGTGTCAAAAATAGACACCACCACTATCTCTCTTGACGCCTGGGGATAGATAAAGATGTTTCTTATAGTAGTAGTATGTGAATTATGTGTTATCGAAATGATGAAAGACTTCAAGCTATTGAATGCTTACTCCACCCTCACACTCAGGGTTGACATCGCGGCAAAGCCTAACGATATCGTTAGGCTTTGCCGCGATGTCAACCCTGAGTGTGAGGGTACTCTAACGTCACTGGATTCAATAGGCCGCTACTGAATACCGCATATCAAAGGCCCAATTTGCACTTGTCATTTCAACTGTAGTACAGATTCGAGAAACAATAACTTTAAAAGTTTAAACAATAGAACTTCTTCCGCTCTTAGTCACAGAATATTTTTTGTAATATTCATAAGTTTCTATCAGGAATTTGGCTTACTTTCCTGACACAAACAAACAAACAAACAAACACGCAATGAACTTCGGGATCTCTGACGTCAGGACTAGCAAGGCCTAAGAATTTTGGATATAACATAACGTTAACATAACAGTTTGTATTATATATTTTTAGCTAGGAGTTGTGGCATATAGCTAACTTGCCGAGGTGTAACCTCAATACGACAGTACTAGTATTTGCCTCAGGCATGGTGTACCATGCCTCAGGCGCGGACGTTGGACCATAGCAAGTAAATTTTATGTATGACATCCTATGCAGAGTGCAAAAATAATGAGATAGCGCGAAAAAACAAGATGGCTTAATTTCGAAAATAGACACCATAACAAGATTTGAAGCGACAAAACGTGTCATGACAACTAACTACTAAATGAACTTGTGTAGTAAAAGTGATACTATTATGGTATACACTGGTATTACTTGCCAAGCTGGCAACTTCATTCGTGGCTTCCATATTTGGTGGCACTGTTACAACTATCCAGCAAGTTTCACTTCTACAACTATAGCCATGGCTACCTCCCTAGTGTCACTTCTACAAGTACGATTATTAGGCTACAACACAACATGCTATGTTTGCCTATTTGGGTCTATCTGACCATCCCGAAGAGGAAAAAAATTATTGTTTTTTTCTATCTGAATCAGGCGAAAATTAATGATCACGCTGATGTCATCCATAGAATTTGCTTGCTGTGGCCTTATATAGAAGAGGCCTTCTTTATATAACGTCCGTGCTCGTCTGTTACGCATTTTCATGGATATTCGATTCCTTCAAACCAAGGAGCTTTTATCAGGGGGTGATAAACATGATAAAAGCTCCTTGTTCAAACGGACAAGTCGTCCTTAGAAAACTCACTCCTTGACATATGAATAGCTTGACTCGAAGTATATACGAAGGACGTTATGTAACAACCAAGGACGCCGTATATGAGATATAATATAATATAATGTCCTTGGTAACAACGTTACATAACGTCCTGTACGTACAAAGTCATGCATCTGTGCTTGGAGGTCAATGACCTACCGGTCAACCGTCAGTCACCTGTCAACAATAGTCAACTGTGACTATGTCGTAAAGCTAGCATCCTATTCGAATCCAGGCTGGCGTTTTCACAGCTATAAGTTGCTGCGTTTACTTTTGTTGAGTTTGACTTCTCCTTTGAAGGTAGTGGTTAATAACTGTCCCATGATTTATGATATCCTCAGGAAATTTTACGTCATGTAAGCAGTAAAATATAATTTTTATAAACAGCGACCGTAATGCCGCAAGGCAATTAGCTGATGCAACATGTAGGTAACATGTTAGCACCCCCAAGCATACTGGTTGCCAAGGCGGATGTTCAGTACTGCAAGGAGGTTATATCAGATATAACCTCCGCTTGAGTATTGTAAGTTCACGGGGATTTAATTTTCCTATCACGAACTTAAAACCACCTCAAACGTTTTTCCGTGTACTGTAAGAGACAACCTAAGCGAGGTCTTAGATCCTGAAAAAAAAACGGGAAAACACACTTTCGAAAGACAACAAGTGAGCCAAAACGTTTTAATTTTAGTAAGGAATCTACAAACAGATTTAGAAAAATAGAATAGAATAGAGTAGAGTAGAGTAGAGTAACGTAGAGTACAGTAGAGTACAGTAGAGTAGAGCAGAATAGATTAGAATAGAATAGAAAAGAATAGAAGAGAAGAGCATTGAATAGAATAGAATAGAATAGAATAGAACAGAATAGAATAGAATAGAACAGAACAGAATAGAATAGAATAGAATAGAACAGAATAGAATAGAATAGAATAGAATAGAATAGAATAGAGCAGAATAGAATAGAATGGAATGGAATAGAATAGAATAGAATAGAATAGAATAGAATAGAATAGAATAGAATAGAATAGAATAGAATAGAATAGAATAGAATAGAATAGAATGAAAAAAAATAGAATAAAAATAGAATTAAAAAGTTACTCCGGATCACGTTTGAAAAGCGTATTAAAGAATTTGTCATTTCATTATCTGCTTGGAGATTACCCATATGCCTCTTCAGTTTATAGATGCTGACATTTGTGCAGTGACGTCACAGCAAAGCGCTGACGTCACCACCTACGTTTCCAAGAAGTGCTTTGCCGGCCGTTGCCACGCGTCCGCGTTGTTTGATTGATTGATTGATCAAACAGCATGCAAATGAGGCATCATAAAGGAAAGGGCTTCAGTCTCCACCTGAAGCATTGGCTATGGAATATGTAATCTCCAAGCAGATCCTACGGTAGCATAAGATAGTATCAAAAGCGAGAGGAGTGAAGCCGGCTTAGGAGTGTGTTTCGCTACCTCAACATGGCAAATGTACACCTCTTGGCTGACTTCAATCCTTGGCCAGTTTAGTACTATCTCAAGTTGGTACTATCTTATGCCATCGTAGGATCTGCTTGGAGATTATGGAATATGGGCAGTCGTCAGTGTTGCATTTTGCAGGGCTCAAGGCAGTAAAGATATAGTGCCAAATTAATGATCGTAAAAATCATCCTTCTTTTGGCCCTATCTAGAAACCTTTTTGTTAGAGGTACCGGTAGAGTCCAATAATTAAAAGTTTATTTGCAAGTTCTTGCCCTAGGGCTAATTGCAACATGAAACATACAGAATACATAGTAAATATGCATAAAAAAGACTTTGATATAAACAATGGTGACAAGTGGAAACAACGACTGGTCTAGCAATAATATGGACTACTGAGAGCTATGATCTAAGCTAGCATTTAGGGTTTGACTTCTTTTCGCAGTGGGAGACGAAGTGTCTCACTTTTTCTATGATGAGTGGGTTATGTGACGTTAACAGGGTTATAGTTTTGTTTTTGTCAGGAAACGTAATGTAACCTGGATACCAGACCCTCGCGCTAAACTACTGTATATAGTCCTTTCGCCCAGGAAGGTCACAAGCTCACCGGTCTCTACTGGCACCCAGAGCTTGACTGGCACTCGGTCTCTGATATCTATTCCGCGAGTGCTGTGCTGTGTTTGGCGGCGGGGAAAGTTGTTTCCCGGGCCGAAGAGATTTGTGACCATAGTACGGCGGTCTGGTACTGAGAGTCGTTAGACTTTAATAGTCACTAAGCTTTCTTCTATTGGTCAAAATTTGTTCAGATCACATAATTGATGCAAATGTATGCATTCATTAAATTACTGTGATGACCAGGGTGCGACAATAAACATGTTTTGTGCAACTTTGGGCATATATGCAATTGTGTATGCGCAATTGTTCTTGACGAAATTAGTTTCTTCGTGTGCATCTTGTGATGTGTACTGATTAAGGAAAGGTAGTGTGAGAAAGAACATACACAGGTGGAATACACCGGATGGCTGTCTGAAACGCCTGAAGTCTCCATAATCATATATCCAGTTGCTTGAGTAACTGCTTTTTGGCGTAACATAGACTTGCAGTATTCTGCTGAAGCCTTATGGCAAAAGAAAAAGAAGTACAAAAAAAAAGAAGAAGAAATAAAAAAGAGAACACCAGCAAAACCAATTTTGGCGTAACATAGACAGGTATTGCAGTATTCTGCTGAAGCCTTATGGCAAAAGAAAAAGAAGAACAACAAAAAAAGAAGAAGAAATAAAAAAGAGAACACCAGCAAAACCAATTTTTCCCTTTCAGGAACCATATTAAAACTTCTATGTCTCAGTCAAATTCCAATATTTTCTTGACGTTAGAAATAAGTCATATTTGCCATAAGGAGTTACTTGGCAGCTTTTAGTAAACCCTAAATCACAATGCAAAGACTTAAAATATCATCTTGCAATATACGTGCGTGACAACATCCATGCGCAAACCATCAACGTTGCAACCCCCAATGAACTCGAGTGTATATGGCTTAAAGTCCGTCCACCCCGTCTTCCTCGGGAAGTACCCAGTATTGTGGTATGTGCTGTTTACAGCCCACCTAATTCACCACATACCGGAGTCTTGATTGACCACCTGAGTGCAGCAGTCGACCGCTTCAGATCGGAGTCCCCCGATGTAGGAATCTGCATCGCGGGAGATTTCAACCGAGCTGAGATCCAGGATGTATGCCGGGGCAATCGACTACGACAAATTGTGACAATGCCTACCAGACTTGATGCCACTTTAGATCTAGTGATTACAAACCTCGACCATCTGTACCTTCAACCCACACTGCTTCCACCGCTGGGTGCTAGCGATCACAGCATAGTGTACTTACAACCCAGATCGCATTCTGACACAACCAAAACCAAAACAAAACTGGTGAGACCGATGCCTGATTCTAAAGTTAGATCGTTTGGTCAATGGCTGGTAGCCCACGATTGGTCTGATGTCCTGTCCGCCAAAGACACTCAGTCCAAAACTGATGCGTTCTACCATACTATGAACCAAAAAATCAACCAGCACTTTCCCGAGAAAACCATCAAAATCAACTCAAGTGACAAGCCCTGGATTAGCCCCAAAATCAAACACTTGATACAACTGAGACAACGAGCATTCGAATCAGGCAAAACCGACAAATGGAAGAGACTACGAAACAAAATACAACATGAAATCAAGAAAGCAAGAAAGACCTTTTACAAAAACAAGGTCAGAACTCTCAGGACAGAAAATCCCTCAAAATGGTACAGCATGATTAAGACAATGACGAACACCGCTAACAATGGACTTACACTCAACATCGACGGACTTTCCCCAGAGGATTACACCGCTATTGCTGATGCAATAAACAAGACCCTCTGCACAGTCACCTGTTCGCTGGACCCGCTCGACCTGACAAAACTGCCCACGTTCCTTCCGGCCAGACCAGTCGAAGAAGTGCTCCCATGGCAGGTGTATAACCAACTACGGCGGATCAAAGTCAACAAGGCAGCCGGTCCTGATGGACTACCAAACAAGATCATCAGGGAGTTCGCTTATGAAATCTCCACACCGGTAACGTCTATACTCAATGCGTCGCTGGCAGAAGGCTATGTTCCCGTGCAATGGCGCCAGGCTAATGTCGTGCCACTAGCAAAAACTCGTCCTCCATCGATCGATGAGCTACGGCCGATCTCGCTGACTCCCATACTTGCAAAGGTTGCTGAGGCAATCATATCACCCTGGCTATATTCTGACATCAGACATAACATTGACCCAAATCAGTACGGCTGTCTATCTGGCCACTCAACAACTCACTGTCTAGTGGACATCATAAACCAACTTGCCGAAACATCCGACCAAAGGGGTACAATAACTAGCCTAGTGACAACTGACTTTGCTAAAGCCTTTGACCGCGTGGACCACCTTCTCGCTGTCAGAAGTCTACTTGACCTTGGTGTCAGACCTTCCGTTGCCCGTTGGGTTTGCTCCTTCCTTACTGCCCGGGAGCAAAGGGTAGTTTACAAAGGCACACATTCAGCTTGGATAACAACCACATGTGGCCTCCCACAGGGCACAGTTCTAGGCCCTCTGTTATTCCTAGCACTTATTAATAGTGCAAGTCAAGGTGCATCTTCAAAACATTGGAAATTCGTTGACGATCTCAACCTTGCGGAAAGTCGTAGCATCCAAACGGTTTCCACAATCCAGTCAGACCTTAATGATCTGCACAACTGGTCAGTGTCGCGTAATATGAAACTGCACCCCAAGAAGTGCAAAGTGATGCACATATTCTTCACAAGAGTCCCCCCTCCACTGCCACCTTTGTTGATCGCAAGTGAGCCGTTGGTCGAAGTCAAAGTCGTAAAACTTCTCGGACTGTATGTACAGGCAGACCTCGGCTGGAACTCACACGTTGATCACATTGTGAAAAAAGGCAACCAGAGACTGTTTATGCTTAGACAACTGGCACAGTTCAACCTCTCCCGGGAAGAGTTAGTAAGCTGTTACAAGACTTTCGTCCGCCCTACAACAGAGTATGCAGCGCCTGCATGGCATGCTGGACTTACAACACGACAACGTACGAGGATAGAATCTATCCAGAAACGAGCCTGCCGGACAATCCTTGGTACTGATTACAAATCGTACGCGGAGGCTTGCCGAACACTGGACTTTCCCACACTCGATAGTCGGCGCGAAGACTTATGTTACAGATTTGCCAAACAGTTACTACTGTCTGAAAAGTTTAGAAACTGGCTACCACAGTACCGTAGTGAGGTTAGTGGCAGGAGAACTAGGTCCTCACAGCTCTTAGACACTATTTATGCCCGAACAGACAGATATAAAAAAAGCCCTATTCCCTACATGGTCCATCTGCTTAACAGTGTTAAAACGTAATGTCATCACAGGTGAAATCCACTGAACGGACACTATCGTAATGTGGCAGTTGCTTAACGTCAACTTAAGTTTTAAAACCTTGTATGTCATTTTCTTGTTGTAATTCTCTGCGCAGTTGTTACAGCTTTAAGGAATCTTAAATGTCAACATGATGAATATGTATTTTAGTGTTATCCACGGAATGTAGTGATTTCAGATAATACGTTATAGAGAAGCGGTTATAGCTTTTTATCAATATCTGTAGTGATTATGCAATTTAAATGAATCCGTTTAGAAATAAGATACCGTTTTTAGATAATTTATCAAGTATTTAATAGTTAAAAATGTCTGGAACATGTTAATGAAAACTTTTAGTGTTAAAGCTACTATCTGTTTGCATCGGCGCAATTCAGTCTGTCGCACATGTACAGTTCTGCGAAGCCGTTGTTTTCCAATGTACAAAGTTATTGTTTGTCAATAAACCAGTCATTATCATTATTATCTTAAGGTTGACATTATCTTAAGAAAGAAACGCGCAAAGTATCTCTTTTCATCGTGTTAAGGTGGGGTCACACGTGCGTATATATTAAAGTCCGTATGAGGCGCGCATGGGAGTGTTTACCTCCACCAGGCCCCATAGGTCGCTGGAAAAATAAAAGAAATTGGACAAACGTAAACAGGTAACATGTAAGACGAGTTAGCTGGGTCGCTAACCATATTTCTTGAGCAACTAACTCATCTGGCATGTTATGTATCTATATTTGTCCAATTTGTACTATTTTTCCCGCGACCTCTGGAGCCTGGTAGAGACTAAGAGCTTCATACGTGCACCTCAAACGGACTTCAATATATACGCATGTGTGACCCCACCTTTACACAGTTATGTGCGAATACAACCGTTTGTTTTGTCCGTCTTGCAAAAAAACCGTTATTTTGAAAATCCGGACAGACAGACAGCCTATTTTGTCAGGGCTTCGCTACTGAAAGGTCAAAATCGCTGCGCTGGCAGAAAAGACGTCATCGTTGCCATGGTAACTAACACTGTAAGCCTTCCCGCTAATATCTGCACCCGCCCACGAACCGGGGACCCAGAGTGCGAGGCACCCTGTTGAATTCTCGTCCCAGTAATATCAGCAAGATATCCGTACTGAATTAAGTCGTAAAATATCCAACAAAACCTGTCAAAACTTCCTTATGAAAGAACTTTTTAGATTAAATCTTTCTTTTTTTTTGTTTTTATGGAGAATTTTTCATAAAAGATTACAAATATTTCGACAAATATATAAAAAAACATAGTCAAAAAACTGTTTCGTGCATTTTATGAATGGAAACGATAATCTATTAACAAAATTAATATTTTCCCTGTAAAATCACAAATGTTTTTTTTTTACAAACATGAAATAACGACCAGGCATTCGAAAATATGATCATTCAAAAATCATTTCAAAAATCATAATTGGTCTTTGTATTTCTAGGAATTATAATTTGTCTCAGGCATTTGAGCCTTAACCTAAAAAAATAACTTCAATGATAAACGATAGAAAATGATTTTAAAACGAAATTTAGAATTAAAAAGACACAATTATTTTGACAAATATAAGATAATATTCAGACAAACTATCAAATATGAGAAATGTAATAAATGAATTAAAATTGGCTTCAACCATTTGAATTTCTATATCTATTCGTTCCCTTACTTCAGCAATATTCAGCCATATTCAACTCCAACCCACCCCCACCATACCCTCGAACAAACCGCCCACTCACAGCATACACAACGCCGCAGGGGATATCGCTAACATCATACAGCTATCATTTTTCATCGTCACGACGCTTTCAGGCTGGAAGTCATTAATATTCCTCGATCTAATCATCTCGACGTGATATTAAGAGAGCGACCGTTTTAATAATGATAGCCTCTTCCTACGCGTTTACACGTGCGTGTATATTCAAGTCCGTACGCTTGCATCAGTTTTGGGTATTCGATGGATGTCATCCATATATTTTATTTATTTATTTATTTATTCATTTGCAAATTCATGCCCGAAGGCTAATTGCAAGGGTACAGACAGTAAAAAGTAGCAAGTGTCTATTCTATACAGCTATCTATATACATGATTCTACATTGTTTACTGGGAGGTTTGACTTCTTCTTTGGAGGCAGTAGCTGATAAAACGTCCCACGTCTTTAATGATTAGTGGGTTCTGTGATTTTAACAGGAATATAGTTTTTTGGAGGTCTACCATCTGGAGAAAAGATGGGAATATTGTATTGCTTGTGTCGCAAAAGATTGTTTCTTTCATATAATCAATTTAATATGGCCTATTAAATGTAAAGAGGTCCGTCGATATCTCTCGCGATGGCACACGACTTCATCTACTACATGTACAGTAATTCGGACCTTTCCAATCAGATGAATATACAGTGGAAGCCGCTTAATTGCACACCCAATTTGCCAGCGAACCCCGTGCAATTATCCGGCGTGTGCGATAATGCGAAGTTACCCAGTTGGACCGCACCGCCACGAGATTTTGGGATTCCGTGCAATTGACCCAAGTGTGCGTTTATCCGACGTGCAATTAACTGGCTTCCACTGTACTTAAAACGTTAGCAACTTTTAGATTAATGCCAGTATGATGTAACGTTGAAGCAGAGGTACGCGGTTTGGGCTTCAGTTTGATACTTTTCACTTTTTGGTATGTTTTGAGATTAAATCACAGAAACCCCAATAACTACGCTTGATATCCTTTAGATCACTAATAGAGAGAGGGGAAAGAGAGGGAGAGGCGGGCTTTGTATATACTGGTGATTCGAATTGTAGAGTCAACTCAGGAGCCAATGGAAATTCATAACACAACTAATCCGATCATTTCAAGGACCAACCAGCAAGGGCAGCTGTAGGGTGAGACTCGACCGATCTTGACATGTCCATCACAATTATCAGTTCAACCAATGACAGCAGGGCAATCATCGATTTGACCAATGATAGAGTGGCTACAAATATGTGCATTTCTACGTTTTGACGTAATGTAATCTATCTATTGTGTCATTGGACGGCATAACAGGGGCTTGTAAGAGCTATTTTCTGTACAAGAAACGGGTAACATGATCAAAACAGAATTCATTAAATAGCAATAGAATAGATGCAACTAACTTCATTGACGTTTGGTCCTTGTGTTTTACTACACAGTAAACCTCTGAAACACCTGTCCTAAATTATACTTGTCTTAATAATTCAGGGATTACGTTTTGCGTCGCGTTATTGAAGGTAACTGCCTTCGCTTGACGTAGAATGAATTACGTGTTACGGTTAATGTACTAATTGATTTTGGGCAACTGTCTATGGAGTATTACGAAGATTGCATTTGGGGTAACAGTACGGCACTGCGGGGTTCGAAATTTCAGAGATAAAGAACGAATTTTCTTACGCTTTGTGTATTTTCTTATATCTTCTAAGTCATACTTTTACGTATTACGAAATTATAAATTATAAAAAAAATCGGCGAAAATGACATAATAGTGCCTCAGTAAACGAACCCCACATTGCCGCACCGGTGCCCCAAGTGCAAGTGCAGTGAGATGCCACCTTTACGAAAAGGGATGGAGGACTTTATAATAAAAAAGAAAAAAGGACTTTATAATAAAGAAAAAAGGACTTTATATAATAAAGGTTTGATCCACCCACGTCTGGAAGAACCCTTACTCTTATGGCAACTGTGCTGGGTTCTTTAATGTGCGCTGGGTGTGGGTTTTCTTATATCGAAACACAGAACCTCAAAGCTACACTGCCCTAACTACACTCAACAGAGATATTCCCTCTTTGGCAATTTGAGAAGACTGGTAGGTTTTGATATGGACAATCTATCCGACGACATTTTAGTACAGTTGGTTTTAAAAGGATCTTCTTTTCTGTCATCTGCAGACAACTCCAAACTATTAATGTTTGTGCAGACTTTCTTAATAGATACCAATCGCTTCAATAATGACTAAACATCATCCTACCAGTCTTAAGGGACTTAGTTAATCATCATATCATCAGTTTATATCTTTCAATCTTCATTTGTTGTTCTTGCTTCAGTGCTTTGCTTGCTTGTTATTTTGTTATCTTGTTTTCTTATCTTGTATTTATTTACCCATGTATTTGTATTCTTTTGCGGTGGCGGCATGAATATGAGTCATGACGTGTGCCGTTACCATGTCTTGTAAATATATGTTGCAATAAAAAAAAACCTCAAAGCTATGTCTTCACCCTTGTTTTCCTCGCCACCTACTCACTGATTTTCAAAAGAGCGCCAACTGGAAAGTTATGACCACAATGATTTGAACTTGTGGATATTGACCAAAATAACTTCAAACTTTATGATTATGCCCCAAAATTTGAGTTGTACACCTTATTACTATACGAGGCCCAGAACTTACTATGCGATGTGGGAGCGCGTGGCGCAGCGGCAGCGTGTTTGGCTCAGGACCGAGAGGTCTCGAGTTCGAATCCTGCCGTGTTACCGATCTTCTTGGAAAAGGCATTCTACAACGCTTTCCTCACTTTACTCAGGTGAAAATGAGTACCTAGCTTTGGCTAGGGTCGTCCCCTCGGATAGGACGTTAAATGGAGGTCCCGTGTCCGGGGAGAGCCACACCTCAAGCACGTTAAAGAACCCACCGCACTTAACGAAAAGAGTAGGAGTCCTTCCCGGTGTGAGTGGATCAAACCTTACAATCTGGTCTCCGGGTTGACATCTTGCAAATGTGATAGTCACCTGTTATGTCAATCCTTCCACAAATGAGGCAAAACTGAATGAAAAGATAAAATGCTGATCTCATTTCTACTTTTGATCACCTTCATTAACTGATTAAGTGAGGAAATTACCAATGCAACCTTTAGATTAAAAAAAAATCCTTTAGATAATAAAAAATAAAGAAAAAATCCCTAACCCTTTCATTCTAACACACAAACAAATTAAACAAAACGGCCACAAAGAAAATGCGTAGCGCAACATTTTAATTTCTTACTTTGATACCGCAATATCAAACCATTGGGTCTAAACTACAACAGAGCGGTGCAACAAACTCTTAGGCCACAGCAAGTAAATTTTATGGATGACATCCACGCGCTCATTAATTTTCGCCTTATTTCAGAAAGAAAAATATTTTTTTCTTCATGGATGATCCGATAGACCGAAATGGGTGGATATAACCGTTTGTGTTGTAAGCTAATAATTGTATGTAGAGTATAGAAGTGACACTAGAGAGGTAACCTTGGCTGTAGTTGCAGAAGTGAAACTTGCTAGATAGCTGTAAGATCTAGAGTGGCACCAATATGAAAGGCTAATGGTTGTACTTGTAGAAGTGACACTAGCCAGGATGCCATGACTGTAGTTATAGAAGTGGAACTAAAAATTTAGCTAGCTAGTTGTAAAAGTGGTCCCAATATGAAAGCCATGAGTGTAGTTGCCAAATTGATAAGTGATACCAGTCTACCACACCATAAGGGTCACGTACGTTACTACACTAGCGCACTTCTTGAATACAAGAATAAGTGACTTGTTAGCTGTGGTGCCATATTTTGCCAACTCTTGTTAAAACGTTTATTGTGTCTACTTTAAAAATTTGGCAGCTCGTTTTTTTTTTACCCATCTTGTTTCTTTTCGCCCTATCTCATTATTTTTCCAGTCTGCAGAGGATGTCGTCCATACAATTTACTCGTTGTAGCCTTATAAAAACATTTGATTCGATTCGAATTACATTTTGATTGAGGCCAAAACCCCAACCACAAAGCCAGCACGCCGCCAGAAATTTTCTTGCCTTTGTAGCTACGATATCAAACGCACGCTTACGTCAAGGGTTTTAAAGACATCAAAAGTGGTATTAATGTCACAGCATTAATCCAGAAGGACACCCCTTTGGCGTCCTCTTTGTTGCGTTGTTACCATAGCAACGGTTGCTAGGTTACGGGATAGCCCAGGTGGTCCGGCAGGGTCAGCGCACGATCATGACGATAGACCGTACGATGACATGACTTTATACCTATATAGTTTAACGTTCGCATGACAGATGTACACAAACTTAGGACTCCAATCACTTCTGCTATGGTAGGCTAAATGGCTGTATTATGAAGATTCAGAATTTTATTAAAGCCTTCCTTATGTATATATAAATATAAATATACTATGATGCATTGTTACTTACTCAGGTGTGTGCAGAAAATGCAAATTGAATGCACCAAAAGAAAAGTAATATATATTCAATATGTCTATGTCCCCATTGTGAAAGAAATTCATCATTTGGTAGCAGACTTATTCTCAAATTTACGGATGATTACCAATTGCAAATCACTTCAAGCCAAACAAAGAGACGCTAGTCATAGAAAACTTGTGAATTGGCGATACTTCAAACCGTAAAGGCGCATTTCACCACAAAGGAATCTGTTCAATAGTGTACATGACGTTCTCTGGCGTTTTCAAATTTTATCATCATGTAAAGAACACTAATTGCCTCTGTTATAGACAAATATTGACTGTAAAAACTTTTTTTTTTTACAAATGACTATATCAACTCTCCTCTACTTCACTCTTGTTATTTTCTTCGGCCTGTAAGCCCCAAAACATGTGAGCGCCTGCCGGTAAAATTTGTTCATTCTCTAATCGGTACAAAATCCGGTCCACTGATTTTTGTTCAGGTCCGGCTTTTCTGGACCGGTCAAACAAGAAAAAACCGATTTGTACCGGTACACTTTACCGTACCGGCACACACTCCTAGTATTATAATGTATACTCCCTTTCCACTCTCTCTGCGACCTAAAATTTGACAGATCGCTCAACGAATCTTTGCCCCCTCTCCACTAGACGGCGATCGCGCTGCGCTCTCACTGTGACCTAAATAGGATATGTGTATCCTTCGCTTTCACACTGGGTATATCATACAAAACGTAACAGTGTGACTGAAGAAGACTTCAAAACACCCAAAGTGTAAAAAGATTCGTTTCTTTTCTGTACAATTCGTTGAACGCGCTGTCAACTTTTAGGTCGCAGAGAGAGCGCGGCGCGATCGCCGTCTAGTGGAAAGGGGGCCTACGCAGCTGTCTTTAATTAATGAACCAAGAGTAAGTGAATAATTTCATTTTCATACGGAGAAAAACAGCTAAGTTTAGCTAATAACGTAAACGTAATTGCGGGACTTGCCTAAGTGCTTCCCCCGCATAGCTATTGAAATAGAAAAGCTCAAATAGATTTGCTCTCAATTTAAGTTTTGTGGCGCCGTCCTGTCTTCCTTGTTACTTTGTCGCAGCATGATGTGACCGTCAGTGAACTCTCCTCGAGCCGAATGTGATCAGGATTTCATCTGCTGACGGTCGTTGACCTCCGTACAACGAACCGGCTAACCTACAAGCAGATGTAGGGTGGTTAAATGCAGTATTTGACACTAGTAAGGCCACAGCAAGTAAATCTTATGGATGACATCAACGCGCATTAATTTTCGAATGATTTCGGGGGAAAAAAAACAAGAATCTTTTTCTTCGGAGATGGTCAACATGACGAGAAAGAACCAAAATGGGCAAATATGCTGTGTTGTAGGCTAATGGTTGTACTTGTAGAAGTGACACTAGCCAGGATGCCATGACTGTAGTTATAGAAGTGGAACTAAAAATTTAGCTAGCTAGTTGTAAAAGTGGTCCCAATATGGAAGCCATGAGTGTTGTTGCCATGTTGGTAAGTGATACCAGTCTACCACACTAGTGTCACCTTTACTACACTAGTTCACTTCTTGAATACAGAAATGAATTCCTTTTACGTAGACTGCACTCCGTATCGTCTCACTGGGGGGAAGACGAGAGGTGCCTCCTCTGCCGACGCTGAAAGAACGGCGAGAGGTTGCGGCAGTGAAGCTACTGAGGGACATGCTGGACGAGGGTCACCCCCTCCATGACCTGGTGCCGCCGGCCAGGTCTACGGTCACTGGGAGGACTCTTAGAAACGGCACTGCACTTACTGTGCCAGCTGCCAGGACACAGAGACTGAGAAGGTCATTTCTACACCAGGCCATCCGCTTGTATAACGAATCATCTTAATGTTACTTAGTGTGTATGGCGTTCCTGTCCTTACTTTCGGTGTTCTCTGTAAGGCATTACTTTGTTTTAGGTGTTTCTGCGTTATGTATTGTAATTGTTTATTAATGTTTGTACATATATTTCTGTATTCACAAGTTGTAAAATCAGTGATATTCAGTTTGTTTTTATACTGACTGCGATGCTGATTGTTTTTCTGAATAAACGAAACGAAATAAACGAAACGAAATATGCTTAACCATCAAATAGGGACTTTTTATTGGTCGACGTCATCTGGATATATGATAATCATATCTAATACAGTTCCAAGAAGTAGCCATACGATAATGAATTTTGATTCAATGCTTCATTATTTCACGTACTCACAACTTAATCGATGATTTTTTTTTCTCAGGGTGCTAACCATAAAATATTATTTGGCCTAAACTAGATCAAAACGTGTCCCTGCAACAAGTGGCGAAAACCCCACAGGAGGCGGCCTCCCATATATGGGCAGCGACTCTCGGTGACGTCAGCACGGCAATTGGAGGCTTCCTTATAAGGAGTGATGACGTCAGTAGTGCCCAGGAGGTCGCCTTTCGGAGCGGGTAAAAATGTGGGTCGAAGTCCTAATGCTTGGGCCGAATCATAATGTTGTTTTTTTTGTACACATCTGATAAAAGAAGAATAACTTTATTGCACGACAATTCCAATATAGTACAATGTTTGGCTATCCGTACATACAACAGATTGAACTTCATGTATTACTGATATGATATACAATTCTGAAGAACTAATCTGATTTTTATGATATTGAATAGCGGCTCGTGTTTAGCTATATAGCTTATATAGAATGGAATTTGGACTGGGTTTTGTTGATATTTATTGATTTTACTTTCTTGTTTTGGTGATGTTTTTTGTTCAATCAATTATATATATATTGATCTGTCCATAAATTTCATTTTCCATTTTGTTGACTATGTATAATTTTGAATTATGAATTTTCAATCTGTTTCATGTTTTGTTACCTGGGCACGTTTGGAAATCAGCAAAAATACTGAAGGTCCTCAAGATGAAATGAATGAATTAATTAATAAATAGCCAATTTTTTTTTCCTATTTTGCTTTTGGACAGACAATGACAATATGGCACTGCACTTAAGTTTTGGTAACTTATATTAACAGTGCCACAAGCACGGTACAGACAGAAGGTACCCATTTTTACACCTGGGTGAAGTGAGGAAGGTCGTGTAAAATGCCTTTCCCAAGGCCACAGCGTCGGGGCGGGGCACGGCGGGGATCGAACTCAGAACCTCTAGGTTCCGAGGCGAACGCTCTACCAGTTACGCCACGCCCGACGCCACTGCTAATAGCCAATCGCTAAAGGGATAGACCCTTCCCCCTCTCGATATGTGTGTTGGGTTCTTTTATGTGAAGAGGTTTGTCGCATGAGGCTGACACTGCAATGATTGCAATCTCTCTAAGGCCATGCGTATTGCCATTTGATTATATGGAGGACATTCGCGCACGCATCAATTTTCGGCCGTTTCTAAACAAAGAAAGAAAGTTTTTAACTATACTGTACATAGTGTACAAAGCAGCTAGCCTCTACCAGGCTTCGTGGTTTGGTGGTCTAATTGTAGAAATTGGTCAAATAGAGTAAATACAGTACGCTAGGGGAGTCAGCCGGCCGAGTAGGGTTTGGAGAATGTCCCTACTCGGCCGGCTGACTCCCCTAGCGTACTGTATTTACTCTATTTGACCAATTTCTACAATTAGACCACCGAACCACGAAGCCTGGTAGAGGCTACAAAGCAGCTGCAAAATGAGCCGTAGATTGCAAAAAAAAAGATATAGGAAAATGTGTACTTACGTCGTATAATGTCACCGTCAATTCAAATGCCAAAGAAGAAAGATGCAAAATAGTGAAAATGAAAAACGTATCGTTCAGCATACCATATTCTGTGTAGGAAAATGTGTACTTACGTCGTATAATGTCACCGTCAATTCAAATGCCAAAGAAGAAAGATGCAAAATAGTGAAAATGAAAAACGTATCGTTCAGCATACCATATTCTGTGTGCTATGTCATTGTTCAACCTTCCTCACCACTTTTATTCCGTGATGATGGCAACTTTTTTTTGTTGTTCAAACCCTTTTTTGATTCGCACGCTCGCATCAGTTTTGGGGTTCCCAGATATCTATATAATGAAATCAAAATAGCCTAAAAAATTGCCGTCAGTTTTACGTCAGCATTCGAGATATCCTGTAATCGAGTTTAACTTCTATCGTTATTCAAAGTTTCAAACCAATATCTAAATGGTCAATGACCTCGCTTCAAAGTATTACGTTGTTGAATGCTTCCAAAAATAGCCCACTGGAAAGGTGTTGGATCGATATCTTTTTGCAACATAGAGTAGTGCTCGGCAAAAGATCATACAGCTGTGAAGGAAGAAACTCCTTGCCGTAAAAGACTTGTCAAAAATGAAACAAAAAGAAACCTTGTTACGTGTGTAATCTTAATAGAGAGCTCGAGGGACAAGCACTAATTGGTCTAATTGCACCAATTATTGGGGGGAAAATCTCGGTGAAATGCAAGGAAATCTACTCGCTTTGTATGGTTTGGAGTTTCTACGTTTCACGTGAAAGATGTTGGCATATGGCTATTGCAGAATCCTAGAAACCGTTACGTTTTGCGAACACTAGTAAATTTTGCTCAGGGATTGCCCGCTGGACCAGGCATATATGCATCCTTACCCCGAAACTCAGTCTTCTGTGACCATACGTGGTGTGACCGAGTAAGTGCAGGGTGGTAAGCCGGCCTCCTATCTAAATTTATATTTCCCCCCCGTCAACAGCAAAATTGCGAATCCACCGCAGTCCCAGTGAATTTGACAGCAGTCCAGCAGCGCCAACTAGCGAAATAAAATGGTACTACAAGAGTATTGGCGTAAGTTGCGAAGACGCGATCTATCTAAAGTTTGTCTCTGTTTAATAGATGATAGTCACGATACCTTTCGCTGCAATTTCTCGAACTAATGATGTTGATTACCTTATCAGATGCACTGATAGTTGTCGAATCCTACGGCAGTGCCAACTGCAGTCTATAGATGTCGCTGTGACTCCATCTACGACCCCATTCAAACATACATTTATGTACTTGTATGCGGGACTATAAACTCTTTACTACCGGCACGCCTTTATAGATGACTTTATAGACACTAAATCTACCAAGGCAATGAAATTATCAATTCATATGTACATGACTAGCTTTTAGCTGCTGGTGGATTATCATTTAACTACGTGCAATTCTATGATATTACTAGTAAGTTAATGCATGCTAATAAAACCAATACTGCAACACTAATACTGCACGATAGGCGTCGCTGTGAGACCGTCACGAAAGGAAGCGGTGATATTGACAATCGAAATCGATGTTCCAACTCTACTTGAAGACTATAGTGAATACCTTAGATACATCTGGTTGCATAGTACTGTAGAAATCTAAAATTGACTTTATTGAAGTTTTAATTCAAATCTGTTTCATGGGGTAATGCTAGTTCACCTTTATCCACAGGGTAACCTATTTCCGTTGTTTGTAAAAACAGAGTATTTAGTGGTATCAAGTCGATAGACGCGTACGGTGCGTTCAAATTGCAATAATATTATACTTTCAAAATAATGCAGCTTAAAACCACCAGTCCACTTGATATCCCTAAATACTTTGTTTTTGAAAACAACGGATATAGGTTACTCTGCGGATAAAGGTGAACTAGCATTAAAATTCCAAGTGAAAAGTGAATCAGTAACGTCATAACGAAATAAATCAAACTGGGACAAGTTCAAGTTTTCACATTGTGTTATCACAATTTATCAAACAGTTGCTCGAGCACACATCAACATTGGGCAGGCTACATACTGACCAAGAAATGAAAAATCACATTTTTTCACATGCAACATATTAAGAGTAATTTCTCCAAAATAAAAACTTCTATATAATAGAAATTGGTATACACACGTAGAATCATTTGCACAAAGAATTCTATCATTACAAGCAGAACTTTTATCAACTGTTTTAAAAGCAAAATGAATGGCTTTTGAGTACACATCTACAAACATACAAATCAACTTCATTCTGTACTTTTAGATGCTTTCATCAAAGTACAATGCATTGTGGGTATCTTATGGTTGAACAACAATGTACCCATCATGCCATGGGCATCCTTTTGCGATCAGTTTTTAAATTACTTGTCCTTGCCTTTTAAGGGAAGACCTTAAAAAATTGTTACAAAGCCACATACAATTAGATATTCATAATTGCACATTGAAAAGTATAGCTGCTATATGACATATTAAATACAGCAATCTCAAAACAGGGTGCGTAGGATACGCCATACAATTATGCGAAGGTCATATCTTTCAGTCACTTATTCATCAGCAAAAAGACCAGTAGCTTTGTTTGCTGATCTTGCTTCTAGATGCAGGGATCCAGAGTTCGAATTCCGTCTTGACTTGCATGCCATGACTGAAAAATTTACTTAAAAATTATGACTGTCTCCAGGACCCTTTCTTGCTTCTTGGTACAAAAAAATTCAATTCTACTTGTCCTTCCAAAAATCTGAACTTCTTGACAAATGAAATTGATGTAAGTGTATTTTGGAAAGCTTGATATGACGGATTTAACAACAAAAATTGACAACATGGGCTCCCAAACAATGAGTTGGATAAAAAAATTGAAAACTGGAGACTGTGCGCCAAGTCAAAAAAATGTATACATTTTTTTACTATAGAGTACTGTGTGCAAAATGACATGTAACAAACACAGTGACTTTGCTTAGCTATTTAACTTAGGCGACTCGCTACAAAACCTTGCTAACGTGGCTTTGTTTGAAACAGCAGCATATATAAACTAACCAAAATATCAGGTATGGGCCAAACACACGCATACTGTAGATCTTGCAATGTTTGCAGTGGTTTTACTTTCGTGGTGTCTGTCCACCACATAATTATAACACCATGAATATACATTTTTGTGATAGAGCATTGTTTTGTTTGCAAAATTAACTAAAACGGTGCAAAAACTTCTACTGCATAATCAAAACCCTGTGAAAATAAATGAATTTGCAGTATTTTGCTTCATTCAATACTGATCATTGGTAAAAAATTTCAAACTCACAATTAGCATACTTTTATACAAAACTAGCAACATTCAACATACCTTCATCCATCGAAGCATTACTGTAGAATACAATATCTTAGCAAAGCAACAAATTTCTGTGCAATGACTATCTACAGCTATATAAATAATTGCACATCTAAGAAATTTTTCTGATACCGCAAGCTTGCATTGCTGTTTTGCGTTTCCTATAAAAAGGCTTTAAACGTGACATTTTAACACTACATCAGCTTTTAAATGTAGAGTTCATTTAGAAGTAAAAAAAAGTCCAGCTCAGTCCAACGAACATTCAAGTTCAAATACATTGAAATTTAAAAAGTCATGACTTTGGAGAGTCTTTCTTGGTGAGGTTTTCTGAAAAGTGACATGACTAGAATCAAGTCACATGACCAGAATCAGGAGTCACATGACAAGAATCAAGTCACATGACAAGAATCAGGTCACATGACCAGAATCAAGTCACACGACCAGAATCAAGTCACATGACCAGAATCAAGTCACATGGCCAGGATCAAGTCACATGACCAGAATCAAGTCACATGGCCAGAATCAAGTCACATGACCAGAATCAAGAGTCACATGATCAGAGTCACAATCATAATCACGTCACATAATCAGGATCAAGTCACATGACCAAAATGAAGTCACATGATCAGAATCAAGTCGCATAACCAGAATCAAGATAAATGACTAGAATCAAGTCACATGATCAGAATCAAGTCACATAACCAGAATCAAGTCACATAACCAGAATTAAGTCACATGACTTGAATCAAGTCACATGACCAGAACCAAGTCACATGACCAGAATCAGGAGTCACACGACCAGAATCAGGAGTCACATGACCAACTTGTAGGAAATACTGAGACTTTGATTCTTGAATGAATTTGATGTCATACACTAGACAGATAATATAAGCACTACATATAATACCTACAACATACATAGATAAGGAAGCATTTTGATGTTTTGTATATACTAACAATTTACCACATTCATACCCTACCAGAGGGTCAGAAGGCATACAAAGCTTGATCTAATCATCAAAGTTGACTTGTTCAATGTTGTTTTGGTTCAGCTTGGTGTGTTGCAACGTATAAGAAAGTTTGACCAATCAGAAGTGGCCACCAATCACAAGAAACCAATCACAGGATAGAACATTTGCCCTTGAGTTTGCCCTTGCCACCCTTCTTCTTTTTCTTGTTGTCTGGTGTCTGTCTCCTAGTAGAAAAAACAACAACTTCATGAAAAAACAAATTCTATCCTGAGTGTTAATGCAAGTTAACCTTTATCTGTGGGGTAACCTTTATCCGTTGTTTTTGAATACGTTATTTTAGGAAAATCAAGTCGATGGATGGTGGTTTCAAATTGCATCAAATATTGCATTTTAGTTTATTTTTACAAAATATTGCACCATCCATCTACTTTTAAGACAATCCTGTTTTTAGAAGCGACGGATATAGGTTAACCCGCAGATAAATGTGATCTAGTGTTACTGCTACATATTCACAGTATACAGATTTAACTAAGCTTAACACTACACAAAAGGTTTTTAAGTGATCTGCTTGTTGTTCATAAACTTGTGAAAATCTTAAGAATTACTCTGTTCATTTAAAAGGAATATATAGAGCAAGCACAGTGTGTTAGATACAAATAAACTAACAAGAAACAGACACCAGATATAGCAGGCAGAAATATACCCCTCCCCAAAATATACCCGGGTACATTCTGGCTAGGGATATGTTTTAGCCTGCTACAACTGTACATTAAACTTAGAAGCAGGGGTGGGTACAGGTACAGTGCACCGATACAACACCGTTTTTTCTTATTGGACTATTCCGAAAAAAATGGAACTGAAAAAATCAGCTGGACCGGATGTTGGACCTATTAGAATATGGACAGGTTACTTGATCAGGCATTCACACCTTTTGGCACTTACCAGTCAAAGAAAATAACAGGAGCAAAGTAGAGTAAAGTTTACAGTCATTTCTACCAAGTTTTACAGTCAATAGTACAGAGGCATTTAGCCTTGTAGGATTTTAGAACGCCAGTATGAGTCGAATACTCCACCAAACAGATTTCTTTGTAGTGAAATGGACCATTGTTGTGAGTACAGTCAATTCACAAGTTTTCACATTATGATACTGAATCAGGTCCAGGTTCAGGTCCGGACCTGGACCTGATCCTCTGGACCTGAACTGGACCTGAATTTTCTGTACCAGTACCCACCAGGCTTTTAGCTAGGATTTTATAATAGGGAGTCCAAACTTATTGGTGAGTCGCGGTAAGTAACTATTGTAGGGGGGGGGGGGGGGGGGGGTCTGGGGGCATCCACCTTCCATGGTGCAGAGTTTTTGATGATTTTAAATTAAAAAAGTGCATTCTAAGGTATTCCAAGAGGCAAAAATACTGTTCCAGAGGTCACAGTAGAAGATTGTGACCACAGATAACTTGGTAGCATCCCTGGTCAATCAGAATTTCATGCTTGTCAGAGTATTTTCTCCCCAGTATAGGGCGTCCAGGGGCATCAAATTACTTGTTATTTTAAGAAAAGTGCGTCCAGATGACGCGTTGACGCATGCCTGGCTAAAAGCCTGGTACCCACCCCTTCTTAGAAGCATTGTTAATCCTGATGTGACAGTATAAAAACAACAACAGTAAACCACCTTATAACTCTAACTACTTCATGGAAGGCTGCGTCCACATTTAGGGGAGGGTCCTTAGCACTGGTCTCAATATACGGGATCTGAAATAACACATTAATAAATCATCAATTAATAATGAACAACAGGGTTATATATCATTTACATCAACATCAAAACTTATCAACAACTTACATAACTTACAGTTTTTCTTACATACACACAAAAGACAATCTTCCCTAAATTTAGTACACATTTAGTTTCAATTGCATTTAGAACATTTTTCATACATTTAGAAAACAATTATGTTTACATTTAGAACGCAAGGGTAAATGGCCTACATTTAGTTCTGTGGCTTGAGCTTTACCCTGGTCCTCTGACACCTTTCTCTGGTGAACTAGATCCACTTTGTTGGCCACGAGGATCATGGGATAGGAGTCCCTATGGAACAAGGTACATATAGTCTCAAAGTTAGCAACACAAAACAGCAGAGAAAAATGTATACCCACAAAGAGTCCAAAAACTGAAAACAAAATGATGAGGAACATTCAATCTATTTCAATCTTTATATCAAGTTTTCCAACCAATGATCTTCAATTGAACCTTTAGATTACCCAAAATATATAAAAAAAACACAACAGAAAAAATGTAAACAAATGTAAACAAGTACTAGTAACAGTTTTAGATAGACTGAAAAAGTACTTTTCCCATACCCAAAGTTGCCATATTTTTCGACCACCCCATGAGGTGCAGCCAAAAACGAATTCCCTAAACAGGAAATGCATTTATTTTATGGACTCTTTAAAAACTTCCATATACAGAGTGCAATACTATGAAGTAGGCTCTGCCCCTTTGATGTCGCCAAAAACTGATGTGATACTTATGGTAAAGATGGTGGCACTGACAAGACAGATACAGATGAAACCGCACTACAACACCTACACATGCGAGCGATACTCACATATAGGTACCCACCCTGGAAAATCTTCAAGAGAAAATACAAAAATCACTGATAGAGAGAAGAAAAACTTGTTTCCTTGGCAGTTCATGCTAAGAAAGGGGTTTGACAAACATGAAATCACAGCGCTAACAAATTAAAGAGAGAACTAGAAAGGCCGACATTTGCTTAAGAGCAAATACAGCATATTTCAGCCATACCCCTTCCCACGCAACATTGGACTGTTCCAAATCACCCCTGCGCAAAAATGGAACATCCTCTTAACAGTACATTATCCCCCAAAGTGGACTGGTATTGTGAATTGACTCCAGGTAAAAACAGAGCTTGCTTCTATTTTTCAGAAAATGACAATAATCACACCTTCCATTCAGAAAATTTTCATCATGACTGAAAATTGTTGAATGACTTCATGTAATGTCATTAACAATTTTCAGTACGATTACTAGGTGTAAGTTTAAAAAAGTATAAGCTCCTTGTGATGTGGGTACATTTATTATTGCAAGGAACTTTTTTTATTCAAGTAGGGCATACGATTTAATAATTATCAAGCAGGTGCAGGTACTGTAGGAGCGTTTGTTTTCTTCAAGCTGTAAAACTGTTTTACTTTGTATGCAATCAACCATCGAGCCTATTCTTATTTTAGTTTAACAACTTCCTGCCAGACCCGGAAGATACGATTGAACCTTGTTCGAGGATTTATTTTCGTCTGTCTGGTCAGTCTGTTCATACCCTGGCGCTGAGAGTGTTTTATTGGGCTGAAACTCTGGCAGTTTAAAGTTACTAACAATTTAAATGTTCAAAGTTTATGCCAAACAACAACAGCACTAGGAAATGTGGCCACTATAGACAGGTGGTCACTATAGAGAAAATGCTGATCTATTGACTAGGAGCCATACGTTACACATGATTTCAGTACACTGATCATTAATCATATAAACATTGCACAGGTAAGCCAATTGTTTAGATGTACAATTAAGTTCAAATAATTCTGAAGAGAAATATTGATGAGAAAATAATCATTCTCGCCACTGTCTAACTTATAATTACGTATCAAAACTAAACGCAGATTTTCTAACTAACGCACCTTTCGCCGAATTCATCATAGGACCGCCGGCTATCAATCAAACACGGCTGTTGATTAGACTTAGAGTTTCAAACAGTCATGTGCTGTGTGCCAGTTGACAGCGAACTTCATGCTACGTGATGTTTTACATTGCTTGGACCTTCTTTCCTACAGCGGTGCTTCTACAAAATATTTAGACTGTAACACTGAGTTTTATAGAATAGAATTTGACGCAGAACAGCGTTTTTTGCTGGGTATTTTTTTTGAAACATGTCCGTGGGAATATCAGCGAGGCGGCGACGTAGGGATATCAGACCGTCAACAAAAGTCGCACGGCGGCTAACGGCGCAGCGAAGATACTAGCGCTATAAATAAGCGCTTCAACTAAGGATGGCAACCCGTACAATATTTTTGTATACTGTTGAGCTAAGTAAAGTTTGTTGTTTATGAGGTTTTAGTTGTCTTTGAAGCTTTGACCCGAAATATTTTAAAGTCAAACTGCTGAAGAGAAATAAGTGACTGCTACGATTATCGTAGATATGGCCCTAAAAAAACTGATAAAAGAAGCCTTCTCAATACCCTAAAATGCAAGAGCTTCCGGGGGGGCTTCGCCCACCTGGGTCCCCCCCACAGTGGCCCTGCCCCTGGACCCCGCCAGGGACATTCGGCGGCCCCCGGACCCCTGTCCGACGCTTTGAAAAAATCCTGGCGAGAAGTCTGTACGGCCTGAGTCTTCAAGTTAACGTATTGTGTGGTCCCGCTTATGAATATTAATTAGCCTTCGCTTTCCTCTTCGCTGATTGGCTGAACCATTAATTGAATTAACTCTTCCTGCCGGCTAGACGCAGGTGCAGATGTCGGCTCTGTGGGGTGAACGTCCGAAAGGTCACGGCATGGAGAACGAAAGAAAACCAATTTCCCCTAAAAAAAGTGCTGTAATTAAGCCTTTTACAGTACTTTATGCCAAAAATTTTACTTGGATCATTTTACCAACTATATTATGCCTATCTATACCAAATGTTACTCATACCAGGGTACAGGGGTGCAAAATAAACCGTTATAAGACCGTCAACAACAGTCGCACGGAGCTAACAGCGCAGCGAAAATACCATCGCTAGCGTTTCAACTTCGGATAACAAGTTATAAGTACTGTTGAACTCAGTAACGTTAAAGTTTGTTTTTAGTTGCCTTTGACGGTTTGACCTGAAACAGTGTTACGCTAAACTCCTGAAGAGAAGTTAAGTGACTGCTGCGATTATCATAGATATGCCCCTAAGAACTGATACAATATAAAGCCTTCTGAATAGTCTAAAATGCGAGAGCCTTAGGCGGGCTTTGCTCCCCCTGGCGGGAACACTGCTATATACGGGATCATGAGGCCCCGCTTATGAATATTAATTAGCCTTTGGCCTCCTCTTCGCTGATTGGCTAGGTCTTTGATTCAATTAACTCTCCGGCTGACGCGCACAGGTGTGGCTCTGTGCGGGGTCACGGAAGGTCACGTCAGGAGGCCAAAAGAAAACAAATTTCCCCTCAGAAAAGTACCAAAATTAATCATTTTAAAGTTGTTTATGTCAAAAATTTTACTTGAATCTTGTTACCAAGTATCTAATGCCTATCTATACCAAATTTCAGGTCATTTAATTGTAATACCAGGGTACAGGAGCCAAAAGTGGCCTTTTTTGGTCAAAAATTGGCCAAAAAATCGCAAAAATAAGCATTTTGTTGTACTGTACACCAAAAGTGTTATTGAATTTATATGGGGGCATTATCAAGGCACATCTGTGTCAAATTTCAGCTCATTCGGTTGCAATACCAAGGTACAGGAGCCAAAAGTGTCCTTTTTTGGTCAAAAATTGGTCAAAAAATCGCAAAAATAAGCATTTTGTTGTACTGTACACCAAAAGTGTTATTGAATTTATATGGGGGCATTATCAAGGCACATCTCTGTCAAATTTCAGCTCATTTGGTTGTAATACCAGGGTACAGGGGCCAAAAGTGTCCTTTTTTGGTCAAAAATTGGTCAAAAAATCGCAAAAATAAGCATTTTGTTGTACTGTACACCAAAACTGATATTGAATCTATATGGGGGACTTATCAAGGCACATCTGTGCCAAATTTCAGCTCATTCGGTTATAATACCAGGGTACAGGGGGCCCAAATATACAGTTTTGGTCTTAAGATGACCAAAAAACCTTAATAAAATCATTTAAGAGACAGATATGAAAAAAATGAAAAAAACGCCCGAGGGTATTGGCCCACTCTACCCTTGTGCCAAATTTCAAGTCATTCGGTTGAGGAACAACAGAGATACCGTGTTCTGAAGATTTGACAGGAGAAAGAAACATTACGAATACTAGAAAGGCCGACATTTGCTTAGGAGCAAATACAGCATATTGCAATCCATCTTCATCCTTGAAAAAATCCCCAAATTCAACAATTTGAAGTCATGTTTGCTCAATGGGAAAATGAAGTACTGTGGGCACTTGTCCTACACACCTTCATGCCGAATTCTAGGTCATTTGGTTTCAATATAAGGGCATAGGAGCCAAAAATATACATTTTTTTAGTTAAAAATGGCAAAAAATCCCAAAATGACTCATTTTATAAGTGCTCTATGAAGAAAGTGTTGATGGGATCCTGTTGTCATATGTCCAATTTACCTTTCTGCCAAATTTCAGGTGATTTGGTTTACATACAAGGGCAAAGAAGCCAAAAATATACATTTTTAGTCAAAAATGGCTGAAAACCCCAAAATAACTAATTTTTGAAGTCATCTATGAAGAAAGTGTCAATGGGGTCCTGTGAGCATATGTTCAATGCACCTCTGTACCAAATTTCAGGTCATTAGGTTTTCATACAAGGGTATAGGAGCCAAAAATATACATTTTTTTGTCAAAAATGGCCAAAAAGCCTAAAATAACTCATTTTTGGAGTAAACAATGAATAAAGCATTGATGAAGTTCTGTGGTCATATGTCAAACGCACCTATGTACCAAATTTCATGTCATTTGGTTTTAATACAAGGGCATAGGAGCCAAAAATATACATTTTTAGTCAAAAATGGCCAAAAACCCTAAAATAACTCATTTTTTAAGCGATCTATGAAGAAAGTGTTGATGGTTTTCTGTGCTCATATGTTTAATGCACCTCTGTACCAAATTTCAGGTCATTAGCTTGTAATACCAGGGCACAGGGGCCCAAAATATACATATTTTATCTAAAAATGACCAAAAACCCTAAATATCATAAATTCTAAGGCCTCTATCAAGAAAGTGAAAAAAACGCCTGGGGGTATTTGCTACTTCTACCACCCTGCCAAATTTCAGCTCATTTGGCCCAAAAATGAAAAAGTTGAATCCATTTGAAGATTTGACAGGAGGAGAACGAAAGGAAAAACAATATATTGCAATCCCATACTATGTATGGATTGCAATATAACAATATATTTCACCATACCTATGGTATGGCTGAAATATAAAAAAAAAAGAAGAACCAACAGGTACTGATTGACAGAAATAGTACTAGTGGTATCATTATAACTACAAAAAGTTGTTTTTAATACCCAGTTCATCCTAAGTCATTGCTCTCCCTTATTTTTTGCTTACTAGGAATAAATGGTTAAACCACAAAATGATCATGTTATATTACAAAACTATGAATAATTTTGCTTCGCTCACTCTGGGGATCTATTTGGTGGTTATAGCAAATGACCCTGGGCCTAATAACACCATATAAACCTCGGGCAGGTCATTAACTCTGAATCATTATCATTTTATATTATGAAATTAAGAAAAATTGTGCTTCGCTCACTCTGTGTATTTATTTGGTACTTGTAGCAAAGGACTAGCTCTTATGACACCGTATACACCTCAGGGTGGGCCACTAAACCCTTCATAATTCCCAACATCATGATCAATTCGTATTACAAATTATGCAGACCTGTCCTTGACTCTGAGGATCTGGGTGTGAAACTGGTGGATGTGTTCGTAGCTGGCCTTGTCCGTGACGGAGTAAACCAGCAGGAATCCGTCCCCCGTCCGCATGTACTGTTCCCGCATCGCACTGAACTCCTCTTGTCCTGCAGTGTCCAGTACTGAACGACAGAAAATCACATAAGTGAAAAAGTTACTGGCCATAACAGAGAAGATAGACCTTATATATAACGCTAGTTCACCTTTATTCGTGGGGTAACCTTTATCCTTTGTATTTAACACCAGGGTATTTCGAGATATCAAGTCGGCAGACGGTGGTCTCAAACTGCATTATATTGAAAAAAAAAAGCAATTTGAAACCACTGTCCATCTACGTGATATTCCTAAATATCCTGTTTTTAGGTACAATGGATATAGGTTACCCCGCGAATAAAGGTAAACTAGCGTTATAGTATCTACAGGTTCATTGCACCAGAGAAAATTCCCCTAGCTCTTTCCAACAAGCACAGTGAACAGTAGACACTGGACAATGCCTTTAGTTAACATCTTGTCCGAAAGACTGTGAACCTTTCCAGCAGTGTGCATATTGGGTGAGCACACATCATCATCATTGGGTGAGCACACAGCTGGAATAAAACTTAGCTTTGTGACAGTGCCCTTGGGAAAGGCACTTGACACCACTTTCCTCACTCCACCCAGGTGTAAAAAACCTCCCCAACCGAAGTCGGGTACCCATTTTAAATGGGTGGTTGGGCTCCACCTCCAAATGCCATCCCTAAACCCACTGCCGCTAGAGCCTCAAAAAGGCTATAAGACTACCTTTACCTTTTAAATCAAAGATAATAAGATGGCTTACCATCTAAAATGGCCCATTCTCCGTCAATCTCTGTGTGCTGAATGTAGGAGTCTTCGATGGTCGGGTCATAGTCCGCCACGAACATTTTCTGGAAGAACTGTATCGTCAGGGCACTTTTTCCCACGCCACCATCCCCGACCACCACGAGTTTGTAAGTCCGCAGGTTTTCTGTCGGCGGCCCGCTTGAGGCGTTCATTTTCTTGTGTTCGTACCTTCCGCGGTCCTTTTTGAAATAGAGTCCTGTTCTGAGCGTCAAAGGCGTCCCTCAGTAGAGTTTGTGTCAGTAGAGTCAAGCAGGTGTCACGTCTAATCTTGTGTCCATGAAATATCCGTAAAAGCTGTGAGGACGTCTATCAACATTTCCCAGAATTCTTGTCTTCTACTCATGCCCTGGAGTAAGAAACAAGTTTGTTTTAGAAGCAGAATAAATATCTTGAAAAAAAAAATACATAGCACTTGTATTCTATTACTATTTAGCTGTTGAGTAAACATTTATCAAGTATTACTAACAAGTAGAAAGTAGGGTTAGAAAGAAGGTCTCATCTTCAAATCATACCTCTGCATGGCAGTGCATGGAGACTACAAAAACAACAGTAAGATAACTAAATAATGGTTCTTCTTTCTTACCTGATACTGTAAATGTAGAAATGTTTGCGGTATTTTTATGTTTGTGGTTTTCGAGGTGGCCACTTCACCGTACCGCAAACTTAAAACCACCGCAAACATTTTTCCATTCTAGTATGAGAATACAGTTTATGACGCTACCGCTAACTTAAAACCATAGTGAACGCTCCATTTTCATGCTACACATGTACCACGAAACTAAATCCCGCGAACATTTACAGTAGTCTTTTCTGCTGACAATAACACAATGCTTTTCACTTTTGTAATGTTAATTAACATACTTCCTCCGCAAATAGTTTACGTAACACCAAACATAGAGACTATTATCTGTGAACACCTGAGGCAAAATGTTCTGACAGACATTTCCTGTCTTCTTTGTAGAAAAAGGGCAGCTGTGGGATAAAACTTGGCATGACCTAAACCAGCTTAAGGCCTTGAAATACTGCAAACTGTTAAATATTTGCAGTGGTTTTATGTTCGCTCCTAAGATCGCTTCTCTGACAAATACTGTAAATGTTGACATTTTCACAGTGGTTTTATGTTTACTCCTATGACCGATTCCCTGCCAAACACTGTAAATGTTGACATTATCAAAGTGGTTTTATGTTTGTAGGTTTATGGTGACCTCTTAATATTAAACAGCAAACTTAGGCCACACCAATTTAATTTCTTGGTTCACGGATTTTTTCATAAAAAATACGGAGCGAGAGGGCGAAATAAAAATAAAGATTGTAAAATGGTTGGGGTAAAGGTAACGGCTAATCCAAAACATAAAGAAAAAAGGTTTTCAGCTTGAAAAAAGTACAAAAACACTATTATTGTGTAGTAACAGCACCTGTACCCACACTTTAAGGAGCTTATAATATAAAGGCCAATTTGCTACACCAGAAAGTTGGTGAATGGTTTCATTAATGGTGAAAATTTGCTGAGTGGTAATTTTTATTTTTATCTTTTTTTCCAAAGAATAGGAGCGAGCGAATCCGTGAACCAAGAAATTAAATTGGTGTGGCCTTAAAGCCACCACAATTTTTTTATTTTTTGCCACTTACCCCTTTGATCTAAGCACTTTAAGGACTGTGTATTGTTCAGAATTGTGATGTATTGGAGGCACCTGTTATGGTGAATACTTTAGTCGGGCACTTGCTACCAGAGAAATCATTGGTTGGCATTGGAACGTATGCCTACTAGTAATTAAAACTATAATTATATTCTGTTTGGCTCAGAATTATCACATGGTCCTTGTTCGTGGTTGTCCATCGTGTCCGATGCTGACTTTATGTTGGTCCTTGTAATCGCATGCTAACAGGGTTCGGAAAAGCATTTTATAAGTCTGATCTCAATTTCAAGTTGCTTTGAAGAAATATTCAATTCCCAAAATAATACAAGCTGAGGTTAGGCTCTAGCTGGTTTTGGACATATTTTAAGCATTTTCATATGCAGTATGACTGGTGAACAAAAAAGAAAATATAACACTGTCAACAATTAAAAAACAGACATAGCATAACCTCAGCTTGGAGAATATACTAGTAGTACTAGTACTTAACACACAAAAATTTCGAAACGCTTACCGACGAAAACAAAACTATAAAGCTGTTGACGTCACATAACCCACTCATCATAGAAAAAGTGGGGTACTTCGTCTTCCACTGCTTCCAGAAAAGAATTCAAACCCCAAATGCGTAGATTGTAGCTCTCAGCAGTCAATATCATTGTTAGAATAGTCACTTGTTTACACTTGTCACCATTGTTATCTATACCAAATTACTTTATGTATGTTTACTATATCTTCTGTATGCTTCAAGTTGCAATTAGCCCTCGGGCAAGAACTTGCAAATAAACTTCTTAAAAGGATGAAACATTTAAATGGGGCATGGGGCAAGACCGCAATTACAGAGTAGCGATCAAATTGGAGATAGACAATATAGTACAGATACCCACTAATGTTGCCTGACCATGTTCAAAATAAGCTGGACCTATAGCTAGACAATCTATACCAGTACAGCTGTTAGCAGATATTACTTCTAACAAACCTGACCAAACAGATACTGTAACTGCATTCCAGTTTCTGGGGAAGAAAATGGATTCTTTATGGTGGTTCTAAGTTTGCCTTTCAAGCAAAGGTGTACACTGGTAGAAGACATAAACAGTACAAGCATGTTTTGCGGTAGATGTAAGTTTGCAATAAAACGCAAGTACTGCAAAAACCACGAACATTAAAACACTGCAACAATTTTGAAATTTACAGTAGATCCAAAGTGGTTTGCGGATGACTCATATAGGTGTTATGTGACAATAACAATGGTCTTGTTGTCAGTATGTGGATCCCTAGCTGAAATGATTGATGGTTCATAATCTGTGGCTGCCTTCATGGTGCAAAAATCCAGTCAACTCGGGGTTCTAGCTAGTGAATTTGAGCTTGTGCTTTTACACTATCATTTGCAACCACCACCCTAATTTGAGGACCATTATGCTTATTTTCAACTGGTGTAATGGTCCTTTGTTTGTATTTACTTGCATAATAATGTCAGATCAAATATGAAAATTTCAAAATTGATATGGTCTCCAAACTAACAATTCTCCTTATTATATATGTAACCGAAAAAAATGTTTGTTTTTTTTTTCAAAATTTTACCAAGTGCATTCTACCTTTTGACATTTTCAGAATCTTTGCATCGTGAAAGGGCCAAGATTTTAGCCTCCTTCACCGGCCTCTCTGGGAACCTTGGTGAATTTTTTCTTTTTTTTTTGGGGGGGGGGGGGGGTGTAGGTCGATTCAATTTGCGATTTTTAACCGGGAATGTGCCGGGAAAGGAATATATGCCGGGAAAGGAATATATACCAGGAAGCTTGTACGGGCTAGACGAAATCTGGTTCCCAGTACCAGAACCACATATCACGATTGGTCGTTTTTCTATCTCACCATTACCAATTCTCTAAAATAAAATTATTTCACACATAAAAAAGCACTCCAACCAAGCATTTTTCATTGTTTAGTCAATACTCTATTTTTCTGGGTCGTAGTGTGATGTTTCTTCCATATGTAATCTAATTACCCTACCCCCTCTGTTAATAATTAACAAGACTAATATACTGTAAATGCAAATTTAAGTTTGCGGGGATTTAATTTCTCGGTAGCGGGAAAAAGAACTTTTCGTGGCGGTTTTAAGTTAGCGGCAGCACCATGCACTGTTGTCTCTCACTGCTTTGGAAAAATGTTTGCGGTGCTTTTAGTTTCAAATCCACGGTAAAGTGGCCACCGCGAAAACCGCGAACATAAATTACCGCGAACATTTTTGCATTTACAGTATGCCACTTAGGTTACTGTAATTCACTTTGTCTTCTCGGTACCAAACACAATGATAAGTTCACGTTACAGTCGTCACCGTGAAAACCGTGAACATAACAGTACATTGAAAAAATCAGGAATTACAGTATTTTACTTAGGTTATTTTACTTAGATTATTTTACCTCTTTTCTGTTCGGCACAACTTGAATGAACAAATTTAATCAAGCATAAACATTTCTTAAACTTTTAAAATTTTGATTGCGCTTACTGGATTCGGACTTGAGTGTAAGTGAGGACATTGGAATTGATGGTGTTACAATTTATGGTTTGAGGACACCAAATATTTTCAACTTCTGGCGCATTTCCGTGATTTCACTCATTTCATTTATGGACTCCAGCAATTTATGGACTACATGTATTTATTGTCTAATAGAGATTGAAATAAACAAATAGATTTTAGATTAAAATAATTGTGTTTTCTAGATTGAAATAAATAACTAGATATTAGATTAAAATAATTGTGTTTTCTCAGTTGGCTATGACATGAATGAAAAACAACACGGCGTATGCTGTATCACCGTAAGTTCGAGCCCTCCCGCGGGTCGGATCGCCCTCCAGCCAGGCCTCAAACTTAACTTTTTTCCCTACTGTCCCGCATTGTCCCAAAAATAAATTTCAACTGTCCCGAAGTGAGGATGGACTGTCCCAACCCTATTTTCAGAAATTATGTATTACAACAACTGTAAGTCAGAGTATGCACGCCTGACAACCGCGGGCAGGCTTTTAGCTAGGAATTCTTTTAGGGTGTACATCTGTAATGTGTTGTACTCTCCGCACTGCGTGGCTGAGCCAAATTTTTGTCTTTGCTGCAACACTACCTTTGTCCTGAGAATGGGAGGTATGTGTTCTTGATTTGAGGTGGGTATGGCTTAAAGAATACATGAGGTAATTTTCAAGTAATATAACACTGATTCCTTACAATATAATGTTTCATGAGTTAATACATACAATCAGGGAGAGTAAATTAACCTTACTGCTAAAGGTGAAACTTGACTTACATATATAACAACAGCAAGCTAAAGAAGTCTACAAGAAAATCTGCAAACCAACAGAGGAGAAAGTGTAGCCAGGACTGCCAGGTACATCTTATATTTCTTTTGTGTATCTACTCTGTTAAGAACATAGCTGAAAATAAATGCACTGAAAAGTTACTTGTAGCCTGTAACATCAGCGTTTTAACTTTACACAGTTACAGAAAAATGTGTACAAACATCTAATTCATTGAAAATATATAGCAGAAAAGATGTGTTCCAAGGGCAATTTAAGCGAAATTTTCTCAACAAACAACATCCATTTATCAATATTTTAAAAATAAAGACTGCAACAAAAGTAATATCTCAAGTTACCGTGAAAAAATCGCGACCTCAGTTCAACATTTTTTACGAATTCAGTGCCGACACCGCCCCCCTCCCCAGTATGTCATCGTCACATTAGCTGTTGTTTTTCCCACATTCTACCGACAAACAAGCAAAAAAAACCTCCAAAACAATCCTATACATGTACTTATCACCATGACTTCAGGCATTCGAGGAGTTTTCGTAAACAAATCAAAGTTTTTCCTGCGTGATTTTTCCCGCGAAAACAGCGGGGATATCAGATATTCCACCAATAATGGCGCCTGGGCGCGCTACGTCACGCCGAAATGGCCAATGGGGTGCGACTCTCGCGATTCGCGAGATGTGAGTGAGTGCGAGATTGCGCGAGACTTGAGGTAGAATCACCCAAAATGGCGGCTCGGTGCGGGAATCGGCAAATTTTGAAATTTGAGCGAAGTTTCCGGGGGAAAATAAGGGCGTACCAAAGGCGTATATCCAAAAAACAGGGCGTACATTTTGCGATTTTTTTAGCGAAGGCCGTACATTGTACGCATTGCTAGCTAAAAGCCTGCCGCGGGGAGATCGGACATTCTGATGTTGATTCGTTGATTATTTTCCTATTGTCCCAAAAGTGTCCCAAAAAGATTTTTCAGTTGTCCCGGCCTAAATTTTAGTGGTCTCGGGACATCGGGACATAGTTAACTTCGAGCCCTGCCAGCCTTCAAGCAATCCTACCCGCGGTCGGGCATAAGAGTACCTCGGGTGACACAGAATACACAGAGTTGTATTCTCCTATGTCTAATGAGCAGTCACTTCGATGACGGAATTAATTTATATAGCGGTGGAGAAAGGAAAATGACTTCTCAAAGTTTGCCATATATCTGCTAGTTGCGGACAACAAATGTAGATATGACGCTGACAAGAAGTTTACAAAAAGATACAACTTCAAGTTCAAGAGGAAACGAGAGATAGCATACTTCGCCCCCTTGTCATGGCATGCCCTCTGGTAGAACAAACATAAACTGCAGTGTACCACCTAGCATAACAAACAAAAACTGCAGTGTGGAAACACAAACTGGCACACACACACAGAGATACAAACAAACATTCAGGCCAAAAACATTACTTTTCTTGGTTAGGAGAAAGAAACACTTGTGTGTGCGTATCTAGATACGTATCTAAGATACGCTACGTATACAATAAACGTTAGTAGTAGTATGTCCTAGTAGTGAAATATCTTATGCTACGTAGAGCCAAGAAACATTATTAATATACAAATTAACATTATTTATGCTGAACGACAGCAAACTATAACTCTAACCAGAGCTGATATGATGGTGTCTCTCTTTAGAATCGTTTCATTGCAGAAGAAACGGCCACAACAGAAATATACTGCCGAATAGCGATATTATTTTTCTCGCCCTGTTTGTAGCTGTCATACCCTCACAGGCCCCTTTGTGCATATGCGAGGTCCGAGCTGATCGTGCAGGTTTGCATTGTTTTGCACCATTTGCATCGCTCTTTTTGCACACTGCAATGCTCCAGAGATGCAATGAAGCTAAAATGCACCGCTCTGAGCTGCAATTTATCTCTAAAATGGGAGAAAAACAAGAAAATAGGGTGCTAAGCCCCGCACTTACCTCACCCGCCAGCCATGATGAGTTAGCTGACCTGGGTCAGGATTTGGGAAGGTCAGGGCCACGCCCATCATTCAAATCCGGCGCTCTGATTGGATAGCGTAGAATTCTAGACTTAACGTGATTGGGCGAAGATCTTTCTAAAAATAGAACACGGGTATAAAAAGGGATGACACATGCACTGTTCAGGGTAAACATGAGGTAAGAGCTAAGGGGATAGTAGTGCTTTTGAGGACACCGTTTTGCGAACGTGTCTAAGCTCACGTATTGCTCATTTCTTGGCAGGGCGATCATTGTAGAAGTGCATCAGCTAAATTTATTGATACCACAAAATTTTTCTGAACTTTCTTGAATATGGTCTAACTAGTATCCAAGGAGGTTGAAAAGGCCCCTTTCAACCTCCTTGTAGTAACGTTATCCTTTTGCGTTTTATTAAAAGAAGGAATAAATGGATGTATAGATGGATGAATGAATAAACATTGAAGCTTTGAACAAATAACTTCGCTTTCTGCTCCACACACACAAACACACACACGTGTACACGCGCCCGCGCGCACGCACGCACGCACACACACAAACATATATATCACACACGGACACACTTTGTGCAACTGCCTTTCGAAGTTAAGCATGATTTCTAGGTCTTCAAATCTTCTACCGTTAAACATTGGCAACACCCCCATATACAAAATCGTATAATCCACAAGTCAAGGTGTATACATATTATTTTATTGTATGCTTGTGACATCAATGACACATATGATGCGCCAATCAGATTGACACCTTCTTGACCAAAACACAAAATTTGCTTATCACATTCAACATTGATATGTATCATCCAATGAACATAGACGCTTGTGCAAAATATTCACCCTTCTTAGAGGGTCAGTATGGGGGGTCCTGACAACGATTTACGCTGAATTCAGGAGAACCCCCTACGTATTACGCTAAGTCAAGGAAGGCAATTACGCTAAATTTCGTCACCTCGCTACGATTTACGTAGATAAGATGGTTTTCCCTACGAATTACGGGAAATAAAATAGGCTGCCTACGCCTTACGTAAAAGAGCATGCAGACCCTCTTCTTAATGGTATTGAACATCAATATAGAACCTTACAATTCTATGCATACTTTCAGTTCTTGATTCCTGCTACCAGGAAATCAAATCAAAGTTTGTCCATACGAATGGATATCCTGTTCAAAATCTTGCAATGAAAAGCACTATCAAAGGTTTATTAAATAATAAATTCTGATAATGAGTGATGACAGGGAGTTAAAATCATATATGACAATGATTTCTATTCCCTGCCCAACATGGGCTAAATGCATTAAGTTAGATGTAACGTTATAGGTGTAAAGAGGTTGCATTTTATACCATCTAAAATCTACAGAGTCTCTTCTCTCTTTTCAAAACTTGTGTAAACAAATTTACAGAGCTTTTCCGTTACATTCCAGTACAGTGAGTTTGTGACAAACACACAAGGACAAGATAATGCTGCATAGTTCAACAGTGAAACACAAACTCTGCTGTCCGGGACTGTTCTAGGAGCCGGCCAGATGTTGGGTGGGCTGCTATAAGCAAGATTCTGTCCACCTGATAAATTTGAATTCATCTCATGAAAAATGCAATGTGAAACCTGTCAAAGATAACTACAACTTGACTAAAATAATCAATATTGTAATATTAGCTTTACTCAATGTTCCATGGCCCCAACATCAGCATTGCTGCTTTGGATGCCATCTGTATTGCATTAAATGCAATTTTCAATAAAAGAAATACATGGAACTGACAGAATATCTTATTTCACTTTTGTATGTCTAACCTCTATAATTTTTTATTCATCATAATTCTTCTTTATAGGTCACTTTAAAAGTTTTCATCAGCTATTTATTGAAGGGGCATTCCACTCCAGAAGGGGGTGGTGCTTTCCAATAGATAATGTGTCAATGAATACATAATCAGCCGAATTTTGTGGAATTCACATTGCGCAATGTGTGTTTTATAAAACAATATGACACTCACTAAACCCATGCGGACCCTACCCATGCATTCCCTATACGCATAGACACTATGTTTATCGTGCATATTTTCGGAATAAATGAGGATCACTAAGCACACCGAGAAGGCAAATTGCTCATAAGAATTTTGCAATCATTGATCATTGCAAAGAACACATAACAAGACTAGATTTCTTAGCGATCCTGAAATTAGTTTTGTAACCTTACCTAAAAGTTTTGCATTGTATTCAGCCGTAGGATTAATTCAATTAGAGGGTACTTGGGGAGTTTTGTAGAAGGCTGAATGCTTTTGAGGCACGTGGAGCAAATGAGTACTTAATCGTATAATGTGAAGTAGTATGCATTTATAATACTTCCTAAAATTAATATCTATCTGAAAATAACACTCCCGTGTGGAGTGGAATGCCCCTTTAAGTCACGTAAGTCAAGTCAAACTTTCTCTAATTGAAACATTGTTGTTTTGGAATCATTGTGTCTTCTTGTCTTTGATCTTCTTGCAGAGGTTCCAGAGATCTTGGATGACGTAACGTTCCAGCACTGCTCCAGCTGTGAAGACACCAGAGAACACCGACCCGACAAACCCAGTCAAGAAAATGTCTTGGCCTGGAAGAACATTAAGTGGGGGTTAATGCACTTTCCCTCTTAAAATTTGCAAAGAGGGTGTATCAAACCGACTACAAAGTCAGGCCCTTTAGGGCACAACTGTATTTTAGGTTATTTCAGAATAAGAGATGGATCCAGAAATCCAATGGAACATGGGAGCAAAACATCACCTAAGTATCAAAAAATTTAATAAAGATGTATTTACAAGAGTTTCTGTTGTACCATTTTCATTGTCAAAAGTAGTATCTCTGTTGCAGTAGATACTTCTGTTATGCAGACATGAAATTCTAACAGAGATCAAACTTCCTACTTAACTCATTCTACAAAAATATCTTATCATTTGCATTACATTTAGAGGGCATAAAAGTGAGGATGACGTTCTTACCTGTAAGATACAGCCCTGGGACAGGTGTTTCTGGCCGCAGCTTTAGCGCCATCTCGGCACTACAGCGCGTCCGACAGTGTTCCAGCCCGTAGATCTCTCCGTGGGACACGTTGATATAGTGATTGTTGCTGATCGATGTGGCAACTTCGATGAACTCAACCTGGAAATCAGATGGCAAAAATAAACATATAATTGACAAGAGTTGCCCATACATCTGTAACAGATGCTTAGGGTGGCGCCAATCTCCATTTTTGTTGCCCTTGTTAACATGTTAATGTGTGCAAGTCACTACAGCAAGGGGCTAGTCCGCTGGTAGTGATGTGTGTTTAACTGCCATACTCTTTCTCATTAGTGCTGAGTGCTTATTATATAGCAGATGAGAGAAAGCAACATGTAACAGTTTAAGCTAGGGGCACAACCCGCAGTACATGCAAATACGTGCTGTCTACATGCCAAAACATGGGCAGTCTTCTGGGATCCGTAAGTGGTAAGTACCTCTTCTGTTCGAACTCGTAGGGAATCCAATAGATTTTGGAGCAGACACGCCGTAGAACTTTACGTGCCGGCAAACTTCAGTGCTATCGGGCTGCGGATTCGCCCCCCGTACGTGCCAGTACGAGCAACGCGCCTGCCCTGTACAGTCTGAACGTTTTCAGGAATATATGGCGGACGTGGCCTCCAGAAAATAACGTACGGGCACGAACAGTAGATTGTGCCTTTAGCTTTAATGTTTTTGGTATGTCTCGGCCGGTCATCAAAGTCATAACCCACGGAATGTAAGGCCATTGCAGCAGTTTGACAATTGTGTATTGTAAATTCCTTTTACCACAGCTGTACATCAAATGATAAAACTGATAATTACTGAACCCCCCTTAGGATGAGTAAATTAACCAAACTCACTTTGTCCTGCAATTCTGGGAAGAGACGACAGGTTTGTTCCCACATGTGTTGTCCGATAGCCTGCTTCAGATGTTGGTACTCATCAGAACGGTGTTTCACGCGCTCGTCATTCCAGCGCTCAAACCAAGCGGGCGGGATGGAGAAGTTCAGTATAGTACATGTTGATCTTTCTGGAAAGGTGACAAGAAGAAAAAAACTATATGTATCATGGAAGCTCATATTTGGCTACAT
Source organism: Branchiostoma floridae x Branchiostoma belcheri (assembly GCA_019207045.1). NCBI lineage: Eukaryota > Metazoa > Chordata > Leptocardii > Amphioxiformes > Branchiostomatidae > Branchiostoma > Branchiostoma floridae x Branchiostoma belcheri. The sequence continues at coordinate 17,718,371 of CM033034.1, forward strand.
TGGGGCCTGCCAGGGATTCAAACCCAGAACCTTTGATTCTGGGTTAAGTCTGCAGCCCTAACTATAAAACAATACTTTGCAACTTACTAGGTTACTGACTTTCTTAGGTGTCAAATACAAGTCTAAATTCCCTCTTTTTGGACTCCAACACTCATTAAATTTTGGTCTAAATTTAAAACATATAGTAGAAATTCAATACTGTAACTCAACCATTGAATTACTCAATAACATTTCAATGAATAAGTGAAGGTCTTTGCCACACCATGATAATGGTGTATAGGATGCTGCCCATCTTGGTTTCCGAAGCCCTTGGGCCACACAACTGTGCAAGCACAGATAATACATCTGTGTACTACTACCAAGAGGCTGGTATAGCACTGCATGTGTGTTTAACTCCTATACCCTCTCCCATCATTAAAAGTATTTGGTGCTAATTTTTTGGCCCGATTTTGTTTGGCATCATTTCTGCTGTTACATCTGGGATCCTTGGCCACGTTAACGTCTGAAATTTGTCCAAATTTTGGATGAGGGCGCTGATTGGTCCCTACACATGAGCGAATTTAGGAATGGGTTCAAGCCCTCCATCCGCTTGTGGGAGGGCCTGTTGTCATCGAGCAAGCGCTCTAGAACTCAAGAACCAATTCCTTGATTTGCATATTAATTGATGTTACTACCAAACAGTTTGAATGTGCAAGTCTCCAGACTACTACCCGGATGGTACCCAGGCTATAGGCACCAGCAGGGAATGAGCACACAACTGCAACCTACTTTATAGGTGGACACTCCATTAGCACTTAGTAAGGCTAATTTTTCTCAGAAGAAGTTCAATTTCCCTTTCAGAAGGAACAACAATTTACCAGGACTGCATCTTTGTTCCCAGGACGGGTCCTTGGCAGAAGGGAAGGAGATGAAGAGTACGGGAGGGTCGGCTTCCGAAGCTTCCTCTGGTGTCAGGCTGCTGTATTCTTCTTGAAGCCTCTCCATATCATTACCTGGAGTAAAGGCAAAGGTAAATGTAGTACAATCATTTTTTTTAGATCTAGACTTCTTTTGGGGCTGTAGAGGCAGTGGGTAGTTATCCATTGCATTTGAGACATAGTATTGGGACTTGGGAGGTGGACCCCATCCCCCTCCCTCCAACACCTTTTACACAATGTACCTCCCCATGCCAACACAATTCTCCCATTACCCAGAGACAGTATCACAATTAGGGCTGGGTACCGGTACAGAAAATTCAGGTCCAGGTCCGATTCAGGTCCAAAGGATCAGGTCCAGGTCTGGACCTGAACCTGGACCTGATTCAGTATGACTTATACCAATGGTCCATTTCACTACAAAGAAATCTGTTTGGTGGAGTATTAGACTTGTATTAGACTTGTATTAGACTTGTATTAGACTTGTATTAGACTTACACTGGCGTTTTAAAATCCTACAGCGCTAACTGTACAATTGGCTGTAAAACTTCGTAGAAATTACTATAAACTCTACTCTACTTCACTCTTGTTATTTTCTTTCACCTGCAAGTGCCGAAAAGTGTGAATGCCTGATAAAATAATCTGTAAATTTTCTAATCGGTCCAACATCCGGTCTACCTAATTTTTTCAGGTCCGGTTTTTCTGGACCGGTCCAATAAGAAAAACCGGTTTTGTACCGGTACGCTGTACCGATACCCAGCCCTAATCACAATACATTGGTTCAGCAAATTACCAGTAAGTGATAGATAAAGGCAGCTGCCATCTCCATCTCTATAGCCCTTGGGCCAATTGCGCTATCACTACAGCAGGGGGCTAGTCCAACTACCATACTCTTTTCCATATGCTTAAAGTGCTAAGTAGAGATTACAGTACTATGTAATGCTTCCTAAATTAAGTCTTCGGTATAATAGGTCTGTGGTTAAAGCTGCAAGCTACCACACACTTTAGGCATACAAGTTAAGGTTCAATAGTTTTCCCTACAAAAATTGCCAAAAGACAGAACCTTTTTGCAATATTTCATTTGCTTAATATCTTAACATGCCGATTTTTGTCCGTCACAGAGGACCGAAAGGACAAAATTGGTGTCCATCATCAGCTGCACAATTCCGTCAAAGGACAGAAGGACGGATGCTGGCTAGAACACTGCCTCAAACACAAAAAACCGAAAAGACGAAGACTGAAGAATCTAAGCTTAAATCAATTATTCTGGAAAAGTTTACTCATTAATCAATCCATTTCAAAAACTACTTAGGGTCAAAGGGAAACACCTCTTACCTGCAAAGAGCCAGATGTTCTGTGCCTTCAGACCCAGCTCCTCTTTGGTTCCTCGCAGACCAACAAATACAGACAGACAGGAACAACTCTGGCTAACAGCCTTCAACACATCACCCAAACCTGGAACACAATGCTGTGGATTAGTAGCCCACTCATCAATGAGCCTACGAGGGGCGTTCAATAAGTAATAACTCTGACTCATTTCCCATAGGAGGAGATTAATGAAACTTGGCACAGTTATTAGTCTTTCTCTTCATAGGAACCACCCAGAGTTGTGCATTTCTCCCATCGTTTGATGCAGCTCTGGACACCCCAGGTTGGTCCTCCAACAGATGCCTCATCAATGGCAGAAGAGGAACGACCAGGTCTGGGAGCTGTTTCCACAGACTTCCGCCCATGTTTGAATTCAGGATGCCAGCGTTTTACAAGGTCATATGATGGGGCATCATCACCATAAGTTTCTTTCATTTCATCAAAAGTCTCCTTTGGTGTGCGTCCTTTCAAATACAAAAACCGGATCACTGCGCGACACTCAACTGGCTCCATTTCACACCTGGTCCATTTCACACCTAACTCAGTTCAAACACCAGTAAAGCAGAAACCACAATTAGTTCAGAGCTCTTTTTTGCAACATAAGCTATAGAGATATGAATCATTAAACATGCAAAATTTCATCTAGATCAGACAACTGGAAGTGGTTCAGAGTTATTACTTATTGAACGCCCCTCGTATATCAGCTCAAATTCAAAATGCCTTTTTTTTCAGCAATACTGAAGGTGTCCTTTCGATTACCAAATTCGCAGGTCACTGAACCTGCCATTATAAAATTATAAGGTGGGTGTGACGGGCTGTTCAGTGTAATATAACCAGCTGCTGCCACACCGTGTGCCTGCGAAGCTGGTGTGTTACGTCAAAAGGTGTTTATCCCGGCAATACAGATAGTTTGTATATATAAATAGTTAAATGTGCAACACAAAACTTAAATGAATTTGCAGAGAGAGATAATATTCATCATCAAATGCACACAGCTCCATAATGCACTAGTCTATGTATTTGATATGTCGACATGGCTTTGATTTAGTACGGTCTAGAAATTTTGTATTGTGGTTAAATTAATCTGTGTTTTGTTGGTCTACTTTTAAATTAACAACACAATGATCACAAAGGACCATAAACAGGTCTATATGCAGTGTACATGGAGTAAGTACCTAGTGTGAAAACTTAGTTAATTCCTAATTGCATCTATAGAGATGATATAAAAACAATATATTTGCCCCATTGCACACTGTATATTAGACATGTTTGTAGTTGTTTGTGATCATTTTTTGTTGTTTATGGCGTCTAGACACACCTGTGTTTTGTGCCACTTCCTTAGGAAGCAGCTTGTGGTAGGTGTTGTACACCCCAGTAGCTGATACGATGACTGGTGCATGAATGTCCACTTCTCCAACTTTCTTGTCCTGGACTCGGACACCTTCATCAAGGAAATAAAACACAGTACAACATCAGATCAAAAGCCTTCAAGTTTTATGTCTTTTCTAATAATTATAGTTATTGTAAGCTTTGTATCCCCATGGGAAGCCATATTATAAAGTTTAGCATTGGATCAGTGTTTGAAGAGAGCCACACCTTAGGCACATTGAAGTTTCCACCACATCTATCAATAAAAGCAAGAGTTTGCGAAAGTGCGCGCTGGTTGAATCATATATATTCTGGGCTTACTACAAATCCAAAATCAAGATGGTCTGACAAAGGGCTAGCAACCCCTCCCTCTAAAATTCTGCTCCATGAAGAGCTGCAAAAAGCAGTAGACCAAACTAGAACTTTGTCTATGTAACACAAACTCCACTGTCCAGCGCTAATAACTGACCCCAAGCCGGCAATGTTGGGCAGGCCGTATAGAAGCGATTCAATTACTAGTATTTTTTGTACCAGCACCAAAAATAATCAATTCACACATCATTTCCTTCTAGGCTTTTACTCATAGTTGCTGATAAAAAATAGATTACAAACCTGTTGCTCGTCCATCGTTGTCAATCAAAATTTGACTGACAGGTGCCCTACAGAGCACAGCTCCCCCAGCCTTTTTGATAACGGGGATGATGTGGAAGGCTATTTCGCTTGCCCCGCCCACTGGGTAGTACCCGCCGTCCCTGAAGTGTTCTGCCAGGCTAGCCTGTAGAGCAAAACCAGACTTGCTGGGGAGAACACCTGAGTGAGACCAAACAAAAGAACACCTGTTAGAGACCAACAATGTCAGTTTAATCACTCTGTTTTCTGGCTTCTACATATACGGTCAAATATAACATTATAGAAGCAAAGTACATGTGGGTCTTCATTAAGCTAAGACAGGGGCTGCTACAGACTACCAAAAACCTTTGACCTGTTGCTCACTTTACATTTCAAAAAGGTTACATTGTACAAGTTCTCTGCAACCTGGTACTCAGTTATCCTGAAGAAGACTAGAGGACTGGTCAAATCTTCCGCAAGCCCAAAATTTGTGAAGGAATAGTCAGCCTTTCCATTGTCAGCTAACTTGCCTAGCCTTCTTGGCAGGACCCACAAGTCATCTTTTTTTTCTAATGGCATATCAGTTGTATTGTGATCATTTCTTTGAATCATAGCCTTTTGAAAGGGAGTGTAATAAAATGCATACGTCATGAGAGAAACTGTGCCAACTGTTTAAAATAACCTACTTGACATAACGAAATGATTATAACAACATACATACCATGGTCTCCGAAGTTGTGCGCAAACACAGTCTTCAAGTCGTCATTGTCCGTCAGTTCATCTAAGACATCCTTGGTGGATCTTGACATGTAGCGGAAGAAGCTGTTTAAGACGTGCACAATGCCTGTCTTGACTAAAACCTTGCACAGCCAAAGAGGTAAGATCTTCAGTACTCCTAAGATGTCTGCACCATCTGCAACTTCCTGGAGTGCAAAAATATAACTAATGATCAGTGACCCTTATTAAGTTAAAGTCCCTCCTGCATCACATGGTGCATAGGGTCGTCAATCTCTGTTTATGTAGCCGATAGATAGATCTACCAATGCCATGATTATTTACTATCTCAGCCAATGGCTTATAAACATGACAACCCAACACTCTAGTAAAATTGGCCCAAAACCCTGTCCCAACCCTAATCCAACCCTAACACTAACGCTAAACACTAACGCCGAGTTGACCAGGTTATTGGGCTGAGTTGACAGGGGTGTTGGACCGAGTTGACCAAGGTGGTGGGCCAGGTTGACCTGGGTATTGACTCTCGGGCTGAGTTGACCAGGGTGCTGAACCAAGTTGACCAGTGACTGTTGAACCGAGTTGACCAGGGTGTTGGACCAAGTTGACAGTAGTTATGGGCCTAATTGACCAGAGTGTTGGGCAGAGTTGACGGGCCAAGTTAGCAAAGGCTGAGTCATCCTGATCTGTATAGCAATAAATCTAGCAATAAGGGTACCTTTGTTTTCTTTAGGAACATCTCAATAGCTTGCTCCTCCCCTGGGAAATGCTGCAGTAGTCCCTGCTTGTACTGCTGTCGTCCACGTCTGATGGGGATCCAACGCATCTGAAATACAAATAAAAAGGTCTCTTCAATACCTACCCACAATGAACCAAGTATCAAGACAATAAATCCTGGCATACACAAGTTACATGTTGGCACAGGGACACAGACACACAGACACACACACACATACCACACACACACATACCACACACACACACACACACTCATACCACACACACACACACACACATAACACACACACACACATACACACCACACACATACCACACACACACACACACACACACACACATACATACCACACACACAGACACACACACACACATACCACACACACACACACACACACACACACACACACACACACAAGAATATGGCAACAAGCAGAAGGTATTGCTGGGATGGGTATGAAAATCTTGGGTATAACAGCCCACTCATCATTTCAAATGGTATGGCCCTATCACTTCCTCCTTATCATTTATACTTAATTTGATAAAATGTAAATATTGTAAAACCTGATCTGGTTCACCAAGCACAGCGACATCATAGTCGTCGTCCAAACTGGCCCACTGTAGCTGCCCCTCTGTGATCTGGTCCAATAGAACTCTGACAGTACTGCTGTCCTCCATCTTCCCCACATAGTGGATCCCTGAAGGTCAAATTCAAGTTGAAGGTCATTATAAGGTCATTATGTAAACATCGCATCATATGGACTAAAGCAAAAAAAGTCCTTGACAAAAAAAAAATTAATGCAGAGGCAAAACTTTTGAACAGGGATTTCAAAATACTTTCTGCAATGAATGCCCTCTGTAATATGAGAAAATGCCTACACCCCTGTGGCATTGCCAAAAAAGACAATTCTTGTTTGTGTTGAAATGCAGTCAAGCTATAATGTTTCACTATTCATTTTTACTTAGGAAAATCTCACCGCAATCAAATTGCAGCCCTTTGAGACCAAAGGTGTGTGAACAACCGCCCGGTTTCCCATGCTGCTCCAAAACAAGCACCTTCTTCCCAGACTTCGCCAAGATGGCCGCCGTCGTCAAGCCCCCCGGTCCGCTGCCGATCACGATGGCGTCGAGGTCAGAGGGCACCTTCTCCACAGAAAATGCTGTTCAGGAAATAAGCAACAGTTGTCAATAAACATTGTTGGTATATGGGATACTTGCTGCAGCTGAGTCTGAAACACAATTCATATGGTAGATACTATTGTCTCCACCCCAGAGGTGTGGCAAAAAATAAGTACATGTACATTGCATAATTTATGCAACATCACGCCTCTAAATGTTAATGTTAGGCACATGATAATAGTACTAGTTTAAAGGTCACAAGAGAATGCTGAATCATTCTGATACTGCACAAACTGTATAAATGTTAAACATACATGCAATTCATACTATAACGTTACACATATACTTAATGCCACATTTCAAAAAAGATGTAATACAAAACAGCATTGGGTAACGTTAATTTTAAAAATTCCAAAACTTTCATGATGACACCTGTGAAATTGTACTGACGGCACAATACACGAAATGTTAACGTTAAAAACACACAGCTAACAGTGAATGATCTAGCCTGGTAACAACTTTCACCGGGCCAGCTTAGGGTCGTTTTACCGGCCTTTTGTATTTACTGCCTGCGGAGAAATACCTGAAACAAACCCCGTAAAAATCACCGGCTTGAGCTAATGATCTTGGCGGCCCGGCAACACTCCCAGTACCGTATTAAGATACCGGGGGGCCTCACGATGATTTACACTTAAACTTAAAATTATGGTTACCTACCGGCACCCTTCTTCAGGACATTATTCCTGGCGTCCTTGTCGATGACTAGAGGTTCGGGTGATCTCCTGGCATCCTCCTTAAAGGGGTTGCGCGACCCATCACTCCTTGAGAACTTCCGAAGGAGGAAGACCGAACTCAAGACGGAGACAGAGATCAGCAAGGCAGTAGCTGAGAAGTTTTCAGCAAAGACTGCAAAATGTGTCGCCAGTGTAGCCATGATTTTGAACAATAAAGACGGGTTTAGAGCTCTAGTTCAATTAAGAACGTTACAGAGAGAAGGCCTTCGTCCGATTTGTCCCGATGACTTTCACTTTTATGGCTCGAGGAAGATTATTATATCAACACACATAAAGCATGGTACGTCTTGGCACATGTAGTGATTGACTATGACCCTTGACCTACAGATCAGCTGTTTGGAACAGTCCATTTAATTTTGGCGCGTGGGGGTGATTAATGCCGTTCAGATGCATTTCGAAATTTGCTCATTGAAGTTGTTGAAAATGATTATAAAGATACTAAGTCCTTTGAAAGGATGGTTTGAGAATAAAAAGGGGGTTGTCACGTTGTTAGTTTGTAAAGCGGGTAATCAAAAACTTTGAAAATTCATAACATATTATGATATATATGCGCGCATCAATTCATCCAATCACCCTGACTACTTTATGAAGGAAACTTAATTTGGTCCACCTTTTTTTTTTTTTTTTTACTTTCGCACGCTAGGATTAATTTTTGAGTGGTTAGATGATGTCATCCATATAATCAATTTAGTGTGGCCTTATGGAATATGTAACGCTAGATCGGAATCTGTGGATTTCAAAGGATCTCAAAGGATTCCGACCAAAATTGAAGTAAGGTATGTCAAGCAGACCAATGGTATAATATAAGATATATACAATATTTACAAGTATAATACATCATATTTTCAAATATCATTGTGTTCTTGATCAGCCACATAGTGGTCTCCTTTGAAATGAGATCACGCGTATGGTTTATACTCACAAATTACTGCACTGAACCATCATATTGGCGCAGTATAATGTATTGCTTTCATTCTTCGAAAGCTGTCTAGTTAATTCTAACGTTACAAGTGAACGTTCAATGATGCATCTATTTGTTACGCCTATGACTCAGCTATATGTAACATTACTCAATGAGTAATGCTATGAAGCTGACAGGGCATTCTAACCTTATCGTATCATCAAGCCACGACTTATTGGGGTCAGCTACATATAATATATAATTGTATTTGTAAATTCAAAGGTCATCTGATGGTTCTGCTGACGCAAAATTCAGGGCTATGCCTGGGGGTTATCAAATTCTAAGAAGCTTTAAAAAGATAGCAATGACATTAAAATTAAGTTAACATATATCAAGTACGATGGTGTAAGGAAAGAAGTGAAGGTAGTCTAGATTACTCAAGAAGAGCCTCATGCCACAGACTTATTTTTTTGTATCTATTGCACAGTAAAAATGTATGGTGCAAAATAAAATGCATTACGGTGCAGAATTGTAGAGAAACAGGCACGCCAAGCCCTGTATTAAGGTTTAAAAATCATAAATCAGACGTTATGTGCAAAAGAATGATGTTCCAGACTGGGTTTGACTTCTCTTGTCAGTAATGAATGCTACCAAAAACCCTAATCAGACCTTCTAAAATTGCGACGTGTTGTGCAATAGCACAGGTGTGCCACGCCCCAAATAAGGCAACGCGTAACTAGGTGACGTAATGCCAGCCCATAAATAGGCCGTGTTGTCAGACAAATCTTCAGTATCGGCTCAGGGTTTTGGCTTGCGGACGGACCTCTGTGTTCGCTCGCGAGTTAGACCTCGGTGCTCACCATGTCTCGCTTACTTCGACACAACCCAACACGTGCAGGCATGACCAAGCATTATATTGAATAACGCTTACTTCGGCTTGAGCTGGTTTTCTAACCGGCTCTCTCCACCAAACCACCCGGCCTGAGGGGCGGGTTTGCCCGTAGCGGCCGCGCAGTCACCGCGGTAACACCGGTGCTAGGCGGTGGGCAGCCCTCCCCACGGGCCCCCTATCGTAAGCAGACGGACACTGTGCTGTGTTTGCGGTCAGTGGTTCGGCTGGCTTGCAGGAGGGGGCTACAGGTTAAAACTACATGTGGACTCGTCGTCTGGATTGAGGACATTGGACAGGGTTGGTGGAAAACATGTTCCAGTCCACAAACAGCGGGAAAAACCGGAGCGGGACGAGAGGGGGGCTGGAATGGCTAAATGATAGTTCCGATGCTGTAGACTTACCATATTTATGAAGCTTTTTATGTTCATGTACCACTGGGACTATTAGAGTATGGACTTCTCCTGTTTATTTTGGTAAATCATTCACAGCATTTTCGTCACTATCTACATGTATCAGCCTCTAGTCGTGGATTCTGATGGAAAGTTAATATTTGGCGGCTTATACCGGTGGGCGAGAAAACATATAGTAAGAATATGGCTATGCATTGAGTTAAGGTGCCATGGGCAGTTAACTACCTGTTAGGCGAACTACATGAGACCGCAAAATGTTCTTATACACTTGGTAGAACCGTATGGTTAGAATATGTTATACCGCCCCAGAATGGTCAAAGGAGTACGTCGTTTAAGGACTTTGATAGTTACATTGAATGCATGTATAATCTTTCTCCATGTAACACATTCAATTCACTCAGATTATAACTGAAGTGCTTGAAATGAAAGCGCGTATAATCAAGATTTATTTCCATAGCTCAGTTTGATGACTCACTACTATTGCACAACGGTTGCGCAACTCGCCATTTGTCATTAAAACACGAAATGGTCGTGGGCGGGGGGATTTATTCACAACAAGGAGGAACCTCCTTGTCCGCAATCATAAAGACAACACAAGCACACATTCGAAATAAAGAAATTACGTGTACATGTAACGTTACCGCCGAAAAATTAAAGATTGCAAGTTAACCGAGGTATCACTACAAACCAACATATAGAACAATCGCAGATAAAACAGGGAACAATTCGACCTTTCACCCCTACTAGTCAGGATCACCTATATAGTTTTCCATCACTCAAAGGAACGAATCGTCTTTGCCTTATCAATCATTGCCTCGAGTTTGATACTTCTGAGCCGTTTTCCTATTAGGGCAGCTCAGAGCTGAAGCTGAGACTTTTCAACAATACGACTTGTGCTAAAATCAGCGTTAAACGTTTAAATTTCGCGTTTACATTTCAATTTTGTAAATCCAGCTAGCGCCCCTCCCCCTTGCTGCAGACTTTGCCCTACTTCCGGGTTGCGCCATTTGTGCTTCGCTGTTCGGTATGACGTGTCGATGATGTCATACTCCACACCGGCCTATTTAAACATCAACAAAACTGTGTGAGAGAATATTGTAGTGTGTAGTGACTTCGTGAGCTCTACCATTGCCTTGCAAGGACGAAGGGGCATTCTGTGTAGACGGGAAGTCACTGACTGTTGTACCACAAACATGGAAGCACTGCCTACAGCTATCCGCTTCATGTGTGGCTTGTACTTCGTGTACGTGTCTTTTGTCTGGTCGGCTGGGTCACTACTGTCGTTAGTGCTCTTCGCAGGTAAAACTTTACATGGACACCATGCATTGCTACTATCTTGGGTGTTAGTTTTTTATCACTTTAACGTTACATATATACGGTAAAGTTTTGTTTTCTTCTCAGTGTGTTCTACAGGATATCGAGTAAACCAATGCTGAGGTATATCTTGAAAATAATTTTAGTGACATCCTATCTGATTATCTAAAGCATAGAGATAGTGTGACTCCTAAAGTCTATATCACGATGCTGAAATATATCTGCACGTACATGAATACTTTGTGCAATGTATTTGACCTTCACAAGGAGTATCTTAATAGCTTTATCTATATTTCGATCAAGTCGATATCTAAAACTTGTAGTAAATCTCATTATATTACATTTTCTCAAGCTTGCAATGTATTTGACCTACATGAGTGTTTTTAAATAAATTCATCTATATATCAAATCGATATTTAGATATTGAAAACTTGTGGTAAATCTCGTGACCTTTTCGCAAACCATTCAATTCAGCGAATGATTGTAGGTAGACTGGATTATAGGAAAAAGATGAATGAAAAAACAACATTATTACAAACCTGGAAAATAATTATTTGTATCAATTGCAGCTTCCATTTTCCTGTTACGGTCAAACCGAGAGCAACCCATGACGTCATCTCTTCCCGGGAACACCCTGTCTCCTAGGCAACGGCGTAACCAAGGAGACGACAACATTCCAAGAGACGTGGAGGAAAGATACACACGTCAGATTCTGGACCTTGTGTGTTATGACGCCAGTACGTGTATCTCGTTGGAGAACTTCACTCCAGTAAAGGAAGGGACGGAATGTGTGTTCGCTAGGTCTGCTTGTTTATGGGGGTCGGCTGAGTGGGACGAACAGCTCAGTTTAGGTTGGTCATGCAGTTGGTTCTTCTTTCCTAATCTTCAAGCAGATGTTGGGAGGCGGGAATTTTAAGATGCATTCATAAAGCACTTTATGGGCAAATGCAGACAGTGAAGAATATGAATGCCACGATTTTGCCTCCTTACATCTGCTTTGAGATTATTTCGTGCCTCTATACTGCTTCCATTCTTTTCCAAGTTTTTTTTTTTTATAATAGAAATCTTAACACGTTAAATAAATCATTGGGTGTTATATTATTTGTTCAGCTCATGACGTTGTTTTTGTTTGTCTCACTTCTTTACTCTTCGTGGTCAAATGACGTCCGACGAAATCATTATCCAAAATGAAGAGGAAAACATCAAAAGGTAAGCATCATCCAAAATTTCTGTTATTATTATATTTCCTGTTTTAACATGACACAAGTAACAACTTTGGCCCAATCTAGACATATTTTTTCCAGACATCTGCGTCGATCGCTGATAGTTTCTTGTTTTCCTTCCTCTATATGGAAATATTATTGTCGTAGTCCACATGTCGGCAAAATTTCCCCCGACAAGTCCAGAGTAGTCAGCGGAGGTCTCCTTTACATGGATCCCATTGCATGTTGGGAGAAGCAGGGCACTGTGGGTAAAGCGGGGGAAGCGGCACGCAAAAACATTACCGGTGTGACAGCGATCTCGCCCCCCCGTGATCTTGCCCCCCGGGGGCGAAATCACTAGCGATCTCGCCCCCCCGGGGCGAAATCGCTAGCGATCTCGCCCTCCCCGGCTAGTGATCTCGCCCCCCTACCTCGCCCCCCTTTAGCGATTTCGCCCCCCCCAAAAAAAACGGGTTTACATGACATTTTAGAAGTTGATTGGTATAAATCACAAAACGCAGTTTCATAATGATATAAGTACACGAGTTTGATACATAAATCCATTCATAGTATCAATATTAACGTAATTACATTGTAATAAGATAGTTGAACTTGTTTCAGACAAGGAGGGTTGGGTCCCTTGTATTCCCATTATTGCATATACCTGAGTCTTGACATAAGATGTATTTCATTGTATTCACCTGTCCTCAAACAACCTATATATCTCCAATATGAAGTCTCTACCACGAAGTGACCACAAAAGAACTATGTAATGTCTTTATTAATTATGCAAATATTAGGTATTAATTAGAATAACGCACATTTTGGTATATGCACCTGGCCAAGGGATATCTTCACCTCCAACATGACTGTTTTTTCTAGTATTTAGGAACTGATGCATTTACCCGTGTTTCTTAAGACTGGTACTTTACCAGTGTTTGTGTAGCATTTAGCAACAGCTATATCAACTTGCGCGTAGATAGTGTTTATAATGAGAAACTATTATTCACGTGTGTTTTTGTTAGTGCTTTGGAAATGTTTCCAGCACAAGAAAGAAAACACTGTGACAAATTGAAAACATATAGCTGACGTATTCCGTACCATAGACGGTGTTGATTTATACGTTCGCAGTAGCACTGTTTTTATGCCACCTCAGCTGCAAAAATTGTCTTTTTCATTTCAATGTCATGTTTGCACCGAACAATATAGTATCGACTTTCGAGGTATGACAGGCATCTTACGGTACGGTAATAAGGTGCCATAAGGTACCAGGTAACACACCATACACGTTACTCCCCAGGTGCAGTATAGTACCAGGTAGCGCACCTGTAATATGTAGTAACCAGCTGCTTGGGGGGGGGGGGGGCGAAAACGCTAAAGGGGGGCGAAAACGCTAGTGATCTCGCCCCCCGGGGGGCGAGATCGCCGGGGGGGCGAGATCGCTGTCACACCGGCATGATGACATTACTTTTGTTTACAAAGTCGGACAGAGTACGTTTGTATCGTGTTTTCGCGTTTCGTTGCCCTCTCCACTACCCACAGCTAATACACCGCTTCTCCTAGCATGCAATGATATTCTGTAAATATCTCGATCTCAGTTGAGTAAACCCTGCAAAATTCTTTTTCTGTAGGTCTTTGCCAATGTTTATAAAGTTCTGCGCGATCCAGTCGCACTTGGGGCTCGACGGGTTTCTGTTTGAGTTGCCTGGAAGAGAGTTTGGGGCGAGTCCGGAGAAACTTGGGAACGGAGTAAGACGTCTTCTGAAGGTAAGAAAGCCTCAAACTAACTTAGTAGAGGGAAGAAATGCCTTAGAAATTTGACATATCAAATTATTTCTACTTGAAGAAAAGCATATTTATATATCTTACACATATATGAGCTGCAAAAAGTTTCGACCGAATTTTTCGGTCGTCTTCGGCTATCTGACCCGAGTGCTGTAGACACGTGTTTTTTCCGCGAGTGTGACGTCAGCACAGGGTTAAAGTTCATCAGAAGTCGGTACCGTCCCCCCGTCCCGACACTGAACTTTTTCTAATCCAGAATGTGTTTCGTTATCTTATGCTGAACTCTGTTATCATCACTTTTGATTTTGTTTAATATATAGAAGTAGATCCAAATAAAACAAACAAATAAAATTGTTGATGCATTCCCTTTTAAGGTTCTATCGGACGTTGACCCCGCCGGCGTACACTGTATGGACAAGTCTTACGTCTCGAAGCGAGGCTGGTGTTTTGAGTTTGACAGGTGCACGTTCTTTGTGACCACCTTCGCGCCTTGCTATCCAGAGACGCACTCCAGGTTTAGCTTCAACGGCAAGAACAGTTATGTTCTACTGCAACCGGAGGTAGGAAACTTATCATTGTATTGAGGAATCTAAGGGGGTATGGTGTGGAAGAAGTATGGCTCTGTATAAATTTTACTTACCAGTCAAAATCAAAATACTGAGCATATTAAACGATGTCGCTGGTAAAGAAAAAAATATCCGTTTTAACAACTTAACACACGCACGCACGCACGCACGCACATGTACAGATACAAACAAAGACATACAAACACTCGCACACACACAGATGCATAGGTACATACGCGCACGCATGCAAATACAAATATGATCTACAGTGTATGTGTGTATGTGTCTACATACACACATACACTGTAGATCATATTGTACATATGTACATACAAAGTACGCAAACACACACACACATTGTAGATACTTGTTTCACACACACACGTGTGCACACACACACACACACACACACACACAGTATCAATATAGTCAAATTGCACTCTGTTTTTACACAAACCAACAGGAGTCCTTTTTACGGCACAACATCGGCGCCGACACCCCTCACACGGACTGGGAGAACCCTCGGACCGTACGGGACCAAATCCGGGCGGCGTACAGACGAGCTGGTCGCCCCTACACCATCAGGGACACGGTCATCTATCCACCGGCGCACGACATCGTCAAACCGCTAGGGGGCGATCCTGGACAAGGCGATGTAGTGGCCTGGTGGGTTGACGAGAAGAGTGATTGATACACCAATGTATATCACTGTGGCCCATTTGGCCAATTACGGTTGTGTACGAAAATGATTTACGTAGACGACATGATTATGGAAATGGGCCACTGTACTACATTGATTGAAGCAATGCTTCATGGTATTGTATAGGATGCATAAGCTAGGCTGAACAAACATAATTTAAGAGACTTGTTGTTACATATCATTCATATGTTACATGTTACATGTATGTAACTTCGCAATCCTTGTTAGAAATTCAAACGTAAGTATTTGATGCATCCAATTACTGTAAATGCATTTAAGTTCGCGGGGATTTGATTTCGCGGTAGCGGGACAAAGGACTTTTCGCGGTGGTCTTAAATTCGGCCACCGCGAAAACCGCGAACATTAAACCACCGCGAAAGTTTCTGCATTTACAGTATTGTCTTAAATTTCATCCATTTTTATGAACATTGAGCAATAAAGTTTTTTTTTTTTTGTACTACAACATCATGTATATCTTTTTGCATACTGCAGTACTAGTACCCTCAAAGTTGCTCCTGCCCATAAAATTGCCTCAGGAAAAATCGTTTCGACTTTATATTAAAAAAAAGACACATGTAAAGATATATGCAAATGATGTTATTCTGTTTAACTAATCCGTGTGAATTGCGGAAGTACGTACGAAGAGAAAATGAAAGGTGTGGTTATCTAAGACAGCCATTGTGAAAGGAGTAAG
Source organism: Branchiostoma floridae x Branchiostoma belcheri (assembly GCA_019207045.1). Lineage (NCBI taxonomy): Eukaryota > Metazoa > Chordata > Leptocardii > Amphioxiformes > Branchiostomatidae > Branchiostoma > Branchiostoma floridae x Branchiostoma belcheri. The sequence goes on from CM033034.1 coordinate 17,734,477, forward strand.
TTATATGGGAACACTACTGAGGTTCTTCAGTTCCCTCTAGTACATGTACATTGAAATTGAATAAATCTCTATATTTCTTTGGGGGGGGGGCATTGTAGGTATTTTCTTTTGTCTGCAAGTTCCACTATAGTACCGTGCGAAGCCACTAGGAGGCCGATTATCAAACTTGGCCTTCGTTTGCAAGACCCTAAACTGCATACTAAATATCCATTCACAGCTAGCTTCTGTTTTATCTATCACACACATAAGAGAGAAAGAGAGAGAAGGGGAGAGAAAGAGACGATACTAAAAATAAATGTAAGTTTTCTTGGAGAAGGTACTGAAGCAGCCATTAGGGTAATTAATTGATGAAAAACACCCGACGTCAGCTAACGGCAAGTATCAAAGTACAGACCAGGGGCAAAGTTTTTCAACCGAAGCCCCCAGTCACAAAGAGAATGTCATGATCGCCATGTTAATTTGATTGGGTATTTATGGAATTGACTCCAAGGAAAAATAAATCAAATGTGCGGGATAATATAATTCGATGGACCCCCCCCCCATGAGAAAACAGCTCCCAAAATGCTGAAAAAATGAAAAGAAGATTTCCATTTGACTAGAGTCATATCAATAGTTGTAGCGTCTAACGTTAAACGATTAAATGCATAGTTTCTAATACATGAGCCACTGTAAGTGGCGTGAATATGATTCGACAGAAGTACTGGTTGACGTGATATAAATCTGAATTTTTACATATTTTTTTGTGTATAAAATTGCTCAGATCGACAATTTCACTTTCATTATCTAATATTCAATGGTCTCTAACAACCCCCCTGGACACTGTCGATGGAATCGTCCTAGGACAAAGGGACGTTATAGAAAGTACGTCAATGGCGTCGGTCGCTATTTTTGGTTCTCTGTGTTATTTTGAAACTGACAGGCATTACCCCATGCATGGAAAGGGAATGCATTTTCGTTCAATTAGAGAAAGGACTGTATATAACGACCTTGTTTAGATAAAGTTGTGATTTCAAAGGCATGCCAGTTGTTCAAAAATCGCTTTTTTCGGTCAGATATAGGTTTCATTTTCATGTTTACAATGGCAGGTGCCCTTTGGATATACCGAACACCCGGAAGTGAAAATTGTATCACTCCGCCAGTGGCGTAGGCTTATACACAGTGATTATACCGTATGGTTACCGAAAATCGTACATTCTAACAATTCTATATACATTTGAAAAATGTCATTTCTATCGGGAAAAAAAAGAAACAATTGTTTGACTTTGCGAAAGAGCGTTGTTGTCGCGATTCTCAAGCGTTGCTTCTATGCGAACTACATGGCGTCGCAGCAGTGTCACACTCTAGTTTCGGTCGAAAAAAGGCACCGACCTGCAAAACAAGTCTACATTTACAAAGGTCATGGCTAGTTTCAAGGGGACGGGTTTTTTTCGCGGTGACAAAAATCACATTGTCAAGTCACCAGACGAAGTATGGATAGGGATACATTTGCCACGTTAATTGCCATTTATACTACACCGTAATTTAGGGTGATGTTGATGATGCTTCGAACAAGAGCACTTCTGCTGAGCTTTCTCTTTGCCAACACTGCGTCAGGTAAGTCCATTATATGTCGTACAATATGTCATTGTTGGTGAGAAGCAAGAGCACAATCATGATTCTACCAGTATACTCGGACTTCTGCATTTTTGTGGCTCTAACATGAACCACATGCGTGTTTGTGTCAACTCCGGTTTACCATTTGTTTGCCCTTGCAGCGCTATCCTTTTTTACATTGTGGACAATTCAAATATAATGTGACCACAACATTCTTAGCGTATGGCATGATGTGGTTTTGTAAAACAAGGAAAATATCAACCCTGCTTAGTTCTCTTTTTCCCCAATCAGGGTGTGTACCTAGCAGCGAAAATGAAATGTTGTCACGTACATTATAGTTTCAGTGGCGCAGTTATGAGATCATCGAAACTATGGGGATTCCCCTGTCGTTTCTAAAGGGCTTTATTTTTTTCGACGGCAAACGTACTTGCTACTGTAGCAGGTAGCAACCTAGATTTCATTTAAAGATATTGAAAAGGAAAGGAGGTTTAACAAAACGACTGCGTTTTTTCGGTTGGTGGTAATTAATATTAAATGTTATATTATATCACAATAGAGAGGTGTATTGTAACAAGGTACAGACAGGTGTTCTATGAAAGTGAAAGTGAAAGAACAGGTGTGGCTTCCTCATTAGTCATGCGTGTGTATTTTCAATATGGCCTTCCAAGAAGGCATGGTCAGTAACTAATTTGCATATGAATTGTCCATGAAACGACAGGAAAACTTGAACTTGAAATATTTCATTGTAGGGGAGAAGGCGGAGATTTATACATGTTGTGCAGTATTTGTGTGGAGACCCTTTAACTAGGGAAGAAAATGTTTCATCTTGCCATACTTTTTATCTTGACATTCGAGACGTCTTCAGGTGAGTTCAAATCTTGACCCTCGTGTCCTCAGTTAACTCTGGCATCCTAGTTATGTATATATATATATATATATATACAAACACACACATACATATACATATATCATATACACACGCACATACAAACACACCACTACCAATTAGAACAGGAGCTACAGGACTGTCAGTCAGAAACTCTATCTCAATTAATCAGTATGTCGAAAGCCCGTACTGCGAGGCTCAGAAACTCCTTCCTCCATTGTGCAATTTGGCTCAATAACAAGGCAATTGCCCAGTAATATCAACATTTTACTCGCTATCAGCACAGTTCGTAACCCCTGTGTGGTTTGTCTAACGTATTTTTAATCAATTATTGTACTATTGTGATTGCAGAGTGCAAAAGACTGTTTTTAATATGTGGTTATGTGTTTTTCAAGTTAAGGACGAAATTCGTGTGTATTTCCCGTGAGATCCTTACTGAATAAAACATTGCATTGCACACGTGAAGGAAATTAGCTGCCGCGAGAACGCCGTATAGTGGAAAGGGGACTTAAGTGTGTGACACCAAGGCTACAAACATGTCCATTGTGTGTGTGTGTATAAATCTATATATATAATATATATATAAACAACACGCCGTAAAATGTTCCTTTGTAATAAATCATTTTTAAACTACCACAAAGTAAGATAATATACAACAATGATTATGAAACTATCGTTAAATGAGAATATATCCATATCACAAGACGAGGCAAAGGTGTTTTATTCGGAATTCCGTTCTGTTCGGAGCTTTCCACGAATTTGAACCAACAAGTCGGGAGTTTGTGCGTACGCGTGCCGTGAAATTTAAGTCACTGTAACGTTCTAAATGCCTCTTATGGTCCGTCTTAGAAGTAGTCTTACTAATTAAGTGTCTTGCCGATGAGATGAGATTAAGAAAGTTACTGGGAACGCGCGGCAAAATACCTTTATAAAAGATATCACCACATGCTACTAGTACATTTCTTGTTTCGTGCGTACAAGGCGGAATTATGATCATGAAAGGTGGGGTTAACGTTACATCGAAATTGGTTTTAAACTTCTAAGTCTAACTTTCTCTCTCTCGCTTTCTCTCTTACCGTCTCTCTCTATCTCTCTATCTCTCTAACCCTTTCGCTGACATTCCCCATCGCTCTTCCACCTCTCTCTGTCTATCTTTTTCTCTGTTTCTTCCCCCTCTTTCTCCGTCGCCCTCTCTTCCCCCTCTCTTCCTCTTTGTAGCCCCCCTCTTGCCTGTCTCTTTTCTTTCTCTTTCTCTTCGAATTCCCTCTTTGTCTTTCTCTCTATCTCTCTTTCTCTCTCTTTCTCTCTCCCAACTCTTCTTCTGTTTATTTATCTTTCTCATTTTCTCTCTCCCAACCCACTCACTCACACACATACACATACACACACCGTGTCACATACACGCGCGCACACACACGCGCGCGCGGCAACTTTAAAGTGTATAGCATTTTATTGTATTGTAGAATGCATTGTATTGGGCTGGCATGGTACAAGTATTCAGCGCTAAGTCAGTGATGTCACAGTGCAACAAAAACTTTGGCATCTCATTTCACTGTGAAAGTGAAAGGTCGTTACAGGTTCAGTGGTTGTCGAAGTTTTCACTACTTAACTTTATATTTACTCAGTGGCGCGTTGTGGTCACGGCGGAATGGCAAAAGTACATAGATGCCATTGTTACAGAGCACTAAGTAAACGAACGAAGGCTTGTCATGACGCGTAGTGGCGCCACATGCGAAGGCCATATCTTGGCTCAGAACTTTTCCTACATTACCGTAACACCTACAGTCGCTATGATTTACAACATGAGAACGGTGTCTTGTGGGTGTTCACGTCGTTTCCAAGGACAATTCTGCTTCTACGGAGTGGCCGTACTAGCCGTCTTAGCGTTTTGCGTTCTGGAAACAACAGGTAAAAATCCGCCGCTATAAATGATTCGTTGTGCGATGTTTTGTCGTACCAAGGAGTTTTTTTATTCTCCATGGTCGTACGATTTATGCATGTTTACTAATAACATAAAAGACTGTCAAACGAGGAGTTACGACTGTTACGATACCATCAATAAGTTGCCATCGAAAACACGTCATACGGCAATTGTGACGGGGGCCTGGTCCGAACTTGATGATATGGGCCTATATTGTATGTAGTAAAAATGCATGGAGATTTAATTTCGCGGTAACGAGAAAAAGGACTTTTCACGGTGGTTATAAGTTCGCGGTGAAGCGGCCATTGCGAAAACCGCGAACATTAAACCACCGCAAAAGTTTCTGCATTTTCAGTATATCTGAAAAATGATTAACGTTATAGTTCGTACTTCGTCTTTCCAACAACAAATTTGTCATAATAAGACCATTAGGGCTTGGACAAAATGGCTATTTGTGAAAGTGAAAGCAGTACTAAATGGTTCAACCAAAGAGTTAACCGCGTACGCAAAGTCTAAAAGTCTGACAAAAACTGCCGCCTAGTGGCCCTCCCATTGAACATTGCCTCTCTCTCTCTCTCTGTCTCTCTCTCTCTCCGTCTCTCCCTCTCTCTCTTTCCCTCTCTCTCTCTCTCTCTCTCTCTCTCTCTCTCGCAAACATAGTGGTTTTGTTGGTTCGTTCTTCTTTTCCTTTCTTCTTCTGTCAGGAACCTGTCAGGATATTAACTCTATAGAAATGAACAATTCTAGGTTTGCGATAGCAAAACCTATACAGATTTTTTTTGCTCCTTTTTACTTTAATTTTACTCCTTTGGTTACCAAAACATGGGCGTACAAACGTTGGAAAAGATTGTAGAATTTATCAATAAGCTTTGCGAAGACGCCTGCTGTTCATTGGAAGATCTCCCAAGGCTATGGGGTTTAGGGATGGATGGAGTGAGAGAGAGTCATGTCCATCCATACAACCAGCATGACCGGATGATGATGATATTCTTACTTGTACACTATACTATATAGGGCGAGCCTAATGATCAAGTTCTAATATTGTGTGTGAGTAGCTTCCTAGTGTGTGATATGGCATTCACTTACGCCAACGCTACAATAAAAAGAGATAAACAAAGGTATTGTTTTCATTGTGAAAGTGAAAGGTCGTTACAAGTTCATGCAGTGGTTGTGGACTTTATCACTATATGGCCCTATATATGACCCTCAGTGGCGAGTTGTGGCAGGTAAAAGTAAATAGATCTCATCGTTCAAGGCGCTATGTAAACAAAGAAAGTGCCGCCATACGTGAAAGGCCTTGGCCCTAAACTTGGCATACACGAGATGGTGTAACATCTGTAATAGTGATGCTATGACCTACAGTGTGATAAAGGAATCTCAGGGGTTGATTGATTTTATTTTGCACTTTTAAAAATGAATAACATGCAGCAAATTAAAGAAAACAAAGAGAAAAAGTCGTGTGGCTTATAAAACCATCCCCCCGTCAAAATTTACAAATCAATACAATTAAAAAAGGCGAACTTCGTGTTCACATCGTCTTAATTTTCGAGGACGATCCCAGATTTCCAAAGCTGCCTTGCTAACAAGTGAAAATAGCAGGTAATATAAAATGCTATGTTGTCATATGATCATTTTTGTGGTATGATTTTTTTCCGTGGTATGATTTTTAAAGAGTCTACTAGAGACACAACTGATTGTTGAGAAGGATCTAGGACGGCCTTCTCTGATACAAGGCAACTGCATTTGTCACAAGTTGCTGTCGTTGACTTATCTCACGGCAAATGTTACCGGATGGCGATATAGATCTATGAAGTTATAGGCAGTCTGAAAACCGTAACAATATGTCACTGGCTTTGGTGCAGTGCCACATTATCCATTTGTTTGTCTTTAAAGAAAATAAAAAAATAATGTTTTCTCTCTTTTCTGTATATATTCAGGACAACTCTTTCGAGCTTAATAGTCGCTTGCTGGCCAGACCAATCATATATGGTAGATAGTGTGATCTTTCATTTTTTTTTCGTTATAAGCAAGTCATCTTGTACTTAGCGTTGCCTCGGTAACTTCTCGCTTACATTCATGTAACGTCATGTCTCTATCATTAAGCAAATGAGTCAAATGTTGCACTGTGGAAGAGTATTACATTTTGCTCTAACAGTTTTTAAACCTTTGTAACAATCTCACTGACATACGAAGGTGTTGGAATAATTTGTTTAAATTTAGATATATTTGTTTAAATTTAGATATATTCTTCTGTATTCAAACATGTAAGAAACAATTTAGCATCGAGAACATAATAATATTCTTTTTCATTCTTAACTGTTCATAACATATTTCCTAATTTGTTCTAACATGTTAAAACATTCAGAAAATGGGGCATTTAGCTATGAAGAAAGCAATTCTTACATTTCGGTTAAGTATATGACTGTGTCCCATGCCTATAGTGCGTGTTCTAACCGTGAAAGAATCACATACTAGTACTATAGATGTTGAAAATTGTTGTAAATGATATGCCTGTGTAGTTAATTTCGGACGTTTTGAACATATTATGATAAGCTGAAGCATGTTAGTTCGTACCAATACCTCCCGAAGACTACGCATTACTTTACATATATATTACGAAAGTGAAAGAGGTTCATTGGTCAGCTATAAATAACCCACCTCCGAAACCAAGGTCAAACCGCCTCCTAGCGGAAATTATCATACTGCCTCTGCCCTGACATGAACCGAACAGCTTGGTTTAATGATATGTAAACTATTCAATGCCTTTATTGTAAACTAGCACGATGTGCCTATGCAATCAGTTTCATAAGATTTCTCTGCAAACTTTTGTATAATAACTTCTATCTAAACCGTCGAAATTTCTAGCCTCCTTCACAGACTTCTGGAGCGGTGGTGTTTATTTTTGTGGAGCGCTGTTTCACGATTTTCAACATGGGCTATTATAAGTTTATACAAGGAAAGGGACTTCGGCTTCCGAAGTCCGTGAGGGAGGTTACGAAGTTGTCAACGGAAAATGAAGTTCATCTGATGTGCTTTATATTACTCTCCAAGCAGAGGGTAGGCTCCGGCTGTTTTTTAACGTTTTTTTGTCGTTTTTACCGGGCTTTCTATTTTGTCAGTTTTCTTTTTCTTTTGTCTTTAAAGCAAATGTATTCGGTATTGTTGAACAGGCAATGTTGTTTCGGCGTTCGGTAACCAGCTTATCTCCAAGCAGATAGGATGGGCTATGTGTTGTCATTTTCAAGAACAGCTGTCGCGTATTATGTGCGATTTAATTAACGACAACAGCTAACGTCGTGGACCAACTGTTTTTTTTTAATTAGGGTATCCCTGACAATTTTGAATATTTTTCATTTGGTACATGTTACCGATTTTGCTGTTGGTGCGTGCAGGGTTGTGCCATGGTAAAGTGATTAGCAAAAGTTCGTTGTTTTTGTTTCCTTTCAATTGACATCGACCGTATAACGTCTGTTTCAGCTGCAACCGACAACTTCTTCACCCAAGTCCCTGGGAATGTCACCGTTTTACGAGGAAACGTTGCGAGGTTCCCGTGGTCTTTTGACGATGGGAATGTCTCTATTGTTCAATGGCTGAAGGGGCCAGAGGGAACGTTGATCGGCACTTTAGAACCAGGAAAGGACCCAATGCAGTACCTTCTAGATTCGTACCAAGGACGAGTACGCCGACTGCCAAACTTTGGTTTTGAACTTTCAGGTGTGACGGAGAAGGATCAAGGGAGCTATATAATCACGGCATATCTCAGAGCAGGTGGAAACAAAGCCAACGTGGCTACACTTACCGTTACATGTAAGGGCACTTTGTTCGTCATCCACTTCTCTCTTGTAGTCTTGCTTTCTTTCGTATGCACCGGTACCTTAAGTGAAGTTTACTTACTTACTTTTGTAACCCTCTATGTTTTTAGCCTGGGACAAATTTTAACATTTCTCCTTTAAATGGAAAATAGGTACTTATTAGTGGTGTTTTTGTAGATCCTCCAACAGGAACTACCACCAGTGCAACAGCAACCTCCGTTCATGAAGGGAATCGGCTTCAGCTTTCCTGCACAACTCGCAGCAATCCCAGGTCTAGGTTCCACTGGACCAAAAATGGCGAAGATCTCAACAACCCAACAGCACAGGAGGACCCAGTACATGGTACTGTGATCATTCCCAGTGTGAGCCGAGAGGACAGCGGTCGGTACAACTGTGAGGCGTCAAATAGGTTGCTACCAAACGGAAACGCCTTCATTGACATCACCGTCCAATGTAAGTATTTTTGGTGTGGATCTTTCATTTTATTACTTACCTTAAATTACAGGCAAGCAATGCGAGGCAACCGTAGGCATCGTAGCAGATATTGGGTGCCGATTAGGGGTGGGTACCGGTACAAATCCCAGGTCCAGGTCAGGTCCCGTTTAGGTTCAGAGTATCTGGTCCAGGTTTGGATCTGAACCTGGACCTGATTCAGTAAGTAAGAACTTGTGAATGGACGATACTCCAAACAATGGTCCATTTTGCAACAAAGAAATCTGTAAAATAAGTCAACAAGATTAAACTTTAAGACAAACCTTAAGTACTCGTAACTAAGTAACAGACTTACACGTCAGGTAACTAAATAAGAGATTTATTCATTTCTGATGGCAACTATAGCTTCTGCCTCTTAGTCACCAATGGTACGAGGAGGTTTTAGCCACTGCAGTGCTTATATACAAGAAAAAATGATGATCATTTTCAGACCCTCCAACGATGGCAACCGCTCTGAGAGTCTCTCCCCAGCAAAACATTACGGTGGGCGATGACGTCATAATCCGCTGTAGCTGCGAAGATGGGCTACCTGCACCAAGGTTTCGGTGGGCCAAGAATGGCAATGCGCGCGGCACAACTGATCTACCCAGCTCAGCTTCTGATGAAAACTCTGGACTCCTCACTCTCCGAAACGTACAGCTAAGAGACTCGGGGGCCTACTCCTGTTTCGCTGACAACGGTGTTCCACCTATTCAGTCTGTACAGGTGGACGTGGACGTCGCAGGTACGTTTTACGGCGACAACACTTGCTTTCATTTTTATTTTGAAATCAAAGTTACAATATCAGCACATGAATCATACTACATGGATATCAAAACATCAAAACAGCGTTCAATAAGAGCTTGTAAGACACAGACCTGAAGTAATCATGTGGGTTTGTGTGTATGTGTGTGTGTGTGTGTTTGTGTGTGTGTGTCCGCATGCGCGTGTGTGTGTGTATGTGTGTGTGTATGTATGTGTGTGTATGTGTGTGTGTGTGTGTTTGTGTGTGTGTGTGTGTGTGTGTGTGCGTGTGTATGTGTTTGTGTGAGTGGTGTGTGTGTGTGTGTGTGTTTGTATGTGTGTGTGTATGTTTGTGTGTGTATATGCGTGTGTGTGTGTATGTGTGTGTATGCGTGTGAATATGTTTGTGTGTATGTGTGTGTGTGTGTGTGTGTACGTGTGTATGTGTATGTGTATGTGTTTGTGTGAGTGGTGTGTGTGTGTATTTGTATGTGTGTGTATGTTTGCGTGTGTATATATGTGTGTGTGTGTGTGTGTTTGTGTGAGTGTGTATGTGTCGGTCTGTCTGTTAACTAAAAAAACGATTGGATGGATTTATTTCATACTCGGTTTGTTGTTTGAGTGTGACGAAAATTGGAGAGGTTAGATTTTGGGCCACTAGCGGCTTTCCTTAGTACTGCAGCGGAAAGTCTGTTTTAGATATCACTGAAGAAGCTATAGTCACGATTTTTTGTGTGTTAGATGGCTCCTGTGCTTGGAAAGAAGTGGCATATGTTTGGGTCCCCTAGCTAGTGGCTAGTTTTGTAATTGCAGGGGCGTTTTTGTCAAACATATATGAAGAGTATAACTCAAGAAAGGAATAACAGCTTATCATGATTTTCAGTATCTAGGTAGCTTACACGAAGATTTTAACAAACAAATATTTATTCATTCTATACAGAGCCATTTCGCACTACAGCTAGGCCGACTTTACGACCAGGCCCCAACAACATTAGGAGCAACAGTGACAAGCATACAGTTATCATCGCAGCTACAGCAGCGGCGTTTGTGATCATTGCTTCTGTCGGTAGCCTTGTCTTCTTGCGGCGAAGAAGAAGATTCAACGATAGGTACAAATCTGGCAACATTTTGCTGTCGTCCAGTGATTCGACCCACAGAGAAAGATTGGAATATCTGTGTCCAGACTTGAACGTTCTACGTAAGTACATAGACGCCTGGCTTCAATGTCAAATGTTAAGCCCCTGGTTTACCAGCAAACTTTGAACGTGGGTTTGGATCACAGTGCATTGCGACTACACATGCACGCTTGGAATTGTGAACTGGCATATTCCTGACAATGACATACTGTAATACACTTTGTCTTCTCGGTACCAAACTTTCACGGTCTGAGAAAATTTAACTTGTTCTAGGAACTAAATGTTCACTGTCGTGGCAAGTGCACAAAAAAGTCTGTGAATTATTTGTTATCTGTAATGATAAGTTCACGTTACAGTCGTCACAGTGAAGACCGTGAACATAACAGTACATTGAAAAAATCAGGAATTACAGTATCTTTGCAATTGGTTATTAACATTATGATTTTCCTTTTCACTAGTTCATACTTAAGTTGGATTTATCGAGTTTGTCTCAATAATAATATTTTTACTTGTTTCTATTTTCGACTAAGAGCAAATTACTTTTTCTTCAGGCGTTTCCAACGCAACCGAGCTAGACAAAATGGCGGATCCAGCCCTGCAGGAATTCTGGGATTGTTTGCTGAGAATGGACGTCGATCCAGTATTGGTGTTCCTGCGGGAAAAGCGAGTGAGTGACGTCATCTACAACATTTTGGATTTAAAAAGTTATTGAGAAGAAAATGGTCACCTAAATCTAACTTTCGTTCTTTCCTTCATCCAATCATTCTTTTTTTCCTTCATTGCAGAGCCTGACTGTTGATGAGACAGCTGGAGTCCGGGCGGCCCCCTGTGTGGTAGAGAGGCTGCTGGAACTTCTCTGCGTGATCAAAGGTGACCAGGCGTCCCGTGTGCTCAGCGACGCCTTGCGACACTCTGAACAAACGCATCTTGCTGATCTCTTGGACGGAAAAGGTATAAGCAATGCTCAGTCTGTAAAGCACTAGAGGTATAGCACTAACACCAACTGCTCCAAAGTATTTGCAAGTGTTTGGTAACAACAATATAAGGTAGCTTTTTGTCTGAAATTTCCGATTCAGATATCAGGAGGAAAGATCGAAAAAGTCTCCGACTCAGAACGCTTCTCTGTAAGGCTTCCCTAAAAACCGGCCTAATGCAAAAGAAGAGAGGAGCAGCCGGGAAAATGTTGCGATCTTTCCTCTCATTTTGGGAGGCTTCGCTTTGAGAATTCTCTATGTTAAAGTAGTGTCCGCGGAAATTCTCCCAACATCTGGCTTGAAGGCTTAGCTTGCCGACATTTTGTTTTCACAGTACTACCAGATGCCAAGTGTGTAACCATAGCAAACACCACGGAAACGTCGATTGGTATCACATTCCGACCTGCGTACAAGAACATTCAACACTTTGGTGACGTGGACAAGTACCTGGTCACTTTGGGACTGGCAACTCCCGAGCCCAAGGTACTTTTGTGATATAAACGTCTCTTTCATAGTAACTTTCACATAACCCTTTACAAGTATTGATATTTTCTAAAAGAGCGTCTCTGGCAGACCAGTCGTCATTTTCGTTTTCAGTTCTGTTCGATTTTTATAAGCTCGTCACACTTCCGAATACGCATGTGCGGCGAAAGGAATTGTGTGTCAAAGTTGAAGGCCACTGAGTTGCGAACAGTTCTCGTGTAGACCACGTCTTATTTTCATAACAATGTCCAGATGTGTTTTATTCATGTCTCGGGGCCTTTTCGTACTCGAAAATGTGAACGAACTTCTGGAAATCAAAATGGTCTGAAAATACAAATTTTCGACTGAACAGCACCAGTCTTTGTCATGGAATGTCCGAATGAACAATTCACTGCTGCCGTGACGTGACGTCACGTTATGCAGATAGAACAAGTGACTCAGTGAATAGTGGATCATAGGTTGCAGGAAGTCTCTGGCGCCAACCGTCTCTGTTCAGGGATGGTTGTAAAGCTCTGATGTAGAAGGCTTCTTTAATCAGTCGAAAATTAGTGTGAGTCCAATTTTTGTCTTGGATTTTACAGTTCAACTTGGTCAAGAATAACTTCTACCAACACAGATGAACTTTCACGTTAATCCTTTAGGTTATTGTCAGACGACAGATCCACGTATCTGACCCGCTCCAAGCCGAGTTCAGCGGACTGGAGCAGGGAACTTCGTACAACGTCACTGTCATCAGTAAACGTGGTGACGTCAGGAGCGCCGGTATCACTGTCACCATAACAACAAGTAAGTGACGCATATTGTGAATTTGTTAGTTGGCCTACTGTAAAATGTGCTTACAAAAGATAATCCCACTATTTCACACAGATCTCTTTATTATTTACAAAAAGAACTACTGTAACGTAGCTTGCTTCAAAATTTTTGGATCCCCCTTTGGCCAACAACGAAAAAGATGACACAACGGTGTCCATTGGTGTTCGTCAGCCAATTTTCTAAGTGGGTCAAAGGTGACCGGTAGTTGATACCTGCGGCCGTCCCGGTTCTTCGTAACAACCTAGCTTGTCTTTACGGCTTGCTGCCATTCAAGTTACAGATAATCAGCATTGGTTCATGGGGGCCGCCATATTGTTTTGTGACGTCAACGCAAACCATCTTAGTACCATCATCAGAAAACCTCATCTCGGCCAATCAAAGGATGACATGGCCTAACCAATCACGTCAATTTTTTTTTCTGATACAGTCGGTGGGTACGAGGAGCCCAGCATGCTGCTCCAAAGATTTACCGGCGAAGAACGATCTAAAATTCACCACGTACTAATTTACAAGGACAAGATTACCCTGCTAGAACCTCTAGGAAACGGTAAGCCTTGGAGTGTCTTTGAGTTTTTACTGTTTGCCTATTTGTTTGTTTGTTTGTTTGTTCGCTTCTTGATTACTTGTTGATTGGTTTGTTTGTTTGTTTGTTTGTTTGTTTGTTTGTTTGTTGGTTGGTTGGTTGGTTGGTTGGTTGGTTGGTTGGTTGGTTGGTTGGTTGGTCGGTCGGTCGGTTGATTGGTTGGTTGGTTGGTTGGTTGGCTGGCTGGCTGGCTGGTTGGTTACAAAGTTTTATTTACTTATTTATCATAGAGTCTTTTTATCTCACTGTAGGGAACTTTGGAGAAGTCCGCCATGGCGTCTACAAAAAGGGCAAAAAATGGATGGAGTGTGCCGCAAAGACCTTGTATGGTAAGTTCATCAGGGTTTGTCCATCCAATGCTAGTTTGGTGCAATCATTCGCACTCAATCATTGCTTAGAATGCAGCAGAAAGTACATGGATGTATCTGTATAGTTTGTTGCAAAAGAAACCCTATACTCAATATTCTAGCTTAAGTGTACTCTAGTCTGAATAAGCGATTGTATATAACCACTTTCCATCATAACACCCTAAAACCTGCAGGTACACGGCACCTTTAAGGAAGTTTCTTTTGCTGTGAGAATAAAAAAAAGTACTTACCCAAATTATTGACTAACAGCAGTATTTATCAAGGAATGACACCCTCTTCTACATGTATTACGTCACTCGATACAGATAGAGCACGTAACTAGATGAGCATTGGGTCAAAGGTTGTAGCAAGCTTATAGCACCCCCGTCTAAAAGTAATTTTGTGTAGATACCATCGTAAAATGAACAAAGTTCGAATTCCTCCTTATGTGTGTCCTTTCGTTTTGATTCTTTAGACACTGCCGCACCAGGAGAGATGGTGTCCCTCCTGCAGGAAGGACTGCGCATGATCAAGTTTAACCATGACAACGTTCTGGAACTGACCGGCATCTGTGTCCATGGCAACCAGGCCATGATCGTCCTCCCTTACATGAAGCACGGAGATCTGCGGAAATATCTCATCAACAAACAGGTAAACGGTAAACAGGTAAACAAACGGCGCGGCGTAATGATCGGGTGTTTGGCTTAGATCCTAGAGATCCTGGGTTTAAACCTACTGACATGCCTCGTTACGCTTCACTCAGGTGAAAACGAGTACCGACTGTGCCCAAAAAATAGTCCTGTATCGACAGGGTGTCTCACGGGACCACGGAGGGCTCAAGCCCGAAAGTGCAAAAAGTTAGCCCGTAATCTAGCCGGCGGGGACCCCTTTTTCAATCGCATAACTCTTATTTGTTTACACACAGACATTGCCCCTGTTGGAAAATCTTCGCCTGTGTCTGGACATCGCTCGCGGCATGGCGTATCTGTCTGATAACGATATCGTGCATCGTGATCTGGCAGCGAGGAACTGCATGTAAGTATCCACCCAAGGGTCACAACTACCTTTAAAAGGCCTGTTCACATCTGTAGCAATAAAAGTTTCAATTCAATGGTTTACCAATCTTTTACCATGGCTGTGAAATGAAGTGTGTTACTTATAGATATTCACACTCGTAAAGTGGACGAAAATGCCAAGAACCGATTTGTATTGTTACACAATAATCTTCCTCGACAAAAAATGTCAGGTCTTGTAGTGCACGTGACTGATGTTGACTATCACGTAACAAGAGCTCCAAGACCTGACATTTGCGCAAGAAAGGAAATATTTTCGTAAGCTTTACACATTCGAATGTTTTGATAAATAACCCTATTGCATACCAATTTTATAAGTTGTTATTATAACATACAACGTATGAAAACGTGTCTTAACGTCAGTTATTCAAAAATTCGAAACTGAACAGCTCCATAACAGACTATCTAGTCTAGGATAAGACAACATACAAGTATGGTCTTTAGCTGACTTTCAAACACTTAGGCAGTTTCTTTACATATATTAGACTATCCTATAAATTTATTTGCAATGCTTGGATTATCACAAGTTATCGTTGAATTTGGTAAAATATATCTCTAGTAGGACGGGTACGAAAGAGTCCCACGACGCTGCATTTTGTTAATGTTTATGTCTGTTTTTGCACAAAGGTTGGACGAAAACTTGCGGGTGAAAGTTGCTGACTTCGGCCTTTGCAGAGACGTCCATGAAAAGGGTTACTACCGAATACAAAGCTGGGAGGTACATGTACGTTTTCATGGCGTGATAAAAACTTATGGCACAAAAAAAGAACGGAAAATCACGAATCACATTATGGGAACATAAAGAACTCTGGGTAACGTTAACACTTAATCACTGCCACGACAATCTTGACCAAACTAGTACGCATGCTCACAGACGCGTTGTAAGGGCAATGTGTCTTTGGCTCCTGCGTTACCCATAACTCCGATATCCGGACTGAAAATGGCCTATAGAACGGAGGCAAAGATAATTTGCCATCTTCCCTTTATGAGTAGAGTAGAGTAGATTCTCCGAGTCCTATAGCTGTCTTACAGTTAAGAAAACGTTCACAGTCTAAGAAACCATCACTTTGTAACAATTGTTTCCCCTCTCTCTCCCTTGTTCGCCCTCTTTGTTTGTGTTTTGTTTGTTTGTTTGCTTGTTTGTGCTGCTTGGATAAATGAAGACCGGACAACACCCTTGCCCCCCTTCCCAGGTCAAGTTACCGTACAAGTGGATGGCGCCGGAAAGCCACGCTACCTACATCTTTGATACCAAGACTGACATAGTAAGTTCCTTCTTGTCTATCATTTGTATTACACAATCCATCTATTACAACATTTAGTATCACTAATGGAGATCCAAATAAAACAAACAAACAAAACAACGCCGATCAATAGAAACTGAAAGCTACTGAAAGCAAGTGTTAAAAAGTGAAATGACAAGATTTGAAAGCCACAGATTTCTTGGAGTTCATAAATATTTGTCATTGTATGCATATAAGTGTTGCCAGATGTTGATCATATGGATGGCATCCTCGGGAAACTCCTAAACTGAGGGAATCGTGCGAATAAAAGAAGGTTCTTGAAATATTGCGTCATTGCTCTGGATACTCAGCAAACTTGCCTTAAAACTATCGAACTAGTTAAATTGTAATTTCCAACACAAAAATTGGACAAATTTTCGACTTAACAGCACCAGTCTTTGTCAAGGAATAAACAATCCACTGCTGTCGTGGCGTCACGTTATGCAGATAGAACACGTGACTCAGTAAGCAGTGGATCATAGGTTGCAGAAAGTCTATGGTGCCGACTGTCTCTGTTCAGGGATGGTTGTAAGGTATTCCTTGAAAATGTTTTGTTGGAAATTACAGTTTAACTAGTTCAATAATGACTTCTAACAAGTTGAACACAGATATACTTTCAAGCTATGCCTAAAAACTATACCTTCATCTTTTTCTGTAATAACGTTTGATGACGTGGATTAACAAATAAAAATACAACTTTCTGCTTCTTACTGCAGTGGTCGTATGGGATTGTACTATGGGAGATTTTCGCCGCTGGTCAGACACCGTACCCCGGTATGCCTGGAGTGTCCATTGTACATCACCTGAAGGAAGGGTACCGCATGGACCGGCCCAACAGATGCCCCATCATGCTGTAAGTATTCGTTTGTCTATACAAATGTATTTGTTGGTTCAGACCCTTGTAGTGCCTAGTAACACCTTTTCAGTTAATTGAACTAATAAAACTATAGCTACACTTCACTGCTAGTACAATGCGAACCTTTCTTCCAACACAAAGGTATACAAGGGCTATAATTTCAACGACCACTGTCTCCTTCTTCAGGATCAATTATAACCAATCACTTCCAAAAGAAAACTCGCGAGAGTTGCAACCATATGACCTTATTGACACGTGATCTTGCGTATACGTGACGTCATTAACTGGTCAAACGTGACAGGTGGTTTTTATCACCCACCGTCTCTGTTGAGAAAGTTTAGCACTGTACAATATGATTACAATTAACATATGAGCTTCCAAAGTAATCTTCAATGTTGTTTCTCCGACACAGGTACAACAGCATTATGAAGCAATGTTGGCTGACTAGTCCCTTAGAACGGCCGAACTTCAAGGAAGTCCTGAGAAAGATCGAACAGATCCACACTTCTTTCAAACACCGTTCAGACTTCGAAAATCACGATGTTCAGGTACACAGCCTTGCCTAGCACAAAGAGTAGTTTCCAAACTGCTTCGTAACAAAGAACTCAGTTCGAAACTGCTCCGGAAAAAAGAAGTTTCGAATTCCGATGTTCAGGTACACAGTCCTTGGTCTAGCTTAGCATAGAGAGCAGTTAAAAACTGCTCAATTGCAAAGACGGTGGTTGAAAGTGCTCTAACAAATAGCAAAGAACGCAACGTTCAAAACTGCTCTATATAAGAACGCAGTTCAAAACTGCTCTGGAATAGAACAGCATCATAAAATTACGATGTTTTGGTGCACAGCCTTAGTATACAGAGCAGTTATAAACTGCTCTTTAGCAATGGCAGTGGTTCAAAACTGCTCTATAGCAAATAACGCAGTTCAAAACTGCACTGGACAAAATTACAGTATTATTGCAATTTATTGAAAAGATAAGGTCATGTAGATTGTGTCTCAGGAAAGTGTGTATTTAAGGCTATAGACAAGAACGAAAATTATGCACTTGTCAGCTGCTCTGTGATTTCTTCACTTGTGTGTGTTGTTTACTCTGTCAGTGAAAATGTTGCTTACTGTTAAATGTATCTGTTAAAAGGAGGAATTCGAATAGGTATATGTCCGATTTTATTTGGCAACAAAACTGTATATGAAATATTATGAACAGACTTGTACATGTATATATTGTTTTGACATCATTTCATGTATCATATATGCTTGCAAGATTTCTATTTGTAAATTGAGTTTTTTATTACAATTAAGACTATCAAAGCTCACATAAGAATATAACCATAAATTCATGTTTGTCACATACTGTAGATAATAAGGCCTGAGAAATTAGAAATGACGTAAAATAATTTTTCTTGTCGTGATTAGGCCATATTGATTTTGATTACATGGATGACATCCACGCGCATCAAATTTCGGCCGTTTCCCTCCCAAAACAACCATACTGTTAATCGTACAAAGTAGCTGGAAAATGAGCAGATATATGCCGTTGATTGCAAACAAATGCCATAGATATAGAGTGCCGACGTCAATTCCAAGGTAAACGAAAGAACATGTGAAACAAGAAAAAAAGTCTCAAAGAATCTATTGTTTGGAATACCATAGCCTGTGTCCTCAGTCATTTCTTCAAGCTTTCTGACCACTTATATTTCATAATACAATCAAATCAACATGGCCTTCAGAGAAGACACTGTTTTGTGTGCCTATCCAGATTGAAGATAACTGTATTCTGCTGCTGTGCATTTTTACATTGCTCTGTGTTGTGAATAAAGAAACAAAAATTACATGCCTGTTGGTCGAGATTTTTCCGATCAACTTTCTATTCCCATACGTCTGTTTCGGAAGACGAATGCTGCTCAAACCGAGATACCCTTCCCCAGATTTGAACTTCTTAATTACCAACTAATTAGAACCAGGAGCTCAACTATTAAGCCGATACCAATTGAGCTACAGGGACATTCCTAGTTATGTTAGAATCCGCCCCCACCCCCACCATCCCCACCCCCACTATCCCCACCACCTCCACCGCTGCTATAACCACCACCACCACCCCCTCCGTCATAATACCCTCCACTATAATGACTCGTATGATACCAATGGTCATGGTGATGATAACTACTACTAGTTCCAGAACCGCCTCCTCCACACTTACACCTACGACATAAAACACAACATAAACAAATACCAGCGACTCCCACAACTCCAAACATGCAGCCTATGACTACAGCTGTAACCGAAGAGCTATCTCCTTGGAAGGCGTTCTTGTATCTTGTCACCATTTCTGTTAGTCCTGCCGCCCACCTGCCAGCGGTGAAGTACTCCTGGGTTTCCACGTAAATGTTGTCCACGATGGCGTCGAGGAGTTTTTCGCGAGCGGTGGCTCCTGTAGCCGTGTAGATCTGAAAAAAAAGACAAATACGAAAATTGTCAAATTTTAATTGCTCTTGAATTGGCATTTTGCTCATGTTCACGTGTATGGTCACAATGACATCGAATTATGTCCTAGGGAAAGGCATGGGATGGGTACATTACTTTCATTGGGAGGGTGAAATGTGCTAGAATCAGTTGGAGAACAGTTAATGTTTCTTGTTATGTAATCTACAACTCATTGACAGATGAAATTTCATACAGATGACTTTCTCTTATAAAGCATTTCCTTAAAATCAATTCCGAACTTGGAACAGTTAGTATTCTGTATTTACAAACGTTTAACGTTACCATGGCAACGAGACCACTTGTCAGTCTCACCTGTCTATCTTCCGTGGAGACCAAGATGACCACGCCCTCGTTACACGTCCCATAATCCCATGCGATGGCTCGCAGGTACATGGCAAACCCCTGAGCCCTCACTCGTGGTGATGAACTATAAACAATGTAGGAAAATAAAGAAATAAACAGACAACACACTGTCAGTAAGCATCATATTGACTGAACATAATATCTTAAAGTTAAATCTTAAGATAAAGTTAAAGTTTTCAAAATACGAAGGAAACAAAGTCAAAGCCCACGGAAAGGATAGATTCCCATTGCATTGCTGAGATTTCCAGACTATTCCAATTTAAACGTTATTATGGTATGATATATAAGGCTCAATTTCAAATATCTCTTGAAATTTACAATATCTTAAATATTAGGCTTTGCCCCACCAAAAATAAACGGCTCTACTATGTAGGCGTCGCCAAAATATACACTTACGCTGCAATGCCACTTTTGCTCATCCTCTTCATGAGCGCCACGGCGATGTTGTACCCGTCATTCTCCCCGGGACACGATTCGCAGGGACAGGGCGTGTCCCTTAAGGTGGTAAAGAGTAGCAGGTCCAGATGATCAGCTGAAATTTCAAATGTTAACAAGATGAGATTCCATCGACACAAACTTACTATAATATAAAACTTCTTCTCAAACGATGCACACTTTCTGGTTGTTCTATGGTAAAAAATGTTACTGCTTGTGCAGCTTGTGACGGTTTGTGCAAGCCACATTTCCAAACCAACGCCCTGCCGAGTACACTACTTTTTTTTCTTTCTACACTTTTACATGGTGGGGTCCCGTTTACGTACAGCGCTTCTAGCGGTTACCGGGATAAGATACTAGTAAAGACATAGCCCTGATGTTATGGGGTCATGAAGTGAGGGAACTTCCTACGTGCATAGGTGTAAAAGGTTATCAAAGGGCGTCTACATGGACGATTGCTGTTCTATATAGCCACCTGACTACAAAACAGTCGGAGATCGGTCAAATAGACTGAATATCATTACAGATGAGTAAGCCGGTCATAGTAGGTATGTAAACTACACTCCAGTGGCCGGCCAAATCCTATGGTCAATTTGAAACCACCACTCGAAAACAATAGACACAGACATGTAACATTAACCATTTGAAACAGTTTGAAACACATGGAACATATGCGAAATATTGCCTGAATGTGATTTGAAACCCCCTTGGCTTCTCAAAATATGAGATGGTGAAATATGATATGGCAACGCCATCACCCAACCGATGACCCCTTCCCATCCACTGAGTGAACTTCTTTGAGATTCTACGAATTATATTGTCATTACTTCCGTCAAGAATGTTTTTGGTTGAGCTATGATTTTGGACGTTTGTTGTTGATGGGTCTTCATGATATTTGGTAGGGAGGCCTTGGTAGGTGAGTTGGTGTTCCTTGGGAAAACGAAGGCCAATCTCGATGATGGGCCTTCTGGAGTCTTCCTACAGTACTGCATCAGGGCTTCGGAGTTTCGAGATCTAATGTTCTGGAAGTAATATGGCCGTGTTTTTGATAGCGGGTAGCTCTTTTAACAGGGAGTAACGCTAACTTTACATTTCCAAACCGGGGCCCGGCTGGGCTGTTTTTGGAAACGAAGAATATGAATGTATAAGTAAAAGATACACATTCAAATAAATAGATTTATAAATAATGCCCACGACTATTCTCTTTATGTTTTGTTTGGTGTCTTTTATATAATACTTTTCGTTCCCGAAAGCTGCCCAGACGTGCCCCGGTTTGGAAATATCACGTTGGCAAGTATCTTGTAAAACTGTGACGTCATGGCCTGCGCATGCGTATTTACAGTGTTAACTTTACAACACATTATCTTTACTACCAACCTTCTGTTCGTGTTAGTATTCCATCCGGGTCACAAACGAAGGATGACGTTCTGTTGACCCTCCCACACAGCCTGGGCTGCATGAAAGGGTTCGGGTATTTTCCCGGGGTCCACCCTGGGTCTTCATGGGCGTTACTCACAAAGGAACAACCCACCAGGAACAGCAATAGAAGCCACATCGTCCGGGGCGAGTTTGGGGAATGGCTGGTGTTTGCCATCAGAGCTAGGAGTCTCTCATATTATCGCTATGTAGGAAATGACGGAGATGTTAACATGTGCACGGGCAAGGGATAGTTGGGGGGGCACCGTACCCTGGGAGTTTGTTATTTTTGTCCGCGGGCTGGATTGGGGAATACCATGATTTGGGGGTATCAACTTCCTAGTTTCCAGAAATAATCATGAATGCGGCCAACTTCTCGATTTCGTTCTACTTTAGCTACATGAATGATGAATATAACGTCGTATTTTCGTGGCGTTTACAGGGGTATTTTCCTTTTTGTACAACCGATGTTCATTCACGTATGTAGAGAAACTACGCTTATAATGCGGTTCACTCATGGCCTGGTTATAGCCTGGCTTACCTCTTTGTGACACGAAAACATTCGACGCGTGTCTGGGAGATCATTGAACGCCAACATCTGACTGGGATGTAGTGGGCGGAGCAGCTGTCTTAATTTTCAAGCAGATGTGAGGTAGTACGGCTCGTTCCACATACAAGTGAAAACTATATGGGGAGGGGGCAAAGACTTTGAGAGATACCGATGAGAGCTTAAAATACGCACGCTTTCGTTTTTTAGTTTATTTTGACATGGGGTCACATGATAGATATGATAGAATTTCCACAAATGATCGACGACAAAAAACAATCGTTTTAAACATGATTTTAATCACATTTTATGTACAGTAGTAGTGATAACCACAAACACTTTGTCTATTATTTATGTGGGGAAAATTAATATCCGCATGATAGTTTGCCTACAGTTGACATAACAGCATCAATGGTGACGCAAATAGTTCTAGACTAAAGTACAAAATTTCTAATTTTAGTGAGCTGAGTAATTCAATTAAAATGGCCGACCAATGACGTCACATATCATTATGGCGGCAACCGTAACTTAAACATAAAAATAAAACAAGACTCGTATCTGTAATAACAACAATTTAAAAAGCTAAAAAAACGTTTACATTGCAGTGATGTTAGAGGGGAACTACCAGCATTTGAGTTGTGCAGGCATGCTTACATAAATATTCTTATACATCGTATTTCAAATAACTTTTGGGATCGTTTTCGCGCGCGGGGTGGACACGGGCTTGTATATTTTTGAATCTAGCAAGAACGGTGACCTTTGTCATGTTTTGACCTCTGAATGACAACTCACGGGCTGGACTGACCAATTAGGTCATGGGGGGAAATCCTGGTGTCGTTCAAATCCTCTGGCTGTAGCTCTTGAAACGCTGAAGCTACCTTCCCAATTTTTGAACCAAAAGAAACCTAACAGTCGAAATCCAGCTTTGCATTAAGCTTTGAAATGTAACGTTAGGTAACTAAATGTGTTTTGAGGTGGCGATTGCTTTTCCATAACTTTACCATGCATCGGAATGTTTATTTGGTAGTCCCTCCCCTAGAACCCTCCTCCACCCCCACCATCCCCGCCACCTCCGCCAAACCCACCACCATAATCACCACCACCACTACTGGACCAGTAGTTCGTGCGATTCCAATGGTCGTGAAAACTAGAACTTCCGCCTCCTCTACAATTACATCCATTCTTACATATGATACAGAACACACCAATCCCACATATTCCTACAACTCCAAACATAGTGCCTACAACCGCGGCTGTAGTCGAAGAGCTGCCCCCTGCGAAGACCTTCTTGTATCTTGTCGCCATCTCTTTCAGTCCTTCTGCCCACATGCCAGCGGTGAAGTACTCCCGAGTGTCCCCGTAGATGTCGTCCACCATGTCGTCGGTGAGTTTTTCGCGAGCGGTAGCTCCTGTAGCCGTGTAAATCTATTCAAAAAAACACAAAAATCATCAAATTTATAATTACTTGAATGTAAGTTCATCTGTGACGGTAGTCAACATTATGTTACAATTTTAAACTTTATATCCGTGCACAAAATAAAGCGCTTACCAACAAGCTTTCGATCAGTCAACAATCCGGAACGGAAGTGTGACGTCAGCAAAGGGTCAAAGGTGCTTGGCAGTCGGTATCGGAAGCTGATCGAAAGCTTATTGGTAAGCGCTTTATTTTGTGCACGGATATAAAGTCTTAAAATTGTAAAACGACAAATTTATGATTGTTCTTGAATTGACATTTTTTTCAAATTTCAAACTGGAACACTTAAATCGTAAATCTGACAAAACCGTTACTGTTACCATGACTACGAGATCATTTGTTCGTCTCACCTGTCTGTCTTCCGTGGAGACCAAGATGACCACGCCCTCGTTACATCTCCCATAATCCCATGCGACGGACCGCAGGTACATGGCGAAGCCCTGAGCCCTCACTCGTGGCGTTGAACTAGTATAAACAATGCAAGAAAACCAACAAATAAACAAAATATCACATAGGCAATCATCGTTATATCGACTTTACATACCGTCTAAAGTTGGAATCTATTCTTGCAATATAGGCAAAAGGGTTGGGAACAATGCTTGCATTTTGTTTTCTTCTCTGTAGTTTATCTTCTGCCAGTAAAAGTAAGAAAAAAACCCTTTGAGCTTTCCGATGGGCACCAAAGGTTTGGAAATGTGGCTGTAGCATGACTTTGACAGGTAGTGTTGCCCCTACATTTGAGCCCGGCCGGCGCATAGACCCCCCATCGCATCATCCGATTAATATCCCCCAAGTGACTGCAATGGTGCACTTTCCTGAGCTTTACTAGTTCATACACCAAACGTCGTATAAAAGGCTCAATTTCACCACATTCCTTATGCCACCGCCATCTCTACATTTGAGGCTTTATCCCCAGAGGCGTCGCCAAAAAAAATGAACTCACCCTCCAGGGTCGCTCATCCTCTTCATGAGCGCCACGGCGATGTTGTAACCGTCGTTCTTCCCGGGACACTCCTCACAGGGGCAGGGCGTATCCGTTACAGCAGTGCTGAGTTCTACATCCAGACTATTAGCTGAAAACAAAATGCCACAGACAAGTCAAAATCACGCGCCTTCAATCATTTTGCCTTCAATGTGAAATTTAAGTGGTCAGGAATGTTTGACTCAGTTGAGGTTGGTATACCGAACACTAGGTTCTTTCTTCTTTGACTTTGAAATTGGCGGTGGTGTAACAAACTCAGGATTGTCATGTTCTTACAAATTGCATTCTATTGATTGTATAACGTATGAAAATTGTTCTGATATACATGTGTCGTTCATACAAAAAGTCCTTTCATGAGACATCTGTGTTAGTTACTTTGACAACCATCAGGCGAGATGCTTTACGATACAGTCTTTGAAATTTGTATTGTGATATTTTCAATCATTAGAATACACTGGTATTCCCTCCAAAGAATTCAAGTATGCCTGTTGATCTTTTGTCTTAATGCTATTTTAGTGGAGATGCCAGAAAGGTAGGCATAAATTGTTTTTCATAAAATGAAAAAAAAAAGTTTTCAACAATACTGTGAAACGTACAAAGCAGCTGCAAAAGTGAGCAAATATATGCCATAGATTGCCAAAAATGTCGAAAAACGGATACTAGTGTCATCATAATTATGTTTGATACCATGTCGGGAGCTATAATACGGCTGGATACCAGGATAGTTCACGGCATCTGCTCATTTTGCATCTGATAGATATGTACGATTTACAGCCTGCTGGAAACCTTTTGGGCGGAAACAGAGGAAAACTGATCAACATAATCGACTCGTCAACATATTGGCTGCTAAGATACCCTTACCGCTTCTTATTTATACATAGAGCTCTCTACGACCTAAATGTTACGGTTTTTTTTCTATTTGCTTTTGGACAGACGAGGACAATGTGGCACTGCACTCAAGTTTTGTAACTTATATTAACAATGCCACATACACGGTACAGACAGAAGGAAAGTCGTGTAAAGTGCCTTTCCCATGGGCACAATGTCGGGGGCATGCGCACGATGGGAATCGAACTCAGGACCCATACGTTACGTTATTATTACCTTCGCCAAGAAGGTTATATTTTGGGTAGCGTGTGTTTGTATGTATGTATGTATGTATGTATGTGTGTAGAACACCGGTATAACTGGAGAACGCCTGGATGGATTGTATTGATATTTGGTATGTGGGTAGATCTTGATGACACCTGAAAACGATTAGATTTTGGGCCCCCTAGGGACTTCTTACGGTACTGCAGCGGTACTTCCTGGTTTGATATCTCAAGTTCTGGACATGCTGTAGTCATGATTTTTAAGTGGTAGATAGCTCGTGGGACCGAAAGTAAGTGGTATAGATTTGGGCACCCTAGCGGCTTGTTTTGGAACTGCAGGGCAGGTTTAGTGTCAGACTTTGAAAGGGAATAGCTCAAGAAGGGATTGATGGATTGTCATAATTTTTGGTATGTAGACAGCTGAAGTGATGCTTCATATAATTACATATTAATTATTCAAATTAAAATCTAATTTGCATAATTAATTAGGAAATCGTCTAAACACGCCCAGTTCAATTATAAGACCATTACAACATGTGACATTTGTAAATGAGAAAAATAAAGATATTTATAGAAATATATTATGCAAAATAAAGACCTAATTTGCATAATTAATGAGAGAATGCTATAATGTCATTGTGGTTACTGACAGGAACATAATACTTGTAGCATTTGGAAGTTATGTACAGGTGAACATCATTGAACATAAATTATGTAAATGAGGTCCTCATTTGCATAAATTATCAGAAAATGCGATTAAGCCTTATTTCTTAAACATAGATTTATACGCCTGTTGTTTGCTGAAGGAGATGATCAACTGATATAATTTATGTAAATGAGTACCTTATTTGCATAATTAATGACAGAATTAATACAGCAGTTGTAAAGGGTACAATCATTTGGCGAAGGTATGGGGTCGTGGAACTCTAGTTATTAAATGTCAAACTACTTGAATGTGGATCTTCATACAACCAAACTCAAATGAGGCCAATTAAAGTGATTGTACATGAAAATATGGTCATCTAGGACATGTATACCAAGTATCGCCTTACTGAATATACTTTGAAACTCTCTCTACTACACGGGATGTTGAAATATAATACGTTTTCCTGCCACCTTTGAAACCTGGGCCCTATTAACCCCCATCCCCATTGGCGATTACTTAATTTCAGCTTAAATCTACAATACTGCCTTTCAATGTCATGGATGTGACGTCATAGCCTGCGCATGCGTATTTACAGCAAGGTTAACATTAGAAAACATCGTTCCCAACCTTCATCTGTTGTGAGAATCCCGTCCGGGTCACAAACAAAGGATGCTGACCAGTTGTGCCTCCCACACCGCTCAGGGGCTCGGATAGGGTCCGGGTAGCCAGCCGGGTCCCACCCTGTATCGTCCTGGGCGTTACTCACAAACAAGAAACCCGTCAGGAACAGAAACAGAAGCCAAGTTGTCCATGACAAACGTAGGGGAAGTCTGAGATTTTGCACATGGGAGCGACCCTCACGACCGGCCATATTTTATGTAAGACTTCACCGTATTCCAGCCAAGTTTTAAAACCTCATGAGGATCTCTTGATGACTTATCTGGAGTTAAGCTCTTCTTCCAGACAAGTTTGAAGTCCTCGTGAAGATCACTTCGTGAAAACGGAATTTCTGGCGTCAAAACTTGAACACATTTCAGGGTTTGAGGATCTGTTTCCGAGCCGGAATACAGGAAGTACCATCACGGCTCTATACGGGGTTTTCGCGAGGCCCATATTTTCACTTCCGGTCACGCATTTGACTTCGCAGTTTGAGTTGACGGAACAGCGTTCAAAAGATGCTACCAGTAATACAGACATAAAGCTCTACTCTTACAAATTATTTTGGTAGTTTTATTTAGATATAACTTGCACATGGCTCTGTATTAACCGGGTATGCCATCAACTGTGAATACCCGCACATAGTTGTGTGGTCATTGTATATGAAGAACAAGGTAATACCATGTTGAATACTAGTACTTGAAGGTAAGACAGGTCTGTTTTCTTTGACTCAAGCCAGATATGACGAGATTAAGTACATTACAGGTGAGACAGGTATGTTTTCTTTGACTACAGGCCAGGTATGACCAGATGAGGTACATTACAGGTAAGACAGGTGTATTTGTTCTTTAAATAATGACCAGGTAAGACCAGATGAGGTACATTACAGGTGTATTTTCTCTGAATTACGACCAGGTAAGACCAGATGATGTACATTACAGGTAAGACAGGTATGTTGCTTTTGACTACAGGCCAGGTATGACCAGATGAGGTACATAACAGGTAAGACAAGTGTGTTGTCTTTTACTTATGACCAGGTATGACCAGATGAGGTAGAGTACATGTAAGACAGGTGTGTTTTCTTTGATTACAGGCCAGGTATGACCAGATGAGGTAGAGTACATGTAAGACAGGTGTGTTTTCTTTGATTACAGGCCAGGTATGACCAGATGAGGTACATTACAGGTAAGACAGGTGTATTTTCTTTGAATAATGACCAAGTAAGACCAGATGAGGTACATTAAAGGTAAGACAGGTGTGTTTTCTTTGAATAATGACTAGGTATGACCAGATGAGGTACATTACAGGTAAGACAGGTGTGTTGCTTTTGACTACAGGCCAGGTATGACTAGATGAGGTACATTACAGGTGAGACAGGTGTGTTGTCTTTGACTACAGGCCAGGTATGACCAGATGAGGTACATTACAAGTAAGACAGGTGTGTTGTCTTTGAATAATGACTAGGTATGACCAGATGAGGTACATTAGAGGTACTACAGGTGTGTTTTCTTTGACTACAGGCCAGGTAAAAAATATCAGTGACACGTCACGAAACGAAAATGGCGGCTGCTTCTATCTAAGCTCATCATCCTCCAGCCAACTTTGTCAATTTTTTATGTTCAAAACTTGCCATCCAGCATCCATTACCTCAAAATCTGTAAGAAGGCGTTCTTCTGAAGTCAATGGTACAGAACATTTGACGGAACAACCACCGTACTGGAAAAAATTGACGAGACTGAAGCCAAGCGTTTCCGGGAGACACCATAGCTACCCCACAAAAGGACGCCACGTCTAGCCGTCTTGCGATCGTCTCAACCGCAGCGGGCTCCTTTTGGGAGCCCCCGCCGGTAGGTTTCCTTCCCGTTTCTAAGGATTTCTTATACTGACACCATATCGCTGTTCTATTCTATTTTTATTGAACACAGTTGGTTGCCGGGCTTTCTGATTGTCTTTTTCAGAGCGCCCCCCACCCACTCACACGCAATTACGCAGCCGCCCAGGTGTGCAGACTTACAAACATTACCGGAGAAGATACCTAAGATTCCATCAAAATGCCTCCAAAAAAGAACAATACCAATCCTGATGAAGAATTTGTGAGTGTCACTTTCATGAAGGAACTGTTAGACCAACAGAAACTATACTACAAGGACCTTTTAGACAGACAAGAACAGAACTTTCGATCTTTCGTGCAAATGATTAATGACTCTACTAACCAAAGAATGGACAACCTAGTGCGAGAAATGCAGGATTTGAAATCCAGCTTACAGTTTTCCCAAGATGAACTGAAAGACCTGAAGGCCGACAAGGATAGCAATCTGAAGAAGATAAAGCAGTTAGAACAGGATATTGCATCTCGCAACGACGATGTGTCCACAGGTCTCACTGAAAAACTAGACTACATCGAAAACCAATCAAGACGAAATAATCTGATCTTTGATGGCATCAAAGAAGAGAAAGGGGAAACGTGGGAGCAAGCTGAGATGAAAGTTAAGGACGTGATCAAGAAAAAGCTGCACATAAACCCAGTCCACATTGAGATTGAGAGGGCACACCGAAATGGAAAGCCAGGAGATCTAGAGAGGCCACGTCCAATCGTCGCAAAGTTCCTCCGCTATAAGGACAAACAAACCATCCTCGGGAAAGCCAAAATGCTGAAAGGGACTTCAATCTACGTGAACGAAGACTTCTCTGATAGAGTCAGAAGGAAGAGAAAGGAGCTCCAGCCTGCTCTACGTGCAGCTAGAGAGAGAGGACAGTTAGCATACATTAGATTTGACAAACTAGTGATCTCAGACCGCACGCGTGAGTCTGCTAGCAATTGGAAAACTTAGGACAAGAACAGAATGTACATAATGAAACGTATAGGGTCAGTTCAGACAGTATCAGAACTGAACTTTCTTTGTTTTAATCTGCTAGGTAAGGTTTTGTTTGTGTGTAATTGTCTCAAACCATGGAACCTGATACTACTACTCAGTGCTATTTAACGTCAGAGCTTACCTGTTTAAGTCTTAACGTAAGGGGGTTAAACGATCAAGTTAAAAGAAGAACAGTTTTTCGGTGGTTGCACCAGCAGAAGGTGGATGTAGTGTTCCTACAGGAGACATTTTCAAACGCCAAAATAGAACGCGTATGGAGGGCAGAGTGGGGGGGAACAATTCTCTATAGTCATGGCACAAACCACAGCAAAGGTGTCGCCATCCTCGTAAATCCCAGAAAATCTTGTGAAATAATTAACTGTAAAAACGATAAAAATGGAAGATTATTGATAGTTAATGCAGTCATTGCTGGTGAACAAGTATGTTTTGTTAATCTTTATGCCCCAAATGAAATTACAGAACAGTATATGTTTTTTCAAGACATAAGGGCTAAGCTTAGAGAAAACTCCACCTGCCATACAATTATGGCAGGAGATTTCAACTGTTCTCTCACAGACATGGACAAACGTGGCGGGAGGCCTGTAAAGGAAAAGCTAAGAACAATACAAGCCATTAATTTACTAACTAAAGGGCAAGACCTGATTGATATTTGGCGGGAAAAAAATCCCAAAGAGAGAAGGTACACCTGGCGGGATGCGAATCAAGGCATAATGTGCAGATTAGACTACATTTTCGTGTCTGATAGTTTAAAAGCCCGGTGTGGCAGCGCGAATATCATCCATGCACCGTCACCCGACCACTCGGCAGTTACGATACACTTTGAACCTCAAAATGCATGCAAGAGAGGCCCAGGATTCTGGAGATTTAATAATACACTTCTTAATGATAAGACATATACTGATACGATGAAACTCAAAATTGATGACGCCCGTGCGAAATATTCCGAAATAGAGGATAAAAGACTTCTATGGGACTTGATAAAAATGGAGATAAGATCTTTTACTATGTATTATTCTAAAATGAAAGCAAAAGAGAGAAAAAAAGATGAGTTATCAGCAGAAAAGCAGACAAACTCCTACATTCAACAATATGAGTCAAACCCAAGCCAGGAAAATTGGTGTAAGTACAACCGCGCTAAGGAAAAACTAGATGAGATTAGACATTTAAAAGTGAAAGGATCAATCATCAGAAGCCGATGCCGTTGGCACGAGGAGGGTGAAAAAAGCACCAAATACTTCTTAAACCTAGAAAAACGTAATTACGAACAAAAGTGTATTAATGAGCTATTGACAGAAAATAACTCAGTTATCACGGATCCAGGTAAGATTTTAGAGCAAGGGAAACAATTTTTCGAATTACTGTATACATCAAAAGAAACAAATCCTCATGACCCAAAGTTTGAAGAATTCTTCACAAACAACGAAATAAACAAACTAACTGGAGAACAACGAGATAATTGTGAAGGGAATATAACGGTTAAAGAAGCACTTACAGCTCTAAAACAGATGGCAAAGAAGAAAAATAGATCACCAGGGACAGATGGTCTGTCGTTTGAGTTTCTTTTATACTTTTGGGACAAGATTAAAAATGAAATCGTCGACTCCTTTAACACTGCACTTGAAGAGGGGGAATTAGCAATATCACAGAAACGAGGGATCATCCGCCTCCTCCCAAAACAAGGTGATTGTAGAAAACTCGAGAACTGGAGACCTATTGCGCTCTTAAATACAGACTACAAAATCCTGACGAAATGTTTAGCTTTACGCCTAGAACCCGTGTTACCATCTATTATACATGAGAACCAAACAGGATATGTAAAAGGAAGATACATCGGCACTAACATAAGACGCATGTGGGATATAATTCAAGAGACTGAAAGAACACAAACCCCCGGTATAGCCTTATTCGTTGATTTTAGAAAGGCATTTGATACTTTAGAATGGAATTATTTGGAAAAGGCACTCATGACTTTTGAATTTGGACCAATCTTCAGACGATGGGTATCGGTTCTGTATAAAATTCTTGTAGTTGTGTAATTAATAATGGTTTTACCTCAGACTGGTTCACGTTGAAACGCGGAGTAAGGCAGGGGGACCCACTCTCGGGTCTCCTGTTCATACTAGGCCTAGAGTTACTAGCATGTAAATTACGCTCAGACACAAGCATAGTAGGAATAACTATAAATAATCAGATAACAAATAACCTTATGTATGCCGATGACACGACAATTTTCGCAAACAGTGTGACCTCGGCAAGACGTGCGTTGGCTACGATAGAAACATTCGGCCAATTCTCCGGACTACAGGCCAGTAAAAAGAAAACGGAGGCCATGTGGATCGGAGGATACAAAGAACGAAAAGACAAACCACTTGATGTTCACTGGCCAGACAAACCAATTAAGTGTCTAGGTGTACACTTTTCCTACGACAAGGCAAAATGCGAAGAACTCGATTTTAATGAAAAACTAACGAAAATGGATAACATACTTAAAGTTTGGTCAGGAAGAAACTTAACTCTAATTGGGAGAATACTAATATATAAATGTCTTGCTGTTTCAAAATTAATTTACAACTGCTCTGTTCTTACAACACCACCAAATTTCGAACGAAAAGTTAATGCTATAGGATTAAATTTTGTATGGAACCACAAGCCGCATAAGGTTAAATTTTCAACTTTGATTGCAGAGAAAGATAAAGGAGGGTTAAAAATGATGGATTTTGCTAGCATGGTTAAGGCATTAAGAGCCAGCTGGGTAGGGAGAATTTGTACGACACAAGCGTTAGAGTCTCACTTCCTCCAGTATGGAGGAGCTTTCCTTTTTAAATGCAACTTTTCAATTAAAACTCTGAAACTTGGAAATATGCCTACCTTTTACATAAAGATACTTGAAGCCTGGGAAGAATTGAACTCACATCGCCCTCAAACTTCAATGGAAATTAAACAAGAGTTTTTATGGAATAATCAATACATTTTACAAGAAAGAAAATCTGTTTTTTGGAAGGAAATGTATATATGTGGCATACGGACGATACAAAACATTATAGATGACGGGGGAAATATTCTAACTCCAAAAGCTATTACGAGGGAATTCGGATTTGAATTCAATGCGTCCGACATCCTAAGGTATTATGGTCTTTGCTCCTCAATTCCCCCCGGGTGGAAAAGGGTGTTAACAGACCCCATTAATAGTAAACCTGATGTTAGATCGACTCTCAGCTACAAATGCAAACAATTATATCAGCTCTTCGTAAATAAAATAGTGCAACCACCTTCCAAGCAAGATGAAATTACTCGATGTTTACAGGATGAAGAGGACATAAAAAAAGTCTATATGTTACCCTATATATGCTCACAAGAAACCAAAATGCAGTACTTTCAGTACAGAATTATACACAGTTTCTTGACCACCAATGCATACTTAAAAAAGATAAGAATTAAAGACTCTGACCAATGCCCATATTGCGAAGAAAAGCAGACAATTGTTCATCTATTCGCGGAATGCCACACCGTCAAAACATTCTGGAAAGATTTCACTGACTGGTGGAAAAAGAAAACCAGCATCCCGTAGGTCTCACCAACATTGAAATTATTTATGGTCACTTGTCCCACATTGAAAACAATAAAACTTTGAACAGGTGTATCCTACAGGCCAAATATTACCTTTTCTGCACCGCCATTAGCAATGCCTACCCCACGTTCCATGCCGTAAAACATAGACTACTAGAGTATGCCTAAAGTTGTGTTAATGGTTTCAAAGTGATGTAAGTGTCTAGGAATTTGAGAGCCAATTGTAAAGTTTCATAATTATGTATCTGTTGTAGTCGAAGATGAAGTCATGTAGCTGTAACGGTTACATGTAATTATAAATGTAACAACGTCCAGGATTTCGATAACCAATTGTTAAGTTTTATAGTTATATATCTCCCGTAGTCGGAGATGTAGTTACCAAGCTATACATGTAAATGTCACAATGTGTGTAATTGTTATGATTTTTCAATAAAGGTTAAAAAAAAAAAATTAAAAAAAAAAAAAAAAAAAAAAAAAAAATATTTTCACTTCCGGTCACGCATTTGACTTCGCAGTTTGAGTTGACGGAACAGCGTTCAAAAGATGCTACCAGTAATACAGACATAAAGCTCTACTCTTACAAATTATTTTGGTAGTTTTATTTAGATATAACTTGCACATGGCTCTGTATTAACCGGGTATGCCATCAACTGTGAATACCCGCACATAGTTGTGTGGTCATTGTATATGAAGAACAAGGTAATACCATGTTGAATACTAGTACTTGAAGGTAAGACAGGTCTGTTTTCTTTGACTCAAGCCAGATATGACGAGATTAAGTACATTACAGGTGAGACAGGTATGTTTTCTTTGACTACAGGCCAGGTATGACCAGATGAGGTACATTACAGGTAAGACAGGTGTATTTGTTCTTTAAATAATGACCAGGTAAGACCAGATGAGGTACATTACAGGTGTATTTTCTCTGAATTACGACCAGGTAAGACCAGATGATGTACATTACAGGTAAGACAGGTATGTTGCTTTTGACTACAGGCCAGGTATGACCAGATGAGGTACATAACAGGTAAGACAAGTGTGTTGTCTTTTACTTATGACCAGGTATGACCAGATGAGGTAGAGTACATGTAAGACAGGTGTGTTTTCTTTGATTACAGGCCAGGTATGACCAGATGAGGTAGAGTACATGTAAGACAGGTGTGTTTTCTTTGATTACAGGCCAGGTATGACCAGATGAGGTACATTACAGGTAAGACAGGTGTATTTTCTTTGAATAATGACCAAGTAAGACCAGATGAGGTACATTAAAGGTAAGACAGGTGTGTTTTCTTTGAATAATGACTAGGTATGACCAGATGAGGTACATTACAGGTAAGACAGGTGTGTTGCTTTTGACTACAGGCCAGGTATGACTAGATGAGGTACATTACAGGTGAGACAGGTGTGTTGTCTTTGACTACAGGCCAGGTATGACCAGATGAGGTACATTACAAGTAAGACAGGTGTGTTGTCTTTGAATAATGACTAGGTATGACCAGATGAGGTACATTAGAGGTACTACAGGTGTGTTTTCTTTGACTACAGGCCAGGTAAAAAATATCAGGTACATTAAAGGCAATACAGGTGTGTTTTCGTTGCCTACAGAAGAGGTATGACCAAATGAGGTACAGTACAGTACAGGAAAGTACATAACCTGGTGCCTTATGGTCAATCTTCAAATAAAACACACCTGTCTTACCTGTAATGTACCTTACCTGGTGCCTTATGGTCAATCCTCAAAGAAAACACACCCGTCTTACCTGTAATGTATCTTACCTAGTGTCTTATGGTCAATCCTCAAAGAAAACACACCTGTCTTACCTGTAATGTACGTTACCTGGTGCTTTATGGTCAATTTTCAAATAAAACACACCTGTCTTACCTGTAATATACCTTACCTGGTGCCTTATGGTCAATCCTCAAATAAAACACACCTGTCTTACCTGTAATGTACCTTACCTGGTGCCTTATGGTCAATCCTCAAAGAAAACACACCTGTCTTACCTGTAATGTACGTTACCTGGTGCCTTATGGTCAATCTTCAAATAAAACACACTTGTCTTACCTGTAATGTACATTACCTGGTGTCTTATGGTCAATCCTCAAATAAAACACACCTGTCTTACCTGTAATGTACCTTACCTGGTGCCTTATGGTCAATCCTCAAATAAAACACACCTGTCTTACCTGTAATGTACCTTACCTGGTGCCTTATGGTCAATCCTCAAATAAAACACACCTGTCTTACCTGTAATGTACCTTACCTGGTGCCTTATGGTCAATCCTCAAATAAAACACACCTGTCTTACCTGTAATGTACGTTACCTGGTGCTTTATGGTCAATTTTCAAATAAAACACACCTGTCTTACCTGTAATATACCTTACCTGGTGCCTTATGGTCAATCTTCAAATAAAACACACTTGTCTTACCTGTAATGTACCTTACCTGGTGCCTTATGGTCAATCTTCAAATAAAACACACTTGTCTTACCTGTAATGTACGTTACCTGGTGCTTTATGGTCAATTTTCAAATGAAACACACCTGTCTTACCTGAAATGTACCTTTTCATGTGCCTTATGGTCAATATTCAAAGAGAACACACCTTTCTTACCTGTAATGTGCCTTACCTGGTGTCCTGCGGTCAATCTTCAAATAAAACACACTTGTCTTACCTGTAATGTACCTTACCTGGTGCCTTATGGTCAATCTTAAAAGAAAACACACCTGTCTTACCTGTAATGTACCTTACCTGGTGTCTTATGGTCAATCTTCAAAGAAAACACACTTGTCTTACCTGTAATGTACATTACCTGGTGTCTTATGGTCAATCTTCAAAGAAAACACACTTGTCTTACCTGTAATGTACATTACCTGGTGCACTGTCTTATGGTCAATCTTTAAAGTAAACACACTTGTCTTACCTGTGATATACCTTACCTGGTGTCTTATGATCAATCTTTAAAGAAAACACACTTGTCTTACCTGTAATGTACATTACCTGGTGTCTTATGGTCAATCTTTAAAGAAAACACACTTGTCTTACCTGTAATGTACCTTACCTCGTGTCTTATGGTCAATTTTTAAAGAAAACATCCCTTAAGGAATATCCCTTTCCTTATTTTTGAAGGAAACTATATCTAACATGTAATGTACCTCATCTGGTTTACCTGGTCCCTAGTCCGAGTACACGAGTACAGACCTGCTTTACCTTTAATTATATGTTCGGCACTCACATTCCTCCCAGCATCATTAGATAGTTTCACTCTTCACTATTATTGCACCACTTAGTATGTATCATTGTGGGAATTGTTGGGAGGCTTACTGCTTTGGGAGCAATTCTTTTCGGAATATCAAACAGACCAGTTTATACCAAACTTTTAATTTATATCATTGGAGAGAGTCAATCTGCGAGTTTTTCTGTCGTTTTTCTTCCTGGCCATAGGAGAACGCGAGCTTTAAAACTTTGTAATCTAAGTTTTGACTCGGAAAGACTTGTGTTTGATACAAAACGTTTTAGTATTCATCGTTTTGAAAGAGTACCCTTGATGAATCTTGGACAAGTGCGGAAGAAAGTCTCACTCCCCCTGTCAAATCCATCCATGTATCCTAAGAAAGATACAGTCATGACAGTGTAGTGAGCGGGAAAGAACGAACCTTTACAAAGTGATATAACTTAGCTGTTTCATATCATATGGTCGCATTATTCGGGTAAGGCGTACTACTTTGTGAGTAATACTCTCCGTTGCTTGAAGGAGAATTTGTTTTATCCGAAGTACATAAACAGGCCGTCGATCACCGGAAAATCAAACAAATAGACTACATGTTATGCCAGAGGAGTAAGCCGGCCATATGCATGTGCTACGGTCACAATTGCGCCGATGCTCGTTCGGGGCTTGTAGAGAGTAAGAAAATGACTCTATGAACTGCCGGATCCCGTTCGGGTATTTCTCGGTGTTTTCACGATTGGTAACGGTGTGTATTTGTCGCCGGATCCCTGCTTGATTTTAACTAATGTGTTTTAAAAATCTGGGGACCCAGCTGTGCCCAAACATAGCCCGGTAGCTGTAGGGTGTCCCACTTGCACGGGCCCACAAAGTGATGGAGCCCGAAAGTGTAAACGGTAATAAACTACCCTGCCGGACCCCGTTTTCGCCTTGTGACCGTAGCAATAGGAATACGGTAGATGTCGCCGACTAGATCTTCTATGGCATAAATTTCATACTATGCAGTCTATTTGATCAACTTGACACCCTCACTCGGCAACACAATATACTCATACGTATGGTAATGTAAAATTGATCTTTTGAGGTTTGAATGATTGCAAAGGTGGCTCTATAGGACGTATGCCAAATATTGCCTAAATGTGATTTGAAACATGAGATATTGAAATATGACATATCTATATCGCCGTACCGATGACCTCACCGATGATCGATTCCACATTGAAACCGCCAGCGGACGACAAGTTATGGTTTTGTATCTATGACGTCATGTCTTGCGCTCACGCAGTTACATTATATAAAACATCATCGCTACAAACCTTCTGTTCGTGTTAGTATTCCATCCGGGTCACAAACGAACGATGACGTCCTGTTGACCCTCCCACACAGCCTGGGTTGCCTGAAAGGGTTCGGGTATTTTCCAGGGGTCCATCCTGGGTCTTCCTGAGCGTTACTCACAAAGGAACAACCCACCAGGAACAGCAATAGAAGCCACATCGTCCGAGGCAAGTTTGAGGAATGGCTGGTGTTTGCCATCAGAGCTAGGAGTCTCTCATATTATCGCTATGTAGGAAATGACGGAGATGTTAACATGTGCACGGGCAAGGGATAGTTGGGGGGACACCGTACCCTGGGAGTTTGTTATTTTTGTCCGCGGGCTGGATTGGGGAATACCATGATTTGGGGGTATCAACTTCCTAGTTTCCAGAAATAGCCATGAAATGCGGCCAACTTCTCGATTTAGTTCTACTTTAGCTACATGAATGATGAATATAACGTCGTATTTTCGTGGCGTTTACAGGCGTATTTTCCTTTTTGTACAACCGATGTTCATTCACGTATGTAGAGAAACTACGCTTATAATGCGGTTCACTCATGGCCTGGTTATAGCCTGGCTTTCCTCTTTGTGACACGAAAACATTCGACGCGTGTCTGGGAGATCATTGAACACTAGTAACAGCTGACTGGGATGTAGTGGGCGGAGCAGCTGTCTTAATTTTCAAGCAGATGTGAGGTAGTACGGCTCGTTCCACATACAACTGAACACGATATGGGGAGGGGGGCAAAGACTTTGAGAGATACCGATGAGAGCTTAAAATACGCACGCTTTCGTTTTTTAGTTTATTTTGACATGGGGTCACATGATAGATATGATAGAATTTCCACAAATGATCGACGACAAAAAACAATCGTTTTGAACATGATTTTAATCACATTTTATGTACAGTAGTAGTGATAACCACAAACACTTTGTCTATTATTTATGTGGGGAAAATTAATATCCGCATGATAGTTTGCCTACAGTTGACATAACAGCATCAATGGTGACGCGAATAGTTCTAGACTAAAGTACAAAATTTCTAATTTTAGTGAGCTGAGTAATTCAATTAAAATGGCCGACCAATGACGTCACATATCATTATGGCGGCAACCGTAACTTAAACATAAAATAAAACAAGACTCGTATCTGTAATAACAACAATTTAAAAAGCTAAAAAAACGTTTACATTGCAGTGATGTTAGAGGGGAACTACCAGCATTTGAGTTGTGCAGGCATGCTTACATGAATATTCTTATACATCGTATTTCAAATAACTTTTGGGATCGTTTTCGCGCGCGGGGTGGACACGGGCTTGTATATTTTTGAATCTAGCAAGAACGGTGACCTTTGTCATGTTTTGACCTCTGAATGACAACTCACGGGCTGGACTGACCAATTAGGTCATGGGGGGGAATCCTGGTGTCGTTCAAATCCTCTGGCTGTAGCTCTTGAAACGCTGAAGCTACCTTCCCAATTTTTGAACCAAAAGAAACCTAACCGTCGAAATCCAGCTTTGCATTAAGCTTTGAAATGTAATTAACGTTAGGTAACTAAATGTGTTTTGAGGTGGCGATTGTATTTCCATGACTTTACCATGCATCGGAAAGTTTATTTGGTAGTCCCTCCCCTAGAACCCTCCTCCACCCCCACCATCCCCGCCACCTCCGCCACCCCCACCACCATAATCACCACCACCACTACTGGACCAATAGTTCGTGCGATTCCAATGGTCGTGAAAACTAGAACTTCCGCCTCCTCTACAATTACATCCATTCTTACATATGATACAGAACACACCAATCCCACATATTCCTACAACTCCAAACACTGTGCCTACAACTGCGGCTGTAGTCGAAGAGCTGCCCCCTGCGAAGACCTTCTTGTATCTTGTCGCCATCTCCTTTAGTCCTTCTGCCCACATTCCAGCGGTAAAGTACTCCCGAGTGTCCCCGTAGATGTCGTCCACGATGTCGTCGGTGAGCTTTTCGCGAGCGGTAGCTCCTGTAGCCGTGTAGATCTAAAAAAAATACAAGCACACAAATCATTAAATTTATAATTGTTCTTGAACTAACATTTTGGTCATTTTTTTTCAAATTCCAAGCTTGGAACACTTGTATCGTAAATCTATCGAAACCGTTAATGTTGCCATGACAACGAGATCACTGGTCAGTCTCACCTGTCTGTCTTCCGTGGAGACCAAGATGACCACGCCCTCGTTACATCTCCCATAATCCCATGCGACGGATCGCAGGTACATGGCGAAGCCCTGAGCCCTCACTCGTGGCGTTGAACTAGTATAAACAATGCAAGAAAACCACCAAATAAACAAAATATCACATAGGCAATCATCGTTATATCGACTTTACATACCGTCTAAAGTTGGAATCTATTCTTGCAATATAGGCAAAAGGGTTGGGAACAATGCTTGCATTTTGTTTTCTTCTCTGTAGTTTATCTTCTACCAGTAAAAGTAAGAAAAAAACCCTTTGAGCTTTCCGATGGGCACCAAAGGTTTGGAAGTGTGGCTGTAGCATGACTTTGACAGGTAGTGTTGCCCCTACATTTGAGCCCGGCCGGCGCATAGACCCCCCATCGCATCATCCGATTAATATCCCCCAAGTGACTGCAATGGTGCACTTTCCTGAGCTTTACTAGTTCATACACCAAACGTCGTATAAAAGGCTCAATTTCACCACATTCCTTATACCACCGCCATCTCTACATTTGAGGCTTTATCCCCAGAGGCGTCGCCAAAAAAAATGAACTCACCCTCCAGGGTCGCTCATCCTCTTCATGAGCGCCACGGCGATGTTGTAACCGTCGTTCTTCCCGGGACACTCCTCGCAGGGGCAGGGCGTATCCGTTACAGCAGTGCTGAGTTCTACATCCAGACTATTAGCTGAAACCAAAATGCCACAGACAAGTCAAAATAACGCGCCTTCAATCATTTTGCCTTCAATGTGAAATTTAAGTGGTCAGGAATGTTTGACTCAGTTGAGGTTGGTATACCGAACACTAGGTTCTTTCTTCTTTGACTTTGAAATTGGCGGTGGTGTAACAACCTCAGGATTGTCATGTTCTTACAAATTGCATTCTATTGATTGTATAACGTATGGAAATTGTTCTGATATACATGCGTCGTTCATACAAAAAGTCCTTTCATGAGACATCTGTGTTAGTTACTTTGACAACCATCAGGCGAGATGTCGAAGATGCTTTACGATACAGTCTTTGAAATTTGTATTGTGATATTTTCAATCATTAGAATACACTGGTATTCCCTCCAAAGAATTCAAGTATGCCTGTTGATCTTTTGTCTTAATGCTATTTAAGTGGAGATGCCAGAAAGGTAGGCATAAATTGTTTTTCATAAAATGAAAAAAAAAGTTTTCAACAATACTGTGAAACGTACAAAGCAGCTGCAAAAGTGAGCAAATATATGCCATAGATTGCCAAAAATGTCGAAAAACGGATACTAGTGTCATCATAATTATGTTTGATACCATGTCGGGAGCTATAATACGGCTGGATACCAGGATAGTTCACGGCATCTGCTCATTTTGCATCTGATAGATATGTACGATTTACAGCCTGCTGGAAACCTTTTGGGCGGAAACAGAGGAAAACTGATCAACATAATCGACTCGTCAACATATTGGCTGCTAGGATACCCGTACCGCTTCTTATTTAAACACAGAGCTCTCTACGACCTAAATGTTACGGGTTTTTTTTCTATTTGCTTTTGGACAGACGAGGGCGATGTGGCACTGCACTCAAGTTTTGTAACTTATATTAACAATGCCACATACACGGTACAGACAGAAGGAAAGTCGTGTTAAGTGCCTTTCCCAAGGGCACAACGTCGGGGGCATGCGCACGGTGGGAATCGAACTCAGGACCCATACGTTACGTTATTATTACCTTCGCCAAGAAGGTTATATTTTGGGTAGCGTGTGTTTGTATGTATGTATGTATGTATGTATGTGTGTAGAACACCGGTATAACTGGAGAACGCCTGGATGGATTGTACTGATATTTGGTATGTGAGTAGATCTTGATGACACCTGAAAACGATTAGATTTTGGGCCCCCTAGGGACTTCTTACGGTACTGCAGCGGTACTTCCTGGTTTGATATCTCAAGTTCTGGACATGCAGTAGTCATAATTTTTAAGTGGTAGATAGCTCGTGGGACCGAAAGTAAGTGGTATAGATTTGGGCACCCTAGCGGCTTGTTTTGGAACTGCAGGGCAGGTTTAGTGTCAGACTTTGAAAGGGAATAGCTCAAGAAGGGATTGATGGATTGTCATAATTTTTGGTATGTAGACAGCTGAAGTGATGCTTCATATAATTACATATTAATTATTCAAATTGAAATCTAATTTGCATAATTAATTAGGAAATCGTCTAAACACGCCCAGTTCAATTATAAGACCATTACAACATGTGACATTTGTAAATGAGAAAATAAAGATATTTATAGACATATATTATGCAAAATAAAGACCTAATTTGCATAATTAATGGGAGAATGCTATAATGTCATTGTGGTTACTGACAGGAACATCATACTTGTAGCATTTGGAAGTTATGTACAGGTGAACATCATTGAACATAGATTATGTAAATGAGGTCCTCATTTGCATAAATTATCAGAAAATGCGATTAAGCCTTATTTCTTAAACATTGATTTTATACGCCTGTTGTTTGGTGAAGGAGATGATCAACTGATATAATTTATGTAAATGAGTACCTTATTTGCATAATTAATGACAGAATTAATACAGCAGTTGTAAAGGGTAGAATCATTTGGCGAAGGTATGGGGTCGTGGAACTCTAGTTATTAAATGTCAAACTACTTGAATGTGGATCTTCATACTGAGCCAAACTCAAATGAGGCCAATTAAAGTGATTGTGCATGAAAATATGGTCATCTAGTACATGTATACCAAGTATCGCCTTACTGAATACTTTGAAACTCTCTCTACTACACGGGATGTTGAAATATAATACGTTTTCCTGCCACCTTTGACCCCTCACGCCGAGTCTCGGTGAAACCTGGGCCCTATTAACCCCCATCCCCATTGGCGATTACTTAATTTCAGCTTAAATCTACAATAGCCCCTCTATTTAATACTGCCTTTCAATGTCATGGACGTGACGTCATAGCCTGCGCATGCGTATTTACAGGAAGGTCAACATTAGAAAACATCGTTCCCAACCTTCATCTGTTGTGAGAATCCCGTCCGGGTCACAAACAAAGGATGCTGACCAGTTGTGCCTCCCACACAGCTCAGGGGCTCGGATAGGATCCGGGTAGCCAGCCGGGTCCCACCCTGTATCATCCTGGGCGTTACTCACAAACAAGAAACCCGTCAGGAACAGAAACAGAAGCCAAGTTGTCCATGACAAACGTAGGGGAAGTCTGAGATTTTGCACATGGGAGCGACCCTCACGACCGGCCATATTATATGTAAGACTTCACCGTATTCCAGCCAAGTTTTAAAACCTCATGAGGATCTCTTGATGAGTTATCTGGAGTTAAGCTCTTCTTCCAGACAAGTTTGAAGTCCTCGTGAAGATCACTTCACGAGAAATTCACGGAATTTCTGGCGTCAAAACTTGAACACATTTCAGGGTTTGAGGATCTGTTTCCGAGCCGGAATACAGGAAGTACCATCACGGCTCTATACGGGGTTTTCGCGAGGCCCATATTTTCACTTCCGGTCACGCATTTGACTTCGCAGTTTGAGTTGACGGAACAGCGTTCAAAAGATGCTACCAGTAATACAGACATTAAGCTCTACTCTTACAAATTATTTTGGTAGTTTTATTTAGATATAACTTGCACATGGCTCTGTATTAACCGGGTATGCCATCAACTGTGAATACCCGCACAAAGTTGTGTGGTCATTGTATATGAACAAGGTAATACCATGTTGAATACTAGTACTTGAAGGTAAGACAGGTCTGTTTTCTTTGACTCAAGCCAGATATGACGAGATTAAGTACATTACAGGTGAGACAGGTATGTTTTCTTTGACTACAGGCCAGGTATGACCAGATGAGGTACATTACAGGTAAGACAGGTGTATTTTCTTTGAATAATGACCAAGTAAGACCAGATGAGGTACATTAAAGGTAAGACAGGTGTGTTTTCTTTGAATAATGACTAGGTATGACCAGATGAGGTACATTACAGGTAAGACAGGTGTGTTGCTTTTGACTACAGGCCACGTATGACTAGATGAGGTACATTACAGGTAAGACAGGTGTGTTGTCTTTGACTTATAGCCAGGTATGACCAGATGAGGTACATTACAAGTAAGACAGGTGTGTTGTCTTTGAATAATGACTAGGTATGACCAGATGAGGTACATTAGAGGTACTACAGGTGTGTTTTCTTTGACTACAGGCCAGATAAAGAATATCAGGTACATTAAAGGCAATACAGGTGTGTTTTCGTTGCCTACAGAAGAGGTATGACCAAATGAGGTACAGTACAGTACAGGAAAGTACATAACCTCGTGCCTTATGGTCAATCTTCAAATAAAACACACCTGTCTTACCTGTAATGTACCTTACCTGGTGCCTTATGGTCAATCTTCAAAGAAAACACACCCGTCTTACCTGTAATGTATC
The DNA here is from genome assembly GCA_019207045.1 of Branchiostoma floridae x Branchiostoma belcheri. Taxonomy (NCBI): domain Eukaryota; kingdom Metazoa; phylum Chordata; class Leptocardii; order Amphioxiformes; family Branchiostomatidae; genus Branchiostoma; species Branchiostoma floridae x Branchiostoma belcheri. The sequence goes on from CM033034.1 coordinate 17,779,170, forward strand.
TTACCTGGTGCCTTATGGTCAATCCTCAAAGAAAACACACCTGTCTTACCTGTAATGTACCTTACCTGGTGCCTTATGGTCAATCTTCAAATAAAACACACCTGTCTTACCTGTAATGTACCTTACCTGGTGTCTTATGGTCAATCCTCAAAGAAAACACACCTGTCTTACCTGTAATGTACCTTACCTGGTGCCTTATGGTCAATCTTCAAATTAAACACACCTGTCTTACCTGTAATGTACCTTACCTGGTGCCTTATGGTCAATCTTCAAAGAAAACACACCCGTCTTACCTGTAATGTATCTTACCTGGTGCCTTATGGTCAATCCTCAAAGAAAACACACCTGTCTTACCTGTAATGTACCTTACCTGGTGTCTTATGGTCAATCCTCAAAGAAAACACACCTGTCTTACCTGTAATGTACCTTACCTAGTGTCTTATGGTCAATTTTCAAATAAAACACACCTGTCTTACCTGTAATATACCTTACCTGGTGCCTTATGGTCAATCTTCAAATAAAACACACTTGTCTTACCTGTAATGTACCTTACCTGGTGCCTTATGGTCAATCTTCAAATAAAACACACCTGTCTTACCTGTAATGTACGTTACCTGGTGCTTTATGGTCAATTTTCAAATGAAACACACCTGTCTTACCTGAAATGTACCTTTTCATGTGCCTTATGGTCAATATTCAAAGAGAACACACGTTTCTTACCTGTAATGTGCCTTACCTGGTGTCCTGCGGTCAATCTTCAAATAAAACACACTTGTCTTACCTGTAATGTACCTTACCTGGTGCCTTATGGTCAATCTTAAAAGAAAACACACCTGTCTTACCTGTAATGTACCTTACCTGGTGTCTTATGGTCAATCTTCAAAGAAAACACACTTGTCTTACCTGTAATGTACATTACCTGGTGTCTTATGGTCAATCTTAAAAGAAAACACACTTGCCTTACCTGTAATGTACCTTACCTGGTGCACTGTCTTATGGTCAATCTTTAAAGTAAACACACAAAATCCATCCATGTATCCTAAGAAAGATACAGTCATCACAGTGTAGTGAGCGGGAAAGAACGAACCTTTACAAAGTGATATAACTTAGCTGTTTCATATCATATGGTCGCATTATTCGGGTAAGGCGTACTACTTTGTGAGTAATACTCTCCGTTGCTTGAAGGAGAATTTCTTTTATCCGAAGTACATAAACAGGCCGTCGATCACCGGAAAATCAAACAAAATGACTACATGTTATGCCAGAGGAGTAAGCCGGCCATATGCATGTGCTACGGTCACAATTGCGCCGATGCTCGTTCGGGGCTTGTAGAGAGTAAGAAAATGACTCTATGAACTGCCGGATCCCGTTCGGGTATTTCTCGGTGTTTTCACGATTGGTAACGGCGTCTATTTGTCGCCGGATCCCTGCTTGATTTTAACTAATGTGTTTTAAAAATCTGGGGACCCAGCTGTGCCCAAACATAGCCCGGTAGCTGTAGGGTGTCCCACGTGCACAGGCCCACAAAGTGATGGAGCCCGAAAGTGTAAACGGTAATAAACTACCCTGCCGGACCCCGTTTTCGCCTTGTGACCGTAGCAATAGGAATACGGTAGATGTCGCCGACTAGATCTTCTATGGCATAAATTTCATAATATGAAGTCTATTTGATCAACTTGACAAACGTATGCCAAATATTGCCTAAATGTGATTTGAAACATGAGCATTGCATGATCATGAGACACCCTCACTCGGCAACACAATATACTCATACGTATAAGTTAAGTTAAAGTTACCCTTACATCTGTGCAGATGCTTTTGGGGTTGCGCCCATCTCCATTTCGAGTAGCCCTTGGGCCACACATGTGCAAGCCACTACAGCAGGGGGCTGGTCCGCTGGTAGTGATGTGTGTTTAACTTCCATACTCTTTGTCTTTAGTGCTGAGTGCTAAGCAGAGAAAGCAGCATGTACCATTTTTAAAGTCTTTGGTATGACCCGGCCGGGGTTCGAACTCACGACCTACCGAATGCAAGGCGAACACTCTAACCACTAGGCCATTGCACCGGTCTCAATTTTACATTACCATACTCATACGTATGGTAATGTAAAATTGATCTTTTGAGCTTTGAATGATTGCAAAGGTGGCTCTATAGGACGTATGCCAAATATTGCCTAAATGTGATTTGAAACATGAGATATTGAAATATGACATATCTATATCGCCGTACCGATGACCTCACCGATGATCGATTCCACATTGAAACCGCCAGCGGACGACAAGTTATGGTTTTGTATCTATGACGTCATGTCTTGCGCTCACGCAGTTACATTATATAAAACATCATCGCTACAAACCTTCTGTTCGTGTTAGTATTCCATCCGGGTCACAAACGAAGGATGCCGTCCTGTTGACCCTCCCACACAGCCTGGGTTGCCTGAAAGGGTTTGGGTATTTTCCAGGGGTCCATCCTGGGTCTTCCTGAGCGTTACTCACAAAGGAACAACCCACCAGGAACAGCAATAGAAGCCACATCGTCCGAGGCGAGTTTGAGGAAAAGCTGGTGTTTGCCAACAGAGCTAGGAGTCTCTCATATTATCGCTATGTAGGAAATAACGGAGATGTTAACATGTGCACAGGCAATGGATAGTTGGGGCCCGGGGGGACACCGTACCCTGGGAGTTTGTTATTTTTGTCCGCGGGCTGGATTGGGGAATACCATGATTTGGGGGTATCAACTTCCTAGTTTCCAGAAATAACCATGAATGCGGCCAACTTCTCGATTTCGTTCTACTTTAGCTACATGAATGATGAATATAACGTCGTATTTTCGTGGCGTTCAGAGGAGTATTTTCCTTTTTGTACAACCGATGTTCATTCACGTATGTAGAGAAACTACGCTTATAATGCGGTTCACTCATGGCCTGGTTATAGCCTGGTTTTCCTCTTTTGTGACACGAAACATTCGACGCGTGTCTCGAGGATCATTGAACACAAGTAACAGCTGACTTGGATGTAGTAGGCGGAGCAGCTGTCTTAATCTGCAAGCAGATGTGAGGTAGTACTGTTCGTTCCACATACAACTGCCATTGAAAACGAATTGGGTTAGGAGCAAAGACTTGAAAATTGAGATACAGATACAGAAGAGAGCCATTGGGAATTATAATCGGAACAAACTGAAACTGGGTCATGATTCAAAATAAGCGCGCTCTCGTTTTTTTTCGTTTCTTTTGACATGATGTCACATGAAAGATATGATAGAACTTCCCCAGATGATCGACGACAAAAGAAACCAAACGTTTTCAACATGATTTTATTCACATTTTATGTACAGTAGAATTGATAACCACAAACACTTGGACAACCATTTCTGTGGGGAAAAATTAACATCCGCATGGTGATTTGCGTACAGTTGACCTAACAGTGTCAATAATGACGTTTGAATGGTTCTAAAGTACAAAATTTCGAACTGTGATGCTGAGCGGAATAATTAAAAATGCCGGACTAATGACGTCACAAATCAATATGGCGGCACCTGTGGATCTAAAATGTAACGTTATGTAACTAAATGTGCTTTGAGGTGGCGATTGTTTTTGCAGGACTTTACCATGCAATGCATCAGGAAGCTTATTTGGTAGTCTCTCCTCTAGAAACCTCCTCCGCCCCCACCATCCCCGCCTCCCCCACCACCACCACTATCACCGCCTCCACCCCAGTAGTTCGTGCGATTCCAAGTGTCATGAAAACTGGAACTTCCGCCTCCTCTACAATTACATCCATTCTTACATATGATACAGAACACACCGATCCCACAGATTCCTACAACCCCAAACATAGTGCCTACAACTGCGGCTGTAGTCGAAGAGCTGCCCCCTGCGAAGACCTTCTTGTATCTTGTCGCCATCTCCTTTAGTCCTTCTGCCCACATTCCAGCGGTGAAGTACTCCCGGGTGTCCCCGTAGATGTCGTCCACGATGTCGTCGGTGAGTTTTTCGCGAGCGGTAGCTCCTGTGGCCGTGTAGATCTAAAAAAATAGACAAGCACACAAATCATCAAATTTATAATTGTTCTTGAACTGACATTTTGGTAATTTTTTTTTAAAATTCCAAAATGGAACACTTATATCGTAAATCTATCGAAATCGTTAGTGTTGCCATGACAACGAGATCACTTGTCAGTCTCACCTGCCTGTCTTCCGTGGAGACCAAGATGACCACGCCCTCGTTACATCTCCCATAATCCCATGCGACGGATCGCAGGTACATGGCGAAGCCCTGAGCCCTCACTCGTGGCGTTGAACTAGTATAAACAATCCAAGAAAACAAAAAAATAAACAAAACATAACATAGGAAATCAGCGTTATATCGACTTTACATACCGTCTAAAGTTGGAATCTAATCTTGCAATATCGGCAAGAGGGTTGGGAACCATGTTTGCATTTTTGTTTTCTTCTCTGTATCTTATCTCCTACAAGGAAAAGTAAAAAAAAAAAGCATGTGAGCTTGGGACACCGAAGGTTTGGAAATGAGCCCGGCCGGCGCATAGACCCCCCCCCCCATCCCTACCCCCATCGCATCATCCGATTAATATCCCCCAAGTGACTGCAATGGTGCACTTTCCTGAGCTTTACTAGTTCATACACCAAACGTCGTATAAAAGGCTCAATTTCACCACATTCCTTATGCGATCGCCATCTTACATTTGAGGCGTTATCACCAGAGGCGTCGCCAAAAAAATGAACTCACCCTCCAGAGTCGTCCATCCTCTTCATGAGCGCAACGGCGATGTTGTATCCGTCGTTCTTCCCGGGACACTCCTCACAGGGGCAGGGCGTATCCGTTACAGTAGTGATGAGTTCTACATCCAGACTATTAGCTGAAAACAGAATGTTACAGACAATTTAAAATCGTGCGCTGGATTTATTATTACCATAATCAAAAGCGCGAGACTCGACTTCGTGATCTACGTGATCGAAATCCACAGTATTTCAAAAGCAACCGTTGAACCTAGATTTCATGTATATGTGAGGGTTAGGCCGGCAATCATTAATTCGAATCAAAAATGAAGTAGCCAGCAATACTTGGCCAAATGACATCAAACATAATGACAGTCACAAGGGGAGGGGGGCTGCAATCGATGCTAGGAAAATATACACTAGCAACGTGAAGGAAAAAGTAAGGTACTAGGTTGCTGAAAATTTGCCTGCATTGTGAAATTTAAGTGGTCAGGAATGTTGAGTTGTGGTATACCAAACAATATGTTCTTTCTTCTTTGACTTTGAAATTGGCTTCCTACGACGTTAATATTGCCATTGTCATTGTCAGTATCCGTTTACTGATTTATTTTGGGTAGTAGCATCTCATTTGGCATCTGATACTGATAGATGTACGATTTACACACGGGTTTACGGAAAAGGCTGGGCTGTCTACCAGGGCTGTCTACCTGGGCTGTCTATCTGGGCTGTCTATCACGTCAGGCTACTTGCACCTACGAAAGCCCATTGGGACAGAAGCTGTTTTAGCAGTAGGGTTGTTTGTGCTCAGCGAAGAAACTGTATCTGAAGGATCTGTGTGTTATCATGTGAATGAGCTGTGTGATGTGGCAGTGTGAGAAGGAGCTGTTTGTGAAGCAGCTGTGTTTGAATCCTGAGCTCTGTATGTTACATAACCCAGAGGTTCTGGGTTTGAATCAGTTGATATGCCACTGATCTTGTGTGCTTGGGAAGGGCTCTTAACACGACTTTCCTCCCTTCACTAGGGTAGAGAAAAGCTTCAGTAAGGGCCCTCCCTCAGATAGGGCAAAGAACCCACCACACTTACGGAAAAGACTAGGGGTCCTTCCTTCCCAGTGTAAGTGGTTCAAAACCTTAAGTCCTATGGCCACACCTGGGGTAATTGCTGTTGTATCGAGGTCACCTGAGTTACTACCGAATGGCAGCAATTCCAGACCCTTGTACTTTAGCAACGCTTATTTTAAGCTCCTCACAATTCAATTGTCGATCCTAATGTATGGCACAGAAGACAGACGGCATAATCTTCAATTAGTTGAAGGCAGCTGCCTTAATTCAAAGAAGAAGAAGAAGACAGGACCCTGACAGCCACTAAAGAACGGCTCCTAGATGCCTTTGACACCAGTCTTAAGACTAATCCAATCAGCCCGATAAGTCGTGTTCAATAGCCTGTCCCAAGGGTACAAAATCGGTGACACATCAACTGATTTGAACCCAGAACCCCTGGGTTATGTAACACACACACACAATAGCTTCACACATAGCTTCGGGTCTGCCTAAACACCGCAAACGAGCGCAAACGGGTATACCGCATAGCTTCTTCATTGAGCACAAACAACCCCTACTGCTAAAACAGCTTTTGTCCCAATGGGCTTTCGTAGGTCCAAGTAGCCTGACGTGATAGCCAGCCCAGGTAGACAGCCAAGTTAGACAGCCCAGGTAGACAGCCCAGCCTTTTCCGTAAACCCTTTACACACACACTTCATACACTCAAACTCAAATGATTAGTAAGTGATTACGCATGCAATGTAGCATATTCCAAGTATAGCCTGACTGAATCCTATGAAACTTTCTCCACTGAAATGTGTGATGTTGAAATAGGATACGTTTTCCCTGCCACCTTTGACCTTTCTCGGTGAAACCTGGGCCCTATCACCCCCCACCCACATTTGCGACCACTTTAATTTCAACTTTAACTGAATCTTGTAACGTTTATCCAAGAGCTCCTCGTTCATCATTTAGCCTTTCAATGTCATGGATGTGACGTCATGGCCCGCGCATGCGTATTTACAGCAAGGTCAACATTAGAAAACATCGTCACCAACCTTCATCTGTTGTGAGAATCCCGTCCGGGTCACAAACAAAGGATGCTGACCAGTTATGCCTCCCACACAGCTCAGGGGCTCGGATAGGGTCCGGGTAGTCAGCCGGGTCCCACCCTGTATCGTCCTGGGCGTTACTCACAAACAAGAAACCCATCAGGAACAGAAACAGAAGCCAAGTTGCCAAACGTAGAGGGAACCTGTCGGCCGCCATTTTTAAGCCTAGTCAGGGATACCCCTTCTGTTCATGTATGTAAATTACTGGCTGATAGAGTTGGGCGTGATGACCACCCTCGTTATTCGGTCAGCGAGGAATGGCTGAAAGAGCTGACCGTCCTCAGGGAATTTGTTTATTTTTGTCAGCGGGCTGGATCGGGGAATACCGTAATTCGGGGGTATCAACTACCTAGCAGCCAAAAATAGCCACGAAATTAGGACAGCTTGGTGTGTTCATTTTGTATTGACCCACAGAAAGTGACTTCTCAACATATAAAATATTAGATCAAAAAGCCGTCCATTTGGGTGAAATGATACTATTTATTTGTCTTAATCCAACTTCGTGACCGAAACTAAGCTTATCAAAAATGTGGCTCCCCTTGTGGCCTGTTTTTTCTCCGCGTGACACGAAACATTCGCGTGTCTGTGGGATCACTGAGCACTAACAGCTGACTGGGATGTATCAAGCGAGGCAGCTGCCTTCAAGTCTCCAAGCAGACGTGCGGCTTCAGTTTTACTTTGGTTTGCATTGGACACCAGGTAAATCACATAACACAACATGTATGTTATAAAGAGTACAAACTGCGTACCCAGTCGGATTTATTTGATCCAACCAAGGAGGTTAAAAAAATTTTTAAATTTAAATTTTGTCAAAAGATATGACATGCTATTTCAGAAGTTTGAAGTGTTGTTAGTTGCCGTAACGTTAACATAATTTGTATCTACATGTAATATGTTCCAGCTGTGCGTGATGTTTTTTTTTACCTAACCAGGTGTTGACTTGAGTAGGCCCGCTGTCATCCACTGGTGCAAGCCGCCATGTCGAAGTCGTGGCCGCACCGCAAGTTTCTACTCCGTTCTAGCACGTCCAAATCAAGTTCCCCCTTCTTAAAACTTCATAGAGTGATATATAAGGGTCTATGGTAGTCGAGAAAATAGTACTGTGAGTTCGAACGTGGTTGTAGTGAGTTAAATCCGTGTTTAGATCCAGCCGCCCTCCCCACGTCTCCAGTTCAAACTCTTCCCGCTCATGGCGCATAATTAATGAGCATCGTGACGTCAGCAAGGTAAATTTCCTCCGACGTATTTCCTATGTCGGTCAATTCATCATATACAACTCCTTTTAAAATATTAGACAATATCATACTGTCCTGAAGCAGTACATATGATTGTTTATACTATTACCATTCGTAAGATAGATTAGTTTCTTAGATTTTTAGATATTAGCAACTTTTTAAACTGTTTTGTATGTGCAAGTTGCCACATTGTATCCTTTATACCCCTGTCACATTATTCACGATCTTCGGGCGTATCGATGGAAGATCGGCCATATTTAAGATCAACAGAGGAATGCGCGTATTTTTCACCCGAAAACCGTCCCTGTCACATATAAGCCATACGTTGTACCTTGTACAATTGATGTGCAATATAGTTATTAACCCAACAAAACCAGTATAATGTACACTAGCATAGCATAGTCATAGAATGTAGTTCCTAGCACCTTTGTATTTTCCTTATTTTATATGTTGTTTGTACCTGCAATTAGCCCTCGGGCAAGAACTTGCAATAAACATATCAATTACAAGTGAGGCTCGGGCGATTGCCGCAGAATCGTCGTCCGATCGACTTTCGCCAAATGTGAGTGGGGTATTACAGTTATAGTGCAATTAAGTTCTAAGTCTAAGTCTATTTCCTCAAATGATGCTGAACGCTTCTCTTCTCAAGTAAGAATTATACTTATACCAAGGAGTTTATATAAACTTCCTTATAATTATACACTGTACCAAGGAGCTTTTATCAAGGCATGATAAAAGCTCCTTGCTTATACCGGGTTATAGTTGAGAATTATATATATTGATATCACACTAGCTGAAGCTCTGGAGACATGCATGCGATTGGATAAATAAACAGCCAGGTGGATGCAGACTTCAAAGGACATCAAACCTATGGGAAGTGCGACTAAAGTGTTTCCTGGATAAATAGAGGTAATCACATTGTTGTATTTTTTCCATAAAAGGGAGATGTTTGTAATTGCAAATGTTATCTTGTTATCGTCCATTCGTTCTGCCGTAAAAGTCCAGAGACGTACCACAAAATACATTCTTAACAGCCAGACAACTGCCAGTTTCAGTAATAGACTGATATGCTACCCTCTCTTACCTCTATCTTACTGAAGAGAATTATTACACTGTGACGGAGGGTAACCTCCAACGACAGAGTATTGTTTTTGGACGATGTGATGGGTGTCACCTGTTCCATTTGCCGCATTCGTCATGTGATATGAATTAGTTTGTCGTGTCATCTGCACGCAGCTGCGAGATATTAAATATAATGCACATTGTTTATATTCACGGTACCTGCTTTTATAATCAATGTAATTAATGTCAGGAATTACCCCTACGTTCTTCGGTAAAAAGGTACAGGTCTGCGTTATCTCTGCGCGTTAGGCCTTCTGGTCTTTTTGTGCGCTGTTCTTCTCCAGATATTCCTGGATGTGTGCAATCTAGTCGTGGCCTAACCGCTAACCTTAGTCGTAAGCCCGGGGTAGGGTGGTACTTTTATCCTATAGGTTTTTTTTGGTCATCCCTGGGCGGTGGGGGGGCACTTAAAGGTATGCTACAAAAATGTAACAAAAAGTACAGATAACAAAATAATAATGTTCATTACAACTTATGTTATGCCATGCACACCTAAGATAACAGTTGGGCTCCCATATTATATCGACCACCTTGAAGTAAAAAAAAAACTTTTTGGCAACAACTAATCACAACGGGCAACGGAAATAGACTAAATGCATGCATTTATATGTTTTGTTATGTTTTAAATACCAGATAGTTACAAATTCTAAGGGAAAATAAGCTAGTTATTCTTAGTCTGGTCATATTGTCCGCTATCAGTGGATTTTGGCTGGTAACGTCATCAAAGAAGCGTAATTTATTAGCGAGTTTTGTCAAAATGGCCAACAAACAATTGCTATGGCCTCATTATCTCAACAAATTTAATATGCTGCTGGACTTTTTCTGCCACAAGGTGCTTGCCAGACCATATTCTACCGTTCTGAGTGATTGGGGTTGGGGTTTAGCCTTTTTTAGGACGGAAAGGGGGGGGGGGGGGTCAAGCGGGCTTTGGACCACACTAAGTCCTATACTTAAGCATAGGGAGCAGTCTTGGTGGCCGTTGTCATGGTAACGGTGGGTCCGACGGTAACAAAAATGTTACAGTTCAAGTCAGCCGACGTCAATTCCTAACATATCAGTGAAATTCAATGTTGTTTCCCTTCCCTGGGGAATTCACGCTGTGGTTCAAGGTCTCAGAACACAGTTTTTCGCCTATGGGGATTTCCATTATCAAGGACCCCAAAGTGAAGTGGTTCGACGACTCAAAACCTATAGAAAGATGCAGGTACAATTTACAAGAATTTAGTATGTTGAAGTTGAGGGTACAACCTACAAAATATCTGAAAATGATCATAGATTTGCCTGCTCGTTTTTCTATAAAAGACACTTTGATTTGACCCCCAGCGGAGGTCATGGAACTGCAGGCGAAGAAAAGAATGTGCCGGTAACAGTATCAAAGCGCAAATTCCCGCTGGCCGAAGAAGCAACGTAATCCAACTTATACCGTATCAACACCGATATATTCTTCTACCATTCACCACAGTTTCCACATCGCTGTTGTGCACGGAAGAATAACTACGGTATTTGCAAGTACAGCGGTGCATTATTTTACACGAACTACTTTTGGGGACGGGGGTCGCGGATAAATACTGTGTTATGAGACCTCAAGCACCGCTTGTCACGGCACCGGGTAGGAGGCTGACTTAATAACGCGATTGTAGCCTAGAGTTTAAGTTCCGGCCTGGCAAGATTGGTATGGTTGGAAAGGTCACTTAGCAAGGAATCGAAAGGTAAAAACCGCAAAATGTTGGGATACGTACTTCTCGAGATATTCTTGACGGTACAGACCCTGTTTAGGGCAACCGCTAGCCGTCTTTTTTTAAACACCGCCTGTCACGGCACCGGGTAGGAGGCTGACTTAGTAACGCGATTGTAGCCTAGAGTTTAAGTTCCGGCCTGGCAAGCTTGGTATGGTTGGAAAGGTCACTTAGCAAGAAATCGAAAGGTAAAAACCGCAAAATGTTGGGATACGTACTTCTCGAGATATTCTTGACGGCACAGACCCTGTTTAGGCGCAACCGCTAGCCGTCTTTTTTTTAAACACCGCCTGTCACGGCACCGGGTAGGAGGCTGACTTAATAACGCGATTGTAGCCTAGAGTTTAAGTTCCGGCCTGGCAAGCTTGGTATGGTTGGACAGGTCACTTAGCAAGGAATCGAAAGGTAAACTTCGCAAAATGTTAGGATACGTACTTCTCGAGATATTCTTGACGGTACAGACCCTGTTTAGGCGCAACCGCTAGCCGTCTTTTTTTAAACACCGCCTGTCACGGCACCGTGTAGAGGCTGACTTAATAACGCGATTGTAGCCTAGAGTTAAGTTCCGGCCTGGCAAGCTTGGTATGGTTGGAAAGGTCACTTAGCAAGTAATCGAAAAGTAAAATCGCAAAATGTTGGAATACGTACTTCTCGAGATATTCTTGACGGTACAGACCCTGTTAGGCGCAACCGCTAGCCGTCTTTTTTTAAACACCGCCTGTCACGGCACCGGGTAGGAGGCTGACTTAATAACGCGATTGTAGCCTAGAGTTTAAGTTCCGGCCTGGGAAGCTTGGTATGGTTGGAAAGGTCACTTAGCAAGTAATCGAAAAGTAAAAACCGCAAAATGTTAGGATACGTACTTCTCGAGATATTCTTGACGGTACAGACCCTGTTTAGGCGCAACCGCTAGCCGTCTTTTTTTTAAACACCGCCTGTCACGGCACCGGGTAGGAGGCTGACTTAATAACGCGATTGTAGCCTAGAGTTTAAGTTCCGGCCTGGGAAGCTTGGTATGGTTGGAAAGGTCACTTAGCAAGGAATCGAAAAGTAAAAACCGCAAAATGTTGGGATACGTACTTCTCGAGATATTCTTGACGGTACAGACCCTGTTTAGGCGCAACCGCTAGCCGTCTTTTTTAAACACCGCCTGTCACGGCACCGGGTAGGAGGCTGACTTAATAACGCGATTGTAGCCTAGAGTTTAAGTTCCGGCCTGGCAAGCTTGGTATGGTTGGAAAGGTCACTTAGCAAGTAATCGAAAGGTAAAAATCGCAAAATGTTAGGATACGTACTTCTCGAGATATTCTTGACGGTACAGACCCTGTTTAGGCGCAACCGCTAGCCGTCTTTTTTTTAAACACCGCCTGTCACGGCACCGGGTAGGAGGCTGACTTAATAACGCGATTGTAGCCTAGAGTTTAAGTTCCGGCCTGGCAAGCTTGGTATGGTTGGACAGGTCACTTAGCAAGGAATCGAAAGGTAAACTTCGCAAAATGTTAGGATACGTACTTCTCGAGATATTCTTGACGGTACAGACCCTGTTTAGGCGCAACCGCTAGCCGTCTTTTTTTAAACACCGCCTGTCACGGCACCGTGTAGAGGCTGACTTAATAACGCGATTGTAGCCTAGAGTTTAAGTTCCGGCCTGGCAAGCTTGGTATGGTTGGAAAGGTCACTTAGCAAGTAATCGAAAAGTAAAAATCGCAAAATGTGGAATACGTACTTCTCGAGATATTCTTGACGGTACAGACCCTGTTTAGGCGCAACCGCTAGCCGTCTTTTTTTAAACACCGCCTGTCACGGCACCGGGTAGGAGGCTGACTTAATAACGCGATTGTAGCCTAGAGTTAAGTTCCGGCCTGGGAAGCTTGGTATGGTTGGAAAGGTCACTTAGCAAGTAATCGAAAAGTAAAAACCGCAAAATGTTAGGATACGTACTTCTCGAGATATTCTTGACGGTACAGACCCTGTTTAGGCGCAACCGCTAGCCGTCTTTTTTAAACACCGCCTGTCACGGCACCGGGTAGGAGGCTGACTTAATAACGCGATTGTAGCCTAGAGTTAAGTTCCGGCCTGGCAAGCTTGGTATGGTTGGAAAGGTCACTTAGCAAGGAATCGAAAAGTAAAAACCGCAAAATGTTGGGATACGTACTTCTCGAGATATTCTTGACGGTACAGACCCTGTTTAGGCGCAACCGCTAGCCGTCTTTTTTTAAACACCGCCTGTCACGGCACCGGTAGGAGGCTGACTTAATAACGCGATTGTAGCCTAGAGTTTAAGTTCCGGCCTGGCAAGCTTGGTATGGTTGGAAAGGTCACTTAGCAAGTAATCGAAAGGTAAAATCGCAAAATGTTAGGATACGTACTTCTCGAGATATTCTTGACGGTACAGACCCTGTTTAGGCGCAACCGCTAGCCGTCTTTTTTTTAAACACCGCCTGTCACGGCACCGGGTAGGAGGCTGACTTAATAACGCGATTGTAGCCTAGAGTTTAAGTTCCGGCCTGGCAAGCTTGGTATGGTTGGACAGGTCACTTAGCAAGGAATCGAAAGGTAAACTTCGCAAAATGTTAGGATACGTACTTCTCGAGATATTCTTGACGGTACAGACCCTGTTTAGGCGCAACCGCTAGCCGTCTTTTTTTAAACACCGCCTGTCACGGCACCGTGTAGAGGCTGACTTAATAACGCGATTGTAGCCTAGAGTTTAAGTTCCGGCCTGGCAAGCTTGGTATGGTTGGAAAGGTCACTTAGCAAGTAATCGAAAAGTAAAAATCGCAAAATGTTGGAATACGTACTTCTCGAGATATTCTTGACGGTACAGACCTGTTTAGGCGCAACCGCTAGCCGTCTTTTTTAAACACCGCCTGTCACGGCACCGGGTAGGAGGCTGACTTAATAACGCGATTGTAGCCTAGAGTTTAAGTTCCGGCCTGGGAAGCTTGGTATGGTTGGAAAGGTCACTTAGCAAGTAATCGAAAAGTAAAAACCGCAAAATGTTAGGATACGTACTTCTCGAGATATTCTTGACGGTACAGACCCTGTTTAGGCGCAAACCGCTAGCCGTCTTTTTTTTAAACACCGCCTGTCACGGCACCGGGTAGGAGGCTGACTTAATAACGCGATTGTAGCCTAGAGTTTAAGTTCCGGCCTGGGAAGCTTGGTATGGTGGAAAGGTCACTTAGCAAGGAATCGAAAAGTAAAAACCGCAAAATGTTGGGATACGTACTTCTCGAGATATTCTTGACGGTACAGACCCTGTTTAGGCGCAACCGCTAGCCGTCTTTTTTTAAACACCGCCTGTCACGGCACCGGGTAGGAGGCTGACTTAATAACGCGATTGTAGCCTAGAGTTTAAGTTCCGGCCTGGCAAGCTTGGTATGGTTGGAAAGGTCACTTAGCAAGTAATCGAAAGGTAAAAATCGCAAAATGTTAGGATACGTACTTCTCGAGATATTCTTGACGGTACAGACCCTGTTTAGGCGCAACCGCTAGCCGTCTTTTTTAAACACCGCCTGTCACGGCACCGGGTAGGAGGCTGACTTAATAACGCGATTGTAGCCTAGAGTTTAAGTTCCGGCCTGGGAAGCTTGGTATGGTTGGACAGGTCACTTAGCAAGGAATCGAAAGGTAAACTTCGCAAAATGTAAGGATACGTACTTCTCGAGATATTCTTGACGGTACAGACCCTGTTTAGGCGCAACCGCTAGCCGTCTTTTTTTAAACACCGCCTGTCACGGCACCGGGTAGAGGCTGACTTAATAACGCGATTGTAGCCTAGAGTTTAAGTTCCGGCCTGGCAAGCTTGGTATGGTTGGAAAGGTCACTTAGCAAGTAATCGAAAAGTAAAAACCGCAAAATGTTGGAATACGTACTTCTCGAGATATTCTTGACGGTACAGACCCTGTTTAGGCGCAACCGCTAGCCGTCTTTTTTTAAACACCGCCTGTCACGGCACCGGGTAGGAGGCTGACTAATAACGCGATTGTAGCCTAGAGTTTAAGTTCCGGCCTGGCAAGCTTGGTATGGTTGGAAAGGTCACTTAGCAAGAAATCGAAAGGTAAACTTCGCAAAATGTTGGAATACGTACTTCTCGAGATATTTTTGACGGTACAGACCCTGTTTAGGCGCAACCGCTAGCCGTCTTTTTTTAAACACCGCCTGTCACGGCACCGGGTAGGAGGCTGACTTAATAACGCGATTGTAGCCTAGAGTTTAAGTTCCGGCCTGGCAAGCTTGGTATGGTTGGAAAGGTCACTTAGCAAGTAATCGAAAAGTAAAAACCGCAAAATGTTAGGATACGTACTTCTCGAGATATTCTTGACGGTACAGACCCTGTTTAGGCGCAACCGCTAGCCGTCTTTTTTTAAACACCGCCTGTCACGGCACCGGGTAGGAGGCTGACTTAATAACGCGATTGTAGCCTAGAGTTTAAGTTCCGGCCTGGCAAGCTTGGTATGGTTGGAAAGGTCACTTAGCAAGGAATCGAAAGGTAAAAACCGCAAAATGTTGGGATACGTACTTCTCGAGATATTCTTGACGGTACAGACCCTGTTTAGGCGCAACCGCTAGCCGTTTTTTTAAACACCGCCTGTCACGGCACCGGGTAGGAGGCTGACCTAATAACGCGATTGTAGCCTAGAGTTTAAGTTCCGGCCTGGCAAGCTTGGTATGGTTGGAAAGGTCACTTAGCAAGAAATCGAAAGGTAAACTTCGCAAAATGTTGGAATACGTACTTCTCGAGATATTTTTGACGGTACAGACCCTGTTTAGGCGCAACCGCTAGCCGTCTTTTTTTAAACACCGCCTGTCACGGCACCGGGTAGGAGGCTGACTTAATAACGCGATTGTAGCCTAGAGTTTAAGTTCCGGCCTGGCAAGCTTGGTATGGTTGGAAAGGTCACTTAGCAAGGAATCGAAAGGTAAAAACCGCAAAATGTTGGAATACGTACTTCTCGAGATATTCTTGACGGTACAGACCCTGTTTAGGCGCAACCGCTAGCCGTCTTTTTTTAAACACCGCCTGTCACGGCACCGGGTAGGAGGCTGACTTAATAACGCGATTGTAGCCTAGAGTTTAAGTTCCGGCCTGGCAAGCTTGGTATGGTTGGACAGGTCACTTAGCAAGGAATCATCGAAAGGTAAAAACCGCAAAATGTTGGGATACGTACTTCTCGAGATATTCTTGACGGTACAGACCCTGTTTAGGCGCAACCGCTAGCCGTCTTTTTTTAAACACCGCCTGTCACGGCACCGGGTAGGAGGCTGACTTAATAACGCGATTGTAGCCTAGAGTTTAAGTTCCGGCCTGGCAAGCTTGGTATGGTTGGAAAGTTCACTTAGCAAGGAATCGAAAGGTAAAAACCGCAAAATGTTGGGATACGTACTTCTCGAGATATTCTTGACGGTACAGACCCTGTTTAGGCGCAACCGCTAGCCGTCTTTTTTTAAACACCGCCTGTCACGGCACCGGGTAGGAGGCTGACTTAATAACGCGATTGTAGCCTAGAGTTTAAGTTCCGGCCTGGCAAGCTTGGTATGGTTGGAAAGGTCACTTAGCAAGAAATCGAAAGGTAAAAACCGCAAAATGTTGGGATACGTACTTCTCGAGATATTCTTGACGGTACAGACCCTGTTTAGGCGCAACCGCTAGCCGTCTTTTTTTAAACACCGCCTGTCACGGCACCGGGTAGGAGGCTGACTTAATAACGCGATTGTAGCCTAGAGTTTAAGTTCCGGCCTGGAAAGCTTGGTATGGTTGGAAAGGTCACTTAGCGAGTAATCGAAAGGTAAAATTCGCAAAATGTTAGGATACGTACTTCTCGAGATATTCTTGACGGTACAGACCCTGTTTAGGCGCAACCGCTA
This sequence comes from Branchiostoma floridae x Branchiostoma belcheri, assembly GCA_019207045.1. Lineage (NCBI taxonomy): Eukaryota > Metazoa > Chordata > Leptocardii > Amphioxiformes > Branchiostomatidae > Branchiostoma > Branchiostoma floridae x Branchiostoma belcheri. The sequence goes on from CM033034.1 coordinate 17,796,021, forward strand.
GCCGTCTTTTTTAAACACCGCCTGTCACGGCACCGGGTAAGAGGCTGACTTAATAACGCGATTGTAGCCTAGAGTTTAAGTTCCGGCCTGGCAAGCTTGGTATGGTTGGAAAGGTCACTTAGCAAGGAATCGAAAGGTAAACTTCGCAAAATGTTAGGATACGTACTTCTCGAGATATTCTTGACGGTACAGACCCTGTTTAGGCGCAACCGCTAGCCGTCTTTTTTTAAACACCGCCTGTCACGGCACCGGGTAGGAGGCTGACCTAATAACGCGATTGTAGCCTAGAGTTTAAGTTCCGGCCTGGCAAGCTTGGTATGGTTGGTAAGGTCACTTAGCAAGGAATCGAAAGGTAAAAACCGCAAAATGTTGGGATACGTACTTCTCGAGATATTCTTGACGGTACAGACCCTGTTTAGGCGCAACCGCTAGCCGTTTTTTTAAACACCGCCTGTCACGGCACCGGGTAGGAGGCTGACTTAATAACGCGATTGTAGCCTAGAGTTTAAGTTCCGGCCTGGCAAGCTTGGTATGGTTGGTAAGGTCACTTAGCAAGAAATCGAAAGGTAAAAAACCGCAAAATGTTGGGATACGTACTTCTCGAGATATTCTTGACGGTACAGACCCTGTTTAGGCGCAACCGCTAGCCGTCTTTTTTTAAACACCGCCTGTCACGGCACCGGGTAGGAGGCTGACTTAATAACGCGATTGTAGCCTAGAGTTTAAGTTCCGGCCTGGCAAGCTTGGTATGGTTGGAAAGGTCACTTAGCAAGTAATCGAAAGGTAAAAACATCAAAATGTTGGGATACGTACTTCTCGAGATATTCTTGACGGTACAGACCCTGTTTAGGCGCGACCGCTAGCCGTCTTTTTTTAAACACCGCCTGTCACGGCACCGGGTAGGAGGCTGACTTAATAACGCGATTGTAGCCTAGAGTTTAAGTTCCGGCCTGGCAAGCTTGGTATGGTTGGAAAGGTCACTTAGCAAGGAATCATCGAAAGGTAAAAACCGCAAAATGTTGGGATACGTACTTCTCGAGATATTCTTGACGGTACAGACCCTGTTTAGGCGCAACCGCTAGCCGTCTTTTTTTTAAACACCGCCTGTCACGGCACCGGGTAGGAGGCTGACTTAATAACGCGATTGTAGCCTAGAGTTTAAGTTCCGGCCTGGAAAGCTTGGTATGGTTAGAAAGGTCACTTAGCAAGGAATCGAAAGATAAAATCGCAAAATGTTGAGATACGTACTTCTCGAGATATTCTTGACGGTACAGACCCTGTTTAGGCGCAACCGCTAGCCGTCTTTTTTTAAACACCGCCTGTCACGGCACCGGGTAGGAGGCTGACTTAATAACGCGATTGTAGCCTAGAGTTTAAGTTCCGGCCTGGAAAGCTTGGTATGGTTGGAAAGGTCACTTAGCAAGGAATCGAAAGGTAAAAATTGCAAAATGTTGGGATACGTACTTCTCGAGATATTCTTGACGGTACAGACCCTGTTTAGGCGCAACCGCTAGCCGTCTTTTTTTAAACACCGCCTGTCACAGCACCGGGTAGGAGGCTGACTTAATAACGCGATTGTAGCCTAGAGTTTAAGTTCCGGCCTGGAAAGCTTGGTATGGTTAGAAAGGTCACTTAGCAAGGAATCGAAAGATAAAAATCGCAAAATGTTGAGATACGTACTTCTCGAGATATTCTTGACGGTACAGACCCTGTTTAGGCGCAACCGCTAGCCGTCTTTTTTTAAACACCGCCTGTCACGGCACCGGGTAGGAGGCTGACTTAATAACGCGATTGTAGCCTAGAGTTTAAGTTCCGGCCTGGCAAGCTTGGTATGGTTGGAAAGGTCACTTAGCAAGGAATCGAAAGGTAAAAATTGCAAAATGTTGGGATACGTACTTCTCGAGATATTCTTGACGGTACAGACCCTGTTTAGGCGCAACCGCTAGCCGTCTTTTTTTAAACACCGCCTGTCACGGCACCGGGTAGGAGGCTGACTTAATAACGCGATTGTAGCCTAGAGTTTAAGTTCCGGCCTGGGAAGCTTGGTATGGTTGGACAGGTCACTTAGCAAGGAATCGAAAGGTAAACTTCGCAAAATGTAAGGATACGTACTTCTCGAGATATTCTTGACGGTACAGACCCTGTTTAGGCGCAACCGCTAGCCGTCTTTTTTTAAACACCGCCTGTCACGGCACCGGGTAGAGGCTGACTTAATAACGCGATTGTATCCTAGAGTTTAAGTTCCGGCCTGGCAAGCTTGGTATGGTTGGAAAGGTCACTTAGCAAGTAATCGAAAAGTAAAAACCGCAAAATGTTGGAATACGTACTTCTCGAGATATTCTTGACGGTACAGACCCTGTTTAGGCGCAACCGCTAGCCGTCTTTTTTAAACACCGCCTGTCACGGCACCGGGTAGGAGGCTGACTTAATAACGCGATTGTAGCCTAGAGTTTAAGTTCCGGCCTGGCAAGCTTGGTATGGTTGGAAAGGTCACTTAGCAAGTAATCGAAAAGTAAAAACCGCAAAATGTTAGGATACGTACTTCTCGAGATATTCTTGACGGTACAGACCCTGTTTAGGCGCAACCGCTAGCCGTCTTTTTTTAAACACCGCCTGTCACGGCACCGGGTAGGAGGCTGACTTAATAACGCGATTGTAGCCTAGAGTTTAAGTTCCGGCCTGGCAAGCTTGGTATGGTTGGAAAGGTCACTTAGCAAGGAATCGAAAAGTAAAAACCGCAAAATGTTAGGATACGTACTTCTCGAGATATTCTTGACGGTACAGACCCTGTTTAGGCGCAACCGCTAGCCGTCTTTTTTTAAACACCGCCTGTCACGGCACCGGGTAGGAGGCTGACCTAATAACGCGATTGTAGCCTAGAGTTTAAGTTCCGGCCTGGCAAGCTTGGTATGGTTGGAAAGGTCACTTAGCAAGAATCGAAAGGTAAACTTCGCAAAATGTTGGAATACGTACTTCTCGAGATATTTTTGACGGTACAGACCCTGTTTAGGCGCAACCGCTAGCCGTCTTTTTTTAAACACCGCCTGTCACGGCACCGGGTAGGAGGCTGACTTAATAACGCGATTGTAGCCTAGAGTTTAAGTTCCGGCCTGGCAAGCTTGGTATGGTTGGAAAGGTCACTTAGCAAGTAATCGAAAAGTAAAAACCGCAAAATGTTAGGATACGTACTTCTCGAGATATTCTTGACGGTACAGACCCTGTTTAGGCGCAACCGCTAGCCGTCTTTTTTTAAACACCGCCTGTCACGGCACCGGGTAGGAGGCTGACTTAATAACGCGATTGTAGCCTAGAGTTTAAGTTCCGGCCTGGCAAGCTTGGTATGGTTGGAAAGGTCACTTAGCAAGTAATCGAAAAGTAAAAACCGCAAAATGTTGGAATACGTACTTCTCGAGATATTCTTGACGGTACAGACCCTGTTTAGGCGCAACCGCTAGCCGTCTTTTTTTAAACACCGCCTGTCACGGCACCGGGTAGGAGGCTGACTTAATAACGCGATTGTAGCCTAGAGTTTAAGTTCCGGCCTGGCAAGCTTGGTATGGTTGGAAAGGTCACTTAGCAAGTAATCGAAAAGTAAAAACCGCAAAATGTTAGGATACGTACTTCTCGAGATATTCTTGACGGTACAGACCCTGTTTAGGCGCAACCGCTAGCCGTCTTTTTTTAAACACCGCCTGTCACGGCACCGGGTAGGAGGCTGACTTAATAACGCGATTGTAGCCTAGAGTTTAAGTTCCGGCCTGGCAAGCTTGGTATGGTTGGAAAGGTCACTTAGCAAGGAATCGAAAAGTAAAAACCGCAAAATGTTAGGATACGTACTTCTCGAGATATTCTTGACGGTACAGACCCTGTTTAGGCGCAACCGCTAGCCGTCTTTTTTTAAACACCGCCTGTCACGGCACCGGGTAGGAGGCTGACCTAATAACGCGATTGTAGCCTAGAGTTTAAGTTCCGGCCTGGCAAGCTTGGTATGGTTGGAAAGGTCACTTAGCAAGAAATCGAAAGGTAAACTTCGCAAAATGTTGGAATACGTACTTCTCGAGATATTTTGACGGTACAGACCCTGTTTAGGCGCAACCGCTAGCCGTCTTTTTTAAACACCGCCTGTCACGGCACCGGGTAGGAGGCTGACTTAATAACGCGATTGTAGCCTAGAGTTTAAGTTCCGGCCTGGCAAGCTTGGTATGGTTGGAAAGGTCACTTAGCAAGTAATCGAAAAGTAAAAACCGCAAAATGTTGGAATACGTACTTCTCGAGATATTTTGACGGTACAGACCCTGTTTAGGCGCAACCGCTAGCCGTCTTTTTTTAAACACCGCCTGTCACGGCACCGGGTAGGAGGCTGACTTAATAACGCGATTGTAGCCTAGAGTTTAAGTTCCGGCCTGGCAAGCTTGGTATGGTTGGAAAGGTCACTTAGCAAGGAATCGAAAGGTAAAAACCGCAAAATGTTGGGATACGTACTTCTCGAGATATTCTTGACGGTACAGACCCTGTTTAGGCGCAACCGCTAGCCGTCTTTTTTTAAACACCGCCTGTCACGGCACCGGGTAGGAGGCTGACCTAATAACGCGATTGTAGCCTAGAGTTTAAGTTCCGGCCTGGCAAGCTTGGTATGGTTGGAAAGGTCACTTAGCAAGAAATCGAAAGGTAAACTTCGCAAAATGTTGGAATACGTACTTCTCGAGATATTTTTGACGGTACAGACCCTGTTTAGGCGCAACCGCTAGCCGTCTTTTTTTAAACACCGCCTGTCACGGCACCGGGTAGGAGGCTGACTTAATAACGCGATTGTAGCCTAGAGTTTAAGTTCCGGCCTGGCAAGCTTGGTATGGTTGGAAAGGTCACTTAGCAAGGAATCGAAAGGTAAAAACCGCAAAATGTTGGAATACGTACTTCTCGAGATATTCTTGACGGTACAGACCCTGTTTAGGCGCAACCGCTAGCCGTCTTTTTTTAAACACCGCCTGTCACGGCACCGGGTAGGAGGCTGACTTAATAACGCGATTGTAGCCTAGAGTTTAAGTTCCGGCCTGGCAAGCTTGGTATGGTTGGACAGGTCACTTAGCAAGGAATCATCGAAAGGTAAAAACCGCAAAATGTTGGGATACGTACTTCTCGAGATATTCTTGACGGTACAGACCCTGTTTAGGCGCAACCGCTAGCCGTCTTTTTTTTAAACACCGCCTGTCACGGCACCGGGTAGGAGGCTGACTTAATAACGCGATTGTAGCCTAGAGTTTAAGTTCCGGCCTGGCAAGCTTGGTATGGTTGGAAAGTTCACTTAGCAAGGAATCGAAAGGTAAAAACCGCAAAATGTTGGGATACGTACTTCTCGAGATATTCTTGACGGTACAGACCCTGTTTAGGCGCAACCGCTAGCCGTCTTTTTTTAAACACCGCCTGTCACGGCACCGGGTAGGAGGCTGACTTAATAACGCGATTGTAGCCTAGAGTTTAAGTTCCGGCCTGGCAAGCTTGGTATGGTTGGAAAGGTCACTTAGCAAGAAATCGAAAGGTAAAAACCGCAAAATGTTGGGATACGTACTTCTCGAGATATTCTTGACGGTACAGACCCTGTTTAGGCGCAACCGCTAGCCGTCTTTTTTTAAACACCGCCTGTCACGGCACCGGGTAGGAGGCTGACTTAATAACGCGATTGTAGCCTAGAGTTTAAGTTCCGGCCTGGAAAGCTTGGTATGGTTGGAAAGGTCACTTAGCGAGTAATCGAAAGGTAAAATTCGCAAAATGTTAGGATACGTACTTCTCGAGATATTCTTGACGGTACAGACCCTGTTTAGGCGCAACCGCTAGCCGTCTTTTTTTAAACACCGCCTGTCACGGCACCGGGTAAGAGGCTGACTTAATAACGCGATTGTAGCCTAGAGTTTAAGTTCCGGCCTGGCAAGCTTGGTATGGTTGGAAAGGTCACTTAGCAAGAAATCGAAAGGTAAACTTCGCAAAATGTTGGAATACGTACTTCTCGAGATATTCTTGACGGTACAGACCCTGTTTAGGCGCAACCGCTAGCCGTCTTTTTTTAAACACCGCCTGTCACGGCACCGGGTAGGAGGCTGACCTAATAACGCGATTGTAGCCTAGAGTTTAAGTTCCGGCCTGGCAAGCTTGGTATGGTTGGTAAGGTCACTTAGCAAGGAATCGAAAGGTAAAAACCGCAAAATGTTGGGATACGTACTTCTCGAGATATTCTTGACGGTACAGACCCTGTTTAGGCGCAACCGCTAGCCGTCTTTTTTAAACACCGCCTGTCACGGCACCGGGTAGGAGGCTGACTTAATAACGCGATTGTAGCCTAGAGTTTAAGTTCCGGCCTGGCAAGCTTGGTATGGTTGGTAAGGTCACTTAGCAAGAAATCGAAAGGTAAAAACCGCAAAATGTTGGGATACGTACTTCTCGAGATATTCTTGACGGTACAGACCCTGTTTAGGCGCAACCGCTAGCCGTCTTTTTTTAAACACCGCCTGTCACGGCACCGGGTAGGAGGCTGACTTAATAACGCGATTGTAGCCTAGAGTTTAAGTTCCGGCCTGGCAAGCTTGGTATGGTTGGAAAGGTCACTTAGCAAGTAATCGAAAGGTAAAAACATCAAAATGTTGGGATACGTACTTCTCGAGATATTCTTGACGGTACAGACCCTGTTTAGGCGCAACCGCTAGCCGTCTTTTTTTAAACACCGCCTGTCACGGCACCGGGTAGGAGGCTGACTTAATAACGCGATTGTAGCCTAGAGTTTAAGTTCCGGCCTGGCAAGCTTGGTATGGTTGGAAAGGTCACTTAGCAAGGAATCATCGAAAGGTAAAAACCGCAAAATGTTGGGATACGTACTTCTCGAGATATTCTTGACGGTACAGACCCTGTTTAGGCGCAACCGCTAGCCGTCTTTTTTTTAAACACCGCCTGTCACGGCACCGGGTAGGAGGCTGACTTAATAACGCGATTGTAGCCTAGAGTTTAAGTTCCGGCCTGGAAAGCTTGGTATGGTTAGAAAGGTCACTTAGCAAGGAATCGAAAGATAAAAATCGCAAAATGTTGAGATACGTACTTCTCGAGATATTCTTGACGGTACAGACCCTGTTTAGGCGCAACCGCTAGCCGTCTTTTTTTAAACACCGCCTGTCACGGCACCGGGTAGGAGGCTGACTTAATAACGCGATTGTAGCCTAGAGTTTAATTTTCTGCCTGGCAAGATTGGTATGGTTGGAAAGGTCACTTAGCAAGGAATCGAAAGGTAAAAATTGCAAAATGTTGGGATACGTACTTCTCGAGATATTCTTGACGGTACAGACCCTGTTTAGGCGCAACCGCTAGCCGTCTTTTTTTAAACACCGCCTGTCACAGCACCGGGTAGGAGGCTGACTTAATAACGCGATTGTAGCCTAGAGTTTAAGTTCCGGCCTGGAAAGCTTGGTATGGTTAGAAAGGTCACTTAGCAAGGAATCGAAAGATAAAAATCGCAAAATGTTGAGATACGTACTTCTCGAGATATTCTTGACGGTACAGACCCTGTTTAGGCGCAACCGCTAGCCGTCTTTTTTTAAACACCGCCTGTCACGGCACCGGGTAGGAGGCTGACTTAATAACGCGATTGTAGCCTAGAGTTTAAGTTCCGGCCTGGAAAGCTTGGTATGGTTGGAAAGGTCACTTAGCAAGGAATCGAAAGGTAAAAATTGCAAAATGTTGGGATACGTACTTCTCGAGATATTCTTGACGGTACAGACCCTGTTTAGGCGCAACCGCTAGCCGTCTTTTTTAAACACCGCCTGTCACGGCACCGGGTAGGAGGCTGACTTAATAACGCGATTGTAGCCTAGAGTTTAAGTTCCGGCCTGGCAAGCTTGGTATGGTTGGAAAGGTCACTTAGCAAGGAATCAAAAAGTAAAAACCGCAAAATGTTGGAATACGTACTTCTCGAGATATTCTTGACGGTACAGACCCTGTTTAGGCGCAACCGCTAGCCGTCTTTTTTTAAACACCGCCTGTCACGGCACCGGGTAGGAGGCTGACTTAATAACGCGATTGTAGCCTAGAGTTTAAGTTCCGGCCTGGCAAGCTTGGTATGGTTGGAAAGGTCACTTAGCAAGTAATCGAAAGGTAAAATTCGCAAAATGTTAGGATACGTACTTCTCGAGATATTCTTGACGGTACAGACCCTGTTTAGGCGCAACCGCTAGCCGTCTTTTTTTAAACACCGCCTGTCACGGCACCGGGTAGGAGGCTGACTTAATAACGCGATTGTAGCCTAGAGTTTAAGTTCCGGCCTGGCAAGCTTGGTATGGTTGGAAAGGTCACTTAGCAAGGAATCAAAAAGTAAAAACCGCAAAATGTTGAGATACGTACTTCTCGAGATATTCTTGACGGTACAGACCCTGTTTAGGCAAAACCGCTAGCCGTCTTTTTTAAACACCGCCTGTCACGGCACCGGGTAGGAGGCTGACTTAATAACGCGATTGTAGCCTAGAGTTTAAGTTCCGGCCTGGCAAGCTTGGTATGGTTGGAAAGGTCACTTAGCAAGTAATCGAAAGGTAAAAACATCAAAATGTTGGGATACGTACTTCTCGAGATATTCTTGACGGTACAGACCCTGTTTAGGCGCAACCGCTAGCCGTCTTTTTTTAAACACCGCCTGTCACGGCACCGGGTAGGAGGCTGACTTAATAACGCGATTGTAGCCTAGAGTTTAAGTTCCGGCCTGGCAAGCTTGGTATGGTTGGACAGGTCACTTAGCAAGGAATCGAAAGGTAAACTTCGCAAAATGTTAGGATACGTACTTCTCGAGATATTCTTGACGGTACAGACCCTGTTTAGGCGCAACCGCTAGCCGTCTTTTTTTAAACACCGCCTGTCACGGCACCGGGTAGAGGCTGACTTAATAACGCGATTGTAGCCTAGAGTTTAAGTTCCGGCCTGGCAAGCTTGGTATGGTTGGAAAGGTCACTTAGCAAGTAATCGAAAAGTAAAAATCGCAAAATGTTGGAATACGTACTTCTCGAGATATTCTTGACGGTACAGACCCTGTTTAGGCGCAACCGCTAGCCGTCTTTTTTTAAACACCGCCTGTCACGGCACCGGGTAGGAGGCTGACTTAATAATGCGATTGTAGCCTAGAGTTTAAGTTCCGGCCTGGCAAGCTTGGTATGGTTGGAAAGGTCACTTAGCAAGTAATCGAAAGGTAAAAACATCAAAATGTTGGGATACGTACTTCTCGAGATATTCTTGACGGTACAGACCCTGTTTAGGCGCAACCGCTAGCCGTCTTTTTTTAAACACCGCCTGTCACGGCACCGGGTAGGAGGCTGACTTAATAACGCGATTGTAGCCTAGAGTTTAAGTTCCGGCCTGGCAAGCTTGGTATGGTTGGACAGGTCACTTAGCAAGAAATCGAAAGGTAAACTTCGCAAAATGTTAGGATACGTACTTCTCGAGATATTCTTGACGGTACAGACCCTGTTTAGGCGCAACCGCTAGCCGTCTTTTTTTAAACACCGCCTGTCACGGCACCGGGTAGGAGGCTGACTTAATAACGCGATTGTAGACTAGAGTTTAAGTTCCGGCCTGGCAAACTTGGTATGGTTGGAAAGGTCACCTAGCAAGAAATCGAAAGGTAAAAACCGCAAAATGTTGGGATACGTACTTCTCGAGATATTCTTGACGGTACAGACCCTGTTTAGGCGCAACCGCTAGCCGTCTTTTTTTAAACACCGCCTGTCACGGCACCGGGTAGGAGGCTGACTTAATAACGCGATTGTAGCCTACTAGAGTTTAAGTTCCGGCCTGGCAAGCTTGGTATGGTTGGAAAGGTCACTTAGCAAGGAATCGAAAGAAAAAAACTGCAAAATGTTGGGATACGTACTTCTCGAGATATTCTTGACGGTACAGACCCTGTTTAGGCGCAACCGCTAGCCGTCTTTTTTAAACACCGCCTGTCACGGCACCGGGTAAGAGGGTTACTTAATAATGCGATTGTAGCCTAGAGTTTAATTTTCTGCCTGGCAAGATTGGTATGGTTGGAAAGGTCACTTAGCAAGGAATCGAAAGGTAAAAACCGCAAAATGTTGGGATACGTACTTCTCGAGATATTCTTGACGGTACAGACCCTGTTTAGGCGCAACCGCTCGCCGTCTTTTTTAAACACCGCCTGTCACGGCACCGGGTAGGAGGCTAACTTAATAACGCGATTGTAGCCTAGAGTTTAAGTTCGGCCTGGCAAGCTTGGTATGGTTGGTAAGGTCACTTAGCAAGGAATCGAAAGGTAAAAACCGCAAAATGTTGGGATACGTACTTCTCGAGATATTCTTGACGGTACAGACCCTGTTTAGGCGCAACCGCTAGCCGTCTTTTTTTAAACACCACCTGTCACGGCACCGGGTAGGAGGCTGACTTAATAACGCGATTGTAGCCTAGAGTTTAAGTTCCGTCGTGGCAAGCTTGGTATGGTTGGAAAGATCACTTAGCAAGGAATCGAAAAGTAAAAATTGCAAAATGTTGGGATACGTACTTCTCGAGATATTCTTGACGGTACAGACCCTGTTTAGGCGCAACCGCTAGCCGTCTTTTTTTGAACACCGCCTGTCACGGCACCGGGTAGGAGGCTGACTTAATAACGCGATTGTAGCCTAGAGTTTAAGTTCCGGCCTGACAAGCTTGGTATGGTTGGAAAGGTCACTTAGTAAGTAATCGAAAGGTAAAACCATCAAAATGTTAGGATACGTACTTCTCGAGATATTCTTGACGGTACAGACCCTGTTTAGGCGCAAACGCTAGCCGTCCTTTTTTAAACACCGCCTGTCACGGCACCGGGTAGGAGGCTGACTTAATAACGCGATTGTAGCCTAGAGTTTAAGTTCCGGCCTGGCAAGCTTGGTATGGTTGGAAAGGTCACTTAGCAAGGAATCGAAAGGTAAAAACCGCAAAATGTTAGGATACGTACTTCTCGAGATATTCTTGACGGTACAGACCCTGTTTAGGCGCAACCACTAGCCGTCTTTTTTTAAACACCGCCTGTCACGGCACCGGGTAGGAGGCTGACTTAATAACGCGATTGTAGCCTAGAGTTTAAGTTCCGGCCTGGGAAACTTGGTATGGTTGGAAAGGTCACTTAGCAAGGAATCGAAAAGTAAAAACCGCAAAATGTTGGGATACGTCTTTCTCGAGATATTCTTGACGGTACAGACCCTGTTTAGGCGCAACCGCTAGCCGTCTTTTTTGAAACACCGACTGTCACGGCTCCAGGTAGGAGAGTTACTTAATAACGCGATTGTAGCCTAGAGTTTAAGTTCCGGCCTGGCAAGCTTGGTATGGTTGGAATGGTCACTTAGCAAGGAATCGAAAGGTAAAAACCGCAAAATGTTGGGATACGTACTTCTCGAGATATTCTTGACGGTACAGACCCTGTTTAGGTGCAACCGCTAGCAGTCTTTTCTTCAACACCGCCTGTCACGGCACCGAGTAGGAGGGTTACTTAAAAGCGCGATTGTAGCCTAGAGTTTAAGTTCCGGCCTGGCAAGCTTGGTATGGTTGGAAAGGTCAATTAGCAAGGAATCGAAAGTTAAAATCTGCAAAAATGTTGGGATACGTCCTTCTCGAGATATTCTTGACGGTACAGACCCTGTTTAGGCGCAACCGCTAGCCGTCTTTTTTTAAACACCGCCTGTCACGGCACCGGGTAAGAGGGTTACTTAATAATGCGATTGTAGCCTAGAGTTTAATTTTCTGCCTGGCAAGATTGGTATGGTTGGAAAGGTCACTTAGCAAGAAATCGAAAGGTAAAAACCGCAAAATGTTGGGATACGTCCTTCTCGAGATATTCTTGACGGTACAGACCCTGTTTAGGCGCAACCGCTAGCCGTCTTTTTTAAAACACCGCCTGTCACGGCACCGGGTAGGAGGGTTATTTAATAACGCGATTGTAGCCTAGAGTTTAAGTTCCGGCCTGGCAAGCTTGGTATGGTTGGAAAGGTCACTTAGCAAGGAATCGAAAGGTAAAAACCGCAAAATCTTGGGATACGTCCTTCTCGAGATATTCTTGACGGTACAGACCCTGTTTAGGCGCAACCGCTAGCCGTCTTTTTTTAAACACCGCATGTCACGGCACCGGGTAGGAGGGTTACTTAATAACGCGATTGTAGCCTAGAGTTTAAGTTCCGGCAAGCTTGGCATGGTTGGAAAGGTCACTTAGCAAGGAATCGAATGGTAAAAACCGCAAAATGTTGGGATACGTCCTTCTCGAGATATTCTTGACGGTACAGACCCTGTTTAGGCGCAACCGCTAGCCGTCTTTTTTAAACACCGCCTGTCACGGCACCGGGTAAGAGGGTTACTTAATAATGCGATTGTAGCCTAGAGTTTAATTTTCTGCCTGGCAAGATTGGTATGGTTGGAAAGGTCACTTAGCAAGAAATCGAAAGGTAAAAACCGCAAAATGTTGGGATACGTCCTTCTCGAGATATTCTTGACGGTACAGACCCTGTTTAGGTGCAACCGCTAGCCGTCTTTTCTTAAACACCGCCTGTCACGGCACCGGGTAGGAGGGTTACTTAATAACGCGATTGTAGCCTAGAGTTTACGTTCCGGCCTGGCAAGCTTGGTCTGGTTGGAAAGGTACTTAGCAAGGAATCGAAAGGTAAAAACCGCAAAATATTATTAGGACAGCTTGGTGTGTTCATTTTGTTTTGTCCCCCAGAAAATGACTCAACATAAGTGGACCAAAAAGCAGTATTTTGATGCTAGTGTACGTGTGAGTAAAATGATCCTACTTCGTTCGTGGCTTAAAGTTTATTATGAATTTATGCTTCTTATGAAATGTGGTTCCCCTCGTGGCCTGTTTTTTCTACGCTTGACACGAAATATTCTCGTGTCTCTGGGATAACTGAACACTAACAGCTGACTGGGATGTATCAGGCGGGCAGCCAGCACTTGTCAGCCACCTAATCCTCGAGCTCAAGTAGTTGTGCAAGCTGTTTGAAAACTAAAACCGCCTTTTCACCCCTTTCGTAGCCTGGGTACCATCCTATTTCTAACGGCTCCTTACACTCACTTCCCTAAATTATAGGGAAGTGAGTGTAAGGAGCCCCGGTAGAAATAGGATGGTACCCAGGCTACCCCTTTCGAGTGGTATGACTTTAATCTGCACACGCATTGCCATACATGTGCATGGAACATAAGTCAAATATTTTTATTTTTTTCTTCTTATGATGGTATAGACTTGAAGATGAAGGCTTTGAAAGGGAGACACTTTACAGGGCCATTTTTTACCGGAAAATTACGAAATTCAGGCTCTTGAACTATACTGGTTTATGAAGAACATTACATCATCAATCGAATTCATCTGTAAGCAAAATTAGTATATTTTATTACATCTTTATGACATGTGTCAAACCATAGATACCATTATGTTAGTTGTAGTGCTGACGATGCTAAATTGCTATCTATACAAAACAGCCATTCTTGCAACGTTTGTTTGTTCATCTTTATTGTAAAAATGCCACTCATGCTTAACGCGTAGTATGTCATCCTTTAAAGGCATATGAAAGACGTGAAGAAATACATTGTAAACTCCATGTAAATACTTGACATAAACATTCTTTTTAATAGTAGATTCACAACCGTATTTACACGAGCTAGCTTTAGATGTTATTCAACTTTGGCACAAATGACGATATGTTGTAAAATACCAGTAGTAGTAGTAGTAGTAGTAGTACACTAAGTACTTGAATGAAGCATATTCATGAAACAACATCCTCATTGAAATGCAAATAGTATGAAATGTCATATAAGTACATGATATCACACAAAATTAAAAGTACAAATTATAGTTAATATTAGTATCAATGTGCAACATCTTTGTGACGTCATATCAATATAGATATGTATTAATAATTCATAGAAAAGTAGAGATATTCTGTTTTAAAATCTTTTCCCCACTTTTTACAATTGTTCAAAACTTCCCAATTCGCAAAATGGCGCAATTTATATAGTTCATGATATCATATCTAAGTTACGCCACGCATCATACGTGAACTTAATTCCTTTTATCACTACAAATCTCCTTTCGATGAATTTTGTGTGCATTGATTTTCAATTCAGTGGCCACACTGTAACTTCCAATATCCTACTCAACTGCACTTCATACGCAAATATGTTGCATGCAAAGGAAAATGGGCGCAAATTTACAAAAAGATATACATGTATATATATATTATACAATGTACAAGCATGCATATAACTTAACACAAATAAAAACCCTCTTTTGATACAATACTAGGATATATACATGGTCATGATCGATTAGGACACAAAACCTGACGTTGTTGACATATGTATATACACACATACACTGCATTATATATTTTCTGAACAAATAAAGTGCCAGCACATCCATTTTTCTACCACTACATAATTAATCACTTCCACATATCAATCAAGACTATAATAGAGCATATTTTCATGGACATGCTCTATATATCTTCTATAAGACTAGATGTATAGAATTACTAATGACACAGAAGCAACATAAAATCACGAATAACGAAAGTTTTTGCACAACGTTGTCACCTGACTCTTTGTCTTCTACCTTCTGAGCTTCAAATGAAAACTCCTATCTTGAAAACTCAAAATCGGCGAAAGCAACCAACTTAACAAAAAAAAACAACGATCTAGAACATAAACAGTAACGTCAACCGCAGTAACAAATGCTACTAGAAACATTAACTCCATATTTTTATTTGTATGTATTACATACCTGGTAAATAAACTGCCTCATAACACACTAGGTTTATACTAAACAGTAGAAGCTGCATATCCGGACAGTTTTATTTGATCCAATCACACCGGGAAGGTCCCCTACTCTTTTCGATAAGTGTGGTGGAATCTTTAAAGTGCTCGAGGTGTGGATCTCCTCAAACACGGGACCTCTGAACATCCTATCCTAAGGATGCCCCTAACCGAAGCTTAAGTACTCATTTACACCGTTAAGTGCCACAACATGTGAGGATTCGAACTCAGTACCTCCAGCTTCTTGGATTCAACAGCCCTAATCGTAAGGCCATGTAACATTGGTCCTTGCAGGGGACTGGAATCTAACCCTGAATTCTTGAAACCGGGTTGGAGGTCCCCTGTTGTACATTAGTGTTGGCTCTATCGCCTCGATAGTCCGAATTTCTTTGGGTTGGACTCCAATCCGCGTCTTTCGAGATATCGTCCGACCATGGCCCACGTATCTGGTCTCGGAAGCCTCGTATCTTTTCCTGGACGTGAGAGCTTTCCCGCTACCGTCGGAAATATTCTTTGCCTGAGGATACTTCTTGTCGCTCAGTTGCGCATTTTCCGCGGCCACCGTGCGTGCGGCGGTCCCGGGTGGCCTCTCACCGGCAGCCGACACACAGAACATCGACGTGGACTGTCTTTTTTTCACTGGGTCAGAGTTCATATTAGCAGACCCGAGAGCAAAGTTTCACGGTGGCACCCGTGTTCTCAACTGCCTTAGTAGCTCAGTCAGTCAGTCAGTAGCTCAACTGACGTCACACTCACGTAGTCAGGTTATAGTTCAGAGAGGCCGCAAGAAAATTTAGAGCTGTGTGTTTGTAGACAATAAAATTTACTATGGGTCATTTTTTTTCAGATGGCAACGGTCTCTTTTTTGGTAGAGGTTCCTGACAGCCAAGATGGAAGGCATGTAGGAGCGTTGCCTAGGTGACATGTGGATTTGTTTTCAGAAGAGGGTCGTGAGCGGATTTTGATGGCGTTTGGTATGGTGGAACCGTTGTAATCTCGTTCTCAGACCGTTGCTTGGACGACGCGCTCATTTGTTTCAGTTTAACCAGGATTTCCTTGAACGATGGTCTCTTCACTGGCTCTTTCTGCCAACACTGCTTCATCACCTCATTGTACCTGGTAGAATCATAAGCGAAAATTCACATTTCACAGCCAACTAATACGTCAGGAAAATGGCGGCAGCCGACCAGCGAAAGATGTTAGTTAGGTCGTTTCAGCGTTTTCCCAAAAGATCAGTGTGTGACCTAAACTCGCCGAATAGTTGGTATAGTATCCCTGAATCATCTGAAGCCATAAATTATCATCATGTTTTTACATTCAATCGTGATATTGGATACGTAGTATTGCGATGGCCTAACACTGGATTTAACGACACGACAGTGACCGCTGTTTTCATGTGATCTTATAATACTGCTACCTTTTGGCTATATAGGCTAGATTTCCATGAGACATACAGGCAGATGACTTTGCTGGTCGGTTTCCGCCATTTTGATGAAGTAGGTTTTAACGTTACCCCCATGGAGTTGCTATTACTTGCCAGGTATGTCAATGAAACTCATAAATTAGATTTAACTTTTTTAGTTAAATCAAGTCACTATATTGTGATTTTCTGGAAAATTCTGTTGGTTGGTACTTACATTTGGATGGGGCATATGTTGGGCCGCTCCATTCTGTTGCCATCCAGAATGTACTCTATGACGAACCGGTGCACGCCCGGATATGGTGTTTTCCCACCAGAGAAGATCTCCCACAGGACGACACCATACGACCACTGAAGGAAAACGGTTAAAACCAAATTAAACTTATTTTTCTTCAGATAAAATACGTTGTACGTGCATGGACATACTATAAGACATTCATCTAAAACAACTTTACCTTAGAAGGTTAAATTGTTACCTAAGAAGTTAACAATTGATCACTATGAATTAAAAAAAAAACGAAACAGAAAGGATAAACTCACCACGTCAGTCTTTGTGTCGAATATTTGGTCCTCATAACTCTCCGGTGCCATCCACTTTGCTGGCAACGCGACCTGGAGTTGGAGAGAGACACAATAAATATCATTTCTATCAATTCAGCCATTTTAAGTTATGATGACCATAAATATCCGTAAACATGGACACGCAAGCAAGCAAACAAACAAACATAAAAATACAGAGAGAGAGGCACAGAGAGAGAGAGAGAGATGCCAAAAACTATGCTGTCTTCCATTCTTCATGAAGCTCCGGAGGTGATAAGGCACAGCAATACTCAGTAGATGATCAGCATAATAGTCGCCTAAAATTTACAACTTGACCATGTTGTTCAGATCACATCGATTCAGTAAACCTTGGATAAAGGGAGTTCTTTATTGTTGTAAATTGCTAATGTAAAATGATATATTGCATACGCTTACTAGTATATTTAGATTCACAGAAAGAAGAACTTGAGTTTTAGTGAAGTTTAAGTTGGAAAGAGATAGTGATGCTGACGACATTGCATGCAAAAACGTGCACGTACGTCTCTGTGCTGTATCCTGTAGTATCCCTTCTCACGCACGTCTCGGCACAGTCCAAAGTCAGCAACCTTAAGATGCAACTCTTCGTCAAGCCTTTAGTTAAAAAAAGATGCATAGTTAAAAAGGTTGTCGTGAATGTTGACAAAGACAACATTTGTAGAATGCAAAACATCAGTTAAATAGTAAGGATATATCCATTGTCATATGTGCAAAGTTCATACTCAGTGGAGTTGGGCCCCAACATTAAAAAAATTCTCGATAACAACTTTTAGTGTATTTGCATCATTACTTTCATGTCCCTGGTGTTTACGAATTGTGTAAAAACATGCTGCTCAAGGTCTGCTGAAAGAGAAACACAATGTCAAACTAGACCCTGATCAGCCATATTTAGGTTCGTGTTGGTTAGAAGATCACAGTTTTGAATCATGTTTGTATGGGGCAATGATCTTGCAACTTTTCTTTCTGAATATTCGGATGCGATGCTAAGAGTTGAAACGGTAGGAAAATCTACTTTCCGTATCATCATAATCCTATCTAGTGGGCCTTGATTCTCCCGATAGACATCTAATTAGAAAGCACATTCGATCCACAAGAGCGTCTGTTTGTCATCATAAGCGACATGGCATAAAGTGACAATTGTCAGTCATAGCAAGCTAAAAATGAGGGAGACTATATTCAAGTAGAATAAAACGTACATGCAGTTCCGAGCAGCCAGGTCCCTGTGCACAATGTCCTGGTCTGTCAGATACGCCATGCCTTGCGCGATTTCTTGGCAGAGGCGCAGATTCTCCGGTAGTGGCAAAATCTGTGGATAGGTATGTCTTAATGTTTCTATGTATGCATGAACTCTATGCTTCATTGCGTTTGTAATTTATGATACAGTACATCCGTGAATGTTATTACGGAAAAATGGAATAAAAGGAATGATAATCTTCTTGTCTAGAAAGTGAAAGGCAAAGAATTGAAAGAAAAAGGAGTCGAAGAAAGGAAAGGAACAAATTGAAAAGGAAAGAGGTTAAAGATAGGGAAACAAAGAACAAAGAATAGAAAGTGAAAATAGTTAAATAGTTTCACCTGTTTGTTCCTCAGGTATTTGTGTAGATCCCCATTCTTCATGTAGGGCAGGACGATCATTGCTTGGTTGCCATGGACACACATGCCGATCAGTTTCAAGACGTTTTCGTGATCGAACTTGATCATGCGTAGTCCCTCCCGTAGGAGCGACTCCATGTCAGTGTGCGAGGCCGTTTCTGTAGGTAAAACAAGAGTGTATTTTATATCATAACCTCTCAATACAACCCCCCCCCCCCCAAGTGTTAGAACACACAAAGCCTTTTTCTTCCACAGAGCGATCCAACTGTAGAATTTCTTTCCACCAGACTCAGTACAGCTCATTCCTTGTCATCACTCACCGTTTTCTGTGTAAACGCTAATAGACTTAGTACTCAGTATGCTTCATATTGTTTGTTCTAGTCAATGTAGTGCGTAATTTGTATGCTTTTTAGCATAAACTCTATAATACAGATCTTAACTTTTTAAATGTTATACTGAATGTGTTTAATATGTAACCGTCATATATTCTCTCCCAAGGTTAGCGCCTAATTGATGATAGCTAACGGCTAGTTGAGGAACCTAGGCTGTATGTAACGTTACATCCAAAAGAAGAAATAAAGTACATTGTATGTATATAGAGTGGAGATTTCAAGCCAACCAACATCAATCCTACGTAAGGCTGTCAGAACTGAATGGCTCCCGTTTCAAATTCGATTTTCTTTTATTATTTGTCTCAATGAGAAACGATTGCAATGCAGATGTTGGTTGTGATCCCACAATGTAAACTCATGTTGAATGACTATCCAGTTGCTACACTGATATTAGAGTGGCCAGACTAAAAGCAAGATAGTCATAACTTATGCGTACTTCCATCAACAAAGAGTAGATAATTTGATACATGCTTACCATATAATGTTTTGGCGGCGCAGAACTCGCACCTATCTCGAAGGTAGGTCGCGCGCCGTACTTCGCCAAAATATCCTGGAGAAAGAACACACGGCATGAAAAAAAGTAAGACACAAACCTTCCCAGAATCATAATCAATTTATAGATCTTTCAATTTTTCAAAAACAATTTCACCAAGTGTACTACTTTTGACCAGAGCTTTACCCTTGCCTGGCTAAAACAAGCTTCGAGCAGCCCTTTAACCGATCAGGACCCTTGACGTTTGATGGCCAACACCTCAGAACATCAACGCAATTGTGACCAAAGCATAAAACAGACGAAAACTTACCCTTCCCCAGAGATTCTTGCAGGGTGATCCTATCCTTTGGAATGAGGACGTCGTGGATCTGAGAACGCTCGTCCGGACTTAGCGATGCCAACAGAGGACTGGGTACCTCATAACCTCCAACTGGGAAACAATTACATAGATGCTTCCTTAAACTATTAAAAAAATTCCTGATTATAAATATACCACATCAAAGTAAGCTTTTAATTGCACGAAATGTAGAATAATCCCCACCCTAACACTGACTGAATACATGAGCGAAACTGGTTGTGAAGCATATGCAACATCAAACACTACATATAAACTACATATAGATACAGACATCAGTTCAATGATGTTTGTATCTATTTGCAAGATCAGGCCCGGAGGCTACTTGCAAGTATATAGTATGAACATAGGGGACATACATGTGGCAATGGACGGAGACTTAAAAGGAATTTACTTGAATACGAGTGTAAGTCAGATTGGGTTTTATTTTTTTAAATAGTAAAAGAAAGAAGAAAATCCCCACTTTTGTAAAATTTCTGGTTTCTACTATTTTAAGACAAAATTGGCTTTCTGTCCGTGAATGGGGGAAACTTGGGGTAACGTGTTATATATATATGTCATTGTGACTTCTTTAAACAATGCGGTTCTTTAGTCGTGGTTAATGCACACTTGGAAATGAAATGTGTTTTGCCTTCCACAGTTTTGAATGTACAGTGATAAACGTATTCGACAGTATATATTGCAGCAAAACATTGTACGATTCTTCGCTTAAAGATGTTAATTTTGGCCTTTAAGTTTTGGCGTATACTCAAAAATAAATCGTTACTCACTTGTAGTAACGGTAAGGGTGGTGCCGGCACTGGCAAGATCACCCCTCGTGCTGACGACGGTGACGTTGTATGACGTTCCTTGGTTCAAGTCGGTGAAATCGGCATGTAGTGGTTTAGATGGGAGTAGGTCCCGTGTGTGGATGACCTGAAATTGAACAATAATCCAACCATACACGTTTGAGCTTTCAACGGTAGTTTTATCAACGACAAATAATTGTACATTAATGGCATCAATGCATTGGCAGCATAAACGGGAATTTGCGAGATACGCAGATATTTTCTGCAAAAGCATAAATCCATGCGCTTGGAGAAAAGAAATCAGCTCCTATAAGCAAAAAAGGCTTCTTACATTCTGGTTTTAATTCTGTCGCGACGTTTTAAGGGGTGAAGCTTTCTTCATAGTATCCCTTTGTTTATATTTGCATACATGTCTTATCGCAGTGTGGTGTAACACGCCAAGTTTGTACTGAAGAGTACAACCTGCACTTGATCCAATCACATCGCGAAGGACCCCTACTCTTTTCGATATTGGTTCAAGCTTGAAAATATTCAATACCGTTATTCTACCTGTGCGAGAGTCCACTACATACATTACATTTTCAGCGAAAATCTTTTGTTCCGGACATACTATATTCATTATAAGCTTTTGGGTTAACAAAGATATCTTCTGAGCAAAGTCGTACAATGTTTGGGCCTTTGTGCTTTACCTGTGGTTCGTCGGCGGCAACAGCCAGAGTGATGACATACTTCTCCACGTCACCGAAGTGTTGGGTGTTGGTGTAGGCTGGCTTGAACTCGATACTGAATGTTGAGTCCGTCGTGTTGGTCACAGTCACAGCCTTGGCATCTGGAAGAACTGTGTGAATGGAAAATGGAATTTATCTGTTTCCGTTTATACCTATCATGTTGAGAAATGTAGTGTAGAGTAGAGTGGACTGATTCCTCAAGCTACCGAAATCTTTCACACCGCAGTCATTCACCAGTAAGACATCTGGAGCCGCATATATATATTAGTTCCCGTTTAGAACTTTTATACAAAATGTCACCCATCGAGAAATGTCATGGCATAACGGTGAAGCATATGGTATGACAAGGTACTAACGCTAGTTCACCTTTATCCGCGGAGTGACCTATATCCGTTGCTTTCAGAAATGGGTACTTAGTGATATGAAGTCGACGGACGGTTATTTTTAAGCTACAATATTTTGAACGTATTACTAATTGAAACCATCGTCGGTCCAGTTGATATCACTTATTATTAATACTGTGTTGGTAAACACAACGAATATAGGTTACCCTGCGGATAAAGGTGAACTAGCGTTAGAAAGTAATAGACAAAAAGATAGAAAATAGATAGTCAATTTGAAAATTAATCTTACCTTTCCCATCGAGGAGATCAGCGAGGTCATGTTGCTCTGAACTCCGGAGGGCCTCGGAGAGTACCCGGGCTGCGTTCTCATTTTCCAGTACGCACACCGTTTCAAGGAGCGTCTCAACTACGGAGAGCGCTCGGCGAATTCCAGCTGCATCATCGACCTTCAGAATCTGAATTATTGTATAAAATCATAACATCATAAAATGCACTGCAAAAGATAATAAATATGATGAACTTATATTAGCAACACCATGAGCGAAAATGGAATATTAGAACGGAACACAATGACCATGCTTGTAACAATATGTAATGAACTTAATATGATAGGCATCCTTCCATCTTTCCAGAATATGTAATGAACTTAATATGATATGTATTAAGTAGATGATGATAACAAAAACAACTATAACAGAAAGTTGTTAGAGGCGCAAGTCTGATCCCTGAGCCAAACCGCAAAGTCAAATTCAACACAGTGAACATCAAACTAGATGAAATCAGGAAACGATATACTTCATGTGATTATGGAGACCTTAGACAATTCTAGTCATATTTTCATTAGCAATGATTTTGGATGTCTCATTGTCAAGGGAAAATGACAATGAACGGATGGAGAAATATAAAAACCAAAAATACCTCTTTCTCCTGCAGACAGACGAGGACGCGATCTGCGTCCATTGTCATCAGGCGATCCCAGAATTCCCTCACCACCGGGTCAGCCATCTTTTCTTCCGATGACGCACTGGAGAGAACTGAGAAAACAATAGTGTTTTATTACAACATCGCATCGCAAGCACAAAACGTCATGCAGTCAAATAACAATGGAAATGAAAGTAAAACTGGCATATACAAACTTTAGATACTTACGAAGTGCTGCACGACTAGGACTTTGATATTCTGGGTAGTAATCCTCTGTAGCTACGAAGATGTGTGCCCATTGGTCATTGTTGTGTTTTTTGTTCTTCCTTCTTGACGTATAAATCCACAGTATGGTGATACACGACAACCAAAGAGCAAAGGCGACGGACGTGAATGTTGGTATAACCCAACGCGGAGTGATCTTTGACGCTCTTGTTGTGACGTTTGACTGTGGTAAGAACACTGGTTCATCAGCTGTAAATAAAATATCTCATTTTAGGCTTCATCCCATATCTCAGTGCATTACACTGGGGCCTAAAGGTGCCGAAAAATATGCTAGGGAAAATGAATGGACAAAGAGTGAAATACGCATAATCCATCAAAATATTGCACTTTTTATGATTTAAAGATATAGGTAAATGTCTAAAACTTTTGTTTGATTTAGTAAGTATTGCTGGCAATCTACAAGCAGGAAACACGTACGGTACGTTGCTTTTATATCGAAATCTCATCTGCTTTAATAAAGATATTATGAAGAATGAGGACTCTATTTCACATAACCAACGCTTAAACAAAACAAGGCTGAAGGAGTCGGCAAAAAATTAGTTAGTTTCAATTTCATATTTCAAGTGGTGGTTATGTTAAAACGTCGTTGATTATCTTTTGTTGTTGTAGCCTGAAATCACGGAGATTTTATTATTATTTTTTTTTTGCTGTGGATGCTGTAGTTCTCCTGGTTTGCACAGAGATAAAAATTCAGTCTTTGACCGTGCGTTGGCTGTTGGCTTCTAGGATGGGAAAGAATTGCACATTGTGTAATCACCATTGTCGTAGATAGTATTTTCCCACCTGTGACGTTTAACATAATCAACGCAGATCCGGCTGGTGGCACGCCATTGTCAGCGATACAGTGATAGACTCCTGCGTCTCTTGGTTGCACGTTAGGGATAGTTAGGTTGCCCAAGTTTCCGTCGACAATTGCAGAGGAGGGAAGACCACGTGTCTTGCTGTCTTCGAGTCTTTCCCAGAAAAAAGTAGGGCTTGGCAGGGCATCACTGACACGGCATCCGATTCTCACATCGTCTCCCTTTGTAATGTTGCCTCGACTTGGGCAGGTGATATAGGCGGTAGTCATCATCGGAGAATCTGAAGAATATTATCTCAGCTTTTGTGGAGTAGAGACGGCTTTTTCACACCGCCAAACGCAAGGTAATGTGATACAGCAGAAAACTGTATTTGTTCTTTGTTGACACCTAACGTGACCTGTGCCTTTCAAGGGTCAGCCCATGACAATATAGCCACCACAATAGATAGGCATATCACATAACACTTCTGTTTCTGCTATTGCTTGTAATATTGCACTGACCGTATTGCACATATGAAGAAAACTAATGTACTAATGTGGCATGCGATTAAACACGTCTTTGATGGAGATCATAATATGATGACATGCAACGCAGTGAAATGTAAACTTAAAAAAAACATTCATGGGTAAAACGCATTGAAATCTTATGCAAGAAATCATGACCATAAAATGTACAAAGAAAATGTTTGCTGCGCTAGCCATCGTTATTGATACACTAAGGGCGCGGTCACATGTAGGTCGTGCCAAGGGAACCTCCTTGGTCGTGCGATCGTCCTACGATCGCTATAACTTGGGGCATTTTGGAGGACAAACATGTATCTCTCCTGTAAAGTTCAATTGTCTAGGTACACAAAATGCTGTTTCGGATCCACGTCGGTGGTTGGTTTTGTCACGGCCTGCTTGAAAATCCTATTGCGTCAGAATCGTACGATGATCGCTCGACCTATGCGCCCATAATAAATGCGCCCCAGACTTTACACATTCAGGATATCATGCAAAACGCGCATCTTACGCTGAAACAAAATCTCATCGATTTCAATCGGAAACGCCTCTGCCCCTGATGCGTCACCATGGGCATTTACATGACCTATATGACTCAGAAATACAGGGTAAAAACGCTTCTCTCAAAATATTAGATGTATCGATAAATGCTACTTACACTGAATCGTGACTTTAACGTTCCATCTTCCATCCGGGTCCAGACCGTTGTGCGCACGGCACTGGTAGATTCCGGTGTCGTTTTTACGAACATCGTGGATAGTAAGAGCGCCCGAAGTTGCGTTTACTTCAGCGAACGGTGACAGCGTGTTGTTGAATCTCGTCCAGGAGAAGCTTGACTTCGGGTTGGAGTCCGTGGTACACTTTAACCGCAAGGTGTCTCCTTGCTTTAATAGCATGCTTTTCGTGGTTGTCTTGGACCCATCCATCGTAGTTACCTTTGTATCTGTCGGTGGATCTGGCCACAAAACATATCGGAATGTGTCATTAGGCAAACTGAAAACCACAAATAAGCACACTTTATAATTGCTGGGCACTCTTTTAGATATATGTATGAAGCAATATGATTGAGATACCTGCTGGTAGTGACCACACAGTACCGGCTGGTAGTGACGACGGTACGGTCACAGTTGCCAAAAGGAAACCCTCCTGGTAGTTTACCGGCTGTTTTGCACTATCAGTCGTGGCCCCGTGGGGCACCCCGTGGGGCACCCTAGCCGGGGTATTTTTGGGAACGGCCCTGATTTTTTTTTAAAACTAGCAATTAAAATCAACCCGGGACCTGGCGACAGATAGACGCCGAATCCTAATTGTAAAAACATCAAGTGGTGACACCCCGTCCTGTTTTCGGCAGTTCATAGAGACAAATCTGTGGCTTCAGAGCCCGGCTACACCGCCTATAGGGCCGGCACAAATTTGACCAGCGTTTTAAAACCATAGCGTCTTACTACATCCTGTAACGTTTGAATGTACAATAGTTGACATTTTTTACATACATCTGTAACGTTATCTATTCCGCAGTGCTTTATGGTATCTACTTGTATGTTTTTTTGTTAGTAAAGTACATTCGAATGATTTGAATCACAAAGGACTTATACTTACATTGTACGTCCAGCGTGGTCTGTTCAATCAAGGAACGAGCATTTTCAAAATTCATGTTGAGCTCGTACGTTCCAGAGTCCGTCTTGCTGACGTTAAGAAGTTTCAGACCAACCTGGCCTGCAATGAGTGCATGGTTTTCGTATAACTGCCTGACGTTATCTATGGTCATATCGGGAAGGACGACAGTAAATATGTGGCTAGCAGACCCTTCGGCTGTCATTTTGAACCACAGGTATTGACTGGGTTTAGCGTCAGAGCCGGGATCGGGGTGAAAATACCAATCAAAGACAGCGTCGTCTCCTCTCTTGACCGTCAGCAACGGAGGTCCGACCAAGTTTGCTCCTAAAAACAGAGAGCGTACTTGTTGCTGACGCTTTGGGACCTTTTACTACGATACCACACACTCATTATGCAAATTGCACTTCTTCTACATTTCCAAATATACAGTTACTAACAAAAACATGTACACAACTCCTTCGTTGAACTTAGCATTACGTCTTCATCAATCTTTTTTCAATCATACACTTACCTGCAACATAACTAGCCGATGAGCTAACAATTGTAAAGAACAAAGCTATAAAGTACAGCATTTTGTGCCGTACTTTGAATTATGTCTTCGCTTGCAAAGGCGTCAATCGGGCTAATAATGATCAAACTGCTGTGTACAAAATAACCTTTTGAAGCGAATCGTCAAAGTCAGGGAGACCCTTATCTATCAGGTGTAAACGACAGCTACTTAAGTTATGACTAACGTTTTTTTCAAGACAGAGGAAGGGCTACTGAAACTCAAAATACTTTCATTTTCGGGGTCGTTACGACAACCCCGCTCTTTGATGACGAAATTGTTTTATTAGCAGAGGTATATAAACACGTTCGTTGAAGTAACTTTTGTTCCATACCATTCTACAATTCTACATGGTTTCAGGGCATGTTTTGTTAAAGAGGTATAGCATTTCGCATCAATTGTTTGTACATAAACAACAGCACCATTGACATGATCAATTAGCATATTAACCGACCAGCTTTTGAATACAAAACTTAACTGACAAGGATATTCGAAAGGGAAGTTAATGTGATTAGTTGTTCCTCTTTTGACACATAGACTTATTGTTCATGTAGGCTTATCTAACTCAATATAAATGTTGACTCACCGGAAGTGCTACAGAAGGCTAGTACATGTAGCGCCAGCGCCAGTGCCCAGAACGTTGGCCAGTATTGTTCCATAATGTTCAGCGAAGATGCTCTTCGGTATTCAAGCCATTGGGTCTATGCCGGTACAACGTTAGCCACACGCTGTTTGAATGCACAACCTCGGTGCTTGCCATCTTGGGATCCATCGCGGGTATGTTTGGGTTACACTGCTTTTACCCCGCTCAAAGGCTACCTTTAAAATCAACGGTACGAAACTCAGTTCGCGGACTGAAACCTCCGCCGCAAAAAAATAGTTCCGAGTCAGACAGTACTAGTGTACACAATAAACGAAGACTTTGTTGTCTTGAATTCCTTCCTCTTTAATGTATGATAAGCTATTAACGAAATGATTTGGCCCATTTAGACAATAAGATATCTAATTGACAAATAAAGAAGATTCACAACGTACATTTAGGCTCTTTAACCGATGAAGAGTTTTACGCCCTATAGTTGTACTGGGGGTCTTCTTGGAAGGCTCACTGATCAGTACTGCATTCACCTGATTTGACCCCTCACTAGGTAAAAAAAAACATTGAACGACAATATGTTGGCGACTGTATACACCTTTGGTTTCTATGACATTATTGCAAACTACCGTCATATACATCAGATAATAAACAAGAGTTTTGAGACACTGACTTGGATTGAAAACCTACTTTAAAACGTCAAATAGCACCACGCCAAACTTGCACCGTTAAGTTGTTCTTGCTTTGGTTACCTTGTTCTTGTGGCAAGTCATGTATGGTCTGGTTGTTTTGGGTAAACGCGGTGAATGGCATTGATTGACATGTTGTGAAAAGGTATGTGGTGTGGAGTTTCTTTAGCCGATCGTGGTAGGTGAAAGCCGACACGTGTATGCCTTACAACCTTTTCACGGACGCATGGTGTCCTATTCACAGCGCAATTATGTATTTGGACTGTGGTGCGTTAGCGGCGTGTCTACGTTCTAAATTGAATTTGTGTTACCCATGACATTATGATATAATAGGAATATAATAAAAAACGTACATGTACGATTTAAAAGAGAACAAAACACGCAAAGCGTAAAAAGATTCGTAAGAAGTCTTTTGTAGATATGTAGGTAATTCCGTATGTTGTATACAAGTGTATGAGGCCACAGCAAGTAGATTTAAAGGATAACATCATCGCGCTTATCAAGTTTTGCCTGATTGAAAAAAAATCCCCCTCAACGGGAAAATATGTCGTGTGGTAGCCTTAACTGTAACACTTGTGAGGTAGCCTAGACTGTAGTTGTAGACGTAAAACTAGTTCTGTATTTGTAGAAGTGACACCTGTGTGAGATTACTTTCCAATTTCAAAGTAGTCTGCCACACAAGTGTCACTCTGTGCACCACTTGAATACAGGCTTGTTGTCTCTTAGTGACACCATGTTTTGTCGACTATCTTTAAATCATAATGTAGTTAAGGAAATAATTGTGCTATCATAATCTCATTTTGTGTTATTTTTATACATCTCATAGATATCCAAAGCGCACATGTGAGTTGACTTGACGGACATCCATAGAATACCCGCGTCTTCCCCTGTTGAAGTAAGTAGAATACTGTGAGTCATTGACGAAAATGAAAGATGAAATTCAAGCTTCATTTAGTCATAATGGTTTCGAAAATAAAAGAAGAAATTCAAACGTCATGTAGTCACAATGGTATGCTTTCTTTGGCTGTTTTTTTTCAACCGTCAAAATGCATGATAGCATTGCAAGCTTTAAAACATTGTGACCCTTCTTGCTTCTTTTGTTATGCATAACCTCCCTTTTTTGGGTCATTAATGATATGTCTTTGAAATGAGGTATACAAAACGATTTCTTCGACTCGTTGAGTCGGAGTATGGAATGCTGCAAGAAAACCAAAGACTCGAATGCTGTACACATGACATGCTGCAAATTTATTAGTAGATGGGTGCGCGTGACTTCTTTTCTCTTCTTTTAATTGCGGTGCAAAACATTTTTTCCTTGGGGGGGGGGGGGGGGGG
Organism: Branchiostoma floridae x Branchiostoma belcheri; assembly: GCA_019207045.1. Lineage (NCBI taxonomy): Eukaryota > Metazoa > Chordata > Leptocardii > Amphioxiformes > Branchiostomatidae > Branchiostoma > Branchiostoma floridae x Branchiostoma belcheri. The sequence goes on from CM033034.1 coordinate 17,824,804, forward strand.
TAAATGCTAGTAGGAATGTCCTTTGACAATTATTTGGAAAGTGATGAACCATCGTTTCAACAATCTATATTAGTAGAAAAGGAAGTTGAAATATTGTAATTTAGGTAGATAAGCGGTTATAAACTCCAGCGATAAGCTTTCTTTTGGTGTTATGGAACGGACTACTTTCTCTCGCGGAAGGAAAAGAACTTTCGGCAAGGCTGTAATTCTGCAAAAGACTATACTATATGTACGTGACAAGTCCAAGTCTTTTTATGGTGTTCACAGTCTGATTTCTCATTGTGAAACAGATGCCTAAGTTACTTCAGTGGTATAGGAAATTGCAACACATCACATATTCTTCCCAATTCATTCATTGGTAAAGTGTATTTTCTTATAACGTGAAGAACAACCAAAGCATCAAAGTTCCTTCTTTACTTTCGAGAATGAGTCATTTTTCACTTCCACCCACTGCGAGGGTAGCAACACAGTCTCCATTGTATTGTGAACAGTTCATTCAGATAGCACCCTCGAATTATGTTACTGAAACAAAGGAGGAACACATTCACACGTAACCATTGTTCGCACATGCGCTTTCTTGACTTTTACGTGTACCAACCACGTCCATTGTACGGCGGTTTGAATGGTCTTCTGTCTCCGGAAAAGATACAGCTAAACGGGTCGAAAGTGGAAGAACTGGCAATCGACTGGCTCGAAGATGAATGATTTGAACATTGCGCCAACGTAACAACATGCGGTTCAGAAAGGAGCTGGCTGTACCCGGATCCTTGCCGCTGGTGTTCTTCACAACTTTGGTAACCCTGGCTGTCTGCAAGGGTAAGAACCACACATGTTATGGTTGCATTAAATGTGACATATTTAGAGCTCCATTTTTACAGCGGTTTTGTTGAAAAGACACTATACATAACCTATAAAAATATCATAAATGGATATGGAAATCTTTATTCATCCACAACTGAATTGAAGCGGCCAGGGAGAATTTTCGAGGCCTTCCAAAGTTAGAAAGTCTCTTTTGTTCTCTTTACATGCTTTCCTTCCACGTAATGGTTTCGGTCGCGGGTATCATGTTTCTACGAAAACACGTGACACGACAATGTCACTGATTGTTCTATGTTCCCGCCAAATTGTGTGTTTATGTTAACGTCGACATGTTCCCTATTAAGGTCAACGCGGAGTTTTGCGACCCCCGTCCAGCCTCTATAGCGGGGTCTCTGGGCCTTTTTTGTTTGTTCTTGGCTCATACCACACTTTTGATGGCCCTTTCTTTTTGTTCTGGGTCGCTTGCACTACTGGCCCGTAGAGCTTGTACGTATTAGGTGCCGGCGGTACAAGCGACGCAGTTCAAACAGAAAAGGCCAGCAAAAGTGTATCATGAGCCAAAAAAAGACAGAAAAAGGCCCAGAAACATTGCTATGGAGCAGGGTTGTAGCCAGCCTGAAATCATTTTCAGTCCCCTTGATTTTGAATGGGAATCCTATCGAGCAAAGAAGGCATGGCGTGATGTTGCGCGTCATTTCTAGGGGGTCTGGGTCCCAGAAAGGTTTTGAAATCTAGACCCTCTGAAACACTATTTCCTGCGTTTTGAGGTACAAATTTTGCTTGGAGACTAAGCTGTTCAATGGCATCTGTTTTGGTGAAGAAGAACACATGGGTTTCAGTTTTTTTTATATCTTTGCATATCAATTTTTGTCTGTCGCAGGGGACGGAATGGGGAAAACCTTTTTTCAGTCCCCGGCTGCAAAATTCCTTCAAAAGACTGAAGGACAGATGCTGGCTACAACCCTGCTATGGAGGCTAACCACCACCCCCAATAGTAGCACGGGTATAAAGTAGTGCATAACAGTACTCGTGAAAAGGCCGTCACGGTACTAATTCTTCTGTGCACAACAGCGAGGTGGCAACTGTGGTGAATGGTAGGGGAATACATCAGTTTTGAGATTGTATAAGTTGGATTACGATGCTTCTTAGGCCGGCGTGAATTTGTGCCTTGATACTGTTACCGGGCACTGTCTGTGCGTCGCCTGCAGTTCCATGACCTTCGCTGGGGGTCAAATGAAAATTTAAACTCGTTTTCAGATATTTTGTAGGTTGTACCCTGAACTTCAGTGTATTAAATACTCGTAAATTGCTTGTGAACCCTGCTTTTTTTATGCCTTAAAACCTCTCACTTTGGACTGCCAAGTTTCTTGCGTTGCGTTGTTAGGGACTGCGGAAGGTCGTGGTAGAACAATTACTGAGATCTGCTTTCGGGAACTTGCTAGATCTAGTTTCTGTGCATTGGAGAAGTGACTGCCGTGCCCTTCATGCGTATGATAAAGCTAGAAATGATGTTAAACTGCTGTATTATGATGTGGGTCTACCAAGAATCTACCAAATTCATCATAACTTGTATTTATTATATTATTTGCTTGTGAGAAGATTCACGTACCATATTTTCATAAGGAGATCTTATATCTTTTGGCATCTGATCAATCATCTCCAATGCAATAGCAAGACGTCCGTTCACGTGTCTGCGATTTTTATCTGTTCAGCTACTCAAATATAGCTAATTTCATTACCGAGCAAATACACGGCATATATTCGACTAAGTCAAAGGTGTATTTTTAAACATGATTGAAATGTATTGCAACTGCCGTTACATTTGAATGTTTGTATTGTGATAAAGGGTACAGGAGAGTGCCTGCCCTGTAGGTATGTTACAGCATTCTGTATGCCACAAAAGACAAAAGAGTGAAACTAATGTTTTGTTTCACAAAAGCTGCACAGACTTTCTAAATTTATATAAAGTTGTTGCTTATATTTGCTATGGTTATTCGTCCAGTGAACATGTCAGTTTAAGAATACTCTCATCTTGACGTCTGCTTTGAGAGTAACATTTTGCGCTTTTCTGTAACTAGGATATCCCGAGTTCAAGTCAACCCCTGGGTATCTCACGGCTACTGTTGGAGATGACGTCGTTTTTCGATGGGAGATTAATGAGGAGGACTATACTCCACTATTGATCCATTGGATCCATTCAGACTTTGGTACCATCATGTATTATCGTGGCGATTTGATAGTCTATCTAAGTTATGAAGGCCGAGTGGAGAGAGTCGGACAGGCCGGGTTCAAATTGCTCGACGTCTCTGTGAGCGATGCAGGGACATACAGACTAGAGGTTCTTTACCTGGGCGGCGTAACCTTGGTGGACTCAGCCACTTTGGACGTTACATGTGAGTACAATTACAAAAAATAATTTAAAGATTTTGTATAACCACATTTCCCCCAGAATGTTTGCAACCTGCATATGAATTCACTCATGCAATTTGAGCAAAAGGAGACATATATATACTTGAATATGAACTTTGGTTGATAATATTTCCGTCATATTTTTGTTTCTGCATCAATTTCAATATATTATATATCAATAGAAAGCGTGTGTAATTTTCTTTTCATTGGTATCAAACTCATTATCATTGTCAGCTCATGAAACACACTAGGCCTGCTTACGCGATTGGGTCACCCAAAAAAAAATGCCCAAATCTCCCTGCTTCTTAAACACTGTATCGTCCAGTTGTTATGGCCGCGGGTGACAATGATTCAATCGATCCTTTTTTCACGTAACTTTTGGTATACAGAACATCCAACTTTATTTTTAGATCTCTACACATCTGAGTAGAGTAAGTTATGATTATAAATTCATGGAACGAGCACCAGGCCTGCTTACGTACAGGAGGTCACAAAAATAATGTGCCGAAATTACCCTTCTAAAGTCAAACACTCAATTCAGCTCATTTTCTTCCATCGACATTAGCTTGTGCATGAAGGCAAGTTGAATAAACAAGACATGTCAATCAAAGCTACTGTTACTCTTTATTCAAGCAAACAATTTGAACCAAGGCGTGTTCAATCGAGTGCTAGCCATAAGCCGTAGGAAGGATATTTCATCCAAAGCATCGCATCCTGATTCCTGGAGGTAGTCTGCAATGGTCCTTGCTCTGTGTGAACGGGTGTTGTAATCTTTCAGAACGGTATTTGGTCTAATATTGAAGAGGTAGGATATTGCAACTGGATGGAGGATGGTGTCCATATATCTCACCACATTGCAGTTGCCTGGAATGATGACGAGTCTTGTTTTTCCTATGGCGGTTGTACCGCCCCACACGAAACACTGAAAGTTACTCTTGCGGTGTCAGCGTGCGGTCCTCTTTGCCGCCTCCACGCTTTGAATTAGGCAATCCAACTAACGAAAGGGCAGATATACTCTGCTCTGATGTGCTAGAACGTTTCGAACAAACTTCTGTTCTGTATACCAAACGTGGCGTGAAAAAAGGATTAATTGGATCCCTGACACACGCACTAATACCAGCCGAACGATACTGTGTTTAACACAAGCAGGGAAATTTGGGCACTTTTTTGTGTGACCCACTCATGTATGTAAGCAGGCGTTTCATGAGTTTTCAATCATAATAAGTTTTATATCATATGAAAGGGAACCACGCAAGCTCTCAATTGATATATAATACATTGAAATTGATACAGAAACGTCAGAAATATGATCAACCAAGTAGTAAAATCATTCTTTATTCATAGTGAAAAAAGGTACACAGAGCCCAGGACACGATGGTCATTGCTGGCCAAACATGCAGGGGGACATAAGACATAGGACATAACATAAATAGTATTGCACATTGTGGGTATTGCTTATCATTACTTTAAAAACATTGTATTCAGTTTAGTTCGGTTTTAATTTGTCTAAATTTGATTTAAAATCACAACATTGTCAAGGGCATCATCAGAATGGGTGATACCACTGTCAGCATCGCTTGCATCAGTTGGAGTTTGCCTTTTTGGTGTCGCCATTTTAACGATGTATAAAAGGATGACGGCAAGGAGAAGCGAGTCATATGAGAACGATCCCTCGTCTCACGAATTGAATCCGATTGAGGACGACCCACTACTGTACCTTAGTCCAGACCCTACTGTAATGCGTACGTATATTTACCTTTGCTAGAAGAATAATTTTTGGGTAGTGAGTGTGTGTGTGTGTGTGTGTGTGTGTGTGTGTGTGTGTGTGTGTGTGTGTACGTGTGTATGTGTGTTTGTGTGTGTGTGTGTGTGTGTTTGTAGGAGGACAGCATGACTCTAGAAAGCCTGGATTAATTGCATTGATATTTGGCATGTAGGTAGATTTAATAATGCGTTTTAGATATCTCATCTCGACTTCTTCACATTCTATGGTCGTGATTTTGACTAGTAGCTATATAGATAGCTCTTGAGGCAGAGAGTGCTACAAAACTTGGCCGGTTTTGTTTCAGAGTTTGAAAGAGAATAACTCAAGATGGGGTTGACGGGTCGTCATGATTCTTGTTAATACATATGTAGATAGTTTAGTGATGTTTGATATACATGCAAATATTAACCTTGAATTGATGGTTACTGGGTAAATTTTATTTTGAATCAATACATTTCCCATTTGTATCATCGTTGCTGTTTTGTTCTTGTTGAGACAAGATTGGTTGTCCTTTCAAGAAACTGAGACCTGTTTTTCCTGGGCAGGTTTGACCATGGCGACGGAGGAAGAGAGGGCGGTGGATCCGGTCTTGCAGGAGTTCTGGGATTACCTGGTCAAAATGGATACAGACCCCGTACTGGTGTTTTTCCAAGACAAGGAGGTCAGTTTTATCATAGTTATGTCTTCCCGAAGGGGAAATACATCCAGTTTTTGTATCCGTCTTTTTTCTTCCGCCAAAACTCAGAATTGGAAATGACGTCGTCAGTGTGGAAAATCGTCTGGTACATAGCATGTTTGCCCCCCCCCCCCCCATTCCAATTATGATTTGCGTAGTGAATTTACGCTTTTTAGTCCTTTTGCCATGCTTGCCTTCATTTTTCAAATAGTATACGATACGTTATAATGATATATAATTAACTGTAAATACTCAAGGTTTAAAATGTACAGCAATTGAACAGTGGAGTGATAATACATATCTACGTCCCTAACCAAATGTGAAGGTTCGTTACCACATTTTCCCTAACATTTCTATATCCTATAGGTGCTGTTACTTGACCACACTGCCGTAATTCGTGCAGCAACGTCTGTTGTAGACAAACTGCTGAAAGAAATCTGCGTTTTGGAGGGAGAAAAATCCCCTCAGTTATTCAGCAAGGCGCTGCGACACACCAACCAGAACCACCTTGCAGATCTAATTGACGGCAAAAGTGTGTATTTCCCATTTCCGTAAATAAAGCTATATGTCATTACATTATTACATACCATGCCATGTAAAACAATTGCCCTGGCGTACTAGCCTCTACCAGGCTTCGTGGTTTGATGGTCTAATTGTCGAAATTGGACAAATAGAGTCACCGTACGCTAGGGGAGTCAGCCGGCCGAGAAGGTCCATTTTTCAAACCACAAGCCTGTGAGGAGTCGGTAAGAACACACGATATAGAATTAATCCCCCAATTATTTGTACAAAGGAAGTAGCTCAGCGCTGGAGATAATTTAAGTCGTAAATCGTCCAGCGCCCAGTGGGGCGCGGCGGGCGCGTGGAACAGCTGGGTCTGGGACAAAGGTGAAAATAAGAACGACAACAAAACGCATGCGATAAAAAATATTGCCGAAGACGACTACGTCATTTTCAAAGGTGTAGCAACATCGATTTTCAATGATAACTGTCGGGAAATCACGGTAGAAGATGGCCTTTTCGGCTTGTGTTTTGACGGCCCGAAATTTCAGCATGGCGCTCGCGAGGTCAATACGGGTCATTGGGATAGCCTACTGTAATGCGGGTAGAAGCGATGCGTGCGGTATCATTATTCTCTACATTAAACCTTACAAATGAATTGTAAGTTTATTCGTTAAAGATTTAAAGGAAAAAATATTAAAAAGTTTATGACTTCATAATATTTATTGAAATAAAGGCGTCTGTGTTTCTTTTTAACAAACTGCTCGCCCATGCTTTTAGTGAAGTAGCCCGACAATCAACAAACGTGACAACAAGCGCGGGTGATTTGTTATAACTTGTTTTTCTCGGTAAATTTCTCATTTATCAGAAGGTATGGGACTTCTAAAACCCATACCAGGAGATAAACAAAATCACAGACGTTATTTTCATGGGTGAAATTACTAAAATGAACCAGTCATTTTTGCCGCGTTGCCGGATTTGAAAGGAGGTTTCCGTGCGGACGGTGCCGCGACCATGTGCTCATGGTGGCAGCACAATCTATTTTCGCAAACATACAGTTATTTTCGGGTCCGTTGGCTGCAGTTAATAAAGTAACATATGTATCTAGCGTTGTTTTAGATGATACCTCTGACCGCTTCCTGTCACATATTCCATGACCGGCCTCTGCTGTCAAGACCCGTCACGGGCGAGTCGGAAAGCAATAAATGGGTAATTTAACCACTTCGCACCTATTAGATAGCGATTAGTCGACTACAAAGACGATAGCGACTCCTCACAGGCTGTGTGGTTTGGAGAATGTCCCTAATCGGCCGGCTGACTCCCCTAGCGTAGTATTTACTCTATTTGACCAATTTCTACAATTAGACCACCAAACCACGAAGCCTGGTAGAGGCTACTGGCGTACAGTCCTTCCGTACTTCTCGCTGCGTTTCTCGGCGACGTTAATGTTTAACAGCCAATCACATCGCCGCCTACGGTCAAACGGCGACGTGATTGGCTGGTAAGTTCCCATTCAACAACAGGGCTGAGATATGTGATTTGCTTACGGCTGACCAATGCTAACTCAGCGGGAAGGACGGATCTCAGGCCGGTGCGCCAGGGCTGTTGATTGACATATGCAAACGATGGGCCCGGGCCTGACTTAAAATGATGCTAAATGCAAGAAGACGTGCACAGAACAACAGAGGTCCTGAAAGCAACTCTACAGCTTCAGTTTGACAAGAGACGCCACCAAAAGTCAATACATGCTACTTTCTGGTTGTTTTATCTCTTACAAAATTGATTAGGTTGAATTGATGATGGTTGTCGATATATCAACAAACCTGTGACGTATACAAAGTTACAGTAAGAATTAACACAGGTCTTCATGGGTTGGCTGAGAGAGAAAAATAACACTGCATCAAGTCTTACAAAAAGTGTTCTCTTTCTCCCTAGCTCTCCCAGATGTGAAGTGCCTGTGTGTTGTCAATGCCACAGACACTTCATTCAGCATCCAGTTCAAGTCAGCCTACACCAACATCCAGCATTTTGGTGACGTGGACAAGTATGTCGTCACACTTGAATTAGCAGTTGAACTACGTATACCCGAGGTAATCCTTGTATCTATATTTCAGCCATACATAGTATGGTGAAATATATTGTATTCGTAATGTTTCTTCTTTCTTCTTCTTCTTCTTTCTTTCTCCTGTCAAATCTTCAAAGTGATTCATCTCCGCCGTTCCTGGACCGAATGACCTGAAAGTTGGCACAGGGGTAAAATGGGCCAATACCTTGATGCTTTTTTCTCAGTTTTTCATATCTGCCTCTAAAATGATTTTATTGAGATTTTTTGGTCAATTTTAGACCAAAACTGTATATTTTGGCCCCTGTACCCTGGTATTACAACCAAATGAGCTGAAATTTGACACAGATGTGCCTTGATAATGCCCCCATATAAATTCAATAACACTTTTGGTGTACAGTACAACAAAATGCTTATTTTTGCGATTTTTTGACCAATTTTTGACCAAAAAAGGACACTTTTGGCCCCTGTACCCTGGTATTACAACCAAATGAGCTGAAATTTGACAGAGATGTGCCTTGATAATGCCCCCATATCAATTCAACAACACTTTTGGTGTACAGTACAACAAAATGCTTACTTTTGCGATTTTTTGACCAAAAAAGGACACTTTTGGCCCCTGTACCTTGGTATTGCAACCGAATGAGCTGAAATTTGACACAGATGTGCCTTGATAATGCCCTCATATAAATTCAATAACACTTTTGGTGTACAGTGCAACAAAATGCTTATTTTTGCGATTTTTTGCCAATTTTTGACCAAAAAAGGACACTTTTGGCTCCTGTACCCTGGTATTACAATTAAATGACCTGAAATTTGGTATGGATAGGCATTAGATACTTGGTAACAAGATTCAAGTAAAATTTTTGGCTTTTACAACTTTAAAATGATTAATTTTGGCACTTTTCTGAGGGGAAATTTGTTTTCTTTTGGCCTCCTGACGTGACCTTCCGTGACCCCGCACAGAGCCACACCTGTGCGCGTCAGCCGGAGTGTTAATTGAATCAAAGACCTAGCCAATCAGCGAAGAGGAGGCCAAAGGCTATTTAATATTCATAAGCGGGGCCTCATGATCCCGTATATAGCAGTGTTCCCGCCAGGGGGAGCGAAGCCCGCCTAAGGCTCTCGCATTTTAGACTATTCAGAAGGCTTTATATTGTATCAGTTCTTAGGGGCATATCTATGATAATCGCAGCAGTCACTTAACTTCTCTTCAGGAGTTTAGCGTAACACTATTTCAGGTCAAACCGTCAAAGGCAACTAAAAACAAACTTTAACGTTACTGAGTTCAACAGTACTTATAACTTGTTATCCGAAGTTGAAACGCTAGCGATGGTAACGTTATTTTCGCTGCGCTGTTAGCTCCGTGCGACTGTTGTTGACGGTCTTATAACGGTATATTTTGCACCCCTGTACCCTGGTATGAGTAACATTTGGTATAGATAGGCATAAGATAGTTGGTAAAATGATCCAAGTAAAATTTTTGGCATAAAGTACTGTAAAAGGCTTAATTACAGCACTTTTTTTAGGGGAAATTGGTTTTCTTTCGTTCTCCATGCCATGACCTTTCGGACGTTCACCCCACAGAGCCGACATCTGCACCTGCGTCTAGCCGGCAGGAAGAGTTAATTCAATTAATGGTTCAGCCAATCAGCGAAGAGGAAAGCGAAGGCTAATTGATATTCATAAGCGGGACCACACAATACGTTCACTTGAAGACTCAGGCCGTACAGACTTCTCGCCAGGATTTTTTCAAAGCGTCGGACAGGGGTCCGGGGGCCGCCGAATGTCCCTGGCGGGGTCCAGGGGCAGGGCTACTGTGGGGGGGACCCAGGTGGGCGAAGACCCCCCGGAAGCTCTTGCATTTTAGACTATTGAGAAGGCTTCTTTTATCAGTTTTTTAGGGCCATATCTATCGTAGCAGTCACTTACTTCTCTTCAGCAGTTTGACTTTAAAATATTTCGGGTCAAAGCTTCAAAGACAACTAAAACCTCATAAACAACAAACTTTACTTAGCTCAACAGTATACAAAATATTGTACGGGTTGCCATCCTTAGTTGAAGCGCTTATTTATAGCGCTAGTATCTTCGCTGCGCCGTTAGCCGCCGTGCGACTTTTGTTGACGGTCTGATATCCCTACGTCGCCACCTCGCTGATATTCCCACGGACATGTTTCAAGAAAAATACCCAGCAAAAAACGCTGTTCTGCGTCAAATTCTATTCTATAAAACATGTGGGACTCAGTGTTACAGTCTAAATATTTTGTAGAAGCACTGCTGTAGGAAAGAAGGTCCAAGCAATGTAAAACATCACGTAGCATGAAGTTCGCTGTCAACTGGCACACAGCACATGACTGTTTGAAACTCTAAGTCTCATCAACAGCCGTGTTTGATTGATAGCCGGCGGTCCTTTGATGAAGTCGGCGAAAGGTGAAGTTAGAAAATCTGCGTTTAGTTTTGATACGTAATTATAAGTTAGACAGTGGCGAGAATGATTATTTTCTCATCAATATTTCTCTTCAGAATTATTTGAACTTAATTGTACATCTAAACAATTGGCTTACCTGTGCAATGTTTATATGATTAATGATCAGTGTACTGAAATCATGTGTAACGTATGGCTCCTAGTCAATAGATCAGCATTTTCTCTATAGTGACCACCTGTCTATAGTGGCCACATTTCCTAGTGCTGTTGTTGTTTGACATAAACTTTGAACATTTAAATTGTAAGTAACTTTAAACTGCCAGAGTTTCAGCCCAATAAAACACTCTCAGCGCCAGGGTATGAACAGACTGACCAGACAGACGAAAATAAATCCTCGAACAAGGTTCAATCGTATCTTCCGGGTCTGGCAGGAAGTTGTTAAACTAAAATAAGAATAGGCTCGATGGCTGATTGCATACAAAGTAAAACAGTTTAACAGTTTTACAGCTTGAAGAAAACAAACGCTCCTACAGTACCTGCACCTGCTTGATAATTATTAAATCGTATGCCCTACTTGAATAAAAAAAGTTCACTGCAATAATAAATGTACCCACATCACAAGGAGCTTATACTTTTTTAAACTTACACCTAGTTATCGTACTGAAAATTGTTAATGACATTACATGAAGCCATTCAACAATTTTCAGTCATGATGAAAATTTTCGGAATGGAAGGTGTGATTATTGTCATTTTCTGAAAAATAGAAGCAAGCTCTGTTTTTACCTGGAATCAATTCACAATACCAGTCCACTTTGGGGGATAATGTACTGTTAAGAGGATGTTCCATTTTTGCGCAGGGGTGATTTGGAACAGTCCAATGTTGCGTGGGAAGGGGTATGGCTGAAATATGCTGTATTTGCTCTTAAGCAAATGTCGGCCTTTCTAGTTACTTATTTGTTTTCTTTACTTATGCAAACGTATCTTTGCCCTTCTTCTTAGTTCGAGCACCATTCACAGTTCCTTGAAGGATGACTTTGGACAGTCCGTTTGACCTCATTACGTGTCCATACCACTTTTAGTTTCCTTCTCTTCACTACTGTTAGGAGTCTTTCATAGGGACAGTAGATGGGAGAACTGTGTCTTTCCGTATTTCTTGTTCCTACAACAAAGCTCCCAAAGTACAAGTGTGATGCAGATATTTCCGGGTGTCTAATACACTAACCACCTGGTTTCATTCTGTTCTGTTGTACGTTCTTGGTACAACTGTATGTCTGTTAGCTTTTGCTGCCATAATTAAAACTTAATAGTTTGCAGACGTAGGGGAAATAGGATATTGGCTGACAGTAAAAATAGATTTATTGAGTTAAGTTAGAGTTGATAATCATTTGTATATTCATAATATCCGTGTTTTTTCCCCAGACAATCGCAACTCGAAACTTAAATGCGTCAGACCAGCTGCAAGCTACATTCACCAACCTTGCGTCAGGAACGTCATACAACGTCACCGTCGTCAGCATGAAGGGTGACATCAGGAGCGCCGGCGTTACCGTCACTGTCACGACGGGTCAGTTATTTCTTGTTCTGTTCGTCTTGCACGTGTGTTCCTACAGTTCACTATTCGAATGATATTTCTTTGGTGTGCAGTTATAAGACAAAATTGTTTGCTCTCAGGCCAGGTTGGTTTTGATTATATGGATTAAGTCCACTGGTGTCCGAGTTAAGTTTGTCAAAAAATGCCCTGGGACTGAGTTTGACATTATACGACATTAGTAGCCATTTAATTTTGCAATGTACATATACTATATGTACATATATTTGCTCATTTTGCAGCCGCTTTGTACTATTGGTTTACTAGTATGATCGAAAACCTTTTTTTTAAACGGTCGAAACTTCATGCGCGCGGTAAACCTATTTACAAGGTTTTAACGACAATCTTTCTAGCGACAGAGTAGCAGGAAGTACATCACACACCTTTAAAAGACAGATTATGTGAATGTTCTCTTTGTCAACTTAGTTCACCTTCATCCGTCCGTAACCTATATGCGTTCTATCTAAAAATGATAGCGTATTTAGGTGTATCAAGTCGACCGACGGTGGTTTTAAATTGCAATATTTTCTGCAATACCAATGGATATAGGTTACCCAGTGGATAAATGTGAACTAGTGATAGACTACTTAGGCTGATATATCATTTTCTCTCTTCTATAGGAAACTTTGGCGAAGTTCGATTCGGAGTCTACACAACTCCTGAAGGATGCATGCCCTGTGCCGTGAAAACCCTGTTTGGTACGTCTATAGTATACCTAGTTGGTCTAAAAACAATTATATTGCCTTACTTCTTATCGATCTTCTGACTGCAAGTTCCCACAGAGGGTTGCGTGTATTTTTCGCCTTAAATTTCACCCTATCATACTAAATGCTGATCCCTATGTCTACTTTGTGATACTACGGTCCTATTTGGAAAAGTGGCCCCTCCGGATAGTTTATGGGCTGTTTTCTACACTTCCAAGAATGTCCTCGTGGGATATCCTGCGGCTACCGGGCCATTTTGGGGTACGGCCGGGCCTCGGATTTAAAATCAACCCGGGGCCCGGCATAATATTGAACGACGTGAGCTAATCGTAAAAAAAACACAGAAGTGCCTACGCTGTATCCGGTAGTCAGCACTGGGACAAATTTGTGGCTTCAGAGCCCGGTTTGGCCTACATTCCCTAGGGTCACCGGTGCAAATGGGACTGTAGCATGACAAGACCGGCTTTATCTCCGAAATGACAGGATACGTATTTGTCTTAGATACGGCTTCGCCCCCTGAAATGAACTCATTCCTGCGGGAAGGACTTCGCATGGTGAACTTCAAGCACGACAACGTGCTGCAGTTGATTGGCATGTGTGTCCATGGCAACGACGCCATGATCGTTCTGCCCTACATGAAGTACGGAGATCTTCACAAGTACCTGAAAGAAAAACAGGTGAAACTCTCATACTCTTAACGTTTGCCTCCTTCCCACATCGTAGATTAAGCAACTCGTAATGGAAGATCCCATAAGTCCTTGAAACATCTTTGGTTTTTGAGAATTTCTTATTCTACTTATTCATTATCGTAAATTCTCGCTGAATATATCAAGTGCATTTTCCCACTGGCCCCCATAAGGCAACAGGCATGCATATAACCAGAAAAAGTGATGGCAGGAAAAGAGATAACCTTTTCTGAGATTTTTCTGGGACCTTTTACCTAACTTCCTTTCAGGGTACCTGGCGTGCCTTGTGTGTAAAACCAGCTGGAAGCCTTTTTATTACATCTAGTTTGACTTGGATCAAATGCAATGTCAATGCCTTACTCATGTATATCTGTTTTTGCAGACACTGCCTCTCGAAGATAACTTGCGCCTTTGTCAAGAGATCGCTCATGGGATGGCGTATCTGACAGACCAGGACATTGTGCACAGGGACCTGGCAGCGAGGAACTGCATGTAGGTGTTTATAACACAGTCATATATCGTCAAGGATGGCTTATATTCCTCCAAATGATGAATTGATGAATCAAAACGATAATCTTAAAGCTTTCCATGGTGTATAGTTCCACCGACCAATACTACGCCCTTTACACTTGACTACCGTCCACTGACACTACGGCCACAAAGGGGCATTCAGTCTACCTTTACGGTTTTCAATGTGTTTTGTTCACTTCTAATTCTGTGACAATAGAAACCTGTGCTTGTATATTGTATATCTATTATATTAGATAAAGAATACCAGGGCCTGATACATTTCAATATATTTAAAACAGTAATTGCTGGGTTACTTTGGCCGAAATCTGAATTGACTGAAAACAATTCTATAATCTTAAACGCAACATCAGTTTCCAAATTTCTTCTATCACCTTTCTACAAATTTCGTACCAAATGCTGAGGTGATCGGCTTCCACTTGGGTTTGAGTCTTAATAAGAAAAAAAACACCGTTCTTTTCCGTTTTTGTCAGGTTGGATGAGAACCTACACGTGAAAGTAGCAGACTTCGGTCTCTGTCGGGATGTCCACGAAAAGGGTTACTACAGGATACAGAACTGGGAGGTACATGTACGTTTTCACTGAGTGTTGTCAATGCTTCTCCTTTCCTCTAATACATCCACTAACTGATGGGGTCGTGTAAAGTAACTGTGAAAGTGTTTACCCCTGAACCCAGAGGACGTGGGTTCAAATCCTGTCCTGCTACCGAACTCTTGGGAAAGGCACTTTACACGACATTAGTCACTCTGCCCAAGTGCAAAAATGGGAACCTGGTTTCAGTTGGGGACGTAAAAGTCGATGGAAGGAGAGGGATAAGCTCCACATTTACACCATGCCCTAAACACAGTAGATAATAACCCACTTCCCTTACGGCCATAAATTAGAATTATTTGCCTCACTCCTAGGTGAAGCTACCATACAAGTGGATGGCACCGGAGAGTCACGAAGATTACATATTTGACACCAAGACAGACGTGGTGAGTTCATCTGACTTGTTACCTCCATGAAATGTCATGGAATGGAGGTTATATTTTCTGTTATGTGTCTCTGTCTGTGTAGATGATTACTCAAGAACGGCTGGATGGATTGGTTTCATACTTGTTGTGTTGGTGGGGTGTGATAAAAGCTCGAATCGATGAGATTTTGGGAGCCGTATCTGTCGTTATAATTGATCTAATAATATCAGAAATCACCCCTATATTTGAGATATATTGGTACAGGCATCGTGCTTTATGTGTTTGTTAATGGGCTTAGCTCCAAGCAGATGGTGAGGTGACAGTTGTTTGGGGAACCCCGAGTTTTTTAAATATGATAATTAGTTTTATTTATGTCTGCTTAGGATATCATGGAGATGTGAAGCGTAAGTATAATTGTAAGAAGTTGAGGTACATTTAACGATAATGCTTAACAGGTATGGATGTCTCACATACTGTACTGCTGATTTGAGTGACATGGTGATTAAAATGCCATTAGGTCCTCTCATCTGGGTTGGGTGTCAGAAGTTTTATGGGCGATACAGATGTTCTGATTTTGTTACGATAAGGGACAGTTGTTAGTTGTCTCTTTCGTAGCCAATGGTACTTGTTTTTTAGCAGACGGGGTTGGCGCCAAGTATTCATCTTACAGTTGGTGTAGGGCTGTCAGAGGAAAGTGTGCATCTCGTTTTTGTACCGTGTGAACAGCTGATGTTATGACATATTGGTGTAAAATCAAATCACCATCTGACTAAAGTTGGCCACATCCCTTCTTCTTTCTGAGTTTCCCAACTTCCTCCCACCACACAGCTCTGAGGCACATAGTCGAACCTCAATAATGCTGACAACCTTAGACATTTTAAATGCCAAACATCAAGCTTAAGGAACACCACGCTACCATATGCCGCCGACCTCTTAAACGCACATTACACAATTAAGTGTCACATTTTGATAATTACTAATCAGATGTACATCCTCTGTGTCATTAAATAAATACACCGCTACTTTCCAATAACATTTATATTATATAACCATGGTAAATTACTCTCAAATACAACCGACTATAAACATACATACCATCCACAAAAAAGCAATAAATAACTCATGGAGGTATGAGGTCCCCGAACTCTAGTTTTGTTTTCTTTGCTCAAAATATTTTCGCCAATCGTACTATATCAATGACAATAGAGGAAACTGAAGCTGACAAGGATGCTTTTTATACTGATGCTTACATTTCCATTCCAGTGGTCCTACGGTATCGTCCTATGGGAGATCTTCTCTGGAGGAAAGACACCATATCCCGACGTGCGAAGCGTCCATCTCAAAAGTTACCTTAAGGCAGGACATCGTAAGGAGCGGCCGAACAAGTGCCCCGTAGCTCTGTAAGTACTCTATGAATTTGGCGTGTGGGTAGATCTTGAAAAGATGAACGTCGATGGGTCACTACCTTAAGATTGTAGCAGTTTCCAACCAACCCGTTCATATATATAGGAGCCTTTAATGCCATCATTTATAAAGTCTGCTAAAACATTTTCTAAGATTGTTTCAATAATGACATTATACACTTAAATGAAATAAGTTTGAATAAATTAGATCAAGATATTTCAAAAATATGAAATAAATATTTAAAAATAAATAAATTGAACGAAATAAATATATTGGAATAAATTCTTGCTAGTTTAAGAATAAAAAAATGACCACCCGTATGCGTTTTTCTTTTTAGGTATAATGACATAATGCAGCAATGTTGGCAGAAAGACCCAGCCCAGCGACTGCCGTTCAAAGAGATCCTGGAAAAAGTGAAACAACTCAACAAGCAAAGGCAAGAAGCTGAGCGGCAACTGAAGTTTCAGGACACATCCTTCAATAGGCGATCAGACACTGACAGTGAAGGTCCGCACACGTACTTAAATTTCGAGAACGAGTCAGAGTAATGTCTCATTCATGAGTTTCGACTTGCCACTTTTTTCAATATAAAAATGCATACTTTTTATGAGCGCTCTCCATGAAAAAATGCCGATATCACTCATTCTATATTGAGCACATGTACCCTTCATTGTGTAAAAAAATGCCAGCAACATCTGGGCACCTAGTCGATTACAGCGCCACAAGAGGCATTGTCGCAAACGGTCACACCACTCAATTCAAAACCTAGCCCCTATAGCAGGCTCTTTGGGGCCTTTTTCCGTCTTTGTTTGCCTCATGATACACTTTTGCTGCCCTGCTCGCCCATTTCTTTTTGTACTGGGTCACTTGACCATTGGCCCCGTAGACGGTCAAGCGACCCAGTACAAAAAGAAATGGGTAGCAAAAGTGTATCATGAGCCAAGAAAAAGACGGATTCTGTATTCAAATTTGTGGCAAAATTCACTCTCAAACTGTTAACAATTTCATATTTCATACATCGTTTTGACACCTACACAGACCTTATCATTTTCCGTTGCAGCTTAGTTTTTCTGCAGTTAGAGTAAATGAATAAAATAGGTACACAAATGGTTATTACATACAATGTCGTATACAAAAAGTTCTTCAGATGTCAGGACATTCCTGTATACGTAAAGGCGCACAAAACCATACAGCACATTTCCACAACGTAACAAATCATCTGCACCTCAGAGGTTCAAAACACAGCAAGGACAGCTAGGCTGAAAACACAAACGTACTAGTACACAAACACTGCTATGGTGCTAGAATGCCGACCAAATGTACATATACCTACCTACCTAGTCCCTTGACCTCCAGGTCATTGGGGGACAAGATAGTCATGAAGATATACATATATGTGAAGAAAATTATGACTCTCGCCTCTAAGCTCCTTTTTCAACAATGCTAGAATAGGCTGGATAACTTACAAATATAACTTACGAGTGCTCTAAGTGTTATGGCAGGTGTAGTGTAGGTACTAGGCTATTGTGTTCATAGGTTTGGTAATATGATGTACATGTTTGTAATTGTTATGACTCCAGGAAGACTACTTTTAATTAGTATTTGTATATAATCATTAATGGAGATCTGTCAAACAAACATCTGCTGCTGTTGTATAGATCGGATGATGTATGGGTATACGTTTCTACTTGTACGGAGTTAAAGTGTGCCAGAGAAAATTATGTACTATTGATAACCTGTTGTGTGTTTGTGCGTTGTGTTTTGTTTTGTTTAATACTATTACGGTAATTATGGTTGTACTGGTATATTGTTAGAACAAGAATAGCATATGTGCACAAAATATCACAATAAATGAAAATTCCTTCATCCTTTTTTTTTACTTTTCCTGTTTCAAAGTCTACAGTTCAAACGTCCTCTGCAGCTAGAAGTCCACTTGGAGGTAAAAAAGTAATCATTTAGAGGTCTAGTCAAGACCTACCCACATACCAAATATCAATAGACATTTTTTAATTATCATGTTGACAGACAGACACACACGATACCGGAAACATAACCTTTTTGGCAAATGTAATTACACGTTCATTAACCGATAGTCGTCTTTAACGTTTTGGTGACTGAAGTAAGAGCCATGGTGCCAATGTTAGCAAAACACTTCACCCGTTTTGTGTACGTTGGGTCACAACTGCATTTCATCATAGGTCCGCCAGATGGCGAGGTTGATATTTGTATGTGCGGTATGTTTGTTTGTTTGAACCTTTATTCATTTGCGGTTATTAAGTTTGTTATATATTCAATTTTGACTGATGAACGATACACACAAACTCACTCACTCATTCACTCACTCACTCATTTATTCATTCACTCACTCATTTACTCATTCACTCACTCACTCAATCAATCAATTAATCACTCACTCAATCACACACACACACAGACTCACTCACTCACTCGCTCGCGCACTCACTCACTCACTCAACCCCTCTTTTGGGGACTCGAATATATGTTTATCACACTGAGCACCAGAAAAAGTAAATGTATGCTGCATATAGGTTGTTATGTATACATTATGTCCTTAGAGGGGCGTACGTTGTCTATGTTGTTTGCGCCTGCGGGCACTACAGTCGACTAAACATCAGCTTTTTGCACGCGAACAACATGCGTCCAAACAATGACCGTCTATACCTAGAAGTCCCTGATTTCAGGTGTTCCAAAGATGGCAGGAATAAACCAAAATGCGGCGAACAATTCCGTTTTGTGATAGTGTCCACTTGGCGTTGCGAAGTCTAGCTCTAGTCTCCAGGCAGACGTGTCAATTGGATAAAAAGAAGAATTTGGCCAAATAGGGAAAAATAAGTTACTGTGGATTTTTAGTCAGCCTTTTGCAGTATATTCAGCTCCCGCGGTACACTCCTAGGCCCGTAAATCCTAGTAGACTTTTATTCATAACTTGGCAAAAGTCCCTTATCACTATTCTGCCAGGCGGGAGTCTGGTAGAGACTAGTCTAACTCCTTTATCCTTAAAAGGGGGTAGGTATCGACAGTGTAAAAGTTGGGCAAGTTTGGGCAAGTCTAGGTTTAACTCTTGAGTAATCAATTTTAATCATAACCTATCATACTCATGATAAATGCACTCCACCCCTTTTTGGAAATGGACCAAATTAAGTCTATAACAACAAAGCTTTACTTGCATATGCAACGAACTATTAACATTGGCTGTCGTCCCTTTAACATCTAAGGTACAAGCACTAAATTTGATGATAACAAGAAATTTTCCCTATTCTTTTATTGAGATTTTTAAAAAATTTTGTGACAAGTTTACAAATAGTTTACGGTTCAAGTTGCACAAGCAATAGGTAAGATTCCGATAGAAGTGTACCCGATGTTTACATAAGTAACAAAGAGAGGGAGGTGCTAGTTCGTTGACCCGAATTTTAACCTGATTGGTGGTTGAACCGGTTTGGCGGTTATACAGCGACATGATGTCAGAGTTCATGGTAATTGACACTCCCCCGGACTGTACCAATATACGGGGGTGTATCTCAGCATTTATTACTTTCAAATACAAATGTAGATATTGCACGAGTCATTAGATACATATTGTGATAGTCTAAGGCATATATTACATAGGAGAACACATATACAGATATTACAAGCTGACAAAACTATACTTTTTTAAGGATCATTGACAACAATAAAAAGGAGAGTCCCCCGTCGTGATTTTCTGATGAAACGTTCCGTTGGGTGTGAGGTGATCTTTGTGGTCCAATCGTCATTGTCATACAACAACAGTGCGACTCAAGAAAGTCTATCTTGGGCTCATGGAACGACATGACAATCCCAACGGACAAGTTTCTTAAGTTGTGGTGAGCTCTTCTTCGTTCTTTGATTTTCTTTAAGATTCCGTCTGTCATATTTCTTGACGTGCGACAACGACAAAGGAACAATTCCCGCCATGAGACAGATATTGCGAAATCACCTTGTTGACATGCTTTCTAGCATTCTTTAAAAAAACTAGTGTTGAAGACATTACAAAATCTTCACTGGAATCAACCATAAGACATATGACAGACTAAATATCATTTAAAATCTAACCTGAGATTACAAATGTAAGAATATGCTGTTCTTTAATATTTCCATTCCCTGTCGAATCTATTAGTTCACCCCTTATCGCCTTCTTTGTTCTGAGCGCTAAAAACTATAATCATTGCTGTAGTGTTGAGTATGGCGGTCATTTAAGGCACTTTGTAACTCCAAAAGACCAGCTGTCGCGTTTATTCAACGACTCGAAAACACTACAAATGCTAATGTTAATTGTAACATTTTAGAAGCAGGGTATATCGTCACTAATGCCCAAAAGAATACCAAGAAGCTAGAAGGACACGTACGTTTCATAGGGTGCATCTTTTTGTTACGACCACTGGCCTGGCCTCACTGATCAACTACACACTAACATTTATAAAGCAAAGCTTAAAAAAAAACAGCCAAAATTTCGAAAAAAGGCAAAACGCCACTAATCTCCAAAAAGTGCTGAAAAGCTGAAACAACACGTACGTTTGAAAGATTTATGTTCTTTGTGTAGACTATCCTCATTGTCTCTTTTTTGCTGGGTCATTGGCCGATTCACAACAGTTAAGTAGCCGGAGGCAAGACAGCTGCCACAATAGCCACACTGTGTGTTGATCTACCACATGATAAGCAGTTAATAATAGAGTAGATTCTCAAAAACAAACGCATTGTGCTTACTACGGGTTAGTTATAGATACAAGCGACAAGGATGTCAATGTAGCTCAACTGGTAGCAGGCTTACCGTTGAGCTCCTAGTTCCGATTAGTTAGTAACTGGGAAACCCCGGTTCAATTCTGGGTAGGGCATCTCGGCTGGGCCTGCATCCGTCATTCGGAAGGGGCGTTAAATCGGGGTATCACGTTCTAGGAGGTACCTTGTTCCCTTGTTCGAGGAGGTTTCCTTGAGCACGTAAAAAGAGAAGGGCTAGCTATCCCTCCCTATGAAAAAATACCCTGCGACAGAAATAGCAAGGAAACTTGCTGCTATATATGTGCACCGCTAAGCACAACAAGGGTCCAGCTGCAAGGGTCTGGACAAAATGAAAGAGAAAAAAAATACCCGAATATTCTCCGAACTATGGACAAAGTTGATGATGATTATGTACTAGGTCATCGTTGTTCATGAGAGAGTAAAACATCGGTTTTAGC
Organism: Branchiostoma floridae x Branchiostoma belcheri; assembly: GCA_019207045.1. Classification (NCBI taxonomy): domain Eukaryota; kingdom Metazoa; phylum Chordata; class Leptocardii; order Amphioxiformes; family Branchiostomatidae; genus Branchiostoma; species Branchiostoma floridae x Branchiostoma belcheri. Next base: position 17,846,540 of record CM033034.1, read on the forward strand.
AGCGAAAAGCAGTGTAAGTTTCATTTGACATTTGACAATACCTCCAGGAGCGTTCATGCGCGAAACAATGTTGTTGGTGGTACTTTAAAATTTGTCTGTGCTGCCTTCGAGCATGTTAGGAATTCGGGTCACGAAGAAAACGTCACTTTCCTTCACATCCATAACAATTCGTTCGGACATCCTTTAAGGTTTCAAAGAAAGGGTAGAGCCTTTTCCAAACCCAAAATACAACCTAATGACATCCGTATAGATTCCAAAGGAAGGCTTTGAGGCCATGAAAGGGTATGTGTACACACATATTAAGTGCCTCGGCCTCCACATATACAGTAGCTGATACGCATAATTCTTATAGCTCTACATCATACATGCTTCTAGTATTTTTGTTTGCGATAATTTCCTTCTCTTTCGTATAGAATATCAACTGTAATTAAGTCAAAACGAACATCATATATTCCTAAATTCTAGTTCCCTTTACTCTCTACTAGAAATATTTGACTGAGTTTCATTTGTTTTTCTCCACAGAAATATTTTCTAAAAGAATGGATGGACTAACATCGCAGAGAAGTCGTGAATTCTGCCGGCACCTCGTGCTGCTTGTACTGTTACAGTACGTCATGACAACAACGCCCCCTGTCGGCGCACAGCAGGTCACACCCACCTCTGGGTCCGGCTCTAACGTCACGGCAACGCCCGTGTTGCCTGGCAACGCCACAACATCGTTGCCAGGCAACGAGAATACCACGTCCAACAACATCAATGTCACGCAGAGTCAACAAACGGGAAACTCCACAAACACCATGACAATTGCATCGTTGCTTGGCAACACTACCAACTCGATTTCGTTGCCTAGCAATGTCACCAACTCTACAACGATGAACCCGTTGCTTGGCAACAGCACCAACGCTACAATGACGTTCACGTTGCCTAGCAACAATACCAACATTACTACGAGCCTCACCACGCTCGGAAACAATAATACTAATCTGACAACAGTGAATCCGTTGCCTGGCAACAACACCAACCTGACAACAGTGAATCCGTTGCTAGGCAACTCTACAACATTGCTTCCTGTTGGTACGACCGGAAATGACGATTTGGCCCCCTTGTTTGATTGGTCGGCTATCGGGATTATCATCGCATGTAGTGTGTTTGGGTTCCTTCAGCTACTTTTGCTAGGTCTTTGCTGCTATATTTACGTCCGGAAGCGTAAAAGTGCATCTGAGAAAATCGGATCCAAAGAATCACTGAGACCAAGGGATGACAATGACCTGGAGGGTAGACGAAAAAGCATCATGAAAAGTACCAAAGATGGGACAACAGATAAGAAGTAAGTGTCTTCTAATTTGTTCCAAGAAAGTTTCAAGAAATATGCTTTTCGGCGATTGCTTCTATCTAAAACAAGATACATTCCATCAGTTAGGTGATTAAGATAACATCTGACAATTTATTACACCGTAACGCAAATGAAATCTCAACAAATTTCTCAACGTTAATGCTATTACTAGGCAATCACAAAAGTGGTTTTGCCTATCCAGAACTTTATTACCAGCCAATCGAATTGCCCCCTACGGCCAAGAAGCAACGTGATTGGCTAATAACGCTCTCTTCACAACACAATAAGAAAGCATCTGATTGGTGACGGCATTTCACTCATCATTCTTTTCTTTCTCTGTATTGCAAGGACCAAGTCAGAGCACAGAGTCACGATCGTAGAAAACAAAGAAGAACTGCTGGCCAAGACCGTCCCAACACCGGCCACTCAGAGAAGGGTTCTGAAGGCGGATAACAGCGGTATCGGCGGACTCTACTTCCCGCAGCGCTACAAGATGCCCACCAACAACAAGCCCCCACCAACCAGAATGTACAGCGTACAGGCACACATTGGTGGGAAACCGGTCACTTTTGTCAGGCCCGTGGACAGACCCGTGTCCGAACCCCCGCCTCCAGGCTGGATGGAACGCTTCAGTCAGTACCTGAAAGAAGTCGGTGCAACGGCGACATCTAGCGAGAACAAGTGAAACTTCAAAGAGTGAACTTTGAACTTGATGTAACATATCACATATGTTATCGATGTAACATGCTATTGCAAAGGACATCCAAACTAATATATTGCAAGAAATCAAAGTGGCATTTGTGACATTAGAATACAAACAAACAAGCAAGGTTGTCAGGTTATTTTGTATTTTGCTTTTTTTGTTTAGGCCACAGCAAGTAAATTTTATGGATGACATCCTCTGCAGACTGCAAAAATAGTGCGATAGGGCGAAAAAAACAAGATTGGTGAAAAAAACAAGATGGCTACATTTTTGAAAATAGGCACCATTATGTTGTGATGAATGTTGTAACAAGAATGAAGGGACAAAACATGGTATCAGAGCCAACAAGGCATTCATTCCTGTATTCAAGACATGTACTGGTGTGGTAAAAGTGACACTAGTGTGGTGGACTGGCATCACCAACAAAGTTGGTAACCACACTCATGGCTTTCATATTGGTGTCACTTTTACAACTATCCAATAGGTTTCATTTCTACAACTACAGCCCTGGGTACCTCGCAAGTGTCACTTCTACAAGTACAATTATTAGGCTACAACACAACATATTTGATCATTTATCGTCATGTTGACCATCCCTGCAGAAGAAAAAATCTTGTTTTTTTTCTGAAATCAGGTGAAAATTAATGCACGCACTGATGTCATCCATAAAATTTACATGCTGTGGCCTTATAAAACAAACAATCTTTTGTGTTGGTAAGTTAGAGGATCATTTATTTTTACAGCGCTTTATATTATGAAGTAACAAAGTACAGCTCTTGGTTTATAATTCTAGAATTATTTTGTAGTGGAAGTCAGAGACTTAAAAACGAGAACTGAAAAAGACTTATTTATATTTAGAAAATGCATATCATGGAAGGGAAAGGTTTTATGTTCATATGTCATATACAATCACTGCAGGTGTCATACAATGTTGCACTTGTGTATGCGAGACTATTGAAATGAAACCATTATCTATATTATCAGGTACGTATATGGATTGCTAGATCTGCATACACATATATATATATAACCAAAGAATATGTACCTTCGCCAGAATGGCAAGGTTATGTTTTGGGCTTGAACGTCTGTCTGTCTGTCTGTCTGTCTGTCTGTCTGTCTGTCTATCACCAGCATAACCCGATAAGCCTTGGATGGATCCTGATGATATTTGGTAGGTGAGTAGGGGTCGGAAAAACGAAGGTCAAGTTCGATAATGGGCCCCCTAGCGGCTTTCTAAGGTACTGCAGCGGAACTTCCATTTTTGATAACTCGTGTTCTGGACATGCTGTGATCGTGATTCTTGAGTGGTAGATAGCCCTTGGAGCAGAAAGTAATTGTTGTGAGTTTGGACCCCTGGCGGCGTTTTTTTAACTGCAGGTGCCGGTTTCCTTTCAAAGTTTGGACTAGAATAACTTGAGAACGTGTTGACGGATCGTTATGATTTTTGGTATGTGGATGGCCTAAGTGATTACTTACATGATGTAATGCTAATGATGCAAATCAACAGCTAATTTGCATAATTAATGAGGAAAGTTTATAAATCCACTGGATTCCATGATAGGGCTTTCAAACTTGTCACATATGTAGCTGAGGAAGAGAGGGAAATTTGAAAACATATTAATTATGCAAATTACGATGTCATTTGCATAATTAATGAGGAAATATGAACGTGTTGACGGATCGTCATGATTTTTGGTATGTAGATAGCCTAAGTGAAGACTTACATAATGAGATACTAATTATGCAAATTGACAGCTTATTTGCATGATTAATGAGGAAAGTTCATAAATCCACTGCATTCCATGATAGGACTTTCAAAGTTGTCACTTGTGTAACTGAGAAATATGGCAGAATGTAAGAGGTGTATGTGTAGGCTTTTGTTTTGGAACTATTTTGTCTAGCGTCTATTTTGGAACTGCAGGAGCCGGTATGCTTCAGACGATTTGATATTGATTATGTAAATTGGGATCTAATTTGCACAATTAATGGCGAAATTTTATGAACCAACTCTAGACATATAAAATAAAATGTAATGAGTAATATGTTTATGTCTACAGACATCATTGTACATAACAAACCTGGTTTATTTGGCAAATGTATGTGTTCGTGGAACTCTAGTTAGATAGTATTTTCTACAGTTAACGGGGCTAAAAGAAGACGCAAGTTTACTATTTCGGGGGTAAAATGTTGTCAAAATGGTGATTCGTTGTATCAAAGGGAACTTTAAAATGTACCTAATTTGGTGGCGCTGTGAGGGTGTTAGATTACCCTTCTAGATTGCCGAGAGGGGAGTTATGTCACGGAAGGGAGTTTGCTACGGTAGCGAGTTTGGTTGCCGTCGCATTTGTCTCGTCACGAAAATGCAAATGACCAAACGCCCGATTTGACGACCATATAGTCAAAAAATGACCTTTCGATGCAACGCTGCACGTGGGTTATCCAATCCCGGCACGCGAGGAAGCCCAGGACAGCGATCGTGCCCCACGACGTATGTCTATGATTCTCAAACTGACAACATACAATTGACGAATCGCTGGGAAAAATGATGCCCCGTGACGACGTATGTCTATGATTCTCAAACTGACAACATACAATTGACGAATCGCTGGGAAAAATGATGCCCCACGACGTATGTCTATGATTCTCAAACTGACAACATACAATTGACGAATCGCTGGGAAAAATGATGCCCCACGACGTATGTCTATGATTCTCAAACTGACAACATACAATTGACGAATCGCTGGGGAAAATGATGCCCCGTGACGACGTATGTCTATGATTCTCAAACTGACAACATACAATTGACGAATCGCTGGGAAAAATGATGCCCCGTGACGACGTATGTCTATGATTCTCAAACTGACAACATACAATTGACGAATCGCTGGGAAAAATGATGCCCCACGACGTATGTCTATGATTCTCAAACTGACAACATACAATTGACGAATCGCTGGGAAAAATGATGCCCCACGACGTATGTCTATGATTCTCAAACTGACAACATACAATTGACGAATCGCTGGGAAAAATGATGCCCCACGACGTATGTCTATGATTCTCAAACTGACAACATACAATTGACGAATCGCTGGGGAAAATGATGCCCCACGACGTATGTCTATGATTGTGCTGTGCAACTGACAACTTACAATTGACAAATCGACAGCGATCGTGCCCCATGACGCATGTCTGTGATTCTGCTGTACTTACGGCAATTGACGAATCGCTGGGGAAAATGATGTGTGAAAGCAATAGTAGATGTGTCTACACGATCTAACTTGACATCTAACACAGGCAATGAACATGCCACACACACACACACATTATAACACACGCAACATCCATGCTGGGCACCCAATCTCTGAAATGATCGAGATGCCCAAAAAACAGTCACATTCTAAGGGACTGTACGATATTTATCAGGGGGGGAGGGCTGGTGCGTTAGGGGGGGAGGGCCATGTTATTTTTTTTGAGGTGGGGGGAGGGCCATGTTAATTTTTTTTGAGATAGGGGGGAGGGCCATGTTAATTTTTTGAAAGAATTGTTTATACTATTTTTTGTTTTGATATCTTGACATGGCCCTAAAACTGATAAAATAAGCCTTCTGAATGGTCTAAATTGCAAGAGCTTCCGGGGGGCTTCGCCCCCCTAGGTCCCCCAAAGTGGCGCTGCCCTGGACCAGCGTTCCCGCCAGGCATACGTCATTCCGCCTCGGACTTATGATCACTTATTTTTTTCTGGAAAGACGCACTCGGCTCGGCTGAGTTTCCCCAAATATTTAAGTTACAAAAGCGGTGCGCGGTAAATATGTGAAGAATCCAAAACTATACACTTTATTTTTTATTTACAACATTTCTTTTGTTTCAAAAGGACAAAATTTGCGGCAGAAAAGGGGCCGCAATATTGTTGTCAAGCGTCGATCGAGTCGGCTGTGCACTGGCATTGTCGTCTGTGGCACATGGCGCGGCACGCCCCCCTCCCCAGACGTACTGTCGGTCGCAGCGCCCAGCACGTTGGGACGTCTTTTCTGGCTACTCCTTCAAGGCTACACCGGCACTGATCACTGCCAAAGACGCAGCAGATCACCGTCCTTCGTATAATGTATAACGTTCTTGGTCTCTATGTAAAAAGAAATCCAGCGGTGAGCCAAAGATTTCACGCCGAAAACGGGGTTACCTGAGGTCGCACGAAACAAACGCACGCTCGTGGAAAATGACGGCGCGGCCTTGTAAAACCCGACCGATTCGATGAATGATAAATTTTAGTAAAATCATCGGGCAAAATAGAAAAAAAACACAAGGTGTGATGGCGCCGTTATTTTATCCTCTGGAAAAACTACTAGCATTTGATGCGGGAGGGCGCAACATCGATCGCACGAGGTAACGTTAGGCATTCTTTATTCAATGTCGGAAAAAAATTGGCAGGATTTTTCCATTGGCTGACGAGCTCACTGGCTAGAGCCCTGTTTGGAAGCATCAAAACCCCAAAATTTTCATATAGACATGACTGGACAAATAATACCCGGGCCAGATCACGGACTGCTGATTCCCCGAGCTATAGTTATAACATATTTTGGGGGGAGGGCGGACGTCGATTACTGAAAAACGGGAGTAAAAAAGGCAACCGGCATCCAATCTCAAGGGCATAATTTTCCTCTCAAATTGCAGGAAATTCTGTTTTAGAGGGTTTGAAAATCCAAATTTTCCCGGGGGAGCATGCCCCCGGACCCCTGCCCCGAGTCGACGCTGTGAAAAAATCCTGGCGAGAACACTGGCGCCCCTGTGCCCTGACGTCTATATTAAGATTATTTTATCAGTTGTTTTTCTACCCGTTTGATTATGCCTGTCGGGGGGGGAGGGCCATGTTGATTTTTTTGAGGTGGAGGGGGAGGGTCACGTTAGATTTTTTTGAGATGGGGGGGAGGGCCATCAAAAAAATTTTTGATCCGACTTCCAATGCACCAGCCCTCCCCCCCCCCCCCGATAAATATCGTACGGTCCCTAATGACAACTAACATCTGACACATGCAACGTATAAGGCAGATATCACGTGTAAAACGATTTGAGAGAGCTATGCTGTCCTCTCATTTTTAACTGACATCTGATGTGGTCGGCTGTGTATCACAACAAATTATTTCCGCCACACGAACAAGTTAGCAACAGTAAAAACGATTGCTGTCATCTCATTTCTAACTGACATCTGACATTCGTCCTTTACAAACATCTGGCATTTGTTTCGGCACAATATTCCCTTTCATTTCAATGATGTCCGACATGACTGTTTGGGGCATCGCGGTACAAACTCATGGTGCAATTTGCTAAGTGACACATTGCAAGTGTCAGATGTCAGTTAATCATTTCAAAGATTGGGTGCCCAGCATGGATGTTGCTTGTGTGTGTTACAATGTGTGTGTGTGTGGCATGCTCATTGCCTCGGTCCTGTGTTAGATGTCAGTTAGTTAGATCGTGTAGACACATCCGACTATTGCTTTCACACATCATTTTCCCCAGCGATTCGTTGCCGAACTTGTCGGCACAGCAGAATCATAGACATGCGTCGTGGGGCACGATCGCTGTCGATTCGTCAATTGTAAGTTGTCAGTTGCACAGCATAATCATAGACATACGTCGTGGGGCATCATTTTTCCCAGCGATTCGTCAATTGTATGTTGTCAGTTTGAGAATCATAGACATACGTCGTGGGGCATCATTTTTCCCAGCGATTCGTCAATTGTATGTTGTCAGTTTGAGAATCATAGACATACGTCGTGGGGCACGTTGCATCGAAAAGTCATTTTCTGACTATATGGTCGCAAATCGGGCGTTTGCTCATGTGCATTTTCGTGACGAGACAAATGCGACAGTAACCGCGAGTGGTTGGCCTTCTCCTGACGACGGACCGGAGTTTCTTTTACGATTTCGGAGGTTGGCGGACAACCTCAGGCGGAAGGGCCATAGTTTCCTGCTTCTTTCCGAGAAACTTATTGGTACCGTCTGTTGACTCTCTATTTTGAATATGACAGATTGGTAGACAGGGCGGTAGACCAGACGTCGCAGTTTCAGATTGGAACTCCGACCCGGAACCTGACGCGCCAGAAGCTCTCCTTCCCAGGATTATATCGCTTTCCCCAGCATGCTTTGCGCTGAAAAGACGTCTCTTTCCCAGGTTACCCAGGACACAAAGACTTGGTAAACACGCCGCTATGCCAACAGTGAGCCGCCGGGCGTGGATTTAATTAGAGGACGCTGTGGAGAAGCGTGTCGTATCCGGCCTATCGTGGCTTGGTCAGGCTCTCTTCGGGGCAGATCTAAATAGCATGCCGCCGGGGAAGTCTTTCACACCCGGTCGGAGTAAATTTCACGTCGTCATTTGTGACATAGCCTAACCTAATCCCGTACAAGATTCCACAGTGTGCGCTAAAGAACTAAGCAAACAGGTCACACACCCAGCAGTGAAGAGATATCAAACGACGAGCTCCCGATTTTATAGTCACCAGGCTAGGGAGTAATTATTTTTTCAAATGCGTGACAATTCCCAGCTAGGGTAGGCTGGCCCCTTATGTTATCAACAGTAACACTATTGTACCTTATGCACCATTTGAGCTCAGATGTGCAACTCCCTTACGCTGGCCCCCGAGTTCATAAAGAGTAAACACAACGGTTGGGGGACTTTGTTCCAGTGTCATTGTGTTGCTGGAGAAAGCTGACACTATCTAAATATGGCTAGATTAAGTCACCATGTACCGACTGGGAGTAACTGTTTGTGAACCTAGGTAGTTCTTAAAGTAAGGTTTCTACAAAGGGAATGCTTCTAAACTTTATTGCGAATCCATCTTAAACTGGGACCAGAAGGATAGACAAGCCCCTCTATGTCTATTGTTGATGGCAATAGACATTCCCGAATACCTGTCATTTTCTGGGCACTAGCCCACAGCCTAAAACTTCTTTGACAACAAATCAGTCATACATAGAAAGGGGCACAAAAATTTTAGTTATTTCTCCACTTTGAAGGATAAGGTCCTGAACAAGAAGGTTCAACAGTCTATAGGAAAGGTTTTGATGCTTCAGTAAAGGGATAGTTTAAATTAAGGTTGTCTCCACTATGAGATAGTGGGCAAATAAAATAAATTATAAGGAAACATGGACCTGCCTTGCTGGTGTTCACTGATAAATAGTGGTGGAAAGCTTCTTTCAAAGCTAATTTCTAAGTTTATTCTAGAGTTAGCCAGTAAAAGAATGACGATGGTTATGAGACTGATACAATGTTGAACAGACAGATTACCATCTCAAAACAGCAAAGTCATTTTATTCAAGCATTAAAAATATCAAACTCGTTACATCAGAGAAAAAAGATTCAATTGATAAAAAAATATTGGAACACATTTTCTTTGTACATTGAAGCTGACTTAATATGTATATTAACTTAATAGTATCAATTCTGTTTCATTTTTTCCATAACGTTCTGTTAGGACTGTGGTGTCAATGGTTCTCTTAATCTTTATTCCATTGGAGGAAAAGTACCTACAAAACTTGTTTCTTGGTCTTGAAAATCTTTTGCATTCCTATTTACAGACTGGATGACCAAAAAGACTAACTTTTAGTTTTTACAAAATAGGGGGAAACCCGTTGTTTAAAAACTTTAGAAGGCAGGATATCCGGCTGGCAGTGCGATGACCTGATCGGTTCTTTGGGGACATGATTTGAATCAAACTGTGCAAAAAAAGACCCTGACTGAATTTGATTATCTTCTTCGGGGAAATCGAGGAATTCTTCAGGTGGTGGCTCGAAGTAGTCTGCCCTTTCTGCATACATCCGGCGAGCTTCTTGGCGGTCAGCCTCGAGTTCGTCGGGATCATGACCTATTGATGATAAGAATCAGAATTACTCCAGCAAGGATTCAGTCTCCGTCCTTATACTGGAAAGTGCCACATAAAAGCACACTTAGAAGAGACTTTACTCTGTTTCTGAAATGTAATTTTTAACAGTACAATTTCTACCGTTATTGCTTTCCACGTCATAATTCAAACGCAAAGGAACTTAGACTTTCATTGCAACTTAAAGATTTATCCTCAGGCAGCTAAATTGTTGTCGATGACATTCTTATTATTAGGTTATTTTATATTATGTAAACTCACCAATAAAGGGCCATCTGTGTTCTTCAGGTATCTGCACTGTGACGTCCTGTCATAACAATAACGTTGTGTATCATCATCTTAATGTCAGCAAAACATAGAGCATACCAAAGACTGCTATTTCGCAAATTGGACATTCCGCCAGAGTACTTGACTGAACAAAGTCTTCTTCGTTACATAACCTTTCTTTAATTCTTCAGTAAACGTTTCGACGGCCATCTGTCGCCTTCATCAGTACTTTGTTCAATCATGAGGACTGATGAAGGCGACAGATGGTCGTCGAAACTTTTGCTGAAGAATTAAAGAAAGGTCATGTAACGAAGAGGACTTTGCTTAATTCATCTACCAACCTAATGAGACTACTAGTATTAACGGAAGAGAACTTGACATATGAAAAAATGAATTGAATAAAAAACACGGAACCAAAAGTATTGTTAGATTACTTTCTTTACAGTCTATCTAAAACAGTCCAAAGGCAGTGCTTTTTTGCTATTCCATTTTGAAATTCATCATTATTATCTAAATTACTTTGCTCAATGATGCCATAAAAAGTGCAAGACATTTGATTGAATGTCGACTTAGTAGTGTTGGCCGGTAAACGACTTCATGTACTTGACAACATTAATATGCAAATTCAATCCTGATTTCAATCCTGATTTTATTCAATTATATTCTACGTTACATTATGTTCTGTTTATGTTATACAGTTGTTTTACTTATTTGATAGTTTGATTTCATATATGTATATAAGGTTACTTATGTATCAATTGGTAATCAGCCTTACTTTTGTAATTTTGACTTGGTTGATGTGTGAGACTTATGTTTGGCTGTCTTCCTCAAGGGTACATTAAAAAGCACCGTCGGGTGAAATGATATATCACCCATGGAAAGAAGAAACAAACAAAACGTTCTATATAAAAGCAGATTTAAACTCAAATTTTACCTGCAATAACATTCACACACAGGTGTTCTTTTACCCTCTCTTAGGCACTTACCTTATCTTCATATGTGCCAGCAGCACAGGGCAAGCTCTTTGCATCGTTTGGCCGTGCTAAGTAGTAGTCGAAAAATGTCGGGTTCTGTGGACAGCCCTGGTCAGCAAAGTCCGAGAGTGTGTCCGCCACGTTGTAGACTATCTCATCTTTGTCCAGGTACACCTTACCACTTTGTGTCCCTACCATTACCACAGCATCGTCCTGGAGGTACCCAATCACTATCAGTTTCTCTGATGGGTTGACATATCCAAAGCTACATTCCCAGAGTCTAAAACGAGCCATGTCGCTTGATCCTCCCTTCCACGGGGTGAATCTCTCCCCGTTTGAACCCACTGCCAAGGTGGTTTTGCGGTATTCTTGGAAGAACGCTTTCAGCTTCTTGGGGCTTTTGTATGCCAAACAGCTCAAGTCCTTCTTGAGTTTTGCTTCTTTGCTTGCGCGAGGTAACAGTGCTGTCGTCATGTTTCCTTGTTAACAGATTTCTAGTCAAATTACCTCTGAAGTAGACTTCTCTACTTTCCGCTATTCGCCTGACTCAAGTCCATTGGAAGAAATGTTACCCGTGACCAATGTTTGCCGTACTTTACCGTAATCTAGAATCCTCCCCGATGCCGGGATTGACGATATGTCTGAAACTCTTTAAACCTTTCCCACCGAAAGGCTTACCGAGAGTTTGAATTCAGGTACAATTCCTGGGCAATTGTCAGTGAAGCAGTGAGAACGGCGAAACTGTACCTCTTTTTCTGAGTGCGTCACAAATATGGCGACCGACAAACAGGTTTTTATCCTTAGCAATACCACGTCATATATGACCCCATCGTTAGGTCATGTGATGTTTAGTCTGCGTTCCCCGGATGTTCCAAAAAGAAGAGAAAAAAAATCGTACATGGTAACGTATCGATTCTTGTTGCGAAATCAATTGCAATTTTGTGATCATGTTTAACTGTACTCAGACATTTTCGCGGACCTTTTTGAGATATCCCCAAGACTAGATGCTTATCCAGCTTTCTCCATTTATCCCAGCATGCAAAGGGCTATGTGACATGTGACCTCAGTTGTTCAACTATTCTAACCAACTCTGTAAAAAGTACTGAGTCACGTACATGAGTAGGCACGCTATGGATAATGATGTTAATTTCCATAGTTGTTGGCAGCCAGAAAAGGAATCATTTCATGAAAAACAGTTTAACGCTTTCATGAAAGCGTACCATAAGGTCGTGATTCCAAAATTAGAGCAGAAATTCTCCCAATACCCTCCACAACAAGGAGTATCTCTATTTTTCCGCCAATTATCATACAAGGTATGTAGAGTTTAACTGTCTTTAACTTTTCATTGAGGGTCTGCATGCTCTTTTCCGTAAGGCGTAGGCAGGCTTTTTAATTTCCCGTAATACGTAGGGAAGCTATTTTATTTCACGTAATTCGTAGTGAGGATGGAAAATTCACCGTAATGCGTAGCCAGTGTATTTCACGTAAAGCGTAATCGAGCCTAGAAATTTCGCGTAAAGCGTAATCTAGCCTAAAAATTACCCGTAAATCGTAGCCTGGTCTCCTAAGTTTCATAAGTCGATGGATAGTCTACCAGTTAATTTAGCCCCTCAAAACACGGGAAAATGCGTTTCAGAGGATCAAGATTTCAAAATTTCGCCGGACTTCCTTTGCTAATCCTTTCGCATTCGGTCACCGACATGGCAAAAATATTAATCGGGGGGCCTCGCCCTCACCTTTTATGCCGTTAATAGGAATGTTATTGTAGTTAGCTAGCTTAGTTTGGCAGCAAAATTTGCCTATCAAAATGCAGGAAATATCATTTTAGAGCGTCATGATTTCAAAATTTCCATGGTCCTCCCGTTGCGCCGCCTCGCGCCGTTTGGCGCTCGAAATGCTGCAAATATGTTGGGGATGTGTCAAACTCAAAGACCTGTTTTGCTAATACGAACATCAACATGTAGTTAGCTTAGTCTACCAGCAAAATATGCCTATCAAAATGCAGGAAATATCATTTTAGAGCGTCAAGATTTCAATATAACGTTGCGCCGCCTGTCAACCTCAAATGCCACGTAACGGTCATTAAACTTATAATTAGCTTTACAAAATATCCAGCAAACTAACATTTTGCTTAGAAAAACTCAGGATGGCGTTATTTCAGGGGGTCAGGATTTCAAAATTTTCCCGGACTTCCCTTGCGACGCTAGCGCTCAAAAGCTTACGCTGATCCCCTGGGAATCTTTATTTAGATATGCAATTTAACTTAGCTTTGTCTGCCAGGGAAAATTTCCCCTCAAAATGCAGGAAATAGCGTTTCAGGGAGCCAAAATTTCAATCTTCCCTGCGGAGCCTCTATCGAGTGTTGCCAGCCTTCCAGAATTTAGCGTAAACCGTTGCCAGCCTTTCTGATTTTAGCGTAAAACGTTGCCGGCCTTCGTGAATTTAACGTAAAGCGTTGTCGACCGTCCTGAATTTAGCGTAAAGCGTTGTCAGGACCCCCCATGCAGACCCTCTTCATTCTCACACATGAAGCAAATGCCATTCAAGAGGCCTAACAGATAGCTTGTGCTTTCTACAAGTATTTTAAAGCATTTTAGACAATCCTTTATTTCCTGTAAATCGGAAATCAGCCTGCCCAATTTGTAGTTGTTTCAATCCATATTGGTTTCGGTGAATGACTGAAAGGTAGTTTGCTCTTCCGCCTTTTGTTGTGCAGTTTTCCGGGCGACTCACTTCCTCATTTGTCTTTTGTTTTTGTCGTCACGGCATGGTGACGGTATGTAGGAATGTTCAGACCACACCATTCCCACCGTGGTGATCTGATTAATGAGGTAATTTAGGCGGGAGAGGGACACAACTCGCCGAAACAGTGAAAAACAATTTAGACAGCAGTATAAGACATATTTCGCAAACTTAATGACTTGCTCACCGTGCTCACCCGAGCCGATCTCTGGGCATCGGTTTCAAATTTGACTTCAAGTTGGTCAACATAGTCAAAGAGATAATCAACTGTCTTATCAGGATCTACCTGGCTCTTGAATGTCAACTGTCAAGGATATCTAGTTGGTAATGTAAAGAAAATCGCTGAACTTTCGCCTAAGGATGGGTATAACTTAAGTGTCATTTTTAAGTAGGGAGTTTTTTTTGACAGCATGTTAAATAAAGGCTATCAGAATGCAATAAATTATGTTTGATTTCATGGATGTTACATATTACATGCAATATACAATTTATTATTGTCACTTTGGTGTATTTTCTTAAAGCATTAAATCTTCAAATCAACCTCCAATTTGAATTGACATGGTAGGAAAAATACAATTCTGAACTGGTTGATTACTTTATATACATTGACGTGAATTGACAACCGGCTCATATACAACGTGCACATCAGAGAGGACCTATGGAATATAACCGGTAGGTTATTTTCGGCTGAAGACAAACTCTGGTACCTTCAATTTACCAATAGTATTGAACGACAAATTAATCAAATCCCTTTGTATGTTTTCCAGCTGAGAATTAGCATGCTGTACTGGGGGGTTAAAAGGCAAGGCGATGTTCGCCTTAAAAACATACCTTTTCTTGATGAGGATAAAAGGAGTGCTAGGTATTTGGAACAGTGGAAAAACAAGCCTCCCCATCCTGCACCTGAACCACCCATGATAGAGATCCTGGAAGGGGTAAGCTTCAAAACTTTATAACATCTATTCTGAACATGCATATGACACTTGTTCCATGCAGAGTATGACACTAAAATATAATAAACAACATCATTGCAACACCTATTACAAGCACATTTACATTGTCATGTAATGAAATTGTTAATGATTTGTAGCAGTCACAGTTGTTTGCATACTGTCTTCGGTGAACAGTACAAAATGCATCACATTAAATTGTGCAACTAAGCTCTACCTGCACATGTTGTAGATACACAAATATGTACAGCCTATTGGCAAAATAAGTGAAATTCACAAATAATATCTTTTTTCTGTTTTAGGTAAGCACCTTGAGGATTCCATGGCCAGAGAAGGGAAACCTCATCCTGGAGCTGGTGCGAGACATTAACTGTTTCGTTAAAGATATCCTCGAGCCAAATGTTGATGGTGAAGAAGAAGATGACGTCAGACCAGCAAGCTCAATCCTATGTTCAACTGTTACCATTGTTGAAATCACTTATAAGAAAGGGGCTTCTCGTCATCATTGGGGCATAAGTGTTCCTCTGAATAAGACGTTTGGAAAAAAGTACTATATCATGGAAGCCTGTAAGTGGGAATATCACCCATTAGCTGGGATAAATATTTATTTGAACCTAGGGAAGGGGATGAAATTTACCCGATATGCAGTACCAGCTGATCGTAAGCTTATGCCACAAATACGCATGGCTTCATTCCAGTTTAAGCCAACCGAAGATGGTATATCACACCCTTGTCTAGAAAATGTTCACTTAGTGGGACCATGTAAACACTGTGAGAACCTTTATCCTCCATGTGATAAACCACATGGATTTGTTCAATACGCTTGTGATCCACAGGTTCATCCAAAGGCGCGTTGGCCAATCGGAAACTGTGCAGAAAATGCGGCTGTCAGCAAAATGTCCTATGGATTAGAGATTTATTGCAATGTCCAAAGGTGTGAGGAAGTTGATAAACTGTTGGGCCAATTTGGCGAAAAACCAAGGAAATATGTACAAATGCTCACAGTAGCTCACAATATGTGTAATTCAGGTACCTGTAGCTGAAATATACTCCTTCTGGTATAGAAAGTAGGATCATATGATGGTTTGTCTTTGTTGAAGTTTGTATCTTTCATTCAACACAAAAGCAAAAGTTACAAACTTCAACATGGATTGTACCAACAACACAGATGAGCTTTCATGCTAATATGATTTGTCTTGATTTGTATCAACACCATGTCATAGCATGCTATTACTTTTACGTTTCTACTACTTGAGTTTTAGATGTATAGAATACATGTACTTGATGTTATGTTTTCAAGGAGAAATTCAATGAAGCCCTCCTTCCTGTTGTGCATAATTTATAGCATCTCTTGTAGTTTATATCAATCTTCTATAAAACTTTAACTTGTTTGTTGTGCATTTTGAATATTATTGATCTAACAAAACCATCTCTACTACGTGTGGTTTATTGAAAACAGTACACTGTCTTGAATATTAGCAAAGTTAATTAATAACCATGTTATGTTATAAGCTGTTATAATTGCTTAAAACGTTAAGCAGAATTCAGTTTCCTGATATATGAAGCGTACAAGGTTATGAATATATCCACACTGTAGTAGTATCTACTCAGTTATGATATAAAACATGTTACGATCAATAATTCTAATTTTCAGTGGGCACCGATGACATCAACATGTTATTACATTGAACATTTGCTGTCACGACATATGTCTGGAATGATGTTCCTTTACATTTTATGTGTATCCTCAAATATCAAATTATGTAAAACGTGTAGTTCAAGATTCATCCTAGTTACTGCTACAGCCCACCAACCAACATGCTATATTTTCTCATGCTATCAGTCACTTTATCAGTATGCAGACAAATGCATAGTTAGTTAGCGGTCGTCCTAGGACTAAGAAATGTAGCATATTTCTTCTTTTCTTTAACTAGACACAATTCTGAAATACACAGTTTCTGATTGTAATGCCCAAATCATCTTTTTCACATAGGCAAACATACCGATTATGTAGTGCCATATAATCTCCTGAGGACACCTAAACCATAAATTACTATTGGTATTGATATTGTGTCTAGTATATTATACTAGTGATATTTTTATGTGCTGTCGTTGTTTTAACGATTTAGAAACAAAAATGTGAATTTGCTAACAAAAGCATTAGATTCACATTGTCCTAAAAATGAAGTGATGGTATGCTTAGTCTGGCGTAATGGCGTTATCCCATTTTATGCCGCTCTCAGTTTACATCAACATCATCATCCGGGCGTGCTGGTTGCACTGACGGCCATGACTCAGTTTATACTGACACAAAATGCACCGACTCAAGAGAGATCTGTTTACACATTGGCCATGAAGCACGTGCCCTGATGTGACTTGAACCCCTATCTGTGCCGGCGGTGTGACGACCGCACTATTGATTTGAAAACAGTACACGGACAATTTGTCCGTACGTTTTTGGGGAGACCACGTCCGCCACGTATTTCTGAAAACGTTTAGGCTGTACAGGGCAGGCGCGTTGCCCGTACTGGCACGTACGGGGGGCGAATCCGCAGCCCGATGGCACACAAAGTTTGGCTTGCACGTAAAGTTCTACGGCGTATCTGTGTGCTCCAAAATCCGGCCGTCGGATTCCCTACGAGTTCGTGCGTACGGAGGCGGTACTTACCACTTACCGATACCGGATACCAAAAGATTGCCCACGCTTTAGCACGTAGACAGCACGTATTTGCACGTACAGCAGGTTGTGTCCTTATAGCTTTACAATCAGGATCAAGTTGTACAGCAATGTGTCGGACGTTTTCTACAAGTAGCGAAAACTTACGACATAAAGAGACAAATTTCCACATGCCACCTGGCCTGAGCATAGAATAACACAACGGCGGGAATTGACTCGGAATTTGACTCCGTGAATCTACACACATGAAAACGCGAC
This sequence comes from Branchiostoma floridae x Branchiostoma belcheri, assembly GCA_019207045.1. Lineage (NCBI taxonomy): Eukaryota > Metazoa > Chordata > Leptocardii > Amphioxiformes > Branchiostomatidae > Branchiostoma > Branchiostoma floridae x Branchiostoma belcheri. Next base: position 17,864,323 of record CM033034.1, read on the forward strand.
AGGAGGAAATAGTATTATTTCATCCAACGTCTACACAAAAGGTATTTTCACAATTTTGTAGAATCAAACTTAATTAGAATCAACAAACCAATTGTCCAAATTCAACAGGCGAATGTGAAAACCAAAACAATGCATTATCAAAGGAATCCTTCACAGAGAATAAAACGAATTAAAGCAGCCATGTACTATACTATGTCTTCTTATGACGGTCTCCTATGTATGACGCTCAAGTGTACGTTTCTAGCTGGGCCCCGAGTCAAAAGGGCATTGTAACTAGTAAACGACTGGTAGATTTTTTGGCATAAGTCATTGTGTTACTGGCAAACTACATACGAGTATAATTATTGAGTCACCGGCACGTCCTGGAGTAATAACCTCGTATCCGGCCTATCGTGGCTTGGCCAGGCTCTCGTCGGGGCAGATCTAAATAGCATGCCGCCGGGGAAGTCTTTCACACCCGGTCGGAGTAAATTTCACGTCGTCATTTGTGACATAGCCTAACCTAATCCCGTACAAGATTCGCCAGTGTGCGCTAAAGAACTAAGCAAACAGGTCACACACCCAGCAGTGAAGAGATATTAAACGACGAGATCCCGATTTTATAGTCACCAGGCTAGGGAGTAATTATTTGTGAACCTATCGGTATGGTTTTTACAAAGCGATCGGTTCTATGCTTCATTCCGACGTATAGTTTCTAGTAATGTATTACATTTTTTTTTCAAATGCGTGACAATTCCCAGCTAGGGTAGGCTGGCCCCTTATGTTATCAACAGTAACACTATTGTACCTTATGCACCACTTGAGGCTCAGATGTGCAACTCCCTTACGCTGGCCCCCGAGTTCACAAAGAGTAAACACAACGGTTGGGGGACTTTGTTCCAGTGTCATTGTGTTGCTGGAGAAAGCTGACACTATCTAAATATGGCTAGAATGAGTCACCATGTACCAGCACTGGGAGTAACTGTTTGTGAACTTAGGTAGTTCTTAAAGTAAGGTTTCTACAAAGGGAATGCTTCTAACCTTTATTGCGAATCCATCTTAAAATCGGGACCAGAAGGATAGACAAGCCCCTCTATGTCTATTGTTGATGGCAATAGACATTCCCGAATACCTGTCATTTTTTGGGCACTAGCCCACAGCCTAAAACTTCTTTGACAACAAATCAGTCATACATGGAAAGGGGCACAAAAATTTTAGTTATTTCTCCACTTTGAAGGATAACGTCCTGAACAAGAAGGTTGTCTATAGGAAAGGTTTTAATGCTTCAGTAAATGGACAGTTTAAATTAAGGTTGTCTCTACTATGAGATAGTGGGCAAATAAAATAAATTATAAGGAAACATGGACCTGCCTTGCTGGTGTTCACTGATAAATAGTGGTGGAAAGCTTCTTTCAAAGCTCATTTATAAGTTTATTCTAGAGTTAGCCAGTAAAAGAATGACGATGGTTATGAGACTGATACAATGTTGAACAGACAGATTACCATCTCAAAACAGCAAAGTCATTTTATTCAAGCATTAAAAATATCAAACTCGTTACATCAAAGAAAAAAAGATTCAATTGATAAAAACATTTGCTCATGGGCCGTGAGTGAGTGAGTGAGCGAGGGGATCATTTAGTTTGTACTTTGAAGTTGACTTAATAAGTAACTAATAATTTTTTGTCAATTCTTCTCCCTAACGTTCTGTTATGACTGTGGTGTTAATGGTTCTCTCAATTTTTATTCGATCGGAGGAAAATTACCTAAAAAACTTGTTTCTTGGTCTTGAAAAGCTTCTGCATTCTTTACAGACTGGATGACCAAAAAGACTAACTTTTAGTTTTTACAAAGCAGGGAAAAGGGCATGATATCCTGACAGTGCGATGAACAGAACGGTTCTTGGCTGACATAATTTCAATCAAACTGTGCAAAAAAAGACCCTGACTGAATTTGATTATCTTCTTCGGGGAAATCGAGGAATTCTTCAGGTGGTGGCTCGAAGTAGTCTGCCCTTTCTGCATACATCCGGCGAGCCTCTTGGCGGTCAGCCTCGAGTTCGTCGGGATCATGACCTATTGATGATAAGAATCAGAATTACTCCAGCAAGGATTCAGTCTCCGTCCTTATACTGGAAAGTGCCACATAAAAGCACACTTAGAAGAGACTTTACTCTGTTTCTGAAATGTAATTTTTAACAGTAAAAAGTCTACCGTTATTGCTTTCCATGTCATAGTTCAAACTCAAAGGAACTTAGACTTTCATTGCAACTTAAAGATTTATCCTCAGGCAGCTAAATTGTTGTCGATGACATTCTTATTATTAGGTTATTTTGTATTATGTAAACTCACCAATAAAGGTCCATCTGTGTTCTTCAGGTATCTGCACTGTGACGTCCTGTCATAACAATAACATTGTGTGTCATCATCTTAATGTCAGCAATACACAGAGCATGCCGAAAACTGCTATTTCACAAATTGGACATTCCGCCAGAGTACTTGACTGAACAAAGTCTTCTTCGTTACATAACCTTTCTTTAATTCTTCAGTAAACGTTTCGATGGCCATATGTCGCCTTCATCAGTACTTTGTTCAATATTAATCATGAGGACCGATGAAGGCGACAGATGGTCGTCGAAACTTTTGCTGAAGAATTAAAGAAAGGTCATGTAACGAAGAGGACTTTGCTTAATTCATCTACCAACCTAATGAGAGTACTAGTATTAACGGAAGAGAACTTGACATATGAAAAAATAAATTGAATAAAAAACACGGAACCAAAAGTATTGTTAGATTACTTTCTTTACAGTCTATCTAAAACAGTCCAAAGGCAGTGCTTTTTTGCTATTCCATTTTGAAATTCATCATTATTATCTAAATTACTTTGCTCAATGATGCCATAAAAAGTGCAAGACATTTGATTGAATGTCGACTTAGTAGTGTTGGCCGGTAAACGACTTCATGTACTTGACAACATTAATATGCAAATTCAATCCTGATTTCAATCCTGATTTTATTCAATTATATTCTACGTTACATTATGTTCTGTTTATGTTATACAGTTGTTTTACTTATTTGATCGTTTGATTTCATATATGTTACTTATGTATCAATTGGTAATCAGCCTTACTTTTGTAATTTTGACTTAGTTGATGTGTGAGACTTATGTTTGGCTGTCTTCCTCAAGGGTACATTAAAAAGCACCGTCGGGTGAAATAATATATCACCCATGGAAAGAAGAACAAACAAAACGTTCTATATAAAAGCAGATTTAAACTCAAATTTTACCTGCAATAACATTCACACACAGGTGTTCTTTTACCCTCTCTTAGGCACTTACCTTATCTTCATATGTGCCAGCAGCACAGGGCAAGCTCTTTGCATCGTTTGGCCGTGCTAAGTAGTAGTCGAAAAATGTCGGGTTCTGTGGACAGCCCTGGTCAGCAAAGTCCGAGAGTGTGTCCGCCACGTTGTAGACTATCTCATCTTTGTCCAGGTACACCTTACCACTTTGTGTCCCTACCATTACCACAGCATCGTCCTGGAGGTACCCAATCACTATCAGTTTCTCCGGTGGGTTGACATATCCAAAGCTACATTCCAAGAGTCTAAAACGAGCCATGTCGCTTGATCCTCCCTTCCACGGGGTGAATCTCTCCCCGTTTGAACCCACTGCCAAGGTGGTTTTGCGGTATTCTTGGAAGAACGCTTTCAGCTTCTTGGGGCTTTTGTATGCCAAACAGCTCAAGTCCTTCTTGAGTTTTGCTTCTTTGCTTTTGTATGCCAAACAGCTCAAGTCCTTCTTGAGTTTTGCTTCTTTGGTTTCGATCGATCTTGTAATTTCTGTCTGTTGGATGCTGTTCCATAAAGCACTTTGCAGTCCAATGTCGTACATGTACATTGCGGGTCTGTCCTTACATAACATTTGGTGAAGCAAGGTACCAAACACGTCGACGTCCAAAAGACGCCCACGACATAGCTGTCGGCCAAAGTCCATCAGACAGTGTCGGATGTAGTCGTTTCCTTGGTCGCACCACGAGATTGACTTACTCACGATTTCTGTCCGTGTTCTTACGTTCAGGGCTATACCTTCTGGCTGCTTAGTGACCGGGTTTGTCAGGACATACACCTCAAAAGTCGACTTCGTACCTGTGACCCCGCGCCCGATAGGAACTACATCGCGCGGTTTCAGTGCCGTCTCCATGTTTCCTGGTAAACAGTCACAATACTGACAAATTCGACTTCGGTCTCTAAAATGGTTTCTGTTTTCCACTACTCACGAGACTCCAGTCCATTGGGGGAAATTTTCACCCTCGTGCAATGTTTGCCGTACGGAAGGTCCACCGGGAAACGCAATGTCAATGATCCTACTAGAATCCTTCCCGAAGCCGGGATTGAAGCTCAAACATTTTCAATGAAAGGTGAAAACCTTTTTCTGGGTGCGTCACAAATATGGCGGCCGACAAACAGGTTTTTATCCTTAGTAATGCCACGTCACAAAATGCCACGTCATGGCCACTTATGAGGGTCAGTATGGGGGGTCCTGACAACGATTTACGCTGAATTCAGGAGAACCCCCTACGTATTACGCTAAATCAAGGAAGGCAATTACGCTAAATTTCGTCACCACGCTACGATTTACGTAGATAAGATGGTTTTCCCTACGAATTACGGGAAATAAAATAGGCTGCCTACGCCTTACGTAAAAGAGCATGCAGACCCTCACTTATCGTTAGGTCATTCATGTTATGTTTATTGTCTGCGTTCTGTTGTCTGGGCGTTCCCATAATGCCTTTGGAAAGAAAATGGGAAAGACCAAAAAAGAAACATTGGTCGTATCTGGTTGCGTACTAGTCACTTCCTGTTGCGCAGTTTTGTGATTATACCCCCCTCATCACATGTAGCGAAAATCGATCGCCGGACGACGAGTCTGTGAGCTCTAAATTACGAGGAGGCATAACCTTAATGCCGACGAAGAAATGGCAGAGTTCCCCCCTTCCGGTCAGGGTCATGCCTCCTCGTAATTTAGAGCTCGCAGACTCGTCGTCCGATCGATTTTCGCAACATGTGATGAGGGGGGTATAAGGCTTACTTCCACTCACTCTTATAGATTAACAATACTAAATAATCCGCTAGGGGGCACTGACTCTCGATTTTCAACATGGGCCAGGTTCTCTCAATGCGATCACCAGTCTCTACGCCTCGATAAAAGCCAAATTATATAGGAAATGCAATTTTTACCTTCGTCAGAATGGCGAGGTTATGTTTTAGGTGTGTACGTCTGTTAACAGTAGCCTTGAACGGATCCTGATGATATTTGGTAGGGGGGTAAGGGTCGGGAAAACGAAGGTCAAATTCGATAATGGGCCCCCTAGCGGCTTCCTAAGGTACTGCAGCGGAACTTTTGATATCTCGTGTTCTGGACATGCTGTGGTCGTGATTTTTGAGTGGTAGATAGCCTTTGGGGCAGAGAGTAAGTGCTATGAGTTTGGACCCCCTAGCAACCTTTTGGAACTGCAGGCGCCCATTTCCTTTCAAACTTTGGACGAAAATAACTCGAGAAGGTATTGACGGATCGTCATGATTTTTTTTATGTAGATAGCTTAAGTAATGACTTACATGATGAAATACTAATTATGCAAATCAACAGCTGATTTGCATGATTAACGAGGAAAGTTTATAAATCCACTGCATTCCTTGATATGACATTCAATCTTCTCACATATACAGCTGACAAAGAGAGAAATGTTAGTAGATATTATCATATAGCCAGATGGAGTTGGCCAATCAGAGGCCCCCATTTCCCATGGGTTATCAGGCCGTAACCTCAAAAGTGGTCAGTTATTAGAATAACCGACCACTTTTTGGACCGCACCATTATACAGGGGACAGTCATGATTTTTTTTGTACGGTTGTTTGTGTGTAAACCACGCATAACTGTCAAAAATATTATGATTGATTGGTTATGTTAATTGGGGCTCCACATGGGGAATATATCGATACTTGAAAAGGAATTATGCTGATTTTACACATTTTCATTATTGCTTTCTAACGTGATGAAGCCAGTACCTTCCTAAATCACTTTGTATATACGTACTTTGTCGTGCCCAAGTGAAAAGGCTCTGCATGGGGGGTACCAGGACTCCACTTAATAGTTTGTATTGCAAATAAGCCACATGTTGATGCTGATATGCTATCTCACAAACAGATGATTAGTTGAAATTATTAGTTAAATGATGATGATGAAATGGTTTAATGGTTTGTATTATATATACACACTATTGTACAATATATATATTGCAAATGTATTTTTATGTAATGTATTAAAGTGTTTATTTGTTATAAAGGAATTTGTGTGAAACAACTGTCAGTTGGATAGGCTATATGATAATAACGTTAATGCCCCGCCTTATCCTCGGTGTATATGGTGAGATAATCCCTGGTCAGGTGCGATAACCACCTCATAAACCACCTCGTTCGCTACGCTCACTCGGTGGTTTATTCGGTGGTTATCGCACCTGACCAGGGATTATCTCACCATATACACCTCGGGGCGGGGCATTAACCCTTTATTAATGACGACCTAATTTGCATAATCAATGGGAAAATGTGAATACGTTGACGGATCATCATGATTCTTTGTATGTATATAGCCTAAGTAAACGATTACATGATGGCATACGAATTATGCAAACTAACAGCTAATTTGCATAGTTAATGAGGAAAGTTTATAGATCCACAGCCTTCCATGATAGGACTTTCAAACTTGTCACATATGCAGCTGAGAAAGAGGGCAGAGAGTTGGAGGTGTATGTTCGGGTCCCCTAGCGCCTTTTTTTAAACTCCAGGAGCCGGTTTACGTTTCTTTGAAAGATAATAAGCCAAGAAGGGATGAACAGATCATCATGATTTTTGGTATGCTGATAGCATAAGCAATGCTTGATACAATTTCATATCAATTATGTAAATAAGGGTCTAATTTGCATAATTAATGACGTATTCTTATATAACCACCCCTTTCCATGAAGAGGATTACTTAAGAAAGGAATGTTGGTAATTTATTAGGGTCGTCCACCATATGGGAGGTGTATGACCTTACTCCTCTAGAGTATCAGGTTGCTCACAGCACTGACTGTTATTATGTTAACGTTAGGAAAGTTCAATTTGCTGTCATGGTTCGAACGTTCACGGATTCGCTGCTCCTTTTTCTCAGAATTTAGGGGAAAATTGTATCTCGGCTCTAGACTACCAAAATGAAATCGTCTGAGCACGAGCTTTTGGTTGCAGTCTTACACTGATAGAGGTGAGGGTTGAAGTCTAAGAAAGTGACTTTATCAAATAACATATAAAATAAAATAGTAACATATTTATGCCTACAGACATCATTCTACATAATAAACCTGGTTTATTTGGCGAAAGTATTTGTTCGTGGAACTCTAGTTCTTTATGTAAATAACATTGTAAATACAGTGCGACACATACATTTATAATGCACCAAAGGATATGTCTGCGTGTACTAGTAGATCAGGCGCATGGAACAGTAGCTATGTATATATAGATGTCATTCTCTGTATCTTGTACAATTGTTATGCAATAAAGTTAATATCTATAACCAAAGAAAGTGTCTGCATGTAATGTATTGTAAACAACATATTGTAACACACACATATATGGAACGTTATATGTAACCAAATGATATTTCTGCATGAATTCAACATTTAACACAAGTATAACCAAAGAATATGTCTCCACTAATATATCATATTGCAAACAGTGTAACAAATGCATACGGGATATGTCTGTATGAATATATTGTAAATAAAGTGCGACACACACATATCTAAAAAAAGAATATGTCTGTACACTGTATGTATATAACATATTGTAAATATAGTTCATGCGTATAGCGTCATATAACCAAAGAATATGTCTACATGTATACAACATTGAAAACGGAAATGAGCATTAAACCCTTGGTAAATAACACTGGGTAAATAAAGTGCAAGTTGCATAACTGTGTTTCAATGGTTCATAAGTTGATATCAAAATATATCAAATATATGCAAATGCGATTTGGGTTGGCCACTAATATGATACAATCAGCAAGACCGTAACGGCCTTCAAATGAACGGTACTGTATAATTAAAAAACTTTCAAGTCAACCCCAAACGCCAGTGCTTCCACCACGTCATACTATTGCCACCTTGCGACATATATTGACTTTGCAGTAATATACCTGTAGAATTTGCAGTGGTAGCGTCTATTGCATAAAAATAGGAGGTTAATATAATTTATCTAACCTCTTAACATAAACTTAGATGTTGATGTTTTACCGACTCATGACAGAAAAAAATAATCCTTTCCTTGAATTTCCAAATACGTACTGTAGTATGTGATAGAAGTGAAGTCTGCCATCTCTGACTATGTTTTTGCTACGTTCGAACACCCCCTCTTCAGGCGGAAGATTCCAAGATGGCGACGCCCATGTGCTGAACAAACCTGTTTTGTTTGCGTAATGCTGTGTTGTGTAAGTAAAAAGATGACTTAGCAGTTCTACCCTGGCTGTTACAAGTCTAGACCTTGATTGTTTACACGAAATGGCAGCTACGCAGTCACAGTGAGGTATGTTCTGTGCTATTCTATTTTCGATGTAACAAAAATAATCCATGCTATCAAACACGTAGATAATTGCACAAATTATGTTCACTAAAACGTAACGTTATAACGTTATTTTACGCGAAAATTTCAGTGACTAAGATATTATTATTATACATCACTATCGTTTTCTACGACATTTGCTTGATTTTATGTTTACTGTGCATGTCATCTGTGCGTGAAATTGTCTTACAATACGTTGTTGCAATATATGATATTTTTCAATTTCAGACACTGAATTATGATAAAACCATGGAGGTTTTGATAAAGCATATGTTATGAATTATTACTGTTTATGTGGCAAGTATACAAAAGTAACGGGTTCCGCACTGGTGTTCCAGTGCTGAATCAATGGGTCGAATCGGCCTCAGCACTGGTTTTCCAGTGCTGAAGAAACGTCAGCACTGGTTTTCCAGTGCTGAAGAAAGGGTTTACGGAAAAGGCTGGCCTGTCTACCTGGGCTGTCTACCTGGGCTGTCTACCTGGGCTGGCTATCACGTCAGGCTACTTGGACCTACGAAAGCCCATTGGGACAAAAGCTGTTTTAGCAGTAGGGGTTGTTTGTGCTCAAAAAAGAAGCTATGTATGAAGCTATTGTGTGTGTTACATAACCTAGAGGTTTTGGGTTCAAATCAGTTGATATGCCACCGATCTTGTGCCCTTTGGAAAGGCTCTTAAAACGACTTATCGGGCTGATTGTATTAGTCCTAAGACTGGTGGCTAGTTGGTCAAAGGCGTCCAGGAGCCGTTCTTTAGTGGCTGTCAGGGTCCAGGTTTCTGCACCATGCAGTCGGGACCGACAATTGAATTGTGAGGAACTTAAAATAAGCGTTGCTAAAGTGCAAGGATCTGGAACTGGAGCCATTTGGTGCTAACTCAGGTGACCTAAATACGACATCAATCACTCCAGGTGTGGCCATAGGACTTAAGGTTTTGAACCACTTACGCTGGCAAGGAAGGACCACTCGTCTTGTCCGTAAGTGTGGTGTTTTTTTTTCCCTATCTGAGGGACGGCCCTTACCTAAGCTAGGCACTCTTTTCTCTACCCTAGTGAAGGGAGGAAAGTCGTTTTAAGAGCCCTTCCCAAGCGCACAAGATTGGTGGCATATCAACTGATTCGAACCCAGAACCTCTGGGTTATGCAAAACTACGAAAACCTCTCCCTCCTTTTTCAGCACTGGAACCCAGTGCTGAAGATGGCGTCAGCACTGGATTTCCAGTGCTGAATGTTCGTCAGCACTGGAAATCCAGTGCTGACGCGCTCTCAGCACTCGAAACGCCGGCTTCAGCACTGGAAACCGAGTGCTGACGAACATTCAGCACTGGATTTCCAGTGCTGACGAACATTCAGTACTGGAAAACGAGTGCTGACGAATATTCAGCACTGGAAACCGAGTGCTGAGAGATCGGGAGAGATATATAACTGTTACAGTAATTTGGAATTACGATACGTCCTTTGCTCTACTACTAAAACTTAAGACATTGCTGGATTATAAACGTCACCTATGGCAGACCTCATCCTTTTGGAAGTTCAGTGGCGCCTCTTCAACGACAACGACAACAACAACGAGGAGGCTGCGGCTATATCTATCACAATCATACAATAAAGTTGCTTATTGTTATAATGATAGCTATCCCTTAAACACCTCTTACACATATACATATATCTACCTTTCAATTACACATGTACAACGAATAAAATACACAACTTTACACGAAGTTTTCTTTGCACAAAGTAACTTTAATCAAATTTGCGTCCTTTTACTGGTACCGCTATCAGTACTTTATAAAAAAAATGTGCAATAAAGGTCTTCATTCATTCATTCATTTTATAAATGATATATATCCCTTATACAGTATACATATATTCAATTACATAACGAATGGATAGCACAACTACAATTTTCTTTGCACGAAATAACTTATCTTTCCTTCGAATTTACGTCTTGTACCTTAGACTCTCGGCACTGGGAGATTCCAGTGCTGGATTAGGACGTAAGCACTGGTTCGCACATCGTTCCAGTCCTTAAAAGACGTCAGTACTCGTTTTCCAGTGCTGAAGATTTCATAGCACTGGTTTTCCAGTGCTGAAGTGTCCCCGAGCACTGGTAAATCCAGTGCGGAAGGCGAGGTTTTTGTATATCAGCACTCGGTTCCAGTGCTGACGGCAGTTTCAGCACTGGGTAACCAGTGCTGAATGACCTTTGACCTGACCCGGCCCCGATATCCCCGGATTTCAGCACTGGTGACCGAGTGCTGGCGGCAGTTCAGCACTGGAAAACGAGTGCTGACAGAAGTTCAGCACTGGAAAACGAGTGCTAAAAGAAATTCAGCACTGGAAAACCAGTGCTGAGGGAGTTTCAGCACTCGAACAAGGCCGATCAGCACTGGAAAACGAGTGCTGAAAGAATTTCAGCACTGGAAAACCAGTGCTGAGGCCGTTCAGACAATTGATTCAGCACTGGAACACCAGTGCGGAAGGCGAGGTTTTCGTAGACTTGCCTGGGTTATGTAACATACACAGCTCATTCAAACACAGCTGTTTCACAAACAGCCCCTTCAAACACAGCTGCTTCACAAACAGCTCCTTCACACACCACCACTTCACACAGATCATTCACATAATAACACACAGATCATTCAGACACAGATTCTTCACTGAGCACAAACAACAACCCCTACTGCTAAAACAGCTTTTGTCGCAATGGGCTTTCGTAGGTCCAAGTAGCCTGACGTGATAGCCAGGCAGGGTAGACAGCCCAGGTAGACAGCCCAGGTAGACAGCCCAGCCTTTTCCGTAAACCCCTGAAGAAACGTCAGCACTGGTTTTCCAGTGCTGAACGGCCTTGTTGCAGTGCTGAAGCTCCCTCAGCACTGGAATTCCAGTGCTGAACTTTTCCGAGCACTGGTTTTCCAGTGCTGAACTTTTCCGAGCACTTGGGTTTTCCAGTGCTGAACTTTTCCGAGCACTGGTTTTCCAGTGCTGAACTGCTGTCAGCACTCGGGTACCGGTGCTGAACTCGCGGCGGAGAGGCGGAGAGCCAGTTCAAAGGTCATTCAGCACTGGTTACCCAGTGCTGAAACCGGCGTCAGCACTGGAACCGAGTGCTGATATACAAAAGTAACGGGTTCCGCACTGGATTTTCCAGTGCTCGGGAACTTTTGCTCGTGCTCGGGAAAAAACTTCAGCTCTGGGCTTCCAGTGCTGACGATTATTCAGCACTGGAACGTTCCTGGGTGCTGAACGTAATATTCATTCGTCACGTACTCTCATGTCCCTAATAAACGTACCGGGACGTTTATTTTTTTCAGCCTCACAATCCACCCGGTACGTTCTTATTTTGGACGGTACGTTTATTTTTTTTCTGAAAATTGGGGCTTTGCTAAGCAAGGACCCTCAAAGAATTGAAGTTTTGGGGGTTTCTGCCCATATTTCCGCGGTATTTTTGCTCAAAATTCACTATTTGTCGGGCGAAACAGTGCGGATTTCCCCGCGCTTTGACCGCTACGTACGCGGTACACTTTCGGTGATTTCGTTCCATCTCGCTATGACGCTACGAAGCAAATGTTGTTCTTGGGGGAAAATAAGACACCACACTGACGTTTTGAAATACAATTTTTACATAAATAACTTTTAGTTTTAATTTAGTAGTAGTTTACAGTCTCTGTTTACATCGTAAACCAGCACCTTGCACGAGGAATTTCCGGTCTTGTGGTTCCATGCTCTTTCGTCAGCGAGGCGGAAGAGTGATTGATCGTTCACATAATAAATGCTGGACGTAAAAATAACAACTATAACTTCGTTTCCCTTGTAATATGAGTTTTGACGCCGCATATCCTCCAAAACGGCAGGAATTCGTCGGTAAAAACAGCAAGTTCATAATCATTTCTAAGCTTCAAACCGCCACAAACACTTTCCTCTGTAGTTGCATGTGCCATTATGCCGAGATGGTCACGTCGAAATAAACTTTTTCTACGTAGGCTTATTTCTCTGGCAAAAATCAGCCTTAGTCTAGTTTTCACATAAATAACTTTCATGTAATAGATTTTAATCGTTTTTATACCGTAATCACTGTATTTCTTACTACACATGAGAATTCTTGTTGCGACATTTTACCTTGGAAAAAATGGAGTCGCCCACTGACCCCTAATGACCTTGTTTATTTGCTGCTGACGCCATCTTGGAAAATATGCGAAGATGGTGATTTCCATTTTTGGCCCGCGGAATACGAAAATTGGGACAGCGTACATGCATTTCAAGAACCTAAAACATCAGATACATGAACGGACGGTCTATTTGTAAAATCTGTCCATATAGTCTTCCAGTTTGCACATGTAGAGAAGGGTAGAGTGCAAAGAGTCTGAGACGAGAAAAAACGCCGCGTGAATTCAACACCACTTTGGTGGAAAAACTTCGCCTAAAATCACATAATTTTGTATAATGTTTCTTTATTCAACGTTTCCTTCGTAAATCATCCAATTTGAGCCGCTACATTTTGCTGATGTAGTGCAGAAATTGTGAACCCCGCCAGTCGCGCCGGTGACCGCTATCGGCAGTGTTGGCATAGCGGCCGGACCGAAAATCGTCTGGCCGCGACCGCATTCGACAGGTGACCGCTATAGACTATTTCTTAATGCTTAGGTCAATGGAAAAAATCAAAGGGACCGACGAAAACTGACCGAAATGGCCAAGTGGCCCCTATACTCAGGTGACTCATAAGGCAGGTTTCACTTTACCTTTTATTACAAAATGGAGAAAATATCATAATTCGAACAAGATATCTGTTATAGTTCTTCAGCTCATTATTTATACAACTGATGTGGTTCTTCAAGGAGGTTAAAGAAAGTGATTCTTTAACCTCCTTGGGTTCTTTAACATAGATAAATAAAAAGAACCTACCTGCTTATCATCTTCTTTTCTTTGGACAGAAGTAGCATGGACACAGTTTAATACTTGTCAATTTGGTAATTTTCCGGGGGGTATGTTTATTCCGGGGGGTATGTTTATTAGATATTGAGGATTTGTCCGGGGGGTATGTTTATTCCGGAAGGTATGTTTATTAGGGACATGAGAGTAAGCATGCGTCCGTACGGCTGAGTTATTTCCTTTCGACTTGTTACCTTGTTTGGCAGAGATTGACATTACACATGACATTGACAACAACAGTTTTATTTCATGAAATGACGGCGGCTCAGCACTGGACTTCCAGTGCTGACGGCGGCTCAGCACTGGACTTCCAGTGCTGACGACCACTTCAGCACTGGTGTTCCAGTGCTGACAGAGGAGACCGTTACTTTTGTATATTTGCGTTTATGTGTCCGTACAGTCATTTACTAAGATATTGAACTTAATGGCTGCATATATACTCAACAAACATAACGTGTAAACGTATTGTGACTAAATTATAGTGATCAGGGGAGGGGGCAGCAAGGTAATTAAGTAAGGTAAACAGGTTTCAAGTTCAACATTGTTGTGGGGTCGTGTGGCATAACGGCAGTGTTTGGCTCAGAACCAAGAGGTCCCAGGTTCGAATCCTGTTGTCATATAACGTTAGTGGGAAACCTGATTCGAGCCAGTGCAGTAATCGCTACCGATCCGGCCGCGGCCTGCCACATGCGTCCCCGCAATGTACACCTGCTTATATACAATATTATTAAGTTGGGTGCCAGCTGGATCGTCAGGCGGGTGTGTATTGTGGGGGCACGTGTGGCACTGGGGATCGGAAGTGAACCCTTCCGGCGCAGTCTCGAATCTGTGTTGAACTTTCCTCAATCCATCAAGGTGTTACTTGCAGGGTTCTAGCCAGGATTTCATTTTACAATGCCATGCCAGTGGGAATGGCAGTGGGAATGGCATGGTAGTGAAGCGAACAATCAGTGCAGGTACACTTGGGAGAAAAGTATTTCGAGCCCTGTATATAAAAATTGTTTGTACTAGAAAAAACATTCCCATGGTCATTAGCCAAATTGTATTATGCCGAGTCACTGTTTGAATGTACACCAGGTCTGCAAGAGTGGAATTTTCCCACCATAGATAACCTCTAACATTAGAGACATACCACTTAAACTAACAAGGAGGGTTGTTAAAGAGTTGATTAAATCTATTTTCAGGAGGTGCAGTTTCTTGCTATGGTTTAAAGGTTTGCTTAAATGTGAATGTAGCAGTTTTAAAAATTTTATTTTGTTCTCATCTTACTTATATTGTATGTAACAATAACATCACTATGAATTTTTTTATCATTTATTTTTCTCTAATAGATTTGTTTGCTGTGATGATTTTAGGATAAGTCACCACCATGAAAACTGCGAACATAAAACTACCGCAAGTATTCCAAGATTTACAGTAACAAGTGCTTAAATTAAATCCTCTAAGTATTAATAATTGTTTCCATTTGTATTCAAAACAGGTGTGTGTATATATTACCTCCTGAGGACAGTGCATAAGTGCCACCATGCAGCTGCCTACATACTGCAGCCCCAACAGCTCCCTAACCCCAGTGTGGGTGGACCAGGGTCTGTCCGTATGTTTCACCGAGACCCTCATCCCTTCAATCCTCCAAGGATTCATCCTGATTTGCGGAGGAATACAGGGCCTCTTTCTCATGAAGTACTCCACCGTTATAGAACCAAAATACATCCCGAAAAGCGCCTTGTACAAGATACAGATCGCGTTACACGTGCTGCTTGTCGTCCAAGCGATCGTACGGTTGGTCCTACACGTGACACTCGGAGCGAAGACGTTCTACGGATACATGGTCCTCTACACGTGCTTGTACGCGGTGTCGTGGTGGATGGTGATGATTCTGATGGGGGCGGAGAGGAAGCGGGAGATCTTGACGAGGTCGTCGCGGGGTCACGGTGCGGTCCTGCTGCTGTTCTGGGCGCTGGCGTTCCTTCTGGAGAACCTGGCGCTCGTGTCGTGGAACAGCGAAGAGTGGTGGTGGGAGATACGCACCGTAGATCAGAAGGTAGGTGTACATTTTAAGACAACAGATCTATTTGTGAAATAATGTAGTAGGGGTTTTGGGCGGGCAACGGTACAGAAACTTCAGATGCAGGTACAGTCCAGGTCCAGAGGATCAGGTCCAGGCCCAAAACCTGAACCTGGACCTAACTGTTTGTAAACGCTTGTGACTGTGAGTTAGCAATACTCAAAACAATGGTCACTACGTATGGAAGCTGTTCGGTGGAGTATCCGACTTCTGCTGGTGTTTTGAAGTCTAAATTATGTCATCATCATCATATCTAATCCATGTAAACAACACTTACTGCCTCTGGTAACTTACAAGTAAAACTTTGTGTTATACAGCAAGTTATCACCTGATTTCACAGGAACTTTCTTATATCGAACATCAGTGCTCAAAATACCACCTGCATATGCAGGTAGGTGCAAGTAAAATTGGAGCTGTGCAGGTATTTCTAGTGTCTACCTGCACCTAACCTGCACTTGTCTATGTACTGGGTTTTATACATAAATGTTCTATAATGTAGCTGTATATGGATTGTTACTAGCTGCATTGAGTGTTACCACTTACAAAGTATAAAAGAAGAATATCAATTATGGTTCCTGAACAATTTTAGTATGATGCATGCATACAGTTGTACTTCCTAAATTCAGAGTGGTGCAGGTAAAATTTGTCTGGTGCAGGTCATTTTCAATGTTACCTGCACTGGTGCAGGACTATGCAGAAAAAAGTATTTCGAGCCCTGAACATTATGGAACCAGGCTAGGTATGACATAAAGTGACTTACAAATGTACTAACCTGCTGAAACTATTCCTGTATGTTTCAGGTGGAGTTTGGCACCTGGGTGGTGCGTTACAGCTGCACCCTGCTGCTGTTCCTGCTGGGCCTGTGTGCACCTGGCCGGCCCCACAAGCCTTACATGAACATCATTAATGAGGACAGGGACGTGGAACAGGCTGAGGTACCATAAATGTGGAAATTGTTGTGATAGCTTACTAGTAATGCTATGCAGTTTTCCCAGGGCAGAGAGTAACGGGAGGTGCCCCAACACGGTACGCTTTTTCTTGCGCTCAAACTCATGGCGCTCCATCGCTAGTTGCCTGAGAGTGGTCAAATTTTGATGACTGAATTTTTTACACATAGATTTGAACAACATACTTGAATAAGAAATGCATTCATGTGGTTCGTGAACCTTTCGCGCTGCATGTTACAAGCGGCAAACACTGTGAGACAATTTCGTGTATGTAACCTTCCAATTTTGTGCTACGCTGAACAGTGTGCCTAACTCGGTACGCTTTTTTTTACAATTTGCTCTCTTCAGAAGTAAGTGGTAAATTTAAGTACACAGAAAAAAATCAATAATATGATATTTTAGCTTTCTTTTGACAGTAAAATCGTGACTGTATGTACTTCTTGTCTCACATGAGGAAGGCTGTATCTCGAACAATCCAGCTCATGTTTTTACGGGCAATGGGTTGAATGCACTGATTGTGAATGCCCGACAAAAAAACCATTACGAAAAAAAGACACCGCTAACATCAACAAAACTCGGTCTGATTATATGAAAATATCATCTACATCTCTCTATCAAGTCTTATTTTCATAGACAGCACGAATCATTTGTTACACTCAAATAAATCTTTGGAGCGTACTCTAGTCTGTCACCTTCACGGCCACACTCCCTTGGGAGTACAATAGTGGCAATGTTTATGTCGCTTCCTTTTGGTTGCTTTTCTACTCAACAGACATTTGAAGACCCATATTCATAGTGTTTTATGGAGCTTTATTTGCGTGTATCATGGCAGTTGTGTGACTGATTGAATAAGTTCGTATAGTTAGCGACACGAGCCGCCAATACGCAGAGGCCGGTGACCGCAGTGATTCAGCACTGTCAACATTACTGTTAGAATTCTGTTTTTTTTTTAAAACATGAAGTAAATATGTTAAAGTATACTTGGAATGCAAATTAAAGCTGTGTGCATGGACTTGGTTTATTTACCTTTGTAATCAGCATAGTCAGTGGCAACAAACACGGTGTACTTATGGATAATAAGATCAGCAAAAAATCCGTTCCGTCTTACGACGGGGACCGTCTTAGGGCGGCCCCCGTTAAGTGCTTTAAGTTTGGGCCCACTAGTGGCTGGTTTGGAACTGCAGGGGCCAATTTTATTTCACTATTTGGATGAGAATATCTAAAGAACATTTTGACAGATGGTCATGATTTTTTGGAGTGTATATAGCAAAACTGATGATGCACACAGTAAGATATTGAAGATACTAATTATGCTTATTAATAGCTAATTAATTATTTTGCAGAATCAATGAAGGAAATTTATAAATCCACAGCATTCTGTGATAGGACTCTCAATCTTGTCACATATGTATCTGAGAGAGAGAGGAATATCAATAGATGTCAATCATGCAAATTATGCAGACCTCATCTGCATAATAAAGGACAAATTTGGGAATCAAATACTTGTGGCTTGCAAATCTTAGTAAAGGTTGACATTGTTAGACTTAAATTATGCAAATCATGGAGCTGCTACAATAGCCTTCTTTGCTAAGATAATACTTTCATACTTTGAAGAATTTGTGTTTATTTGAGACAATTTATGGAAATGAGGATCTTATTTGCATAGCTAATAGGAAATGCTTATGATACACTGGAAAAGGTTAATATCATTTGGCAAAGGTATGAGGTTACGGAACTCTTTTTTTTTGTCATTCCTTCCTGATTTTACTGGATAAGACTCAAAAGATTCTGTGGTCACATATTACATGTATAATGTATGTTACTGAAGGAAATCCTGGTTGTGTGTTGTTTTCTGTTCTAATGTTAATGTTGTTGTTGTTGTTCCTTCCAGCCGTTATTGGACGAGCTTACGACAGAGTCGCAAGGTTCGACATTCCGCGGTTTCATCCGGAAGTGTAAGATGCTGTGGCCGTACATGTGGCCGAAGGGAAGCCTGGCGCTCCAGCTGCGTGTCGTGTTCTGTTTCCTTCTCCTTGCTGCGGGAAGGGGCATCAACGTGCTGGTGCCTATCTACTACAAGATCATTGGTGAGTTGCCAGTGCAAAACCATAAATTATTATATAAATATATAACTTGAATGTACAAATGTACAACTAGAAACTGAGAAAGGCAACATTTTTGCAGAATGTTTTCCCTCTAGCCTTGTGTTATGAAAGCCAGCCCATGTAGACAGCCCAGGTAGCCAGGCATGGGGCACAGCCCAGCCTTTTCTGTAAACCCTTTCTACAAGGAGGAAGAAAGAAAAAGACCACACCAGCGAAAACAATGTGTTTTCTCCTTTGGGAAAGCATAATAAACTGTTGAAAAATTGTACATAGCATGTCACAATCAGTGAAAGAATAGCTCTTCAGTGAGAAAAACTGGATCAATATCATCCTCTCTTTTCCTTGGGGCTACATTTGGACATTTCGAAAAAGATGGATTTAGAGAAAAGTATGCTTTGAAATACAGAAAATAACTTTCCAAAAGCATTAGATTTTACCACCAATGTTTGAGTACTTTTACATTTTCCTTCTTCATGTATCCCAGTACCACTTCCCACTGCCAGGTGGCACTGCAGTGGGAAGGATGAGGTCCCAAACATGACTAAGATCAAACATGTATCCCCCTCCATGCAGTCTAACCCCATAACTAATGCAAATTTTGTGCCAAACATCTAGCTTAGCATGCTGAAAGTTAATACATTTTGTGAAACTTCTAATACCCACAGTGAACCGTCTGTCCAAGGCAGAGTTCCCCTGGGATGACATCCTATTGTACACATTCTGGAAGTTCCTACAAGGGGGAGGGGCAGGTAAGATCAACTTGTTGTTGTTGTTGTTGTTTTCGTGCGTAAAGTTTTTTTTATCTACCACATAGCCTTAAGTTTGAGTAGTCTGGTTTTTCCAATATTCATTCAGTACTTCATTATGTCAAGTTGAGACTTTGAAAGTTTGATAATATCCCACACAAAATAGCTAATTTGCATGTAAAATATTCCTGTTTTGTGTAAAATTTGGTGCATAGCCATGGGGAGTGAAACATAACAATG
Organism: Branchiostoma floridae x Branchiostoma belcheri; assembly: GCA_019207045.1. Lineage (NCBI taxonomy): Eukaryota > Metazoa > Chordata > Leptocardii > Amphioxiformes > Branchiostomatidae > Branchiostoma > Branchiostoma floridae x Branchiostoma belcheri. The sequence continues at coordinate 17,883,983 of CM033034.1, forward strand.
GGGAGTAAACATAATCATGGGAGTGAAATATTTTGTAATTGATTGCAAATTTTTATTTTATTGTTACCTCTTTTAGGTACTGCTGGACTGCTGAATGGACTTCGTACTTTCCTGTGGATCCTGGTACAACAGTACACCAACCGTACCATGTCTGTACGACTCTTCAAACATCTGCACCAGTTAGTAATACTTATTACATCTTGTACATTGTGGTAGCTTAGAAAAAGACGATATCAGAAATAGCCAGAGACTTAAAAGTCTTTTCAGAGATTTGTTTTGTACTCCTCTTCATGAATTCATCCATACATTTGTTCATTCATATATAAAACATTAAATACAACATCATTCATTCATTTCTTCATACTATTAGGTTCATTTGCTTCATACATGTATAACTTTAGTGCACAGCAATTGTACAAGGTACAAAGTATGGGATCTACATAACTACAGTTCTATAGCTTAACTTAAGGCTTATCTAACTAACAGGAGTCATAGTATGGGATAAGGTTTCTTACAATCATTGGAGGCTTTTACAATCATTGGAGGAATTTGTAATGTCAACATTCTTTACATGTGCATGTACAGCCATTATTTTTTGGCAATGCCCAAGGGAATGTTCCATTTCTTGTAGTATCACTGATGTATGTGTTTCCCCAGGTTGTCTCTGAGGTGGCATCTGACCAGGAAAACAGGGGAGGTTCTGCGAGTCATGGACAGGGGGACACAGAGTGTCAATAACCTGCTCAAGTAAGGGACCAATCATTACTACTTAAGGGATCAAAGCAATCTGTGATATCACAGTGCACCAATTTTTTCTTTGTATTGCATTGTAAACCACCTAATAGCATAATACAAAGCTTGGGGAAAAATGTTCGCAGTGGGTTTGATTTTGTGGTGAAGTGGCTACCGCAAAAACTTTATGTTCCCGGTTTTCTTGGTGGCCACTTCACCATGAAATTAAAACCACCGCAAACATTTTTCCATGGCATTAAGAGACTACAGTGCATGATGCTACCGCAAAGTTAAAACCACTGTGAACAGTCATTTTTCTCGCTACCGCGAAATTAAATCCTAGCAAACTTAAATGCATTTACAATACTTCCTGGTCTACAACCCTAACAACAAGCTGAAATCAACAACAAGCATATATCAACATATCATGAATTCGGGAAGTCTTTTTTAAGTATCTTCAATAGTATTTTGAACCTTTATCTTATTTGGAGTATTTTTTGTTTGTTTTTGCAGTTATATCCTGTTCAGTATTGCCCCTACCATTGTGGATATCATCATCGCCATCATTTACTTCACTGGAGCTTTTAACATCTACTTTGGTCTCATTGTCTTCGTCTGTATGGCACTGTATTTGGGTAAGTAAAGGATAGATAGAATACAGGTATAAAGACCTTGTAGGAAAGGCTTGATTTCCCATAGCCATTTTGAGGCAGTAGGGGCAGCAAGTTGTTATCCGCTGTGTCTATAGCCGGGGTCAAAACCGGTCGTACGTGTTTTCTGTTGAACTTCGTACGTTTTCTTGGGAGGCCACGCCCGCCGCATTTCTCTGAAAATGTGGGGAATTACTGGAAAGATCAGGGTGGGAGTATGTCAGCACACATCACTGTAGAGGGCACACGTGTGGCCTGTACTGACTCATACAGGGGATGAATCCGCAGCCCAAAGAAAGAGAAAGTTCTGCATACACAGCCTTTAACTTCCCCAACCAAAGATGATGATTAAAGTATACCCCCCCCCCCCCCCCCCCCCAATATGGCGTGTTGTTTTCTGTACTACCCGTCGTTAACAGCTATATACACTCGGTCATTCATTCATTAGTTCCCAAGGATTGTGGCACCATATACACCTTAAGGTAGGTCTACTCATTAACCCTTAATTATCACCCAGTTCAAAACACCTGTATTGAACATTATTTCCGCATAGGTATGACGTAAATATTATTATTAAGACAAAAAAAAAACAACCCTAGTACATGTACATAATTTCACAGCACTGACCATCTTTGTGACGGAATGGCGGACCAAGTTCCGAAGAAAGATGAACATCAAGGAAAACGCCATGAAGCAACAGGCAGTGGACTCGCTCCTGAACTTTGAAACGGTGGGTTCTTTGATACATACTTGATAAAGAAGTTGTACAATAATGTACACATGACTGTGTTGATGCAATTTGGTCGGTTTATGTACAAGGTACAAGATGACAAATTATGATATCTTTATGAAGGGAACTTCCAGATTTTTATGCTTGCCTTTGCCTAGGAAAGAAGATGATTTTCTATTTGATAATATTATATGTAGCAAATTTGTGGCAAAGGGTAAGTAAACATATCTACGTGAATAGTGATGTGATTTTTCTATGGGACAAATTTAGCCAAAAATAAAGCTTGATTCTAGAAGTAATCTTAAACGTCTCTGTGGAATTTATAATATTCAATTTTCTCCTTATTTTACATTGTGTAGGTTAAGTACTATGGTGCAGAAGACTATGAAGTGGACAAGTATCGTGTGTCTGTGACAGACTATCAGGTGAGTTGATGCCAACACAATGCCACACAATGTAAAATTTCAACCAAATCTGCATCCTTATTTGTTTGTACTGTTGTAGTCCAGTGACTTAGTGACCTTACACAGGGCTCTAAATACCACCTGCATATGCAGGTTAATGCAGGTAAAATTGGAGCAGTGCTGGTATTTCTGGTGTCTACCTACACCTAACCTGCACTGGTCCTATAATGTTTATATCATATATTATCATGTTATTAGCTGCATTGACTGTTACCACCTATAAAGCATATAAAGAATAACAATGGTTCCTGAACAATTTTAGTATGATCCATACCTCTTATCGAAATGCAGAGTGGTGCAGGTAACATTTGTCTGGTGCAGGTAATTTTCTATGTTACCTTCACCAGTGCAGGTATGCAGAAAAAAGTATTTCGAGCCCTGTTACAAAATGTTCCTCCGAACCAAGAAGTCAGTGGTGCAAATCTCTCAGCCTACATGCATTTTACTGGAATGGGTTGCAGTCCTTTGGATGGTACATTAGGCCATGTTGATTTGATTATATGGATGACATCCGTGCTCGCACCAATTTTCAGCCGTTTCCACAAAAAAAAAGAAGTTTTCGACCACACAATAAATTGTGCAAAGCAGCTGTAAAATGAGCACAAATATTCCATAGATTGAATAAAAAGTATCAGAAAACAGATAACTAATGCCATAGAATGCCAAAATAAATCTAAAGTCAAAGAATAAGATGTGAAAGGACAGAAAGAAAAAAAATCTATTGTTGGTAGGGGTGGGTACCAGTACAGAAAATTCAGGTAAAGGTCATGTTCAGGTCCAGAGGATCATTTTCAGGTCTGGACCTGAACCTTATTGTCTGTGGAAACTTGAGAACTGGCAATACTCAAAACAATGGTAATTGGTCAATTTTGCTACAAAGGAATCTGTTCGGTTGATTATCCGACTCCCACTGGCATTTTAAAATCCTATCTCCATGTAATAAAGGCTAACTGTCTCTGTACCTTTGACTGTAGAAACTTGGTAAAATTGACTATAAACTCTACTTGACTTGTTGTCTTCTTGTTCCCCAGTAGGACCCAAAATGCCTGATGACATAGTGTGTCCATTTCGTAATTGGCAAAACCTGTTCCTCTGATTTTTTTTCAGGTCTGTTTTTTCGGATTGGTCCAAGAAGAAAAAAAATGTTTTGCACCCGTATGATGTACTGGTCCCTACACCTAACTGTTGGTATACCATACTATGTGTGTTTAGTCATATGTTCAACCTTCCTGGCCACTTTGATTTCATACTGGAGGCAACTTTTTTTTTTGACCAAACTTTTTTTTTATTCGCTCCCTCGCATCAGTTTTGGAGTTCCCAGAGGAAGTCATCCATATAATCAAATCAATATGGCCTTATTTAATTACTGTCAGTAATATCACAATGAGTTTAATCTAATACTGTAACAAAGTAATTTTGATTGGTGTTGTGCCCGTACCTGTGTAGTTGGACGAGTGGAAAACCAATGCATCCCTGAGTGTGCTGAACAATGCCCAGAACATAGTCATCACAGTGGGGCTGATCGCAGGGTCTCTGCTATGTGCCAGCTACGTGTCGGACAAGACACTCAAGGTAGGTACTGAGACTGAAGGAAAAATTCATCACTGCCTTAAGCTAAGGGCACAACCCGCTGCACGTGCAACTATGTGCAAAAACGTGGGAAATCTATTGGGGTCCGTAAGTAGTAAGTACCGCTTCCGTACGAAATTGTATGGAATCCACAGATTTAGGAGCATGGAGAAACATCGTAGCACTTAAATTGCATGCAGAACTTGCTCCCCGTACAGCAAGTAGAGCAAGTAAAGAAACCGTATGCAGCACGTGTAAGTAAGGCCTGCATACGGTAACGTGGCAATCGCATAGAGGTCTTACGTTGTAAGCACTTACCACTTGCGCAACGAACGATGCAGCTACCACTCACAGCTAAGCATGGCCCGCAGACACATACTTTTATAATGAGTTACGTGCGCTGAGATCTACATTTTGTACTCCCTCCCTGCTCTTGCCAGTCCTTCTTCACATTTTCAGAAAAATGTGGTGGACATGGTCTCCCAATAAAACATACGATGGGTTGTGCCCTTATCTTTACATTAGGATAACAATATTCAATCACACTCGTCTGATGTATTCAAGTGTGTCCAAGTATCAACATTTTAGTGAAAATACTGAGTGTTTGCCCTACAGCCTTTTGCCAAGCTACTCACACACAATACAGTACCATTATGAGTAAAAAAAAGAAATGCTCATATTTGCCATGACAGTAGAAGCTTTGGTTGGCTAATGGCGGAAAAAGAAAGAAAAGAACATACAAGCAACGACAATTTGTATTTCCCAACTGGTGGAAATTGATGTAATAACTTGAGTTAAACACCAGTTTTTACAAAAGGATTGTATGAAGTTGCTACCAATATCTTGATGATGAAAGATGTAATATGATAAAATTTTATTCTGTTAATATTTTTCTTTTCTATTGATATTCGTATACTATGTTGTTGCTGTAGTAGGGGTGAATTATCTGAGGAACATTACTGTAAAGTCATTGTCTATAAACCGTTAAACACAAAACCACCGCGAGTATTTGATGATTTTCTGTAAATACATGTAGATGATACATTAAGTATATTGAATAATTATGATGCTTCCTTCACATTGTTAAAGTTTGTACTCTCTGCTATTTCCTTTTTTATGTATGACTTTGTAATATTATTATGTAGTCATTGTTTTTTGTTACCATTTTCCAGGTTGGAGACTATGTCCTGTTCTCCACCTACATTATCCAGCTGTATGCACCACTTAACTTCTTTGGCACGTACTACAGGTTGGTCAACATGTCCTGTCCTTAAACTACATTTGTACATTTGATTTATTTCCCAATATATATATAGTTGTGGACTCCAAAAACAATCCTGGACCATTTCTTTGTACAAAAGGGTAGAATAAAACAGAATACAATCAAATTTGACAATATTTAATTTGACAGCAGGAAAAGTAATAGTAATGTTCCTATTATTGCCTAGAGCACTTTGAAAGGAACTATTACCCAAAACATCAATTAAAAGGGTATAATGGTTACTACCCAGTGTGTGAAACTTGGCAGAAAATGGAACACCTTTGTGCTTACACAGTAACTGTTGCAGGGTTGGACAAGTTTTTGAAAATTCAAACTCAAAGTACATGAAAAATTTCCTTGTCCGAACCAATTTTTCACTTGCCCAAAATAATGACTTTTTCCTATGCATGTTCACTAAGTCTTCCAGCAATGGAATTCTTTTATCGGTGGCTCTATTTTTCTATGTTGAACATTGCTTGATGCTATGACTGTGAATAGTAACAGGCATATCAAAATATCACTCATTGAAAAATCTTACTTGCCCAATCGGGCAAGTTGGGTAGGACTTGAGCTTGATTTCACTTGCCCGGGACAATAGGGCTAGTGGACTTGTCCAACCCTGTTTTGTATTCCATGCCCATATACAAAGTAAGTTTAGCTCTGGACTGCACGGTCTAGCACAGGAGAGCACAATATTGTATCGCCAAAAAGCAGGTGAGAGTTGCACTTATACACAGGTCTATTCAGGTCACCCAAACAAAAACTGTCAGAACAGACTCAGAGTCATTGCAATCCCGAGGTACAAAGATTTAGTGAAAAGTCAACCATAGAATACACCAAAATGTTGGAAATGCAATATTTAGTTTTTTCTTTCCCCTCAGGATGATCCAGGCGGCTTTTATTGACATGGAGAACATGTTTGACCTTCTGAAGGAGAAACAGGAGGTCAAGGACATCCCTGGGGCAAGGTCACTGGTCGTCACGAAAGGTCGCATCGAGTTTGACAACGTCTCGTTCTACTACCAGCAAGAGTAAGTTGGTATAATTTTCTACCATATAACTTTTGCCAAGAATGGACTGTCACAGTTTTTCTTTATAATTGTGATTTTTTGAATGGTGTTACAAAGCTACTTAAGGACATATATGTCTAGGAAATTTAAGTGATACTGTATCAAATTTTGTTAAACCTTCACCTGGTCAATTTGAGAAAAGAAATAAATGGTAAGATTTTGAGTTTGGGCCCCCTTTCAGCTTCCTTGGTACTGCAACAGAGCGTTTTCGTACCTCCTGAACATACTTTGGTCATGATTTTTTAATATACTTTTGTGCTTGGGAAGAAGTGACACAAGTTTGGGTCCCCTAGCAGCTTTCTTTGGAAATGCAGTCATTTGGATTGAACATTTGTGTTTCCTGAACATGCTATGGTCTTGACGTTTGGTTGGTAGATAACTTTTGTTCTTGGGAAGAAGTTTGGGCCCCCTAGCAGGTTTTTGGAACTGCAGTCTGTGGTATGTTTCAATTGAACATTTTTATGGCCTTGACATGGTGTATGGTCATGCCGTTCGGTTGGTAAATAACTTTTGTGCTTGGGAAGAAGTGACATAAGTTTGGGCCCCCTAGCAGGTTTCTTTGGAACTGCAGTGGTATATTTCACTTGAACATGTACTGTCAGCTGCATGTAGAATCTACAACATAAAAATGTGTTTCTAACAATAAATGCATGTATCTGTCACTTTTTTTAGGAGAAATATCCTGAAGGACATCTCGTTCACGGTCCACCCCGGTCAGACGGTGGCGCTGGTTGGTCCGACGGGCAGCGGCAAGTCCACCATCATCAGGCTGCTTTTCAGGTTCTATGATGTCATGGGAGGGGCTATCCGCATCGATGGACAGGACATTTCCAAGGTACTGAAAGTACCTAAAGTCATGTAAGATTTTTTATTCACATCGATGTACAAGACATACAAGGTACAAAAAGGTAGTAGGGGCACATGAGTAACAGGCCTGCGTTCAACCTGCACAAAGTCTAGATTGTATTTGGGACAAATGCCTTAGATGTCAAGTTGGATACTACTGTACAGATTTCATAGCTGGACTATTGTCTATCCTTTAGTATATACATGAAGAAAATTTCTTTCCACTAAGTTTTATCAGCTCAACTAATTTGGAATGTTGTTGTTCTTCTACTTGCCCAGGTTACCCAGAACTCCCTCCGCAGAAGCATCGGTGTGGTGCCCCAGGATACGGTACTGTTCAACGACACCATCAGGACAAACATCAGATATGGAAAGGTACGTGATATGGATACTTAGGCACTGGATTGTAAAACCAGACATTCAACTGGTGACACTAAAGAAGAGTGACAGATGTCACTCAAAACATACATACATTTAAATACAGTCAAACCTGTCTATAGCGGCCACTCAAGGGACTGAAGAAATATGGCCACTATAGAGAAAATGTTGATCAATTGACCATGAGCGAGCTACACATGATTTCAGTTCCCACTAATCTTTCTCACCAAGTAACATTGTCTCGATCAGTAAATTCACCGACAAAGACTTGCACATTAATGCTCAAGGCATGCATACCTTCTGCTACCGCCAAAATGACCCAGTCAGGAACTCCAAATCCTCGCTAACTACAATTTCAAACTCGGTGCAGGGTGACATAAGGCTGCAGTATGGTTGCAATAGGCAGTGTTTCTGTATCAACGGGACCGGAAATCATGTGGCCATAGCCGCATTGGACAGGTGGCTGCTAAGCCTATTTCTAAATCATTACGAATCCAAGGGACCGACAAAAAGTGACCACTATGGCCAGGTGGCTGCTATGCAAAGGTGGCCGCTAATACAGATTTGACTGTACATACATTGTCTTACGTATCTGTACTATGGACATATTTATGTTGAAAAAAGTTATCTTCATTGTATAAATCCCTGATTTCATCCAGTTGTTGAGATTGAATTGCCTGCAATTAAAAGTGTGTTTGGTTTGCTCCAGGACCTGTTACATCGAAATGCTCTTTTTTGTAACAGGTTTCACTGCACATTTTGGTTCATTTCTTTGATTTACAAAATTAATGTTTACCTCGTTCAATGAATTCAAGGTGGGTTCCAAAGATGAGGATGTGGAGGAGGCTGCTGAAGCTGCCGAGATCCATGATAAAATCCAGATGTTTCCTGATCGTACGTACAAAATGTTTCATGATTTTTCCCACAACATGATGTTTCCCCAATCATATATACAATATACATGTACTTTCCCCCTACAAAATCCATAATGCTTCATAATACTACTAGTCTTCCCCTTACTCTATAGACTACAAAATTCTGATGTTTTCTAATTATAAGTACAGTTTACAGATTCAAATGCTTACGTTTTTTAATACATAACGATATTACAGAAGTCTACTGGTAGATACATTAGCTGGTATTTATTTATAATTACTGTTCGTTGATGTACGTGTTTGCTTGATGTCTTGCAATTTGCCTTTCAGCATAATGTACATGTTAGTTACATGTAGTATCCATTATTTAGTCAAACATCTGAAGTTTCACTGTTATCTTTTGTATCCTGATTTTAACATCTTTACAAACAGAATAATTGTTTTCCATGTTGTTACACACAGAGTATGAGACCATGGTGGGTGAGCGTGGTTTGAAGCTGAGTGGAGGGGAGAAACAAAGAGTGGCCATCGCTAGAACCATCCTCAAAGCACCTTCCATTGTACTACTGGATGAGGTAAGAAAATAGAATCTGTACCATCTTCATTAATTTTCAACCTGTCACTCAGAGCACTCACAGGGCTCGAAATACTTTTTTCTGCATACCTGCACTGGTGCAGGTGGCATGGAAAATTACCTGCACCAGACAAATTTTACCTGTACCACTCTGAGTTTAGGAAGTATGGATCATACTGAAATTGTTCAGTAACCATTGCTATTTTTTTCTTTTATACTTTGTAGGTGGTAACAGTCAATGTGGCTGATAACATTTCAAATATATATACACCTACACTACATTATAGGACATTTATGTATATAACATAGTACATGGACCAGTGCAGGTTAGGTGCAGGTAGACACTAGAAACACCTGCACAGCTCCAATTTTACCTGCACTAACCTGCATATATGCAGCTGGTATTTCGAGCCCTGACTCATAAATTGAAAAATTGAATTACGATTGACATAGTACTACTACATTGTAACTACTAATTTAAAAATGTGTCTGTTTCTTAACTGTTACAATTATTGTAGTTTCTTCATATATCAGATGACTTTGCTGTCATTGCACTGTGCAGAAGCAATCCAGTTATCGGTATCCATGAAACCCTTCCACCCTCTCTCCTTCTCTCTACATGATGTCTTCATTCATTCATCACTCTCTCCTTCCCTCTCTTTCTCCAGGCCACCTCTGCACTGGACACCCAGACAGAGAGAAACATCCAGGCCTCCCTGAACAGGGTTTGTAACAACAGGACAACCATCGTTGTAGCACACAGGTCAGACTTCCATCCTCAAGTTCTTTCGTTCCTTAAAGTTTCTTCATATAGCAACTTTGGTGTTGTAGTAAAGCACGTATCTCACTGGACTGTGGTACATTGACAGTGTCACTGAGTTCTGAATTTAATTTTTGCTAGTATACCCTAATTAGCTAAATTTGCTTGACAAGTTAGTAATGGGAATATCATGCAAAACATGCAAGAAATTGATATGACTAAAAAGACAAATACACAAAGATTCATTTGTATCAATGAAATTGTCTTGAAGTAGACAAACTCTCTTCTGCACATACATGTAGAGCAATTGCACAACAGTCTTCCTCCTTTAGAAATTGACACTTATTAAGACAAAGTTTTTAAACCTTTTCAGATTGTCGACCATCATCAATGCAGACCAGATCCTGGTGTTAAACGAGGGAGAGATCGTGGAAAGGGGAAGGTGGGTTGCACATTATATAACCTGTCTTACTTTTGTTTTCTATTGGACAATCCAAATTTTGTCCTCATCTCCTTTGCATACATGTATACATTTAAGGGTAGGGTATAAAACCTGCTCTTCAACCAGCTTTCCTCAGTGTCACTGACAAAAGATAGTGGATGCTATCTGAAATGTCTCAAAGTCTCCAAAATCATATCCAGTTGCTTGAACTACTTTTTGGCGTACCTTTGGCGTTACTTGAATGTCTAACCTTCATCAACATATCAAAGTAATACATTGTAAGTTTCATCCACTGTCACTGGGATTGATCCCTTACTCTTAGTAAGGAACACCAAATTTTTTCTCGTCAACACAAAAATGAATTACTGCAGAGTGTAATATTTTCTCTTCTGTTGTTCCAGACACGATGAGTTGGTTGACCTCGGCGGGATGTACGCCAACCTGTGGCAGCAGCAGCTCCTGCACCCCGAGGACGACAGCGCCAGCGGGTCCGAGAAGGGCGACAGCGAAGAGAACAAGAACAAGGACGATTAACCCCCTTCTTACTAAACCTCAACTTTCTCTCTGAAGAATGAATGAATGGTTTTATATGTCATTGTCACATACATCATATAATATAGTAGCAACCTTCATTGGCTAAAGCAGTGCTCGAAATACTTCTTTCAGTCAGGTTGCAACCTGAGTCAAACGTGAGATTGTGCCATCAACATTTCAGGTTGCCCCTCTTCCAAGTTATTACTCTCTTGAAAACAGTACTTATTCAATATCTTTCCTTCCAGTTACATATAACTATATGCACTAAGTCTTATGTTTTATCTCATCAAGAAATAAATACAAAATCTTATGCATATAGGTCGGGGAAAAGTGGTGTTCCAACTGCAAAACTTCATGTTTCATGCTGAGCTGCCTGGGTTGAAAAGCCAAGTTGTGCCAAGCAAAATGTGATTGCATATTTTGCAAGAGTGCAAGTGGGTATTTCCAGCACTGCTAGAGTTGTATTAATAGCAATTAAAAGTCATCTGAAAGTAATAAAGATATGTACACCAGCTAAACACTACAAACCTTACACTTTTAAAATATATGACCGTGTACACGTCTTAATGCTTATAGGTGATGATAACACTTTTTAATTATGTAGGTCTACCAAGTAAGGCAGTGTATTGTTCCAATATTTAGCGGTTCTACATTTGAATTGAGTTTTCTGGTATTTGAGATTCTCTCCTAAAACACTTTGGCGGTAGCCGTTTCGACAAAGCCATGGAGCTTAAGATGTAACAAACTAAGTGTACACATAGTTTTCTTTGTGTTGTCTGTTGCATAGAGATGAAAGTGACAATTGATTCCAAGCCATTCTGTTGTTAAAAAAGTTTGGACAGAAAATCAGTCAAAAGTACATTGTATATTCAAGGACCCAAGCTATTTTACAAATTTGACTTTAGTTAGATTCTTAGTCTTGACATTCAAGAACACAATTATTGCATTTGGCACCTACCTCTTTAATCTATACAGTCATGTAAGGACGTCAATACTTTGTCATAGTCTGAAGACTCAAACTTTGTCAAGATTAACATCCAAATGTATGCACATCAATATTACAGATGCTGACAAAATGTGATAGTCTCATATTATGTATTTTCAGTATTCTTAATGTTGTTGATTAAAAATATGTGTAGGTTGATCAACTTAACCAAGAGTTACTGTTGCACTAATAGGAGTTCTGTTGAAAATACCTTCATGACATTTTCACTGAACCATATTCTATCTGATGATAGTTTGGATTGTAACATATTTTAATTTAATTCTATATCAGGATCAGTCCCAGGACAAACCCAGATTCTACCAGACAGTATTTTTCAATTGGCCATGGGTTAGAGTTAGGGTTAACCTACTATTAACTCTATGTACTAACCCTAACTTGTAGAATCTGCACTTGGCCTAGGACAATCACAATTGCTCTAAATCCAAGTCTCTACAATTACAGATACATGTAGTGTAATAAGAAGTTGCACGAAAACAGAGTTGTCCTTTAATAGTTTGTGGTAACTTCTATATATTTTGGTTGAAATGCTAGTTGCTGCTTTTACTCTTGATATGCCATAGGGGCAACCTAAGAAGACCAAATAGGGGTTGTGTGAACATAGAAACAAACTTTAACTGCAAAGCTTAAAGGGGGTCTGCATGGGGGTGGTGGGGTGGCTGTCAATGCTAAATTCAGAACAATTGTGCACTGGCTATGTTTTACAGGAAAAAAACTTTGCAACCTGCCTACAAATTTTGTGATAAAATAGCCTGGCTTTTCCTGTGAATTATCGGCACTAAAAACAATTGTTTACGCCTTACCAGACATGGGCATGCAAACCCCTTTAAAACAAAACAGAGTAAAGATATCATGTGAGATAGTATTGTGTACTTAAACCTCAAAAGAATTGTAGGCAAAATTGTTGACTGAAACAATACGCATGACATTTTCACACTGCCACCTCCTAACAATACTGACTGATTCAATTATATAGTATACAGTGTATTAGCCATATGTGTGTGGTATCTGTATGCAATACACAATGTATATGATTCCGGGATATTTAATAGTTATGATTGTTTGCATGTCCATATATTCATTGTTTGTTATTGTGCTGGTTAATGTATTGACATTTTGTAATGTCAAAATGAGCAGCTAGACAATACTAAGATGCTCAAGACATATTAATTGTACTATGTTGTTCTACATGGCATCTATGTTAGTCTTATAGATTTTATTGGAACTGGTATGTATTTATGCTTTAACTGTTAAAATGATCAGCTACATGCACTTGGACAATACTTGATACTCAAGATGTATCACATGCTGTACTGTATTGTTCTACTTGGCTTCTATATCTTATTGTTTGTTATAATGGTACTCATATACATTGACACTTTTATTGTCAACACTTGGGCAATACTTGATACTCAAGACATATCAAAAGTTGTACTTTATTGTTCTACATGGATTCTATATATTTAGTTTTAGTCTTATGGTGCTGGAATGCGTGTATTGACACTTTTACTGTCCAAATAAAAACAAGTAGACAATGCTTGAAACTCAAGACGTGTACATGTCAGAAGTTATACTGTATTGTACTACACGGCTTTCGAAGAATAAAATTAATACTACTGATTTGGTGGGTAATTTATCAAATCTTAAAGCAAATATCATAAAGTCTAACAATAGACACACTTCTCAGTGATATTTATATTTGCAGTGGTGTCTGCATACAATTAGGAAAGAAAACTTAACCCTCTCCAGCGAATATTTAGAATAATTTGGGATAGGGTCAACCAAGGAGCTTTGATAAAAGCTCCTTGGGTCAACGGACACCAAACAATTTTGCCAATTGAGACGGGGGGCGACACAGGTTATCTGGCATGTAGGACCAGTTGCTGCTGTCACGTGTCTAACCACGCCCTGAAAGAATTAGTAGTGGGGGTCTAAAATTGGGGTAAGTCCCAATTCAATAGAAGTGTTGGTTAGGTAAAGTTTAGTCGTCTTTCATATTGGCATTCTCCCAAGTATTTGCATTTTTAGCAAAGTACTTGTATGTTTTTCAACTATGTGTAGATTTTTTTTTCTCCACCCGTTCTTATAGCTCTTTCCTATCTTTCTCCAAAGGTGTAAAATAAATATAGTTTCGCAAGCACAGGATGTTAAATCTTTCCCTGTTCAGCTTTTCACAACGCTTAACATATAGATTTTTCCTCTCCAAAATGACTCCATTCATTCCTACTGTTCTAAATACGTAATACATTTGACTGAGCCTCCGTAATTCAGGATGTTTGCCCACTTAGTTAAGCCAATTACGTGTTCCATGCGTGAAGTACGTTTTCAGTCAGATTACAGTAATAAGTAGAATATCCTCTCTGTTTCCAGTGATCAGATGTGCAAACGCGTAGGGTTATCGATCCAGCCTGTGTAAACAGTGCGGCGGATCTCAAGGGCGGATGTACACGTGCGCAGTGTGGACTAGACTTCGGGGAAGCCGTTCTTTCTTTTCTGAATTTTTTTGTCAAATTTTCAATTCATTGTCTTTCTTTCTTTCTTTTTTTTCATTCATTCATTCATTCAATGGAACATTCATTCGTTCATTCATTCATTCTTTCTTTATTTCTTTATTTCTTGCTTTGTTTTTTTTTTTTCTTTTCTCTGTAAGTCTAACGTTAGACCTACTCTTCCAGACTTCTCACTTAAAAGTTCACGAAATCGCCCTCGAGCTCGATAGGGAAGATATTTTTATGTTACAAATTTTGATATGCGGAATTCGAAAGAAGGGAATTAAGGGTAGAGCGGTAAAAAATTAATGAACGGAGAAAAATCTAATGTATACACTTTTGTCATCTTGTGACTTTTTGAACGGCCTTGTGTTGGGCTAGTCGGTCTTTTCTTAAAAAGAGAAAAGACGTCAAAAAAAATCAAACATCTTTGGAGAAAAAACATAAAGAGGAAAACGATTGTCGGAATAATGGAAAGAGGAAAACTATACGATAAACTTAGCAAAAAAGCCTGATTTATACTGAACACTAAAAAATGCACAACGCAGTGTTTAAACTTGCTGCATTTTAGAGACTTAATAGGTAAAAATGAATGGTGCCTTTCTTTTGGAGCAGAATCTGTGTACTAGAAATATTACATTAAGCATGGAGAAGAGTACTGTTAAACAAATTGGGTGCACTATTCTTGGTAGACATCCTGCATTAAAGATATCATTGACGATACATGCACCATAATATAGAAGGCAAAGAGTTATTGCAAATGATATGCACTGTTTGACTTTTTATACAATCAGTGACACGCTACCGGTGTACTTGGAATTCGGAAAATGGTAGTTCTAACGGAGACTTTACAGGTAGTATTGGGACAACTAAACAGGTCTTCCACAAAAGTAAAGTTACGTACTACGTACCCAAAGTATTTCTGAAGCTAGTATCACATATGTTTTTCAAGCCAGTACGTTAGAAATTAGTCCGGCTATTCAGTGACTGATATGTAGAGTCAAAAACGACTTACGAAATTTAGGAAAAAAGTCCTACTTTGACTTAAGCTTGCACGTCGTGTAGTCATCAAAAATTCGGATTCTCGTTGCCATGGCAACATCCAGGTGTTTTCCCCACCTCCCGGATGCGGAGAAAGTTCTCTCCCCACATCTACCCCACCGATCACGCCCTGCGGTTCAGTCCTTTGTTCTACCACAACAAGCTATTTCCCTGAGTGGCGCATTCACTTCTATATCCTCCATCGATTTTAACACTTCAAGTCCGACGATATACGTGAATCAGCACGAGCGAAGCCTAAGTACACCTCTCTCCATTCATAATTGTTAATAAGATTAATTAAAGAGTAAACATCCTCGAGAATTTACGCCGAAAGTAAGATCGCATCCTGTAAAAAGTGCCTTTCTCTCCCACGTTGGTGTAAAATCGATATGGTGAGGTATAAAAGTTGTGGGAGACTTTCTGCCTCACCAAATCCCCGACATTTGGAAGTGGGGATTGTAGAGAATTTTTTGGAGAAAAATTGTTTCATCGAGTTCTTCTTGGTGATTCTTCGGCGGCAGTCGAGCCTAGAGCCGAAGAGAGTGACCATGGGGCCGCTCGTGTCCTTGTTTCTTCTCTCCGTTCTCTTTTCAGCTGAAGTTTCTGCACAAAACAGGTCGGTGAAGCCCCAATGACACTTTTATTTTATAACAGCTACATAGATATACTTAAAGAAACTCTAATAGAAAAACCATCTATCCTTCTATGGAAGTTAATATTGGTTTGGTGAGCTTGTCAATGTTGATTTTTTTAAAGGCGTTTGTTCAGTGGCAAGTAAACTAAACTAAAGAAAATGGAAGAAAGTTCCTTGCGTTGCAAGAAACAGCAAACGGCAAAGATGTTGAGCAAGATAATTTTTCATGGGGCAAGTCAGCAAATTGTGCAGTTAGATTCGCCACAGAACTTTATTCTAAATACGAATAAAAATGCACCCAAACTACCAAATACTAGAATGTTGTGATATTTAGAACTTAATTTGAAATTTTAGCAACTTCTGCGAGAAAGAGGTCCTTGTGGAGAAGGAGGTTGAGAAAGAGGTGCAAACGGCGGTATGGAAGGAGTTGCGGTACCAGGACTGCGCCACCCAGCGGCCGAATGACGTGCTGCTGGGCAAGGAGACCTCCACCGTGGACGGCCAGGTGTACTGTCACTTCAACAGGTGGGTGCTGTCTGCAATTTTCATCAATTCCGCTACGAGGCGTAATTGACACGTCATGACGTTGATTTTGGTGCGTCTGGTTTCAGCTGGTGGCAATAGATCATTTTCATCACGTTACTGCAATTTCTTGATAGTTTGAAGAATATTTTGAAGAAGTGTGTAACTTTGATTGAATAAGTGTTGTGTATGTGTTCCTGGTTTTTCATTTTCAAACTTCAGAGTAGACCAAACGTGTAGTCTCTTTGTTAACAGGTGGTTGTTGCCTGCGTTTTGGATTAATTCCGCTAGGCTGCGCAATTGACATGTGGCGACGTTGAACGCTGTATGTTTTTTGGGTTTTCACTTCCAAACAAACTTCAGAGTAGCAACGTGTCTACATTCTCTTGTTAACAGGTGGCTGCCTTCTGCGCTTTGTACTAATTCCGCTAGGCTAAGTCATTGACACGTGACGACTTTGAACGTAACCATATGTGCACACGGTTTCTTACCTTCACTTACCTTCAAGCAGACTTCAGAGTAGACCTAACGTGTAGTCTCTTTCCGGTTGATTCCTTTGTTAGCTTAATTGCAGTTTTACGTCAACATGATCGCACGTTGCAAGTACGTAATGCACAAGTATCCTTCAAGCTTGTCTTGAGTAATTTCTGCGTCCGTCATGCAGTTAACGTTAGTTGTTTTCTCATCAAGTTGATAACGTCACTATATCGCCATCAGCAGTGCTAAAACCTTTTCCCTCTTAACGCCCAAGCTTGCACAATGACATTTACACGTCAAAACTATATCAAAAGCTGTAACGAGGTAATTTCTGTGACCGTCAGTTAGTTGTTCTTTCGTCAAGTTGATAACATCACACTATATCGTCATCGGCAGTGTTAGGACCTTTTCCCTCTTAACTTTCAAGCTTGCACAATGACATTTACACGTCAAAACTATCAACAACAGTAACGAGGTACTCTCCGAGACTCCTGTCCTAGAAAGAGGTAGTCTTTTCGTCAATGTCAACGTCACAAGACCCTAAGGAGAATAACATAAAGCCGTTTCCTTCTTGCTTACCAGCCTTACACAATAGCAGTTATATGTTAACCACATCGTGATTGTATTGAAGGACTCTTTTGCCTGGAAAAGGGCTTTCTCGACGTACATTTTCTGTCAATGCTAACGTCACCGACAACTTCAGCTAAAATGCTGTTCCCCTTGCTTTCCGATCTTACACAATGACATATACACGTCAAACCAATCAAAGGCTCTACTGAAGTGCTCTCAGTACATTTTACACATTGAAAACGCTCTGAACCGAGTCAGAGTTTATACTAATAGGCTTACCATAAGTACCACATTCACACCCTCTTCACTCTATCGATGTATCGATTTTAAAGCCCCTCCCTTTTGTGATTAGTACGGTCCGTAAGAGTGTCTATCCCGGACGTGGTGTTTTAAGTAACAAGACGTTTGCAGACGTCTTTAATCGTTGTTTTCTTGAGTGTTTCCTAATAAGATCAACTGTTAATTGGCTTTTTATAGGTTAATCATTTCAGACGGCGAGAGCGTACGTTGCGCTTATCTAGTAAAAATTACCCTTCCGCGTAACATAGTTTCCATCTGTGTCTGTGAAATCGCCCTTCGGCGTAACAAACCAGCTTCTGTATCTTTAAAGCCGGTATAACCGCCCTTCAGCATAACAAACCAGCTTCTATATATGTATCTGTACAGCTGGTATAACTGTCCTTCGACGTAACACAAAAGCTTCTATACCCGTATCTGTATCTGTATAGCCGGTATAACCACTCTGCAATCTCTAAAGCAGTAACATTTCTTTCCATAATACTATGATTAGCTTTAAGTTAAGAAATCTTGCTTTTAGATTTGTCATCTTCTTCTTACGTCCTCCATATACCCTCAGGTATGAGTGTGTATATAGCTTTACTTATTATAATTTGCGCAAGGTGAAATTCGTATTGGTGAAAGAAACCGGCTCCAAAGCGCATGCAAGGGTCCGCCTTAGTCTCAGTGCTTGATATTAATGTTTCACGTTTCTGAGGAGGCCATTTGGCCAATCGGTAAGAAAGTCATCATCATCGGTCGACGTGATCGCACATGTTCGCACATGTTTACACACGACGGGGTTATACTGCCCCTTACGGAGTGGTATACCCTTTCGGGGCTAATTACAAGACGGGGATGCGCCAGGTCTCCCGTCCGAGTGAATGATGTAAATCACCGTGTGGCTGATACGGTATGGAGGTTCGCCAGGCCTCCAACCGGGTGATTTGAAGTGAATCACGAACTCCAGACAGAAGGATTTGCACCAACGCACACCGCACCATCGCACGTGTGGGGGTTCTTTAACGTGCATAGGGTGTGACTCTCCCCATACACGGGACCTCCATTTAACGTCCTATCCGAGGGACGACTCATTTTTCACTTGAGTAAAGTGAGGAAAGTCGTGTAAAGTGCCTTTCCCAGGGGCACAAGATCGGTTGCACGGCAGGCGGATTCGATCCCGCAACCTCTCGGTCACGAGGCGGATACAATACCACTGCGCTACACGGTCCCACCATGAAGAAAGTGCAGTACAGGAAAGATGTAATAAACATGGTCTTGCAAAAAATAACAGGCGTAAAACACTTCACCTGGTCCTTGCGTTTGGTTGGAGATTGAGCGGTCGCAAGTCAGTCAAATTGTTGCATTTCTCCGTTTTTGTTATGCAATTTAACAGTTTTGTTGTGCAACTGCAAGTTTTGTGCAATTGTACGTTTTTGTCATCGTTTGCTATAACTACCTCAAAATTACGTTTTGCACTTTTTACGCTTTGGTTGTGCACTTTTACGTTTTGTACTCTTCCTCTTTGGTTGTGCACTTTTACGCTTTAACCAAGGCGAACTGTTGTTTTGAATCTGCTTATTCTATTACTAGTATACTGGGTGAGCGCGTTCCACATCTTGGGCCATGTTCATAACGACTGATTTGTTTCCAGGTCTACCGTTGAGACGGTTGTCCAGCTGGTGACCATCACCGAACCGGACACCATCACTGTCTGCTGCGACGGCTACACGGGAGATACCTGTGAAATAGGTGAGAAACTCATCGATCAGGCTTTGGCGCTTCGGACATTTTCCGCACACAATTCGTTAATTTCTTTGGGCTTAACATAATTTTGTCCCTTACCGTGTATTTCAAACATGCTTGAGTGGCGACATTACCAGGCATAAGTTACTATGAAAACCAAGATAACGAAGGGTTTGTACCATCGAAACAGAGGTTCGTCTTCGCCTGGTTTTTGAAGCGTATTTAGGCCTTCTGTCGGGATTTCTATATTGTCTCGTTTTCTTCATGTTTGCCTGTCAGACGAGATAAAATAGAAAACGCATAATAACACGTCAAACTCTAGCCGGCGACGAAACTCTTGCGTAAAGAGGGTATGCGTTGCTTTTGATTCACTGTTGAGTTGTAGCTAAGTATTCTAAGTATTCTAGTTATCAAGTATTTTCTTCAGCCCCCAAGCGGATATTGAGAATTCAAACAACATTCACAACTTTTTGACCATTCACATGGAGCAGTAAAATGCAATTCCATCCCTAACGTTAACGTGAAACATAACTGGTTATCCGGTTTGTCAAACAGAGTTTTGGTCCATGAACAGATTTGGCTGCATTTCGTACTCTAATACGTTCTTAGATTTAAGTTAATATTTACGAAGTCCGCAACATACGCTGTGAATTCGACCGCATAGAAAGGTCATTACTAAAGTTGCGGATTCTGTTATGCCGTTACCTGTTGTTCAGATTAATACCGCACAATTTCTCCCCCAGCCATCTGCAGCCAGGGGTGTGGTAACGGTGGTTCGTGTGTGGGACCGAACACGTGTGACTGTACCGGGACCGGGTATACAGGAGACACCTGCGATACACGTGAGTTTTACTTCTCTTGTGGACTGTCTTTGCGGTGGCTTAGTTACTTTCTTTTATAGCTTCATTCTGACAAATTTGATATATTCTTTTGCAAGCCGCTTTTAATGGAAACTTTTAAGAGAAAAGAATGAAGTAATAAGATTCTGGTTTTAAAAACGCGCATTGATTAGTCAAATGCATAAAAGAAAGTAAGAGAAAATAAAATAAAAGAAACGATAACAAATAACACAGACTTCGTTTTTGAACAGTTGGAGCACACTGATAATTCGTTTGCGCTTTATTTAACAATAATTTTGTACACATTAAAAAGAAAATAGAAGGAGCAAAAGAAAAATGACTCAAAGAATGTGCAAATGAATAGATGAATGAATGAATGAATGAATGAATGAAAAAATAGCGAGTGAGAAAAAAGAAAAGAAAAAGGACATCAGAAGGCAGACAGAGACGTGTCATCAGTCAAAATTGTCTACCAAGTACCCTACCATTAGAGGGGTATTAAATCAATCAATAGTTCAATTTATAACACATAAACCCTTATCTTTCAGCGGTGTGCAGTTCTGCCTGTCTGAATGGTGGCACGTGTGAGAAACCGAACGTGTGCACCTGTCCTGCTGGGTGGAGCGGCAACAGCTGTCAGACAGGTGAGGAATTTACAGACACCTGACTGCAACAATATGAAACAAAAGCTCTTTGAACTTACATTGTACACATGTATGGCACTGCTTTAGTTAGGATCAAAGATACCTGAAAAATGGGCCATCTCTAAGCGGACGTTTTGAGTAAAGGTGATATCTTTTATTAGCTGGTCAGAGAATATTTTTTCAGGCAGAAATTTGGATCCAGCTAGTTTTTTTGGGGGGGCTTAATTGATAGGTGTTTTTGTTCTATTTTGTCAAGGTTTGTTTTTGTCCAAAAGGTTAGCTGTTGGACAAAAAGACAGCCCCACAAAAAATTCCTAAAAAGACACCTAACGTTAATCAAAAAGTGAGCAGCAGACACAAATTTTAGATCAGCTCAGTCAGTCACCAAATATCGTAATTTTCCACTCAACATCTGCTTGGAGATTAGGAAATTCAGTATGGTTGCATCATCTTGTGTGCGGAATATTGAAATGAAACGGTTTTCCCCCAGCTGTATGCAGCGCCCCCTGTAAGAACGGAGGAGACTGCATAGCACCAGACACATGCTCGTGTCCCCTGGGATGGTCCGGTCCGGACTGCTCCACTGGTAAGTATCCTTCAGTTGATATGTGGTCACCCCTCAAGATTAATTGGACTAGCCTGAGGTCAGAGGTTATTGTAGAAAGTGAAAGAATCAGATGTGTTGTTGATCAGATGGAGTTGAACTCCTGGGCAAGGAGGTAAGATACTGAATTCTTAAAGAATAAGATTTCCTGTCTGCTTTTGGTGACCAAGGATTGAGTTCAAGATACCTCAGCAAGTTAAGTTTGTCGTACCAAGAAGCTTTCATAAATGCTCATATTTTTGATTGTGTATTGTACTGAATAAGTTTATTTCATCTATATATATCAAAACACATTTTTTATCTGTCCCATTTCATGTTAACTACAATTAGCCCTCGGGCAAGAATCAATAAGTAAATTTTTGGCAACACATCAGGGGAGGAGCCTGCTTTACTGAACATTGAAGTCCCTTACTCATCTTAAATCTATGATTATGATTTACGGTTGATGAATATGATCATGAACATATATATTATATGATCTTGAGTATACAGGGTATAAGGATAATAAGGCATGATCTCATAGTATTCACCAAAGATACATTTTTGATTTGTGGAACAAATTATCTGTTTCTCCAGCTGACTTTGACTGCAGTGGAGAGTGTCTCCATGGAGGCAGGTGTATCGGACAGAACCTGTGCAAGTGTCTCGAGGGGTACGAGGGAGCCAACTGTGAAAATGGTCTGTAAACTAAACAGTTTGGTTGTTGTTGTTGTTGTTGTTGTTCTTGCCTAGTTATATTGGCCATTTTGCTAGACTTGGTCTCTTAGAAGTTTGAATATATGCAGATGCAGATGCAGATATATTCACTGTAACACACTGCAAGAAAAGCGAGATTTCCGGTACTTCCCAGGCCGGTACACAACCGGTAAACTTGACGCAGGCAGGCAATGGGAGGAACTTTCCGGGTTCAGCGTGTGCATACCGTTAAAACCCTGCGTTCTCCTGCACAGTCGGCTGTGCGGTAATTCGCAGGCCCCGCACAGCCCGCGTGTTGCCACGCCGGGTAGATAACAATAAGCTTTAGTTCACGCACTCAGTCTTGCCATGCTGTGTGAACTGTACGTACGGAAGTTATAGGAGAATGATCTTTATCTGCTAGCGCTGTGACCTACTGTTCGACAGTTTAACACAACACAACTAATGGAATTCAATAAGAATGTAACTGAAATTAAAACTCGTCTGCATCGATTTTTGATCGAAGTCTTTACTCCGGAATGTAGTTAAATTGTTAGAAAAATTACCGAAGCTAACGTCAGCGGTAAGGTAACGATCTGGGGCAGCAGATAACCAGTCCTGTATGCAGAGGCCCTGGCAATAATATGGTCCAAGGCCACAGTAAAAGTTTGAATGTGTGGTCTACCAATGAGGTTATAGAGAAACCCGAGCTGTTCAACCTACATTTAGAAATTCTATTAGAGCGAAATTTGTTCTTCATGAAAAGGGTTAAGATTTAGAGTTTCATTTAGGTCTTCTTCAAATCCATAAGATAGTCAAGTGTTACATTATTATAAGATGTGTATTGTGTCAATGTCTGCCCAGCGCGTTTCGTTTTGATTTTAACTTGTTTTTGTTCTATCTTGTTCTGGAACAGAGAAAAAGTTAGACTCTGCACATGAGGCCCGGTACTTTAGAGGGGAATTACAGTAGCACACAAACGATCTCTTGTATAAACTTCCATGTGTTGTTTTAAAACAAATTGTGGCTCAACTGGACATAACAAAGGGTTTTTAAAAATGGCGTCGTGTCCCGTCTTTGAATGATGGGCTAAACAGCGCTAGCCGAATAGACATATACCGCACTAAAACAACATCTATGCAAATACCCCCAAATGTGTGGGAAAATGCTGGATAAAATTCAAGTTTCATCATTGAGCGGTCTTAGTAAGTAGTCACCAAGCAGACACGAGCATTCTAGACAAGCTTGAAAAATAAACAAGAGTGAACGGGGATTTGGTTGTTTTGTAAACGCGTTTTTAATGTACTTATTCATAATGGAAGGGACATATTTATCCACTGACTTAAGCCCACGTAAGGTTTTATGCCCAAGTTCCCATAGCATCCCGACCAAGTAAAAGTTCGGAATACAGGCATTTATGTCGACTGCAAGAAAGTTTTCTGGTATGGTGTTTCTTTTCAAATTTTCTTCGGAGTACATGTGTCATGAACTGGACTGTGCAGGTCCAAGTTACCTATATCAAGGAGGTTACAGTAATTCTTTACATAATTTTCTAACTTCTTTGCTTACATACACAAAGGAGGTCTTATCAAGATAAATAAATATCCTTGCGTACAAATTTTTAATTAGTTGTTTTTTCCGGGAGAATCAGACACTAGCCGGCTCCCTTCTGACGATCCGTTACTTACGAACTAGCCCTCTGACAACATCCAGCTGATCGTATGAAATTGCCGTTGTATTTTACTCAACATATTCAGTCTTTCTTGGCGGTGGTAAATGTACAATTTCTAGCCGTAATTGTTGCGTTGGCAAGCGTGTTTGTATGTATTTAGGCAATTACTGGGACACTCTTCTTGGGGTGTAGACTTAGACTTTATTGTCCAGGTGCGAAATGACCGGTAAGCTTGTCTCCGAATTATGTTCAATAACAATGGTAATACACATTAAACAGGTCATTTGTCTGCTGACTATGCAAATCATTCTTTCCCTACACGCAACGCGCGATTTGAACCAATCAACACTCGTGATTCTATTTCAAATAACGTCAGTCCGGAATTAAAATTCAGTTGGCCATTTGGACACTGATCTTGATTGTGTGCGGACTAGGGGTGGGTACCGGTACAGAAACTTCAGGTCCAGGTCCGGTTCAGGTCCAGAGGATCAGGTCCAGGTCCGGACCTGAACCTGGACCTAATTCAGTATGACTCATACCAATGGTCCATTTTTACTACAAATAAATCAGTTGGGGGGAGTATTAGACTCACACTGGCGTTTTAAAATCCTACAACGCCAGCTTCACCTGTACGATTGACTGTAAAACTTGGTAGACATGACTATAAACTATAATCTGCTTCGCTCTTGTTATTTTCTTCCACCTGCAAGGGCCAAAACGTGCGAATGTCTGTTTAAATAATCTGTTAATTTTCTAAAAGGTCCAACATCCGGTCCACCTACTTTTTTCAGGTCCGGTTTTTCTGGACCGGTCCAATAAGAAAAACCGGTTTTGTACCGGTACACTGTACCGATACCCAGCCCTAGTGCGGACGGACCTACGCTCTTCCTGCAGCCTCAACGTCAAATTTATAGGAGACGTGAAATCTGATGGAACGGGACACATTGTGAGCTTGGGCAAGCTTCTGAGACCAGACTGGGGAACATCGCACGGTCACAAAGAAAGAGAACATCGTGAGCCCGGATCTAATATTGCTGCCCTGGACGAAAATCGGATGGCCCAGACCAGCGGTACCAGGGCCCGTACAGGCGAGCTCTCGGCTCTAGGACTGATGCACCCCGAGGAAACTTCTCAGCCCTGCCCCCTCCCATGGAAGTGTAGTCCTGAGCAAGTTGGCGGTTTTGCAGAGGGCTTAGAGGCCTGAGACATCTGCATGGACGGGAATTGACGAATAATGCAGAAATCCAGCTATTCTACAGGAGTGAATGCATCACACCAAGGCATAGAAACTGGGGCTAAACATGGCGTATTTCACTGCGGAGCACCAGTACAGGCACAAAGATCGGAGCACTACAACAGCTGGCCATAAAAAAAGAAAGGATACTTGAATTACAATACGCACTACATTACATTAAATAAAGATACCTTCACTGACACGGGAACGTATTACACACAACAACACCACGAAGCTTTACTTAGCTTTCATTAAGCTTACAAATATTTAAAAAAAACATCGATATTTACAACAAATTTACGACGCTACTAGTAACCCAAAGTGGGGGAGGGGTAAGGTTCGGTATAAACATAGATTTGCATGATAATGGGCGCAATGCTGCCGTACTCTGCCGGACCGCGCACGCGCACTAAGCTTGTCAAACCGGGGAGGATAATTAGGTGATAATTGGCTGCTAAATTATGCAGCTAACACCTATGTCCGGAGATAAGTGTGCAGGCTGCGCAGGACGTACCGGTAGATTTCCCGCTGGATGGACAGGTATTCGCAGGGCCTGCCACGTCCTGCACAGAGAAAGTGGTTCACTTCCGACAATTCGCAGGACGTGCCGGGTCCTGCGCAGAAGGAGTGAGCAGGTCGACACGTCCTGCAAAGTCTCGGAAAGCTCAAATCTGCAGGCACGTGGAACACAGTTTCCACCCCGCAAATTCGTGTTTTCATGCAGTGACAGTATTTACATTACACTTACCTTATACATGTTTAATATATGAGATGAACATTCATACACTGTGACCCATTATCAGATTTTAAAGTCTTACCATCAGAATTGGAAAGGCCAAACTGCTTGCTGCAGTTCTCACTCACTCAGCCAGATGGGGCTTGAAAATGCTGTTATAGTGGAAAGGGAAATCACAATATCTATGAGTTGATATATGTTTTTTTTTATCTCCGAGTTGGTCTGTGTTCCCAGGCAGTATCTTTCAAGGCCAAAGCATTGACAGCCTAAGTTGACAGCCTAAGCCTAAATAAACACATGATGATCACATGATGATGTGAAGAAATGCAATATTAGAGAGTTACTTTTTAGGATTCAATTAGAAAACAGCTTAAACTAATTTTCTCCATTCTACAGCCATCTGTGCTTCCCCCTGTGAGAACGGAGGACAGTGTGTCGCTCCTAACAAGTGCCTGTGTCCGGAGGAGTATGATGGAGACACCTGTGAGATCAGTAAGTCTTTGGCTTTCTTTTATCATTCATTCATACGTTTGTGTGTTTGTTTGTTCATTCGTTTGTTCCTTTGTTCATTAATTCATTCGTTCATTCATTCATTTGTTCATTCATTCTTTACATCCATTCATTTGTTCATTCAACCATTCATCCATTCATTGACATACATTCATTCGTTCATTGACATTCATTAATTCAATTTGTTTCTTTATCTTTTCTTCATTCTTTCTCACTTTCTGTGTTTTTCTTCTTTCTTTCTTTCTTTCTCTTTTTTATTCTTTCTGGTTTCTTAAATTACTTTCTTTCTAACTTAATTCTGAAAGGAAATGTTGAATTACAATTCATTTGTAGTCTATAAATTGAATGTGATTTATGTATTATCTTCTGTATATATACTCTTCTTCTGTTTTGTTCGGAAAAAAATGAAGCAGTAAAGTGGTCAAACCTCAGACAAAAGATGGAATATGATGCTTTTTCATTTCTTATCCTACCTGAAGTAATGGTCGCATGGTCGGACATCGTTAATGGCACCTCATAATCATATGAGGATGAACTGAACTGAACTGAACTGACCTGAAGTAAAACCCTACTACTTTTCCCCGGGTACACAGGTCTGATCAGCGCTGTATCCACCACCCCCACCCCCCTCCTGGGCTCCGTTGGGTCCACCCTACAGGAGGGGACGTGTTCATTCTGGGGCGACACCCACTACCGCACGTTTGACGGACACCACTTCTACTTCCACGGGAACTGTTCCTACAACCTGGCTTACGAGTGTGGAGGGCTGTTCTATATCCAGGTATGAAATAATCATTTAGGATATAATAAGAAAGGCTGTGGAGAAGGCAATTTTTGTGAAAACACTTTTTGTCAGGAGGGTATTAGTTAATGAAGTTGTTGTTTTTTTGTAGCAGAACGTTGATGAGGGAAAAAGACAAGAAGATGGAAAAAAATGGTTCAACCTTAAAAATTGATAAATCAGTAAAACTTCAAAAGTTCTACGATTCAAAGTATTATAGTCAAACTGTACAATTGTCAGACTGTACAAAAACGACATCTTCAAGTTAAAGATTTTCTCAAGGATCCATTTGGAAATTTTTTTGATAATCAGGGTAATATTCAGGCTCAATATTTTGTATATTGTGAAATTTGATAATTTTAATTATTAAGACATTCACTAAAGATGAAGAATTGAAAGTTGTTACTAACACTTTTGTGTCTTACAATACATCATTCAATATATATTGTGTGTTTCATTCTGATACATTGCCATTATACATTGTATTTCACTTGTTTGTTGCATACTAGTGATCACTCAAACTTTATAAAACTCACTCCATCGAGCTCATTTCTTGCATCATGACCTTTAACCCCCAGATCCTGAACAAGTTTGAGTGCAATGCGGATGAGTCCGACTGTGACATCGCCGTGCGGATCATCTCAGGTCCAGCAGAGATCACGATCACCCCCGGACACCACACGTACTACCAGGACCAGGAACAGGCGCTACCCGCCATCATCAACGCTGCCATCACTGCCGAGAGGATCGGAGCTTACACCATCCTCAACTTCCTGGATGGTTAGTTTTGTTTTATTGCATCTGTAAAATGGGGGCATTGTTTTACAGTTACTGTTCACCTTTATTCGGTGGTCAACCTATATCCGTTGTTTTTTAAAACAGGGTATTCAGGGATATTATGTCGAAGGACAGTTGTATTAAAATTGTGATATTTTCAAAACATTGCAGTTTGAAACCACTGTTGACTTGACATCCCTAAATACATCTTGTTTTCAAAAACAACAAATATAGGTTACCCGACGGATAAAGGTGAACCAGCGTTACATTGTAGTAATGACTGCTGTTTAAAAGAAACTGTCTGTCCATAAAATAACTGTGAGAATGCATTGGATGGATTGTTTTGCTATCATATGTCATTAAAAGACAGGCGCAGGTGCTTGGATAATAGGCCCCCTAGCGGCATGTTATGGCATTGCAGCAGAACTTACGGTATTGATATCCCAAGTTCTAGACATTCCTCTTGGACAGGAGGGTTAGATTTGTAGGTTCTGGCCCCGTAGCATTTTTTGGGGGGGTATTACAGGGGCCAATTTTGTTTTAGAGGTCTTTTTAAGACAAAGAATGACTCAAGAAGGGATCATCGTCATTGTTACTTTGTGAAATTATAGCTTACTATAATACATGTAATGACTTTAATACATGATCATATGCTTGTTATAATCTGTATCTGGTCAGCTTGATAGACTTCCTCTGTAGGGAATCTGAAAAGGCCAAGAACATTTGCACAATGGTTATGACAGACTTTTCAAAAGCCTTTGATAGAATAGACCACACTTTAGCCATCCAGAAGCTGTTACGACTCGGAGTACGGGGGGAACTAATCCCGTGGGTCTGCGACTTTCTAACCCAGCGGCGGCAAAGAGTTCGCCGAACTAGTATGGAGGCCAACTCTCTGACTGGGAGGTACTGACCTGTTCAGTGCCACAAGGGACGCTCCTAGGTCCGTTAATTTTTCTAGTGGTGTTTGATGACGCTATGAGGGACGCACTGATTAATCAGTGGAAATATGTTGATGATCTGTCCATGGCAGAATCGCGCCACTACCTCGAACCATCATCAATGCAGAATGAATTGGACGGTTTCACTGACTGGTCTCGCAATAACCACATGTTACTTAACCCAGACAAATGCCAAGTCATCACGTTCTGCTTTATGAAATGTCCGCCCCCTCCGCCAGTACTCACCATTAATGGATTACCCCTTGAGGTTGTGCCAATCACGCTTCTTCTGGGGGTGTGGCTGCAGAAAGACTTGAAATGGGAGACGCAGGTCACCAGAATGATAGGGAAAGCTAACGGTCGGCTTTTCTTCTTGCGAAAGCTTAAACATTTCAACCTACCCACTCAGGACCTTGTCACCATTTTCACATCGTTTGTAAGACCAGTACTGGAGTATTGCGCGCCAGTTTGGCATCCGGGCCTCACCTGCGCACAGTCAGACAGGCTTGAAGCAGTGCAGCGGAGAGCTGTTCGGACAATTCTAGGCAGACACTTCACTAACTACGAACAAGCCAGGAAGAACTTAAACATCCCACTGCTGTCGGACCGCAGGCGAGATCTGTGCTTTAAGTTCGGAACCTACTTGGAGAGACACAGACCGTCAATGCTACCACCAAAGGGATCGGACTATCACAACAGAACCACCAGAAACTGTGACAAATATCGACATGTGAAATGTAGGACTGACAGACTAAGAAACTCGCCGATCCCCTACGTTGTGCGCCTTTTGAATGCCTAATGTCTTTGTATCTAAGGATATCTGTTGTGTTTTAAAGTGTTGCTACAGGCACGTATTTGGCTTTATCAATGTCAGAATTTTAATCGTTATTTAAATGTTTAAGATATAATTGATGTTATAGATGTTTTAATATTTCTAGAATTAGCTCTGGCTGGACAAAATTATTTGTACGAAATCCGCAATTCAGCCAAACAGGCTGCGAGTGATTTTTTACCAATAAACCATTCATCATCATCATCATCATCATCATCTGTGAAAGGTTAGGCATTGTTCTTGGTTTGTTTGTTTGTCTTGGTGTGTGTGGAAGTTTGTTCCTGCTGGCCCGGATCCAAGTTTGTTCCACGACTGGCTTGTACAGTAACCGTGTACTTTTTGTTTGTTTGTTTGCAACATTGCTATGGTAGTACCATGTGGTGGCTAATTTTTGTTTATTTGTTGTAAGCATTGTTTGATATGTTTGTTTGTTTGTTTTCTATAGGAGTGAAGGTGCTGTATGACGGAGATGAGTCCGTTACCGTGGTAATACCCAGCAGCCAGCAGGGCAGCATGTGCGGTCTGTGCGGGAACTTTGATGGTGATCACAGCAACGACTTCCACAGCATCTCAGGAAAGGTATGCAGTTCTGACACTGCCTCCAGTGGTCTTTTGCTGGAGAATTATATTTCTCATATTTCTGGCAATCACTTCGATGTCGTAAATTATGCAGTAATTGTTGTTGAAGGAACAATAACAGTAACATAAGATTTGAAAACAAATTTCAAACTTAAAGTGATTGACACAAAGTTTAACCACATGAAATTGACAACTCAAAATGTGTTTTATTATGAAAGCTTAAACATTGCCCTGTACTGTGAAGGTTACATTGAGTTTTGATATTTTCTTGACATCGTATGTAGGAATTTGATTCATATAATGTATCATGTCATCACATTTCAATGCCTAAAAATTTGAGGAATAAGTGGATGTATCAGCACATTAATTTGACATACTAAGTTGACAATATGACAAACTATTTTGATTTGAATATTGATTTCATTACTATCTCTTTTGAAAGTCATTTGACAGTGCCACAGAGTTTGGGAACAACATGCACGTGAATGACGGCCGCAGGTGCACCCCCGCGCCGATCAACCCTCCCCACCCCTGCGCGCACCTCGCAGCAGACGAAATCACCGCCATCGAAAACCGCTGCAAGATCCTGTACTCCGAGGCCTTCTCCGCGTGCCACGGCACCGCGGGGCCGAAGGAGTTTTACGACAGTTGTGTGGTGGACGTTTGCGAGTGTCGGTTGGGGAGTATTAACGACTGCAGCTGTGATGCACTGACGCAGTACTCCCGAATGTGTGCTCAGAAGGGGGTGGAGTTGCAGTGGAGGAACGAAAATCTGTGTCGTAAGTCTGTGCATTTTTCTCATAAATACCATAAACCAATGATTTATTGAGATGACTCATTTTTTAATGGCATCTATAATAAGGTCTTCAATTGAAGTGCCAGCCTGTGTAGATATTCAAAGCTTTTAACATTGTGAAGGTGGAAAGTTGTAAAAAGTTGTTTGGAAGTTAAAGAAGTATTTGAAAAAGTGTGATAGTTTTTTTTTCGAAGATAGATAAGAGGTTCAGAAACAAATTTGTTTGACCTGTCGTCATCTCTCTCCACCCTCACACTCAGGGTTGACATCGCGGCAAAGCCTAACGATATCACCCCTGACAATTCAGCCAGGGTATTTGGGTATTTGGGGCGTGGCTTCTAACCAACTGGCTTTTTGTTGTCGAAAGCTCGGAAAGGCGCCATATAATATATTATATATATATAATATATAATATATTAATATTCAAGAGCAAGATAACAGTACCGGCGTAACGTTCTTTCAGCGCCCAGACGTCTTTATCAGGTACCAAATTTAACATTTGTCGGTTCTGTGGGTATAGGCTAACCACGGCATCACCGTATACATGTACCGACCTATCATACGAAAAAAAGACATTACCATCACGCAAAGATAAACAGATCTTTGTACACGCCGCGCCGTACGCTGTTTGTTCGAAACTTGCAATCCGGTCGCTGATTGGCCCGCGACAAATCAGGCAAGCTCATTAATATTCATAAGCAGGGCGCCCCAAATACCCAAATACCCTGGCTGAATTGTCAGGGGTGATATCGTTAGGCTTTGCCGCGATGTCAACCCTGAGTGTGAGGGTGTCTCTCTCAAATAACATAAGAAAAACTTTAAAAATGTTGAATTATTTTCAACTATCGCTTAATATGGACAGCCACTCCTACAGTATGGCATGTAACCATAACCAAACTTTATGGATGAATTAACAAGCCTATTTTCTTTCTGACTGGACAATGGTCATTCTGCTACCTTTCTTCATAAGGGACATTCTGATTGGAGCTACTTCTTAAAGCAATTTTCTGTATAAGGCACAATGTCTATTAGGGACAATTAGAATTATGTTTTGAACTCCTCATTGTCCCACCCACAGCTAAGACCTGCAGCAATGGCCAGGTGTACACCGAGTGTGGAACATCCTGTCCAAAGACATGTGAGAATGCTGACTTTGACCTGGAGTGTACCGAGGCCTGTGTGGACGGCTGCCACTGTCCTAAGGGTGAGTACTACTGTAAGGAAGGCTAGACTTCCAGAAAATAATATACGCCAAATAAAGGTTAGTTGAGCAACTGCATGTGATTTTGGAAACTTGCAGACATTTCAGGTAGCATCCACTATCTTAAGTTAGTGACACTAGGTTTAGTGACACTAGTTTTATACCCTAACTGTGAATTGATATACATGGGAGGTGAAGACAGATTTTAAATAGTCCAATAGGAAACAAAAGTAAGACAAAGTCAAGTAAAGGTTGATGCAGATGAGTCAATTAGCTCTAATGATGTTTGAGTAAAGGAGCTAATTTTGAACTACTGCATGGAGGGTACTACTATTGGTGTGATAATGAGAGCTGTCTGTGTGTGTATTATTGAAAGAAAATTGAGATTGACATACTGAATGCAAAAGTGAATGCTAGAAAAGTCACCAATGCAGCAGCAAAAGTCACAGATGAGAGATTGTGGAAACTATTTTTAGTTACGTGTCAATGAGTTACTGTTGTATGCTGAAAAATGGGAGCTTCACTGATGTAAGTGAATGTTTTATGGATCAAACACCATGTATCCAAAGGGCTAAGGTTCAGATGCAGGTTGTCGAGACCATTGCAGCAGCAAACCAAAGTGGACTGCTAAGGTTCAGACCCTGCTTGGGCATAATGGAGAGGGGATGTATTACTCTTTTTGGATGGGGACTCAAAGATGTCAGCCCCATGTATGGGGAGATTCAGGCATTAGTCTTAGGTGTCAAACCTCTGTACAGGAAAGAGCCTAACTCACTCGTAGTTCTTGTGGTCTTAACAGAATAGGAACAAACCTGAAAATACCTGGTGATGTTGTAACAGTTATTATTTCTTTGCACTGACATCTTTGTTCTTTTCCCCACAGGAACCCTGTGGGACGGTGATAGCTGTGTACCCCGTGAACAGTGCCCATGTATGCTGAGAGGACAGCAGTATCCACCGGGGGCCGTCACACAGAACGGCTGCAATGACTGGTGAGTGCTTGAAAAATGAAATTTTCATATTGATTATTTCAACAAATATGCTCCATTCATAAGTCTTGAAGCTGTGGGGCCTGTGAGGTGAGGTGAGGTGTTATAAGGCCTTCATAAAATTTTCGCAAAATGTATTTTTCTAATTAGGAATATAACCTTTAATATCTTCAAGTTGACAAAAAAGCTAAGATTTGCTACACACTACATCAAATTTCGCATTTCTAATGGATGTCATCCACCAAATTAAGTTTTAGACCACCATAATTAGTTACAATAAAGTCCTTCCCAGAGCTTTCAACATGTAGGACAGTGCCCATCTCCATACCTAGAGCCCTTGGGCCACACAGTTGTGCAGACATTAAGGCCGGGAGCTTGGCTGCTTATAGTGGTACATTGTATGTGTTCAACCACCATTCACTTCTCATAAGTGCTAAGTGCAGAGAAAGCAGTTAAAGTTAAACGTTAAACATCATTTTTAATGTCTTTGGTATGACTTGGTCGGGATTTGAACCCACAACCTCCCAAATGCAAGGTGATTGCTCAAGTTGCTTAGGGTATTGAACAAGCCAGGGTGCCATTTGATCTAATGCCGGGGTTTCAATACTCACTTAATATGTGAAAAAAACAGGGATCCTAAAAAATCATTTTTAGGGAAGTGAGTATTGAAGTCCTGTATAGTGGTAATAGAATGACACCCAGAATCACCATGGTAATCATCACCACAAAACTCTTCCTCACATTACAGCAAATGTGAGCGCGGGAAATGGACCTGTACCACCAACATCTGCCCTTCCATGTGCTCCGTCATCGGTGAGTCCCACTACACGACGTTCGACGGCCGCCAGTTCCAGTTCACCGCCAACTGCGAGTACGTCCTGGCTCAGAAACGTCCCGGTACGGCCACGCCGTTTATCGTGTGGGTGGAGAACTCCAACTGTGCACTGGAGGACGAGGGTGTGTGCGCTCACAGTCTGTCTGTGCAGATTGGAGATGGGGCCATCTACAGGTACAGTGTTTAAAGATATCCTATCCTAACACTTCTGTTCGATCCTACTCACTGTGATCAG
This sequence comes from Branchiostoma floridae x Branchiostoma belcheri, assembly GCA_019207045.1. Classification (NCBI taxonomy): domain Eukaryota; kingdom Metazoa; phylum Chordata; class Leptocardii; order Amphioxiformes; family Branchiostomatidae; genus Branchiostoma; species Branchiostoma floridae x Branchiostoma belcheri. The sequence goes on from CM033034.1 coordinate 17,918,506, forward strand.
GGCTGTCTACAAGACCCTTTCTTCCATCCCTGGACAGATATTTGCCTTTTAGGACAAAAAATAACTTTCCCCATCCGTCCCAAAAACAATGAAATTGGAGAAATGTGTTTTCGTAAGCTTTAAATGACAGGTTTAACAATAAAAATCAATAACTTTCAATTGTTTTCCAAACTAGTATTGGGATGGAAAAAACAGCTCAATACAGCCCTCAGGCTGATACCTGTAATAGAATTTTACACCTGGCACCATACTGTGAAGTGAGCTTCTTCCCTGAGGCCCTGCCAAAAAGATATGAAATTGCAGCTTTTATTATGTTTTTTGGATTGCATACATGGTTAACTGCCTCATGGCATAGTACCCCCCGGTTTGTACTGAACAGTTTAAGCTCCATATCCACAACCTAATTGCTTGTTACAAACAATTAAAACAATAAAACTGCGGTTAGGTACTAATTTCTACCTGGGTGAAGAGAGGAAAGACATGTAAAGTGCTTGTGAGGAAAATGGGGAGATATTCTGCATTTGCTGGCAAATTTCAGCTTTTAATTTAATTTCTATTGCCTTCCCCATTTTATGATTCCTCTTATCTCCAATCCAAATACAGAATGAAGAACCTGGACAGGATCAACTACAACGACACCGACATCAGCCTACCGTACCACGGGGATGGCGTATCTGTACGCCGTCTGTCGTCCGTTCTCTCCAAGTTTGAGACCAACATCGGGCTGGAGATTGTGTGGGACGGAGGCTACAGGATCTATGTCAAACTCCTGCCTCAACATGCCGGAGAGGTGAGCTGACTTTATACAGTCATTTATTGTCTACAACATACTGTAAATGCAGAAACTTTCACGGTGGTTTAATGTTCACGGTTTTTGCGGTGGCCGCTTAAAACCACCGCAAATATTTTTCCATGGCAGTAAGAGACTACAGTGCATAGTGCTACCGCGAACTTAAAACCACGACGAAAAGTCCTTTTTCCTGCTACTGCAAAATTAAATCCCCCCAAACTTAAATGCGTTTACCGTAGCTGATTCAAAAAGTTACAGTTCAAATTACTCACACCCCATATGGTGTATAGGGCATCCTCCATCTCTGTTTTGACAGCCCTTGGGCCACACAGCTGTGCAAGCACTTCAGCAAGGGCCTAGCCCACTGGTAGCACTGTTTTGGGCTTTCATACTTTTTTTCCTTAAATACTGAATGCTAAGCAGTGGAGGCCATTCTGTATGTACCGTTTTTGGTGTGAATTGGGCAGAGATTGAAGCCATGAATCTACCCACTGGGACTTTGCAGCTGGAACTTCGCTGATTTATTTGATGTTTTCCTACACATTTTCAAAATACATTTGACATGTAAATGTATAAAAATACATGTAGAGAAAGCAAAAAAAATATAGTTTACAAAGATTTAAGTCTGACTTGTCCATCCCTGTCCTTGGTGCTGAAAGTTCTGAACTTGTTCCATTTGAATTTTGTGTAATATATTTTGTTTCTGATACTAGCTATGATCAAATTTGTAACATTTTTCTGGTGAAACATATTAGAACCATGTGTTTATATGTTGTTGGCTGTATTAGAATTTCCTTCAGTGAAATGTTTGTCACATGTAACATTTAACTAGGACAAACTTAATGTCACAAGGAAATCATTAGGCAATATTTGCACACAAAAATTGAATGTCTGTAAGTACTACATCTTGAACCTAGATATCTATTTTGTTTGAAATTGATTGAACATCACATTGACTTCAGGTGTACGGCTTGTGTGGTACCTACAACTACAACCAACAAGATGACTTTGAGACGCCCAATGATGACACGGTGGTGAACACAGCCACGTTCGTCAACTCCTGGAAAACTAACAGTGACTGTGCCGATGTTCCAACAGGTCAGCTTTCAACATTTCATACGTTTTTCAATCATTTCAAGAAAATATGTACTGTAAGTTGTGTTAGTTGGTGCAAGGATGGTATATATGATATAGGGTCCTTGGCTTGATTTTTAAGTGGAGACGGAATTTAGGCATTCACAGTTTGTGTTTAAAGTAATTCCCTGGTTTACATTGTGTTTGTATACATAAAACTTCATGTATCGATAAATGCATTTGCTGTGCATTGTAATTGTTTAATGTATTGCCTATTGTATATTATCATATAGCTAGGTGACATCAACCGATCAGAAGTCCCTATTTCATGTTCGTTATGATGCTACATCACGAAGAATTCTAGCAAGCTGGGTGTCAAAAAATTTTTAGATGTCAAAGTTTAAAAAACGGGACCCAATCAGATAGAAGGTGCTATGCACAAGAAATTGACCAATCAAAATGAGGGATATACACGTAGTCAGGGACAGAGCCAAAATGGTCTGTTAACAGCATAACTCGAGAAGCCCCCTAGCGGCTTCGTAAGTTACTGCAGCAAAACTTCAATTTTTGATAACTCTTATTCTGGACATGCTGATTTTTGAGCAGTAGATAGCCCTTGGAGCAGAAAGTAAGTGCTGTACGTTTAGGGCACCTAGAGGCTTTTTTGGAACTGCAGACCCCAGTTTTCTTTCAAACTTTGGACGAGCATAACTGGAGAACATGTTGATGGATCGTCATGATTTTTGGTATGTTTTTAAATGAAACAGAATCAATTCTGCTACCTCTCCCCAGGAGTGACCATGGATGCCTGTACCATCCACCCCACCTACAAGTCCTACGCTAAGTCCGTGTGTGAACAGCTGAAGGCTGACCCCTTCCTGACCTGTAGTGAGTTTGTCAGCCCGCGACCTTTCATCTCACAGTGTGAGAGTGACCTCTGCATGTGCCTGGCCAGAGGTAAGGTCTCTCTCAAGGTCAAAACTTTGTCAGGTAAAATAAGCTAAACTTCTTTATCTGTCATGTTTTGTAGATTATGTTAGATATCAATAAAAGTCCAAATGCATTTAGTTGCCATTGCCATTTGACAACTCAATGTTATTTGAGTGTTACATGAGGTTGTTCACATTTGCCAAAAATTGATTTTTTGCACACAAAATGTCTCAAAAAGTAGTACATTGATTGTATTGCTTGCTACATATTTCAAGACATATAAATGGTCTTTTTACATACGTACACTTTTAGTATATTATGTTGCTTTCACAGATTTTGTAGCTCAACACTTTTTAAATGTCCCACTCATGTTATCGATTGGTGTTGCTAAATCTGTCATTTACATCAGTTTCATGTCATGAAATTTTGATTTTTGGATGGATGGATCAAATTCTTTTCTTGTCCCAACAAGCAATTTTACATCCTAGGACAGAAGGACGGGCCCTGGAGACAGCCCTGCGTCCATAGAACAAAACAACATTTCTCACAAATTGTCCTTTACATGAAATTCTAAATTTGAAGGTGTACAAATTCAAATAGTCATCATTAAGCAGAAGATTTTCTGAACCTGAGTCTGTCTCTCTCCAACCCTAGACGCAGACCCAGACAGCTGTAAGTGTACCATCTTCGCTGCCTATGCCCGAGAGTGTGCCCTGGAGGGAAGGGTGATCGAATGGAGGGCCAACAACACTTGTCGTAAGTACATGATTATGTATCTCCACTATAGTTTATTGATAACATTGTATATAGAACTCAAATGAGACTGAAATGTAGACATTTCAGCGACTATCTGTCGTCTTCATCAGTACAGAATGAAACAAATGTCAAGTAATTACATCACAATACAATAGGTTAAGTTCAGATTGCACTGACTCTGCCTAGTTGATATCACACCAATGATATTTGTTAAATTCTGTACTGATGGAGATGACAGATAGTCGCCGAATCATCTACGGAAAATTAAAAGTATGTTGTGAAACAAAGAAGACTTTGTTCGATTGATCCACCAACCCGATGAAACTATTTACAGAGACTCTCTGTAGTTTAATTGTTTTGTTTTTACAGTTATGTGACTTTTACAATCATTGCAATTTTAAATAGGGGATGGGAATGGAGTATCATTCAAATTTTTGCAGAAATCTGTCTCAGATATTGTGGATCTTAATTGTCAAAAGGAAGAATTTTTTCTTGTGTTTGATTAAGCAAGATAAAAACTGAAAGCCAATAAAAGCAAGAAACCCACATGGTAGCTGATATCTATAATGAAGGTTATTCTGTTGTTCCCAGTCATGGTCATTGTTGTTATTGTTGTTGTTTACAGCCATAGAGTGTGATAATGGCCAGGTGTGGCAGGAGTGTGGTCCCACCTGTCTTATTATTGTTATTGTTGTTGTTTACAGCCATGGAGTGCGATAATGGCCATGTGTGACTGTTGTCTTACCTGAGTGTGTGATTTCTCTGTTGTTGTTGTTGTTTACAGCCATGGAGTACAGTAATGGTATGTGGTCCCACCTGTCTGATTGTTGTTATTGTTGTTGTTGTTGTTGTTTACAGCCATGGAGTGTGATAATGGCCAGGTGTGGCAGGAGTGCGGTCCCACATGTGCCCAGACATGTCGACAGATCAGTGACCAGGAACAGTGTACTGAGGAATGTGCTGAGGGATGCAACTGTCCTAAGGTAAGTAGACCAATCATGACTGTCCATCACAATTAGCAGTTCAGCCAATGACAGCACGGTGATTATCGGTTCAACCAATGAGAGAACAACTGTCTTTATTTTGTATTTCTATGACTTGACAAGGCTGGGCATCGGGATTGGTCTGTTTTGTCTGGATATGGCAGGACTTTTCCATTTTAGCATATCCAGAGGAGTGGCATTTGAGAAACCTGGAAAGAATCATTTCTCACAACGTTAACAACAATCTGAATGTATTTCCAATTTCTTCTTGGAATTTGCTGATCCATTTTAGCTGACATGGAGTTTGCAATCGGCAATCCTTATAGTACTGGAAATTCCAGGTAATTCATCTGCTTTAATGGTAGGAGGTTGCTACAACTGTAGTTTTGTAGTATCATGTATGTGCACATGTGTCATAAATTGTCATTGGTGACATCCCTAAAAACCATTAGAAACAACATGGTGACTGCATACATGTGAAGATTCACAGTACTTAAGGGAGCAGAATGTACTTTTGTTTGTTTCTTTAAAACGTTTTTCCTGATTTGTAGGGTGAGTCCTGGGATGAAGAGGCTGGTCGATGTGTGCCCGTGGAGGAGTGCCCATGTTACTACAGAGGGAACATGTACAAGGCAGGGGAAACCAGAAGGAACAAGTGTGAAATATGGTCAGTTCAGCTAGTAACATTTAACAGTACATTCCTCATAATAGTTGATAGCATCTTACAAATTAAGATACTGTAAATGCAATTAAGTTCGTGGGGATTTAATTTGGCGGTATTGGGAAAAGGACTTTTCACAGTGGTTTTAAGTTTGCTACAGCACCATATGCATGCAATGTAGTCTTTTACTGCCATGGAAAACTGTTTGCGCAAACATTAAACCATGGTAAAAATTTCTGCATTTACAGTATTCTTCATTTGAATCTGAATCATTTCAAAATGAGATCAAAAACTGAGTCACAGCCCGGGAGTTTCTGTCTTACATGCTTCCCTATAGTCTCTTGGTACAATATCTTTAAAAATGTTTTTAATCTATCTTGTTGTTTAAACGGAAAACTGCATTATAGAAGGCGGAACCCTTCCAAACTTCTGCGGGTGGAACGCCGCGCCAACGGCCGCGGCTCAGAATACTATATAAATCCTAAACCTTCCTGCCAGAAGGGTAACCTCTCATTTTGACACTGACCGTCTTGATGGGCAGACGTACAAGTGATGTGCTCCCGCGGTAAACAAGCCGCCGCCAATGTCAGGCGTTTTGGGTTACAGCTCTAGACTGGCAACAACAAATCGTAACACAATAAATACACACTGCAACTGTAGTACAGTACTTGTACCGCAGCGGTTTATGCCTACTCACGTCCAATACTGACCAGTTACATGTACCTGTAGTCCATACAACTGTAGCGGTGTGTGTGCGGTCCTATATGTCACTGGTGCACGTAATTACGTGACTCAGAGTTACAGTAACTAAGGATATAAATTTCTGACTCGTGCCCTTCAGTTACATACAGTCCGTAGCGTTACATACAGTACATTTCACTGTGTACATTTAGCAGTATTATTTATAACTATATCACAGGACAAGAAAACAAACTATCGTTTGTTGCAGATCACACAATTTTATCCTTGGATGTAACGTTACGTAACTTGCCTCAGACTTGTTGAACGAGAGACTTGCCCCTTAGTGTAGAAAATACAAGTGTTGATATGTTTTTTGGTCCGACATGAAATCGCAAACATGATCAGTAGTGACTCCCAGTCAACAGTGGCAAGGTCAGGAAAGAGCAAAAAACATCGACATCGGGCAAAAACAGAGAACTCGGCGTCATAGACACAATAAGGAACAAGGACACTGTGTGTATGGCGTACCCTAGTCATTTCATATTTCTTCATCGGGTTCTAAATCCTATCCATGGGAAGAAAATGTCGAATTAGAGTAGAGTAATGGCCGTGGGGAGGGGAGGTAAACGGTATTCGAATTTGTTATGGTAAGGATTCACACGGAGCACTGACTTCGGTATATCGGGAACAAACCAGAAAGTTAGGACTATTTGTCGACTAGTTTCACATGAATCGGGCTCACATAGAATCAATATAACGTACCCTAATGCTGCTGAAGTCAACTACAGTGTATTTTGCTGTCGAGTACCGCCACATGCAGCAGCAGAGATCGGTAACATAATCCCCCGGTTATGTCGCACACTTGTACCGATATATGACACCTAAATGGACACACGACAACAAAACCGGGAAGGGGTGGGCCGAAGGACATACTTGGTGAAATGCAAATTTATAACAGATATGATTCGTAGAGGTTACGGCTTTTACGATGTAATTAATTTGATGAACAGTTTCTTTTTAACAGAACAGTTTTGACAAACTAATAGGGTATTCATGACAATGCTGGTATTGGCTATTTAGTGACACAAAGATGGCAATGCACCTCTAACGTTGAGTATTTTATTATTATTGTACATCATTTGATAAAATAGGAAAGCATTCCCCACTGACAACTATTTAATCAAAACTTAAACATTTCAAGTTGTTAGATTGACAGAATACACATTTCCACATCAAAGTACAACAGAATGTTCTAAGAGACATTGATCTCGTTTTACTTTCAGTATGACATTACAACATAAACTAACAAGCTCATTACAACATGTAATGTCCCTACAAGTGTAAAACCATTTTGACTTCATCATGAAGAAAATATGATATGATACACTGCACCTAAAAGACCCAAACATGGCTCATTTTGTACATTATGTTCAGATTGTAAGGCGTGGACAACTACATACTGGCATATTATAGATCCAACAGGCTTCAACACATCTGGCTACTGGTCCTGATGACTCTATTTTTCTTGATTGTAATTGTCCATAATTCGATATAAGAATGGTGTGTTATACAAAGTACTGTGCCTGAGAGAAGGCAGTCTGTGCAAGCAAGGAGGTGGTCTAGGCTGATTGAAGTTGTACTTGTCCCCAGAATGTTCTGATGGACCTGTCAGCAATAGGTTTCTGTGACACTCAGGATATTTGTGTTCTGTGTGGAGAAAAAAATGTACAGTGAGACTGGTTCTGTAAGTAAAATGCTTCTGTTACTTTGTCTCCCTTTCTCTGTGGAATCATACAACAATGATATACTGTCTGAAGTTATCAACAACATCATATGCCAGGATATGTAATAAAATATATGTATAAAGGCACAACTGTATGTTGCACTGGTAACATAATTTGCAAGTAAAATGCTTCTGAGACTTTGTTTCTCCACCTTTTGGAATCATGCAGCAATATAATGACATCTTGTCTGAAGAAAAGATATCAATAGCATATATTTCTGGATAAAAAACATGAACACAACAAATACTCCAGTAAACACAGTTGAAGGCACAAGTCACCACAAATATTTTTCAACTCTCTATTTCTTCACTCTCTATATGGAGGTGGAAGTTTTGAGCAGTTGATCAACTCACTGCACATGCCTGCAATTTTTATTATCAAGTTAGGTATGAATGGTGCTTGTTCATAGTCAAATTCATCGTCCATCCTTGCCATTATGATACCAGTAGCCTTGATAGTTGAAAGCAATTGTACAAAACAATTACTTTTTTGGAGAAGTTAGCATGTTCAAGTGTCATGTCTCTATTTTTACTCAGTATACAAGTATGAGAAATTTCCTAACAGCAAAGTTGGCTGAGATAATCTTCATTTAGACAATTCTTGCTGTACATTATATAGGACATAGTTTTTTTTTACATTTGTTATTGCAATTTGAACATGTTATTGGTAGTTTTAACTTCTGTCATCCTATGTCATATCTCTAGAGTGAACATGAATATTCATTTGTGAAGTGTCCTTGCACTTACAGTAGTGGAACAATTATAGCCCTTGTTGTGTTCAAATAATTGAGTTTCACTATGGGCATAACGCATAAGTTTTCACTATGGGCATAATTTTTTTTCCTAGCATCGATCAGCGCGTTAGAAGAGTTGCACGATAGTTAAGTGTCATACATATAAATTTAGATCATAGCCCGTTCAGTCCGACTGTAGTCTTGAAGTTAACAGTTTAAGGAAAGTAAACAGCAACTACAGTTCACTCGGATACAGATACAGCCACCATCCACACTTTAGCAATTTAGCTTAGAATTACCTCAATCGCCGATGATTACACGCAATCCAAAAGTCAGCAACGTTTAGCAAAATCCGAGTACGTTGTGAACTCGCCTAACTTTGAGTGAAATCGGTTGATTGTCACTATGATGTGTTATTTCGACACAATGCAGAGACTGATAATTGAAGTGCCGTAGACTTCTCTACCAGCATGCATAGATTCCCCTACAAAGTTGCCGTCAGCTGTTGCAAGGACGTGCACTGTGACCCTTGCACCTTCACCCCATGTGTCATGTGATATATCATATCCACACACTGCAGTCATAGCGTTTTTAGTCATAGCTAGACCTAAGGCTAAGCCGTTACTTTACCTATGTGTTGGTATTCACAACTAATGCTATACTGTCAAACCTAGAGCACCTTTGATTACAAACACGGCTTACTAAACAAACGGAAAAACTTACCGATGCGTTTCTGGTCTCCGTGGTCTGCCGCTGGACATTTGTCAGGTTGCCCCTATATCATCTTTGGGGACCCCGAGGAAAGTGCCCGTCTGATCTTTTTCAGATCTCATCCTTTTATAATGACCCATGGCGAGTACGACTCAATGTAACGTTATATCGTATACTTATCTACTCCATATAGTCTACTGTAATACCAGGTGCATATATGACATGGGGATATTAGTCCTTTATTTAGCACTGATCATAATGATTTCACCATAAGATAGTCCCGCAAAGTGCAGGATATGTGAAATGTATCAGTCAAGGAGTATGATAACGGACTTGCGGGAGCGCATTTGCCGTGCGTCCGCCTCTCACGGCGTCCCGAGCACAACTGAGCGGACCCGGAAGCGGCGCGCTCTTTTACGCTGTACTATCGCTGTTCTATAGAATATATAGTCCAGCTTTCCGTTTAAGCAACCCTACCTCTAGAACTAGCACTGACATGCATGCTACCGGAGAGGGTTACAGTTCTAATATCATGATGATATAAGTTATTATCTAATAGATGTTTTGTCTTTTACAGCACCTGCAAGAATGGTGTCTTCAGTTGTGCAGTGGATAAACAGTGTGATGGTAAGATATGTAATAGAGTTACAATGTCTCAAATAATGTAATCTGTCATAATATATCTTAATAAGTTTATTTTTCCATCTTTTTTGTTTGAATTCATAACCTGAATGACTTATAAGTCAAGATTTAAACCATTTGATTCCCTAAATTTTAGTAAAAAAAACTAAAACTATAACACCAGTAAACAACTGTAACTAAAGGCTGTCAATTTCAAATCAGAATACTGCAAAGCTCTGAAATTGTTTTCACATTTGGTTTTTTATCTTGCTTTTGCAGAGAAGTCCCTGTGTACTGGTGGCAAAGTGTGGTCGTCCTGTGTGGAGTGTGAGAGGTCCTGTCTGAACATGCATGTTGAATGCAAGCCGTCCAGCTGCAAGGAAGGCTGTGCCTGTCCAAATGTAAGCCTTTGAGCTACGGAAATCTTCCTTTCCTTCTGTACAGTTCTGTTTAGGTTTAAGGTTTGATAGTCAAATAGATTTTCTGTGTTAGAAAATTAAGATGTTGAAACATTTTAAACTTGAGACCATTTCAAGCATGGCTTTTTACTGATTGTATGCATGACAAACATTGCACAATTATTGTATTTGCCATTGTTACAGAAGATGGGGACTCCGAGTTAGTTTTTTGTAGTAAATTTAGTTGTCATGAGCAATCTTGAAAGACACATCTAGCGATGTCTTATAGGGAAGAAAGGAACATCATTTTTGCATTGCAATGAAATTAGGCAGAAGATTGCATTTTATGGCATAGACGACTTGCAATGCATTTCATTGGTCATTGGTCTTGAGTGACATATAACGGTTACCATTCAAAATGCACAATTGCAGGGAACAGTGACAGAGGATGGGAAATGTGTACCTGAGGGCCAGTGTCCATGTTACCATGAGGGGAGGAGCTACAAGACTGGGCAGACAATCAAGAAGGACTGCAACAGATGGTATTAGTCATTTCTGTAACTTAATGATTATAATTATATTACATTATATAAAAACTTTATATGATTTCATGTGTTATAGAATATATCTTTTGCTTTTAGAAGGGCTATGAATGTGAATTTTGAAGGTATACATAGGCTTATTATAAATTTAGTACAATGAGACATATGAAAATCTTTTAAATGTATCATTATGCAATATTTGTCCTAACACATTTTTGAAGATTTATTGCCATTTTCAATCTGGTTACATTATGGCCAAAAACTTTTTTGGTGGAAACGGCCCAAAACAGATACAATTGGGGATGTCATCAATATAATGAAACCAACATATATTTAATGTGCAACTTTTGTTCCTTCCTATCCCAGCCGCTGTCTTGGAAGCACTTGGCAATGTACCAACAAGAAGTGCCCCGGTACTATGATAGTTTTCTTTACTTTCAAGAAATAACACATTTTGTTTTCATTTAACTTTATATAGTATTGCGCATTCAAATTTAAGGTTATAACTTACATGTGAGTCACAGACTCACAGTATTTTCTCTACTATAAGTCATATGTTTTAGAAGTCAACTGAACTTGTAACCAAACTTCAAAATGTTCGCTGAAAAATCATAATTTTCATCTCTTTCAGCCATCTGCTCAGCATACGGAGACCCTCACTATGAGACATTTGACAAGAGGCACTTTGAATTCCATGGTATGCCTCTATCTATTAAGTTAACCTATTTCTATTAGACTACAGGTATCTTCACAGGCTTTAACTTTAACTTTAACTTTAACTTTAACTTTACAGGCATTGTTTGCATGTTTACATGTAGGTAAAAAATTGAACTCAACAGGTAGGTTTATACTGTTGTTTTAGTGCTCTTTCTACATTGTGTGTCTTTCCAGCAATAAGGGCCTGTTAGGGATTTGAATCCAGGACTTCTATGTTCTCTGGCAACCATTGCAAAGTGACATATAGTGGTGGCACAGTTGCGTACACGAAAGATACTCATTTTGGAGCTTTTTTTTTCATCTTCACCACAGGATCTTGTAGCTACATCCTCGCCGAAGACTTCTGTAGCGACCAGGTTGGCACATTCAAGGTCAGCGTAGAGAACGTCCCCTGCGGGACGGGCGGGGTCACCTGCACCAAGTCCGTCAAGGTCACCCTTTACGACACGGTCATCCACCTGATCCGTGGCTCCGATCCCGCCATCTCGCGGAACCCCTACGCTAAACCCAACGACCCACCAGCAAAGTACAGGATCCAAAAGGCTGGCCTGTTCCTCATTGTGAAGACCCCATATGGTAAGATAATGTTGAAATATCATATTTCATGTCATACCTGGTCCATGATAACATTCAATACAGGTGTTCCAGACCGGGTGATATTTTCAGTTATCACACACTATGTGTAAGAATCATAGAATAATTCAAATGTACTGTGCATATGTATGCACGAAGTGGGCTCCTACTGAAAATTTGAATTCCAGATTTAGATGTTCGTATTGCTGTTGTAACAATTTTTTGCTTGACATTTTCTCAATTTTGGCGCATTTTGCATACAAATCTGAATTTTTCAGTCAATGGGTGATACAAACTGCGATCGGGCTGGTACCTCGGGTGATACAAACTACATAGGGTTGTATTCTATACATATTAAACTACAAAAAATGTATAACAATTCTCTATAAATGCTATCATGGTTTTCTCTATTAATTTGACAAAGGGCCCTCTCCTTGGTACTGAAATTGTAATGGTTCTTTCTGTTATGAGAAATATACGAGACTTTGATTCCTCTTCTTACTGATAAGCCTCTAAAACAGTTCTAAATCTGAATAAGATTCACTTATTTGTGAATTTGTTTCTCTTGTGTAGGCTCAAAGTTTAAGCTTTGTTCCAACACATAAAAGGCATTCTCCAGGAAATTTTCTTCATCAGATGTCTGATTCAGTACGCTGATGTCCTAGAAGTCGGAAGTGTGATGACATCAGGAGCTTATCATAGATGGTGGGATTTTCTTTTGATAATTTTTCAGGAATGAGCCTGATGTGGGATGTGGGAACTAGAGTCTACATCAAGCTGGAACCTAAGTACATGGGGAAGGTGTGCGGTCTGTGTGGGAACTACGACGGGAACGCCATGAACGACTTCCTCACACGTCAGGGAGAACTGGAGCAGAGGGCAAAGGTTTGTTTGTTGTTCTGTTTATGACTTTTTTTAGTCAAAGACGTTTATTAGTCAAAAATTCAAATAGGCCTTTTGTTGACTCTTCATTGAGATCATGAGGGAGGAGGCAAGGGTCAGACAAATTAAAATAAACTTACATGACATGTAATAAAAGTCCAAGTAGATCCATAAATACGTATTCCTAGTGATTTATAAAGTTTAGATGTAATGGAAGTATGATGGAAATTCTTGTGTGATGTTTTGATTAATATATGAAGGATGCAAATATTCAGACAATTATGTATACTATAGATACATTGTAACTAGAAATTACAATCACTGCAATGCATACAACTTTAGTATATAGCCTCGAAAGAAAATGAGTATTTCTAATCTTTAAAAAATGTATTTTTTAAGAAAAAGAAGTCAAAATATTTTTTAGTATTTGTAAGCAAAACTTTCAAATGGTTGTTGAATATTGTGAAATGAAAGTAAAAATGACTGATAACATTAAGGTTGCTGGAATTATGGTCAGTCATTCCAATAATAGATTGAAACACTAGAATTTAACAGTCAGAGGATGTTTTACTCTGTTTGAATAGATTATGTGAGGTTATGTCAAAATATTTCATATATCTTATTTTACCCAGAACTTTGCGGACAGCTGGCGTGTGTTCATGACATGTCCAGCAGCTGTGGACGAGCTGGAGCATCCGTGTGACCACCGGCCGGAGAGACTACAGTGGGCAAACCATGCCTGCAGTGTGGTCAAGAGCAGCATGTTCCAACCCTGCCACACTGTGGTAAGTTTTTGTCATGATAGACAATTACTACTTAGGAGAATTTCACCCTTCTGTTGTTTCGAGGGAAAGCTACCAACCAATCACGTCTCTTTCCCTACAACAACAGGTGGGGACTATCTGATTGGTTGATGGCTAGCCAATGCTCAAACTCCTAAAAGGACAGATTGTTGAATGTGGAAAAATGTTTTGTTATTAACGATCATAATTATAAGTAAAGTGTGCAATGAATACTGCAATGCAGTGCAATGTAAAGTACTTTTCTAGTCTGTTATGAAGCATATCCACTCTACAGCTTGCTATATTGACAATAACACATGGAACTTTTTGACAATATCCAATACTTCCGTGTAAAAATAGTTTTCCAAAGTGCCTTACTATATTAAGAAAAAGCTTGACACAGAATAGAAAAGTGGAACTGTCTACTAGACAAAATGGAGAATTCCTAGAAAGTATGATTTTGAGAAAAAGGTTTTCTTTAATCCATCTATTCTTTTGTTTCAGGCTGATCCTGAGCCTTTCTTTGAGAAGTGTGTGTTTGATGCCTGTGGCTGTGACAGAGGCGGTGACTGCGAGTGTTTCTGTACGGCGGTCGCTGCATACGCACGGGAATGTAACGAGAAGGGGGTCGCCATTCGCTGGAGACAAAATGGCAGATGCGGTGAGTATCCTGCATGTCTATGCTGCCACTAGTGTGGTTAATGTCAAGAAAGAAATACCTTATGTTATAACAGGATCTTAAGACAACACTAACACTAACTATCTTCTTGTTTCTTGGACAGTTTGGAAAGAGATAAAATGATAATACTAAACTGGGAGGAAAACTTGAATCAAACTGAATTCCACTCCCTAAATCTGTGTGTACCAACCACTCAGGGCTCAAAATACTGGGTGCATGTGCACCTTGGTGCACCCAAAATTGGAGCTGTGCACCCATTATTTTCTGTGGGTGCACCGGTGCACCCAAATATTTTCGTAGGTTTATGACGATATCAATGCCAGACCATGTTCTTGACATCTAAGTGTTAATCCATCTACATGCAGATAATGAGATAGTACTTGTTTAAGAATTTGAAGTTCGAACTTGAGTTCGTCAATATTTTTGATGCTCCAAAACTGTGAGCGTGCCGCACCAACAGTGAGTACCGAGAAATGACCGCGTTCTGCGGGAGCTCTGGAAAAGAGAATTACAACTTTCCTCTCATCTTAAGGGTTCTCACAAGTTGCAGTTAAAAAAGATAAGGTAAAGATAAGCTTAGGGTAAACTTTCATGTTTCCATGTAGATGTACAATGTAGATGTGAATGTGTTGAATAGACTTGAATCAATTTCGTACCATATTCACCAGCAATGCAGTGTGAAAGTGGTAAGGAATACAAAGCCTGTGGTACCTCCTGCCCGAAGACCTGCTACAACCTGTACGCAAGCGATCAGTGCACCACAACCTGCGTGGAAGGCTGCCACTGTCCCAACGGTACAGTGCAACACAACGGGAAGTGTATCACGCCCGTGCAGTGCCCATGTGTCTACAATGGCAAGGAGATGATGCCAGGAGAAGTCGTGATTGCTAACTGTCAGCGGTGGTAAGTCATGTTTTCTCAAATAACTTGAGAAACATTATTGGCCCACATGATATTGACAACTAGACTGAGTGTAATTATATATATCAGATTTTGTAATCATCTAAGTTTCAGTTATGATCAGTTGCCTGCCTATAAGTGCAATTTTTAGTATACCCCAGTCACTTTCAAGGCCTTGAATTTAAGTACAGGAAGTTGATTGTAAGAAAATGATGTCTTATTAATGAATTTCCTTCCTGTACATCTGTCTGCCTTGTTAGCTTAATTTCCTTGTATGTGATGGTTAATCTGCTTATTGACACCAGCAGTAAAGAAGCATGAGACAATCTTCATTGATTCATAATCAATGTTTCTTCCTTAATTCAGCACATGTGAAAATGGCAAGCTGGCCTGTACAGGAGAGAGCTGTGCAGTGGAGACAACTACAGGTAATTTCATTTCACTCAGACACTCATTTTATCTTGACATTCTATCAATGTGTTGATGATTTGTTCATCTTCTGTTGCCAAAGTTGTGTTATCAACCTGTCAACCTAGACATGTTTTTTTCTTCAACAGCTCCCTATGCTGAGACCACAGTTGTACCCACAACTGGAGTGACTGTCAGCACTAGACCTGAGCCAGAATACACATCACCTCTGCCAGGTCAGAAATTACAGATCCATCAATGCTTACTTACTTCTTTACTTACAAAATGTACTCATATATTTCTCATAATAAATTCCTATACCAAAAAAAACATTTATAATGTTTTAGGTCTATAGCAAGAATACCTGTACCAGTTGACTAGCCCCCAGGGTTGGACAAGTTTTCTAAAATTGACTTGTACTATCGGGCAAGTACTTAATAAATTTACTTGCCCGAACCAACTTTTCACTTGCCCGAAATCTAAATGACATTTTTCTATGTATATTCATGGCCTTCAATGGAATTTTTGTTATTGGCTCTATTTTCTGTGTTAATCAATGCTTGATGTCATGACTTTGAAAAGTAGCAAGTACATCAAAATCTCACTCAATGGAGAAAAGCTAACTTGTCCGATCGGGCAAGTGGGGAAGGACATGCACTTGCCCGATTGGCATTTCCACTTGCCCGGGACTTTAGGGCTAGTGGACTTGTTTATCCCTGCTAGCCCCTAGCAGTATTGCTTGCTCAATTAATATGTGGCCTACTATAAGAGCTAAAAAAACAGGGATAGTCACTGTCTTATACAAAAAAAAGAGGTGTGGGATTTTATATTTTCACTGAGAGAACAGATTTTATATTTTCACTGAGAGAACAGATAGAATGACAGAGATGAATGCAACATATTTCTGATTGATAAAATTTGTATTTCCTTTCCAGAGTATTGAATATTCCATACTTAGTTTACTGTTTTAGTGACAGCAATTTTGCATATCCTCAATCAATTCCTTAATATTGATTCTGAATATTTTTCCAGAGTGTGAGTTTGGGAAGACCCCGTCCCCCTGTGCCCCAGCCTGTCCCAAGGTTTGCCACATGCTCCAGGAGGAGTGTGTGGAACCAGAGGGGTGTAAGTCAGGCTGTGTGTGTCACCAAGGGAAGGTGCTGGACTCTACAGGCAACTGTGTGGATCCACTGGACTGTAGCTGTAAGGATGACGGTGGGGCCATCAGAAGGGTGAGGATTTTGTTTTACTGATAGTATTAATGATAGTGATTTTGATCCAGTTTAGCTCACTGAAGAGTTAGTTTTTCACTGTTGAGAATACAGACGATATCAACAGGTTCAAATTTGTGCAAATGAAATTGCCCGTGCCCTTTTTAACAAGCACAATGAACAGCGGATCATAGCTTAATGTCCCGTTCTCTCAGACTATTGGTCCGGAGGCAGGGCTGCTGATGACCACTGGATTACACATTGCTACATGCTATCGATCACTAATATACCCTTATGTTACCTGTGTGAAAATCAACTCGCCCCGGGCGGTTCGAACCGGTCCGAGGGCAGTCCACCTCGTCCGCCTACGTCAAAGCCGTCCGGCCCGCAAGGCTGCCGGTTCGAGCGTCGGGCGGCGAACCGTCATTAAGTGGTTCAGCACGTTCGGCAGTTCAGGACCGCCGGACGCTTCGGGCGCCGTAAAACACTTAGAAAAAATTGCCGCCGCCCAGCCAAATTTTGTCTAAGTCCCAACATTGTATGAAGCCGTGCGACAGCGCCCCCTTCCGTACACTAAGCACAGCGACCAGAAGAGCGGTACAGTCCGTAGGTGAGACTATTAGACATTGTTAGAGGCATGTTTTACGTCCATTATTACGGGGCAACAGCCAGAGCGGACGAACACTAATAGTAATAGCGTTGTACTGTCGCCTAAACAATACTAATAGACTAAGTAATCCTATGAAAATAAAATAAAAATGAGATTTTTCTACCTTCAAATCTACAACTTTTCTTCTATATTGAATGTTGGCCGCGACTAATAAACGGGTGATGCGTTTTCTTGCATATTCGTTCACCACGCACGGCTATCTGAAGTAAAGAGTAGAGTATAATACAATCTGATGGGTCTTCTAGTAAAGTTTACATACACTTATAAAATGCTGTTCATCTTCCAATTTCCAGCTTACAGTGTTGAGTCCCCCTTTGAAGAATCTACTCCGCTACTCGGTGCAGTTTTTCAGCATGCGCGAGCGTTGCTCGGAAAGCCGACTGTCCAGTGCGCAAGATGATATTGACAAACACGCCGATCCCAGTTCCAGGCCGCACCCGCTGAAATAAACAGCGGGTTGATTGACATCCCGCCTGTGAGGCTCACGTGAGCGGCGCTCTGGTAGTCTTCCCACCACACATTGGCCGTTGCCATGGCGCCATGCTGGCGGTAGCCGTTTGATGTGTACAGTGTGTGACAATCTATTTACTGGCTAGCCAATCGCTACGATTGGTACGAAATGAGCCGGAGACATCGATTTTCACTGCAAATAATGAGCAACATGATTGGTTGTAAGAAACTGAAACTGAAATCCTATGCCCCACTTTCAAGTTTCTTGGAAATTCATCTGAATATGGCGAGCCAAAACACGTTGTTCAACCATGCACGTACTTGAGCCCCCTGGTCGTCAATAAGAAGTTTTAAACATACGCAGAAATGTGACAAACGGAGAAATTTTACGATAAATTCAAGTGATTCAGGCATTGCCAAAATTTTCGCAGTTACATATTGCCACATTTTGTGACATAATTTAGGTTGTGGGCCCTGTCCGAGTTTTATGAATTATGGACGGGAAAATACGTCCGTGTGGGAGAACTGCTACAAATGCCTGTTTATGGTACCGCCGGGCGGTCTAATGAAGTCGACCTGCTCTCTCCTTGCAGGAAAATGTTAGTCTCTACAAGGACGTTATCTGATAGAATGTCGTCCTTGGTCTCTACCAGACTCCAGGTCGCTGGAAAACCGTAGAAATAGAATGAATAGAAGAGTAAGCCGGCCAGAGGAGTGTAGCCGGCCAGGGAACAGTACGCGACCTGCACAGTTTGGATTGCCCATCACGCCCATGCAGCGTTGAGTGTGCGGATCACACCTACATGTTTATCCTCTCGACCATTATTAAAGGGTAATCTGCCACGAAGTACCAGTCTTTGTATCGTATCTCGTACACTACCAAATGCCGTGCATGCAGCAAATAAAATCTTTATTGACACGACAAAAGTAAAGCCGACTTTCGTAAGGTCTATAACTAAACAGACATGTGAATATCTATAGGTATGAACAGGTCATTGTTACGAAGTCTGTTCTCATGAAGAATGAATATGTTTTAGTCTCTCTTAGTCTGTTTGTCTCTTTATTTTTCTCTAGCGATAAATGAGAAAAAAAGTCTTAAACACGTAACAGCAGATACCGCTTGGATAGTCGCAGTGGCATGGCGGATAAGAATTCGACACGCCGTGTTTCGTTTCTAAATCACACGAACGCTATATTGTCCGTTCTGCTGTCGTGTTTGATTTGCTAACTACATTGCCCACGCAAATAAAATCGTTGTCTTCCAAGCGCAGTGTAATAAAGTACTATAAGAATAATAAACGACAATGCTATTGTAGGTCACCCTGGCACCTGAGGTCTTCACCACACGACTCGGGATTGATCATGCTCGCACGGCGTTAAAACGGGCGGGGAAAAGTTACAGATCACCATTGTTTTCTGTAGAACTAAATATAATCTTTCTACCCTATGATTAAATAATTGTCTCTGGCTCTTTACAAATAAGACGACATTGAGTTGCGCTACGTTTCGATTGACTGTCATTGTACCAAGCGACGATTCTGTCCAAATGTGCAATAATACGGGAGATAATGTTGAAAATGTATTTAGCATCTTTATTGCCTTTCATGGCGTCCGGCATTATCTCGCCTTGTGGACAATATCTAACATGATTTGTGAAGTGCAATATTTTGAATGTTTCTCACTTACCAAAATTTCCACCATCGTTTGGAGTCAAAGCGCATGCTTTGGCCGGAAAGGAACTTGTGAGCAGTACCTGGTTGGATCACCTGTTGGACGACCTGCAGCAGCGAGACTTCAATCGACTCTCTGAAAACGTGTTGAGTTTGACCAGTGATATTCCCCTTGACATTATATCAAGAAAGTGGGACTAAAAACAAGTACAGTGCTGTGTCACGCTGGAGTACGGTATCCAAAACAGGACACGGGGAACGGTTAGCCGAACATCTAACGCCACCATTTTATATGCATATTGTTGTTAGAAGCGTTAGAACTACTTTATCATTTTGACCTGTACTTAGCTTTAAGAGCACAAACGTACAATAAAAATTCGAAAATATATTACTCGTTAGTCGAAGCGACGACTGGATCAAGAAACGCCGTGGATGGCTGCATCCAGCACGTTACACTTACAGAAGGAGAGACTATGCACTACCCGTGCGTCGTAAATTGATAGGGGTTGGGGATGGTGACGCACAATCTAGGGGTCGGTGTCATGTTCCCCTGAGAAATTTGGACGCTTCATCCTTCGTAATATGAAAGGTTAGACTGAGAGAACTGCCCTGGATCGGGCCTTGGACAGGCGGATCTCAGGACACGCAACAGTGCCTCCCGAACCGTTCTGAACGTTCGGACCGGCTATCACGATTATTGTCAGCAGGGTGTCAAGCTTGAAAGACTCCCCTGTCTGCCCCTGGGGATAACATGAGCATTGCGCGTGCGTCGCGGTCATTTCAAATTGAAAACTCATCAGTAAACCGTTTCCTGATGTCCTGTGTTATTTTTTCCGCTTTTTAGTCTTATACTAAGGCTAAATGTACAGACTATCATGGATAAGTTGGAAGAGGTGTCGCGTGAGGGGTTTGTACGTTGTCGTTTCGGGTCAGGATGCATCAAACTGCCATGGAGAGATGGAAAAGGACTAGCAACACAAACAATTTGTGTGGAATTATGTTCTGATGCTGTTCCAACCGACTGCCGAAACTTCCGTGGAATACGAACGGACTGGAATACAAACATCCCTTCTTGTTCAAGACTGAACTGGTAAGAAACTGTTTTACATCGTTTAGCTGTGTTACCAAGTGTGTTAGATGTGAAATTATCAACAGCACAGTCAAAATCCTGGCTAACTTAAGTATCCATGTATTTTTTCCGCACTTACTGGGACTCCTGTGGGCTGTATTATGCACAATGTTGTTTCAGCGCCCATTTTCGTGGAAACACAGTGGTATGATGACGTAATTTTCATTTGTTGCAGCAAAGAGGAAGTCATGTTTGCACGTACCGTTGCAAATTATATCATAAATATAACCTTCTCGGCGAAGATAATGATGTGATTATGATCGTCTTACAATTTCCGCATACACCACTGATCGGAGGTAATTTTAAATCCATGACGAAGGTAACGAAGTTGTTTCCTCAATGTCCCGGGTTTGATAAAACCTCCCTGGTTCAAGGGGGCAACGTTCTCACGGGTCGGACATGTCGGAGCCAGGCGGATCTCTGGACACGCCACAGTAAATCCCGAACCGTTTGAACCGTTCGGACGGGCTATCGGGATTATTGTCAGCATGGAGTCAAGCTTTAGAAACTCGCCTGCCTGCCCCTGGGGATAAAACCTGTGAAATTCCAGCGAAGTTGTTTTCTTCTCTGTACTTCAGTAGCGTATCTTGGTTGTGTACTTGCCCAATGTTGTGTAACAACTAAACGCACAGAACAAAGACTAAACTGTAGACTAAGCGTAATCTGAATTCACGTCAGGTGTCCATATCCATGCTTCATATAGAGTAGAGAGAGTAGAGTACAACTACAACTGAAAAATATTAATGTCAACGTTCCATAGAATTACTTCTCCTCACCATGGCATACTAGTAACTTCCTCCCAAGGACGTTATATCCATGTCCTCACGAGCGGAATTTCCTCGACAATAATCCTCCCCGTTTAATATTGTTCCTCCTTACCAACTTTTCAAAAAGCGTTTATTTACTTGTACCGCAAGTAAAGATTTCGCCTACTATTCACACATGTGCCTTTGACGGGCATAAAAATCTATCAAGCGATGTGAAAGTTGAAACGTCTACGGCGTAGGTTAACAATAATCCTCTAGGGTGACGTCTTTTAATCTCTACTCATTCAATCAACATTGTATGATAAGTCACTCGTGGTACTTCTGAAGCCTTCTGAATATCGTTGATTTTACAAAAGTTAATGAAATCACATGCACAATAACTATACACTAGAGACAAGCAGATTTTACATCCTATTTGCTTTGCTGAATAATTTAAGTAGATTCTAGACTTACGGCCGAAGCTCAAAGGTGCGGCCGGACGTTGGTGATTTTGCCACCCTTCCAGAAATTGGAGACCCGTTGTAGTGTGACATTTTGATTCCTGCCCTACGAATCGGTCTGGTAGGCGGCTGTCCCCGGAGACCAGTTTTACTGGGATTAGGAAGGAAAGCTTTACGGGAACACCGACCAGTCTTGTCAAAAGTCGCTTACAAGTGCGCAAAGTAAATTTACTGACGAAAGATTCCAATAATAATTGTGCAGACGTTTTATAATACGGACAGCATGACACCCAGCTAGCGGAGATATGGTTGCTAATTATTTTGTCGGTCGCCACGCGATGATGGACAGCGGCACGCCTCTATACCTAAAGTTTCGCGCTGTGTGGGTGTGGCCTAGCCACTGGCTCGCAAATTGATATCTGGATCGTATTTTCCCGTCTTTGAATAACTTGCTCGTGAAAAAAGGCAAGAAACACAAAGGAAATGGGTATAATGACGACATCATTCTTAGTGGTATTCCTGTCAATGGATGTGCAAACTGTGCCAAAAATTAACACATGGAACGTAAAATAAACAACAAACAACGAGTTATAGACATGTGCGCACTTGTCGGGCGGCTGTCCCAAAGGACCAGGAGGCTTCAATCAAGTGTGGGAGAGTTCAATTCACGTATGGGGGCCAGCACCTATATCAAAACTAGTCTTATTTTAGACACGTAGAATAATATTTTGTGGCACTAGATTAACATATATTACCATTCAATATTTAGATACAACTTTCTTTCAACAAAATACAATAAAGTTCAACACACACCAACAAAATGTTTGGCTTCTTCATAGGATCGTCTTCTTGTTTACGTTTGAGATGGGGTCACTGAACCCTCGCCGCCGCTGGGTGCGTAACGTGCCTAGCGTTGGCATGAATATATTAGGGCATTCAATGATGTTTATAAATGAATCTTCTAGATTATGGACTTGAATGTATATCATATATTAGTGATAGTGTCTCCACCACATGTTTGGTAACCACGCTTCAGTCGGAAAGACATCAGAAATCCATTACTTACGCTTTGTACATGGTTTGTGCGGGCAATCAAATGTTTCCTGGGACTCAGCACGCACATAACGTCAAAGTGAGGGCACATGTGATTTACATTGATTGTCTTGCGGCTGGTGTCATTCTGTAACTTCAAGCCGTCATTAATATTTTGTCTATAGGAGCGCTGGCGGCAGAGGGATGAATTGCATTCAAATTATTTCTATTTTGTGACGGCATTCCGGCGGTTCAGACCGTCCGAACTGTTTGGGCAGCGATTTCCACCTCATAACAGCATGATTTTACGCATTTCACGGGTGTTTGGGAGGTACAGTTGCCATGTAAATTGGTGGTTCGCAGACGTCCGCAGACGTCCGCAGACGTCCGCAGACGTCCGAACCGGCGCCCCGCGGTGCTCTGCACGCCCCCAGACGGTTCGGATCGCTTTGTTGCTATGGGAACCGCCCGTTCGGCCGTCCGGCCCGGGCGGAGCCGTATCGGCTCGAACCGTTCGAACGGCCCGCTCCAGGCCGCCGCCCGAAAGCGTTCGAACCATGCCGTCCGGGACCAGTCCGGGACGTAGTCCGGGCTAGTCCAAGCGGCCAATCTGGACCCTTTATGGCCGTCCGAACCGTTCTGCGAACTGTCGAGCGTCCGTCCCGTCCGACCGACCCGTCCGACCCCCGGACTATTGCATGGTTCGAACTGACGGTTCATGCCGGTTCGGACTAGTCCGGGACGGGCAAATTTTCACACAGGTAATCTTGAAACATTCACCATGATTTTGTATTGCTGTTTTGAGCTCTCAACTCAAAGTCATCAAATTGTGAACATATTATCTATCTTCCATTTTGGTACTACTGTTGTTTCAACAACAAGCTTAAAAGACCACAAAATCTAGATGCCTCTTTTCTCCTCCTTTTGATCGAGAAATTAAGGCCCCCACAAACTTGACTGTAATTAACTCTTCTTGTTGTAGGGCCATTTTGTTTAATAATTGTACTTTAGAAATTTATTTATGCTGAAAGTTGATATTGAGAATCATTGAAATTGTATGACTTGATTCCCCGCTAGATCTGATCTCTTGGTTCAATAGATATTTTATTGATTGATCAGTTGATGTATTGATTGTTTGGCTGTTTGATTGATTGATTTATTGTTTGTCCCTAGCCTGGAGAGAGCTGGCAGAAGACCCAGTGTGAGACCTGCACCTGCTTTGATAACCAGATCAGCTGTGCCATGGCCTCCTGTGCTGAGATCACCTGTCAGGAGGTGAGCTGTCAATCTTTGCCAATCATGTGAGCAGAAGTAGACATTTTGAAGACACTACAGATGAAGATCTGGATACCTTTAGTTATCATGTTTCTTAAGGAGAAATAGAGAAGTGTAAAATACATACTGTGTCTAAGTATGTTTTACACTGAACTCTAAGATTCATGCTTATTGCAAGGTATAGAGTAAATTTTTGCTAATCATCATCATATCATATTTTTGCTAATGTGAGCACACAATCACACATTTTGTTTTGTAATGTTTGCCAACAAGTAATCATCCAAAAGATTTTTTCACTGTCATGGATTGTTTATCATCTTCAGTATTAAGGATATGCAAACAAGTCAAAAGGAAATGGTACATGCAGTGTGGTGTATTCTCTACAATACTTCTGTGCCTAGAGTATAGTGGTGGCCAGTTTGTTACACCTGTGCTGCTCTTGACCACTCAAAGACCAGTTGCAATGTCTTCCAATATCCTGAACTGTATCATTCACATTTAGAACTAAGTTGATATTCCTTGTGCATCGTGACTCTGGAACCAACTGCCTTAAGCCTGGGGCACAACCCGCCGTACATGCAATTTGTCTGTACGTTTTTTGTGGAGGCCACGTCCGCCACGTATTCCTGAAAACGTTCAGTCTGTACATGGCAGGTGCGTCGCCCGTACTGGCACGTACGGAGGGCAAATCCACAGCCCGAACGCAGAGAAAGTTCTGCATGCACTTAAATTTCTACGGCGTGTCTGCGTGCTCCCAAATCTGTGGGATTCGCCACGTGTTCGTACGGAGACGGTACTTACCACTTACGGATACCAAAAGATTACCCACGTTTTGGCACGTAGACAGCACGCACTTGCAAGTACGGCGGGTTGTGCCCCTAGCTTTAGTCAGTGAAGCTAAGTACAGTCCTAGTTATTTGATTGTCAAAATGTATGTTATGTTTATGTGATTATGGATGGGGCACGACACCAGCAAACTACCTCTGACCTACATGTAGCATATTTGTTTGCAATCTGAAGAAATCAAATCAAACAGTTCAAAATCCTTCTATTTCCAGGGAACCATGTTGGCCAGTGTGTCTGACTCCTGCTGCCCAGTCTGCGTACCCCTCACCACCCAACCCTCCACCACCACTCCGAAAGTCTGCTCAGCGGAGGGCGCCACCTATAAGCTCTGCACCTGTACGCTGTCCTGCGCCGACCTGCGGGACGGACGCACCTGCCAGGACTGGGAGAGCATTGCCGACGGTAACGGGAAGTGCTGCGGGTGTCCCGAGGGACAGGTGTATGATGATGAGGGCAGGTGTGTGGACAAGAACATGTGCACCTGTTTTGCTGATGGGAAAGAGTACCAGGTGTGCTTGCATTTTTTGTATCATAAAATTTTGCAAACTGAATATCTGTCATCAATTTTTCTTAGTAAACTGTCTTTTCAATAAAACATGTAAATAGACCAATGGTAATCATAAGTAATTACTGGTAGCCATCACTAGTTGATGAGCTTGCCACGAATCATGAAAAGAGTTTATGATATGGGAATATTATAATGGTATTTAATGACTTATTAATAAGCCATTTAGTGCCTCTCGGGTCCTAAGCTGTAACCCTTTGTAGAATTTAGTTAACATGTTTTCTGCAACACAATGATTGGAGGGTTTTGAAGAGTTTCATAATTTGTATTTTCCATAGGACTGGTATAGTTTTACAAGTCATAATTGTTTGCATATGCCGTACATGTCCGGTGCAATATCTCCAGAACATTTAGTGTGATTGAAATGATATTTGGTACATGGGTTGGTGTTGTTGCCTTCACGGTCAGGTCTGATTTTTTGCCTCCTGGTGGTGGACCCTGGTACTGCAGCTGAACTTCCTGTTATATTATCTTTGACCTTCAACATGCTGTGGTCTTGATTTTCTGGTGATGAATAGTCTTTAATGCATGGTGGGTGGGATGTGGTAGAAATTTGGGCCCCTTGGCATTACGCCTTGGTTCTGATATAGATTTTAGAAAATCTCATGTTTAACTCTGCTTGATTTATTGTTGTCCCCAGCCCAATGAGATCATGATGCGAGGGGAGTGTGAACAGTGCACCTGTATAAACGGAGCGCTGAAGTGTGCCGAGTACTGCTCCATCCAGGACTGTGCACCTGGTAAACAACTGGTCAACCCTGATGATGGCTGCTGCCACTGTGAAACCGGTAAGGATTTTTAATTTTGAAAAACATCTTTTTGTGATAATTCATAGACTGATTTTTCATTGTTGCATGATTCATTGCATGGTTGCAGATAAATTACATGCATGTTCCTGACCAAAGTTGGAAAAATATTCTTTTTGTTTCATAATATGTGTCTTTTGCATGACAATCAACCTGTTTTTCAAATTTTCAAACTGCCACTTGGAAACATTATTTAGCTATTGTCCAGCTATAGCTGTGTAGCACTGACTTTATATCGTTTGCAATGTGTGACAAAATGTAGATTGTGTAAAAAAGACTTCAAATATTTTCCTTTATTGATTGTATCTATGTGTGGAGTTTGGCTGCCATAGTGAATTTTGAAAAATGAAACTGACTAGTTTATGTTTTGCATACCTAAGATTTGCTAATATAAAGCACGAATTTGTACTTTGTTCAGTCCCAACTACTGGACCTGAAACAACAACAGAGCCAGAGTGGCCCTACACAACAACAGAACCAGAGAGCTACCACACCGGTACCTACAGACCTGAACCAGAACACACTGGTACCTACAAGCCTGAACCAGAACACACCGGTACCTACAGACCTGAACCAGAACACACCGGTACCTACAGACCTGAACCAGAACACACTGGTACCTACAAACCTGAACCAGAACACACCGGTACCTACAAGCCTGAACCAGAACACACCGGTACCTACAGACCTGAACCAGAACACACTGGTACCTACAAACCTGAACCAGAACACACCGGTACCTACAGACCTGAACCAGAACACACCGGCACCTACAAACCTGAACCAGAACACACTGGTACCTACAGACCTGAACCAGAACGCACCGGTACCTACAGACCTGAACCAGAACACACTGGTACCTACAGACCTGAACCAGAACACACCGGTACCTACAAACCTGAACCAGAACACACAACCAGGCCACAGAGCGAGACTGAGCCCTACTACACAGGAATGCCTGAGCACACCACACCAGGCATCCCCACCACAGCTGGACCTCAGAACAAGCTGGAGACTGTTCACCCACAGACAACCATGCCAACCACAACCAGGTACTAATTAGTTTTACAGGCTTTCAAGAATTAAACTGAACTGAAAGATCAAAGGAAAGCACAAAATGATAACATGGCCTGAGAGCCAAAATTTTACTTCAGTGTACTTAGTTTCAGGGAGTAACTGTAGTCATGATTTTAGTTTTTCTGTTAGCTCTCAATTTTCATCTTGATCTCTTATCTGATTCCTACGTCTTTTTGAAATATTTGAAAACTAATGGACTGATGTTTTATCGATTTTTGAAGGGGTATAGCAGTTAACAGTTAGTCCAGAACTTAAAATCTTGAAAAATGGCCAAGACCAAAGAGAATTTCAAGGTTAAAGAAATCAATCTATTACATGATAATATGGATAAGAATCATGTTCTTGTGTTTAGGCAAACCAGTGTGTGCCCTGTTGGGTCCATGGCCTGTGATGACTGTGGAACGTGTGTATCATAGGAACTCTTGTTTATCACATACATCATATAGATTGTAAAATGTAATTTCATTACGTGTACATTTCTGCAGACAAACCTGTGTGTGCCCTGTTGGGTCCATGGCCTGTGATGACTGTGGAAAGTGTGTATCAGAGGACCTGATCTGTGATGGGATCGTCCAGTGTACAGATGGGAGAGATGAGCTCAGCTGTGTGTGCTCCTACAATGGAAAGGAGTTCCAGGTGAGTCAGGGTTTAGTCACGGGGTACTTACCAATTTATACATTGGATTATAGGGGTGGGTACTGGTACACCAGGTAATGCTACGGTGTGCCGGTACATTTTTCTTGTAGGACCGGTGAAGAAAAACTGAACCTGAAAAGAATCGTGGACCAAATTTTGGACCGGTTGGAAAATGAACAGATTATACGAGCAGGAGGTCACAGTTGTTTTAGGGCATACTGGTCCAAGGAAATAACGCTAGAAGTAAAGTAGATTTGACCTAATTGTAACAACAAAAAATATAGATGATCATAACATGTTTGCCTTAGTTGTAAGAAGAATTTTTAACTTAAGATTCATTCATTTTTGTAGTTGACCATACAAAAATTGCATCAAGAAAGATTCCATCTTCACACAAACCATAGTATTTTTCAAGGCATATAGACTTTTTCCAATTCGTTTTATACCTAGCTTACAAGTGACAAAGTTGATTAAGTAGTACTGTTAAGCTGATAATGTGTACATTGTTTTGAGTAAAAAGTGCTGCCGTATCATAGTGTTTTGCATGATATGATGTTGTGGCTATCCGGTAGCTTACTAGTGCTAGTTTACGAATTATGACCCTAGATTTGTACCATTTATTTCTTCCTTGTATGATATAAGCAATAGCTGTCTGTAATAAGTGATACATGTTCTTACAAACCTTATTCTCCAGCATGGTGAGATGTGGATGGAGAGTGAGTGCCAGCAGTGTGTTTGTGACCAGGGACAAGTGGACTGTAACAAGGCCTGTGATCTCAGTTATGACAACTGTGCAGAGGTCAGTACAGAACCTCCTTAGATAATGTAGGAAGTTTTACTGAAAGATTATGGTTGTGACCTGAAAGTTTGAGTGATGTAGTAAAAAGCAGGATATAAGTACATGTCCTTGGTGCTGAACCCCGAGGTGTGATAGAGTACTTAACTTTCTGATGACAACTTGACAAGTTTTTAGAAGATCCCAATTTTACAAACCTTTCCTTTTTCTTAGTAAACTAGAACGAAGACCTGAGAGGATAGATACTTAAAATACTTATGCTGGTGAAGCTATTGCAATGAAGAGAGCAAATTGGCAAACTTTTCCAAGTACATGTTTGCAGAATTTTCTTCACATCCTAATGCTTTAGATTTCTGTATTATCAATGATCTCTGCTTTCTGATATGGTGAGTAAAACACATTCTGTTGCATGAAGTAAAAGTACATATTTCAAAAATTTTCATATTCTATCGTAAGCTACTCTCAATTTTTTCCTTTGTTCCATTTTGCCTCTTATAGGGCTATATGATCCAGATGTACCCAGATGATAGGTGCTGTGAGTGTGTGCCAACCCCAGCTACAACTGCCAAGCCAACAGCTGCTGCACCTACAACAGGTGCACCTGCCACCACTGCACCTGCTACAGCTGCACCTGTGTTCAGCACAGCCTATACAAGCCCAGCTGGCACCACTGTGCTGCCTGAGTCAACAACACCAAAAGGTTGGGTCATGAATCATTGTTAACATTTAATCTACATCTCAGGAGCCAATTGGTAGTCTAAACATTTCTTTTTTTCATATGGGTGACAAGTACAATGTTCATTTGTATATTACGCAAATGCCTCTATTAAACCATGTATAGTATGGTTATAGGCTACTTTTGAATTCTGGAATTCACTGTCCAAAGAACATTGAAATGACTTTGGTTGGGGAATTGAAATGAAGAAAAGGGTTGGGCCTGCCTTCCAATACCGTGCCCTAGACACACATTGAAATAGCAAATCACTTTCCTTAAAGGCTCATGATGGATATGGGACTACATTTACCTTAACCTTTACCTCTAGACTTGTCAGCCAAGCTATTTTCATTCTATGTGAAACCAGTGTTTAACCATATATTTTGTAAGCGTGTCTTTGAAAGGTACAATTTAAACTAGCATCAAGTTTAAGCAATCATCTTGTATACTCATGACCATAGCATAAGACAAATTCAACATTAAACATTCTGTACCTCTACCTCTCCCCCAGTGTGTTCCCCAGCATGTTACTGCCAGGAGCGCTGTGACGGCTCCACGACCTGTGACCTTACCGCCCCCTGTGGTGCAGAGTGCCAGCCCTGTCCCAGTGGTTACATCTGGAAGGGTACCCACTGTGTGGCCGAACCCACCAACTGTGCCTGCTACTATGATGGGGTTAGATATGAGGTATGGAAACATAAGCTTAGACATACCTACCAAGTTTTCTTGACTCTGATTCTTGCAAAAAGTTACTTTGATTTGATCCAACATTGTTGTGACTTGTGTGGCCGAACCCACCAACTGTGCTTGCTACTATGATGGAGTTAGATATGAGGTATGAAAACATATAAGCTTAAACATACCTACCAAGTTTTCTTGACTCTGTTATCTGCTACAACTCACTTTGATTCAATCTATCATTATTGTGTGGCTGAGCCTAACAACTGCGCCTTCTACTATGACGGAGTTAGATATGAGGTATGGAAACATAAGGTTATTATAAACAAACCTACCAAGTTTTCTTGATTCTGTTACAGTGGATTCCAATTATTCGTATTACGCCTTTTTGGATAATTCGGGTAATTGGATAGAATTACGAAATCCCAAAACATTTGCCATTCATTCTATTGTTTAGAACATCGCAGAATTGGATAACCCACGGTCTCAAACTTCGGGTTTTTGGATAGAATTACGTCAGGCCACACAAATTAAAAATGGGAAAATATGCCCTAAAACTCACAAAATGAGTCCAAAGGTAACTAGTAAATGTATGTGTTATTGTATAAAGGTGTAAAGCCATGCAAAGGACCGTAAGAAAGTTACATTCCACAGAAAATCTAGCCGATAGCGCTGTGCTAGCGTGCGAACATTTGGAGTTAGGCGCCATTTTGTTAGGTTGCCGCAAGGTATGATGGGCGAAGGTCATGGGAACGTCAACACGCTTTTGAGTTCATATTTCCCCTTCAGACAACGTCTAAACTTGGTTTACCCTACAAAAATGTGTTTTTTCATATCCACTGTCTCATTAATTGCGCTGATTTCGGCTGCGCTGCGTAGATTTACAACAACGCACGTAATGCAACGGGTGTGATTTCGCAATGACCTATCTTGCGCATTGAATGGCGGGATATCTCAACCCACGCGCCGCCATTTTAAATGTTTTGAACGTGAATTTTTTCCGTCTTCCACCGCGAAAGACGGAAATTTCAGAGTAATTTGTGGACACAAGTTGTAGACAAGAAGGTGAAGAGTTTATCACTCTCCAATACCGTTGTTTTAACTTAAAATTATGAAAGTAACGTCATATTCTCCGGCATACGAGCGGAGCCATGTTCGTCTTTGTTTTGGTATGCCGCCAAATTGCCGACGCACGGCTGTGCGAGTCAAGCGTACTTTTCCACATGTGCATTTAGCCACTGATTTGAACTCTTTATTAGATCAAGCATCTCACAGAAATCGCACAGTATCGGAACATATGATTAAAGTTTTGTAAACGGAGTTCCGTATCGTTAGAGTGGTAACCTCTATGAGCGTCTGTGTGTTATGTTTGCGTATTGGTTTTCAAAACTACACCCCTCCCCAACCAATGCCGCTAAAGCTGGTCATATAGCCAACTTCGGACTCTAGAATAGGCCGGATAATTGGATAAAATGCCCAGACAAATAGGCGATACAATAAAGCGGATTCCACTGTATTTGCAAAAAGTCCCCCCCCCCCAACTGTGCCTGCTACTATAATGGAGTTAGGTATTGGAAATACCAACCAACCAATCCATTCTTGATCCTAACATAAAAAGAGCTTTACACAGACCTCCAAATTTTTGATATCACAGTATGTCTTATCTATGGTGTGATCTAGTCTTGTGAGAGAAAAAGTGTAGGTCCTAGATTTGTGTAGATCTTCTGAGCTACCTGCCTCCTTGATCTATGCAAATTTTAGGTCTGTTCTCTAACGAGACTTGGTTACTCCATGAGCAAGGTATACCGTGACATCAAAAATTTGGAGGTACATATTTATGGCGGCTATGATGCCTTTCAAAAGTATCACTGATTGAAGAATATTCCACTTAAGGGAAAATATTTTTAAACATTTACTTTTCCTTAGAAGTAGTAAAATCACATTGATACAAATATATGACTTTTGTTGAATTGATGTTTGATTTGACTGTCCTGTAGCCTGGTGAGAGCTGGGAGGCTGGTTCCTGCAGGTTCTGTAGATGTGAGAACTACCAGGCTGTGTGTGAACGTCGCTGTAACATCCAGTGTGATCAGGTCAGTCAACATATCTATCCACTTATCATTTTCAGCCAGTATCAGAGCAGGTAGAATCACCATTATAGTCATTGTAAAGGATCCACTTGATGTATTGCTACAATCACAATTTGTAGTTTAGATCCCAACAGATAGTTTACGGGCTGTATTTTGATCACTTTGGGGACCCATGGCATGAGACAGCCTGCAGCTACCAGGCTATATTGGGGCACAGCAAGGACCCCATTTTTTTAAAATGGCAGTTAAAATCAACCCTGGACCCGGCAACAAAAAGACACAGTGACATGATTGTGAAATATTGAGCCTCCACCCCCTTCAGGCACTGACACAAATGTAATTGTATCATGAGACATTCACTCTGATACCTTTTGACATTTTAAGATTTCTAATAATTAAAAGATGATTTTTTGTCCCATTCTTTTTTGCTATTCAAGGATGAAGAACTTGTTGACAACACACCTGAAGATGGGTGCTGCTACTGCCAGTCTACAGGTAAGACACTTATTACTTTACTCTTATTGATTACATCGTCTGCAAGTAATGTCACAGAAGTTATTTTTTTTATGATTGCTGAATTTATTTCATGTCATATGTAAAATCTTCATGCCTTTCATTTCCAGTGACAACCACTGAGACACCAACAACAGAGCAGCCTCAGTACAGTAAGTAGCATTCATATATTTTTCTTTATGAGAAAAGCAATTTTCATTCCAATGGATATACCAGAACTTGAAGAACTAGAACTTGAAGGAAATCACGTTGCTCTTTAACTTAAACTTGAAAAAATTGTTTTGATTAGCAACTTCAAAGGTGTCGACCATGGCTCCTGTGAAGACAACACCTCAGCTGACAACTACAACACAGGGTGAGTGTAAATGATCATAAATCCACTTTCATTTAAGGACAAAAAGAGGCAAAATGAAGCATTTTTGTACCACTTTCTTTATGTATAAGGTGTATGTCAAATTATGCTGTACATGAAATTTCACTTGATCACAAAATTTGTTTTGTACACTGGTCCCTGTAGAAATATGTTTTCTTACAACTCATCCTGAAATGTTTACAAGAATTAACTGGTAATCCCACTTCTACAGCGATCTGCTATGCCAAGCTTGGCCTCCAGGACAGCTCCATCCCTGATGAACAGATCAGCTACTCGTCAGCCGGCAGCCCTGGACAGGGGAGACTGGCAGGGAAACCATGGACACCACAGGCAGACAGTCTGCCTAAGGAGGAGTACATACAGGTGGACTTCCAGGAGACAACCAAGATCACCAGTATTGCCACACAAGGTAGTGGAGGTAAGGAGAAGTATCATCTTCATAACCATAGTTGCCACATCTATGTAGCTGCTGAATGTGCTTTGCTAATTGTTCTATCCACTCCTATTCTCTATGCAAGTATTTTTACTAAAATTGTTAAAAAACTATGGATTTGCTCAATATTGCTATTGCTTCAAGGCTCTTCCAAGAATGGTTACATCTACATGTATGTAATAAACTTTGTAATGCTAGTTAGCATTTAACTGTGTGGTAACCTATTCAGTTGTTCTCAAATACAGGGATATGAAGTCGATGGACTGTGCTAAAATGAAATGAAACTGCAGTATTTGAAAATTTTCCTAAATACGCTGTTTTTAAAAGCAACCACCATAGGTTAACCCATGGATAAAGGCAAACTACTGGTATGATAACAGGACATTTAGTGTCACTCTTTGTAATTGAATTACTGTAGTTTGAATCTGGACCTTTGCTTGATCTTGCAATGTAGCCACCTTCTAAACCAGTAGGCAAACAAAATGTACACAGATTGTATGTCAAACAAAGAGATCCACATCCTTTCTTGTCTCATGGATCTATGCTTTTGACCTTTAACTGACAGGTTCTGAGATGTGGGTGACCAAGTTTGCTGTACAGTACAGTGAAGATGGAGAAAACTGGCTGGACTACACAGAACAGGAGCCACTAGAGGAGGGAGAGGAGGCATCACCAGAACCAAAGGTTTGCAGCCAGACTTCTGTTTTCCTTTACTGTTACAGTAGTTCTGCCTAAACATGTAGCAACTGCACATCCTATGTGGGATAACACAAACTCAATTCCAAACATGCTGAAACCCAAATCTATTGTACAGTATTAACAGGTAGACAATGCAGCCTTTCAGGCAACCACTGCATGCCTATAATACATGAATTGCTGTAGTTTCAATAAGGACATCATTAAAATACTACAACATCGTCTTAAAACTGGTATAAATCTAAGTTAACTCCTTGTGCATTATTGTAGAAAATTCCCTCTAATCATACAATGTTAAGCCAGTTTACCACAGATAGTGTTGCATGACCACTGTGGTTACGGTGAGTGAGTGAGTGAGTGAGTGAGTGAGTGAGTGAGTGAGTGAGTGAGTGAGTGAGTGAGTGAGTGTGAGTGAGTGAGTGAGTGAGTGAGTGAGTGAGTGAGTGAGTGAGTGAGTGAGTGAGTGAGTGAGTGAGTGAGTGAGTGAGTGAGTGAGTGTTGCATAAACTTGAAACCATTCCTTGTTAATCTTGAATCTTCCTGAAGGTTTCATTTTAGAATTTTCAATTTTTTAAAAGAGTTATCCACTGCAAAATTGTGATACCATAAAAATGTGTTACTTTGTAGTGCATCACTACTATACTACAGATTTTTTAAACTTCCTTTTCCCCTTTATTGCAAAATCAAATCCTTGCAAAAAATTAACTGATTTAGTGTAGTTTGACTATCTAACTACACAGGTATTAGCTAATTTGCATTTTCGTGATATTTTGATATCTCTTGTAATTTTCAGATTTTCCATGCCAACACCAATGATAACAGTATGGTTGAGAACAGGCTCAGCAGCACCATTGCTGCTCGGTATGTCCGTGTGCTGCCTGTAGACTGGGAACAGGCCCCAGCTCTCAGGCTGGAGTTCATCGGGTGCCCATACACCTACGGTAAGTGTTCATACGTGAGAAATTGCTGTTTTTGTTTTCATCCTGGTAGGTAAAATGTTATTGGCAAATTTTATCAATTTTTGAGTTGGCAAACCAAATTACTACTGTCTGAACATGTGAATCTATCTTTTGTCTGCGACCTGCTTTTTTGCCTACAACTGTGTCACTGTGACACCATCTTGATGGATTGTGTAATACTATATATTCTTCAAGCAGAGATTTCAGCTGAGTTGGCAAGGAGTGGTTGTGACTTTAACTGTTTCTCTCCCCAAGGTGAGGAAGCGGAAAGAAACCTCAATCACTACTATCCCCCTGACCCAACCTCTGCTTGGAGAATTAGTTGTATATCTATCATTTATAAACTACTGATTTTAGCAGACTTTCAAAACAAATGCTAAGTCCAAGAACATTTAAGGAATTTCTATGTTTAAAGAATGATTAGGACTAATTCTGCCATTGTCAGATAAACTGTCACAATAGAATGTTAAGATATGCAGTATAGACATGCCTGTCCTTGGTGCTGAAATTAAGCTGTATATAATAGCACAAAAATGTGGTGCTAGACAGGTAGTTATCTGGTTGCTAAAATCTGACTTAGTTACGAGTACTAAAACATGTATTCTTTATTAATTTCTCTGTAGAAGCCACCACTGTCTCTGAGCTGACAACAACATCAGAAACTGCAACAAGTGAGTTCAATAGCTGAGCTATGCTATATGATATACAACTTTCATGAAAAATAGTAATTTAGATGCATGGTGAATAGTTAAGCTAGTTGCCATCTTAATATAGGTAGGGTAGTGTTTTCCTTCCAAACATGAGAATAGGCTTTTGCAGAATGTTAAGCTAAAGCTCCAGTACTTTCAGGAGTATCTTTAGCCTTTATCTGTTTATCACAAAAGTCAATTCAGTCTGCTGATAAGTGTAAACAATATGTACAAAAATGCAAATTACATAATTAAAAACCTGATAAAGCAGGCCCAGTGGTCTACATGAAGTCCTTTGTAATCTAGTAAAATCATTTTTCTTCCATCTCTGTCCGAATCCCAGCACCAGAGACAGAGCAGCCCTGGAGTGAGACTACCCCACGTACCTCCACGGAGCCCTGGAGTGAGACTACCCAGCATACCTCCACGGAGGTCAGCTGTCAGGGTACCTGGACTGAGTGGATGAGTGCCTCCTACCCCTCCCCTGTGTCCATGGGAGAGTTTGAGACACTGGAGAACCTGAGGAAGAAGTTTGACTTCTGTAGGGAGGAGATGATCACTGATGTTCAGTGCCACACTGTCAGTATGGACATGGACTATAGGTGAGGAAAGCTTACTGAATATTACTTCTCACTCACTCATGGCAGGGCAATGTCCACCCCATTTCCCCATATGTGAGGGCAGACTTACTATGGATGAATAGAGGACTATGGTCCATGGTAAATAATTTGTAAGTCACATGTTTGCGAGTTGAAGTTTAAGTTAATCCAATGTAGACCATTGGACTTACTATGGGTGAATAGAGGACTATGGTCCATGGTAAATAGTTTGTAAGTCACATGTTTGCAAGTTGAAGTTTAAGTTAATCCAATGTTGTAAAGCTTTGAAAATCATGAATATCCTGGGTTAACAACTTGTAACAGAACAACTTGTAACAGAAGGGGAGAAAACTGTTTGAAACAATTTATCTATTGTGACAGGATCAATAAAAAATATTGCAAACTTCCCCAAATACAGGAAAACTTGATATCTTTTCCTTCTAACTGCAGAATGTTTTAAGGCTTCTGTAACTTATTGTACTTTACTTTGAAATTGGCATTTACAAGTAGCTTGAATAGTTTGAA
Source organism: Branchiostoma floridae x Branchiostoma belcheri (assembly GCA_019207045.1). Classification (NCBI taxonomy): domain Eukaryota; kingdom Metazoa; phylum Chordata; class Leptocardii; order Amphioxiformes; family Branchiostomatidae; genus Branchiostoma; species Branchiostoma floridae x Branchiostoma belcheri. The sequence continues at coordinate 17,955,751 of CM033034.1, forward strand.
TATTGATTGATAATGTTATCACTTACTAATAGAATTAAAAAAATGAAGCATTGAGTGAGGATCATTGTTGTATATTTTTCCACAGGGCTGCCTTCCAGAATGAGGTGGAATGTTCCACGACAGCTGGGCTGGTGTGTTACAACAACAAGCAGACACCTATTCCTGCATGCTATGACTACAAAGTCAGGTTCTTTTGTGCTTGCCAAGGTATGCTGGCTTTTCAAACAGTTACCCACTAACTAGGCTTGCTATGGTCTTCTTGAGTAATAATATATTTGACAGAACACACACATACATGAACATGCACACACACACACACACACGCACGCACACAAACACACAAACACACACACACACACACACACACATGTACATGCACACACACACACACACACACACGTACACACAGACACATGTGCACACACACACATAGACACACACACACACTCACACACACATGATTATCTTAAATGATACAAAATCATCTCATGTATGCTAAATTCTTCATAATTTCATCAACTTGCAATAGTTGAATATCTTTATGAGATAAAGATAAGACAGTATTTGTTTCCATTGTATATCTTAAGGCTGCTTTTCCTTAATATCAATGACACAGTATGGCACTCACATTTTCAGCACCAAGGACAAGTCCATATCACATATTGTTTTGTATCCATCTCACCTAATTCTCATGTAGCTTTAAGTAGCAATGTTGTGATTATTTATCATTCTGTGTTCTTTTAACCTTATTTTGTGGCTTTTGAAGCTCCTGAGTGAAGTTCCTGTACCTTATTTTGTAGTGGCCAACTGTCAATATATAAATTTGAAAAATAACAAAAAAATGAGGATTGTTTTTTTCATTTAATTTCCATCGCTTTTTTGTCAATTGATGCATTCAAAATACATCTCACACCTGTAATACCAATATGTCCAACTTGTCCTTCTTTCTCAAAGGAACTGAGAAGCCTTCAACAGCCCCAACAGTGGAAAGTACTACCAAGAGTGTCGTGGTGAGTGAGACAACAATTGTACCTGGACAGACGTCTGCTAGTCCAGAGGAGGAGACTACAGCCTTCCCAGCAGCCTCCACTGTCAGTGTTGTCAAGACAACCAAGGTCATGGGGTCAACAGCCACACCACCAGTGTCACAGACTGAAGAAACTCCAGGTAGATATATAGATCAAGAGATTGATAAGATAAATAGATAAAATAATAATGATAATTTAGCCATGCTCAAATTGGCTGTTTATCTGGTAACAGCAGCTATATTTAATCTAAAAAGCTGTTTTTCTTATTCTAAGTATTTCAACTTCATCATCATCATCGCAGGCTACTTGTCCGGACCAGGTCCACTCTCTCCTTCCAAACGTCTCTGTCCCCCATAGCGTTCTCTAAGTCCTCAACCCGCAACACCACATCAGGAGCAAGCTGGTCTATGTATGTTAGTCGAGGTCACCCAGCATTTCAACTTATTACTGTAAAATTGCCTATGTCATCTAGAGAGGCATGTACTCTTTGTGCATAATTTGCCATGCTTTTATTGAGACCTTCAATACAGAGAAAATATTACAGAGAAATTATTAAAAAGAAAACAATGTTTTTTTCAGTTGCAGAAAAATTAGTCATTTCTATTTTTACATTTTTCATTTTTCTATACATTCTTTCCAGTAACTGAACAAACAGGACCAGTCCAGCCTACTCATGAGGTCCAAGTCACAACAACCACACTGACCATCACATCAGGACAACCCATGGAGAAGACAACAGCAGCACCTGGTCAGTCTGTCAGTCCATCAATCAGTCAGTCTGTCAATCAGTCAGTAGTAATCTCCAGGCAGATGTTAGGATCTGGCTCATTCTCCATGTTTTACACCGTATTACAACTTTGATGTTTTTTTTCCAGTAGAGGAGAAAAACCATTAAATATGAACTGTTATCAAAGAGTGCCAATGTTGTAAATCTTAAACAATTGTAACATGCTGAGAATGAATGAATGAATTAACTTTACTGCACGACATTTGTACATGGTACAATTGTAAGGCAACAGTAATAAGTCAATTAATACAATGATACTTGTGTAAGGTCTATAACTACATACATGTATAGTACAGGAATGTTAACATAGATGGCGTATTGACATAGTGTAATATGCAAGTTAAACAAGTCGGTCTATTACTGTACAATAGATTCTCTCTTTTTTAGAGCATTACATATGTATTGGCCTAAATACGAAGATATGTAGTCTGGACATGACATAAGTAGATTGAATGAATAAGTTCCTTTAATGATGTTTGCTTGTTGATTAAGTCAGTCCCACGTTGACGTCTGACTATACAAATATAACTGACAGAATGAGTGGAATCTCTTTCAAATTTGCCATTTTTTTTAATATTGCAGGTTCCATTGGGCCTATTCTTCAACTAGTCAATGCCAGTTCTAGCAAAGACTAGTTGAGTGTCTTAACTATGCAACAATGGAAATCAATGCTTTAATGTGGGTTATAACTGCTGTGATTTCTGTGAACTGTTTTCCTGCATGTACCTGGTATTTGCCTACTAGTAGACAGGTTTGACTGAGTGTATTACCTAGTTGTGGGCTTACATTTTCTTGCATCTAACAGAGGGTACGACTAAGAAGACCTACACAGCCCAGACTGAGACTACATCTAAGTCGGAGCCCCTCCACACGACCTTGGCAGGCCTGACGACCCCTGCAGCTCTCAGCACAGCCTTCCCATCAGCCTCGGTGCCTGCATCAACCCAGGCACCTGTGGCAACCGAGTCTGTACCAGAGGTCACAGGTCAGTGCAGCTCTTTAGTCAATGATATGTGTACACTAGTTTTTGATTTATTTTCTATTATTTCTGACTACAACTTTTTTATAATACATCAATTCTTATTTAGGCCTGAAAGTTTAATTTTCTTAGCAGGAATTCATATGAAATCTAACCCTCAAGCTGGTAGAGATTTAGCCCAGGAAATACTCTCAGTGCTAGGGTTCGACTCCTTACTTCCAAACCAAAACTGGCAAACAAGACCGGTGCCCCAAACTGCAATGTCTCCAGCAATACATGCACCCTATTCTGTTAACTTTGAGGGAATACCATATATCTTGCTTATATAACCGGGCGCAACACACAGGGCATATATCTCTGTACGGGATATACCAGGGAGTTTCAGCAAGGACTGAAAAATTGCACGGTTTAAAACTGGCTTTGTCAAGTCACTCTAAATGAGATAAGGCACTACAACAGGTAAAATATGCTCCATTCCCACACAATAAGTAGTATTAATCTCACCTCTTGCTCATGAATTTTTTAATGCAATGTTTTGGTAAGTATAAAAAGTGTTAGTCAAAAAGTATTTCATATGGTTTTTTATTTGGCAATGATTTTCTTTGATCTGTTTAAACAGAATTGACTCCAGAGGAATCCACACCACTGGTGGAGCACACCACAAGGAAGGTGGTTGTCATGACAACAGAACAGCCATCCAAGACCACCGTCACCACTGTCATCAAGACTACCACAGTTACAAGTCCTTCAGGTGAGCTATCAATCATGTTCCTCAAGCTATAACTTGGTATATAATAGAACGTTTTATTCTATATCACCCAAGGTACATGTACCAGCCCAACTGGAGGTACATGTAAGATTGCCTGAAGGCCAGAGTGAATCGAACCCACAGTAGTTTGGCATTCAAATTTTCGACCGCACTAGACTTGCATGGGATGTAGTAGTAGTATCCATTCGGGTGCCTTTGGTTTATTCGATGGAAGCCTGTGTGATGGCATTAGTTATCACCCTGTCCAGAATACCTGTATTGAACATTATCGCGGCCCAGGTTTGACATAATACTTAATAGAAGACATCCAGGGGATAGTGTCTGGCTTAAAATATACATTAGATAAATACATATCTCATGACAGCATATCACATTATGGATCAGAAGAAAAAGATGGAAGTGCTCATTTTTGAATTTTTTTATATCCTTGTAATGATAGTTCACCTTTATCCATTGGGTAACCTAATATATATCCGTTGCTTTTAAAAACAGGGTATTTGGGGATATCACGTTGACAAATGTTGGTTTGCAATTTCAATATTTTCAGTACATTGCAGTTTAAAACTACCACCCGTCGACTGATGTGCCTAAATACACTGTTTTGAAAAACAATGGTTATAGGTTACCCCGCAGATAAAGGCGAACTAGCTTTAAATGCTGTGTCAAATTTCCAGAGTCTTTTGAAACTTAAAGTAAAAACTAATTTCCTTACGTTTCATTTTTTCCACAGGCTATTGTGATGACAAGATGGGCATAGAGCTGGGTCTGGAGAACCCCAACGTTCCTGAGCACAGCTTGACAGCCTCATCCTCCGAGCCAGACCACACCCCTGACCAGGGTCGCCTCAGCCCTGTGGAGGAGCCTGAAGAGCCTGAGGAGCCAGGCTACTGGTCTCCTGAGGAGAACAAGCCTGGGGAGTACCTGCAGGTCCAGTTTGAGGAGCCTGTTGAGGTCAGTAAGAAATCTAATGTTTGGGGAAGGGTTAATTTTGTTCATTGGGCATCAACAAGTTTTGCTTAAAGTAATTTTATCAGCCGTAATGTGTATGCATGGTATTACATGTATGTGACGGCGTGTTGGCATAGCAGTTACGATGTTTGGCCCAGAACTCAGAGGTCTAAGGTTTGAATACCCTGATATGCCCTTGGGAAATTTACATAGTACTTTCTTCAGTCCAGCCAGGTGCAAAAATGGGTACCTTTGGGAGGTAGAATGCAGTAAAAAATAGAGGGTTGAGCTCAGCCTTTCTATAGTATGCCCTCGAAAACAATCCACTGTCCCTATGGTTCAAAAAAGGCTATGGTACTACCTTGTATACTGTAACATCCATTGGCATAATACCGGTCGGTTTACTGCAATTTCTCAAGCAATGCTAATTTGGCAAATGATCAACGCATCATTTTCTCCAGTTACATGTTGCTGTTACAGCTTACCTTTGCCACTTCTTCTGTGTAAATTATTTTGTCTCTCTGGTCCTGCTAAAAACATAATATCGTAATTGGAACACACCGCGGAATTGCACGGAGAACGGGCGCGTGGTTGGAAGGGGGTGCACTATACCGGTCGAACGAAACACGGCACAATTAACTGCCGCTATGTACCTTTATTCATCCTCTGTTGTTCCTTTCTTTCCTGTTAGTAGTTGCACAAAGCAAAAATCTGCATGAGCATACAAAAAGTCATGAGAAAATGGGCGTATACTGACAAGAATTTTCATTTAATTTTGGTCCGTCACAACCGCTATGACGTAAAACTTTACTGCTGGCCGTAGCATTAAAAATGGCGGGAAAATGGCGGCGTACGTTCAATTTGACCCATTCAGCCGTAGATCCGGGCTATTATGCAACGGTTCCTCACACTTTTACACGAGTTGTAGGTCACCAAAAGAAATTCAAGATTGCTGTTGAATCATGCTCGTCTTGTGCCGTGAGCACATGTGATTATTATCTACAAATCTGGCGATGAACGTGACAGTGTGTTTGTCCCACGACGAGCTCGCCTGCCCCGAAAATGACCTGAAAACTTTTGGCCTTGTTGTCTTCGAATGCATTGTTATCGATGCTTTGTAAATTATGTATTGGACACCTAGATGTCTGAAGTGTGCGTACCTCAGAAATAACTACAGTTGCATGTGTAGATCTCTTTAAGTTCCACTATTTTTAATCGACCGGTATAAGGCTTATGACCGGTATTATGCCAATGCATGTTAGAAGCCAGTGACCCTTCTCCTAGACCAAAAGGTTTATCATTGAATCCTGAATTTGCAAATGCTGCTTAAAAGAACAACATCTCCTTATCAAACTGCAGTTGACTATTCATAACACTGTAAAAACACATGGCATTGCTCAATAACAGCACATTTTATCTATGTTCACCTCACGTTGCATCTAATTAACACTTCTACATGTAGTTGTTAGCAGTTCAATGACAACTGCCTCTTTGTTAACACTGGATTGATTTCAGAAAGTCTTGTTTTGTTTTTCTTTAAGGTTTGTGACATAGCTTTACTTAACAAAGCCGAATATGAAAACAATCTACAGAATGTTTAAGAAATCTGTTGTTTTTGTCCTTCCAGATTAGTTCCATAACAACCCAGGGAGGAGGAGATGAAGGTTATGTGACTAAGTACAAGCTGGCCTACTCTGTAGATGGGGAGGAGTGGACATTTGTCACAGAACCTCTGACTGAGGAAGGACAGGAACCAGTGGATAAGGTATTTGACACACTGTCTACATGTAGTAGGTTGTTTACTGATTGAATGGCTTGTTTGGTTGCTCTGTTGCCCTATCAAATCTATGACATTTAATTTGGTTGTTTCAAACTTCAAACAAAACAGTACAATGCAATCATGCAGATTTGATGCCTTTGTAGCAATATGTTTTATGACGGAAACAAAATGTGTTATGGTATACAAAGAGGTACCTGACCGGTTTTAGAATTAAACTTTAATTTGTATCATGATGTACAAAATTAATGATATACAAGGAAGTATAGAATTAACCTTTAAAATGTATGTCAATCTCAGACCTACTGTGCAAGCCCTCATATTCTGGACTGTAATAAATGATTTTATGGGATTAACATTGGTGAAATATGTTGCAATTCAATTCAGATTCGACTCTTCCAGCTATATGTAGTTTTTGCTGAAACAATTTTCTTTAGGTCAATGCCCCCACAGGTCTTTATAATGTATTGCATTTTTGCTAATATTTAATTCTATATAATATAACATTTTCAGCTGTTTGATGGCAACACTGATGGAACCACCCCAGTAAGAAAAGAGTTGCCTGAACCAGTGGAAGCCAAACTGGTCCGAATCTTCCCCGAAGACTGGGAGGACAACATCGCCCTGAAGGTAGAGCTGAACACGGAGGAGACTGAAGAAGAGCCGACCTTCACAGCTTCTTCATCTGAACCTGACCATCTACCTGAGGATGCACGTCTTAAGGCTGAGGACAAGACAACACCTGCCACACCTGGAGGAAAGACAACACCTGTTACACCTGGAGAAAAGACAACACCTGGAGCAGAGACCACACCTGAATACTGGTCACCTGTGGAGGATAAACCAGGAGAATATCTGGAAGTACAGTTTAAGGAACCAGTACAGGTAAAGCAGTATTCTAAACATCTATAGATTACATTGTATACAGTAATTGGCCACAGCAAATACATTTTATGGATGGCATCAGTGTGTTCATTAATGTTTGCCTGATTTTAAAAAAAGTCTGCAGAGGATGCCATCCATAAAACATAAATATTATAATACTTTTTACAGTTTTCTTATTCATAATAGGCATGAATGGACTGTTTTTATATTCGGTGTGGGTAGATGTTGATGAAACTTTCAAATAATTAGATTTTGGGCCCTCCAGTAGCTTGCTAAGGTACTACAGTGGAACTTCCTTTCTTGATATCTCGAAGTCTGAACACACTTAGTCTACCTCTTTGGGCTGAGAGTAAGTGGTGAAGGCTTGGGCCTGAGTGGCTCTTTTCTGCAGGTGCCAGTTTTGTATCTTTATTTTTATTTAATATTTATTTATTGATCTTTAGGGTAGTCCCTTCAGTTAACGTAGTAACTGATTTCCAAGGGAGCCCTATATACATGTTCGCACAACGACAGGTTATAATATATGCCCCTTACGGCCGGGTGACACACCCGTCCGGGTGAATGATGTAGATCACCATGTGGCTGATACAAGACAGAGGTCGCCAGGCCTCCATCCGGTTGATTTGAAGTGAATCACCAACTTCCGACAGAAGGATTTGCACCAACGCACACCGCACCATCGCACGTGTGGGGGTTCTTTAACGTGCATGGGCTCTCCCCATACACGGGACCTCCATTTAACGTCCTATCCGAAGGACGACTCATTTTTCACTTGAGTAAAGTGAGGAAAGTCGTGTAAAGTGCCTTTCCCAAGGGCACAAGACCGGCAACATGGCAGGCGGATTCGAACCGGAGACCTCTCGGTCACGGGCCGAATACACTATCAGACATTAAAAGAGAATAACTCAAGAGGGGATTGATGGATCCTTATGGTTTTTGGTATAATATTATTTAGATAGCCTAAGTGATGCTTGTTTATTTTGGTTTAGAAATTTAAAAAGGTTTGATCAACAGTTTTCTTTGTCTTTCATTCTCTTATTTTGGCTGTCGCACATACATCCAAGAAAGTTGAATTGTATACGGATAAGAAAGTTGAATTGTCGTACTAAATAATTAATAACCAAGATGTTTATCCTATTGTCTTTCTTAGATCACATCTGTAGTGACCCAGGGAGGAGGAGATGAAGGTTATGTGACTAAGTACAAGCTGGCCTACTCTGTAGATGGGGAGGAGTGGACATTTGTCACAGAACCTCTGACTGAGGAAGGACAGGAACCAGAAGAACAGGTTAGAAATCATATTTTATGCTATTGCTGCTGCATTATATTAAATTCTTTATATTTTTGTTTTGTTGTGTAATGTTCTGCTATTGCAGCTTTTGCATTTTATCTACCTAAAAGGATTGTTTTGAATCCACACAAGTTTTCTGTCTGAAGAAGAAGTTTTGAGTTGCACATTCTCTGTTTTTATCTACTCAAAGGAGAAAAATATTTCTCGAAAATTAAATTCTCAAAACATGGCCTTGCGCACCAAAAGTTTTCTTTAGTTTCAACTGATCACAGCACTTATAGTTTAAAGTAAGATGGAGTTTTAAGGACACAGTTTCCCATTGCATTGTATCAATGGTAATATTGATGGCACCAAATGTATGTTGGTTTATCAATTTAGCAAAATTAGAAGGAAGTTTTCATTGCAACTCTTCTTATTCCCCGGAAATGGGATAGGGCCTATATTACTATTTATTGGCACATTTCTCGCTTAGTAATAATGAGGTTAAAAGATCACAATTCTATACATACTGCTTATTTCCAGGTGTTTGATGGAAACACTGATGGCACCGGTGTGGCTGAGTCCAAGCTGCCTGAACCGGTCGTGGCCACCCAGATCCGGTTATACCCACAGGAGTGGCAGAACACCATCGCACTGAGGATAGAGCTGAGAGGATGTCCACTGGGTAAGTATGCAGTTACTGTTACAGTAGTTATATTGTACCTACATCAAGGAGGCTATCTTTTTACAAGCATTAGAGTGTCCCATTGTTGCTTTATCTATCTATCTATTCAGTTATCGAAATTCTACAACGCAGTGGAAAGTGTTAATTGTCAAAGGGCACCTTTTCAAAGCTGCCATACCAAAATATACCGCCATACCTTGATTGATTAACAAGAACATGGACAAAGAAAGGAGTGATTGACTTTAAGCATTAAGAGGAATACTTCTTGCAGCTTCTTTCAAATTGCAGGTAAAAGCATAATGCTGTAGTGCATAATGTATTCAATAAAAATATGCAAATTTCACTATACGATATTTTCTTTCGGTCATGTTACATGGCAACTTGTTTGCATTGTTCACTTATGCTCTAAGTTTGTTTTGTTTTGCTTTTAGAAGTGACCACCACAACTGCCCTCCCAGCAGTGACCACCACCACATCTGTGCTGACCAGTGCCATCACCACTACTCCAGAGTATGGTAAGGAAAATGTCAACAGGAATATTTCAGGAACCTACATTGTATGTCATATTCCAATATCACACTGACCAAGCAACCTGGTCAACTTATGAGGAGAAATTCAAATGTTTTACCAAAGAAGAAATGTGGACCTAAAGGAAAGAGCTTCACAGTTCACTCCTTGTTATGATAATCGCGTCACAATAGGACAATTTTACTTTCCACTGTTGTCAAACTGCAGGCAGAGAAGAAAAAAAGGGTTCCTCAAACTGTGTTGAAGCCCCAAAACAATATTGTCTTCTTTGGAGAGACACTTACTTGACAAAGTTTATAGATATTATTTTTTTGGATGTCATAACATTAATTATAAATTGTTTCCATGTAGTGTGTGATGAGCGGTGCCACTGTGAGGAGGACTGCAGTGGGAACCTGATCTGTAGCCCTGAGGCCGTCCCCTGCTCCAGGACCTGCGAGTGTCGCGGGGACGACCTGGTCAAGGTCGGGGACTACTGCGCCAAGGTCGCGCAGCACTGCAGCTGCTACGATGCTGACACGGACACATCATACTCGGTAGGTGGCATTCTGACTTTACACTTCTGGCCCTAAGTGCTGGTATTATAGTCAGTTGTTATTGCATCTTCCCAGTTACAAAATGTGGTTTTGTTTCTAAAAGCCTTAGGAGACATACTGCTGTTTCTAGATCTTGTACTGTACTTCTTTTTGAGACCAATTACTGAAATTTGATATGCCAAAATATATTTTATGAAAACTTTATTATGATTTTGATCAAGTTGCAAAATTTATCAAGCTGCAGTTTGGCAAAGTATCCCTAGGGTGCTTTTTAGAATTGTACCACTAACGTTACATGTATGTACAAAGTCATGTAACTGTCACAAGTGTGATGACAACTACCTTTCATCATATAAAGAGTTGGTAGAAAAATCTTCAATCTACAGTATGTCTAGGAAAACTTAAAAGCATGTTTTTTAATATGTAATATAAGCATGTTGATAATTACCTTTGCCGAGAAGATAATGTTTTTGTGTGTGTGTCTGTGTCTGTGTGTGAACGCAATACTTAAGAATGCTTGGGTGGATTGTTTTGATATGTGGGTAGGTCTTATGAGAACCCAAAATCATTTGATGCTAGTCCCCTTTGTAGCTTAGTAAGGTACTGCAGCAAAAGCTCCGGTTTTTATGTCTTTTTTTCATTGTGGTACCATTCAGGCTGGAGACAAGTGGTCTAAGGGTCAGTGTGAGGAGTGTAAGTGTCAGGACAACTATGAGAGGACCTGCTACAAGACAGGCTGTAACATCGACTCCAGCTCCTGTCAGGAGGGAGAGATGTTCTACGATGACACGGACAACGGAGGCTGCTGTGGATGTAGACCATTTACAAGTGAGTTTTGCTCACAGGTGTTCTGTTTCTGTGAAATCTATGCTTTTAGCAGATAAACCTCATATTTTTAAATTTACCAAATTTGTATTTAACTAATACCTAGAACATAACCTTAAACTTAACCCACAATAATTTCTATAATCGTTAATGGTGAATGTATTCTAATGCCAGACGTAGATGACACCAACCTACTACATCTATCTTCAGTACATCTAACAGCTCTTACTACATTCAGAAACTTACTACACAACGGATCCACCATTTTGCTGGCAACATAAGACACTGGAAGAAAGTCACATTCACTTGCATAGCAGCCAACCAATGATGATGATACTAAGGGAATTTCCTATATCTTTTGTCTGATAAAAGTCTTCTTTATGTTACAGTTACCACCACAACCACAGCCTCCAGTACATATGTGACTACCAGGCTGCCCCCTTACACAACCCCAGCTATTTGTGAGGTATGTGATTTCCTCAACATATTTCCCAAACTAATCATCTTCCTTATTGGAAACCCAAAAGATTCATGCCTATTTGATGTGCTGTGCTTAGCTTTTGGAGGAAAACTTTTTAGCAATGATTATATTTCTGTGTTTTGAACACTAGGTGGACTTTATCATGCTCTTTTTACATGATGTTGTACCAATAAAATCTGCATTGAACACTTTATACTTTACATTGGAGTGGCACAATGATTAGAACATTGGACTTAGAACTAAGTACTGGGTGCGATGCTTCCCTGATGTTGTGCCCTTGGGAAAAGTACTTATTAAGTAACATGGTGTACCCAATAGTACTGTACAAATTAGGGCTGGGTATCGGTACAGCGTACCGGTACAGAACCGGTTTTTCTTATTGGACCGGTCCAGAAAAACCGGACCTGAAAAAATTAGGTAGACCGGATGTTGGACCGATTAGAAAATTAACAGATTGTTTTATCAGGCATTCACACGATTTGGTGCATGCAGGTGGAAGAAAATTAAAAAAGTGAAGTAGAGTAGAGTTTGAAGTAATTTCTACCAAGTTTTACAGCCAATCGTACAGGTGCAGTTAGCGTTGTAGGATTTTAAAACGCCAATGTAAGTCTAATACTCCACCAAACAGATTTCTTTGTAGTGAAATGGACCATTGGTATGAGTCATACTGCATCAGGTTCAGGACCTGATCCTCTGGACCTGAACCGGACTTGGACCTGAATTTTCTGTACTGGTACCCAGCCCTAGTACAAATGTATGTGAGGGTGGAGTGATACCCACTGAGCCTCTTGGCTAATCTGTCACCTTTTGGTGCATCAGTGTGCCCAAATCTGCACAATTGTCACCAAGAACCTTTTATTTCTTCTGTACTTGCTACAGGATGGAAGTGAGTGGGTTGCTGATGATTGTCACTCCTGTAGATGTGTGAATGGCCAGTCTGAATGCTACAAGGCCTGCAACAAGAACAGTTGTGCTGAGGTAGGTACATTTTTGTAGTTAAGAAAAGTTAGTAACTCTTATCCTTTGCACTGCATATCGCAGTTCTTTTGCATAGTCTTTAAAAACTAGGGCTCTGATAATTTCAATGTTTCAATTAAAAGTTCCTTTAGTTATTCATTTTGTAATCTAAATAGTTTTTATCCTCCTTTTTTACTTTTGATAACTACAGTATCATATTAAGCTAATTATCAGTTAAAAGTGCCTCTCCGCTAATGCCCTTAAAGTATCGAATATGATGATTTAAGTGCAATAGTGTAGAGACACCTTGAATCAATGATTTTAATCTAATTTTTGACCACTCTTTTATTTTTTGTAATACTACAAGATGATGTCCATTACATTGATCGAATAAATTGTCCATCACTTGATGTTTATTCTAAATGACTATTTTGTGCATCCTTGTTTCCAGGGATACAGACTTGTTCAGGAAGAAGGAGAATGCTGTGAATGTAGAGCAATCAGTAAGTTACAAAAATATGATTTCATAATCTGTTTTATTGGAATTCGCAGACAAAAATCCATACATTACAAAGTTTAACTCAATAATATGCTAAAATATGATCACACTGCTATTTGTGTCAACTCGTAAGATAAATTTATCAAAGCAAGCACTGTTTCTTCATTGTACAAAGCTTCAAAATTCCTTTTTTTTCTCACCAGCAGCGACCACAGCTAAACCATCTCCATACCCAGAATACACCACAACCCCCAGTGCTGCTGAGACTACAGGATCTCCTGGGTCAACGACCCCCAGCTCTGGAGTCACCACCCCTGTTGGTAAGGACAGGTCATTTATCCTATTGTTGTAGAATACCAAAGTCAATTCCAAGGTCAACAAGAAAGATGTAAAAGAACAAAATAATGAAGATTCTATTAATATTTTGTATACCATACTCAGTGTCTATTTTGCAATCTTCCTGACTACTTGCTAATACATGTACATGTAACGCTAATGTAGTTTACCTTTATCTGTGGGGTAACCTATATCCGTTGTATTTAAAACAGGGTGTTTAGGATTATCAATTTGACGGAAGGTGGTTTCAAATTGCAATATTTTTGAAAAATTGCTGTTTGAAACTACCATCCGTCAACTTAACATCCCTAAAGACCATTAATTTGTTTAAAAACAACGGATATAGGTTATCCCGCAGAAAAAGGTGAACTAGCGTTATGTCTCAGAATGAAGGCAAATTTTTTAGGGGTCAAGCTTTTTCTATTTGCAGGCTTGTCTCAATTTTGGGCAGGCAAAGATTCTCCTAAAGCTGACCTGTTCCTATACTAAACATTTTGTGTCATTCTTCTGTACAGTGTGTTCAGCACCACTGGTGGCCATGCAGTGCAGCTGTAACAAGACCTGCAGTATGGTGTATGAAGAGTGTAATGATGATAACTGTGAGATGGGCTGCTACTGTCCGGAGGGAACCTACAGGGATGGGTCCAGGTGTATCCCAGAGACTGAGTGTCCATGTGTCTACCAGGGCAAGACATATGCTGTAAGACAATTAGAGATCACACAATATTACATATGTCCTAAAATGTGTCTTAAAATTTAGCAAGAAGTGCTGGTAAAAGTTATCAAATTATACACTGTGAAATTCTTCAATTTTATGTCTTGTAACATTGGGTGGACATACATCTCAGAAACACGCACAATTGTTTCATACTTTTCTTTGCTTCACCAAGAAATCCACATAGACACTTTCAATCTTAATTTGTAAAGTATTATGATGAATAGTATTCTAATAGTATGTAATATGGTAAAGAAGGAGAATGAAATTGTTGATGCCCAACTTGGAAAACAGACTGAAAGAATGTGGCCTGGTAAAATTTGCTATCATGATTTCTTTAAATCATATCTGCATCATATTCATATTTTCAATATCTTATTTCTTTGCATCATTGTGTAATGATAAACAATATGTTTATGTTGCTACAAATGTATGTGCTGAGTAATGTTGTTCATGTTGCATTAGTCTGGTGGGAGGTGGCTGGCCAATGAGTGCACACTGTGCCTCTGTAGTGAGCGGCTAGCCTTCTGCACCAAGAAGTGTGACAAGACATGTGCAGAGGTGAGCCCTTCATATTTCTTGCATTAAATGCCGTAGCAGCTTTTGTATGAAAGTGGAATACTAGTTCACTTTTATCTGCGGGGTACCCAATATCAGTTATTATATCAAACTGCAATGATTATTGTTGCTGAACAAATACTACAACTAATGAACTAGCCCTCTGCTGTAGTGATTGCGCTAAAGTATGTATGGGCCAGGGCTACTGTAATTGAGATGGAACATCTGGTGTGGGATGGACTTTGATATCCATTGTTCTATATCCAGAGATACCATGTTTAAATGGATATAGGTTACCCCGCAAATGAACTAGCGTGAACTGTTACATTACCCCTCCTTGGTGGCATCAATTACTGAGTGGTCAGGCTAGTAAACTCTGAATTGAGAGATGTTGGTTTCATTCCTGGCATTCATGGCTTAAAGAGTCCAACATATCCTAATTGGAAAGCAACTTTGATTGGGAAGACACAATGTAAAAGGACCCTGAAGGAGAGAAATGGGCTCTGCCTTCCAGTACCTGCCCAACTCAGTCCTTATAGTGGAGGAATGTATCTTAAACTATTGACAGTATCTGCAGCCATCTTGGTATTAGGGCAATTTGTGGCCATCCACATATATTCCTGTCAACAAGTTGTATATCTAAGTTTATCATATGTTGCCTTATCATTTTTTACAGGATGAAGAGCTGATTAACCCCTCAGGAAGCCAATGCTGCTATTGCCAATCTCGTAAGCAATTCTTTTGACTTTGTCCAAGAACACTTTATCAAAGTGAGAGTACGGAAGATTATGTTTATTATCTCTTATGAATAGGTACCTGTATCTGTATCTATATAGCCAGTATAATTACCCTTTGTCGTAACACACCAGCTTCAGAAGTAAGTGCTGAGTGCTAAAACATGTACATCAAAGTATTAAATTTGATCTTGCAAACACATATAAATTGTGTTTTCCATAGTGCCATCAGAAACCACTGTCACTGCCACGACTCCCATCCCCACCACTCCCACCTCATCCGAGGCCGTCACCACGGTTACAGCCACAACAGGGTTCCCTGTCTCTACACCTGAACCATGCAGTGGCTGTTATGTACAGGGAGAATGCTTGGAGGTAAAATGGGATAAACAATGTATTTTTGTCTGTATGCGTTTGAATTTGTACAACTGTAATTACTAAAGATTCAACAGCTAGAGAGGATTCAAATCATACTTCACTCACTCACTCACTCACTATCTGGTTTAATGTCTGTTGTTCCCCATCCCTTGGGGGTTTGACGTAGATGAGGGGGCTTGATGGCAGCTCACTAGCGTCCTGTCACTTTGGTTGACATTGTGAAGGTTGAGGGAGTCTATGTCATCCCTTATGTTGTCCATCCATCTATTTTAAGGTCGCCCGCGAGGGTTCTTACCTTCTATGCTGATTTCTGTGATTTGGACATTACACTGAGTAAAACAATGAGAAAAACAGAAAATTGAGAAGGGTGGAGAAAACTGTTCGCCAGATCTTCTGTGGTGCCCCAACAGTCAATAGACTAAAACATAGATCAGATGAAATGTTATGCTATGCATTGGAATTTGGACTGTTTTTGCAAATTCAAGTAGTGGAGACACAAAATTTGCTGCCCCTATTATCATTGAGGCTTTGGGACCAGTGAGGCAAGGTAAAGTGAGGGACATTAGATAGTTTCTTGCCAAACTTTTTTTTTCTTTCCATGCTTGTGTCAGTTTTCAAATGCCCTCTCTCTTACAAAGTTGGTAGTGTGTAAAGATGCCAGATCTTGGTGCTCCAACAGTCAATAGTCAAAAGACAAAATGAGATGAATTGCTGTTATGCTTTGACTATATTTGCAAATTTCAAGTACTTAAACTTTCACTATATTTGCAAATTTCAAGTACTAGGGACATGAAATTTGGTACCGGTGAGGTAAGATAAAGAGAGGGATATTGGATAGTTTTTTTGCCAAACTTTTCTTTCTTTCCATGCTTGCATCAGTTTTCAAATGCCCTCTCTCTCACCAGGTTGGTAGTGTGTGGAGGTCCGACCCCTGCACCACCTGTGAGTGTGAGTCCCAGGGTAACACAGAGTGTACCACCATCGAGTGTGCCATCCCGGTGTGTGAGGACGGTATGAAGCTCGTGTACAAACCCGAGCAGTGCTGCCCCGTGTGCGACGAACACTGCCCGGGACAGTTTCCCTGTAACTACACCGACTGTATCCCGCTGTCGTGGGAGTGCGACGGAAAGGCGGATTGCGACAATGGCGCCGATGAGGCATTCTGTGAGACAGAGATTCCGCCAACACCCGCACCAGGTCTGCAGAGTATACATTCAACATCTTGACTACTTATCAGATTGTATTGTATTCAAATTCCACATTCTGTATTGTCTTGACAGTAGAACTAGCCCATTGTTATAGCTACCAGCTACAATGTAGTTGGGCAACCCTAACTATATGTCTTTTACAGCCATGGAATTAGATACAGATCTAGACATACCTAATATCAAACTGTTGCTGCATTCTGAATCTACACTTTTTTAACACAATATCTTATTTCAGTGGTCTTGAATCTGTTAGCTTGGATCAGAACTGCTCTTACCATAGTAAAATGTTTTGTGGAGTCTTCTTGTAGTATCTGTTTCAATTTTCTCATTACTTGAAGTCTTTTGCAAACCTGGCTAGAGGTCAAAAAGGTACTTTTCTGTAAAAAATTTTGTTTTAACAATTGCTGACTTACATCTACATTATGATACATTTGGCACATGATTCTATATAATGGAACAATATGGTATATAAAAAAATGTCGTGTTCATTTTTCAACACTTTTTCAACACTTTCAACACTTTGATAATTTTTCTTGCTGCATTTCATTTCCTCAGTGTGCCAGTATCCCTATGCTACCTCAGACTGTAAGCAGTGTCTTGAGAAGGTGTGTCATGACCTGAAGGACACGTGCCAGCCCATGGGGGAGGGGTGCTGCGAGTGCAGCGGGAAATCTGTCTTCAACGGCAGCCAGTGTGTGGACCCCATCGACTGTACCTGTCTGGACGATGAGGGCATTGTCAGAATGGTAAGGTTTTGTAAGTTGGTTTTGGTAAAAACTTGAGCTGCTGCTTTATTGGACAATATTCATAAGAGATCTTGTGCCCATAGTCAGGATTTTGCTTGGGGGTTTCTTTTTCAGGTTGTTTTGATAAGCAAGTGCCAAAGGTGCAATCCAAGTATCGTAGGTACCAGCATTCTAGGGGGGTCTTGGGGCATGCTTTGACCCTCTGAACTAGCATTGCCTGCTTTTTAATAGGATGTAAACAATGAAGTTTATAACAATGCTATAAAAAGAGAATTCATTGTCGATAATAATTCCTTTTGGGTACCTTCAAATGTTTTTAATCTTAGTGTGTGAAATGTCCTGTCACAAACCAACAGGTATTTCAATATGAAACTTACCGACGTAACATTACCCCGCATGCTCTTCAGCCACAGGATGCTATGTGGCATGTACTGCATAGATTATCAAAGTTGAAGTAACCACTGTTTTTTAATGTTGTTCACTGTTCACCACTAAAACCCCTGCATGACTCCCCTCCAGCCCAAAGAGACCTGGGTAGCTAGCCCCTGTACAGAGTGTGCCTGTTTTGACAACAGGGTGGAGTGTGAGAGTACAGTGGACTGTGCTGCTGTCTATTGTGATGAGGTAAGTCTTCTTAAGTCTGTATTTGTACAGCCAGCTAGTATAGTCGCCCTTTTCGGGATAACACATTAGCTTCACAGGCACTTAGGACAGGCAAGCATTACGCTGAAATGACATGTCACGCCTAACGTTCCCGAATATAGCTGTTTAAGTATTGTCTTAAAACTATCTAATGGGGATGCCCCCAGTACTCTGTCTCATGGAATGTATGGCGATAGAAAATCAAAGTCTTATCTAATGAATTTCTAAAAGCATAACAGGGCAAATAAAAAGCATCAATGAAAATTATATTTTAAGCCTCCAGCTATGGGCAGTAAATTAGCATAAGATCTAATTTGTACTCTAAAACGAAGCTTTTGTTGGTGTTAGGGAAATAACAGTTGTTTTCCTAATAGCAATTGCCATTTTCATTGTGATTTCTTCAATAAATGTTCAATATGTTAAGTTCAAACTTTACTGTGAATTTGCATTCTGTTTAGTTTTAACGCTTCTTAACCTTAATCCGCGGAGTAACCTAAATCCGTTGTATCTAAAAACACGGTATCTAGGGATATCAAGTCAATCGACAGACGGTGGTTTCAAACTGTAATACTGTATTTGGAAAATATTGCCATTTGAAGCTACCGTCCTTGGACTTGATATCCTTACATACCGTGTCTTTAATTATAGTTTAAATGCAACGGATATAGGTTATTCCGCGGATAAAGGTGAACTAGCGTTAACCCTAGAGTAAGAAAACCTATTACATAGGGTAAGCGTCACTCATGACAAACTGTTTGTTGCACTTTCACTTTGAATGCTTTTCTCACTCAGGCCACACAAGTAAGGACCAGGATGGCCGGAGAGTGCTGTGACCGCTGTGTGTGTAGAGGGTATGACTGTGGTGATGGTCAGTGCCTCGCCACTGATGACCAAAAGTGTAATGGTGTCATCGACTGTGCAAATGAAAGTGATGAGGAAGATTGTGAAGGAGGTATGGATAATTTCTTGTCATAAATATGGGATTGTATAATTTCTTTTCATAAATCTTTCTTTGTTTGACAGGAATAAGAGGGCTAAACTGTAAAATCAATTTAATTAAAAAGTATAATTTTCTTGTCATTATATTAAATTTTGTTATCTTTGTTAGTTTTCTAGAAGACACATGATGCCAAAAATATAACTTATTGACATTTCCTGTTGAGAACTGAAAAAAGTTTAACTTTGATGCATGTGCATGCATAATGTAATATCTGAAACAACGAGCCAATGCAAAGCATTTTTAAACCAAATGAAGAACATTTTATCATATCAGGACTTTCAAGTTGTTGCACTTTGCTTTTTGTTTGAATCCAGTATTAAAACAGGCACTTTTACTTTGCCAGTGTATACAACTATGAAACCAGAGTTGGCAACCACACCATTCTCTGAGCTGACCACAGAGAAGTTTGCTTCAACCACTACTGAACCTTCAGCACCAGGGACAGAGCCTACATCTCCCTACCCCTGTGAGGGAGAGTGGACAGAATGGATGAACTCTTTCTATCCTGATGTCATGTCTGGTGGAGATTATGAAACATTTGATAGCTTGAGGAAGAAATATGACTTCTGTGGGCCTGAGATGATCACAAGTAAGTCCA
This sequence comes from Branchiostoma floridae x Branchiostoma belcheri, assembly GCA_019207045.1. Taxonomy (NCBI): domain Eukaryota; kingdom Metazoa; phylum Chordata; class Leptocardii; order Amphioxiformes; family Branchiostomatidae; genus Branchiostoma; species Branchiostoma floridae x Branchiostoma belcheri. Next base: position 17,975,620 of record CM033034.1, read on the forward strand.
GCTGTTTCATAATTTCTTTTTGACAATTATATGAAAATTGCAACCAGACTATGTATTGAATCTATGACTGAAAGTTTTTGCAAGAATTTTTCAACATTATTCTCTTTTCTATAGATATTCAGTGCCGCGTGGACAGCGCTTTGGAGATGGACTACACCAGGACTGGCCAGGATGTGACCTGTGACATCCACCAGGGTCTGGTTTGTGAGAACTCCAAGCAGCGTGGATTCCTGCCTTTCTGCTATGACTACAAGGTCAGGGTGTTCTGTGAGTGTGGTGGGGAGACTACAACATCAGAGGGGCTTACCACTGGCAAGCCATCTGAGATGACCACAGGCAAGCCTTCAGAAACCTACAGCACTGGCAAGCCATCTGAGATGACCACTGGCAAGCCTTCAGAAACCTACACCACAGGCAAGCCTTCAGAAATCTACACCACAGGAACGCCATCTGAGATGACCACTGGCAAGCCTTCTGAGATGACCACTGGTGAGCCTTCAGAAACCTACACCACAGGCAAGCCTTCTGAGATGACCACAGGCAAGTCATTGGAGATGACCACAGGCAAGCCTTCAGAGACCTACACCACTAGCAAGCCCTCTGAGATGACCTCAGGCAAGCCTTCAGAAACCTACACCACAGGCAAGCCTTCTGAGATGACCACAGGAAAGCCATCTGAGATGACCACTGGCAAGCCATCAGAGATGACTACAGGCAAACCCTCAGAGACCTACACCACAGGCAAGCCCTCAGAAACCCACACCACAGGCAAACCTTCTGAGATTACTACAAGCAGTTCATCTGAGATTACTACTAGCAAGCAATTTGAGATTACTACAGGCAAGCCATCAGAAGTCTTCACTACAGGCAAACCATCAGAGATGACCACAGGCAAGCCATCAGAAGTCTACACCACAGGTGAGCCTTCAGAAGTCTACACCACAGGCAAGCCCTCTGGGGTGACTACTGGTGAGCCTTCAGAAGTCTACACCACTGGCAAGTCTTCTGAGATGACCACAGGCAAGCCATCAGAAGTCCACACTACAGGAGAGCATATTTCCACCACTACTGAACCTTCAGCACCAGGGACAGAGCCCACAGCTCCCTACCCATGTGAGGGCGAGTGGACAGAATGGATGAACTCCTTCTATCCTGATGTTGTCTCTGGTGGAGATTATGAGACATTTGAAAACTTGAGGAAGAAATATGACTTCTGTGGGCCTGAGATGATAACAAGTAAGTCTCCTTGCACTACTGTTGTGAGTTAACTTGAAGCTGATACTTGAGATTTCTTAACAAAAAAGTATATAATATTGTCTGTTTGTTTTACATATATTCATAAGTTCTGTATCTATTTCCATTTTCTGTAGACATTGAGTGCCGTGTTGACAGTGGTTTGGAGATGGACTACACCAGAACTGGCCAGGATGTGACCTGTGATATCCACCAGGGTCTGGTTTGTGAGAACTCCAAGCAGCGTGGATTCCTGCCCTTCTGCTACAACTACAAGGTCAGGGTGTTCTGTAAGTGTGGTGGGGAGACTACAACACCAGAAGGGCTTACAACTGGCAAGCCATCTGAGATGACCACAGGTGAGCCTTCAGAGATCTACACAACAGGCAAGCCTTCAGGGGTCTACACCACAGGTGAGCCTTCGGGAGTCTATACTACAGGCAAGCCTTCAGAAACCTACACCACTGGTGAGCCTTCAGGAGTCTACACCACAGGCAAGCCTTCAGGGGTCTACACTACAGGTGAGCCTTCAGGAGTCTACACCACAGGTGAGCCTTCAGGAGTCTACACTACAGGCAAGCCTTCAGAAACCTACACCACAGGTGAGCCTTCAGGAGTCTACACCACAGGCAAGCCTTCAGAAACCTATACCACTGGTGAGCCTTCAGGAGTCTACACTACAGGTGAGCCTTCAGAAGTCTACACCACAGGCAAGCCTTCAGAAACCTACACCACAGGTGAGCCTTCAGGAGTCTACACCACAGGCAAGCCTTCAGAAACCTACACCACAGGCAAGCCATCTGAGATGACCACAGGGAAACCTTCAGAAGTCTACACCACAGGCAAGCCCTTTGAGGCCACAACTGGAAGTCCAAGTGAATCTGTTACCACTGTTGCTGAGGGAACAACTGCCGTGCCTCGTAGAAGTGAGTTCAAGGATTGTCAATGAAACTTCGATAGAGCTCAAAACTTTCTTTTATTACTTGTTTTTTCTTCCGGACCTCTAGTGATTTTTCATTCAACATTTCGAAATATGATCAGAATAGTGTTCCCCCAAAGTGGATGAAGATATTTTAGCTGATATCTTACCTTGCTTGCCTGTCATTGGTAAATCATTGATAGGAATGGTAAGCATTGACCATGTCTTTTATCCTGACAGGTTAGATTTTGTAATGATTGCCTGGAAAATGAAAAGAGTTTCTAGAGTCACTGATACAAAAGTACAGTTCAGTTCAGTTCAGATCATCCTCTTTTGGGAGGTGACACCAGTGTCTCCACTCGTTTCTGTGTACAAAAGTACATGTAATGAAAAAATAATTGTGTGTCGATAGTTTCTTGGATATCATTTCCCATTGTCTAGAAACATGTGTATATGTGTTTTGAAAACGGTCAGACATTTCAGATAGCATCCACACTCTTTTGTCAGTGACACTGAATAACTGCTTTTTGGCATATCTGATGACCTGGATGTGTAACCTTCATTGACAAATATTAACATCCATGTTCCAGCCTGTTCGTGGGAGTGCGAGTGCCTGGTTGGTTGCGATGGGAACGTGGCGGCGGAGTGTCCACGTATCGCAGGCTGCAACTACTGCGCCTGTCCTGACCCTGCTATGGAGAAGGTCGGAGGAAGGTGTGTCATCAGGCCATCGTTCGAGGAGTGCGTGCTGACCACAACAAGGGGCCCTGAAGGTAGATGGATTCTGTCAAATTTACTGAGAATTCGCACAAATGTAATATCAGTATAAGGTTTGTTTGCAAGATTCTATGTCAGTGAAGCCAGACCAAGAGAGCAAGATTCTTTGCATACACCCACATGATTAAAAATGATGAAGGGGATATAGACATTTGGAACCAAATTCTTTTTAAGAAATAAATGGTTATTGTTGCATTGTTATTTTTACTACTTGAAAAAATTTATGCATGTAATACACTCTCTTATGTTTAAGACTTCATCATTGACACCAAATTATATATGTTATATATTATAAATACATTATAAATTTTATATAAATGTTTGCACTGTGTCTTTTACACATTTTCTTTTTGTCTTTATATGTTCAGAACAGCCATTTTTCTTTGGCACCTTATTAAAACATGTTTCTTCTTATCAAAGGAACAACACACGGTCCGAATGAGAAGTACACCACAGGACCATACATGCCTGGTCACACCACTGGTCCATATGTGCCTGGACACACCACAGGACCATACATGCCTGGTCACACTACTGGTCCATATGTGCCTGGACACACCACTGGAAAACCAGGCACCACTGGTCCATATGTACCTGAACACACCACTGGTCCATATGAGCCTGGACACACCACTGGAAAACCAGGCACCACTGGTCCATATGTGCCTGAGTACAGCACTGGAAAACCAGGCACAACAGGTCCATATGTGCCTGAATACACCACTGGAAAATCAGGCACTACTGTTCTGTATAAGCCTGAACACACCACTGGTCCATATGTGCCTGGGCACACCACCAGTCAGTCACTTGAAACCACTACTCCCTACAGGAAACGTGGTATGTACTAAAATATGTGTTGAGTCTGTAAATTTGATACAAAATGTAACATTAAGTCTGCAAAGTAAAAACATAAGCATTACTTCAAATGCTATGTGTGCCTTTAAATGGGCTGGTTTTGCATATTCATCATCATGTTGTAGCTCAAGAATGACTTGTGAGCTATTGCCATCAGTTTCTCTAAGTGCTATTTCAGATTGGAAGGCTTTGTCCTTAGTGCTGAAGATTTACTTGCTATAACATTTCCCCCTTTTTGTTGTTTCAGAATGCTCTCCCATGTGTGACTGTAAGATCGGTTGTGATGGAAGTGTAGCCCACTGTCAGGCCATCTCTGGCTGCTCTGCCAGTGCCTGTCTTTGTACAGAGTACACCAGTGGTCGTGCCTTCGGAAGGTGTCTGCGACTTCCAGACGTAGAGGACTGTCAGGCCACTACAGAGAGCCCCATCGTCACAACACTGAGATCTGAAAGTACAGAGGGACTTGAGACTACTCAAGGGCCATCTGTCACTGGAACTGCAAGACCATTGACAACAGAGGAACCAAGTATGACAGAGAAGCCACATGCTACAGAAAAGCCAACTGGCACAGAAAAGCCAAGTGTTACAGAGCCTACCGGGACAGAAGGACCAAGTGTTACAAAGCTAACTGGGACAGAAGGACCAAGTGGTACAGAAAAGCCAACTGAAACAGAAAGACCAATTGCTACAGAGCCAACTAGAACAGAAGGACCAAGTGCTACAGAGCCAACCGGAACAGAAAAGCCAAGTGGTACAGAGCCAACCGGGACAAAGAAGCCAAGTGGTACAGAGCCAACTGGGACAGAAGGACCAAGTGCTACAGAGCCAACTGGGACAGAGAAGCCAAGTGGTACAGAGCCAACCGGGACAGAGAAGCCAAGTGCTACAGAGCCAACCGGGACAGAGAAGCCAAGTGCTACAGAGCCAACTGGAACAGAGAAGCCAAGTGCTACAGAGCCAACCGGGACAGAAAAGCCAAGTGCTACAGAGCCAACTGGAACAGAGAAGCCAAGTGCTACAGAGTCAACTGGCACAGAAGGACCAAGTGCTACAGAGCCAACTGGGACAGAGAAGCCAAGTGGTACAGAGCCAACCGGGACTGAGAAGCCAAGTCCTACAGAGCCAGTTGGAACAGAAGAACCTACAAAGAAGCCATCCAAAACAGAGCAGCCCCATGTGGAACCGACCAAATCCTACCCATGTGAGGGCAAGTGGACAGAGTGGATGAACTCCTTCTATCCTAATGTCATCTCTGGTGGAGACTTTGAGACGTTGGACAACCTGAGAGAGAAGTTTGACTTCTGTGGGCCTGAGATGATTACAAGTAAGTTGATTGTTCTTGTCAGCTTGTTTGATTGGCATAGCATTAGTACCATTCCTTGATTTTGAATCTTTGAACACAATGAGACCAAAAAAATTATGACTTGTAACACTGTGGGACTAGAACATCAATTTTATACAAACCATCTTTATCGTTTACAGACATTGAGTGTCGTGTGGACAGTGGTTTGGAGATGGACTACACCAGGACTGGCCAGGATGTGACCTGTGACATCCACCAGGGTCTGGTTTGTGAGAACTCCAAGCAGCGTGGATTCCTGCCTTTCTGCTACGACTACAAGGTCAGGGTGTTCTGTGAGTGTGGTGGAGAGACTACAACATCAGAGGGGCTTACCACTGGCAAGCCATCTGAGATGACCACAGGCAAGCCTTCAGAAACTTACACCACAGGCAAGCCTGCAGAAAGCTACACCACTGGGAAGCCTATGTATGAGGGAACTACAACTGTGTCATCACCTACAGAACTGTCTACAACTGCCTCTGTGCCAACAACAACAAGGAGAAGAAGAGGTAGGTATATTATGCATAGCATTTCTTGTGATGTGTAATAGGGTCTTATATTTTCTAAGTGCATTGATGATATAGGTATGTTTGTACTGATAACATGTTAAAACAGCAACATGCACCACAAAGACTACAACACAGTCTACATTGCACACTATGAAATAGAGACCATGGTATACATAAGTGAGTGAATTCTGCTTTCGTCATATTGTCCCTTTTTGATTTTGAAGTCTAGAATCCTTACCAAAACTCATTTTAAACAAAGCTAATTTAAAATTATTGTGTTAGTATAGTACAGAAAACTGGTTTGGAACATACGACAATCAACAAATTACGAGGGTGCTTCAAAAAGTAATGTCACTAGTTTTATAACAGGCTCATTTTTTCCTCAAACGAGATGAAATTTGGCACAAAGGTAAAGGCATATATCCTCTTGAGATAAGAATATCTCAATTTGTTGTTAAAATTTTTATGAGCAACTGAGTTGATTTCAAGATAACCATACCCCTGGAAGTTTGTCAGAAGATCAGTTTCTCTAGATCTGACCCTCTTGTAACTCTTGTAGGAAGCCGAAATTTCACCTGTATAATAACAAATGTCTCTATAGGTCACATGCCAATTTTCATTTCTGAACTCCCAATGGTTCATCTTTTACAGCTGCTAGAAAGGAGCGAGTTACTATATTACAGGCAGTTTGATTAATAGCCAAATACGTGGTTTATTTATCAAAGGTTTTCTAGAACTAATTTTCCATCAACCAAAAGATAAGAAACTTGGCACAGTTATTGGTTGTTTCAAGACCAAGAAGTGTGCAAAGTTTGATTTCTTTCTGTTTATTAAAAAGTCCACTACAGAAACTTTAATCAGCTCACCCCTGATTAACGACACTGATGACCGGGGTCATACCTCACTTCACCCAAGGAACGAAAAAAGAAAACATGATTGGATTTCAAAGATGAACATTTGCATGTGCTTTATGAAGAAATAGAACTTGATACATGTGTAATTTCAGCTTCATACAATAGCTACAAGTGAGTCAAGGACATTATCAATTGCATATTAATTGAACCTCGAATTTCTTTCGACGGGACAACAAGGGTGTGGTCAGCTAGAACTCAAGTCGGTCACTCATAAAAATGTGAACAACAAAGTGAGCTATCTCAATCTCAAAAGGAGATATGGCTTTACATTTGTGCCAAATTTCAACTCATTCGATGAAAAAATGGGCCTGTTATAAAACTAGTGACATTACTTTTTGAAGCAGCCTCGTATATCAGAATTTGAATAGTTTCCGGAGATAATCAACATGTATGTTGCACAAGCAGTCAACAGTATCACAATGATTTCTTTAATTTGTTATGATATTAATAATTGTATTTTTCTTATTGTTAAGTGTGTGAGTCAAAGTGTAGCTGTACTATGGGCTGTGATGGTAACACCGGAGACTGTGAGCCCCTGCCCGAATGTGACCTGTTCTGCATCTGTACTGACCTCACTGATGACAGGGCCAACGGACGCTGTGCTAGGCAACCAGCCGATGGAACCTGCACTGAGGGTCAGTATGACTTTGCTTATTCTTCCTTACTTTGCCCATCAGAGTATAGGCCACATATGATTTGTCTACATTAGACTTCTTTCTGGTCCTTCTTTCTGAGGCCAGCTATTATTTATGATCAATCATTCAATCAACCAAATGAAAATGGTTGTAGTCTGTGAAGGTCTTCCCAAGAATTGTACAACATGCCAGTTTCTGTACAATTTCATTGGCTGCTGTTTGCAGGTCTGAACTCATGTAACCCTGCATTGAACTTCTTATGTTCTTCACGCTGTATCTCAATCGTCTAATGTTTTAAGTGATCGAGTTTATCATCATCTATAGTAATATACTTGTAATGATTTTAACTGAGTATGTGCTGAAGTGTAATGCACCATGCAATTCAGCCTTCAAGGCTGCACAGTTGTACAAATAAATCATTCTGATTCTGATTCTAATTCTGATTCAGCAGGTTGGATAGGCTTGTCAGTCAAATCAACAGTAATGTTATATTATAACCAAATCTGACAGTGTCCTCATGGTCCATTCCACAGCTGTTTTTGGTGTACCTCTTTTTTGTTTGCCCTGTAGCTTTGTAAGATTGTGCCCTACCTAAGACTATGCAGATTCTGATTTTCAAGCCATTGCTGAAAAGTAATGGTTAAAAAAAATAACTAATAAAGGTGCATAGATGGCAAACTTAATGAGCAACTATGGTGTTTGCTATTTGCAGAGACTACACCAGCCTTTGTAGGGACCACTTCCTTGCCATATGCTGGAAAGACAACAAGGCCCATCATGCCGCATACAACTGGCTACCTCAAAACCACCGGACAGCCAGAGTACAGCACAGGACACCCTGAGTACAGCACTGGCAGCCCGGAATACACAGGTCACCCAGAGTACAGCACTGGCAAGCCTGAATACACAGGGCACCCAGAGTATAGCACTGGCAGCCCTGAATACACAGGACACCCAGAGTACAGCACTGGCAAGCCTGAATACACAGGTCACCCAGAGTACAGCACTGGCAAGCCTGAATACACAGGTCACCCAGAGTACAGTACTGGCAAGCCTGAATACACAGGACACCCAGAGTACAGCACTGGCCACCCAGAGTACAGCACTGGCAAGCCTGAATACACAGGACACCCAGAGTATAGCACTGGCAAGCCTGAATACACAGGGCACCCAGAGTATAGCACTGGCAGACCTGAATACACAGGTCATCCAGAGTACAGTACTGGCAAGCCTGAATACACAGGACACCCAGAGTACAGTACTGGTAAGCCTGAATACACAGGACACCCAGAGTACAGTACTGGTAAGCCTGAATACACAGGACACCCAGAGTACAGTACTGGCAAGCCTGAATACACAGGTCACCCAGAGTACAGTACTGGCAGCCCTGAATACACAGGACACCCAGAGTACAGCACTGGCAAACCTGAATACACAGGGCACCCAGAGTACAGTACTGGCAAGCCTGAATACACAGGTCACCCAGAGTACAGTACTGGCAAGCCTGAATACACAGGTCACCCAGAGTACAGCACAGGCAGCCCTGAATACACAGGACACCCTGAGTACAGCACGGGCAGCCCTGAATACACAGGACATCCAGAGTACAGCACAGGCAAGCCTGAATACACAGGTCACCCAGAGTACAGCACTGGTAAGCCTGAATACACAGGACACCCAGAGTACAGCACAGGACACCCAGAGTACAGCACTGGCAAGCCTGAATACACAGGACACCCAGAGTACAGCACTGGCAAGCCTGAATACACAGGACACCCAGAGTACAGCACAGGACACCCAGAGTACAGCACTGGCAACCCTGAATACACAGGTCACCCAGAGTACAGCACTGGCAAGCCTGAATACACAGGACACCCAGAGTACAGCACTGGCAAGCCTGAATACACAGGACACCCAGAGTACAGCACTGGCAGCCCTGAATACACAGGACACCCAGAGTACAGCACAGGACACCCAGAGTACAGCACTGGCAGCCCTGAATACACAGTTCACCCAGAGTACAGCACTGGCAAGCCTGAATACACAGGACACCCAGAGTACAGCACTGGCAAGCCTGAATACACAGGACACCCAGAGTACAGCACTGGCAGCCCTGAATACACCGGACACCCAGAGTACAGCACTGGAAGACCTGAATATACAGGTCACCCAGAATACAGCACTGGAAGACCTGAATACACAGGACACCCAGAGTACAGCACTGGAAGACCTGAATACACAGGACACCCAGAGTACAGCACTGGCCACCCAGAGTACAGCACAGGCAGCCCTGAATACACAGGACACCCAGAGTACAGCACAGGCAGTCCTGAATACACAGGACACCCAGAGTACAGCACAGGACACCCAGAGTATAGTACTCACCCAGGTCTGTATTTTCTTCCATTTTGTATCGATTCAAATTGTTGCAATTAAATCAGAACATGCTATTCATTTGTACAAAAGTTGAATATGAAGAAATATGGTGATGATGATATGAAGAAATAAGATGAAAGCATTTTTATTTAAAATTTTGCTTAGATGAATGTGAAGAAATGAAATGAAACCATTTTCATAAAGTTTTGCATAAAATATTGCTGTATTTTCAGCCATGTGATGCTTTTGAAATTACCGTGAAGTTTTTGTTGCATTTCTATGAATCAAAATAGTTTGATTGCATGTCATCTTTTACACCGTTAATAAACACAAAATGATGATTCTCCATATTCCAACAGTGTGTGCGGATGTTTGCCGTTGTGAGGTGGACTGTAATGGAGATGACAGCCACTGTATTGAGATTGCAGGCTGCAGCTTTGCCTGCCTGTGTCCTGCTGGCACTGTGAAGATCAGGGGAAGGTGTGCAGCACAGCCGGACTCCTGCAAGTCTGAAACCACCGAGGCCCCATCTCAAGGTGCTTTAACACCTTTTGTGACTGTGCAGACATTGAAAGAGCAGGAAATGTTTTACACCAATACATTTTCAAAAATGTCCTTGCGGTCTTGACTTTTTTAGACATCCTTCAAGCATGCCCTTTTTGGTTGTATAGTGTCTTTGTAGTGTCTTTTCAAATATGTCTTCTTCACATCCTTCTGTTCAGAAATGTGCAATATTCGTTTAACATTGGCAGGCCATATTCAGCTTTTCTAGTGAGATCAGTGTCAAGGTCTAGGAGTAGTATCTTGCTACTGTCAGGCAGAGAAAACCATGGCCCATAGATGCTGAGCTTTGCCTAATATGGATACGTATCAGACTGTAATAAAAAGATTGTTGACATTCTAAGATTACTCCAGCTACGTGAAAACCCTTTGGGGCCATTCAGTATTACTTTTTACATATTGTTCACAATGTAACCACTTACCGTCTTAGCAGTTGAGACAACTCCAGAGTCTGAGATTGAGACCACACCAAAGTCTGAGGTTGAGACCACACCAAAGTCTGAGGTGGAGACCACACCAAAGTCTGAGGTTGAGACCACACCAAAGTCTGAGGTTGAGACCACACCAGAGTCTGAGTTCAAAACTACACCAAAGTCTGAGGTTGAGACTACACCAGAGTCTGAGGTTGAGACCACACCAAAGTCTGAGGTTGAGACCACACCAGAGTCAGAGGTTGAGACCACACCAAAGTCTGAGGTTGAGACCACACCGAAGTCTGAGGTTGAGACCACACCAATGTCTGAGGTCAAAACTACACCAAAGTCTGAGGTTGAGACCACACCAAAGTCTGAGGTTGAGACCACACCAGAGTCAGAGGTTGAGACCACACCAAAGTCTGAGGTTGAGACCACACCGAAGTCTGAGGTTGAGACCACACCAATGTCTGAGGTCAAAACTACACCAAAGTCTGAGGTTGAGACCACACCAAAGTCTGAGGTTGAGACCACACCAGAGTCAGAGGTGAAGACCACACCAGGGTCAGAAGTGGAGACCACACCAAAGTCTGAGGTTGAGACCACACCAAAGTCTGAGGTGGAGACTACACCAAAGGCGGAAGAATTCACTACTGCACGTCCAAATGGTAGGCATTTTATAGCCCACAAGCCAGCATATTGTTACAAGCTATGTTAATTTTCTATGTGTGCTAGCCACAAATTAGATGGTTAACCACACATTGAACCAAAATCTTATTGTTGGAATACGTAAATGCTAAATGGAATTTTTGGCTCAGTGTTATCAAAGTTAAATCACATTTTACCTCAGTTTTTTTTTTACTTCTGCAGTAATTCAATTAAAGCCTGACATGAATGATAAAGATAGCCAAACAATTAACAAATTTTTGCTCAAAGTAGATTGTCATTTATCATTAACCATGCAAATTTGCTTCCTTAGTCTGTGACGAGTCCTGTGAGTGCTACCTGGGTTGCGATGAGAGTGATGGAGAATGTACCAAGAGGGACGGCTGCTCGCTCCGCTGTAACTGCCGTAACGAGTTTGCCGACAGACGTAACGGTCGCTGCGGTGTTCCACCACCTTCTGAGGACTGTAAAGCTACAACGTCCTCTGTGGAGACCACTGTTACTGTGACAGAGTCAGAGCCAGAAGGTATTTTAACATTACTATCTAATATTACCAAATAACCATCACTGTTTCAGGAATGAATTACTGACTGTGTATGAGGTTGTTTGTTATATTTCACTCAGTCATTTTCTTGTCAGATTTGAAACTGTATTCATTTGTCCTAAATACAAAAATTGTGAGTAACGAATTTTTTAATCATCCCAATGCAGAACAAGCAACTACTGCCAAGCCAGCTGGAACTCCCAGGGTACCACTTGCCATGACAACAACAACTGTTACCATGACAACAAAGACAACCTCGGTAACTGTCACACCAAAGTCTGAGGTGGAGACCACACCAAAGTCCGAGACTCAGACCGCACCAAGCTCAGAAACCACACCAAAGTCTGAGGTGGAGACCACACCAAAATCAGAGGTGGAGACCACACCAAAGTCTGAGGTGGAGACCACACCAAAGTCAGAGGTGGAGACCACACCAAAGTCTGAGGTTGAGACCACACCAAAGTCTGAGGTGGAGACCACACCAAAGTCTGAGGTGGAGACCACACCAAAGTCTGAAGTGGAAACAACACCAACGTCAGAGGGTAAGACTACACCAAAGTCTGAGGTGGAGACCACACCAAAGTCTGAGGTGGAGACCACACCAAAGTCTGAGGTTGAGACCACACCAAAGTCTGATGTGGAGACCACACCAAAGTCTAAAGTGGAGACCACACCTAAGTCTGAGATGGACACCACACCAAGATCAGAGGTGGAGACAACACCAGAGACAATCATCATCAAGACTACTGTGGTGCAGACTGTCGCTGTTACAACACAAGAGGTTCCTATCACAGAACCAAAGGCTACACATGGTATGCATGCAGTGACTTCAAACGATTGCATTTTCTAGCTATGAACAAATATGATCACTTTTTTCCAGTAATCTAATAATTTTTCAGTTTTTCTGAACATTCTGAGCTGCATTTTGTGCTAATTTGTATCGTTCTTGTCCGTACTAGACTAATAGACAGCCATTATAATCTTTTACATAATTCTGTAATGTTTTTAACACAGAGCCTCACTACACAAAGAAACCAACAATGACAGAACAGCCAGAGCCCACAGAACAGCCAAGGTCGACAGCTGAATCAGAACACACTGGACAACCTGAATACACTGGACAACCAGAACACACTGGACAACCAGAACACACAGGACAACCAGAACACACTGGACAACCGGAACACACTGAACAACCAGAACACACTGGACAACCAGAACACACTGGACAACCAGAATACACTGGACAACCAGAATACACTGGACAACCAGAACACACTGGACAACCAGAATACACTGGACAACCAGAATACACTGGACAACCAGAACACACTGGACAACCAGAATACACTGGACAACCAGAATACACTGGACAACCAGAACACACTGGACAACCAGAATACACTGGACAACCAGAATACACTGGACAACCAGAACACACTGGACAACCAGAATACACTGGACAACCAGAACACACTGGACAACCAGAATACACAGGGAAACCAGAACCCACAGAATCTGTGGCAACCACAGAGGGAACCAAGCTGGTAACGGTCACCACTGTCACAACTACAACTGAAACTGTTGAAGAAAGAACCACCAAGGCACCAGAAGTTGGTATGTAAAATTTTCACTGCAAATTATCCCAATTTTGAGCATAGTCTTGAAATTGCATTGAAAACTTATTGAACTTTTCATTCATAAATTGCATGCAAAGCAGAAAACTCATTCATATATTGCATCCAAACCAGACAGTTACAGCAAGCAATTAACAGCATGCACATAGCAAATGTGTGTAACATGCACTTCTACATTATATAAAGTCTGCAAATAGTACAGGTTGATAGAATTGTAACGTTACAGGTATGGTAGGACTTTGACAAGGTAAGAATCAAATCTTATAAAAGTCGATTACTTCCGTGTTCTTTACAAAGAAATAGAAAAAAAAAATGAAACTTGCTATACCTGTACTGTGCAGAACCTGAAGCAACAACAGCATCCGCAGAAGTGACGACCCCAGCAGCTCCTATGAAGACCACGATCGTCACCAAGACAACGAAAACCACAACAACAACTCTGAAACCAACACCTGTTTCCACCCAGGAGGTGCCACTTGGTGGGTCTCTTCCTTTGACAGCATGAACGTAGCTTTTTTTATTTGATTTGATTTATTCAGCTGTACAATCATGAGAAATACAGCCAGGGCTACCCAACTAGCCAGAGGCTATTATCAAGGGCTAGCCCTGGTAACAATACAATATACCATAACAGCATTAATGATACAGGTAACTTTGACTGCAGAGGCGATCAGTGTTTACAGCTTGACTAGCAGTCGTACGATCTGTGATATCAGTCTTTGTTACTTTATTAACAACATTCTTGATGTGTAGGTCTTTTTGTTTTATGCATCATGGAGAAAGGATCTAGCAGATTTCTGCTAGAAGACTCTTTGCACTACATGCATGTATATGTGGTAATTTGTTAACAGTTTGCGTACAATGTTGACATATGTTTTTATGTAGCAAAGAACATGTACCAAAGAAGTTCCTATGTATTGTAAGCCTTAGGGTGAGTGAGCTCTATCTTGTTTCTAAGGCTGCATACTTGTCTCAAAATGATATGAATAGGAGTCAAAAGTTTGGTTCTTTTCAATCCAGTTGAGACAACACCATCTGCAGAGATTACCACTCCAGAACTGGTACAGACAACAAAGATCCAATCTTACACAACAAGGTTCCCTACAAATCCTGAAGTTACAACATCAGGTAAGAAAACTGATCAATAATTGTTATTCCGTTTCAATTGTAATGAAAGACTGTAACCTTTGACTTATGTAATGGCTTGAAAAGCATAAAAGAGAAGTTACAATGCCCAATGGTGGTTCCGTTAGTTTGAAAATTGGGCCGGCATAGTTCATGAACATGAGCATTTTCACTTAATGAATCAGAGTTCTGATAAACAGATCATCATCAAACAATGGGGAAAAATTGATCTTGTTGATTTGTTTGTTTTCTTGTGTCAGAACTACAATATTTCATCATATAGTATCAGAATGAATTTCTGCTCCTATCCCCATGGTCTTTTCTGATATAAAATGGACCTGTTATGATATACATTACTATATGTACCAGGGGTATTAATTTTTTATTATTTTTCATTAAAAGGCATCTGTGATGTGAAGATGGGTCTTGAAGATCGCTCTGTCTCAGACGACCAGATCACTGCTTCTTCCTACAAGGCTGAGAAGGAGCCCAAGGAGGCTCGTCTGGACAGCAGGCCTGACAGTAAGGAAGTGGCCACATCTTGGCAGCCTGAGGAGGACACTGAGGGACAGTGGCTGCAGGTAATATACTCAGATCAACCTTTTGGTCTTAAGATACATTGATTATCATGACTTGCAAATTTGAAGCTTTACAATAGCACTTTGTTAGAAGTAGCGTTTGCCAACTTTACATATTATACCCAAAAAAAACTTTTTGTCTTTGCAGTACTTGCCTCCCTTTTAGAACATTATGTACTACTTTTTAAATTTTTATTGGAATTGTAGCTGTGCCTTCTTTGCAAGAACACACTAGTTCCACCAAGAGTTTATCTTCATTTGCTTCCTTTTTTACAACACATCTCATTACGATTTTGAACAAATTTGAAATCAAAGGGCTGGGAGTTATGGCTTTAAGCCTGGCTCTTTTTAAGGAAAACTTTGCTCAACCATGTGAAATATATTCTGCTTAACACCGAGTTTAGAATAGCTTTGTTCTTCCTGCTCCTTACACTATCATTTTAAGACATTTTAGCACAATCTGTATTTCAAATTATGTAAAACTCTCTTCCTTTTTTCCCCAGGTTGACTTTGTTGAGCCAGTCCAGCTGACCAGTGTGCTGACCCAGGGCAGTGGTGGGGAGGACAAGTGGGTGTCAGAGTTCAAACTGCTGTACTCAGCAGACTCACTACTGTGGCAGTTTGTGGAGGACAAGAATGGGGAACCAGAGGTCAGCAAGATTAGAAATACAAAGTATTGTTTGCAAGTAAATGCAAAATATTTCCTGAAATGATATATCTCTTGCCATTTTTTTTACTCTGACCCTCTATATGAAAATCTCTTAGGATGCTGACTACATATGTTGCCTTTTTTGTAGATCTTTGGTGCCAACTTCAACGATGGAGGAATTGTAGAGAACCACCTGCCAGAAGCAGTGAAGGTACAGAAGGTTCGACTGCTGCCCACCAACTGGAACAACGGCATCGCTCTGAGGGCAGAGTTCAGGGGATGTCCTTATGGTGAGGCTTCTTGCATGAAAATTTCCAATTTTTGCCAGCTGTCTTTGTATGAAAAAAACCCTTCCCAACAAGCTGCATGATATGATAATGGTAATCTCGAGAAATAATCATCATTATAAAAGTATTAGTACGGATTGAATTACCATCAAAGCTTCAGCGCCATGGACAGAGCATATCAGTCTTCTTTTATTTTCAAGACCTTTCCATCGAACCCACTGTTAATCAATTGGTTTCCTGATGGATTGGTTTACATGATGTAATGTTGGTGATTTTGTGCTTCAATACCGTATTGACTTACAATACGAAATTTCAAAATATTAATGACTGTACATATTTCACAAATAATAGAAGAAGAGAAGACCACTGTTGCAACTGAGACGACAGAGTCTCCACAGCCAGAATGGACGACTAAGAAGATGCCAAGTTACACAACCAAGTTCCCAACTACAGCAGAGGTCACCACTCCTGGTGAGAAAATACTGATGTTGTAACTTCTAGCATATGATTTTCATTAACATGAGACTAAAAAAAACAAACACTGTATTTTGTAAGCTTTATCTCTGAATGCAAATTTTAAGCACTTAAAAGCATTGCTAAAAAGTAATTTCTCTGCCAATATGAAGGTATCTGTGATGTGAAGATGGGTCTTGAAGACCACTCCATCTCAGACGACCAGATCACTGCCTCCTCCTACAAGGCTGAGAAGGAGCCCAAGGAGGCTCGTCTTGACAGCAGACCAGACAGTAAGGAAGTGGCCACGTCTTGGCAGCCTGAAGAGGGCACTGAGGGACAGTGGCTGCAGGTAAAGTACTTAGATCAACGTGTTAGCCATTTAGATATAATGGTTGTGTATGCACATAAAGTGTGAAATGGAACAAAATAGAATGCAGCGGAGCGAAATTGAGCAAAATAGAACCAAAAAAATGATACAATGAGTTATATTCCTTTGCCACCCACTTCTTTATTCCAATTCTTCCACAATACTGTTCCATCAATTTATGTCAGTTTTATTATTTGATAGTTCATTCGATTTTGTTTTCGATTTTGTTCCAATTTGCACTTTCTGTACCTTGCATTTTTTCCATTTTGCTCAAATTCTGTCCATATTGTTCATTTTGATTCTAGTTTGCATATTCTGTACACCAATGGATGTTATACCACAATCTGCTCAAATTCTGTCCATTTTGTTCATTTTGATTCCAGTTTGCATATTCTGTACACCAGTGGATGTTATACCACAATCATTTGAAGTCATTCAGGCACAATATATCTATTTCAAAATATTTCAAACTCTCTTTCTTCTGTCCCCAGGTTGACTTTGTTGAGCCAGTCCAGCTGACCAGTGTGCTGACCCAGGGCAGTGGTGGGGAGGACAAGTGGGTGTCAGAGTTCAAACTGCTGTACTCAGCAGACTCACTACTGTGGCAGTTTGTGGAGGACAAGAATGGGGAACCAGAGGTCAGCAAGATTAGAAATACAAAGTATTGTTTGCAAGTAAATGCAAAATATTTCCTGAAATGATATATCTCTTGCCATTTTTTTACTCTGACCCTCTATATGAAAATCTCTTAGGATGCTGACTACATATGTTGCCTTTTTTGTAGATCTTTGGTGCTAACTTCAACGATGAAGGAATTGTAGAGAACCACCTGCCAGAAGCAGTGAAGGTACAGAAGGTTCGACTGCTGCCCACCAACTGGAACAACGGCATCGCTCTGAGGGCAGAGTTCAGGGGATGTCCTTATGGTGAGGCTTCTTGAATGATCATGTCCAAGTTTATTTTTTTCAACTGTCTATGTATATAGAAAATTGTGTTCACAAGATGCAAGATATTTCAGTGATAAGTTCCTGAAATAACCATAAGAAGAAAGACTGGCTCAATTACTACTGAAGCTTCAGCACCAGGGACAGAGCATACCAGTTAACTATGGTTTGAGTGATTTGATGTTGTTATGCTTCATATTTAATAGTTATGGGGATATCCTGATGTTGATGTTCTTTACATTATCACAAACTGGATACTTAGTGCTGGGTGCCATTGAAAAACTGTAATCAGAACCAATGTAAAAGATTCTGTTTGTGCCTTTATTTAGAAGAGGAGACAACACCATCTTCCGTCTTTGAGGAGACAACAAAGCCAGTCCTTCCAGAGCAGACAACTGTTGTTCCCC
Organism: Branchiostoma floridae x Branchiostoma belcheri; assembly: GCA_019207045.1. NCBI lineage: Eukaryota > Metazoa > Chordata > Leptocardii > Amphioxiformes > Branchiostomatidae > Branchiostoma > Branchiostoma floridae x Branchiostoma belcheri. The sequence continues at coordinate 17,993,814 of CM033034.1, forward strand.
ATACAGAGGAGATAACCAAGTCTGTCCCATCAGGCACCACTGCTGCAGTACCACAGGAAACAACAGAGGTCATTGTTACAACCTACACCACCAGGTTCCCTACTACTGCTGCACTGTCAACTCAGGGTGAGTGGCTTTACTTTAAAATAATACCCAAAAAGTATCACAGTGCAGAGTGCATGTACTAGCTGATTATGTCATGTACATGCGGCATTTGGCAAAAGCATTCACTACTATATGACTGAAAAACATTTAAGCTATTTTTGTACACTAGTGAGCTTTTAATCCATGTAACACTAATTCACCTTTATTCACATGGCAACCTATATCTGTTGTTTACAAAAATGAGATGCTTAGAGATAATGTAATCGTCGAACATTGGTTTCAAATTGCAATATTTTCATAACATTCTAGTCTGAAACACTCGTCTGTTGACTTGATACCTGTCAATGCTCCGATTTCACGTACAACGAATAAAGGTTACTCACCGAATAAAAGTGAACTAGCATTACTTCCTTGAAGAATGACTGAAACAATGGGAGCATTATTTTAATTGAGACACAGTTATCACAGAAACCTTACTGATTTTTCAAACTTGGTTGATTGTTGGCTTTAGTTTAGACTGAAATGTGTTAGGGTACAGATTGTGATTTGGCAGAAACATCAGCTTTACCAGCAGAGATACCAACATTCACAGAGACTCAATCAGGATGTCATGATGTTCTGGGGAGGTCTCCCATTTATTAATCCTAAATTTCAATTCAATCTATTAATTTTAAGTGACATGAGTTGAACTTAAAAAGTGCTGACTGCCTTTTAAGGTACAAATCAGGTTTTGTACCAGCTTGCAATGTCTTTTCTGACATTTATAGAGAGATTTGCCGAAGGGAAAGTCAATTAAGTGAACACAATAAACATTGAAAATATCTGATGTGTTTACATGTCATGCCAGGTGTGTGTGATATAAAGATGGGGCTGGAAGACCGCTCCGTGCCAGACAAGAACATCCGCGCTTCTTCCGAGAAGGAGGATCATCCTACCAAGAACGCTCTCTTGGTCACCGGACGGGATCTGTCAGAAGAAGGCAAAGCCTGGGAGCCTCTTGAAGACACTACCCAAGAATGGATAGAGGTTTGTCAAATTACTAATGGTCACGAGTGCTGTAAATGTACTTAATTTCCCGATGATTTGATTTCACAATAGGGAGAAAATGGAGTGTTCATTGTGATAACGCTATCAGTGACGTACTGCTTCAGTAATGAAAACACTCAGTCTGGCACCTTTACAGACAGCCCATCAAAAACCACCTACTGCCAACTTTGCAGGCGTGTTACAGATGGACAGAACAGTCAGTTTAACAGTGCTGGGTGCTGTAATAATCAACCAGCAATGATCTAACTGTCCCTCCCCTCTGGATTCATAGTCAGGCTTTTAGCCAGGCATGCATCATGGCGTCATTTGAACACGCTTTTCTTAAAATAACAAGAAATTGAATGCACTAGACGCCCTTACACTGGGGAGATGATCGTCTGACAAGCATAAAATGCTGATAGACCATGGATGGCACTAGGTCATTTGTGGCCACAGTCTTCTATTTTGACCTCTCTGACAATATATTTTAGAATGAACCATTTTAACTTAAAATTCTTGATAACTCTACACCGCCGAAGATGGAAGCCCCCAGACCCCCCTACAATACTGGTGTCTATATCACTTACCATGACAGTCCAAGAAATTTGGACCCCCTATAACAAAATCCTAGCTTAAAGTCTGTTCATGGTACTTTTCTGAAAAGTTGTTGGCAGGAATTCAACATAAGGTATTGTTAGGATCCCTAATACATACTCTCTTCAACCTTTTCCCTTCTATAAAAATTCCAGGTGAAGTTTGATGAAGCTGTTCAGATCACCAGTGTGCTGACCCAGGGCAGTGGAAAGAACAGGGACAAGTATGTAACAGAGTACAAGGTCCTGTACACCGAGGATGGGCTGATATGGGACTATGTCTATGATGAAGATGGAGAAGTTATGGTAAGATTTGTAACAGTCATTTTTTGCTAAAAGGGATCCTAAGGGGGTCTATGAAACTAACAAAAGAACTTGCTATTACATACATCGCTGTATAGAGGACTATGATTAAAACCCAATGCAAAGCATTAAATGCTAATTGTGCACTTTTTTAATAAGTATTAGCAAGCAAAGTACGTAAAAAAACAATCTGTAAACGCATTCACTGAGAATTGTAACAATGTGATATTGTTTCTTGTCAATTTTTCATGCCTTGTCTTTAATTTGTGGCCTCTGGCGGCTTTTGTAGTATGTCTCTTTATACAGCCAGATGAAACCAATCAAATTAATGTATCGAAACTGTCTGATACTTTTGCACTACTAGTTGCCTACTCTGTTGTCTCTTGAGACAGAAGGATGAGAACAACAAGTTGCCTATAGTGATAAAATTCTAATTGTTTATGATAGATTCAGAACTCAGCTTAAAGTTCTAATTGATTGCAATTTTACAATATGCTCCATGACAAAAATTGGTGATTGTCATTTGCTATTTTGAACTCTTCCCCAGTTGTTTAAAGCTAACACAGATGACAGCAGTGTAGTAGAGAACTACCTGCCCAGTGCAGTTCTGGTCAAGACTGTCCGTCTGCTACCCACAGCCTGGCACACTGGCATCAGTCTCAGGGTCGAGTTTAGGGGATGTCCACGAGGTGAGTGCTTTCTCTTCACTGGCTACTTATACTTACAAAATTCTGTTATCATTCAAAGGCATGAACTGAGTGTTTTAAATGTCTTTAGCTTTGAAGCTGCCTAATTGAACATTGGTAAGTAACTATTAGTAAGTAGTTTTGAGGTCCGCATAAAATCGGTAACGATTTCTTTAGTTGTCCACTGCAGTAAGTTGTGGCTTACAAATTATTATGAATAGGTCATCTGTGATGGTCTGTTGTAAGTTTTCAACAATCTGCTATTCACTATGCAATATAAAGAGTTCAAAAGTAACCCTAGCTTACAGATGAGTTCAGGATAATACGTGATATGCTATTTAAATTTTTCACAAATAGCTAGAGTAAGCCTGCAATGCTTGACTGTGAATAAGACTACAGGAGCTACAGTTAATGGTGAATTCAAATGAGTCTTGCAGAGAAAGGCATGTAGATCCTCATTTAATAAGTATGTATCATGAAGAAAAATACAGATTTTATTTGCAATCAAATATCCACTATTTACTCAGGTACAGCCACAACTGCCTTGCCTATTGCTGAGACAACTCACACTGTGTCAGAAGAAACAACCATCCTGATGGCAAAGACCACTTCTTACAATCTAAAGGAGACTACAACAGGCACCAGCTCTGCTCACACCACTTACTATGTACCAAAGGAGACTACCAGCATCAGCTCTGCAGAGACCACACCATCTTCATCTGTGGAGACCACCACAACATCTTCATCTGTGGATACCACACCATCTTCATCTGTGGAGACCATACCATCTTCATCTGTGGAGACCACACCATCTGCATCTGCGGAGACCACACCATCTTCATCTGTGGAGACCACACCATCTGCATCTGTGCAGACCACCAAATCTACACTGGAACTGACCACTGCTGGACACAATGCAGAGACAACAGAGGCCACAAAGCCCAAAGAGACAACTCCTTCTACATTAGAAGAGACAACACCCTACATGGGAGGGAAGACCACTGTCTCCGTTATTGAGAGGACAACTGGAGCATCACATATCTACACCACAAAGGGTAAACAGGCAGCTTCTGTCAGTTTTCAACAGACATAACACATGTTGACTCCTAAATGTTGCTTCATCTATGTGGCTTGTTTTGCAAGGTGTTTGACCCAGATCACAGGTTACGAAACCGCTGATGTGCTCCAATGTTGTGCTTTTGGGAAAGGCACTTAACATGACTTTCCTCACTTCACTCAGGTGAAAATTAGTACCTAGCTTCTTTTAGGGCCAACCCGTGGATAGGCTAACAGTCATTGCCATCACCACCACACAATGCCGGTGTTTAGACTATGGAAATGGACATTGCCTTAACATTGCCTAAATTCTTACTGACTCTCCTTACAATCTTCCTTTCACAGCTCTCCCTGGCACCACCACCAAGTCCACAGTGTACACAGTGACCAGCCGACCCGTGACTACCCAGTGCCTGGGTGTGGACTGTGGAGACGGCTACTGTCTCAGGATGGAGAAGAGATGTAACGGCATCAGGGAGTGTGCCAATGGCAGGGATGAGGAGAACTGTCAAGGTGAAGATATGGCCTTGAGTTGTTAATTTTCCCCTAGGGAGTGGATTTAGTGTTGTTTGTGCGTGTTTGTGTCTGGGTATGCTTTTAAAACTTATAATCTATACATAACAGTACATTGTCAGTGCTGCTATTTTTGTATGTGGAAACAAAAGGGTCATAAAAGTGTACTTGATTGCCTTTTTCTAGCTGCCTTGCCTTTAAAGGGTTTTATACATTAGAATGCTACAGGTAACACTGCCACACAAGTGACCTACAGTTTTTGTGCATGAAAATAATTTTTACTGTTTGAAAAACAGACCAGAGAGATTCATTTTCAAGCTTAAATGAAGGTTGAAAAAACAAACAAGCTTACTATTTATTATTGTATACTAAAAATAAATAAGCTTACTAAAATTTAGGCACTGTGTAGCTGCATGTGTCTTTATTTTGTACATTTAGAAGCAATGTCAAATTTCTTAACGCCTTTATTCATACCTCTGAAACATATTTTTTAATGCTGGACCTATATTGTGATTGGTTATTTTGATCCATAGTTCTAATAGATATAGCTGTGATAATCTAAGTATAATATTAGATACTTGCATCTCACTTTGTTTAATGCTGAATTATAATGTGTTCCAGTTTACACAAGTAGGGCACCAATTACAGAACTGACAACCGGAAAGCCTGGAGCAACCACTACTGAACCTTCAGCACCAGGGACAGAGCCTACAGCTCCCTACCCCTGTGAGGGCGAGTGGACAGAATGGATGAACTCCTTCTATCCTGATGTCGTCTCTGGTGGAGATTATGAGACATTCGAGAACCTGAGGAAGAAATATGACTTCTGTGGGCCTGAAATGATCACAAGTAAGTTCTTTAATTTGGAATACTCTTTCACATTTGTTTGATCTTTCCCTTAGAATGATATCTTTGCAGTCAACAATTATGAGTACACTGAGTGAAGCTCTCTTGTAATAAGATTTGAGCTACAAGACAATTAAAACTAGACACTGGAACCAGCATTATCTAAATCATGCAACTTTTTTTTATTTTTTGCAGACATTCAGTGCCGTGTGGACAGTGGTTTGGAGATGGACTACACCAGGACTGGCCAGGATGTGACCTGTGACATCCACCAGGGTCTGGTTTGTGAGAACTCCAAGCAGCGTGGATTCCTGCCTTTCTGCTATAACTACAAGGTCAGGGTGTTCTGTGAGTGTGGTGGAGAAGCAACAATGGCACCAGGAACAACTCAAGCTCCCTCTTCTGCTGCCACGTCAGCTACACTGACCACAAAGACTCCGTTTGCATCCACAACAGCTCTTCCAAGTACAACACAAAGTAAGCCTTAAGTACTTTTACATTCTTTATACCCACTATTTAATAGAGATGACTAATTTGGTCAACCCACCAACAAGTGAAACATTAGGACATGATACAATCACTTATTGCATAGGATTACCTATTCTATACAAAACTGTTATCCAATTCTGTGTGCATGTAGTTTGTAGAACTCTTTCATATACTATAATATCATCTTAAAACCATGTTGCATGAGAAAAGCAGCAGGAGATGAGGTAAAAAAGGTTACATTCACTCACATTTGTACAGGCTATTGAGTTAGTGGAATTCAAAACAGTGGACAAACATGTACATAATATATCTGTATTCTCTTAGATTCGAATAAAAGAATTACTTACGTATGCCAAATGCTTCCCACCAATAATAGAGAACACTACCATCATACACTGTATTGCAAAACAAAATGATGCCTATTGTAATCTCCATCCAGATCTATTGTCTTGTCAGATAAATCGAGATGATTTGTATTTCTTTTAGAGTAATCTATCCATACATGACTATAATATAACTCATATACTGCTGTTAGTAATTTTTTTTAGCTCTAAATGTAAGGTAGAATAACCTTGCATTATTGTTGATGAGCAATAAAGTTCATTCAGTCTTTCTGATGTTGTTTCTGCCAGGCCCCTGTGCAGACAAGTGCTACTGCACCCTGGGATGTGAGGATGATGGAGACTGTGATGTCATGGAGGGATGTGACCGCAGCTGTTACTGTGCTGGGGAGTATGACAGGTAGGGTAATTGTCTTGTCACTGTAATAAGAAATACATCACCTAGCATAGATCATATTTGATGGGCCACTCATATGGGATACAAAACCAGTGGGAGCTGAGGAGAGCCATTCTTCAAGTACATTAAAGGACCATCCAAACTTAAATAAAGTGGTCCATTATGGTGTTAGTGGATAAAACTTATCGATCTGGTCTTATATTGCTTGTCATAGCATAAGAAAAATCAGTGTTGCACCTTATGGTGGTTTATAGGTTAGGCAATGCAAACAGGCATAAAGGCTACCTTGCTTTAACAGTAATTATCCAGGTTCTAGTCATTGAGAAAGATTTTTTAACAGCTCAGAGGGTAGCTCTGTCAAATTGAAGCTTCAAGTAGCAGTACCACGTGCATCAAGGTTTACAAATCTAACTTTTACAGCAGGCTTGGATTTAAGCCAAAAACTTACTAATCAGGGCCTAAAAGTACATGTGCTGACTATGTACTCCATGATTTGGGAATTGCAACATCTGTCACATTTACAGGTACAATGAGCGCTGTGCCACCATGCCTTCAGAAGAAGAGTGTTACCCACAGACTACAACAGAACCAACATACACAGGCCCTGTGGAAACCACAGGTTTGTTTCAAATTCATTATAGCTACTGTATATGTAGTGCTTTTTGATAATGAAAAAATTGAATTCGAGTCATCTTTGTGTTTTCTCAGTGCAATACTGACTGATTATACTAGGTGGCACTGCAATGGTAAGGATGCAGCCCCAAACGTGATCCCCTTATTGCATGACTGGAGTAGTTTTTTTTTTTTTAATCCTTACAGCCTCCTTTCAAATCATTACTTTTCATGTTTTTTTTCTACAGTGTTTGTGACAAGTACGGTGACCACAGTGAGCAGCTACACTACAGGCTCTCCTCCAACAACCACTAGACTTCCTCTTACAACACCAGGTAGGTTAACTTGGTTTTGATGGCTGATATTTCAGGTAAAACATGCAGAAAGTTTTCATGCGGGCAACACAGGAGAAAGACATGCAAAGCATAGTCTCTAATTGGCAATAAGGAAACCTTTCGGATAATATATATCCTCTAAAGCAAACATTAGGAACCCTCTGGAAAAAAGGGAGGAAACACACAGGAGATTTCTCCTCTTCTGCTGGGTGTGTTTCTTCTGAGTGTTTCCCCTGAGTTTCAACTAGCTTTGGAAGTGAGGTGACCATGTAAATCAAATTTTCATATGACCACCATAGCCATTTTGCAACTAAAAGTACATCAACACAATTTTTGATGATTGTTATTAGTCGAAGCGAATTGCAGATGACAACTAAATGTTTGTGTATCAATAGTTTTCTGGGTTTTTTTTCTACAGTTGTTTGTGGTACCAACCAGGAGTATAAGGATTGTGCCTGCCACACCAGTTGTAAGGACCTGGCTAAGGAGAACCACACCTGTACGTGTGAACCTGGGTGTGACTGTGTGGAGGGGATGGTACTGAACAATGGAGAGTGCATCAGAGCCATCGACTGCCCCTGCTACTATCCACCACATGAGACATTCTACAAGGTGACTTTGAAGTTTATCAAGCAAATTTTGAGGAGTAATTCTCTGTTTCTTTTGAGGGATACAAAGAGATTTATTTTTTTCATATTTGATAGTGTCTGCAATATGATATGTATAATTTAGAAGAAAGCTTGCAGAACCTCATATCTTTTTGTATGATGTTTGTCTAACTATTCAGATAGACTATTCTATATGATCTCAGTGTTACATTATGGTTTATGATACTGAGGGTAACTCTACTCTACTCTACTAATTTTTGGTTTCATGATTGATTGATTGGTTGGTTGGATGATTGATTGATTGATTGATTGATTGATTGATTTTAGTTATTGTCATTCCTACAATCAGAAATAGTAATTTTCTTCTCTGTTCTTGAATTACAAAAGATGTATTCATTTTGCTGTTTTCAGTTCTAACCCTTCGAATGACCTTTGTTATTGGTTTGCCTTTAAGTAGCATTTAAGATAGAATTTAACAAAATGATTATAATATGATATACTTTTTGTCCCAGTTTGGTGCCACCTTTGCCAAGGATGAGTGTACTACCTGTGCCTGTACTAAGGGTGGAATCGAGTGTGACATGGACTGTAACATCACTCCAGACGACTGCAAGGAGGGAGAGGTGTTTGAGAATGTGCCTGGGAAATGCTGTGGATGCTTCCCAAGTAAGATTACCTTTTAAGTTACCCATTTCTATATAGTCTGACACCCTATTTATTTCTACATGTTGAAACTCAATGCTATTAAGTAGGTATAATGTATAATTGAAGGCACTTAATGTAGAAATTTGGCAAGAAAACTGAAGATAGTCTGAACCAAAAATCGTTTTGTTCTGGGCATTTACAGACACATTTTAGTATATTTCTGGCATCATTAATGATTATATACTTCATGCATATACAAACAGTAGCACTAATTGACTTTTATTCCATCTGAAGCTATATTTTTTCTTTAAGTCAAACAGTGATGAGAGAGACTTGCTAAATTCAACTTAGTCTACTAATTTGGTAAATTCAGTAGTATGCCAGAGTTCCAATCTTGAGAGACTCGACAAGTGTTCAGAACACTGTCTAAAACTTTCAATAGCAAGGCATTCAAATATGATATGGTTAAATACTTTCTGTCCTTTTAGATGAATATAATAACAGTTACAGCATTATGGTGAGAGTTTTCTATTTGTCTTTTGTATAATGTCTATATCTTTGTTTCATTGACCTGTAAATAAAGGTATGGAGTTAGTGTGCCTGCCAATGCATCTGGACTAACTTGACTGTATGTTTATTGACAATGTTTCTAGGCACCTGTACAAACGGTATGGAGTACCAGTCCATCTGTGCCTGCCATCGCACCTGTACCAACCTGACAGCCACCTGTGAGATGGACACCTGCCAGCCCGGCTGCGCCTGTCCTGATGACATGGTGTTCAATGGTCTGGAGTGTGTGGAGCCATCACAGTGTACATGTGAATACGAAGGGAAATCTTACGCTGTAAGTATATCTCTTTTGGTGGTGAATTAATGTTTAAGTTCTGCAGGGCCTCTGACTTCAAATTTTGTAGCAATTTGTTATCTATTATCCATCCTTGAATTGACAGATCCTAACAAAATTGAGCTATTTTTGTTATTAATAAGATATTACTTCTTAACAATTGTGAGTTATTAAGTACTGGTTGACGAGAATTTTAAAAAATCCATGCCTGATATTGCACTTAAGCAAAAAAGTGCAAATTGATTTACACTAAAGTATTGTTAACATTCATCAATTAGTATTAACTATTAGATGAAATAACTGTAAAGGCTATAAAAGCATTATAGATTTTGTGGATTCTCCTTCCCATAGCTTGATGTCATGATACAATGACACCCCTATGTTCCTATCTTGACATAGAGGTGTTGGAACATAGTCAGAAGTTAGGAATTTTGACACACAAGTCCTTCCCTAGGCTGTCAGACATGTGTATCATATGTGCATGTAAGTGTATTTATTGGATGACAACAGTAACAGTTTGAAAAACTATCCCATCACACAGTGTACAAACGTATCTATGTTTTACATGTATATTCTCCTTACTCTAGCCTGGTGAGATCTGGCTGCCTGATTGATGTACCATGTGTAATTATATGGATGATAACAGGGATCACTTTATCATCACACAGTATGACTAACATGTGTTATATTCTCTAACATGTGTGTACTATATTCTCCTTACTCTAGCCTGGTGAGATTTGGCTGCCTGATGAGTGCACCATGTGTAAGTGTATGGATGACAACAGGCCCAGTTGTGGAGAGTACTGTCCCATCACACAGTATACCTAAAGTAACATGTTTGTACAGTAACTATATTCTCCTTACTCTAGCCTGGTGAGATCTGGCTGCCCGATGAATGCACCATGTGTAAGTGTATGGATGACAACAGGCCCAGTTGTGGAGAGTACTGTCCCATCACCCAGTGTGAGGAAGGATACGAGATGGTCAATGCCAAACCAGATGATGGTGTCTGCTGCAAGTGCAAACCTGCAGGTAGGGCAAATAACTTCGTAATCCTCTTTTCTTCCTCGGATGAATAGGAACAACGAATATTCAGCAAGAATTCATAAAGTAGTGTTTAGAGTTAGAATTTCTAAAATTTCATAATGTTTTGCATTCTCTGTACCAAAGAAAAGTCACATTAGAAGCCACATCACTAGCCAACCCTCCAGAAGTGCACAGATTGCCTCTTGAGATTGGACTGTCAAAGAGAAAGAGACACAAAGAAGCTCCATCTTAAGATTGGAATTCCGTTTTTCCCATTTTGAAATGTGCTAATATTTTCAATATAAAAGCACTTGGTGCAAAGTCTTTACATATGATTGACAAGTATGATGCACAGTTGTGAAATATGATAATAACTTTCATGAATATTCATTTTGAAAATTTTCTTCCTGCAGGAATTCCTGCAGGAATTCCTGCAGGAAGCGTTTTTCCTGCAGGAATTCCTGCAGGAAGCGTTTTCCTGCAGGAATGCTGCAGGCATTCCTGCAGAAATTCCTGCAGGAGAAAGGTAAATTCCTGCAGGAAGAATGTTTCCTGCAGGAATTTCTGCAGGAATGGCCTTATAATTCATATCTAAATCAATGACACTAAGATAGGAGTGCTACACACTGGCAAAAAAGTATGCAACAAACGTTTTAGTAGTAGTTTCTCCTATTCATGCAACTTTTTCAACATATACATTTACATTTTGTACTACAGTTAAATGTAGAGTATAATCACACCCCGCGCAACATTTCTACCCCCAGTTCAACCTGTATGACCTCACAAGCGCCATGTTCTTGTTGACTGTCGACGCATCAAAAGCCAGCCAATTTCTCAACAGTTATCATATATAATATCAATGTCACTAAATCCTTCAAAATTATGAGGTAGTCTGGCAACATTTTGGAAGCACGACGTGTGCCCGACTCGGGGTGGTCGTGGTCGCAAGTTTGAGTTTAATCCGATTAAATGTGAACGCATTTTTTTAATCCAACAGAAAGCTTTAATCGGATTCCTCATTTAACTCGCTTGTATTTTTTCATTTGAATGGGGTCCAAGTTGCCCATGACATGTTCAACAGTTGTGCCGACAGAGCCATTACGGCTGTTCACACATGGGTGTTTTCATCAAATGAAAACTGCTCTATTCGAATGCTCCTTCCATGCATGCAATGATATCTTGTAAATGCAGTACCAAGTTGAACGTGGCAAAGAATGAAAGCTCCTTGGTCAGCAACTTGAGATTTGTTTGATCTGGTTGGTCATATTTTGACCATCATAAGATTAACACTTGAATTTTTGTTCCAGAGAATATTTCATAAAGTTTAAAATTGGGCCTAAGAAAGCCAGGGGCTTGCTTCCTCTTGTTGAAAATTCAAGTAAGTATGCGCTATTGTAATGCGGGTTCAAAGTAAGGTCAGCTATTGTTCTATAGATATGCATTTAGGATGCTGGTGTCCAATTATCAATTATCAAAGGACTAATTATTCCCCAGGTCCAAACATCCTGGCTACCTGTAGTGCTGAGGACCTAAGGCCTTCAGAAAGAATCCTGGAACTTGGGGGTACACTATTACAAGAAATTACAGACTGAAGAATTACAGAATTTCAGAAACCTAAGTTCACTTTTACACTAATCTATTTAAATATGAAATGGTTAAACCTATTTATTTATTCATTTATGGTTAAACCTAAAGGGTAAATCAAGGTTGTCTTTGTCAATTTAAAGGTAAACTATGAATAATTTTTCTTGAAGTTTTGTGAAAATTTGATGGTAATTGTGGACTCCACTTATAATAAGGTAATAAATAGACTGCTCAAACCAAGGAGGTTTAATATAGGCATCATGGAATGAAGTCAGCACCTCTGTGCCTAATTTCCAATCCAGCTGTGCCTTGCTCAATTTGCCCTTCAAGCTGCGTTACATTAAACAACTGCTCGCTATCAGACCCCCTTCTGTCAGTAATGACCATGGTAAAATCAGACCCGAGTGCTCGAAAATAAAAGCTGGACTGCTTCTAGTTGGGGGGGCTACTTTCAAAGTTGGTCATTTGGTCGTTTGATACCACTGTTGCACAGTGACTATGACTGCTTCCCAAAAACCTGGTGCAGGATGAAGACCCAAAAAAAGTTTGCTTTTGCCCAACTAGTGTAACAGTGGGTTCAAGTAGTTCCTACCGTCCTTGCTAAGGAGCTCTGAGCTTTTGTGGCGACAGCGGTAGCGTACTGGATTTGTGATCCGGCTGCTGGTTTGAATCCTGGGAGTTGGGATGTTGTTTTTCTGTTCTACTCGCCCCTCTGGTTGTTTCACTGGTTGCCACACCAGATATCGAACCCTTTCTTGAGTGACAGATAAAGCTCCTTGGTTAATAACAAAGGACACAAAATATGCCGGGAAAGGAATATACACCGGTAAGCTTGTACGGGCTAGACGAGTTCGGCTTTTTTTCGGCCCCCCCCCCCCAAAAAAATCGCCAAGCTTCCCAGAGAGGCCGGTGAAGGAGCCGAACTCGTCTAGCCCGTACAAGCTTTCCGGTGTATATTCCTTTCCCGGCATATATTCCTTTCCCGCAATATTCCCGATTAAAAATCGCGAATCGACCCCCCCCCCCCCACCGAAAAAAAAAACACCAAGCTTCCCAGAGAGGCCGGTGAAGGAGGCTACTAGCCTGACTAAAATCGCGCTCCTAGCGGCCGGCCCTATAGTATTGCTGCTGCCCTAGGAGGGGTCATTAACCCCAGCCAGCGATAGATTGTGTAAACACAGGCTACTCAGCCTAAGGTGCATGCAAAAATGACTTTCAAGCCCTGTGATGCAAAAAAAAACAAGACAGTTTTAAACAGTTTGTATTTTGCCTTATGATGCAAACTGGTACCAAGGCTAAAACCAGTTCAGTTCAGAAAAAGGGATGCATGGTAATGTGACCTTTCCCACTGACACAGAAGAGGGTCTGCATGGGGGGTTCTTGGTAACGCTTAACGGTGAATTCAGGAGGCCCGGTAATGCTTAACGGTAAATTCAGAAGGTCCGGTAACGCTTAACGGTAAATTCAGGAGGGGTTACAAAGCATGACAGTAAACATTGACGTTCGTTCCTCTTTGTACGGCGCTAAACTAGGTTACCTCGATGGTTGAAAATATCAGACTAATGGCATTGTGAGAAGGAAAAGGTGCCCAGAGCCCGGAGGAATGACAGGGACAATGTCTGCTGTGTCTATGACGTTTGCTTCCCTGGGTCAGTGCTCCCACCAGAGGCGGCAACAGCAAGTTTCTTGTAGGCTGGGGGGGACTATTGCTGACAAAATTTTCAGCACATGGAGCGCCGAAGGCGCAACGCATCGTATGGGGGTGGGGGGTATGCTCCCTGGGAAATTTTTTAAAATCATGGCCCTCTGAAATGCTATTTCCTGCATTTTCCGGCAAATTTTGCTGACAGAATAATGAAATTTTCATCAAAATTACACATGGTTGTAGCAATTGACCTCCGGCCTCCGACATATTTTTACCATTTCAAGCTCGGACGGCACGAGAAATTGCCAGACAAGTCCGGGGAAATTTAAAAGTCTGGACCGTCTGAAACGCCATTTACTGCATTTTGAAGGACAAATTTTGCTGGCCAACGAAGGTAAATCAAATGACATTTTATTAAAGAGAAATTTTTTGGGCCAACGCCCCTGAAACATGTTTTCGCCAGGTCGTCGTGAGCACCAAAGCCGCAAGCCGTTGCAAGGGAGGTCTGGAGAAACCTCATTTTCTGCATTCGATGAGAAAATTTTGCCGGAAACTATGCTAAGTTGGACACTGAAATCTGTTTGAGTGAAAAGGTTTTTTGGGAGGGGGAGGGGCGACGCTTCCGCAACATATTTTTACCCGAAGCGGCCGGGAGGCTCGGAGAAATTTTGAAATCTGGACCCTTTGAAACACCATTTCCTGCATTTTCAGGGGCTCTATCTGGCATTTGACTTCGTGGGTATAACTTGTTACGAAGAATTTCTTGGTAATGCTTAACGGTGAATTCGGGATAACAAGTAACGACTAACGTGGAATTAAAACGACCAATACGCTTCACGAAGAATATACCGATAACGCTTAACGGTGAATTAGAGTGGGTCGGTAACGATTAACGGTAAATTAAAATGGCTCGTAACACTTAACGGAAAAAGGCATGCAGGCCCTCACAGAAGTGCAACGTCCTTCACAACCTTACACTTCTGAAACACAAGAGAAAAATTTGTGCCTGGCTCCCAGGATTTTAACCTGGGCCCGCCAGCTCATGAACCCAACACATTTACCACTCAAGCTAAAAGTTGACAGAACAGACTAATTAGACTAGTCAGTTGGTGTCCTCCGAACCCTACTGTGTCATTTGCACTGTGCTTCTTTGTCTATCATGATCAGAATCTCCAAGCGGATCTTGCAGGCTGACAATACTATCTTATGCAACCGTAAGAAGCTACATTCTTTCATGGCCTTTCAAGTGCCTTCAAACACATCCTGTTTCAAAAACATTTTTGATTCAGAAACATGGCCTAAATATAAGATTATTATCTAAAAACTTTTATTTTCCTGGGTGACGCCACAAAGTATGACGTCACATACCTGGATGTAACCTGGATCCAAGCTTCAATGGTATATAATATTATATTATATTATGTAAAGTGAGACTGGCTAAAGTGCAATGCAGAGCACTACCTAAATTACCATTTTTCTGAATTCTAAGATTTCCATTAGTTGGCAGTTCAAAACAAAAGTGTTGAGCCAGATCAAGGAGGTTGAAAGAGGGCCAGATCAAGTTGGTGAGATCAAGGAGCTTTTATTACTCCTTAATTTGCCGATCTGGTTTAACCATTCGAATCCTGTAATCTATCCCAGAAGTGAATTTTCAGGTTTCTGCAATTTTGAAGTTCTTCTAGTTCTAATCTGGCTCAAAAGCAGTTCAGTATAGAAATATCTCAGCAAGAAGCAACCTCCTTGATCTCAGGGAGGTGTTCTGAATCTTTCCATCCAGTGCTTTGGGACAGTCCCTGTGGGACTTGCTAATTCAACTTGCTAATTGGGAAGCATGCCTTAACAATAACTGACCTCCTTTGAACCTGCATAACAATGTGCATAATTACCAAAAAGAGCAAAGTGAGTGCCTTATATACAGGCCCATGTAATAGGATTTGGAAACTACAAATAATCTCTGGAACAAACTTTTGCCTGTTGTTTCTATATAATGAATCAATGACCTTGATTGAATGTACATTTGTGCTCAAACAAGCTAAGTACAGATTGTGGCGCTAGTGATAATGTACAATTTTGATTAAAAAAAAGGTATCTTATCACCTCTACAAATACTAATACATTCCAGTATTTATAAGTTCAACTTCTTCTGACCTCTTAAAACAGTTATAAATATAAGTACAGATGGAATCAATAATGTATGGTTGATCTAATTGCATGAGAAATATGAATTTTTTTCCGTGGTATTCAAGTATTGGAAATAGGGAACATATCTTGTATATTTTCAAAGAGGACGTTTCTTTTGTTGTTGTATAAAGTACAGTAAACAATAAAGTGACACTCATCCTCTATCTTATTCAAGTTACAGTATTTGGCAAATTCTTTGTTCCAGAGGAATGCGGTTATGTCGGCCTTCTGGCTTATAATGAATCATACTGGTAAACAGCTTCATAGCGGGCTTCAAGTTTATTAATAGTCAAAAAGATAATGGTTCTTTGGACCAGATAAAGCCCAGGTTATCAATAAGTTTGGTTATCAAAAAGTTTGTTGTTATTTTGTGGGCCTTTCTGCTTTTCAACGCCTGGCTCTATAGTACAAAAATTGCTTGTATTTGCAAGATACTCCAGGACCCCAAATTTTACATATCAATACCCTCCGTGTTGGCAAACTTTCCTGGTTGATTTTGAAGAGTAGAAGGCCTGTGGTATATATTTTGATGTGATACTGATAGCCATTCTGGAATGGTAGCTTTATTCTGGCTATCACTATATCAGTATCAGCCTTCAAACCCATCATCAGGAACTTTTTGTCTGAAACCAAGATAAAAGCCCCTTGCTTAAACAAGAGACCTAAGGTAGCCAAGACAAGAGTAAAAGATTACCAATTGAAAGGCAAATAGTAAAAAATTATATCTATTCCAAGGTTGCTGTAAAACCTAGGTTAGGTCAGTGAGATCAGAGAATTCTAAACTCCTTGGTGATCTACAAGGTAGTTAAACCTCTTTGGGTAAACTTTAGTCTTCTATGCAGTGTTAAATACTGACCTGTTCTATACACCAGTGGAGGCACTGAATATACTTAGGCAGCTACCATTCACTTCAGTCTCTAATTACCTGTCATTATAAATCAATACACGCATTGTTGTTGCTGGCTTTAAACACCTTCATGTAGGTGCAAAGGAGATTATATAATGACTTCTCTAAAGATAGGTGAGAAAGGGGAGGGGAGGTGATAATATCACACTCTTGTGATAAAAAGGCCTTTGTCCCAATCTCAAGGATTTTAGAGCATGTAAAGAGTTCCAGATGAGGACAGGGTGTTGTTCTGATTGATCAATGTTCTGTGATCTGATCTGATCTGGTGACGGTTGATTATTATTTTCTATTGGGCACTTAGAACTTCATTAAACACAGCTGTCCAGTAGGTATCAAAAACCTAATAAATAAGATTCATTTAGCACCAGTGTTTAATGAATTTCTAGGTGTCCACGCACCCGGCTCGGGACACTTCTAATATTGTGTTACAGTGTCATAACCAACATAAAATATGACTGGTGAATGCCACCTGGCTATATGCTAATAAAGGATCAATGTTTTACCCTGAGGGGTGCATCATGAGATAAAGCCGCCAGTGGTTGGTTTCTATAACCCAAACACCAGCTATCAGCATGGCAAACAAGGCGGTTCATGTCATCTACTTTTCCACCAACTGAATGTATCATTTGATTTACTACAGTTTAGAATTCAGTAAATAGTTACTGGAAGTTCCGGAAAATAATTTCATCAGGTTGGCACTGATAATAGGATAAAGGTTTTTACACAACATGTAACTAAAAGTACTGTACTTTCATTGTACAGTACTTTTCTTATGGACTCCAATGATTATCCTATTAGGGCACCCTACCCTTACAGTACATGTGCAATTTACAATAATTGAATTTATACTTTTAAGGGAAGCTTAGGCCTGTCATGAAATTTATGAATTTTGTGTTTATGTTCCTGACTTGCACCTACATGTACAATCAAATTGGCTTAGATACTAATAAACCCTAAGTGGTGATGTTAAAGAATTAAAGAAAAAAATGAAAGAAGTAACCATGCCCAAGCTTCTGTACTTCTGAAAAATATGAGTAGCCACTGAAGGAAATGCATTTTCTTGAAGTGAAGTTCATTCATAGGTCAGTTATTTCTAATGCCAGGCATCTCCAGCAACAGTCAATAAAACTAGGAAAACAAAACAATAAAAAATGCCTCCATTATATATCTGTTTTATATACATAGTTAAAGTCAAGACTGAAACATCTAATGAAATCTAATGCATTGTTTAACAGTTTCAAAACAAAATTAAATGCATAAAGAATGCTTCCTGTCATTGTCAAGGCCATTCCTGCAGAAATTCCTGCAGGAAACATTCTTCCTGCAGGAATTTACCTTTCTCCTGCAGGAATTTCTGCAGGAATGCCTGCAGCATTCCTGCAGGAAAAACGCTTCCTGCAGGAATTCCTGCAGGAAAAACGCTTCCTGCAGGAATTCCTGCAGGAAGAAAATTTTCAAAATGAATATTCATGAAAGTTATTATCATATTTCACCACTGTACATCATACTTGTCAATCATATGTAAAGACTTTGCACCAAGTGCTTTTATATTGAAAATATTAGCACATTTCAAAATGGGAAAAACGGAATTCCAATCTTAAGATGGAGCTTCTTCACATGTACATGTACCAACTTCATTAACCCCACCAACTGATGATTTGAATAGACAGAAATTCTAAGCTTGAAATAGCCCTGTGTAATGAGGACAGTTTTTCAAATGGACCTAGAATGATATTTGGGCTGTTTGTATATAAGGCTTTGTACATAAAGAAAATATGTTTGATCGAATAACCAACTTGATAAAACCATGTACCAGAGGAACATTCAATATTTCTACCACTAGCAACCAAACACTGAAACCAAGTATGCCCAAAATGAACACAGGCTACATTGAAGTAGGAAACAAGACATACATGATTATACAATAGCCCAACAACTGTGCTAAAATTTCTATTGACCTTGTGAGAGCTGCAGTGCTTCAGTAACAGATTTTGGCATATCTTATTACATGTGCCTGGATTTGAAACATTCATTGACGTTTTGAAATAGATCTTATTACATTACTATGATCTGTATAGGTCCAGTATGTGAGGACCCAGCTGAAGTGTACCACCAGGTTGGAGATGTGTGGGCCCGTACTGCATGTGAGAGCTGCCAGTGTATGGAGGAGGGGAGGGTCGAGTGTGACAGACTCATCTGTCCTACTGTACCGTGCCCTGAGGTCAGCACCTTGTTTCTGTTTGGCAGTTAGTTACTAAGAGATATATTGCAATGGTAGTAGCCAGGTGCTGTATGTAGAAGATGAACTTAACTAAACTAAACTGCTGTACAATTGTTAGATGTTGTACTGTAACAGTATCAAGATGTTGCATAGTTACTGTACATGTCATGTTTTTGCATGTTGCACACTAGGTGGTTATCTGGATGGCATCCCCACGAATAAAAAGTTTTTGACTTTCTGTAAATTGTAGAAAGCAGCTGCAAATGAAGACAATATATGCCATAAGGCCACAACAATTTAATTCCTTGGTTCACGGATTCGCTCGCTCCTATTTTTTGGGAAAAAAAAATAAAAATAAAAATTACCACTCAGCAAATTTTCACCATTAATGAAACCATTCACCAACTTTCTGGTGTAGCAAATTGGCCTTTATATTATAAGCTCCTTTAAGTGTGGGTACAGGTGCTGTTACTGTACAATAATAGTGTACTTTTTTCAAGCTGAAGCTGAAAACGTTTTTTCTTCATGTTTTGGATTAGTCGTTACTTTTACCCCAACCATTTTACAATTTTTATTTTTATTTCGCCCTCTCGCTCCATATTCTTTATGAAAAAATCCGTGAACCAAGAAATTAAATTGGTGTGGCCTAAAGGAAAGATAAGGAAAATGGCTACTTGGGTCAAAGTTGGTCCTAAAGTCAAAGAAAAGAAAAAGAATAATAGGAAAGCATCCATAATTGTTCTGTTATGTGTGTTCAGTCATTTGAACAACCTTCCTGACCACTTATAATAGATTTAGATCTCATAATGACGGCACCTTTCTTTGTTATGAAACTTTCTTTTATTGGCCACTGGCATCAGTTTTGGGGTTCAACATGGCCTTATTACTGTTACAATGTGGGTAGAGAACACTGAAGAAAAGAACTAGAAGTCACATAATGTTCTTGAATGTAACTCATGTTCCCCACTACAGGGCTACGTGGTGACTCAGGAGCCTGGCAAGTGCTGCCCAACATGTGGTAAGGATTTTTGTCAAATATTGCATTTACAGCAACAGCACCAAAACACATTTTCTAGAATTAATGTGCAAAGTTCTGGATACTTTATATTAGGTGTTCTCTTCAGTTTTGCTAATGGGTTTGTAATGTAAATAGAATGAAAATTGAAACACATTTTTTGTCTCCAGTTGCCCTGGCCACCACTACATCCCTGGTCCCAGTAACCAGCCTGCCCACTGTGGCACCCACCACCTACATCGCCATCACATCAGGGTCGTACCACACTGAACCACAGGGGACAACTGCACAGACATACACTACTGAAAAACCTGGTGAGCCGCATGCTTTATGTAGCTTAGGCCTTGGTGGTCAGATTTTTTCGGTAAAAAATGGAGCAGAGTGGGAGAAATGAAACTATAAATGAGATGTGATGCAATATGAAATGCTTATAGGGCTTTCACACTGAAACCGAATTAGCAGGAATCAAGCAGAACAAGCCAGAATTAAGTATTTGCAAAATTTGTGCCACATTCAGGGGCATTCAGGTGGGAATTCCAAATCGACCTTATATCTCCTTCACACAAGAAGGAAGGAGCCAAAATG
Source organism: Branchiostoma floridae x Branchiostoma belcheri (assembly GCA_019207045.1). NCBI lineage: Eukaryota > Metazoa > Chordata > Leptocardii > Amphioxiformes > Branchiostomatidae > Branchiostoma > Branchiostoma floridae x Branchiostoma belcheri. Next base: position 18,014,377 of record CM033034.1, read on the forward strand.
CCGCCAGAATTCCCAGGAATAGAATGCTGTCAGAATAGAATGCCGCCAGAATTCCCAGGAACAGAAAATAAGTTTCATTCTGACAGCATTCTGGCTCATTCTTGCTCTCGTGTGAAGGGGCCTTTACTGAGACATTGAAATGTTTGGCCTACTGCTTTAGTTTTGTTTGTTCACGTAACTCGCAAACTGCCATAGAGAATAGAAGACATCAATTACCAAAGCAAGATGCTCATTACTACTTTAGTCAAATGAGGAAATATATGTAGAATATTGGGACTTGCAAGGGATAATGAACAGGAATGTTTAGAATCTACAAGTTAGTCAATGGCCAACCGCAATGCTGCCATAATTCTGAAAGAGCTCTGCAGTATTGTCATTGTTTCAAATTGTTAGTGTATAGTCTTCTTGTTAGAGATGTCCCGGTTTCACAACTGTTATCGACTCTCACAGTTAAGCTCCTGGTTTCAATGAGTTGGTAGCTGGTAGGCCCCAGTTTGAGTCCCTGGTCAGGACATTTTGGTGGGGGCTGCAATGTCTTTAGGAAGGAACTATAAAGGCGGTCCCATATGTTCTGGAAGGTGCCTCAAGCAAGCTAAAAGGGGATGAGCTGGCAAATCTTCCATTTAGAAATATGCACTACAGTAACAGCACTAAGTAAAGTATTACTACTACTACAACAACAACAACAATCTTTCTTTTTATTAGTTGTCATCACAGAGGGTGTCCACACCACAACAGAGACCCCACAGCCAACAACAGGAGAGATCAGGATGCCTCACAGTACAGGCACTCTGTCAGAGACAACACCAGAAACATTCTCTACACACAGGCCATCAGAGGGCACCACAGCCAGACCAGGTTAGATCTTCTAGATATTTCTGTAAATAAATTCCTTTTATCCCCACACATGTACAGAGGAAGTAAGTTGTGCAACATCAAGCAAAATGGTAGGATGTTTGGCTCAAAGCCCAGAGGTGCTGAGTTCAAAGAAGAATTCACCACACTTATTGAAAAAAAGTGGGGATCTGTCCTGGTGTGAGTGGATCAAATAAATCTGTCCGGATATGCAGCTTGTGCTGTTCAGTACAAACCTGGTGTGTTACACCATTACTAATGAGGTATGGAAAACAAATTATTTGTAATGAATGAATGCTGAAGTAGTGTACAATCATGTAATACTACTATGATCATGATGTGTGCTGATTGACATAGAACAGATCTAAAATGTTGTTCAAACACAAAATGAAAATGCATTGGGTTTCTCACAATGTACTACAGTCATCTTTACTTGACTTTATGTACAAGTGACAGCCACAATTTCTTAAAAGTGCCAAAAAGGCTAAGAATTAATTTTGTCTGCAGAATGAATTTATCAAACTCTATACCATGTACTTTTTACAAAAAAAAGCATATTTGCACTGTTCATATCAAGTCCTGAATCCTTACCTTTTTTGTACATATTCTAAATAATTTTTTTTCCCTTTGCAAGGTTGCTTCCAGTTTCTGATCATTTTGTAGTTCATTGTTAAAAATTTGTGTGCCTGATTTTTTTTTCATTTCACAGGTGCCACAACCACCCCAACCTGTGGCACTGGTAAGCTGTCCTGTGACGGGATGTGCTACCCTGCCAGCTGGAAGTGTGATGGTAACATGGACTGTTCCGACGGACAGGACGAAGAGAACTGTCCGTATGAACCAACCACGGCTGGCCCGTATGAGACGTCCAACCCTCTGGAGACCACAACTGGTTCCTCTGTGACAGCTACTGCTTCAAATGTTAAAACAACCAAGGAAATGTTGCCATGTAAGTCTTGTATTGGGCTGTAGATTACATGATATATAACGTTACTTTCCCCGTTATAGAAAAATCATTTTTTGTAGATATTCTTCCTGTAGTTTTCTCTTCAGGTTCTGGACAGAAACCGTCTCAAATTGTGTCATATTTTTGATTGAGAGCAAAATGCTGTGGCATTTTGCATAATGGTAATCTAGAAATATCCATTTTGAATGGTTTGAACTGTTGCTTGTTTTGTTGAGATGAAGAAAAAATAAATACTTTACATATTCTTATATAATGAAATATCTTGTTGTTATATAGCATCCAGTTTTTTTTAACAATGTACATTGAAGTAGTGTTGCTCAGATAGAAATTTAAAATGCCAGGAGAAGTTTGATACTCCACCAAACAGATTCCTTTGTAGAGAAATTGACCATTGTTTTTAGTATTGTCCATTTACAAGTTTTCACAGACAATTAATGTTCAGGTTCAGGTCCAGACCTGGACCTGGTCCTTTTGACCTGTACCATACCTGTACCTGAATTTTCTGTACCCACCCCTAAAGCCTAACATTGAACATTTGCACAATGCCTTTGAATTAACAATGCCCTTGAATGTACAATGCCCTTTGCTGTACCCAATTGTCTTTAAAGTATCAGAAGATCTGACTATCATTTTCCCTAGTGTGCCCATCTGCCTGTAACTGCATGCTGGCCTGCAATGGTGGATTTGGCACTTGTCTGGACATGTCAGCCTGCAGTGCTGATTGCACCTGCCAGAGGGCAGATGACATCAGGCTGAGCAATGGAAGATGTGCCAGGCAGCCTACTGAAGAAATGTGCACAACATCAACAACTGCAAAACCAGAAGTGCACACAACTGGTGAGCCTTCAGAGGTCTACACCACAGGCAAGCCTTCTGGGGTCTACACCACAGGTGAGCCTTCTGGAGTCTACACCACAGGCAAGCCTTCAGGAGTCTACACCACAGGTGAGCCTTCAGGAGTCTACACCACAGGTGAGCCTTCAGGAGTCTACACCACAGGTAAGCCTTCAGGAGTCTACACCACAGGTGAGCCTTCAGGAGTCTACACCACAGGTGAATCTTCAGGAGTCTACACCACAGGTGAGCCTTCAGGAGTCTACACCACAGGCAAGCCTTCGGCAGTCCACACCACAGGTGAACCTTCAGAAGTCTACACCACAGGCAAGCCTTCAGGAGTCTACACCACAGGTGAGCCTTCAGGAGTCTACACCACAGGCAAGCCTTCAGGAGTCTACACCACAGGTGAGCCTTCAGGAGTCTACACCACAGGCAAGCCTTCAGAAGTCTACACTACAGGTGAGCCCTCAGGACTCTACACTACAGGAGGGCCATCAGAAACCTACACTACAGGCAAGCCCTCTGAGATGACCACAGGCAAGCCTTCAGATGTCTACACCACAGGAAAGCCAACATCTTCAACTTCTAAACCTTCAGCACCAGGGACAGAGCCTACAGCTCCCTACCCCTGTGAGGGCGAGTGGACAGAATGGATGAACTCCTTCTATCCTGATGTCGTCTCTGGTGGAGATTATGAAACATTCGACAACTTGAGGAAGAAATATGACTTCTGTGGGCCTGAAATGATCACAAGTAAGTCCATTTCCTTGTATGAAATATTCCTTTTTATAGCTTGTAACGTTTTTATTGTAACATCATTTTGAAATAACAATGGACTGCACATAGTTTACAAGAAAGTAAAATAACATAGATATTCTGGATGTAGACTCTGATAACCAATTAGTCTAATTTTGACCTCTTGAAGTATTGTTTAATCTTCCAATCCCTTTTCTACAGATTTTGCAGGATTAGAGCATTAGTTGTTTTCTGTATCATATTTTCAAGAGGAAATAGATTGATCAAAAAGACAATTCCCATTAAAAGCAAAATAAAGCTTATCTTAATTTAATTCCCCTTTCTATAGATATTCAGTGCCGTGTGGACAGTGGTTTGGAGATGGACTACACCAGGACTGGCCAGGATGTGACCTGTGACATCCACCAGGGTCTGGTTTGTGAGAACTCTAAGCAGCGTGGATTCCTGCCTTTCTGCTACAACTACAAAGTCAGGGTGTTCTGTGAGTGTGGTGGGGAGACTACAACATCAGAGGGGCTTACCACAAGCAAGCCATCTGAGATGACCACAGGCAAACCTTCAGAAACCTACACCACAGTCAAGCCATCTGAAATGACCACAGGCGAGCCTTCAGAAACCTACACAACAAGTAAGCCTTCAGAAACCTACACCACAGGCAAGCCTTCAGGAGTTTACACTACAGGTGAGCCTTCAGGAATCTACACCACAGGCAAACCTTCAGAAACCTACACCACAGGTGAGCCATCCGGAGTCTACACCACAGGCAAGCCTTCGGAGACATACACTACAGGAAAGCCTTCAGGAGTCTACACCACAGGTGAGCCTTCTGGAGTCTACACCACAGGTGAGCCTTCTGGAGTCTACACTACAGGTGAGCCTTCTGGAGTCTACACCACAGGCAAGCCTTTGGAAACATACACTACAGGAAAGCCTTCAGAAACCTACACCACAGGAAAGCCCTCTGAGTTGACCACTGGCAAGCCTTCAGAAACATACACCACAGGAAAGCTCTCTGAGTTGACCACTGGCAAGCCTTCAGAAACATACACCACTGGCATGCCATCAGAGTTCACCACAGGCAAGCCTTCCGAGATGACCACAGGCAAGCATACAGAAGTCTACACCACAGAAAAGCCAGCAGTGACCACCACAAGACCCCCATGCCAGGTGTTTGACTGTGGAGATGGTCAGTGCCTGCCCCTTCCTGCTATGCTCTGTGATGGCAAAGTCCAATGTGCCAATGGTCGGGATGAAGAAGGTTGTGGAACAGGTAAGTGATAGACATTGGTAGATTTAGTATCTAAAATATATATTCTTTATTGCAATGTTTTAAAGTTTTGATACATGTTTTCTTTCACAAATATGAAAAATGCCAATAAGACATCAAAAAGATCATTATTTTTGCTGTAAAGATTCTCTGTAAGCAAATTGTATTTCTTTATTTTGCTTTTAAGAACCTCCAAGAACATACACCACAGGCAAGCCTTCAGAAGTCTACACCACAGGCAAGCCTTCAGGGGTCTACACCACAGGCAAGCCTTCAGGAGTCTACACCACAGGCAAGCCTTCAGGAGTCTACACTACAGGTGAGCCTTCAGGAGTCTACACCACAGGTGAGCCTTCAGGAGTCTACACCACAGGTGAGCCTTCAGGAGTCTACACCACAGGCAAGCCTTCAGGAGTCTACACTACTGGTGAGCCTTCAGGAGTCTACACCACAGGTGAGCCTTCAGAAGTCTACACCACGGGTGAGCCTTCAGGAGTCTACACTACTGGTGAGCCTTCAGCAGTCTACACTACAGGCAAGCCCTCAAATGTCCACACCACAGGCAAGCCTTCTGAGATGACCACAGGCAAGCCTTCTAAGATGACCACAGGCAAGCCCTCAGAAGTCCACACCACAGGAAAGCTTATCTCCACCACTACTGAACCTTCAGCACCAGGGACAGAGCCTACATCTCCCTACCCCTGTGAGGGCAAGTGGACAGAATGGATGAACTCCTTCTATCCTGATGTCGTCTCTGGTGGAGATTATGAGACATTTGAGAACTTGAGGAAGAAATATGACTTCTGTGGGCCTGAGATGATCACAAGTAAGTAAATCTCTTCTTATAAGATAATTAGGTCATAGCTTAAAAGTAACTGGAGTGATAAATATATACCGTGCATATTTCATAAGTTAGATAGGCTTTGATAATGTATTGTGTTCTGTATCTTATTTTCAAAATGAAATAAGTTGCAAATTAGTTTAAGACAGCATATCAATGACAAGCCTTTAAGTTACTATTTTTTCCATTTTCATTAGACATTGACTGCCGTGTCGACAGTGGTTTGGAGATGGACTACACCAGAACTGGCCAGGATGTGACCTGTGACATCCACCAGGGTCTGGTTTGTGAGAACTCCAAGCAGCGTGGATTCCTGCCTTTCTGCTACAACTACAAGGTCAGGGTGTTCTGTGAGTGTGGTGGCGAGACCACAACATCAGAGGGGCTTACCACTGGCAAGCCATCTGAGATGACCACAGGCAAGCCTTCAGAAACCTACACCACAGGTAAGCCATCTGAAATGACCACAGGCGAGCCTGCAGAAACCTACACAACAAGTAAGCCTTCAGGGGTCTACACTACAGGTGAGCCTTCAGGAGTCTACACTACAGGTGAGCCTTCAGGAGTCTTCACCACTGGTAAACCTTCAGGAGTCTACACTACAGGTGAGCCTTCAGGAGTCTACACCACAGGCAAACCATCTGAGATGACCACAGGCAAGCCTTCAGAAAGCTACACCACAGGTGAGCCTTCAGGAGTCTACACCACAGGCAAGCCTTCAGAAACCTACACCACAGGCAAGCCTTCAGAAACCTACACCACAGGCAAGCCTTCAGAAACCTACACCACAGGGAAGCCATCTGAGATGACCACAGGCAAGCCTTCAGAAACCTACACCACAGGCAAGCCATCTGAGATGACCACAGGCAAGCCTTCAGAAACCTACACCACAGGCAAGCCTTCTGAGATGACCACCAGGCCAGTAAGACGTAAGTAACAGTCTCTGCTAAAGATTCTGTAGAGTTTAATCTCAAGTAATCTCAAAAACTGTCCCAAACCATTTGTTCAACAAAAAGCAATACTTGCAGTGATGGAAGTATAAAAAAATATCATTTTAGTTACATGAATGATGGGTATATTTTCCCACTTAGGTTGCTCCTCATCTTGCCTGTGCATTGCTGACTGTGCTGGTAACACTGACCACTGCCTTGGGCTGCCTGAATGCACGCGGTACTGCCTCTGTAATGAGAACACCTGGGACAGGACCAACTGGAGGTGTGTGCAGCGCCACCCAGAGGAATACTGCAGTACTGCAGCACCACCTACCACAGAACAGCCTGTAACCACTGCACCTGAAGAGACAACCACTGTTGCAGTGACTCCAACAGTTAGGCCAGGTGAAATAAAACTATAAGTAGCACTTTTGTCACAGTGTTTTGTTTCCTCATGCTTAGTCCTTTAAAGCATGTTTATAGTCTAAATGATATACATGAAAGGTATTTCACTACCGACAAGTATACATCAGGCATGACTTATATAACATCCTTGATCAGAGTTGCAAATCCACGGTTTTGATTTCTGTGTTCCATTCAAGAAAACTTAAGGACATGTTCAAGTTTTAAGGTACCATTTAAAGCACTGACTGTAAAAGTCTATATTGTAATATTTTTATGGTTTTATTTGACTGCAAATTCATGATACCGTAAATACATTTTTCCCTCTGCCACAAAATTAAACATGAAAAAATCAATCAATGTATGGTAGTTTGACAGTCATACATAAATTGTCGTGGACCAGATTTGAGCACTGATTTGTTCAAGGCTGGATGTATCTTGTCAGCAAAACGAACCGAAGGTTGACTTTCCTTTATTCCCAGTGTGTGGAGAAACCTGTACCTACCAAATGACCTGTGCAGACTGGTCCAAGGACAGTTTTGAAGGAGATGTGCCTGCTGACTGTAGTGCTTGTGCCTGTCCTACAGGTCAGTTCTACTATCACAATGTTTTCTATACAACTGTTATTGTTGTCTGTGTGTCTGTATGTCATTTCTTGAAGCTATTTGAATACAGCACTATCAGTAGATTGGCAAGAAATGAATGGGAAGATGGTGTCACTTAAAAGGTCAGTCTGGCTGTAAGTGATTGTTAGTGCAGTTTGGACATGACAGACAGTACAGGTCAGAGGGTCAATGGAAGAGGCTACTGATTTACAGCGAGGTATTGTTTTAAGTCAGTCTGTTTGTATGCTTCTTTTACAATACTAATTATCATATATTTTCCATTTTCTAGTCAAATTCACCATAGAGTAACAGGAAGAGATCAATGGACACATATTGTGTTAATTATAACCTTGGAATATTGATTATGTCTGCAAATAAGACACACAAGGAACTCTCTTGTTTCATTTGTCTTGAGTGTTTACATCAGTTTCCTCATATCAATGCATAAGTGTCATATTTCCTTTGTGGTTAATTATGCAGGTGTGACCTTAAGAAGATAGTCAAAGGTGTAAATCACTAATGCAAAATTATGTACATTTTGCAACTATTTGCATAATTTATGATGATATGTAAGCATAGTGTTCTGTCATCTACCCCTCTCCAGGCACAGTGAAGGACACCCTGTGGGGGACTGCCCTGTGTCTGCAGGAGCCCAGTGACAGGTGCTACTGTGAGTACAACGGTCGTCAGTACCAGCCTGGGGAGGTGTACTGGAAGGGCAGCTGTGAGCAGTGCGCGTGTGACCCGGACACGCTGACTGAACTGTGCCACGGCAATGTCTGTCAGCTGACTCAAGAAGACTGCCAGGAGGTGAGTAAAAAAAAGCACAGCAAAACAATACTTCAATCTTTGATTTTGGGTGAAACTATGATCACTCAATTGCAAGATTCACCATTTAGCATCAGTTTCTAAAATTCAAGATGTCTCTTCATCACAGAATCCACTTTTAGAAAGACACACCTTCTGTAATTCCTCCACATGTGGACCAACTGTTATCTTTAGATTCTGTACTTTTGATTAAGTCATAAGAATACAGTAGAAAAAATATCATCAAAATCCAATTACAGCTTGGGAAGGTGCTGGACAACAGGCCAGGTGTGTGCTGTGAGTGTGTGGAGCAGCCAACAACTGTTACAACACCTGCACCTGAAACAACACCTGCACCTGAAACAACAGCTGCACCTGAGACACCTGCTTCAACACAGAAGCCAAGAAGTAAGAATCCTTATCATTGTAAATGAAGTCATAGTAGTATAACATGATTTTCAAGTTAAATGTTTTTATTTGACAAATTAATTGCAAAGGTAGACTCTTCCTCACTAATTTTAACTGAAATTATGTTGATTTTTTTTTTCTTGCATTTTTCAGCTACTGTTTCTCCAACTGCTCCAGGTGAGTGACAGTAGTTTACAAGCGTATTGTAAGATGTATAAACAAAAGAATTATTTGATGATTTTTTTCTGATGGCAAACTCTTCCATTTGCTCTTAAATTTGCAGGTAGCAACCTGTTCTATTCTCGTTTAGAATTTTACCAAGAACCCTTTGGGTGTGCTTACCTTGTTGTTGCATTCAACGGCCAGGGCCCAAATTGTAGCAAATCATTTACACAGTACTGTATTTTTTTACACTTTTAATCATAGCCTGCCCTGAGTCATGTGTGAAGCCAATCACCTGTGAGGATCAGGAGTTCTATGACCCCATGACACCTCCTTTCGAGGTGTCCTGGGATGACTATGATGCATGCTGGGACTGCCCATGCCCGGCAGGGACCGTGGTAGATGAGGACTTCTGGTTCACTATGATGTGTCTGAAGATCCCAGAAGTTTGTGAGACATGCAAGTACAATGGCAAGGAGTACAGGGTGAGTAAGATACATCATTGAAAACTTTTATTTCCTGCTACTTTGCAACGACTTTGCCCTCTAATGGATTTGAAATTAATTTTGATAATGCATGTGACGAGAAGTTATAACATGTACATTGTATCTATCGTTGATAGGCGAGTCCGTGTAAAATCACATGTCTTGTAGCTATAGTCTCAAAGCAAATAGTACTGCCTCCAACTTGTTCACATTGTCAGCACAAGCTCTCTGCAGTATCATAAAGTTTTGTTCTATTAATCCTTGCTAATACGTAGACGCAAATCATACCTATGAAAATAGTCAAAGTATTCACCAACTTGAACAAAAATAAGATAGTGCGTTAAAAGCTTCATAGAATAAATTATATGGCTTGTTTCTTTGTGTTAAGAATCTCCTTTAGTAATAATGCAAAACAGTAGAGGACCAAGGCAGCTACCCTTAGGTACACCACACTTGGTTTATCTGTAAGATGCACCACATAGTTCTTTTGCTTGAATAGTAACCTATATCTTCATCTCTGCATTATGCTTTATCCTTGCTTAAAGCTTGACCTGTGCGCTGGCTGTACCTACCTTGGTAAGGAGTACCAGGTAAGTTGCTGGTGCAGCCGCTTGCCTGTAGTGTTTGCATTTAGAGTTTCTTGCAGGAGTGTGGAATGTTACCCTTTTTACCACTCTTTCCCTTCTTTTCATGACCAGGGACCTACAAATGTATCCTTAATCAGTCACTTCCAAACTCATTGTGTTGGATTCTGTACGGAATCTGCATTCAATTTGAATAAATGTTGATTTCATACGTTTGTACATGACTTGCTTGTATAAAGACTTAGTGTTCATATAAGTCTAAGAATGTCCAAGACTGTATTGAAAGATTGCTGGATTTTTAGTTGTATTGAAAACAACAATTGTACTGAAAAGTTAATACTATGATTGATTTTTCTTATACTAATAAGTAATTTTCCATGTCAATGATTTACTTTTGTGTGTTTCCCCAGGTCGGAGATGTATGGCTGCGAGGACAGTGTGAGCAGTGTGAGTGTGTGTATGAGGATGGTGCGTACCTTGAAAAGTGTGAGCACAAGTGCAACCTGACACCACAGGACTGTGAAGCTGTGAGTATGCTGCTCACACTTTGACCTATAACCCTTGCACTCTGCTTTAATAGCATGTCACATAGGGCTGGGTATCGGTACAGCGTACCGGTACAAAACCGGTTTTTCTTATTGGACCGGTCCAGAAAAAACGGACCTAGAAAAATTAGGTGGACCGGATGTTGGACCGATTAGAAAATCAACAAATTATTTGATCAGGCATTCACACGTTTTGGCACTTGCAGTTGGAAGAAAATGACAAGAGTGAAGTAGAGTAGAGTTTATAGTAATTTCTACCAAGGTTTACAGTCAATCGTACAGGTGCAGTTAGCGTTGTAGGATAAAACGCCAGTGTAAGACTAATACTGCACCAAACAGATTTCGTTTGACCATTGCTATGAGTCATACTGAATCAGGTCCAGGTTCAGGTCCGGACCTGGACCTGATCCTTTGGACCTGAACCGGACCTGGACCTGAATTTTCTGTACCGGTACCCAGCCCTAATGTCACAGTTGGTTAGCGGCCCTGCTTCTAGACTTAGAAACTGTGAGTCTGAATAGCTGTGTGGCTCACCTGACATGCATGTTACTGGAAATGGTCGTAGTCCTTAGGACAGGACATTAAGTCATGGTCCACTGTTCATTGTGATTGTCTAAAAGAGTCAGAAGATTTTTCCTGGTACAATGAGCCTGTAAATAATGTACTATGCATATCATCTCTCTGTCACAACCAGTGGAAGACTAGTTATTTATTGAGGTAAACTTACTTGTTACCACTTTTACTTTCTTTCCACTTGAACCATACAACATCTAATTTTTATCAGTTACTTTTTGTTCTTGTGTACTGGTAATTATGTTATACCAAATAGCAATCATAGGGGTCATACTGATACAGATAACTAAATAGCTTATTCAAATGAAATTTACATTTTTAAAACATTTCCAATAATAAGTCGCTATTGATTTTATCAAACCGTTTATTTGCATTTGTTTTACAGAAAAAGTAATGGGGAACACTTCTGTCCTATCACAGTTTTCGTCAGCTTTGTTTTCAAAAAGATAGCACAGTGATATGGATCCATAGTATAGAATATCTTTTTGGTAACCATGTAAAGGTTTTCCTGATCTTCTATGCTCCAGGAGGGGAAGGTGCTGATTGATCGTGAGGACATCTGCTGCCAGTGTTCAGCACCCACGGTAACCACAACAGCTACCATGGCAACCACAACAACTACAATTGCTACCACAACAACACCCCTCCCAGCAACCACCCCTGTCAGGATCACTACCAACACACCAGGTACCTACTTCACATAGTTAGCATGGTTAAGTGTGAGTGACGATGCAATGGCCAAGTGGGTACAGTGGTTGCCTTGCAGTCAGTAGGTCATTAGTTTGATCCCTGACTTAGTCATACAGTACCAAAGACTTTAAAAATGGAACATGATTCTTTCTCTGCTTAGCAGTCTGCATTAAAGGGACATAATTTAAAATTAAAGTCACTGTTTTCGGTCATTTCTCTACATAATGAGTTGAGTCTACCTTATTACACTGCACAGCAATATTTACAACGTATGGATACGACTTTGAGCCGTGAGGATGTCTTGAAATATGCGCACTTCCCTCCGCCGCTTGAGTTGTCTGCCATTTTACTCAACTCGCCGGCGAGCCAAAGTGCGCTTTAGAACGCGTTCGGTGGTTTGCTCAAATCATTACTGAAGTTTGTTGAAAGTCCCGCTACGCTCTGAAGATCTGCAACCGCAACGGTCGATTCGGAAATCTACGGTCGGCTTACTTCCGGTAGGCTACCCGGAAGTAAGTGAATTTGGTCGCGGCTTACTTTGACGTTGTTAATTAGCACTAGAAATGTGATAAAATGACGCAGATAATTTAGAAATAAGTTGCAAATGTCAATCTGAATGGAGATTTTCAAGTTCAGAACATGTGAAATTTTGGCGCCATATTTCTAATTATGTCCCTTTAAAAAGAAGTATTGCAGATGAACACACAGACCACTAACAGTGTGCTAGCCCCATGCTGTAGTGATTTGAAAAAGCTGTGTGGCCAGGGCTAGAGAAACAGAAATGGGCACTGCCCAATGCACCATTTAGTGTGGGAAGGACGTTACCTTTTTCGTCATGAACAAAGGAACAAATGAGTAAAAGTCTATTGAGTCTAATGAGTCTAAAGCTTAATTCATTAAGGCAGCATATTTTTCCACAGTGTTATCAGTGCTTTACATGTAGATATGAATAATAAATGAATTGTTGTTACATCCTTTTAGCAATGTATTTTAAATCTTTGTAACCAGATTTTGTAAAATACAGGTAGCCCAGTTAGCAACTTAGATATATTATGGTTCTTTCTCTGGCTTTTGGGCCATTTTACAAGTTGGATCTACCAAGCCACAATGACAAACTGTAACATTCAACATTACATTTAACCAGGAATGTTTTAGTTATTGGAAAGGCTTAGGGTACAATTGAAGTTGATGAGAAACAAGTATGGAATAAGTGTGGGCAACCTGAAATAATACTGAATACAAATGTTACTCTTCAATAAAAATGTTAAGCTACTGGATTCATTTGGCAAATGGTCAGACGTTTCAGGTACCATTTGCTGACTTTCATCATTGACTGACTCAGGATGTTTACTTATCAAGTCTGTTTCTCATTCTGTATGTAGCATATTAATCAAACATGTTGTTTTGTCCTTCCCAGTGTGTTCTGAAGACTGTAAGGTCCAGGTGACCTGTAGGGACCTGATGGCATGGACCGCGGACGATCTGGCCAATGGGAACTCTCCGTTTGAGGAGCGCTGGATGTGCAACGACTGTCTCTGCCCCGACGACACGTTTGAAGACGTCTACTGGGGAACCTCCATGTGTCTGAAGGAGATCCCATCCTGCCCAACTCCCTGTCAGAATGGAGAAGACACTTACTATGTAGGCTTGGCTCTCTATTTTTCTAAAGTTGTTACCTTAGTGACTGGAGGTATTAGCATGAAAGTTCATCTGTGTTGGTAGATGATATTATGGATAAACTAAGCTTTAACTAGCCAACACTATAGATAAGTTTGGACTTACCCCAACCCGTGTAGTGTAGTTTCCAGAATGTGATGTCGGAGACACATGACTGCAACAGAGGGTGGTATTAATGCCAGATAACCTGTGTCCCCCCCCCCCGTCTCTGTTTAGGGATTTATATATTGTTTCTTAATGTGTGTGAATGTGTTTCTGTATGCTTTAGCCAGTAAAAGTCAAGACAGAATCTAATCATGGTCCTTTCAATGCAGGTAGGTCTTGAAAAGTCATTGGAAAAAGTTGATTTTTTGGGCTCCTAACAGCTTTACGTGCCACTACAGTGAATCTGACTTTTTGTATGTTCTATTCTGGAAATTGCAAGTAGTCTTAGTCTAAATGATGTGAAGCCATAGTTGGGGTGGCAAAATGCATTAATTTTCTGTTTTGAGTGATTTCAAACCACTCTCTTTTCCTTACTTGTACAGTCAAACCTCTAGTATGTAAGGGCTACCTGGCTGTTATGGCCACTTGAGTTGGTACCTTATCACATTGATCCAAGCATTTAGAATCCTGTTTGTAGTAGCCAATTGTTAGCCACCTGGCTGATTGAACATAATCCCATTCTGATTAATGGCTTTGAAATATAGAACTGATATTTCCAACAAGCCCTACTGCTCTATTGGAAAAGATATTTACTGCTTTTCCTTCCCTTTGTTGTAATTGCAGGAAGGAGATGTGTTCTGGAGAGGCAACTGTGACATCTGCACCTGTAAGTACAAGGATCAGTACTACTATGAGGAGTGTAACGTGTTCTGTCACCTGACTGAAGAGGACTGTCTGCAGGTTTGTTTCATTTCTTATTGTTACACATCTACCTATCATTATAAAAATGATTGTATTCTTTTTTTAGAAAATTCAATTCTTTCCTTCTATCCACAAAATACAAAAATCTTTGCAAATAACCAGATTGTATGGTTACTTATAATAAGTTCATAATTGATACAGTGTTAAACTAGAATTCATATTACCCATTCACGCACTCACTGAATATCTGGTTTATCATCTGTTGTTTTTGTCAGGTGAGGTTTAGATTTGCTTGCATGTAGCTGTGGGGGGCTTGATGGCACATTGAACTTGACATTTTGTACTCATTACTTCCTTTGCTAGTAAAGGCTGAAAATATGTCTACTACTTCCTTCAAATGTAGTACATGCAACATGTACTTGCAACCATAAACTACAGTACTTTAAAAACTAGATGATGGATAACATGATAATAAATAAATCAACACTTTTCTAGTGTTTCAGGTAGAAAATTTCTTTACCAAATCAATTATATTTTGTTTTTTATTTCAAATGTATAGAAGGGAATGATCCTGGAGGACAGACTTGGTGTGTGCTGCTCTTGTGTGGCACCTCCACCAACCACACAGCCACCTCCCACAACAACCACCCTGCTGCAAACTACCAGCAAAACAGAGTCTATCGAAACCACAAAGGGACCAATGCAACCGGGCACAACAGCAAAGCCTTCTCTTACAACAGGGGAAACAGAAGCTGAAACCACTGCAAGACCTGAAGAAATGACTACCAAACGTCCATCCTCAGAAACAACTTCTGAATCTACTGCTTCTACAGAGAGACCAAAATGGTGGACAACTGGTATTCTACCAGAGGTGACCACATCCGCAGTTTCTGAGACGACAAAACCATTGTCTGAGGCCACGACTGGCAAGCCTTCTGGGTTCACTACAGGTGAGCCATCAGGAGTCTACACCACAGGTGAGCCTTCAGGAGTCTACACCACAGGTGAGCCTTCTGGAGTCTACACCACAGGCAAGCCTTCAGGAGTCTCCACCACAGGTGAGCCTTCAGGAGGCTACACCACAGGTGAACCTTCAGGAGTCTACACTACAGGTGAGCCATCAGGAGTCTACACCACAGGTGAGCCTTCAGGAGTCTACACCACAGGTGAGCCTTCAGGAGTCTACACCACAGGCAAGCCTTCAGGAGTCTCCACCACAGGTGAGCCTTCAGGAGGCTACACCACAGGTGAACCTTCAGGAGTCTACACTACAGGTGAGCCTTCAGGAGTCTACACCACAGGTGAGCCTTCAGGAGTCTACACCACAGGGGAGCCTTCAGGCGTCTACACCACAGGCAAGCCTTCAGGAGTCTACACCACAGGCAAGCCTTCAGGAGTCTACACTACTGGTGAGCCTTCAGGAGTCTACACCACAGGTGAGCCTTCAGGTGTCTACACCACAGGCAAGCCTTCAGGAGTCTACACCACAGGCAAGCCTTCAGAAGTCCACACTACAGGAAAGCTTATCTCCACCACTACTGAACCTTCAGCACCAGGGACAGAGCCTACATCTCCTTACCCCTGTGAGGGCGAGTGGACAGAATGGATGAACTCCTTCTACCCAAATGTCGTTTCTGGTGGAGACTTTGAGACTTTGGACAATCTGAGGAAGAAATATGACTTCTGTGGACCTGAGATGATCACAAGTAAGTTGTTGCAATTGTAGAGCATTTGTCAAGTTTTCCTATTCAAGACACTGACTATGTTTTAGAACTACATTTCTGTGATAGGCAAAGCTATGGAAATATTTTTGTTTTGATAAGACAAGCATATGACCATGAACCTTGTCTCCGTGTTTAAAGACATTGAGTGCCGTGTGGACAGTGGTTTGGAGATGGACTACACCAGGACTGGCCAGGATGTGACCTGTGATATCCACCAGGGTCTGGTTTGTGAGAACTCCAAGCAGCGTGGATTCCTGCCTTTCTGTTACGACTACAAGATCAGGGTGTTCTGTGAGTGTGGAGGAGAAGCAACATCCAAGCCTGAAGAGGGTACAACTGAGCTCACAAACACAGAAGCACCAACATCTACTGAACCAAGTGTTGTGGAACAAACAACAAAGTCAATGTCAGCAACCACCCTCAAAGGTAAAACTGACTATCTGCTGCGTTTCAAAATTTAATTATTTTTTGTTTGAAAAATGGCTAAGATATTGTTAATGCTCAATAACGTACTCTGGAGTAGCATTATTAAAAAGTGTGGTATCCTTTAAGTTGTTCTTTAAGATTTAAAGATTTTCCCATACAATATGATGTGTTTGTCAGTCCCTTTTCTCCCTTCCCTTAGCATTTTGGCCACAAGACTCAGAAAGTACTGTACAGCAAAGAGATTGTTCACTAGTAGACCTGTGATTTCAATACTTTTCCCAAAAGAGCATATGATTAAGTAGGGGAGCAGTATGACTATGAATCATTTAATATGGAGTCAAGGATTTGAACCTACTACAAACTACATGCAAAGCAAACACACTAGACAGTCGGCTATTGCTGCAGTTTTACACTTTACAGTGGTGACAAAAATGGTTATTCTGTCTCCTGCCATGTTGTGTTAGTGAGGAGTGCAGCTGTGACATCTGCTGCACACCTCTATCTCTATTTTTTACTGAACAAAGCCCTCTCCTAGATTCAGTTGAGGTGCACGGTTTGACTTGGCTGGTGAGGTGGCGCTGAAAGAAAAATAAGCACAGTGCAAACTAACAGAGGAAAATAAATTTGTGGGTGATCTACAGACTTCAATTTTACACTTTACAATCAGATGATATTTTTTTTTCTCTCCCACCACAGTCTGTAGTGAGGAGTGTGCCTGTGAGATCGGCTGCAGTGATGAACTGGACGCCTGCACCAGGCTGGCCGGCTGTGATGACACCTGCACCTGCGCTGACCCTGCAGCCATCAGGGTCAAGGGTCGCTGTGCTCTCGACCCCCCAGCAGACAAGTGTGCCCCGGCCACAACTCCTGTGTCTCCTGTAGACACTACAGAAGCTCCATGCAAGGTAACACTTTGTCTTAGAGAAATTTGAAAGTTACACAGATGGAAGTTACAAAATGAAAAGTCTTAGAAAGCTGAAAGATACACAGAATCATACATTTTTGGAATTATTGTCATTATAGTTTTGAACTTGTTGTTATTACATGTAAATGCTGGAAATTTTTAGACATTCTTCAAGAATTTCCATTTTAGGTTGTATCCTGTTTTTGCAAAATCTTCTTTTGGGAGGACTTGAAATTGTCTTATCAACTTTTTTAAAGCGCCTCTCAGATGTCTTGACAAAACTGTGACAAGGTTGTATTAATATAAGAGTTTTTAAACTGATGAATTTTTGGTGAAGATCATTTGAAAATGATGATTTATTATTCCTGTAACATGTTTAAATCACAGCTACAAAATCCAATATCAACAGCTACAGTAACTGTTATAATTTATACGCAGAGAAAGATACTGAGTCTTTCAAGATTTCACCAGTATCATAAATCAGTGATAGAATTGTGACTGTTGTTTACTGCCCACCTTTAGTATGGTGCTGAGTACACTGATGAGAGGACCTGCCAGCTGTGCAGCTGTGTGGGCGGAGCTTACACCTGTCAATCAATCTGTGAGGAAGTCTGTGCTGAGGTAACCACTCCCACATTACTGCTTCCAAATATAGCAGGGTTTCCTATAAGTCCATGTATCAAGTATAGCACAGTAGCTGTGTGGGCGGTGACTATATCTGTCAATCAATCTGTGAGGAAGTCTGTGCTGAGGTAACCACTCCCACATTACTCCTTCCAAATATAGCAGGGTTTCCGATAAGTCCATGTATCAAGTATAGCACAGTAGCTGTGTGGGCGGTGACTATATCTGTCAATCAATCTGTGAGGAAGTCTGTGCTGAGGTAACCACTCCCACATTACTTATTCCTTGTACAAAAGTGTTGTGCCTAAAGGCATTTCATCAGTTATGTGAAACAGACAGTTGTAGGAATGATAATGTGTGGAAACTCTGCCTTTAGGAAGCTTGGATGCTGTTTTGATACATTTTTAAAACAAAATGATGCAAATTCTTTAAATTTTTAACTTCAATGTAACTTTAAAATTCTTTCCTTTACAGGATGAAGATCTGGTACAGATGAAGGGAGTCTGCTGCTATTGCCAGCCTAAGTCAATGTGTAAGTAACATCTTTCACATGCAATTATGTCAGCATCTCAAAAAAATCCTCATTGTGCTGCCTTTATTTTGAGATACCATATCAAAACATCTCACACTCATAACTTGAAAGTTCATCTTTATTGATAGAAGTCATTATTGATCTAGTTGAACTGTAATATCCAACACAAAATTGGACTCACCCAAATTTTTGACTGAACAGCACCAGTCTTTGTCAAGGACAGTGGATTGTTCATTCCTTGAGAAAGACTGGTGCTGTTCAGTCAAAAATTTGGGCGAGCCCAATATTTGTTATGGATTTACAGTTAAACTAGTTCAATAATCTCACACTTGTGTCCTTTAGATCATAATGATGACAGCATTTCTGGGTTTTCAAACTTTTCTTCATAATCTCATTTTTAAGATCTCACCAAGATTTTTCTAAGATATGAAAACCCAAATCTGGTATACTAGTACTTGCTAATACGATGCTGTTAACTGCTAAATTTTGGTGTATTTTGAAACTCGCTTTTTTCTTGTGATACTTTCCAACAGCAACAACTCTGTCACCACCCATGGAAACGACACATGTTGCCCCCATTGCTGAGACAACTGCTTCTTCACCATCAGTACAGACCACCACTGCTGCTCCTAGTACCACCACACTACATGGTAAGATTCTTTTTTTCTATGTAACAGCAACTGTGTAGATCAAATACATGGGACAAATAGCTGAGATCAGAAAGGTAATCTGTTGTCATCATTCCTTCAGTAACTATCAATACATTTGGCTTTTCCCCTATTAGAAAGTCTGTAACTTCAGCATTGGTCAATCTCTGCTGTGATCAAGAGAACATCGGGTGTAACTCATATACACTGTGACAGCACATGTGACCATCTTCCGACGAAATAAGCGGATAATAGAGACAACAACAACAACACTGTCAGGCTTTTCATTTGACGTCACCTGTGCCATGTTGGATTACAGCATATGTCTGTTAATCACGCAAAAATGCTTAGCTCAATTATCCACCAACATGGTAGTTGGAGGATTCAAATTATAATTAGTATGACGTCAATGAAAAGCTTTCAATATAGAGCTTGCAAACTTTTCTGCCAATTGATTTTTCTGTTGAATGTCAGGCAAGATGAAAACTGTTTTTCTTGGATGTAAGAAGGTGAATTCTATGCAAATCTTCTGTATGATTGCAGTGAGCCCACCGGCCTGTCTATGTGAGATCAGCTGTACAGACAACCAGCTGCTGCTGCCCACTGAGCTGCCTGAACAGTGTCAGCCAGACCCACAGTGTGCACAGTACTACTGTTCTGAGGGCTCCCTCAGGGACGACAGGGCAGGGACCAGTCTCTGTCTGGTGTATGAAGAATGTGAGACAAGCACATGTCAATACCAGGGAGTGTCATATGAGGTGTGTAAAGAGTTTTTTTCTATTCCAAGAAAGACATTCAGTAACTAGATTTCCATGATGCCATACCTTGGCCAAATGATTTATACCTTTACAACTATATGTTTTGCCCCTATTCTTATCTGATGCAACTTATGGTTCAGAAAAATTTTGTGATGCTTATAGTTAGATATGACATAACTAAACATAGTTTCATTCAAGAATTCGGGGGTATCTATATCTGTATATCTGTGCAGCCGGTATAGCCACTTTTTGACATAACACACCAGCTAAACAGGAAAGAGGATAGAAGTCCAAAAGGGCAGACAACACAATTGAACCTCCCCATTGAAGCATGATGCAAAGAAAACAGGGTCAACTGGCTCAAACTTAAGACAGTTTGCTCTTTGAATGAAACCCCACCTTTGACCCCAGTTTTCTCCCGTACCCATCCGCAACGTCCTGCAAGTCACATCTCTCCTTATGACAACTGAACTGCTGGTGAACTGACCAAATTTTGACAAAATGGGAAAGCTTAGACCCTATCTGTTCATTCAAGAATTGAGATAAAAGTTTCAAGAGGAAGGAGAACTTTCAGGTCGCATTTTGAATGTGTTGGACTCTCTACTATTGCGTCTGCTCAAAAAAATCTATTCAATGATGGCAAATGCTTCTCCCCTTTAGCCTGGGCAGTCCTACTGGAAGGGTGAGTGTGTGCTGTGTAACTGTGAGGAGCAGACAGCCCAGGAACAGTGTCTGTACAACCAGTGTAGACTCACTGAGGAGGACTGCAACCTGGTATGGTGATCTTCAATACCTTTGTATGACATCGACTCTCATAATTTCTTTGTATGCCATGATACCGCTCCATCAAAATAAAGCTTTGCTATGGAGGCCTTCTCAAGATTGTCTGAAACACCTAATATCTGTATATACCTTAGGATTACTAGGGCTGCATTGGTAAATCTCCATAAATCACTTTCAATTCATGTTAAGTTATTATGGCATCTAGTAGAATTATTAGAGTTGATGTGAATAGATTATGTTTCATACACAGCGTTGTGGCATTTTTATACTAGATATATCTAGATCAAGTAGTTTCAGTAGATTTCAATATATCTTGTTATCTTTTTAAACTTGGACTATATATTTATAACATCTTTATTACATGTATTTGATTATTGAATGATTCAAATCAACTGCCAGATTGGTCTTTGGTCACCAAGTGAGCAGGCATGTGCTTGTAATGCCCCGGGAATAGATTACAAGACATATTTGCATCTTAATATGATTAGAGTGCTACTATATATGGAGAGATTATGACAGAAAAACAGATCAGAATCTGTTGGTGTATAGTTTCCATCATCATTATATGTCGATGTACGTTATGCACTGTAGGAGTTATACTGCATCTTACGGGTGATATACTCTTTCTTTGTCTGATACAAGATGGGAATGTGCCAGGTAAAGTAATCACCATCCAGTAAATCACTATGTGGCTAATATAGACGGTTCATCAGGCCTCCATCCATTTAGTATGTTGGATGCACAATAGCTTTGACATCAGCACCAAGGACAGTGAATCAATAAGCTATTGTAAAGAAGATGTGTCACTTTTCACAGGGGTCTTTTGTGTTCCTTTATTCTTAACATCATGAAACAATGTATTACTGATGAGGAGTCAATTGTTTGTTTTTCCAGAGAGGAGAGACCCTGCTCCAGGCAGATAACATCTGTTGCCAGTGTGTTCCTATCACCACCACTGTGGTCCCCAGCACTGTGTCTCCTACTGAAGCTTACTCCACTCTCCTTCCACACACAACAGCAGGGTTCTCCACTGGCAAGCCTGGCACTACAGCCACACCAGAAGGTTGGTTCACAAACAGACACAACACTGGGACTTGCTATAGGGATTCAAAACCTGAACCCATACACATGTAGGTTCTTCATAGAAGTGATGAAGAGGAATATGAAACTGTCTTTGAAAAAGACATTTTGTTGCCTCTGCCAACAAAGTTGCTGAGTGTGTTTCTGTTCTTGACATACAAACATAAAAAAAAAAAAAATTCGGAGGGATGCCTTGGGGCACTGAACATATTGCACAATTATGGATTTCTTCTTAGAAGGAGATAGTGGAGCAGGCAGGAATGAAAATGAAGAGAAAATAAATTTTAAAGTATTCTGTGATAGACCTATATAGTAAATGCTAACACAGAGGCCACAAAGCCAGCATTTAAGCCTGCTTATTGCTTCAAACAATGAATTGTCAACTTTACTGCATTGATGAATGGATACATGAGGAATGCCTTTTACTGTTTTGTGGCTAGATACACACATGTATTTCAGAGCATTTTATAGTTTATTCATATTTCTATAATTCTAAATTTTTTTCAATTTTTGAAAGCGAGGAATTAAAAAAGTCATAAATTGAATTACTGCAGCCTTAGTATTAGAAAATAGTGAAGGAAAAGCTGATTGGGATTCTGGAATCGTATGTCTCAAATTATAACACCATGTTGTCCTTATACCTTTCCAGTCTGCAGCTTGACATGTCACTGTGAGGCCAACTGTGGACGCACCTGCGCACCTGTGGAGGCATGTGACAGTAGCTGCAGCTGTAGGGATGGATACACACTGGTGGATGGAGCCTGCATTGCACAGCCAAGTGGATGCAGTAAGTGGCCTTTGTTATCTGTAAAAAAATTTCATCAGGTTTGTAAGATCACTGAATACCAAGGTTCTTTATTCCCATCCAAGATGTTTTTAAAAAATGCAAATATTTGTAAGTATGACTGTACACACAATACTTAACATATAGAATCGCATTGTTAGCAGCGATACCAACATGTAACTGCAGTTTGAAATAGAACCATTCAGTATTGCCCTGTGGAAAGTGACTGATGGTCACCAAAACATTGTTATCCCGTCTTCTATGTTTTCCTGACTGTATGGTGTATACAAGCAATGTATAGATCATGAATGTACTATTATTGTTTGACTGTTGTATGGCAATGTATG
Source organism: Branchiostoma floridae x Branchiostoma belcheri (assembly GCA_019207045.1). NCBI lineage: Eukaryota > Metazoa > Chordata > Leptocardii > Amphioxiformes > Branchiostomatidae > Branchiostoma > Branchiostoma floridae x Branchiostoma belcheri. Next base: position 18,037,225 of record CM033034.1, read on the forward strand.
GCAACAACTACAAATGACAATACTACAAGGCTATGAATACTATCCTAAATCAAGATGGACAGGAAATGTAATGTTGTCTGTTATTTTATACTCTGTAAGAGTAGGAAAAGGATGCTCTAAATACAGTGTAATCTGCTTTCAGTTGCCACCACCTCAGAACCTTCAGCCCAGACCACAGCAGCCATGCCAACCACTGTTGCATGTAAGTACATCGTCTGATGTTCTTGATTGACTTAGGTTTTGGGTCATTTAAACTTTAAGGATCAGAGGACTGATTGAAAGCTTGTTGGTATGCGCTTTATTTTGTGTATGGATATACATGTAGGGTCTAAAATTATTGTAATATAATGTTGACTACCATCACAGATAAATTCAAGTCTTTTGTTCCGTTTGATACAAATGATAATGTCAACAAATAAAGCAGAATGGGAACTTTAAGAATTCCTACAAAAACTCTCAAACTGTTGATAATTGTTATAACCGTTAGGTCAAGCTTGATTGAAATCCACAGTTAGTTTTTTAAGAAACTAATAATGATTCTTCATGAGGTGCTTTTCTTGTTGTTGTGTCCCTAAATCTTCCTATTAGCATACATATTTATATTACCTTACAACATATAAAATCAGGGCTTTAGCCAGCTCGAAATTTTTTTCCGTCAGCCAATTACAATCGTCGCGAAAACCGCGAAAATCATTTAGAAGGACTGAACTGAGACCTTGAAAAATGGGTTTTAATGAGATTATCGTATGCAAAAGGGCGCTGACACACATTGTCAACAATCATAACAATAGCAAAACAAACAGTGTGTGGCTTTTCCGGCCGTGGGCGGCGTCCCCAAGCCGGCTGTAGCTTCCACCAAGGATTTTTGTCCGTCAAGGTTGACGGATTGGTTTTAAAATTTTTCCGTCAGACGCAGCAAATTTCCGTCAATTGACAGAAAAACGGACGCTGGCTAGACCCCTGTATAAAATACAAATTCTAAAGCATCTGTTCTACCATGATTACTCTAAGCTCAAAGTAACAAACTAGAAAAAAATTTATACAGTGCTGAGAGTGGTAACGTTTATACAATACAATGAAATGATACTACCCTCTTCAACAAGTGTTTTACTTGTTTTTCCTGTCCAGTCTGTGATCGAGGCTGCCACTGCCAGGCTGGGTGTAACAAGGGCTGTGTTCCCTCTGCTGTGTGCTCAGATGTCTGTGAGTGTAAGCCTGGCTACAGCCGGGAGGATGGTGTCTGTATCCAGTACCCAACTGACTGTCCAGGTGTGTGGCATTGTATCTTATAGTTTATTAATATTGACACAAGCTTAGGCCATATTTTTTTCAATTATACGAATAACATCCTCTGAGAACCTCAAAACTGATGCAAGTGTGTGAATGAAAAAACAAAGTCTGGCAAAAAGAAACTTTTTTCATTATGAAAGCTAGGTGGTCAGGAAGGTTGTGCAAGCACAATATTGGTATACAGAAAAATACATTCTTCGTTTTTATCCTTTTACATCTTCTTTTTGCATCTTCTATATCAGTATCTATTTCTAACTTTTTTCATCTTTTATTCATTTACTGCACAGTAAGATATTAGCTCATTTTGGATGATCAATAACTTTTTTGCCTGTCCTTTTTATTACTGCAGAACCCATGGCAACAACCAAGAAGCCAACTGCTGAGACAGAATCACCCTCGGCAACCACCAAACAACCCATGGAGACAGCAGAACCCATGGCAACAACCAAGAAGCCAACTGCTGAGACAGAAGCACCCTCGGCAACTACCAAACAACCCATGGAAACTGCAGAACCCATGGCAACAACCAAGAAGCCAACTGCTGAGACAGAATCACCCTCGGCAACCACCAAACAACCCATGGAGACAGCAGAACCCATGGCAACAACCAAGAAGCCAACTGCTGAGACAGAATCACCCTCGGCAACCACCAAACAACCCATGGAGACAGCAGAACCCATGGCAACAACCAAGAAGCCAACTGCTGAGACAGAAGCACCCAAGGCAACTACCAAACAACCCATGGAGACAGCAGAACCCATGGCATCAACCAAGAGGCCAACTGCTGAGACAGAAGCACCCACGGCAACCACCAAACAACCCATGGAGACAGCAGAGCCCATGGCAACAACCAAGAGGCCAATGGCTGAGACAGAACCAGCATTCACAGGTTGGTTATTTTAATCAAAATTCTTTTCCCATATGTAGCTCTTGGTGAAAAGCTGCTGCAACATAGAGTCCCCATTAGTCTTAAAACCATTCTTTTATGTGAGAATTTTTTTCATTTGCATGTAATTGTCATAGAATCCTCCCAAATCAGTTAGTATTACAGCGAATCTATATTACACATGGTTTGAAAATATCACAGGAGAAGCTAAATTTTTCTCATGCTTTTAAATGAAATTATTGTTTTAAGAGGATATCATCCATAGATCTGAACCATTTAGTTTATATGACCAAATATCAATTTTCTAATCATACCAGGTGCTCCAGAAGCCACTTCAAAGGCAACTTTGGGCCATGTGACCACCAAGAGACCAGAAGAGGCCGGTACCACTGAACCAACGGCTCCTGAAGCAACCACTGCCCTCCCAGAGGAGGAGACAACCCTTCCCTACCACCATCGCACCACAGGCAAGCCTCTCGGCCTCACCACAGCCACACCAGAGGCTGAAACCGAACCAGAAGCCACGACCGCAGGCCTGTTTGAGACTATCGCATCCACTCTGATGTCGTTCACTACTGCATCACCTGAGGAGGAACCAACCACAGCAGAATGGCGTAAGGTTACGACAGGGCTCCCAAGCGAGGTGACGACAGAGACAGAGAACGTGCACACAACTGGTGAGCCAAGCTCTGAAACCACCGCCAAGCCGTACGGAACAACTGCTGCAAGCGGAGAGTTCACTACAAAGATGGCTATGGAGAAGACAACAGGTACAGTCTTGCAATTCTTAGCTAAAGCAACTGCTGCATTACAGTTGTGATAATCATATGACTTTGTCTTGATGAATTAGGATTTACTGTAACTTGGGAACTATTTGTGGTGTTGTTATTTTCTTGATTTGTGATTTATGGTCTTACTGTGAACTCATTGCACTACATATTTTCTATCTTGCACAACATGACATTATTTATTTCAACTTATAACATTTCAAACACCTCCTTTTCCCTTATAATATGAAGTCAACTTGCTACAGTTGCTGTATGTTGCGCATTTTATTATCTATGTCCATGTAGTTGGTCATACGTTGGCTGAGTGATTGATAGACTGACTGATTGACAAACTTTATCTTGCTACCTTAGGTTCCGCACAGACCACCACCCTAGAAGAAACAACTGGAGAACCGAGCTCTGACACTACATCAGAGCCATTTGAAACTACTTTTGGACCTGAGATGCCCTCAGAACTGACCACCAAGGCAGAGGCAGAAACAACAGCAGAGGCTGCCACAACAAGAGTCCCCATAGGTACATGTTTTGTCCAATTTTTGGCAACACCTCAGGGCTGGAGCCTGATTTTTTTTTATGTTCATTGTACAAAATATTCAGTCACCTACAAAACGAACAGAGTAAAGAGTACTTTTGAACGGTTACTGATGTACTAATAAAACAACATGTATCCTATATTCAATTTAGTAATTATAATAAAAGCTTTTGGACTACTATAATTATGATACAATGCTGTTGCTATATTCTAGTGTGTGCCACATCCTGCCACTGTGAGAAGTCCTGTGACTCTGACTGTGAAGCAGAGCTGTGTGGGTCTCAGTGTTACTGTCAGGCTGGCTATGTCAGGGTGGGAGGCATCTGTGTCCAGCTGCCACAAGACTGTGAAGGTGGGTTCTGTTTGAAATTTTTCAGTTAAAATAAGATCACCCAAGTATCAGATAATAAACCATTATCATGGCCTATTTAAAACCCTGGATCATGTTTTCTAGCAATATTGAGACCAAGCTACTGCTTAAAGTATATGTCATGTACATTTTGTAAAATCAAATCATTACATTACTCAAGACCCATTTATTCTAATTAGTTAACAAGTTACATGTGAGACCAGGAAAACTCTAGACATACGTCTGTAGTTTTGTTCACTTTTTGGTAACACCTCTGTTGTGGAGTCATATCTCATCACCACTTTTACATGTTAATGATTGTATAATTAACATATCTTTCTTCAATTTGTCCCACCAGTTACTCCCGAGACCACAGCCCGCCCAGTGACCACCCTGAGCCCCGAGACCTTCACCACCCCTGGGGTGTGCGCTGCGTCCTGCCACTGTGTGCAGACCTGTGGGGAGGGGTGCCAGGCTGAGAGGTGTGAGACTGGCTGTAACTGTGCCGCCGGCTTCATCAGGGAGTTTGGCATGTGCGTCCAGAAACCAGCCGACGACTGCATTGGTAAGCATTGATATTCTGTATCATAACAGGCACAGTCAAACCTGGATATCAGCAACCACTCAAGGGTATGATGAAAAATGGTTGCTGAGGACAAGTGGTTGTTGAGGACATGGTGGGGCTAACTTTATAAAAATGGATGAGACTATTTAAATGTAGCTTATTATAGCAAGCCCATGTAGACAGGCCTGATAGACAGCCCAGCCATTTCAATCTGTAAACCCAGCTTGTGCCAGGTAGGGGTTGCCTGATGACCAAGTTTGACGGAACTACACAGGTAGTGGCTGTATTTATTTAGCTAAAGGTATGCTAGCTAAAAGTTAAGATTCGTCCTACACCCTTTCTCTAGTCCTTGAGCCACACTACAGCAGGTGGCTAGTTCACTGGTAGGGTAGATGTACCAGACTATATTGCATCAAAGTTATCTGTCATAGTTAAATTCCTAACTATATGTACCTAATGAAGGAGCTTAGAACTAGCATAATGTAATTCCAGGATACAGGATGCAGACCAACGAGCTCCGTTCAATCATGCTGGACAGGAGCATGTGGAGACGCTGGTGTCACCTTTTTGAGGATCAACTGAACTACTAGTAAACTGATCAGCCCTACCATAAAATTAGTGGCGTTAGTCATCAAGTGCATTAGGATAGTTTGAAAATTTAAAAGCTTGAATGATATAAAGAGAAATCTTTGGTAAACTGTTTCTTTTTTCTTTACAGCATCTACCACATTGGCTCCAAAGAAGATTACCACCTCTCCTGAGGTGAGTACAGAGAAGCCATCCCTGTACACCACACAGGAGCCTTCAGTCTACACCACACAGGAGCCTTCCATCTACACCACAGGGTCTGTACCACAGCAGACTACAGGAGCTGCCACTACTGCTGAGACGTACACAACACTATCAGGTATGTTAAGCCTGCCAGCTCTTTTATACTTTTTTTTCAAGGCTATTGCCTTCAACTTGCTGAAGATTCTGTAACCTACGTACTATGCATTCAGAAATCTCTGAAAATTACCGACGGGAAACCGTTAGTGGCTCTATCCTGTGCTGATTTATTGTGGGGCACAATGAATTTGCAGCATGTTTGTGTGTTCAGGTAAACGCTCAAAGTATAAAATAATGGTACAAAAAATTAAATGTGCTAGTATGGTGAAGTAAATATTGTACCGATTGTCTTATCCAGAATATTTCAAATTCTAATGCTCTAAAATTGCATTGGGTGCCTGTAAATTTTTGTAATGGGGTCATAGGGGCATTTCCTTTATATGGCTGATCTTTGGTTTAAGGGTTGAAGAAGAAATGGGAAGCTGATTGCTGTTACCAAAACAAGCTTTTTTCCAAAGTCTAAAATATTATTCCGGCTTATTTTTACAGACCAAAAAAAGTGAAACATGGTTTTGTACCTAACATCATGTTCTGTTTTTCCCTTCTAGTGTGTGCTGCAGACTGCACCTGTACCAGGACCTGTGATGGCAGTCTGGACTGTCCCAGCTCCTACAGCGCTGACCTCTGTGCTGCCTGCCTCTGTGCTGAAGGTCGCAGGAACAGCACCTACTGTGTCGTACAGGACAGCTGTGACTGTGTTTACGGAGGCATGGACTACAACGTGCCTCGGGTAAGGATTTCGATGATAATTCATTTATGATGACTGTTCAATGAAAAGTTGACATCATCTACCATATAACACCTGTCTGTAATATAGACATAGAATAAAACACAGTGTATTCCAGGTCGCCAAAGGTACTGTATCAGCCCCACCTTGGGTAGACTTGCTAGGAGGGTGATTTGACCTGCTGGGGGATTGGGACTTGTGTGCCATATCCACATGAGAAGTTGGCAAAATTTGGTGTCCTGAAACAAAAATTGTAACAACAGCATATCCAACATCTGAATCCTTATTCGAGTTATTGACAATGGCACACTCAAAGTGCATTCCAATTATGCTATAAAAGCCTGTGTGGTAACCCAACTTATCACCCGGTCCAGAGCACCTGTATCGAATATGATAGTTATTGAGGATTTTAGTGTGGCAAAAGTATTTGGTTTTGGAGCCATCTAAATTGATACAAATGATAATTGACCCAAAAAGGTATCTGTTGTAAATGCTATACATGGTCTTCTAGATTTTGGTAACCTTGTCAGGTTTCTTGATGGCTTCTTCCATATGTTTCACAGCCTAACAATGTGTGGACGGAGGGTAGCTGCACCATGTGCCGCTGTCTGAACGGAACAAAGGACTGTCATGTCAGCTGTAATATTGACAGCTGTCAGGAGGTACGACCAACTGTCAATCACTCACACACTCACTCCTCGGTTTAACACAATCACTGAAGACATATTCTACACATTTCTACACTCAATTGTATTTTAATATCTTTCTTATTTTGTTACCATCAAAGTCAAAGTCTGTAACTATAACGCTACATACACCTTACAAATCAGCACCATGAACAGACACCACCACCAACAAATATATGTATCTTAAAAAGGAAAGAATACATTCAAAATGATGATTGGTTTGCACATGAAAAAATGGTACATTCGAATTTTTTAATACATGATTGTATATCCTCTGAACTCTCTGAATATCTTTATTGCAGTAGCAATTATGCAATTATCGTTCGATGAAGTTATCACTTTAATATTCGATTCTGTACAAGTCAGTATGATACATGTGGTTGTATAAAAGACTTTGAAGGATTTTAGATACCCAATTATAGCAAAGAGGTTTAACAGATTTGATCAAAGTATTATATCTTTGGCCATGTGCTTACTAGAAATGATGCACAATCAGAGCCCTTCACTTCTCTCTTTGTTCTCTGGCTAAAGTTGTTTGTTTGTTTTTTAAGGGCTACATGCTTGTTGACAATGATGAGGATGAGTGCTGTCGCTGTGTACCACAGAGTAAGTAGAGTAAACAACTTGTCAAGTAAACATACATGGCAAGAAGTATGTCAAATATATATAAAATTTGAATGTATTAGAAAATGAATGGCTCTATATCATCATGCACGTCTTGGATAGGATACAATTTTTCATATTTTTTATCATCGATATGTTTGTCTTGAATTGTACTTAGAATATGTATTTGAATTTGGAGACTCTACAGTAACTAGAAATTTAAATCATGGTTTTGTTTTGCAGAATGTGAATACAAGGGCAAGTACTATGATGTAAGTATGTCTCTCTTAGTATCATCTTATTCTATACCTGGGTATCTCTCTTTTGTCAAAGAAAGGGATTTGCATGGTTCTAATTCACAGAATGGGAAAAAATGATCTGATTCAAGCTTTAAAGATTGAAGATGTTTTGGATTATTTAATGATGTGAGTGACGTCATTTTTTTCCTCATCTCATTGGTGATTTCAATACTATTTCTATACCAAGCCTTTCTTTCACACAGCATGCTTAAAGATTGCATTTTTCATCAAGCATCCATAAAGACTGTGTTTTTAAAAGGGTGTAATGATACGCAAACTAAATACATGTATATTGCAATTATAAAGTAAGCTCAAAGGTTGAATTTTGTTCATTGGCATACTATATTTGTTGGACACTTGGTGAAATACACCAGGTTAAAAATAACAATCGTTATCTTTAAATTTACAGTATGATGAAACATGGCTGCCTGACACCTGTATGAGCTGTACCTGTACCCAGGACGGTGGGGTCGTGTGTGACAACATGATGCAGCAATGTGACATGGAGTGTGATGTGAGTACCTAGTCTGCATTTCTACAATGTGTTCTGGGAAAACCAGGAATGGGGGGATTTATGGATAGAAATTAAACTTGAACAACAATAAAGAAGCTCATAGAAACAGAAACTAATTTAGAAGGAAATGAATTTCTCTCAGCAACAAGCAGTTCTCGAGAATAAACTTTGCTTGCTGCACCTCGTAATGAAGAGGAAAAATGGTCATGATGATGAACTTGAGCTAAGATGTAACCACATGTAGCTCACTTCATGGAAACTTGCAAATAGACCAATTTGATAAGTGTTATGGACAGTAAAGAAAAAGTGTTGAGTTATGGATTTTTTTTCTCAACTTTTTCAGGAAAGCTATGGAACCCTGAAGTACACTGAAGGCCAATGCTGCCCTGTCTGTGGTGAGTAAAGATAAAGTCCTTCCCGCATCAGATAGTGAATACTATCTGATGCAGTCCTCATCTGTGTTTCAATAGCCACACATCTTTGTGCAATGACACTACAGCAGGGGGCTAGTCTACCAGTGTGTGTTTGACTACAATGTTGAGTGCTAAGCAGAAAAAGGCAGTTACCAATTTTAAAGTCTTGGTATGTCTCAGTTGGAGATCAAAGTAACGACCTATCAAACGACCTGCGAGGCAAACATTCTAGTAGTACCCACTTTGCCATTGCACAGGTACTCACTGGTACTGGCAAGGAGGTTATGATAACCTCCTAGGTATTGGCAATTACATTGTATATTACATGACGTTATGGGGGAAAATTCTATTTCAAAATGCCCAGAGAAACAACTGTCCAACCTCCTTTCTTGGTAGCCATTGTCTAAATTTGGATTAATTGTGATGCCATCCATGGCAGGGTGAAACATTTTTATGTTTTAATGTGTTAGCTCACAAGTGTAATTGTTTTCACAGAGCCACATCCGCCACAAGGTAGCTGCAAGCCCACTTACTCCAACACCACCCTGCAGCTGGGCGAGTGTGTCTCCACCTCTCCTATCCGTACGTATCTGTATTGGTCAACTGTCTATCATAGTAACCATCTTAGATATGTGTATATCTTATGTCATGCACCTGTATTTCATTAAGAAACACTTTAGCATATCACAAGTTTTATGTCGATGAAGATTAGACATCCAGGTAATATGATATGCCAAATAGCAGTTACTCACATAGTTACTAACTGAATTTTGGAAGCAGTCAGACTAGACGTTTCAGGTAGCATACACTGTCTTTCGTCAGTGGCAGTGAGGAGATGTGCATGTTTTATGCAGAGGTGAAGACAAATTGTAGATAGACCGATTGGAAACAAAAGGTAGACAAAGTCAAGGCAAGGTTGATGCAAATTTTGTATCACAAGACGTGTGTTGTACAAATATAAGGATCAAATGAAAATACTCCTAGTATACTTTAAAAGAGTAGATGGCTTAAACTTCTATTCTACCATTGAGTTCCAGGGATGGATAAGCTTTAGAACATCTAATTTCTAAGTTGAAAAAATCAAACTCGTGATAACTTGTTTTTTTTTGTGTGAATAGAACTGAAACTTGTCGTCCTGTTTCTTTCCTGCACTAGGTATGTCCACCTGTTCCGGCCGCTGCAGCTCCACCGCTCGCATCCTGCTGGAGCCGCCCTACCTGGACATGGACTGCACCTGCTGCAAGCCTACCCGCGTCCGCCGCGAGCTCGCACAGCTGTCCTGCGCCGACAACACCATCATCGAGCAGCCCTACTACGTCATCGAAGCCTGCGGCTGTGAAGGATGCGACTACGATCCATTCTCCGCGTCCACCTACACCACCGCGAACAGCTTCGTTGGGAAATAATAAATCGCTGCATGAGATTGTTTGATTTTATGGAATTTCGACACCGCGAGTTGCCGGACTGAGATTTGCGATGATATAGAAAGTAGATGATATGAATTGCTAATATATTACAGGGTGTGTTTTCTTTTTCTGGATTTTCAAATTTCTTTAAACTTGATTGATGAACTTAAATGGTGAGGTGGTTTGGCTGAGCTATTCTTTCTGACTTGTGTAGATAAATAAAAATGTGAGAAATAATCAAACATATCTGTCCTGTCTTTCCTTGTGCCTTACTTACTCTGGATTAGATACTTTTATAAATGAATGTATACTGGCTATCTAAAAACTAAATTTATGTAATACTATGTATGTATGTGCATAGGCCAGCAATTGGCCCCTTGCATCAGGTAATACCACCCCTTACAAGGTGACTTACCCTTGTTTAGCTGGGTACAAGGCGGTGATGCGCCACGTCTCCAGTCCGGGTGAATTATGTAAATCACCGTATGGCTGATACAAATCAGAGATTTGCCAGGCCTCCATTCGGGCAATTTGTAGTGAATCACCAACTCCAGACGGAAGGATTTGTACAATTATATAGTACACCAGGGCATGCCCCTACTCATGCCAAGCCAAGTACCAAATTAATAATGTGGCATCATTTGACCAAGTAGCTCAGGCTAGTGGACAGGAGATACATGTAGGTCATGGGTTTGGTTTCTGACAAGACGTTTTGTCTCCACCTAAAGAAAGGCACCTTACTTTTCTCAGTCCACCCAGAGCTAAAATGGCTTTTGTTGAGGCAAGGGATGGGCTCCACCTTCCAATACAGGGCACTAGACACAGTTGATTACAACCCAGTGCCCTATGGCTTGAAAAAAAGACCCTTTTATACAAAGATTCAAAATTTTCCAAAGCAATATTCCATCAAAAACATTGTACATGCAAGGTACCTGGGCACAAGTTTAGGCCATGCTTGATATAAAGGTGTTTGGGAGAAGTAACCAAACCTCGCAAGATGTCATGTGATCATATCAAGTTTAATTGATTGACAAGATAAAATTTGAATATCCAAATCTATACTATCGCCATTGACAATCAATTACATATTGTAGAGACATACATGTATCTCACACAGTGAGATATTGCAGATTCCCACTTTCCTTGTTTTCATATTTGTGCGTATCACTCGGGGTTTCAAATGGACCCTTTATACTCTTAGCAGCAATGGCATTGAAGAATGGGTTCCCAATAATTTGGCTTAGTAAAAGTTAATAAGTATTGAACGTAGTAAGTAATAATACATTGCAATATAGTCACTCCATGGTAAAGCAAACCTACTGAACACAATTATTTTATGATCAATTTCAATCTTTCTTAAATTGTTAAAAATCTTTATGATTAGTACTCTAAAACTCTATACTATAATCCATGAGAATACGAGGGATTGCTGTTGTTGTTTATATCCGGTGTATTGGATGGTTGGTGCCTAGCAGGACGTCAGTAGATTCGATTAAAAATTGGTATTTAAATTAGCAGATCAAATTACTGGTTAATATGGAAATAAATCTTTTGCCAAACACCTGCTTTTTGCCTACCACTGTGTCACCGTGACATCATCGCGATCGCTTGTATGGTCATCTAACTTTGATGAATAACTTTTCCACGCACCTGATCTTTTAAAATTTAAAAAAATGTTCAACATTTCTTAAAGTCAACTACATTTTGGCAAGAAAAGATAAAACAATTTCATTACATCATTACCATTCAAACATGGAGACATTTTGCTGTAAAACCAGTAGTAAGTAAACTGTATAACATGCTATACCCCTGAGATCCTACTTGAGACTTACCATCAATTCTTTCCTTACCACATTCCAGGTTAAAGGCAACCTAAGGAATATTAGCCCGAATCAGGGTTGTTGAACTTCAATATCAAAGTCAATTTCTTGACACTTTGCTATATGATAAGATGAAGCAACTCTATTCCATTCAATACCAACATTCAAGGAGCAAACATTTGATGGCACTTTCTGACTTCTCCTGACCAACCCAATCCAACGAGTAGTCACGTGGTTTACTGTGACTTTTCTGTGTGCTGACAGAATGAACAGAACATTGGTGACGGAAAACAGTTACTGGCTAGATCAAGGCCTAATTTTTGTGGGTTACAAAGTGAATACAAGCGCAGCTTGTTTCTGTGCCATTTTCAACCTCTCAAAGTATGAAATAATGATGTAAATGTGGGAATATAGTGCAGTAGATACTCTCACCTCTCAAATAGAAGTACCCCCTGGAATAAAAGTACCCCCCGGACAAATCTTCAAAATCTAATAAAAGTACCCCCTGGAATAAAAGTACCCCCCGGAAAAATACCAAATTGACATGTAAACCGTGTCCATACTACTTCTGTCCAAGAGAAGATGATCAGGTAGGTTCTTTTTACTTATTTATGCCTGAGTACCAATGGTTTTTGGTGTATTTTGGGCAACTTGTCAGCTCATATCTTTAAGATTTACCTTTACATCTTAAAAATTTGTAGTAAGTAAATAATAAACTAATTTGACATTGTAAAAACACTTATGGCAAATATTATTTTTGGCAAACATGACTATGCATGACTACATGTACATGTTTATAAAATAGATAACCCCCAGTTCAGAAAGAAAGCTGGACAGCTCTAACAGTTTCACAGCCTTCCAGAGCAATCCCCAGTGTAATTCGTGCCCTTTCATTCATGCCATTCATTGTACTACATCTATTATCTAGGGGAACAGTTCACTTGAATGCAGGGAAAGAACACATTTCAAGTTAGAAAAAGATTCCATGTTTAGAAATACAAAAGGGTATTTTGTAATATTGTATTTCAAAATACTTAGTGAAAACTTAGAGACAATAGTAAATTGTAATTTGGCCATGTTTATCTTTAGAAAAGGTTACGGAGTAGTGACCAAAATAAACACAACTTCCCCAAATGTTTCGATCATAGACTCAGCACTGTAGCCACTCCCCCCAAAGTGTTACATGCATGAGAGACCTGAGAACTCTGTTGGAGCAAGGATAATCTTTTAGTTTTTAAACAACTTCTCAAGCAGCATAAACTAGATTTTTTTCTCTATCCACAACTTTACCCTCAGTTGGTAAAAAGAAATACATTTTAGTGTAGAAGTTACCAGGGGAAGATCGACATATAGCTGAGAATGCGACATCTAGCAGAAATGTTGTGATGGTTCCCATGCCAACGGCACACCCCACACACCCCTAGTAGACTTCCCGGCTCCATGATCACAGGCGGCACCCCGCTCACAAAGCTTGAGATATTAGAACTCCGCCTCCTTGGAGGCGTGTTCCATTAGGGGAGGCCTACATGGTCTGGCCTCACCAATGTAAACAACAGATTTACGTGGGGAAAATGATACTTTTTAGATAGATTTAGTAAATTTTGAGCAAAAATACTGCGGAAATATGGGCAGAAAATTCCAACTTTCAATATTTGTGAGTTCCCTGGTTAGTCAAAAAAGCCCCAATTTGAAAAAAAAATAAACGTACCGTCTAAAATAAGGGGAGACGCAGGCCAAGCCTTGGCACATTGAAATGTGTACATAAAGGCACAGAAAGACAGTGCCAATAACTCAACTTTCTGACATTACTGGCATACAAACTTACCCTCATATGAAAGCCCATCATCTCAGCTGTGATAAAATCCCACTGTCATTAGAAATCATACGGCGTAATTTGCAGAAAAATACGCCCAAACCCTACCACCCCCTCAAACTCATAACAACCAAGGAAACAGACCCTTACACAACCAGGAAATAGTCCCAACTTCATATCCCCTGATAACCACAAAAACTCAGCTTTTGGGCCATAATCAGAAGGTAAAAACCCTCCCCAGTCACATTGACCTCAAAACTGCCAGAATTTCTACCCATTTTTCCAAGAAAAAAAATCTTAAAGTTTTAGGCCTGAACTACATTCGACCACCATCAATTTGCATGCCGAATCGCTGGCGGATCCCCATAAGGACGTACCGGGTGGATTCTGAGGCGGAAAAAAATAAACGTACCGGTACGTTTATTTGAGAGGTGAGAGTATCAATTTCATACAGATTACCTCATCCAGAATGTTTCCTCCTTTAACACTATGATATTGCTTAGGTTGCCCTTTAAAGTGTATGGCTAATCCAATGTTGTATCCCTGAAAGTAGAAGTCCCTACACAACATGAGATCATAATACATCTGTTCATAGTTTCATCAGCTTAAATGGACATTATCAATGAAGTTATTTGTTGCAGAGGTGAAATGATGATCATGCCAACACTTTCAACATGTAGTCCTGCTACCTTCCTCATGGCAGCACCACTGCTAGGTGGCACTGCAGTGAGAAGACTGTGGTCCCAATGATACTAACCTTGTATCCCCCCTCCTAAGCACCACCTATCAGTGTGAAGTAGAAAGGCACAGTAACCCACAAGGTAGCAAAAAATTAAGAGTAGTATCCAAATTTTGGAAGATGAATAATTTTGGTTGAGCTTGGTTTTCTTTTGAGACTAAAACCTTTTCCCTGGTTTTGGAAAGACCAGATTCCCTGTCAGCAGAGCCTGTTGGCTGTCCGGTAGTTCTGTAGGTCCTTCCATGTGACCTCGGGGGTCAAAGTGCACATGCTGGGGTCGTTGCTACGGGCCGTCTTCAGGTCACAGATCACGGCAGTCCTGCGCTTCTGGGTAAAGGGTTGATCGGTCCGCTGTGACTTGTACATATACCTGTAATATTAATCAACCAATCACAGGGTTCCAACATGAAAATTTGCTGTGACACGTCGTAATGACTTTAAAGAGTAGCTCACAGGCTATTAAATACTGTAAATGAAGAAATAATCGCGGTGGATTAATGTTTGCGATTTTTGCGGTGACCCCTTCACTGCGAACATTTTTGCTATATATAATGGTATTAGACTGCAGTCTATGGTGCTACCACGAACTTAAAACCACCGCGAAAAGTCCTTTTCCCCGCTACCACGAAATTAAATCCCCGCAAACTTCAATGCATTTACAGCACATCTTTGTGATGGTATACACCCATTCAATTCTTGAATTTTCAAAGGAAAAATATCAGGTAGAAACACTCAGAGACACACTTTCTCCAAGTCAACTGCCGGTTTGCATGAAAAGACTGCAAATATTTATCTCATAAGATTTGTGCATTATATAGTGATTTTTGCATATCACATTAAGATTTGTATGAATCTCATAACATTTGTGTGAATGCTAATAGGCACTCCTGAACAATTAAAACTAACTACACAAAACCAGACAACACCTACCTGTAGAACGTCTTAAAGAGTTCAGTGTCTTTCTCCAGCCTCTGAACAAACTTGTCCCAGTCTGCAGGAGTCATTGACGACATGTTATAGGCCTCCTGAAGAGAGATGTACACAATGAGCGTATCAGATACGGTACAATGAAAACGTTATGTTACGTTATAACATCATACTATCAGCCAACCAGTCCTATAGAGAAAGCTACTTGGCACCATACAGCTCTTGTCACAGGACTCATCTACATTTTGATGAAGAAGAAAGCCTTCGCAAAGCTCATTCATACAGTCGGCGCATACTAGAACAGTTTTCCAATGTGATTCTTATGTACAATGTATGACTGAAGGATATAGAAACAAAACCCAATAGAATCATAGCTACTATTTGTAGATAATCAATTTTTCACCCATAATTAGCCCCCGAGATAACGATATAGGAGCCTATTGTCCATTTAACACCTTCCGATTTAATTTGGGAATTCCATTTTTATTTGGGATTGACCTCCCAGAACTCAGCAACCGTACACCCAGATGGGCTGATATCGTAAGCTGTAAGTATAAATGATGTAAGAAATACGTAGCAGCCAATAACGACTCCCCGGGGACTAATCTAAATTGGCATAACTGTAAGTAATTATATAATTATGCATATTTATGCATAACTTTTGTGGGTCATGCATAATTATGCCTAATTTTCCAATGTTTATGCATAATTATGCATAAGGTTCCAATGATTATGCATAATCATTGGAACCCTTATGCATAAGACTTGGAAGAAGCATAGTTATGCATAACCCTTGGAACCTTATGCATAATTATGCATAACCCTTGGAACCTTATGCATAATTATGCATAACCATTGAAAACTTATGCATAACCCTCAAACTTTATGCATAATTATGTACAGTTATGCCAATTTAGATTAATCCCCAGGGAGTCGTTATTGGCTGCTACGTATTTCTTACATCATTTACTGTAAATGCATTTAAGTTCGCGGGGATTTAATTTCGCGGTAGCGGGGAAAACGACTTTTTGCGGTGGATTTTAGTTCGCGGTTGCACCATAGACTGCAGTCTAATACCACAATAGAAAAATGTTCGCGGTGGTTTTAATTTCGCGGTAAAGTGGTCACCGCGAAAACCGCGAACATTAATCCACCGCGAACATTTCTGCATTTACAGTATACTTACAGCTTACGATATCAGCCCATCTGGGTGTACGGTTGCTGAGTTCTGGGAGGTCACTCCCAAATAAAATTGGAATTTCCAAATTAAACTGGAGGGTGTTATTTACTCCTCCTCCTGGGTGTGACTAAATTACCAGGAATCACAAGAGGAACACATTCAAAAGAATCACAGTCTCTAATTGGAGATAAGGAAACTTATCAGATGTATATCCTCTAAAACAAACATTAAAAGTTCTCTGACTAAGGAAAAAAGGCATGATACACACAGGAGATATCTCCTCTTCTGCATGGTCTGTTTCTCCTGCATTTCTCCTGTGCTTTGACTATTGAACTGAGCTTTGGAAGGGTGGGTGATAACGATTGAGTCATGTGTACCTTAGTGTCATACTCCAGTTTCCATGTTGGTTTGTCTGTCAGGTTGGCTTCTGTCAGGTTCATGATGTAAGTCTGCTGGTTCACTACCAGCATGGAGCTGAGGACAGGAGAAAGATAGCAAAAATATTATAGGAAGAATTACTAAATTCTCAGCTTTACAATCTGTCTTTTCACCATTTTTCACCTTGCCTGCCTTTTCACCATGTCCAAGGGAACCCAAACGTGCTCTATTCCAAAAAATACTCCATGCTATATTCTGTATTGTGTAATACAAACAATGAAAGGCTATGCAAATTTCGTTCTGTTATATGACATCCCACGCTGTTTTGTCTTACCTTTCTGGATAATTTCCATCTATTTCATACACTCTGTACCCAGGGTTCATATACTGGTACGTTGTGACGCTGGGCCCGATGTACGCAATGTTGGTGGGCCTCGTACGATTCTTCATGTCATAAAACAGCTCAAAATGGTCACGGTGGGTGTGTCCGAAGAACTGGGCAGCCACTGTGCTTTCATATCTGGAAAGATAATTAAACAAAGTGCTATTACATAAAGCTGTTAAATATGCAAACGATTGTGCATATTGTAATAAAGTATTAGGCCATAGCAAGTATATATCATGGACATCCTCTGCAGACTACAAATTTAACAAGAAAGGATGAAAATAACATAAGATATGTAAAAAAAAGCAAGATGCCTAAATTTTCAAAACAAACACCATAAATGTTGTACTAACAATTATGTAGTGACAGAATATGGTATTACTTTGAGCAAAGAAGTTTTATTACATAATTTACAGTATTCAAGATGCACACAAAGTGATACACGAAGTTGGAAACCACACTGTACACTCAAGCCTAACCACACGGGTGTCACTAATCTTACAAGGACTTCTGAACTAATTTCTCTTCTAGCACTACTACCATGGCAGTTGGCACCAATGATACACTGCAGCAGCAGCAAAATGTTGAGCATTAGGGCCGCATTACGAACCATTTTTGTCACAGGATCTACATGTATATTATGTAGTTCTAAACACTCTGAGGACAAACCTGTCTATGATTCTGTAATAGTTCCAGCTCCAGGCACTAAGACAGTCTATCCCAGGTGGAATGTGTCCAATGATGTGTACCTGTACAATTGTGATGTGGAAAAACAGGACTTCAGAAAATTCTGACAGGAAAAACATACATATTTGCGATGTTTTAATCGTTAATTCTCAGAGGAAACCGTCTCAAATGATTGTAGATGTGCCTGCCAGTCATTCATAAAAACAAGTTTCTGTGGCCACTTGTGGAGTTTAAGTTTTAGGAATAGCTAAAACTGTCAAAGTGAGTGAGATACTTGCTACATTGGTATCTTTGCCTTAATACTGTTACCAGGTACTGCCTGTTCGATGGCTGAAGTTCCATGGGGTTCATGTGGCTCTTTAACATTATATTAATTATTCTTGTAAATTGTTTGTGCACCCTGCTATAAATTTTGAGGCGTCAAACATTCTCACTTTGGGATCCTTAACCATGTAAATCCCCTTAGGTAAAAAACTGTGTGCTGAAACCTTAACCTGAGTTGAACTCTGACCTTTTCCCCTTTGTCCTCAGCCTGCTACAGCTGTTGTATGAGAAGGTATATGAAAGAACTGCAACTTCTTAAGTCAACTTTCTGAGTTGAACTCTGACCTTTTCACCTTTGTCCTCAGCCTGCTGCAGCTGTTGTGTGAGCAGCTACAAGTATACAGATACAGAATAACTGTTACATGAACTCTGACCTTTTCCCCTTTGTCCTCAGCCTGCTGCAGCTGTTGAGTGAGCCACTGCAGCTGGCCTGCAGGGTCTGTGGTGTTCAGCAGCAGCCACCAGTTCAGGTTGTAACAGTAGTTAGTGTTGATGGAGATCAGACGGAGACCGGGTCGCACAAGGACGGAGTAAAATGCACCTCTGTGTTGGGTAAGGAAAGCTTCATTAGACCATTAACAAAATACCTATGATTACAAAGCTCAGCCATACAGTAGACACATACTGGGACACTTTTCTATTGTGATTCCAATGTATGACTGAAGGATACACAGTCACGTGAAACCCAATGGTAAACGTAGCTAATATCAATGACCAGTTGCTCCACCCACAGAAACACAAGGACCTGCCAGCCTGCTGTCTGCTATGCTCTCCATCTAGGAGTGATTGATTACCATGAAACTCATGAGAAACACATTGGAAACACAGTCTCTAATTGGTGATAAGGAAACCTTTCGGATATATATCCTCCAAAGCAAACATTAGGAACCCTTTATCTAGTGAAAAATGCAAAGATATACACAGGAGATATCTCCTCTTCTGTTGTGTGTGTTTCTCCAGTGTTTCCCGAGTTTCGACTATTGAACTGAGCTTTGGAAAGACACTGTAGCCCAATTGCTATAGTCTTACAGATGTGCTCATAGTTCCAGTTAGTTGCGAACTAGGAGGCCGTGGTTCAAATCCTGTGTTGCTAAAGATTGTTTAGTAATTCTGTAAAAAAACAAGTGGAGACATACCTTTCAATGTTACTCTTGGTACTGACAGGTGTCCAATGTGTCCATGTTTCAGCCAGGGCATCGTACAGCCAAGAGATGGAGTCTTTTCCAGAAACAAAGGGAGGGGGGAAACTGGGAGGGAAAAATGCAAAATTTTAATGTATGTAATGATTTGATAACCCATAATTTTTCAGACTTTGCAAACATGCATCATAACCAACTAGAGCTATATAACACCCGAAAATCGTGACCATACTTTGTTCAGAACATGAGATAGCAAAACCGGAAGTTGCGCTGCAGTACCAAGGGAAGCCGCTAGGGGGCCCAAAAACTAATCATTTCCAGCTTTTGTCACAACCCACCAACACACAAAGTATGAAATCAATACTTCCAGCCATTCTTGAGTTATCTTATCACACACACACATAGAGACAGACAGACAAATGCTATTGAAAATATAACCTCCATGATATTTCATGGAGGTAATTAGGCTTTCTGTATGCAGTCACATAATATGCATATAACGTTACATGTACATACATGTACACATGCACATACACACACACACACACACACACATACACACACACATACACACACACACACACACAAACTCACTCACACAGTCACTCACTATCCATTTTTTTATTATACTGCTGCTGGGATCCCTGACACAGGGGTAGGCAGCAGTCAGCTAGTCTTCACACTGCGCTTCCATGCGACTCTCTCTAGTGGGTCGACACACACACACACAAATACACACATACTTATGTACACAAATACACACACTCAAGCATACACATAAATATATACACACTTACATGCACATTTTAAAGATAACTAGATTTTGAGATAAAACGTAGAACTTGCTAACCTGTTAACGGGTGCGCTCTCGTGGTTCCCGAGGGAGGGGTAGATTGGGATTTTTAGATATTTCAGAATCATGTCAGACACTATGTTTAGGGCATTCAGCTGGTCTGCACGTGACTGGTTCCAAATGTTGTGTGGTGGGATGTCGCCTGTCCAGATGGCATAGTCAAACTCAGACTGTGTGGGAACATAATGACGTTTGATTTGACGCTCTTGCCTAAGGGTTACTTCCAAAATGTATACTGCCCATGTAACAGCCCCCCAAAGACTATGGACCTAAGTAATTTGCCGTCAATGTTGGAAGGAAATCAAATTGTACATGTAACAACAGCATTATAGACAGACCATCCTCCTGGCACCACATACAGTTAAACCAACTTTCCCATGCCAGGGCTCGAAATACTTTTTTCTGCACACCTGCACTGGTGCAGGTAACAGTGAAAATTACCTGCACCAGACAAATTGTACCTGTACCCGTCTGAATTTAGGAAGCATGGATCATAATTCATACTAAAATAGTTCAGGAACCATTGCTAGTTTTTCTACTTAATAGGTGGTAACAACAGTCAATGCAACTAATAACAATCAACATTTAAGGGCTGGGTATCGGTACAGGTGGACCGGATGTTGGACCGATTAGAAAATTAACAGATAATTTTATCAGGCATTCACACGTTTTGGTGCTTGCAGGTGGAAGAAAATAACAAGAGTGAAGTAGAATAGAGTCTATAGTAATTTCTACCAAGTTTTACAGCCAATCGTACAGGTGCAGTTAGCGTTGTAGGATTTTAAAACGCCAGTGTTAAGTCTAATACTCCACCAAACAGATCTCTATGTAGTGAAATGGACCATTGGTATGTGAGTCATACTGAATCAGGTCCAGGTTCAGGTCCGGACCTGATCCTCTGGACCTGAACCTAGACCTAGACCTGAATTTTCTGTACCGGTACCCACCCCTAATCCACATACACCTACATCATGGAACATTTATGTATAAAACCCAGTACATGGACCAGTGCAGGTTAGGTGCACCATAAATACCTGCACAGCTCCAATTTTACCTGCTCTAACCTGCATATGCAGGTGGTATTTCGAGCCCTGCATGATAAATACTGATTTACACAGACTGATGTCTCGGTGTACATTGTCTCCAGTCCTACCTGTTTCTGTGCCAGGTGTTGTAGCAGGTTTTCCATTGTCCACAATGGAGTGTCACAGTACCTGTAGTCTCCCCACTTACCCGCAGGTTTGGGGCCTTCTTCTGAATAACAAAAAATAAATAGTAGTAAAAAAAAAACATTTGAAAGTTTGAAACTATAAAAAAATGATAGGGGGTCAAAATTACACGCCTTACTCTCTCTTCCAAGACCTGCCTACCAGTCATGAGCTGGCTCTTCCAGAACACAAGTTAGATAACAAAACTGGAAGTTATGCTGCAGTACCATGACAGGCCGCTAGGGGGCCAAGCATTTCAAGGTCTTACCACATATCAAATATCATAACAATCCAGGTGTTCTCTAGTGAACTTGTGGACAGACATCCCTGCCATCAATACAACAATCACTACAATAACTCCAAGTATCTCTCTCTCCAAGTAACCAAAGACAAAATGGCTTGTTTTATAGCAATAAAACAAGAAAAGTGATCAAATACTCAGAATAAAGATATAAGAGTTACTGTAGTTATCAATTATCATCTGAATCATTGATTAATATGCATTTTCCCAAAAAATGAATACAGTGTATGTCTATATGTTTCTCAAATGTAGATATGTGAAAAGAAATTATGGAGAACTTACTGCCTGCTGGGCTGTTGGCCCTACAACATAAATACTCCTCGCAGTGGGCATTTGCACCAGGTTTGTACAGCAGGTCCACATGGACATCAGACAGGAACAGGACTCGACTCACTGGAGCACCTGGCTACAGGGACAGGAAAAACATGGACATCAGACAGGAACAGGACTCACTGGAGCACCTGGCTACAGGGACAGGAAAAACATGGACATCAGACAGGAACAGGACTCACTGGAGCACCTGGCTACAGGGACAGGAAAAACATGGACATCAGACAGGAACAGGACTCGACTCACTGGAGCACCTGGCTACAGGGACAGGAAAAACATGGACATCAGACAGGAACAGGACTCACTGGAGCACCTGTCTACAGGGACAGGAAAAACATGGACATCAGACAGGAACAGGACTCACTGGAGCACCTGTCTACAGGGACAGGAAAAACATGGACATCAGACAGGAACAGGACTCGACTCACTGGAGCACCTGGCTACAGGGACAGGAAAAACATGGACATCAGACAGGAACAGGACTCACTGGAGCACCTGGCTACAGGGACAGGAAAAACATGGACATCAGACAGGAACAGGACTCACTGGAGCACCTGGCTACAGGGACAGGAAAAACATGGACATCAGACAGGACCAGGACTCACTGGAGCACCTGGCTACAGGGACAGGAAAAACATGGACATCAGACAGGAACAGGACTCACTGGAGAACCTGGCTACAGGGACAGGAAAAACATGGACATCAGACAGGAACAGGACTCACTGGAGCACCTGGTTACAGGGACAGGAAAAACATGGACATCAGACAGGAACAGGACTCGACTCACTGGAGCACCTGGCTACAGGGACAGGAAAAACATGGACATCAGACAGGAACAGGACTCACTGGAGCACCTGGCTACAGGGACAGGAAAAACATGGACATCAGACAGGAACAGGACTCACTGGAGCACCTGGCTACAGGGACAGGAAAAACATGGACATCAGACAGGAACAGGACTCGACTCACTGGAGCACCTGGCTACAGGGACAGGAAAAACATGGACATCAGACAGGAACAGGACTCGACTCACTGGAGCACCTGGCTACAGGGACAGGAAAAACATGGACATCAGACAGGAACAGGACTCACTGGAGCACCTGGCTACAGGGACAGGAAAAACATGGACATCAGACAGGAACAGGACTCACTGGAGCACCTGGCTACAGGGACAGGAAAAACATGGACATCAGACAGGAACAGGACTCACTGGAGCACCTGGCTACAGGGACAGGAAAAACATGGACATCAGACAGGAACAGGACTCACTGGAGCACCTGGCTACAGGGACAGGAAAAACATGGACATCAGACAGGAACAGGACTCACTGGAGCACCTGGCTACAGGGACAGGAAAAACATGGACATCAGACAGGAACAGGACTCACTGGAGCACCTGGCTACAGGGACAGGAAAAACATGGACATCAGACAGGAACAGGACTCACTGGAGCACCTGGCTACAGGGACAGGAAAAAAATGGACATCAGACAGGAACAGGACTCACTGGAGCACCTGGCTACCATAGTTACTGTTATTATAGTTACTGTTGCCATAGTTACCTTAGGAGGCTTGGGTGGAGTGACAGGAGGTTTGGGAGTGTTGGGTAGGGTGACCTTCCAGAACTTTGTCGGGTCGTACGGACCGCTACAGTCGCTCAAGACCAGCCCGCACACTTCAGCCGAGCTCAGCGGAGTCTGCCCAATTATTGTCACTATCTCATGCTGCAAAAAAAGTTATAAAAACTGTCCTAATCCAGCTTAAAGATCATTTGTGAAAAATTTCATATTTCTAGTGTGTCTAGAAATGATTCCTGTAGCATATTTGCATATATCAAATCAAGCTGAAAAACTGAGATAAAAGAAGTCACAATAGACTTCAGCCATGGGCCATAATGAGGGGGGGATACAGGCTTAGTCATGGTAGGGACTGCATTCTGTTCACTGCAGCGCCACCTAGCAGTTGGAACTAGAATTACTGTCCTGAGGAAAGTGACAGAAGGACTGTCGAAATGTTGCCATGCATCCCTTCTTGTACTCTGGGAACTGGCTACTAGTATATGTAACTCAAGGAAGAAGACCCAGAGTTTAGACAATCTATTGAGTGATACAAAGCTGCAAGACACTAGAGAGCTACAATGATGGAGGAGCAAGCGCTGCGGAGGAAGCTCTCTGGACTGGTTCAAGCTGGAGGTCAAACTAAGTATTACTAAGTATACGTACCTTAAATTCCTTTGTGAAGCCTGTGCACATGGTCTTGTCTTGTAGCTTAGACAAGATACACAGCTGGGTTAGGGCTGCAGCAACCTCATCCTACGGAAAAATGAATACAACGTTACAAACTGAGGTGGTAAAAAGTATTTATGTCTAGTCTAGCTAAATTTTTGTATGTTTATTTTGTTGTTTTAGAGCAACATACAGACATTTCTGTCCAACATTTGTACATCTAGCACACCTTTACCAAAGACAAACACATGTACTTTCAATCTACTTATTATGTCATGTCCAGACTACATATCTCCGTATTTAGGCCAATACATAATGTAATGCTCTAAATAAGAGAGAATCTACGTATTGTACAGTAACAGACCGACTTGTTTAACTTGTCATTACACTGTGTCAATACACCATTTATGTTCACATTCCTGTACTATACATGTATGTAGTTATAGACCTTAGAAGAGTGTCATTGTATTAATTATTACTGTTGCCTTACAATTGTACCATGTACAAATGTCGTGCAATAAAGTTCATTCATTCATTCTTCATTTCAGGGCCACATCGCTAGCTTTTTTCCAATCCCACTTACTGTTGGGGAGCCCATGTTTATTGAATTTTGTTGTAAAATTTGTCATTTCTTTTGCTTGAAAATATAATTCCATCAGATTTTTGGACCGACGGGACAAAATTTTTGTCCTTCCCAACAAACAAATGTCCAGGACGAGTCAATGAGACAACCCCTAAACACAACAAAACTATATATAGCAAGTAACTGTAACATTATATATGCAAATGTGTAAGATTACAAAGCAGTACTATCAACTATCTACAAGCAATTGATTCCATAAACATTAAATAATTTGGAAAATGTCACAAAATACCATACATATTTAAGAAAGAAATGCAACTCTAAGTGCCAGATAGAATGTCGATGATGAACCTTACCTGGAATTTATTTTCACCATAAGTTTTCTTCAAAATGGTCACTCCAACTTCACAGAGCTCACACTCCCAGTTGGTCTGGGACCCTGCCTCTGAAAATCTTAATAAAAAATAAATAGAGAAAAAAATTTACAAATGTTTCAAATAGACAAAGGTTCAAACAAAACAAACACATTGATAGCATATACATTTGTATTATGTAGACGTCTTAGGTTCTTGCACCCAAAATACTGCTATTGATTTTTTTTTTGTTTATTTTTGCCGGAAATCAATTTCTCCGTAGGAGAGGAATGAAGATTCAGAAAATGATGATGAAAATAAAAGAAAACGCACAGGAAACTAACCTATACCACTTACTCTCTGCCTCCAGAGCTATCTACAAATGTACCACTCAAAAGTGACAACCACAGCATGTCCAGAACTTGATATCAAAATGGAAAGTTCAGCTGCATTATTGCAACAAGCTGCTAGGGGCCCCAAAATCTAATTATACAAAGGCGTCAAGCCTTCCCAGGTACAAAATTTAAATATAATTCATCCACGCATTCTCGAGTTATTCTGTCTAATGTTATTCACAAACATACATACAAACACTACCAACAATATAACCTCAAGGCAGAGGTAAAAAAATCCCTTCCTAAATTCTTAAGTAACTTGTAAATGTAACTGACCCAATTTTTTAAGGACCTTAACGGATATCAACATTTTTTTTTTTGGTTTACAGCCTTACCTTCCCTTCTGGATGGTCCTTCTGAGAGCGTCCAGTTTCTCCATGTCAGTGCGGACGTCAGAATGCGAGGTTGGCGGGGAGGCCACGAGCAGGAGGAACGTACAGAGCAGGGCAGATCCCGCCGAGAACAGGAGATACGACATGTCTGGGACTGTGGGAAATAGAACTTACATGTACATGTAGGTTAACTATCCCACTACTGACACCATGTTTCATTGTTTGGTTCAGTATCATTATAACTAAAAAAAAATAACTGTAAAGGTTGGCAGGGAGCCCACCAGCAGGAGGAACACATAGAACAGACAAAATCTATTCGTTTCATGGTCTCATCAAGACCTACCCAGATGCTTGATCATATCAATACAATCCATGCATCCAGTCCAGGCCCCAAGAGTTATCCACAGAGTCCCTACATACAGAGTCACTTACTTACATACATACAATGTTACATAACCATTAAGTCACATTTACATGTACACACACACACACACACACACACACACACAGGGGGTTTGACCAAAGAGCTGGGCTGTCTACCTGGGCTGTCTACCTGGCCTGGCTATCACGTCAGGCTACTCAGATTCCCCCCCCCCCCCCATTCATAGCCCTATCATATGGCACTCAGCCAAAATAGCTGATTGACAGGCATAGAAATCCCCAACCCTGCCAGTGACCTGAGGTTGGCCTGTCCACCACTGGCTGGGCCCTTCGGGAATGTGTCTGGGAGGCCTTCCTTGCAGCTGACAGGCCAGGTAGACAGCCCAGCTCTTTCATCAATCCCCACACACAGACACACATACAGACGCTTCCACACACACAGACTAGATCTTTAATATATACACACACACACACACACACACACACACACACACACACACACACACACACAGAGAGAGAGGCTTGAGAAAACGTAACCTTCTTGTTACTTGTATTATAACAAGTGACAATAATGTGCACTTACCTGATTGTGGTGTGAACAGATTTTTAGTACTGATTGTGAAGGTATCAGATCACTGCTTCCGTGTTACACAAGCTCAGTGCAGCCATGCCGGTATCAAGTCTTTCTCACGGCGATCTGTGTGTCACAATCTATTTCAGGTTGCCTTAAGGCCTCCACTATCACGCCATCATGGGAATAAACTACTAGTAGTGTAGTACTGTCTCACAAATTTGCAAGACTTAAGCGACCGGTACCGTAGTTTTGTTGCGTGATGATTTACAGGAGGTCAGCGGTGTAGTGGCCAATTTCGCCGTTTTCCGTGAAGCAACGGTCGTTATATCCTCACTGCTAGTCACCGAGCACTGGAAAGTAATCTCAATCCTGTGAAAGCTCATAAAGCAGCAACAAAAGTGGTATTTTTAGTGCTAAACAGTGGAGAGTTTGGTTTTGTCCTCAACTGACCTGAACTCGCCAACAACAATGCTCAGATACAAAGTTGAAAGGTCACATAACGGTACTTGTATATTACGTCCTGGTTACCCAATATGGGACTCGTGCGGCAAAGTGTATCACCGATTGTCGATCTATGCCGCAATAATCTTCAATATCATCCGTCGGCTGTTGTGTACTCTTCTAAGGATAAAAGATAGGGGTGTGATGCATTGCATTATTTTGTTATCTCCATGAAAAATGGAGATATAGTTTCGGGTGTGTCTGTCTGTGTGTCTGTCTGTCTGTGTGTCTGTCTGTGTGTCCGGATATTTGTAGTGAGCATAAATCAAGAACATCTGGATGGACTACGATGATATTTGGTCTGTGGGTAGGTGTTGGGAAGAAAAAGGTTAAGGTCAATTTTGGGCCACCTGGTATGTGACCTTGGTACTGCAGCAGAAATTCATTTTTTGGATCTTTTGAACAGGATGTGCTATGGTCTTGACTTTTAGATGGCAGATAGCTTGTGACATAAGGGATATGTGCTGTATATTTGGTCCCCCTAGCAGGTTGCTCTGGAACTGCAGGGCCATTTTTGTCAAAATCTTCTAAGGTGGATAACTGAAGAAGGGAACGACAGATTTACATAATATTTGGTATGTAGGTAGCTTAGACGGAGATGCACATCAGAAAGTGCAAATCATGCAAACTGACACTTAATTTGCATATTAAATGAGGAAAATCTGTATTTGCAGTGTTTCGTTTATAGAACACAAATACATGCAATATATGTAGTTTGTGGCAGGTGGAACATTATCAGATACCAAATATGCAAATAATCCTTAATTTGCATGATTAATGCAAACTTGCCATAATCAATCGATGTGGTAAATGATTGGACAATCAACATAGTGACCAGCGTGTACATAGCTAAGCATAGATTATGCAAATGTGGAAGTCATTAACATAATCAGACTATTTCATGGAGACATGAGGTCTCCGAACTCTTGTTTGTGTGGTTTTGGGCCTGTAGTCCACTTTGGGACACGGCAATTACATTTGTATGTAAGCTGAGAAGTTTGCTAACTTTGACGTTGCAGTACTTCTGCCAGCCGAAGGATGTCTCTTTTGAATCGTTCTATTTAAACGTCGCCATATTTTTGGCGCGAGCATGTTGATGTAACGTTAACATGCGTGTTGCATTTTTGCACTTGGCCGTAAGGCGTCTCTTTTGACATGTGAAGACTATACACGTAGAACTTTACCCAGCGTATTTTACGGGTTTAATAATTAAGAACAAGCGTCCTTGAGATAACTTGGCCTCCAAAAGTTTGTGAGGCAACAATCATTTTACTGGAAAACCTGCTGACCCAATCTTGAACTTCTATCGCTACCTTGCGATGTCTTTTTTTAGATTTAGCTTGAAGCGACAAAATGATCAATAATATCGTCTGCAGCATTTTCTCAGGGGACCCGACATGAAGCACCTATTATTGTATGAATCCAAACTCATATTGATTTGCTATATTTAACTCCATGCAACCTTGACTCTAGTCGAGTACTGGGAGTTTCACAAATATACACATTGCACTGTGATAGTAATAAAGGAAAGTTCGGGAAATCACCAAAAAAAATGAGTTTTATTTCAATGTGATTGAAATTCTTTAAGCTTTAAGACCTTGTACATGAGAAACAGAGGTGGTTATGAAAGAATGAAATAAATGTGTACAGTTGTAAAACCACATACATTGTGTATATAGAAAACAATGAAGACAAACAAATTAATATATCAAAAAAATCTGGAAAAATATCAAGTGATAAATCTAAGAATATCATGTAGACGCCTAGCGTACGAAATTGAAGGGTGATACGATACTGTAAATGCATTTAAGTTCGCGGGGATTTAATTTCGCGGTAGCGGGAAAAGGACATTTCGCGGTGGATTTAATTTCGCGGTAACACCATAGACTGCAGTCTAATACCATAATAGAAAATATTCGCGGTGGTTTTAATTTCGCGGTGAAGTGGTCACCGCGAAAACCGCGAATATTAATCCACCGCGAACATTTCTGCATTTACAGTAGTTGTTTTGACTAGGCCGCAGTGACTTGATTATAGGCATTCGAGTGCCGCGATATTCGCACACGTTTAAAAAATGTTGGAGACCGTACTATAAAACGTATACGTACAAGGAAGCTGCAATATTTGCCGTAAATTGGAAAAAAATACCGGTAAACGAAAGGTAATGTCGAGCCATAGCGGAGCGAAGTGTTCTAAATTGAGAGAAGGATATGTGAAGGAACAAAAAAAACAATTTATTGCTTGGTATACCATGTTATGTG
This sequence comes from Branchiostoma floridae x Branchiostoma belcheri, assembly GCA_019207045.1. Classification (NCBI taxonomy): domain Eukaryota; kingdom Metazoa; phylum Chordata; class Leptocardii; order Amphioxiformes; family Branchiostomatidae; genus Branchiostoma; species Branchiostoma floridae x Branchiostoma belcheri. The sequence continues at coordinate 18,066,858 of CM033034.1, forward strand.
TGTTCAGTCATTTGTACAACCTTCCTGCCTCAACATGTAACAATTCAGCTTTCAAATTGAATACAACTGTTTTCAATAACTTTATTGTTGTTCGCACGCTCAAATCCGTTTTGAGTGCCCAGGGGATGTCATCCACGTAATCAAGTCTTAAAACCAAAAGATCCAAGTTTCAACCTGAACTTGTATTTATCAGGGGGCCTCTATCATCAAACCCTTCCCCGGGAGGTCTTTGCGAAATTGAAATCGATTATTTAGTGAAGACTCGGTCCCTCCCAACACTGATTGATTTTGGAACTTATTAGAGTGTTCTCTGAAATGGGTTAGGTGCAAGGCATGTATGAAATTTGAAGGTTTGAGGAAAAGTTGAGTGTTACAGCGTCCTAAGTATATAGTACATATAGTAACATGTTGTTACTGAATCAGGAAGCACATCACAAAACATGAACATATGTCACATATTCAATATTATCAAGATTACCGAGTACATCACATGCCACGTACGTTTACTCAAAATTTTACTCAAATCTTTCCCTTCCACATGTTGATTGTGGTACTCTTCTTTGGCCATGTTGATTTGATTATATGGATGACATTCGCCGTGTTTTTGCCATTTCCAAAATAGTCAACATTAGAACGTTAATTCCAAGGTCAAATAAGATGTAAAAGAAGGAAAAAATCATATCTATTGTTAGATTTTCCTTAAATGTATCGCACTGAAGATGCGGCACTTTGGCGGCCTCGCTGTGACAAAAAGATTTGTCAGAGCGCTCAGCGAATTTCATCGATAAAGACGTATATTTTTACACTTTGTGTGTTTCGTTGTCCTTTAATTCATGCTTGTACGTTTTGTACGATATCTTATAAAGTCAAGGGTAACACGAATTCAATTTAGAACCCAGCGACGCCGCCAAAGCCCAGAGAGATACCCGCTTTAAGAAATGTTTTACAACAGTCCCAAGAAAGCCGCCAGCTCTCCCCAAGTTCTACTGTGCTCAAATGTTTATCAATTTTCAATTTACGTTGCGGCTTAGGTGCATACATCTTTCCTGACGGTAACGAGAAAGTTAATTACGCCCATCTCGTTGTCTCCCGGGGAAGACACGAGCTTTGTTCAGCTAAGAGCCTTCCCTGATGAAGAAGTCAATACAAGATGTCTCTGATCAATCATGGAGTCGGGTCCAAAAGAGACCGTTGGCGTGAAACACTGCCGCTGCCAGAAATGCCGGTATAGCAGGTTGGTATATACCCTTGTTGAAAATATACCCTGTTTAGGCCACAGCAAGTAAATTTAATGGATGACATCCTATATGCAGAGTGCAAAAATAATTAATAAAAAAACAACATGGGTAAAAAAACAGATGGCTAAATTTTCAAAATAGACACCATAAAATTGTCGTAACAAGATTTGAAGTCACAAAACGTGGCATCACTACTAACACGGCATTCATTACTGTATTAGCTTAGTAGTGTAGTAAAATTAATACTAGTGTGGTACACTGGTATCACTTGCCAAGCTGGCAGCTACATTCATGGCTTCCATATTGGTGGCACTTTATCAACTATGCAACAAGTTTAAAATTTTTACTTCTGCAACTATAGTCATGGCTACCTCTCTAATATCACGGAGCGTGTAAAGCGACTAACACAATGAAGCGTTTATATCATGCGTTTTCCGGCAACTTGGGGGTCCCTATTTGCATTTGGATGTATTGTAGCTAAAATGTACGCAACATTGTTTCGCTTTATCTGCAAGTATCTTTAGTATTCCTTTGCTATTATCTTCTTAGAGCAATAGACAATCAATAGCAATGATTTCCGGCCGGGTGGGGGGCGTTGGGGGGATCAGAAAATACACGAGCCATGAAGGACTGATATGCAAAAAAGACACCAACATGGCCACGGACACAACAATGATTTTACGACTTTACTGGCACTTCATTTGTTGCGTAAACATGGGCGACTCTTAAGTTAGTTTTTACATGCAAATAAAGTGCACCAGACAACGCTTTACACAACACAAGATCGTTAACATATGAGCCACCCCTAATGGACTTTCAGTCCACTGGGTAAAAGAGTTGTCCTCTAATCCTTTAATCCCCCAAAGCAAATACGATTTGCTGTGTTGATCCCCTGCTAATCCGCTAATCCTCTGGGTCAGCAGGGGCGGCTGTAGGACAGGATTTGGGCGGGGCTCATCTCATGGAGTAGTCGCCCTATACGTTAGTCTCAATAGCAGGCTTTGCGCTTCATAGAATGGAAATATATGTTTTTTGCTCCGTTTCTTCTTCTCCTTCTACAAACAAATACGGTCAATGAACTGAAACAGACACTTGTCACCATGGTTAATGAATGTAGGTGTAGCAAACACACTGTTGTGTTCGATTACATAGCAACATTTATTGCAGGACAGAGCTAGAGGGACTAGCCACTATAATTCTAGATTAATGACAGTATGTTTGAGTAGGTATAGAGCCCTACTCTGTATACTGTATATACATTCAATCACTTCATCTAAGTATGTGAGACTTTGATTTATTCACTTTTAGTTAGAATTCATTCGTTTGGTATTTTGTTTACTTTAAATAAGCCCCATGTGCATGAATCTGCAACAAAACTTCTCATAACCTTCATTGAGATGGTTTAAAAAACGTCAACCGGAGCCTGTTTCGGAGTCTACTACAAATCCCTTATCCTCGTTATTGATGCCACTACCCTGTCAGGTACCCGGGGGAATAGTGAAGAATCCTCGGTAATTACTTTGACAGATGCCGTCATTACACCTGGTCAAGGGTCACGTACCCTGGAGACTGCCTGGCCCAAGAAGCAGCTGTCCATCATTCTACAATACAATCTGAGACGGCTTCTCAGAGCAGGGTAGCTTGGATGGCAAGATGGCCGTGTGGTAAGGGTTTTTGACTCACCAAAACCTTGTGGTGTCGTGTGTGGCGTTAGTGGTAACGTAAAAGCGTTCGACTCGGAATCTAGAGGTTCCGAGTTCGATCCCCGCCGTGCCCCCGACGTTGTGCCCTTCGGAAAGGCACTTTACACGACCTTCCTTACTTCACCCAGGTGTAAAAATGGGTACCTAACTTCGGTCAGGGAGGTAAAAAGAAAGGCTACCTTTACCTTCTGTCTGTACTGTGCTGTGTATGTGGCACTGATAGTATGAGTTAAAAACTTCAATACAGTGCCACATTGTCTATCCAAAACCAAATAGAGACAAAAACTGGAGGTACTGCGTTCAATTTGAATCCCTGACAAGTCCCGGTGTTGTGCCCTTGGGATATAGGCACTTTATACCAACGTCGTCATTCGACTCCTGGGCAAATTTAGCAACCTAGTTTCAGTTAGGCACGTTTCTCGGATAGAATTTTAGATGGAGGTTCCGTATTTTGAGGAGACCCACTTGCGCATTTATAAGAAACCCAACATACATATCGGGAATCATGTGTGTAACAACTATTGTCCATTGACGCAAATGCAGAAATGTTCGCGGTGGTTTTATGTTCGCGGTTTTCGCGGTGGCCACTTCACCGCGAACTTAAAACCACCGCGAACATTTATCGATGACAGTAAGAGACTACAGTGCATGGCGCTAACGTGAACTCAACTTCTCCGAAATTAAATTCCCGCGAACGTAAATGCATTTACAGTATTTTTAACTAATGGCCACATTTGGACAAGGTAACAATTCCCGTTACAAGACAGATGCATTTCGTACGACTATCATGTACCCTTGCGAAAGGCACTTTGATTACACCAATGTATAGATTGATGTACGACTTTCCAAAGAATGGCCAGTTTGCGATTGAACAAAGAATGTGAAAAGTGTTTCCATAACCTTTTCGGTCACGGTTTTGGAAGGCGGAGTCTATCCCTCTCCTTCCACTGCCTTTTACCTCCCCAACCGAATTCATGTACTGCCCATTTTTTTTTACACGAGGGTAAACTGAGGAAAGTAGTCCCTTTTCCAAGGGCACAAGATCGGTAGCGTGGCAGGATTCAAACCCAGACCCAGCGGGCTCTGGCCCAAATACTCTGCCGGTACCCCATATGTAACCACAAGTGTGTTGTTACATTTATGAAAATTAGACATCCAGGTAAACACTATTCAAATACAATTCAATCCCTACAACCCTACAAGATCTATAAAGAGATAAAATAAAACTGGATAAAAAATGGAGAATTACTTCCGTGTGACATTTGTAACTGAGATAGAGAGGAGCATCGATAGAAATAAATTATGCAAATGACCTAATTTGCATAATTACGTTTTTTCTTCAGTTGTAGAGGTGTATCTGAAGAACGTACTGTTAATTGACTAGTACTGCATCTTGGTGGCAGTATTGGAAGGCGGGGCACATCTCTCTCCTTTTACCGCCTTCTACCTCCCCAACCGAAGTCATGCACCCATTTTACACCTGGGTAAAGTGAGGAAAGTCTTGCTATGCGTTACCTACTTCTCCCGAGGATAGAACCGTTCTAGCCAGGAGTTGAACCATTGACGTAATAGTCTAGGCGATTGGTGCAAAATATAGGTAGAATTGTGCAACATGTGGTAAAAGCATGAATCTTTGTATGGTGAATATTGAGTATGTACTTCATATTTTCAGGCAGAAATGCAAACAGTGACTCTCTTTGGTATTCGTTGCCATGCCATGCAACAGCTGCCATGTAAAAGCAGGTTTCTTTTGGCTCCACTTCTAGAATTGTTTCTATTGTTGTATAGAACACTTGTGCCAAGTTTCATGCTTTTTACCACATTTTGCACAATTTTTGCACCAATCGCCTAGACTATACTCGTAAACCCCTCTGAGGCAGAACAGCCCTTGCCCTTACTCTAGGTCATCAGGCCTCCTGGTCTATCGCCGGCTTGAATTAATGATAGCCCCCGGCACTTCCCACCAGGCCATCGATTTTGTTCATAATCCGTAAATCCCAGCTGATTGCTTTGCCGTGTTGCTGGACTCCCCTTGGGTGCAAGGTTTGCGTCAGAACCGTTATACCCCTGTCACATTATCCACGATCTTCGGGCGTACTGATGGAAGATTGGCCATATTTCACATCGACAAAGGGTTGCGTGTATTTTTCACCTGAAAACCGTTACTGTCACATATAAGCCATACTTTGTACCTTGTACAATTGTTGTGCAATAAAGACGTCGTCCGATCGATTTTCGCCAAATGTGACAGGGGTATTACAGTTTCAAACAAGGGAAACTGATTTGTAGACAAGATGGGATCGCATGTCGTTTGAAGTTGAATATAGAAAAGAAACGAACGACACGAATAAGGAAACAATTTGCAAGAGTTAGTAGGACGCAATCACCCGTGAAATAATTATGGTGCCTTGAAGTACTAGTGTGGTTGTTTGATACCCCATTTAACTATGGACATGCCAAGTGTCAGACTAACCAATCAAAACTACATTGATCTATGAGTGCGAAGACACAGACACGGACAAGAAACATGTTGTTCAAAGCCATGAAAGTCTCATACTAGCAAGGTCTATAGTAGCATTTGCTCATACATTATTTACCTTCAATATTGTTCAACCTTTCCTATCACCTAAATACATCTATCTAAACCTGTGATTGCTCTATTCACCACTACGGAATAGTACTTTCTTATCAATCGTGCAAATTAGATCTTTGGTTGCATAAATTGATATATATCGATATACCTCTCTATCTCAGTTACGTATGTCGCATGTTTGAGGGTCCTATCATGCAATGCATAGTACCAAAAATAAGCCTATGGGGAATTTGATACGAGTTTCTTTTGCGCTCTTTGTAAACACTAAAGATATGATTCGATGACGCAAATGTGCTAAAATGTGGATGCAGATGTCAAAAACACTAATTTTGTAAACACTAAAATCGTACTTTGAGCAAAGAAACAGAGCCTTAGACACAGCCTAAATTTACATTGACTATGAAATAACGACACAGTACACAGTGGTCACCATATCTTGACATAGGGGTATATTTGCTCTTCTATATATGAAATTCAAAGGTACAAATGTCCTTCTTTGCCTATACGGTTGCAACAATAAAATCTTCTCTACACAATTCTTTTATTGCACTGACTTCCCAAACAAAACATAAATTCAGCAGAGGCATTTTTACTTTCCTACCCATCGGTGTGTGCCTAGTCTGTGGATGGTTTCATCCACAGGTACAGAAGATAAAGAAATAGATAAAAGGTAGATCTGTATGAAAACCCTCCCCCTAGCGTTAGGCGCTGAGACTGCACCTGTGAGAGTCCTATCATACAGTACAGTAGTAGTGTACAACATCGCTGACCACCTGACTCAACGTATTTACAGTGTTACATTATTAGGTGTGTCGTCTGAAGTCAGCTTGCCCCATAAGACTAAGACAGGGCTAAACAGAATTGCACGTTCCCAAACGCACCTCCCCTCTCTCTCTCTAGGATACAGTTGCCATAGCAACTGGTTACGTATCTCCATCAGGATTCATATCTATCAACATTATTGTTTTTTCTGAGATAGAACTTTGTTGCCTTGTATATGCTACACACACCAGAACACCTTTTCCATGATTGAGTAACCTTCTTGGAAATCTTAGTATTAACGTGTATTAAAGTGTACATAAAGCCGTCGCTAATTATTAAAGAAAACTTAAGAATTTCCTTAGCAACAACGCAGAAATATGAATGCATTGAGGACTTAAAACAGATCTCATATTGCTGAAAATTGCATTCAGTTTTTACCTATTTCTCTGCATACATGAATAAATTGTTGGCATGCTTGACAGTCTAGATAGCATAAGAATGGATATGGTTTCAGACCTCCAATCAGTGGACAGCTTTCGTTTCCCATGGCTTTTTTATGCATTCACAAACTGCTGGCATCAGTATAACCAATTTTGATTGGATTACAAAGCACAATACCCTTTTTTAGTTTTCATATGTTGGTCTACATTGGAAGACTTTCACATGATAAACATAATTCTAAGTCTAAATCGGGGACAATTCTACTTGATAAATACACTAAAGGAATTTCTGTTTGGGAAGATAGAGGTCTTGCTTCTTAACCTCCTTCTGGAGATTTTGAAACAATCATAGGACCAAAAACAGGAGATACATGTGGTACATGTGATACACAAGCACTATTCAAGCATGTATGGTACAGTCAAATCTGGTCAACGGACTGAGAAAAGTGGTTGCTGAGGCCTAGGGAAAAATGCTGTGCTTCCAGATACCTGGTCAATCCTAGCTAGCAAAACCTCCCGATCCTAATTTATGACAGTTATGAAATAATCTGTTCAATCTGACACTTCAAAATAGGCTTCCTGCATTTCACACTCTTTTAACAGTTTTATACTTAAAACAGTTTAGATAACCTAAGATGTGTAATAAACATTGTAGTTCACTTTATTACTGTACTTGTACTTATACAATGCATAACCTGTAAGATGTTGAAAATATCAGTGCCTAAATGAGCATCTCAGTTGTGTATTGCTAAACTGTATCTCTTTCATCACTTTGGCCAAAATATTAAAAAGAATACTTAAGATTTTAAAAAAGTAATAGAATCCCTACCTATCAACTCTATTTTTTTCAGAACTCTAAGCGGAACCACAACATTTTCTTTGCTAATAGGCCTGAAAAGGAGTGGTTGCCTAGATGCTGACAAAAGACACATGTCCATTTTACATGCTTTAACTGTTGCTCAACCACAATATCAATAGCCAATGGTGTGCCTGCCTGCATGAATCCTCAATCAAAATGGCTGCTGCTCATTGGGCAAGATGCAGCTGTCAATCAATTTTGGTTGTTGAGTGGGATGTGAATGCTCCATAATTTTGTGACTGCAAAATGTGGTTGCTAGTTGGTTAAGACAATTAGTTGCTTAGCAGAGGATCTAATGTAAATTGGGAGGGGACTGTTTTAATGTAGCCTGTGACTGCAGGTAGTGCATGTAAGCAGACCAGATTTGACTGTATTCATATAAATCTACATCATGGGCATACATGTACTTGTGGCTATTCGGGCATTGTCATCATAAAACGTATAATTTATCCTCATATGAGCTACATCCTTAAAACGAAAAAAGGACCCTTCCCCCTGAATTGAATGATCTATTGCCTCAGCCTACAGGAGAGGATAACCCTGGCTAGGGATAGAAGAACCTGGAGGCAACTCTCGATCTTCATGTCTACCTTGTCCCCCCAACGACCTGGAGGTCAAGGGACTAGGTAGGTAGGTAGGTAGGTATTGCCAACTTTGACCCCACTTTTCTGTATACAAAGGAAAATTTGTATGATAAGAATTATTAATGATTGTGAGAATTCTTCATACATGACTATCCCAGTGGCAATTTGAGACGTTTTTCTTTCAATTTTACCTTACTGTCCTGCCTGGAAAGCGTGAGGTATTACATTTGTATAGTACCAAGTTGTGGGCTCACCCAGGGTTTTCAATATATCCAGCCTCTAATCACAACACCACTACATTTTATGTAAATTTCATGATAATTGCATGGTACATCATATTTGCGTACAATCACAAGTAATAAAATACATTAAAAGTTCATTTAAGGGGATTTCAGGAATAACTCTTGACAGTTTTCTATGAATCCAAACCATTTCTTGGGACTCGAGATCATAATAACGAATCTTACAATACACTGCTTTTACCATTTGTTGTCTGAAGAGAACATTACAATCATTACAGACAATGTAGTGATTAAAAACCATCATTGCGCTACAGTAACAAATTGCATTGCTTTTCGAAATGTAAGGTAACATCATATGCTGCAGAAATCTTAACCAGGCTGAGTATAGTCTGAGTCCATATAATTGCTTTTCAGCCTCTTTTTAAGAAAGAAAAATTCCCCAGCAAGCATTAACATAATTTCTCAACATTTGTCAGGGTAGGCAACTTCCCAGCAGTCTCCATTCCCACCTGACGTTAACGGTTAAGCAGGAGACTCGTGATTTCATACCGAGGGTACGAAATTCTACACGCTCTCCCCTTGGTGTGCGTTATCTCTCGGACAGATGTACATCATATTCTTTTTGGTTTTCCTCTTGTAGCCGATGGGCCCATGGGTTCGTTCACCACTCCAGCCACTTCTATATGAGGACTACAACTACATGGTTCTAGTTCTTGAATCACAAGTATACAAGACACCCTCTTTGCTGCACTTATTGGTAGTTGTTTGAACTGGAGGGTGACGATGCAGCTTGAAAAATAAGTAAGTTGCATGACGTGGCGAAAATCCAACATCAGAATCCCGTTCGATGTCGTTTTTCAAACGCTGCATTTGTCATGTTATCATCCGAAGAGTCACATATGTTGATAAGATTTGGTGTTGTACCACACGCAAGACTACACACCCCATTTTCCTTTCAAGATCATTCTTGCTTGGTCCTTCTTGGTCAATACAGAAGAAACAGTTGTAGTTCCTGTTACAGGTATTTGGTACCAAACAGCACACTAATCCTGAAGAACCATCCAAGAACTTGTGTTTCAGTTCCATAGAAACAATTCACTCCTGGTAACTTTCACCCGGTGCACATTTAGTCATATCAGATCCCAACACAGATGCAGAAAATCCCTGTGAGCTTGTCAGAAGATCACAGAGATGCAGGTCTCTCCCAGAATACATTTGCGGTTACACATCTGTGTCCAGGTGCCTGGCAGTTGCAGCACCAACTGTTGCCACAGGGGGCGCTGTTGCACCCCCATCACCTGAGTGTGCAGAGCCTTCGGGTTCCATCATGGACGGGGCTACTTCTGAGGCAGGGATTTGCTCTGGAAGGCTGGGCAAGGACTGGCTTGCCCGTGTAAGTGTCGTTAGCATCCCCGCGTCTACCGCTGGAAAGAACAACGGATCGTCTACAGGGTGGGAAAGACTCCTTCCCCGGGGGTAGGGCGGAGGTTGAGTCTGAGAGGGAACGGGCGCTCCGCCCGAGTAAACGGGTGGAATTGCACTGGCTTGCATTTGTCTCAACACGCCCAAAATCTGAGCCATCTCCACAGTCATCTTACTCTCCAACCTGTTCAGCTGCTGTTGAAGGTTCGCGATTTGTCGTTGCAGTTCAGAGTTTGCCACGAAGCGCGTGCAATCCTCGACCACTACAGAGGGTCCCAGACTGGAGTCCGCGGGGACAAGGTCTCGGGTCCTCCTGTGGTGGGAGGGGGAGAGGAACTGGCCCCGGGGAGGGGGCGCCCTCTGCGTGGGGGTGGGGGCGGACACGACACTCTCCTGGTCCTGGTCCCTTTTCACTGTAGATGGATCTGGGAATCGAGAAAAAAAAAGTTTCAAACTTGATTGCTACCAAATAGTCAGGTTCAGCCTTACTATTTAATTGTCAAAAAGAATTACAACATATTACATACATCAACAATAGATACAGCTTTTGGGGCATTTCCCATTGAAACGGGCCAGTATCTGACAAATGAGATAGAATACAACAAGATGAATTCTGTATCACCATCGGTCCAAGCCCTCCCGCTGATGGGATTAACCTCCGGCCTTCAGATGAACCTACCCACGGTTGGGCTGGTAACTTAGGGGATACCAAATACACAGTACGTTGTATTCTATATATTCATAACAAACAAACGGCGTGTGTGGACCTTGTCTGGGCTCGTGAGTCTCGAAGGTGAAGAAGGAAGACTGAGTGTCCTGGCTGACATAGGATGACATCTCGACCGCACCTGTTCCCGGACCGGGGCTCGGACTGGCGCTGGCTGACTCGCCGTCCCCCTCGTCACTGGACAAACCGGCATGGCTGCAGTAGTTAGACATGTACAGTGTAGTAAAGACTTTAACGCAACTCACTCACACTCACTGTCCGGTTTATCATCTGTTGTTCCCCATTACTCAAACTAAGGTAAAACAGAGCCCTAGAACAGCTGTCACTTGCTTCTCTGTACGTGAGACGTCGCAGTCTTTGTTTGAAATTTGCACTGTCTGTGTCGAAGTCCCCACTTTTCTCTGGATGGTTACCCCCAAAACGGGGTAGTGTTCATGGGAGGGAACTACGTACAAAGGACAACTACTCACAGTTTAGATGCAGGTCATCTAGATTCCAAAATAGCACACTTCCTTTCATTGTGTCATTGTTAAATGAATCTTAATGAAGGTTTTAACTAATGTATTGTGTATCATACACCAATTCAGCCTTGTATGGCTGCAATGTTATGTACATGTATGTGCGCACAGTTTTGGCGCTAATAAACCAGTCATTCATTCATTCATTCATTCATTCATTCATTCATTCATTCATTCATTCATTCATTCATTCATTCATTCATTCATTCATTCATTCATTCATTCATTCATTCAAACTAAGGTAAAACATGCTTGCACATAGCTGGAGGCTTCATGGCAGACTGTCTTTTAGGGTTAGCACTATGTAAGGTTAAGATATTTTATATTTATATTGTATACAACATTTGAACTTTTATGCCTCAGTCATATCTCTATAGGACCCTATAAGAGGTGTGGCTGATGTACAATGTATGTAAGGCACAAAAAGTATTTCATTCTCATGTGCCTACACATGTAGTAATCAACCAGACTGTAGCCACTTTATCCCTACAGAACACTGAATCACCAGTAAATAATGTTTTGTAATTTCCTCTGATGCAGAAGCAACACTTAACCCTACTGCTTTGCCATGTGGGTTAAATTCCGTGGATCCAGAGGTTAGGAGTTCGAGTCCTTGAAAGGTAAGTAAAGCTAAAGTGATGAGATGCACTTGGATATCACTATAGCCATTCACTGCTAAGGCCACACCAATCTTATTTGTTGTTTCTCGGAATTTTCTAGAAAAGAACTGGTTTGGTCGGTTGGAATAAAAAACTTTTGCAAAAAGTCGGGGGGAGGCATGCAGTGCCCCCACAACCCGGGAATACTGGGTTAAGTGACCAAGGTACAACGTACAAGGTACAAGGGGGTATGAAAGATAGAGGGGCTTACTCAAGTTACACAACAGAAATAACAGCATTTCAACAATTAGGGGGTCCCTGGTAGCAAAGTTCAAAGTTTGAAGAAAAATGATAAATGTACCGTCCAAAATAGGCACGTACAGCTACTGGAATTGGAGGCCCATAGCTTAGAAACTTGAGAAAGGAGAGGAAGTGAAATTTCGTCAACACGAGGTGTGGCCATCAATTTAAAAAAATAGGGTTAGGAAATCGGAGAAACAACAAATAAAATTAGTGTGGCCTAAAATATGAGCATATTTGAGCGTCCTGGGTAAAAAGTCACCTGAAATGACTTCCACCACTCTGAGTCCTCTGTGCCTGGGCGTGCCTTGTGGAGGGCTTGACTTTAACAGCTTCACTTGATTCTGCTTTTCCTTTACCTGAAACAATACAGTTGTAAGACTGATTAAAACTCCACATGGATATGGAAGGAAAAGCATTCAATTCATTATGAAAGAATCATGATATTTTATGGGGATTTCTTTGATAAATTCAACCATATCATATGCACTGCATAACAATACATGTATTCAAAGAGCATGCCATATGCATTGCTATAAATTGTTAAATGTAACAGCCCAGGGTAGTGAGTGTATATTGGTGCCACCAAAGACCATCCTATAATGATTGTTTTTGGGCACCGTTACTAAATGACAGAAATATGAAATTATGATGCAAATGCGTTAAGAAGTTTCTGTAAATTTTGATAACATGGAAATTATGTATATGGTCCCTTTAGCAGACAAATTGAAGTATGATTTTAATAAAACTAATGGTATGTACATTTTACACACAGCAAATGTATGTTTGTTCAGGCTTTATCAAGTAATCTCTGGGTAGAGAGTAAAAGGATTGAAATCTAGTATATAGGCAAAGTACCTGATATAAGTGATTTGCTAATGTCAGTAAAATGAACGTCTGCAATGTGGGACCGCGTAGTGCAGTGGGTCCGTGTTTATCTCGAGACTGAGAGGTCGCAGGTTCAAATCTGTCTGCCGTGTTGCCGATCTTGTGCCCTTGGGAAAGGCTGACTTTACATGACTTTCCTCACCTTACTCAGGTGAAAATGAGTGCCGTCCCTCGGATAGGACATTAAATGGAGGTCTCGTGTTTGGGGAGAGCCATACCCCGGGCACGTAAAAGAACCTGCCACATGTGCAGGCCAATTCCGGCCAAAATGGGGTAGGGTATTTCCCGAGCAGCCTCGTAACCCCTGCTTTGCCAATTGAGTCAGTGAAGTCAAGCTTACCTAAGCTTGATGTTTTTGACTTAGGGAGAAGAGATGCTGCTACAGTTATCGCTATGGGCAGCTCTTCATCTTCATGATGGTAACATCAGACCCTACCCTACGAACCTGATTTAAAAAAAAAAGATATCATACTTGAGACAGATGCAGATGATCTCCTCCTCAGAGAGTAGCGAGATAACCTCATGAAGGGTCGGCCCGCTGCGGTGGACATCGGCGGCGCTTCGGCAGGAGTCCCGTCCTCATCGTTCAGCATGGCGCTGGACTCCTCCTGGGAGGAGGGAATGATTCAACTTTGAAACTTTATTTCCAATCAACCCCCATAGGGGCTGAATTGCATTGATTTTACTACATAAGATAGCACTACAATAAACATCATTACATGCACTTTGACAACAATCAATATAAAATCTTGAAATCTATTTACATCAACATTTAGCTAGACACACAGGCAGCTTTTTGGGCCAGAGTTCGCGGTATAAAAGACATCTTGTGTCGGTTCACATTCGGACATTCATGTACCGGCTAGTCATGTTGTGTTCGATTTCAAATTGATATTTGCAGCTTAAGCAATATCGGTATGTACTATTTTTTAAAAGTCTTTGGGATGCACTAAGTCGGGTATTGAGATGGCTAGCCCTAGGATTGAATTGGTGACCTATTGCAGGCAAGCAGGCTAATGTATGAGGGGAAATACAAACAGAATATATGGAATACATAATAGAATACAACACGGTGTATTCCGTATCACTCGAGGTACCAGCCTGACCACAGGTCGGATCACCCGACGGCCGAAATCGGAGGCTGGTGCCCTCGAACAAAAAGCATTACAACAGCAATGTTCCAACGTCCGAATCAGGTATTTGAATTGCCAACCGTGCCACACTGGGCCTGCTCAAAATGGTTTGATTTACTCAAAGAAAGCCTGTGTGATACAACTTTTGAACCTGTGTGATATGGAAGTTACCACCCGGTCCAGAACACCCGTACCAAACGTTTTTTGCGTCACAGGTATGACGTAAAATGTATTCCGTATCACCCAAGGTACCTGCCCAACTGTGGAAAGAAGCCCCCAAAGGCCGATGGGCAATCTGACCCACAATCTAAGCCACGTCAGGGCTGGGACCAATGGGGATGAGGAATACACTGTGTTGTATTTTATCTACTACGTGTCATTAAAAAAAAAATTTTAATGCAAAATGAACACATTCGGTAACATTAAACAAAAAAAGTGTAGACAACATCAATTCCAATGTCTGAATCGAATATTTACATTTTCAAAAGTGGCACACACGACGGACACAAACTGCGTTCAAATCATTTGATGGAAACATGTGCAATACAACTTGAAGACCCACCGATCCATACTGTAAGAATTATGCACCAGTTTTGAACACCCGTATGAACCGATATTCAACCCAGGCATGACAAAAACTTTCTTATACATGTAACACAGTGACTACATATTGGTACCACTCACATCCCTTAGATTGAAGGTGATCTCCAGGTTTTTCATGAAGGTGTCAGTGAACTCTGGGTACATGTCCAACACCTCCAGGATGTCGTCTCGGATGATCTTATGGAGGTCACAGTAAGTCAGCGCCCTCACGTCACAGTTCGACTTGCCCATGATGTCGTTCTTCAGAGGGTCTTCACCAAACACATCGTCCTTACCTGGAGACAATAAAAAGGTAAAGTTGGCAACCTCAAAGAGGACGGAGAACGACGCTTTTTCATTAGCTAGTGGAATGTGACTTTGCTACAGCTACATGTAATATGCATTTTCAGTCAAGCACTAGGTCAGCCTACTCTTCTCCATAAGTGCGTTGGAATCCTTTTTTTTTTACAGAGGTTTGAACCAAAGCAGGGGAAACCAGCTTTACAATTCCCCATCCAAATGACGATGCAACTCTTTATCAATCATTGCCCATACCTTGATGCAAACATGGGCTGCTGGTTCCACAGAATTTGAAGCAGATGTAATAAAGTAGCAAAGTTTGCAGACAACTACACCAATATGGACGCAACAACAAATATTATGAAACTGAACTTTTTCATTTGCTAAGGTCATGTGGAAAACTGTCATGATTGTAAATGGCAATCAAGTCGAGTGCATAGTCTATTGGCTAGCAACCTTATTACCAGTTGGTTTGAAGTTCAAATCCTTGCTGTTTTGCTCAACCTGGAGTCACAATCCTTAAGATGGGACATCAAGCAATGGTCAATAAAGCCTTGTACTTTTTAAAAACATCTACTAGTTGGAGAATTTTTCCTGCTACAGTAAACCTTAATGATATACAATGTAACTGTACAATATAATGTCTGTCTTTTCTGTGTCACAATCAGTAGAAGATTCACCTTTCAGTGAGCTTAACTGGTTCAGAAATCCCTTTGACTTTGTCACAAATCCAAAATCTTGTTTGAAGAGATAGAGAAAGCAACTAAATTTGATATCCTGATATTGAACCAATTTGTTTGACATATGATGACCAAGAAAAAGAAATGCTTGTTAACTTTGTATTCAATCTACCCTAAGCTTGTGGAAACTGATTGCAATGCAGGTATTTGCTAAATAGGTCAAAATAATTTTAGCCCCTCCGGTTTGCTAAAAGATCACAGTAGACAGTCTACTACAGAACCTTATTGCATTCCTAGACACAAATATTAGAAGGCCACTGAAATTTTCATCCCACCATGGCCCCAAGTGTAGCAATTAAAATTGGCCCACAGACATGAATGAGAAATGTAATAGTGTAACCTTTCATAACAGTAGGGAAGATCAAGTAATTTACATGTACATGTGTCAGGCTTAGGGCAATGTCGCTGCACGTCATTTCCAGCTAACTTCACTAAAATCTTGTTACAAGAAGAGAGGATGCCATTAGGTTACGGAATTGGAATACATTGCCAATTGCCTGGCATGTTAAGTTAGTAACGAATCAAATAGGGATTACGTATTCTATACTGTAAATGGATCAAGTCTACTGCATGTAGTACCAGATTTTTCAGAAAGCTGCTTTTGAATGATTTCCTTGCAGCAATGGACCACATCCTTACAAAATGTTATATTATAGATGAACACTGGACAATCTTGGAGCATTGCCAAATGAACGAACCTATACTGAGGACAAAGTTGTTGGGTCAAGCTGTCTGTAGGTAATGCTAGTTCACCTTTATTTGTTGGGTAACCTATATCCGTTGCTTTTTAAAAACAGTGTATTTAGGCACATCAAGTCAGCGGGTGATAGTTTTAAACTGCAATATCCTGAAAATATTCCAATTTGAAACTTAAGTCCATCAACGTGATATCCCCCAATAACCTGTTTTCAAAAGCAACGGATGTAGGTTACCACCTGGATAAAGGTTAACTAGCGTTACATGTAAGGTACCATGAATGACAATACCAACTAATACTGTATAATGCATTTAAGTTCCAAACCTAATATGATATCATGTCTAAACTTCATTATCATCATTATACATGTATAAATGAAATGACATTTGCTTCCCTTGCTTGAAGGTTACTACTCACAAATCTGTACTGTATGAAATCCAATAATAACCCAAAAGATTTACATTTGGCTCGATGCCGTCAAGCCTCCATACCTATGTGCAAGTACGTCTAACTATCATGTGACTGGGAACATTAAAGAGTCTATTACAATAGACTGATAGGAAGTGATAACCAAAACTAACTGAGTGTTAGGGCACGGTCACAAATGTTGTGCGATCTTCGTACGATTGCTAATTTCGGGCATTTTAGAGGACAAAAATATAAGTCTCCTGCACAGTTCAACTGTCTTGTTATACTGTGTTGTTTTGGAGTCATGGCGGTGGTTGGTTCTGTCACGGCCTGCTTGAAAATCCTATGGCATCAAACTTGTATGACTACTGTACGACCTATGTGACTGCGCCATAAGTGTAATGCCAACACTCACCTAATATAGCTACCACAACGTCGTCCTTCAATATCTCGATGGAGCCCCTCGAAATGAAGTAAAGGGCCTTCAGCACATCCCCCTTGTGCACGAGTGTGTCACCCGGGGGCGCGTGAGTGGTCTTGAACTTCATGGACAAGGCCCTTAAACAGCCTTGACTAGCGTGCTTGAAGGCTGGGGAGTTCTGGAGCAGGTTGCGGTTGAGGTGTAAGCAGATATCGGCCTGTAGGCACTCAGGAAATCCCTTCAAAACCTAGGAGAGAAAAACAAACAGTTCATAAAAAACTTAACTTGAAAGTTCATCTGTGTTGGTAGAAGAATGAAGAATCCACTGCTGCCACAACGTCACGTTATGCTGATAGAACACGTGACTCGGTGATCAGTGGATCATACATGTAGGTTACAGGAAGTCTATGGCGTGTAGACCGGGCTTTTGTAATTTCCAACCAAAAAGAAGCCATCTACATCATCATCATCATCATCAGAGCTATACAACCATCCCTGAACAGAGACCGTGGGCGCCATGGACTTCATGCAACCTATGATCCACTGCTTACTGAGTCACATGTCCTATCTGCTTATCAGTGGATTGTTGAGTCCTTGACAAAGACTGGTGCTGTTCAGTCGAAAATTTGGTTGAGTCCAATTTTGTGTTGGATTTTACAGCTCAACTAGTTCAAGAATCATTAAAAACTTATATAAAAATATTTTACAACAAATATTCTCAATTGTTTAACATCATTCAGATGGCTTGAAAGTTCATCTTCATGGTTGTAAAACCAGTTCAATGCAGTTTGGATCTTAAAAACTTTACAAGTGAATTTCAACTTATTACATGTTATGCACTGAATTTGGGTATCATTATGACTGAGACAACATTTAAAACATTCTACATTGTAAACTAAAGAAATCATTTGATTCAATATTCAATTAGAGATTTACACTTCGCCTAGTGCCTTAGTATTCAGGAGTGAAGTGAATCCAATGTAGCCTCAGTTGTTGATTGTTTAAGGGCTAAAAACAGCATTTTTTAATGTGTCTAGCACTCTGGCTGGAATATACCCCTAGCCAGAATATACCTGGTACATTATGACCTGAGGGTTATATTCTGGCCTGCTACAATTGTTACTACCTGCTAGGTCATATGTACACAGCTTAACATTTTGACATACACAAGGATTGGTATCATTATTCCTATAGTAGCTGTTGTTCCTGATGACAACTTGAGGATGTGTATAGTGTGGCATAGTACATTGTAGCACCAGTTTAGCACATTTAAAAAAAAAAAGATGTGCATTGTGGTATTTGGAAATTGACATCTAAATTCACCATAAAAATGCTCTGTTGTGCCAAGGAGGTTGTGCAAACATTCCAGAAAATAGTTGGGTGCAAAGTACATGTACATGACATAATGTATACACATTTTTTACACCATTCAATACAAGGCAGGAACAAAGAAGACAATGTAATAGAGATGTTTTTGTGCACAAGAGATTGAACAGCACCCGTGACCACCCGTTATAGACTGTCAACAAGATCACCCCTCTGTCTCAAGTGGACTGCTCTGTTACACCAGAATGAGGCAGTGTTGCTATGGTTACTCACAACATCCAAGTCATCCAAACACATGGCCCCAGCACCATGCATGGATTGCTGGAATACCTCCTGCACTCTCGAGCTTGTACTGGGGGACTGTAATGTGTGGGTTTTAACAACCTTGAACTGTCACAGTGTCTAATCAACAATTCCATACCTTTCCTTAGCATTTCCTTAGCATTTTCAGTTGAAGTGTAACACTAGTTCACTTTTATCCGCGGGGTAACTTTTATCCGTTGTATATAGAATCGGAGTATCTATGGATATCAAGTCGACAAACGGCTGTTTCAGACTTGAATGTTATGAAAATATTGCAATTTGAAACCAACGTCCGTCGACTAGACATCCCTAAACACCTCGTTTTTAAAAACAACGGATATAGATTACCATGTGGATAAAAGTGAACTGCCATTAGACAATACAGTCCCAAATCTTAACCTTTTTTTTAATTTGCAATGGCCACCTTTCTTGGCGGACTGACATGCCAATGTCATGCACACTCATTTTGCTGTTATAGTAGAATTCATAACTTTTAGCGACAGGTTTGCAAAATCTAATCTGAACCATCTTTATCCTCTTTTGCCTTTGTCTTTGTCAGGTTGACCATAACCTTGACAATATGTTAAAGAGGGCTTTTATCATGGTTGACTAACTTTGGGAAGAAAGCTCAAGTTTAGGTGCCAATAAGCCTAATTTACAGCCCATGTTACCATCTACCGACAAAACGAGCAGTTATAGAGACAACAACAACAAATGCTGTATTCAGGCAAAAGTGATAAGCTGTACCAGATATCCCTAAAAAAACAGCATCTATTCTTAGCTAGAAGAAAAATGATAGCAAAGCATGTATTAAAGCTGTGCAGCTCATATAAAGCTGAGCAATGTCATGGCCACCATGTACATGTACAATCACATTTATGTGTACTAAGAGTTGTTCTGCAATGGTGAAGATGTAGCTTAGTGCAGTGCCAAGTGCTGCAGCCAAGTGCTCAGGTGCAATCAGGAAGCAACTTCATCAATCAGACTTTATTTACAGATATTTATAACTACTTTAAGGTAGTTTTGACTCTTCATGAGGCAAATCAAGCTTAAGCATTTATCAAGCAAGGCAACTATGGAATCTGATGTAAAAAAGTAGGAAGTTTACTAAAAATACTTAGTCTAGCAGAATGCAGCTAAGTGAAAATAGCAAATTCTGAAATGCTTTAATTTCTAAATACCAAATTTATCTAGGCAGCTTATGAAACATACCACATTGTAGTACTACTACACAGTGTCCTCTATATAGTGTCTTTCAGAGAACGTCTGACCAACCAATAGCATGTATAAAACATTGCTAAATCCTAATACATTGTAATCTAAATATTTGTTTTTCCTTTCTCTCTATCTCTATCTCTGCATAATAAATGTTCTCAACTTGCATTCAGCCATTAATTTGGGTATGAAATTGTAATCATAAAGTATATTTATTATCATGTAAGCATATTGATAACTGAGATTAACATGAAATATGATCTATCAAATCTACACTTTTTCAAGTCAGTAAAAATATCGTTTCATCCCTGTTAATTAACACAAAGATATTAGTATACTTACTGCATTCATGTCGATACCATTCGTGTACGACCAGGCATGCTGAAAATACTCCTCCAGTCTCTGTCGTAGAGGGTTGGGGATCTGGTGGAAACGTATGAACTCCTTGACACGGAGCATCTGGGTGTGATACCTGGCTGTCCCTGAGTAGAGCCTTTGGATGATTGCTGATACGTTGCCAAAGATGCTGGCATACATCAGAGCTGTTGAGAAGAGTTGGTGTGCGATTAAGTACATGTAAAGTTTTTATGAATTCATGTAATTAATTATAGTGCTCAAAATGACAATTTTCCTACACAAAGCTGTGGAGTTCTTATCTGCTATGCGCCCTCATGAAGTGTAGCCAAAAATTTTCCAGGGCATACCTATAATAATTATTTTCTTAGATAGGCAAAATATCTACCAATCCCAATACAACAAAGCAGGATCCACCCTAGAGGCATCGCCAAAAATTTTGTCAAAGGCTCCAAAAACTGGACGTAATAGAGGAGACACCTAAAATTTGTGAAGGGAGGGTGACTAAGCAAATATCAAGTATGTTTCACCAGTGAGAGGAAATTCTTGGTTGAAAGGGCAGAACCGAAAGGCTAAATATCAGATTACATATTAGACCAAACAAAGACCTTCACTACTTACATCCAATGAGCATAATACAGATACAGAAGACCTTCTCTGCATTTGTGTTGGGAGACACATTTCCAAACCCCACACTGGTGAGGCTACTGAAGGTGAAGTAGAGCGCGGTGATGTACTTCGACTTGAGCGACGGCCCACTGTTACTGTCATTGGTGTAAGGCTGGTGTGTCTGTTTTGCCAGTATATCGAGCCAGCCGATCTTCGCAGGCAACAGAGGCCGTTCCACGTTCCCTATTGCATACCAGATGCAGGCCAGCCAGTGAGCGATCAAGGCAAAGGTGGCCATGAGGAGGAGCAGCACCGCTGCGCCGTACTCCGAGTACCGGTCGATTTTCCGCGCAACTCGGACCAGACGCAGGAGGCGCGCCGTTTTTAGCAGGCCTATCAGGGTGGTCGTCTGAAATGAAATATGGAAAGGTCATTTGTCATCCATTCCTCACACTCTTTGGTTGTTTTTAATTTTTTAATTGCGTGGTATTTCCTTGTAATATGGAAATGCAGGTTGTACTGCTGGTTTATAAGAATCATCATCATCGGTCGGCTGCATAAGAATAGTTGTGTAGAAATAAATGCAAGTAGAAGAGTCTAAAGATGAAGAGTTTTGTCAAACTTCACCCAGTTTTTATATATCTTTGTTAGAAACATAATAAATCCTAAAGTTAAAATGGTGGACAACCAAATTTCATTTCTGAACATGTGAACCTTTGGATGGGTCAGTTGCTAATTCGAAAGACTGGGCTGAAAAAAATTATTCAATCCTTAAAGTAATGGCTCAGTGGTACCAAAATGTTACTATTGGGATTCAATGGGCAAACTTGCATGTTTGTTGAAGTTGCACCTTTGCTATGAGGATGGATCCTTTGGAAGGCCTCAGATGAAATAGTTTATTATACTATATGTAAGGTGAAAACAGTTTTAAGAATAACTATAATTTCAGCACCAGGGACAGAGTCTGATTTTTTGTTTGTACTTCAGACAAGGCTCCTTCTTCAGAGTTACTGTTCTTTTATCTAAATCATTAAATCAATTCTACATTATGCATATTTCAATTTGTCACCGATTAAAATCAGATAACAGCTACTAATATATAAACAACAGAGAAAGGAGTGGCTAAAATGAAGTCCGGTACTTTAAAATTTGTAGCATACATTAAAATCAAAAGTTCGCAGGTGAAACAACCTGAGTAACAAATTCATAGATTGAAAATAATCTTTGCTGAGGGGTCACCACACAAGCCAAAGGAACATAAAACTACTGTGAATATTTAGAGATTTACAGTACTGATAAGGCCTTTATTAGGGGCGGATACTAATTCAGCTGAAGTCCAGTTTCAGGTCTGTTGTTTAATTGTGTTAAACCTTTATATAGTGATGTTATGAGTGACAGAGTCATCTGTAGGAACTTTATAGTATCACCTGACGGATGAAATGAACTGACTGACATGTGAATGAAACATATTTTTGACGTTTTTCCAAGCCAAACAGATCTAGACAGTATTTGGAGTGAAAGTTGGGGGTATATGACAACTTTCAGATATCATTTTGCATTCAGATCACGACTTCTTTTGCTCCTTGGTTGTTGGACATTGTAACGAGTCTGGACTAAGTCCATTGAACCGGTAAACACCCTTAGCCTTTGGCTAATATTATAACTTACCTCATCTGTCTCAGACCCAAACAGCAGCAAGTCGAAAGGGATGGCTGCCACCACGTCTATAAGGAACCATCCTTTGAAGTAATGCACCGCAATCTTGCCAGGGTGGCTAACCACCTCATCATTCTTATTAACATATGTGGTCCGGAAATTGATAAGGATGTCTATAATGAACATCACATCCACTATGAGGTCCACAATCACTAAGGGGTCCCCGTAACGGTTGGATGGACCATAGTCCCTTCGCGTGTCGGGATCGCGGTTCATTTTCGCCCTCGCTTCGTCTTCGTTCAGAAGAAAGGCAGCGACGTACGGAGTGAAGACGGCAGTGTAAATGACAAGCAGTAGGATGATCCAGTCCCACACTGCCTTGAAGGGACTGTAATGTAAGATTGTCCAGCGGTGGATGCGGGGTGACTGGAGCTTGTACTCCGGTAACACATCTGCTCCGAGAGATAACACCTGAAACATATGACCGAAAAATGCCATCATCTTTCTAACGTGAGCCTCCTTGTGGGTGGGGGGCGAGTCGGACCAAAATGCAAGCCGTCAGTCAGTCATCAGCAACAGAGGCGTGTGTCCATCCGTAATCGTAAAATCAAAACTGTGCAGGTTAGCTATGGGGGAAGTATTCGGTCCTAAAGCAGGCAATTTCACTGCGTTTTTTCACGACGTCACCATCACAACACTTCACTGCTCACAAAAACCAGCACGACCATAAACGCAGTCCACTGCAAGGGTAGTTTGTGGACGTCAGGATTAGTGTGCAGATGGCCTTTATGTTTGTTAGGTGCCAGGAAACACACCAAAAATGATGAAGGAATATGCCATGATAGTACAAATGCATACAAGGAAGGGAGAGTGATGGACAGATGGAGAACACATCGTCGACCATGTGTTTCTTCTTTTTGTCCTAACTTTATCATTTTCTTTCATTCTTCATCTGTTGCCCTGCACTTCACAACGGCCTGTATTTTTCTATGTGTAAAGGGTCATCGGCATTTTCTGCTTGGTATCAGTATCTCAAAGTAAATAAGGCTTCAGGTTGACAGAGTCTTGAGCCATCATATTTTCTTTCACTTAGTTAACATCAATCAGAAAAAATTCTTGAAAACTCCTCTTGCAATGGAAGAACTTGAGATTTTTAAGGGGATATCTCACTGGACTGTGGTACATTTGGGGTAGCTTCATTCTAAACTGAATTGTACCACAGCTTCATTAAGATATCTGTTTTAGATACAATTGCATAAGCATCGCAAAATGGGTAGCCAAAGCATTGGCCCTATGTTTCAATTTCTAGTATAATATGTAAAACTACAACTTTGAAAAAATGACCATTATCTCTGTCATCCTGAACCCAGAGCATCCTATGATAGAATAAAGTGCGAAAGACAGATTTTCGCAATTGTTGCTAAGACTTGCGACAGCAAACCTACTATTCTAAGCACACTACCCCAGCCTTTTCTACGATCTTTTTTGGCATTCCCTACAAGATGCATATGAAGTGACTTGGTACCTGTTCTCCTGAAGAAGGTGGCATCTACAAAGGATAAGAATATCTTGATTGATCCATTTTCTTAAAGATTTACTTCTTCCTAACTATCTCTTCTACTTAATCTAATTTCATTCTGCTATTCTCTATTTAAAGGCTGTGGCTAACCTCTTTTAAAGCACTGCCACAATCTACGTATCTCTACTATCAGGTTTAAACTAAAATTAAATGAAGCCTGACAAGGAACAATTGGTATGATTTGGGGAAACTTACTACATGTACTTTCTTTGTACAGAAAGTGACTGTATGTTGCTGTACCTGATGATTATGCAATGGTCTACTTTAAAAAAATATATTTTTCTGCAGATGATCAACTACCTGTTCTTCTTTCCTGCTTTGGAGCTTGAATTATTCTTAAATGTGAATGTTTTTACATCTTTCTTTAAATTCTATAGTTCTCCGATAATGCGGTAGCTTGTTCTTCAATTTTTACAGAAACACTGTCAGATCTTGCAATTGACTTCCTGATTTTTTTCTTGGTATATGGTGTTGATGTAAACGAGTTTTGGAGAATCTATTTCAAAGTTTAAAGTGGTGCTGCTCCATTTCTTGCTAATAAAAAAACAGTCAGCAACGACTTTTCCAATCAAAACATTGTCAAAATGACAGGCTGGAGACAAACCTACAAGCTACACTGCCTACCACAGATTGACTAAGTCACTAAATGATTTTTCTATCTGATGAAAAAAAATCTATTAGTGCTTTTGATTGGACGATGTACAAACACAAAGGAGGATGCTAGGGATGACAACCAATGATACGTCTGATCATGGAACGACACTGACACTAACGCACACAGAACACTGACCATTATGTTCCCCATTGTCCACTAGAGGTGCCGTGTAAGAAGAACAAAAGAGTGAGGATGTAGTTACAGGACAGGAAAGGTGTAGCGTTAGATGGTATTAATCAGAATATGCATACATGTATACAGAGATCGAAAATCAAATTCATATATAGCTCAAACCAAGAAGAGTATTAATATGAGTGAGAGAAGTTAGAATAGTTCAAAACAATCATGTTCAACTGAAATTTAAATGCAATTTCAAATCAGAACTGTATGTACCAAATTGATCTGAATTACTTCACATAATCAAATTGTCATGGATTTTGAAATGGAGGTTGGAATATGGCGTACACATGATTGAAAGAGTCATGACACAAGAAGTTAAAATGTGAGACTAGGACTTAAACAGTATGGCAGCGATTGAACGTTGATCTTCTGAAAAAAATATTATTGAGGAATCTCGGAAAACTGTTGCCGATAGGTCAGTTTCTTAATTGTTTTAACTTTTAGTTTGATTTTCATTGGTCAGTGACAAACCAAATATGGAGTTGCAATTGTATGAATCGCTATTATCAATGCAGGGTGAATTGATAAATTAATGAATTACCATGCTTTTAAGTTTTGTCCAATGCTTTTATGATATGCAAAAGAAGTACAGGACTTGCTATGTAGAAAGCAGCTTTAGTTTCTATGCCAAGCACTTGCTGTAGCTAATGCGACATTATTTTACACAACGAACGTATGTATGAAAACAGATGAATTTAACAAGAATGTCTCATAGCATCTTAGTAAGAAAAAGGACCAGACTGAGTACAATTAAAACTCTCTTGTAAGAACAAACAAATAATTTATGTCTTCTGAGAATATTTTTCCTGAAGCTGGTTTTTGATAATCTATACCCAAAAAAGATCATGTGACAGAAAAGTAGCTAATTCTGTTTAATCAAAGTCTATACATGTAAGACTGGTTAGGTATGCCAAAGACAGTTTCCATAGACAAAAGCTGCACAGTTGCCACCAAGAACATCGGATTAAATATTGGAAAACAGGCCCACTTTACCTAGCAGACATACATGACGTACTAACCTGGGTGACTTTTTTCGTAACTCCTGGTTTCCTTGTGACCGCGGCACTCCCGATCCCAAGGAAACGCTCGGCTTTACTGGGAGGGCCAGCCTCCTCTCTGATCACCAAGTTTTCGGTCAGGTTGACCAGGCTGGTCGCCGACTTGACCTTGTTCTTGGAGATGTCGGAATCTGACGTAGAGTTGGGAATAGGTGGTTTGAGATGGTTGCCAGGACCTAAGCAAGGAGAGACAGTGGAGAGGATAGGGGGAAGTGCAGTATGCAGTATCCGATTGTCGTGTCAACCGCTGGGGCTGAGAGAAAGGGATTTTGGCGGAGGGTGTTTCAGCTATTGTGTGGACAGGAGGCGTCAGGGTAGTAAAGTGTCTGGATGGGGTAAAGTCAAATCAGGCCAAAGCAGAAGCGTGTCTATGTAAGGGTTAAGGGCAGCACCAAACTCCATTTCTAGAGCCCTTGGACCATATAGCCATTAGGGGTACATATATTTGTTGAGGAATTAGAATGTAATTATGATTACAGCAAATTTTTAATTGTTTCACAGTGGACTTAAAACACATTACTTCTGATTTTGAAAATATATGCAAATAATGTCATGATTCTTCAAGATCATATCCCCCCCAAATGCCTAAAATGTGATGCAGATTTTCATACCATTTAGAAGGAAGTCTTTTCTTAAAAAACCTTTGAAATCTTAACAATACCTCTTCCCTCATCTGGTGACACATTCTATAAAGGCCAACATATATAGTAAGTATGCCCAAAAGCAACTTGTATTTATTTTTGTTAAGGCCACACCAATCTAATTTGTTGCTTCTCAGATTTTTTTCAGAAAGACCAGCAGGGAGAAAAAAAATACAAATAATTTTTTTTTGCAAAGTCTGGGGTGGAAAGATCAAGTTATACTAGATGAATAACCAAAAATTACTAATGCAGGCACTGAAATTTGACACCCATAGTTTATTTGTCAGAAGCGGCAGTGAAAATTTGTCCACGGGAGGTTTGGACGGGTGTGCAGGTGCTTTTTTTCCAACTTGGGAAAACTAGGACAGCAGAATCTGAGAAGAAACAAATAAAATTTTCGTAGCCTAACTATTCCTCCTAATTCCATTGTTACTGATCTCTTCGAATGTAACATTATCCGTCGAAAGAATCAACCCTTTTGTAAACTGGTCAAAATCTGTGGTCTGAAAAGGAGTCATTTTTCTCATCATCAAAGGCAAAAGAATATACATTACACTGACAATCCAGTTAGCAAATTCTTTGTTTTGGGTGATGGAGAAATCATTCTGATACCTTCCGAATCTTTTGAGTCCCTCTTCTGATCTCGGTCAAGGCACTCCAGTGACGATGCCCGGCGTATAGACATATGGCTACGCGAGATGCTGCCTCGGGACGACAGCTGGCTGACGTTAGATAGAGACTGCTGATCCAGATCTTTTTGTATGGGTAACAGCCTTGTGTATAAGAAAAGGATGTTAATTAGAATACAATAGCTATATGTCCATGAATAGTTCCATCAGGTTGGTATGTCATTGAATAAAGAGACTCTTTTAAACATCCATTGTTTTTCTTACAATCAACGTTTTGGTGACCGTCTGTCACCTTTTTCAGGGCAATAGCTATATGACATTGTGTATGGCCATACCAACATATTACTCAAAAACCAATACTGCTAAAATACATATAATAACAGTACATTGATTACACTGAATATTTGCAACATTACTATTACTGACAAGACTCCACTGCTACGCTATGTCAACAGATTAGTTTTAAAAATGACAAATGAAACTGTCTTGAAGAAACACTTCTTTAGTCATCAAGAGAAGAAAATTCTAACTGAACAGATAAGCAAGGGTGTCAAGTCACAAAAATTCTTCACCAGTTTATTCTGTCTTGACATTTACGACATGACTGACAGCAAAATTGACTTGAGTTGTGACTTGTACTAATGCTAGTTCATCTTTATCCGCGGGGTAACCTATATCCATTGTTTTCCAAAACAGCGTATTTAGGCACATCAACCCGATTGACAGGTGGTAGTTTTAGACTGAAATATACTGAAAATATTGCAATTTGAAACCAACGTCCGTCAACCCAAATACCCTGTTTTTAAAAGCAACGGATATAGGTTACCCAACGGATAAAGGTAAACTAGCGTTAGTACTAGTTGGCAAAACTGGTAATGCTGGTAAAACTGGGCAAAATTTAATTTTTCAAAATCAATGACATTGACCTGGGCCCGCTCACTACAAAACAATGAGCCGTCCCCTTTTCAGACAGATGGGCAAAATTGATTTGTAACTCTGAACCATTAAAAAAAACTACATCAAATTTTCAAAATCTATTGCAATTTTTCATGAAACTGTCACAAAATAGGTAAAAATATGTTTCCTTTGCATCAGGCTTAGGGTTTGAAAGCTGAAAGATGCTATCCATAGAAATATGTTTGTTTTGGGTCCTATGGTTGAAATATAGCCATTGGACAAGTATCAAAAGTGTGAGAACAAACACAAGCTGTGAACCTAGGACAAATAATATTATAGTAAAGTGCAGGTTAAACATGACTTTATCTGTATTAATTTGGTAATTTACATTATCGAAAAATCAAACTGTTTGCTGAATCACTGGAATTTTAAACTCAAATGCTCGACAGACCTGTTTAGTTATCTGACCGAATCGTCCAGTCTTGTGACTAATTATGCACATGTGAATTTTATCAGCAATTGGTCGAACAATTCTCTCAACTGAAAAGGGGGCAATATCCTGTAATAACCTTTGACCCATTGCAGTTGTCATACCTACATAAAGTCATGTGACAAGAGTAATTGAGTGACTGAAGAGGACTGAGCAATTCAGTCAAAACTTCAAGTGCGTCCAATTTTGTTTAGTTGGTAAACAGTTCTCTATAATGTGAATGGTTAATGGCAAAGCAACAAAAACACAAAAGCAGTGAGAGCAACATCAAAATTATATTTCAAACTTACGGAGGGTGGAAACCACCAGCAAACTGGTGCAAACGGCACTCACTGAACAGACACTGCACGACACAGGGGGAAACTACAGAAAGCAAATATCAAATTAAACTGAGGCTCATTGGTTATAGAAGTAATACATAAATATAAAGTATAATGGTTACCAAAAATAATGAGGACCGAAAAGTACATAAATTTTCTGGCTGATTGTCAAATTCATGTTTCATTAGCACAGGGTTTCGACTTTACAACTCAAGTTAATATGCCCCTTGACTTTGCATCAATTTAGATCCACAATTACATTGATATTTTAGCTTTTCTTGCTGTGGTCTCTGAGTTATCTTTTGAGACAGGCAAAAAACAATCTGCGCTTTAACCACACTTCTTAAATGTGTGAAACTAGAGAACGCTTTTTGACAAATGCTGCTTCTTTTCTGAAAGTACACCAGATACATTTATGACCTCTAGATGGTACAGTCATTTTAGCAAATGCACACAAACGGCCACTCTGGGGAAGTCCGCGCTGCACGAATCTCATATTTTTTGCTTGGAATACAAATATATGTCTATGTTGTGCTCCCATGCATTAATCCTGAGTTTCAATCTGAAGTGACATAAATCAAAGTTGATGATTTTCGATTGTCTTTGTAGCGAATGCCCAGCAAAAAGTCTTTTTAGCGAATATCCACAAAAATATCAGCCGTCGCACAATGGCGCCTAAACCTACCGCCACAAACATGTTCAAGAAGGTGTGCCATTGTTGTGTACAAAGTTTTCATGCTTTACAAGCTTTATAAGTCCCTTTTTTGGATACAGCGCCAAAACCGCGATACTTTTTTACAGTCCCAAAGGGGCATTCAACCTGCCCTCACCACGTATTTAGTCAATGAATGGGCAGCTTTTCTTCCTGTCTTGCTCTTACCTCTGAGTAGGAGGGGTTGCAGCATGGTGCTCGTCCCTCATGGAGAGAACATTTGGAGGGTGAAGAGGTCTCAGAGGGAAGGTCGTGAAGGGGTCGTCAAATGGAGGGTTCTCGATGTCATCCTTCCTCTTGTCCCTCCGCAGTGCAGACAACTTCAGACGGAACTTTGCAGGACTCACTGTGGAACGTTATACAAAACATGCAAAAATAATTTCATCAGGTTGGTGGAATATAGGTTATAGGAGAATTCTTGTACACAACCAGCTTGCTTACGTTTCGGTGTTTATCAGACACCTTCCTCACAGCTTCTGACCGGAGTTCTGCTTCTCGCCACTATATGTAGCCGATGTAAGTGACCCTATCCCAAACATGGCCAAGTTTGTATCAGAAGCTCTGAGGAAGGTGTCTGATAGACACCAAAACTTAAGCAAGTAAGTTTAACCTGGTTGTGTACAAGAATTTCCTATATCCATTATACAAAACAATCTATCAGGCAACATATTCAGTATCTCAAGCCTGTATGTAAATGTCTTTTATGTCATACTTGGGCTGTGATAACGTTTGATACGGGTGTTCCTGACCGGGTGATAACTTTCCATATCACACAGGCTTCTTAGTTGTATCATAGAGGCTTCCATCGATTAGATAGAACCGACTCCACGCCTGTCAGTGGCTTGCTATTCATGAAATCACAGGTGCAAATAAATGGAGTTCTTTTAACTGTCCAATTTTTTCTCAAATTGATGTCTTAAAGTTGTTGTTGCAGGTTGAAACAATGTGTCAAATTCTATCCTTTGCATGAGCAGTTTGGCAATTAAATCAGTGTTTTCTGACCTGGGTATGACATATTAATAAAATACAACACAGGTGAATTGTATTTTCATTGTTTCCGCATCCACAAAATGGTTTCAGAGTACATTATTTTGATTTTCTTCACTCTCTAATAAGCAAACTATATATATATTTAAGTCAGTGAAAATCATTAATTTTTGGTTGATGGTTAAGCTATGTAAAATGAAACTTTTGTAAATCTATTTTAAGTCCCTAAAACTTTTTAATTGCCTGTATCTTTGAAAGTAAAATCAACTGAATTATCTCTAATTGCTAGTGACTAATGTATCTATCATATGTTTTCCATGCATTTCTTTCATTTGTTATGCCATATTGTAAGTAGCCAGCTTTCCAGAGGAACTCCATTGTTGCTGTTGTTAATTTTGCCTTCAATAAAAAAGCAGAATAAACAAAATAAAACAAATCTAACACATTGGTATAGAAAATAAAATCACAATCCTATGGAGTGGACCTGGTCCTGGCAACTTGCCTGACTGTGATGATGATGATAATAACAATATCTCTAGAGCAAACATTTCATGTTATTTCACAGTGCTTTCCCTTGTGGATACAAAAATGAAAATGACCTCAACTACATACACAACTCTTTATCTTAATTGATAGTGATACACCTGGGTATCACCTGAAATGAAATATCATCTACAGGTGTACATATACATGCATCATCTGCGTCCCTTGACTACACTTTAGGCGATGCTTATAGTGTTTTATTATCATGGGAAATACTTTCATTTGTATGCTCAGTCAACTTACTATATTTGGTACCCTTCACCTTCAAGTCATTCATACTTGTCTAAAGATTACTGTCAAAATGGTAATACAACAACAGGATCAGCAAACAGCAAAAGAAAACAAAGCTGTTTCTGAAATTTTAATACATAATACAATAATGCAGTAGGATAGTTTATCCCTCACGAAAAACTAGCAGAGTATTTCGGCATCGAGGAAAACCTTTCAAAACCAAGGTTATCATACTAGCACCAAAGAAAGTCTTTTATATAAACAGACTGCATTCATTACCCGAGAAACGCACCCTGCATTTTAGCATCAAAGACGGTATTTCAGCACTAAGGAAAGTATTTCAATATCAAGGAGGACAATGTGTTAAAATCAAGGAAAGAACTTCAGTGCCAAGGAGGACAGTGTTTTAGGACAAAGATGGAAAGTATTCGAGTACCAAAGAGGCAGTGTTTCAGCATCATGGAAGGTGTTTCAGTAACAAGGAGGACAGTGTTTCAGTATCAAAGAAAGTATTTCAGTACCAAGGAGGATAGTGCTTCAGCATCACGGAAAGTCTTCTAGTACCAAGGAGGATAATGTTTCAGTATCAAGGAAAGAATTTAGTACCAAGGAGCAAAATGTTTCAGTACAAAGAAGAAAAGTATTTCAGTACCAAGGAGAACAGTGTTTCAGTATCAAGGAAAGCAATCCAGTACCAAGGAGGAAAGTATTCTATTGCCACTGAAAGTATTTCAGTACCAAGGAAAGTACTCCAGCACAAGGGAAACTATTTCAGTACCAAATAAAGTATGCCAGTACAGTGGAAACCAACTCAATATGAAGGAGGAAAGCGTTCCAGTACCATGAAGCATATTTGCATCAAAGAAATGGTACATGTATCTGTACAAAGGAAAGCATTGCATCACCAAGGGAAGCAATCCAGAACCAATGATCTGCTTAACTTACAGATTTGCTTTGTTTCTGAAAAAAAGTACAAGGGGGATTTGCATCTTGTTTCACTATTCCTACAGCAACCTGAAGTTTGGACCAACTACAGCTTATGGATTTTCAAATTCTCCACATGAAGGCTTTTTGACAATCAACTGGGGATTGTACCTTTCCCAACCTGACAGTTTCCATTTGTCTTGACTTATTGTGATATCATCCATAAAAGAACCCTCCCTTTAAAGTAAGGTGGGATTGATACTTCAATCACAAGTTTAATCTCCACTTCGTTCAAATGTACTTCCAGCATGTTGCTTTTAGATGGTGAGTTATCCAAAAGGGATATTACTGTAAACTTGTTTAAGTTCACAGGGGTCTTGTGGTAGGAAGTGCTTGCAATGTTTAAAGTTTGTGGTTAGATTTAAAACAACCATAACGGCACACCAATTTTATTTGTTGTTTCTTGGATTTTTTTGCAGAAAAAAATTGGGTCGATCGGTAGAAGAAAAAACTAATGAGCTTTTCAAAAAGTTGGGGGTAGGAGAGATTGGACAGGAAAACCTAGACTTCCAACATTTAGGGGGGGGCCCTGGTAGCAAAGTCCAAAGTTTGAAGAAAAATGATAAATGTACCGTCCAAATTAGGCACATACAGCTACTGGAATTTGAGGCCCATAGTTAATTTGAGAAAGGAGAAGCAGTGTTTGTCAGCACGAGGTGTGGCCATCAATTTGGGCAACAAATTTTTTCAAATCAGAAAAAATAGGGTCAGGAAATCCGAAAACAACAAATACAATTGGTGTGGCCTGACAAAACATTGCAAGACATAGCTCAAGTTGGAGTCGGGAGGGTTTGCAGTCAGAACTCACAGTCAACTGCAAACATAAAACCGTTGCATACATTTCATGATTTATGGTAAATTGGGCAGCCAATTGAGATTCAGATCTCTCCTCAGCAGCAAAGACTTTAAAGAGTTCATTTTCTTGCCGTGAGATTGATTGACTATGTTCTACTAGATGAGATAATGATGGACATGGAGCGTGGTTTGTGGGATTATGTGAGCTTAAAGTTTGACAGAGATTTGCCCCACTTTCTAAAATGAACAAGACGGATGCATGATAACTTTCTAATGGTTTTGATGCAGTCTTTTGCAGATAGTAGGTTGATCATTCATGCAGCTGCTCGTTTTGTTACCTCTTGTCTCTGTCTCTCTGTCACCCTCTCTCTGTCTCTTTCTCCTCCCCTCTCTCTCTTCTCCTTCTCTTCTCCTTCTCTCTCTCACTCAGCCACCTCTCTCTCTACTACCCTTCCTAAGGTGGTGTGTAATGCTGGTCTAATGCCCACAGTTTTGGTGCTACTGCAGTCTGATATTGGTGTCAACTGACATGGTAATTTCACAGTAATTCCATGTACAGAACTACATGCCTCCAAGCAAGAAACCAAGTTACCAACCCAAAAGCCAGCCTAATAATAGATTAAGCAAGAAAGTAATCAAACAAGCAACCAACCATCCAATCAACCAACCAGCAAACTAGTATTGCATTTTCCAAAGCACCTCATTATCAGAGTTAATAAAAATCCCTATTCCTCCCCACCCTATGCTTCATCGGTATGTCCTTAAGAGCAAGCAACTCAGACTTAAATAAGACTGATTTGATGAGTGTCGCAGGAGACCATCTTTAGCACCTAACAATTACATTGCCGCTCAATCGGCAACACCCAAATCACTTGATACATCGCCTCCCACTCGCGGATCGATCTCAATGAAGGAAGCTCTTCAGAGGACACAACACAGAGGCTGAGTAACTCTGCCTCTAAACCTAGAGGTCGGGAGTTTGGTTCCCAGTTTTTGTCGCTCACCCAGCTTGCACATTACTGGAAAGGGTTACAGATTTTAGAATGGAACGTCAAGCTCCATGGAGTGTCACTAGATGATAATGTTCTTTTTTTACAATCAGGACATAAAATCACAGCCCATGTTTTGGTGACCATCTGTAACATTCTTCAGGACAATACTAACTGGACCAGGTAATATTCCAAATTGCAGCTAGTTGACGTTACTAGTAGTGTGGTCCTAAACATGATGTGCCATACCAAAAATAAACTATTGGAACGTTAAGCTGTGGTCCGCAGTTTATTGACAATGTAAAGGCCAAGGGGATTTGAACGGTACAATGAACCTGTTATATGCTATATGTATCATCTGCCTTTCTTGTCACGACTATAGAAAGATTGGCTCTTTGGCAAGCTAAACTGGAGTGAGATTACATTCAGTTGTGGCCTACTAGGTATAACTGCTATTACCCTTTGCACAAAATGCTATCAAGATACATGTATGGCTACTGTCAAAGCATATTCTACATGTAGTACCAGCTTGACTTTGGCGTTAATATCTACTTCAAGACTTTACAGGTTTGCAAAAGCATTGGTTTATTCAACTATTGTGGAATGACGGTTTCAATGCTAATCAGAATCTGATGGTTTGTTGCAAATTACTTTTCATAAAGATCCTAAGCTGAGCACACACGATATATTTTGCTTCTGATCAGTTCTCAAAATGCAGTTCTTTCATAACCTGACAGGAGTCTCTGTTAAGTCTTCTATGTAAAACCATTAAAATTGCAAGAAAAATACAATGGCAAAATATATGAAATTATCTTTATAAAGCCCCCGAACTTAATCTTGAATTTTTTCTCTTCTCCTTGTTTTGCATTTCTTTCAGACAAATATTGGAAATATTCATAATCAAGCATGTATGTGATAATGGTAATTATTACACATGTCCCCTCCAAGGCATAACAACCAGATTTAATGTTTATAAGATTCATTAATATCTAAAAAGGCCAGAGGTGTCATCGTAATATTATTACGCTTCCAATATCATATAACATTACTTAAGATGCAACATACTGCCTACTGTATATTTCGCACATAGTACCCATAAATCTAAAAGGTATTAAGTTTAACGATGTTACGTTAATAGCTAATGGCAAAGATTGTAAGATATCAGACTAAATTATACATGTAGTAAAAATGGTCAGTCTGCAGTCATAGGACTATAAATATCATCAAATTACTGTATATCGCAATTATTTGTAGTGGTTTGTGTTAAACTTAATATATTTGCCTTAGCGGTGACACCACAAATATATGCCATTTTGAATTACGTTGCAATATTTGATTTCTTTTCCAACCACAATCTACCCAAAAATCAAATCCCTGCAAACTCACATCAATTTACTTACTATATAATTTTCAGTAAGTCTTCATTTGTTTCACTCCATCTTCAATATCATATCATAAGCAGCAATGAGATCATCCTGTTATGCAAAATAAGACATCACAATGTATTTTGATGTAGGTGGAAGTAGATGCGATGCATTTTGATCAGTCGTTCCAACATTGCCTCACATTTTACAG
Source organism: Branchiostoma floridae x Branchiostoma belcheri (assembly GCA_019207045.1). Lineage (NCBI taxonomy): Eukaryota > Metazoa > Chordata > Leptocardii > Amphioxiformes > Branchiostomatidae > Branchiostoma > Branchiostoma floridae x Branchiostoma belcheri. Next base: position 18,102,742 of record CM033034.1, read on the forward strand.
CTGCATCTCCCCAAAGAAATGGGACTGTTGCCAGCAGAACTGCCAGTGGAAAACAATACTGAAAATGGACATCCTGGAGCAAAGCCAGACAAATTAGGGCATCAAGCACTACCTCCCTACTGACTAGTCTCAACTGGCTACATCTAGTTATATCCACAATGGTGGTTTCTACTGTAAAATTCAGCAGATTTCTGCTTGTATGGTAGAGTTAACATGTATTAACATAACATTGCCATGTTTTCTGCTATTTACAAGCAATTCTAATTTGACAAATGATCCATGCATCATTTCCATAGTTACATGATGAATATTGCTGTTACAGTTTACCTTTACCACTTCTTCTGTGTGTTTTTTTTTGTCTTTATTGTCCTGCTTAAAATGTATCGAAACACACATGTGGATGTCTGAAATGTGCATCTCGGAAATTACAGTTGCTGAACTAAGTAGATCTCCTTAAATTAATCTTATTTTATTATTGGTAAATGGATGTTAGTATTTGGAATGATATGTTAGCTGAAAGTTTTTGATATGACAAATGCACTTTATTGTGCATAGTGCAACAGTTGTGCAAGGTTTTTAGAGTTTCATTGTCTTGTACATTGTAGTATTGTGGCAAGGAATGTTGACTTAGAATCTAAAACTCCCAGGGCTCAAATTCTAAGCAGGTTCCAATGTGCTGTGCCCTCAAGAAAGGACATTTAAGTCAAAACACCTATTTCCTCACTTAACTCAGGTCAAAGGTGCCAAGTTTCAAGTTTTGGCATGACTTCCAATTGCAAGAAACCTGTGTCAATTCTAAACATGACAAAACTTTTTGGCAACAGTTCTAAAAGGATTAGTGTAGTCTAGTAGGTAAGAATAATGCTGGGGCTACTGGTCTACATTTGTAGGATCGACTCGTTTGTTACATCCAATGGGAGCCCAGGATTCTCTGTCACTATGGTAACAGACTGTTCTCTGTCTGGCAATAATTGGTCCATGTCAGCACATGGTTAAATCAACAGGATTAAGATGTTCTCAAATCTCCCCCTTAAAGAGATGTTGGCAAACAAGCTTCTAGGGGCCTGACTAGTGGAAGGACTGCTAGAAAACTTCATTTGGGCCTATATAAAGAAAAGAAATTGGGGTTTCCTGTTTCGAAAAATTCAGGTCAGTAGGTAACGCTAGTTCACCTTTATCCGTAGGGTATCCTTTATCCGTTCGCTTTAAGAACAATGTATTTAGGGATATCAAGTCGACGGATGGTGGTTTCAAACTGCAATAATTTGAAGATAGTACAATTTGAAACTACCGTCAATCGACTTGATATCCCTGGTTACCCTGTTTAGCAACGCAACGGATATAGGTTATTCCGTCGTTAATTAAAGGTGAACTAATGTTAGGGATTATCTTCTTTTTTTTTAAAAATATGTTTTTGAAGACTTTGGTCCAGACTCTAGTTGATACAATACAGTTTGATAAAGTAAAACTGAAATGCATGAGGACACTTACATTTTGTATATTTTCAAAGTCAAACTTACATTTTCTGCATGATTGTTACAAATCAATGGATACATTTATCCTTCATTAGATAGGACAAGCAGTTTTTTTACTTGAATAGCAAGCAGGCTGGATAAAAATCATAACTAGAAACCATGTGACTCCACTGTCCACACACACAAAAAAGTCTAGGGTCGGCGGGTTTTTCGGGAAACTTTTTTCCCTAGGACTTAGTCAGGCTAGTCCTGACTTCATGTGTTTATGCATGAAACAATGGACTCCTCTGCCAATGCCTGTTTCTAAATGCATGCATCAACCACACCCTATGTCGACCCCACTCTAAAGAGTCATCCACACTATGCCCTTTCCAATAAAACACAGAAGTAATTCACTGCATAAATCTCCATTTTATCTTAACTATACAATTTGTCACACTGTTCGGTTAGGACGTGTGAGTATTAGCGGTACAGGTATGTTGAACAAAATCTCATTTATTTAAAGGTCGGGCAATAAATTTTATAACTGAAGATAACAAGATGTCCTGGTGTGACCGTGACATTCAGTGATGTCAGAGCAAAATGTAAAATTATTCAAATTTTGATTTTTCCTTGGATCTCTCTGCACCTATATCTGTCTTAAAAAGTAAATTGAAAACAGTTTTTGTATAATCAGACCATGTCAAGACATGATTTGTTTATGTCTCAGGGGCCTTTACCTTTGACATATTACCCACAATGCATCTTGCTTCCCTTATGCAGTCGGAACTGTGAATGGGCTTACTACAAGTAGGAAGAAGGATCAGATGATAGGGGAAAAGGTGTGGTACTTTATGTTAGGAATATAGAAATGTAAGGAACGACAGGAATTACAGATTGAATGTAATTTCTACGAAATTCAAGAAGAAATTATGATGTAATTTTTATAAAATTAAAAAACTTAAGGAATTTATGATACAAGCGCAAGACTGGAGAACTTTGGAGCACTTGGATCTGGCGCTCCCAGCCCATGAGCTAATTGCATCAACCTTGTCTGGACTTTGTCTTACTTTTGTTTCCTACAGGACTACCTAAAATGTGTCTTGAAATATTTATACTTAGCTAGTATAAAACCTGCTCTGCTTCAGTTCTGCGCAGTGTCACTGATGAAAGGTATTGGATGTTACTTGAAACATCCGACCATTTCCAAAATCATATCTAGTTGCTGGAAACTGCTATTTGGAGTAACTTATTACCTAGAACCTTAATTGATGTACAAACTGAAGAATGTTAGAACCCTTGTGGTGCTGACAAATTTTCACAAATATTTTCCCAATTCTGGACGTTTTAGACACTTTGGAAAGTAGGGGTAATTTTTTTTACTATGCTAAATTTTTTTAAAGTAGAGACCTTATGCTTTGTAATGATGTATAACTTTATAGGGTTATTTGGAAAGAAAGTAACAATAAAGTAGCACAGTGAAAATAGTACCAGCATATATGTTGGGCACAGCACTACAAGTTTAAAACTTTGTTTTTGCTGCAAAATCGCACATTCTGGCAATTTCGGCACCTACTTTTGGAACTTTTTGACAACCCTACTACTGGAATAACAAACTGTCCATGGCGCCAAGGTCTGGCTATAAGGTGTGATATTTCTTATTACCCAGAACAAGGAGGTTAAAAAACCTCCTTGCCCAGAACTATAAATTGATGTACCACCTGAAGAACGTTCATTTTTGCTCCCAAACTGCACATTCTGCACCTACTTTTGAAACTTTCTGACAACCCTAATACAGGAATAACAAACTGTCCATGGCGCCAAGGTCTGGCTATAAGGTGTGACATCTGGTACTACATTGAGATGAATTCCCCCGTCACGCCGTAATTCTGCATCACAGACAAGTCACGACACAAAGTCAGCACCAAGGCCAGGGGAGATTGGAAACAGCGGACAGACGTGATCGATGATGTGCACAAGGACAACTCTTCATCAGCGGGCTAAACTAATATAACTCATTGTTTGTCAGCAAGATGTTATTTTCGGTCCTATCCAATACAACTTCTGGTTTCAGCTGGGTGTTCTATTGTTGCTGTTATTGTTATTTTTATTGGGTGGGCCAACTACTCTCTCTTTGCAGCCAGGGGCTGAACTGCGAAAAGCTTACAATAGGCAGAGCTAATTTGCAAGTGTCTAGAGCAAGCTGCCATTTGACACCACTCACAGATGACCTCAATACAACTGTCACAAGGTTTTAAACCTTAGAATTTATTTGGACCGAGAATAAGCTTAAACTTTCTGATGGCTGTTCTTTCTTTGGCCCTTCACAAGATGTAGTACATAAACACATAAGAGAAAATGACTACAAAGTAATCATACACAAGATAGATTAGGTACATAAAGAAATAAAAGGAATGCAATTTCATTTGCTAAACTTAAGCTTGAAGCCGAATTCATTCTAACACTGCCCTAACACTGTATGTTGGTTGGAGAATCATTCTAAATTTGGAGAACTCTAGCATATACAATTGGAAGACAAGTACATGAAGTAAGACATATGACAGGAACAAGCATGTCATAATATTAGAGCAAAGTAATTTCCCTTTGACAAAATTAAGACCACTGCACGTTCAACAACAATTTCACCTGTCTTACATGTACATTGATTTCATAAGAGAAATAGATATTAATATGTCTTAGCACAGCACAGCAGAGCATAGATTTTGGATAAGCTTGGTTATCAAAATTCCAGGGTTTCTTTTCAAATAGAATTTACTGATGAAATAGTTGTACTGTTATTGTTAACTATAAATTTGTTTATTCTAAGCAACTTCTGGAGGTATGCTTTGGCAATACAGAACCGCTAAACATCTCAATGTCAATGCAAATCAGAAGACAGCCACATCGCAACCCAGACAACTTCATCAACAGGAAGCGTATAACGGTGCAATCTGTTTGGACCCCATGACCGGGCTATTTGTGACGGGGCATAATAGGCTTCACGACGGCGAGGAAAATTTGGAGCAATTTTGGCGGGGAGAAAATAGGAGTCAAGCTGGGATGTAGGACTTGAGCGAGGAATCGAAGTGACGGGGGACGTGTTTTAAGTAAAGCACCCCCGATAGAGTCACGAGGGGAAATCGGAGCCCCTGCAGTGGCAAAATGTACTGATGTCCAATTAGCTTGGAAAAACCAACAATTCATTTCCATGCACCTCACTATGCCTTCTTTGTGCCTAAAGGATTTATATACTGTTAATCTTGAAATACATGCAGTGTTTTTGATTTCAATGTTTTCCAGGTGACAATTTACACTGTAAATTCATCAAATTGATATAGTTTCAAATATAGTTCCATTATGATTATAGCCACGAACTCCAGACTTCCAATTCAATACACATTTTTAAAAGTTTGGCCGAGGTAAAATGAATTCTACGGTATTTTATGACAGAGAGCCAATCATTCTATGAAAAAGTCCATTATTTTTGATAGGATTATTGAAGTTCCATTCAAAATTACTAGATACCATTTTGGCATCATCCTTCCAACAATACAGCAGAAATTCATAAAAAGTTGTGACATTTCCTAAAGCACTGTATACATGTAGTCCAATTGTTCAATACAAGCTATCCACTCTGCTAGCTGCAATGTTGATTACAAGGTGCTTTGCACGGTGGTCAAATACGGGCTCAAAATCTCCCATGTCTAGCCAAATTCGAACCTTCTTCCATGAGGTTCCATCTGACGTAATTCGAACCGAACCCGTGTTCTATTTAGGTCATCTGCGGTCATTGCAGGTAAAACCGTGCTTTCTGGCATCTTCCCCCCAACTAACTTGAATCAGGCGAAAAATATAGTTTTTAACCAATATAAACAATTTTCTGGACAGTACATCTATGCTTTCACTTTGTCTGGGACCTGTAATATGTAACGAAGCTACTGGCGTTTTTGTTGGTGACCTTGAATATCATAAGTGTTGTTTACACCGGTATCAATTACACCCTCCCGCTCTCCGTGCGGCATGATATGCGTGTAAACATCGTTTAAGATCTCCATCAAGAAGAGTCCAACATAACTCATTGAGGGCTCAAAATGACCGCAACGGTTTTCCCGAGATTTCTGTTTTTGGGATTTTTAAAAAATGCCTTAGATTTTTAATAATTGGTAATTAAGTGCGAAAAATGCCATTTTTACGCATATTTTTGACTGTAACTTTGCTTAAAATTAGAAATTAAAAAATCCCAAAAACAGAAAGTTTTATTTGCCTCTTAGATGACGAAAAACATAAAAATCAAGAATTTGCCATGGCACTTGCGGCCCATCTTATCAAGAGTATGGTCAAATTGAAGGCCTTCCTTGAAACAGAAAATAATCGTCTTTGGAAGCAATATCGAAACAAAACAACTATCTCAAGTCAAACGGGAAGATTCAAACTATCTATAATTGCGAATTTAATCTTATTTTGAATACATTTTCCTTGTCATAACATCTTGTTTATTTTGAAATATTTTACGGTTAGCAAATAGTAGGCCTCTTGTAACCCGATACTCTGTCGAACTCGCATAGCAACGAGAAAGAATACCCTAGCAACCGACCGCCGTGTTGTGTTTCTAAATACTATTAGTTACACCACAGTTTCAAATACAGTACCAACATGTTGCCTGTGGTACCAGGTTGATAAGCTACTTTACTTGCCACATAAACGGATTATTCTTGGCTTTAGCAGGCCTAATAGCCATCTTAAGGCAGTTTTCAAACAGTATTTAGGAAATAACCATGACAATCTAAAGGGCATATACTGATAATAGCTCTCTCATGACTTCCATTGTCTTCTTTTGTTTTTGTGTTCTATAGTTCCTGGAAATTTGGACTTGTGTTTTTTATGTAGACTCAATACTAAAGGTCTAGAAACTTGAGATAAGAGACAAAATTCCCCTGCTATCTCTCTATAACAAGCATGGTACGGTTCATACAAGATCACTGTAACAGAATGGTTTTTGTAGTTTTTTCCAACAAGTTAAGACAAAGTTGGCCATCATTTAATGTCCCAAGGGCCAGCAAGCAACTGAGTTGGGACTGTAAGTCAACTCTAACTTAAGCTAAGGGCACAACCCGCCGTACGTGCAAATACGTGCTGTCTATGTGCCAAAATGTGGGGCAATCTTTTGGGATCCGTAAGTGGTAAGTACCATCTACGTACAAACTAGTAGGGAATCTGACAGGTTTAAGAGCACACAGACACGCCGTAGAATGTTACGTGCAGGCAGAACTTTGTCTGGATTCGTCTCCCCACATGCCAGCACACGCAACACACCTGCCCTGTACAGCCTGAACGTTTTCAGAAATATGTGGTGGACGTGGCCTCCCAAAAAAACGGACAAATTGCGTGTACCCTTAACTTGTGCCCTTAGCTTTGGAAACAGGGTAGCTAAACACTGGAACAAATGGCAATGTGGCTAGGCCACCAGACACAAGATCGCGAGGTCACGAATTCAATGTCTGTCATTCCTTGGTAGATGTTGTGCCCTTGGGAAAGGCACTGAACACTCCTTTCCTTACACAGGTAAAAGGAAGTGAAAGGAGAGGGTTGGGCTTCGCCTTCCAATACTATGCTCTAAACACAGTGGGTAACAACCTACAACCTGCGGACTTAAAAAGTCTTTGTGACTACCTCTACCTTTTTGAGATTGAGATACTGATGCATGTGAATGTTGTCTTTGTGGCAAGTCTTATATGCATAAGTATGAAGAAAAATGATTGGCTTACATGCTCCAAAAGGCGTCCTGTGATTGGCTGGCGGCCCCATGTCGCTGTGGAAGGGTGCGTCTGTGATGTCCTCATAGTTGATGATATACATGACCACGTCTCCATTCTCATTCTTCACCGGCGCTATCAGCACACTACACAGAAACTGGCTCCCTAAACAAAAAGAAAATACAGCATTAGGCCACACCAATTTAATTTCTTGGTTCACGGATTCGCTCGCTCCTATTTTTTGGGAAAAAAATAAAAATAAAAATTACCACTCAGCAAATTTTCACCATTAATGAAACCATTCACCAACTTTCTGGTGTAGCAAATTGGCCTTTATATTATAAGCTCCTTAAAGTGTGGGTACAGGTGCTGTTACTGTACAAAAATAGTGTTTTTGTACTTTTTTCAAGCCGAAAACTTTTTTTCTTTATGTTTTGGATTAGCCGTTACCTTTACCCCAACCATTTTACAATTTTTATTTTTATTTTTATTTCGCCCTCTCGCTCCATATTTTTTATGAAAAAATCCGTGAACCAAGAAATTAAATTGGTGTGGCCTAAGGTTTAAAAAACAATACTAAAAGCACATTTTGTACTTTTGTATTATCATCATCAAGGTACATCCAGTTTACACTGGTGAGGTACAGTATAACCTTTTCCATTATGATCTGTTATTCATGGCAGACATTTAAGTAGTCCCTGACAAGTCAAATGTCTCTTTCTTTCAATGTTTCTTTCTATCTTTATATCAGTTTATCAAATTATTCATAATGAATCATTATAGCTACCTTTCAAGCAAAATTATTGAGTAATCACATCGTAAGCTTTCGATTTTTATTGATTGAGATTCTGCAAGCTGAAGTGAATTTACAGAAAGTCTTTGCATAAGATTTCTTCAGGCCACTTCACTTTGCTTAGGTTTGGCATGAAGCAACATATCAAGTAAACATTACTCAAAGGGGCTTCCCAATCATATAATATCTCTATATGACAAGGTAAAAGATAAAATGTTTTACTCAATAACCTCTTGAAAACTAGCACCAAGGAGAGGTGTCAGGAGTTTGTTTTATTTTGTAAAATCACAGGCAGGAATAGGATAATGTTAGCCTCTGGGCCAAACACCCTGCAGTTAAGCCACATGACCCCACTGTGGTATAGAAACTTATAGAACTTTATTGTATCTGTATCTGTATCTGTATCTGTATCTGTATCTATATAGCCGGTATAACCGCCCTTCGGCGTAACACACCAGTTCTATTGCATGACAACTGTAGAGTATACAGTGTATGGCAACTTGTACATACAATACATACAGAACAGTTTAACTACATGAGTTACTAGTATCTAAAAATCTAAGAAACTAATCTACTTTACACATGGTATATAGTATTAACAATCAGGCTAGCACTATGTGCTGGTTCCAGACAGTATAATATTGTCTCGTTTTTTAAATTATTATATAAATTGACGGACATAGGCAGATATATCAGCAGGATATGATAGTACCAAATTAAGCATTTCTGTCTTGGCAGGTGGTAACATTGTACCAGATTTGCATTTAATAGACTGTAACAATTTTTGTCTCTCTCTATCATAGGTTGGACAATATGCATGTTAGATTACAGTGTTATCATTTCACAACCAAATTTAGAACTAGTGCTGACATTTTGACAGCCAGTTTGTTGTTCTCTTCCTTAGGGCTTAATGAGCTTTACGTTTCCGAATCTTATTTTGAAGATGAATCAAAACCAGAAATGGATGAACTCTAGTACCTCTAAAAAATCAGCACCAAGGACAGACATCATCATTTTGTACAAGGTAGGCAATGGCATATGGGAATGTCAATATTAAAAGAAAAGTAGAATTATGTGCTTTGACAAATTTAATGCAGTCTTAGTAAATGCATGATCATGTGTTTGGCCCAGAGGTCTTGGGTTCAAATCCTGCCATGCTACCAATCCTACTACTTTCTTCACTCAACCCAGGTGTAAAAATGGGTACCTGACTTTGATTTGGGACGTAAAAGGCAGTGAGAGAAGAGGGTTGAGCTCCGGCCCCATTACCATAATGATGATGATGACCATAACTTTTGGGACTACCTTTACCTTCATCTTCATCTTTGTTACCCTCTAAAACCCCACTGGGGCATCACTGAGGGGGGGTGGCGTGCGGATAAAGGCAGGCAATCCAAGCCGGCCTTAAAGGCCTCGACTGACGGGGCTTGGGCAGTGTGCCCCGGCAGCCTGTTCTACTCGACAATTGTGCAAGGGAAAAAAGAAAATTTGAAACAGTCTCTTTTAGCTGTGATGAACTGATATTTAAACATGTGACTTCCTCTGGTTCTGCGTTGGGCTGGTTTAAGGTACTGGGTTGGAGGTATGTTAATGATACCATTCACAATTTTGTAAAAGGTGATTAGATGTGCATCTCTCCTTCTGTCAGCAAGGAATGGCTATTGTAGGCTCGTGAGCATTTCAGATACACTACTGGCACTGCAATAATGCAGTCAAAACTTGCATGCAGTCAAAATTTTGCGAAAAATGTAGGAGAATAAGTGTGATCATGCAAAGTGATTACGATGGCTCTATTTTCTAAGACAGCTATCCCACAAAACAAACTTGATTCAAAGAACGGCATCTGGGCACCCATTGATTCTGGCCAGCTTCCCAAAAAAGGAATGTCTCTCCCTGACTTGACAAATGGGAAATAATATTTGACACTTTTAGCAGCCGGTGATATTTGCTTTAAATTGGAAGTTGCTAAGAGCCTTTCATAAAGCTAAATCAGATTAGGGAATTTGACGTTTGCGTCACATAACCGTGAGTCATAACATGCCAGTTTTTGACGTGGGTTGGTACAAACTGCACAAGACTGAATTTTAACTCGTGGCATATCCCTATACTCTTATCAACAATTATGGTACATGCTTAACCTTCTTCCTTCAGTTCAACACGATGACCAAAACAAATTTGGTACCAAATGGTCACATTGTGTACATTAGCATGCTGAAAGTTAATCTGATGAAGGGGTGTGTGTATTTTTACTGTCATGAAGTTGTCACGGATACACATATTTATACACATGTGTATTATCGTATTTTTCTTTGTAAATTTGAGGGCTGGTTGCAAATGGAATCTTTATGATTATACCAATTACTGTCACTGAGGAACTTTCATTTCAATAAAATCAAGTGTGTTTTCCCTTATTGCTATAATCTTATTCTATTGTAGCACCTATCTGCTATGTCTCTGTCCCTGGCCTACTCTATTGGGTATGGTAGCATTTTGTTATGAAGTCTGCATGCAAAGAGCAGAGCTACCGTTATATAGGATGTGTTAGGGTTGCCCATCCTCATTTCAGAAGATATTGCTTAGCTATACCTACTCTGCTTCTGGCACTGTTCAGGGCAACTTACTTTAAAATTAAGTTCACAGAGATATATCTTTGCCAGTAGGGCCAAAATGAAGTGTGTTTTAAGTTCAAGATAGTGCCAAAGTCACATGACATATTTAAAAGAAACCCAGGCAACTTTACAGATCTTTACAGACAGACAGTCAGAAACTATCTACAAGAGACTAGGCAAGGGTGTACATGTACAAACAAACAGAACAACTGCTTTTTGGCAGTGCTAGCGAGATCAACTGTCACAGATCCAACTGTTTTCACCCTCTGGATTATATTACTTATCACTTCTTAATTTTTTTAGTCACTGCAAAAAACAGGAACATAAAACCACCTCAAACATTTCTGCATTTTACGCTAGTTCACCTTTATCCGTAGAGTAACCTTTATCCGTTCTTTTAAGAACAATGTTTTTAAGGAAATCAAGTGACAGATGATGGTTTCAACCTGCATTATTTTGAAAATAGTACAATTTGAAACTACCTTCCATTGACTTGATATCCCTGGATACCATGTTTAGCAACACAACGGATATAGGTTACCCCCACGGATAAAGGTGAACTAGCGTTACAGTTACAGTATTCCCTATTGGGCAGATGAGCACCAAGCTTCATTTGGTCATAGGAAACCACCCAGCTGTCTATTCTGTATGGGGCAAAGTCCTTAGGCTTTAGATTCTGTACCTTCAACCTTGAAAAACTGTGGGAGCTGCAATGCTTCATCACAAACTCCACATGCAAGCAACAGAGCTGCCCTTACACAGGACGTGTTAGGTTCTTACGGGGAGGGACATCAATTTTACGAGGACGGGTCAGGACTACAGCGTCAATGACGACACCCCTATTACTCACTCCCCCTCCGCTTTTCACCCCCCACTGAGCAGGTGTCGATGATGTGACCAATGCGCAGACTGGGGCATAAATCCTGGTAATAAAATTTTCCGCCGCTGCGAGCTCTTCTTCTGGTGCATAAATCCTCGCAAAGATATCAAAGGAGCACAATGTACCAGGAGAATGCTGCCCAAAGATAGCACAATGGTTGCACATAGAAGCTCAAATACTAGAAAGCGAGTACATAAATTTTGCTCTGAGAAGACTGTTGGGGATAAACTTCTGGGCCAAAGTTCTAGATAATTTCTCGTATTTTGGCACTCAAAAGACTGTGTGAATAAATGAGTTAATACGAGGCTTTGCTTCCAACAAAAAGTTGCAAGATGTCTGTACTTTTTAAAAAGACTCAGTTTGATAACTTGTAACTAACACAGGGCTCAAAACACCTTTTTCTGCATACCTGCACTGGTGCAGGTAACATTGAAAATTACCTGCACCAGACAAATCTTACCTGCACCACTCAGAATTTAGGACGTATGGCATACTGAAATTGTTCAGGAACCATTTCTATTTTTTTCTTCTTTTATCCCTAATAATCCCTAATAAGTTGATAACAGTCAATGCAGCTAATAACAATCCACATACAGCTACATTATAGGACATTTATGCATAAAACCCAGTACATGGACCAGTGCAGGTTAGGTGCATGTAGACACAAAAAATACCTGCACAGCTCCAATTTTACCTGCACTAACTTGCATATGCAGATGGTATTTCGAGCCCTGTAACAGTTTTTGGTTAATGAAAGTAGTAAATGTGAAGGAGGCGAATGCAATATATTCCAAAAACCCAGCTAGCTCAACTTTAAGTTGAAGGTGTCAATGAAAACAAACTGTTCGTGTATGTAATGGGTTTAGTAGCCTCTATTGGGCTCGACATGTCCCTAGAGAAATACATATAGTAGAAATTGGTGAAATAATCTCTGTCAGATAACATGCTAGAAGTGTTGCCGACCAAAAAGTACAGTCACCAACTTGCAACTTTTGTAGCATGTTATCTGTCTATATATGGCCAATTTCTACTATTATTCCAGAGACGTGGTACATGCAAGATTTTGGGTGGAGAACTGACAACGAAAACAGCAAACTTAGAAATACATTGTACCACAAATATTTGAAGTTTTACAGTATTCCGTTTTCAATTCTTCAGCAGGTTAGACCAAACCCTCCCACAGTGTCCTCTTGTCGATCGATACCAAGTAGTTTATGAGTTTTTCTGATGAGTTCTGCTGACTGACACTTTGCAATAATCTCAAGAGCTGCACCAAAGGAGGGGGGTTTGTAAGATGCGTTTGCAAGACAGCACTCATAAAGCCCCTATAAACGTCTTGGTAAAGGGTAGACGTCTTGAATTTTAAAGGCTAAGAGGCCATAAGAGAAAGGTTGAATGAATGCTGTAGATTTACAACGCTTCCTTCTAGTGAACTATTTCAATCAATGACAAGTTAGACATAAATGTGATAAAACAATACATCTTGCCTTGACCTCTTGCTGTAGATGACATACAACAAGTCGTATATCTGTTTCCAAAATCATATCGAGTTGCCTTTTGGTGTATCTTATTACCTGGAAGTCTAACCTTCATCGACGTACAAGTCATATAATATATCAAAATGAATCTGGTATTACATCAAATCAACATTATATGAATTCTCTATTCAAGCAGGTTCAGGGGACAAATTCCTTCATATTTATTATTGAATGATTGTAGACATCTAGAATGAAAAATTGCTTCTCAAGTAATTGGCCTTACTGTCACTGCATTTCAGGTTCAATTTAATTGGCATGTATCAATGATTCATCTTCTGTATAAATCTTACTCTTTTCTTAAAGATGCAGTTTTTTTCTTGCATACAAATGTAACTCTGTGGACATTCATTAGTTGATCATCTAAGAAGAGTGAATGCAGTCAGATTCTGGAATCAGTGTGGGAATAACAGTTATTTTTGAAATTGTTAACTTGGTAAGCAGTCAATATTCATCATCACAATTATTTGCTCACTTTGATGAGGCCATACAGAAAAAAATGTTTTCACCGCTGAAATCAAATGCTGTAAGCTTTTCCCTTATCGAATGCAATATCAAATGGGATTTATGGTGTAACTGCTTATTGATATTAGCCATGTATAATCGCATCTTTTCCAGTCAGTGGGGTGACTTTTTGCACAAAACTTTTCCACTGTGGCACATGAATGATTGTTCCATCTCCATCTGAAAAGATAGCGCGGACGATTGTCAAAGGGGAGGGCGGTATCTATGGGCGCCTCTCTGCGTGCTCGCAGGGTGATATTTATGGTGTGTTATCTATATAGCCTTCTGGCGGGTTCTTAGGGAGCATTACTGGAGGCCCACAAATCAAACTGTCTAGAGGGGCTTTGGTTGACGCAGCCACAAAGGTCCAGATCTACACCAGCCAACGCACACAGTCGACTCAATCTCGCCTAATTACCTCCAAAAGAATGGGTCTTTCTTCCGTTCTTGTCGAACACAAGGGTGCGTAAAGATGAGATATGGACAAGGCCACAAGGGGCAAAACATCTCATGGGTAAAAGCTAGGTACATTTTGTAACCTTCATTCATAGACAATGTCTTTTTTGATAGATGAACACATTGTAGGTGACAATATTCCACCTTAACTCAGTCTCTATATGCACCATGTCATTGACATAAAGTTATGGTGGAAAGACAGTACAGGCGACGTATGTTAGAAGGTTCGATTACACTTCTTTGATGCTAACAATTTGGTACATGCTGCTTTCTCTGCTCAGCACTCAACATTTGTGGAAAAGTATGATTGCCTAAAAATGCTTTAGATATAACCCTGCACCACAGCTTATGCACAACTGTTACAACTTGTTGGAGATTTGAAATTTAAGACAATGACATTTTCGATTTAAAGAGCGTTCCATCCCGAAAAATCATGCTCATCCCACGAGGCATAAGGTGCAAATTCTGCATTCTACAGGAGTGTTTCGAGTTCACCTAACGTCCCAACAACCTTGGACTTGTAGTCCGTCAAACCTGACAAGCAGAAAGGGACAGAGGAAACGATAGTCGTGATGGGACTTAAGGTCGGAAGGCTACATAAATCAAGGGTGGCATCACTCTAACCTTCCGTAGAGTCGCACATGCCACGTGAATGCTCTTTAGAACGACCTAAAAGCTTTCACCTTTTGGGAGCTTTACGCCTCTATTTGTCGCAGACGCCACAAGTGTTACCATGGAAATTTACGGATGCACTCAACTACAACCTTACATCGAGAGTTCGTTGTGTATGTGATCTTAAGAAAAGCCTGAAAGCTTTCACCTTTAGTAGGCTCAAGGTGGCAAGTTGGTCTTGTGGTTAGGGATTGGTAAAGGTGGTCCCATAGCTCTTTTTAGGCCAAAGAGGTTATTTTCTACTGTGTCATTAGGGCATGGTATTGAAAGGAAAGGCCCAACAGTCTCCTTCCAACACCGTTCACATCGCCAACCAAAGTCGGTTACCCATTTTATATCATACCGAGGCCATACTTTCGTTCAATATCGATTTTCCAACCTTTTTTTTTGTATTTTACGTACGATATGGCCCTGGGCTCCATAGTTCAATTCAAAATTTGAACAACTGCTAGCAAACTAAACTAGCACGGTGTCTGTTATTTTGTTCAGATGGACAAATAAAGTTGACATTGATATCATGTTTTGCTCTTTTTTTTGACATAAACTTCAGTTTTCTCGGGTTGGCATGATATAAATAAAACAGACTATCATCAAGATATTTCTATCTAACATTAACGCTATAACAAATGGGCAGCAAATATAAAGATTTTAAGACAATGCCAATTTTTCTTTTCCAAATTAGAGCCTGGTTCATGGACTCATAAAGATCACTAAACATACAATTTGCAAAATGATTCATTACTCAACAACACAAATTCAAGGATTTTCACGGATGACATCCGTATGATCAACTTTGCATGGTCTAATGGTGAAGGCCAAGCCTAAGCCCCAGTCCAACAAATGCATTTACCATAAAGCTATTTTGCCACCGTATAAAATCCTCTGATCTTAAATGCTTTATTATCCAGTTTTCCCAAATGCACAATGTCATATTTCTGCCATAAATTGTCCATGCACTAGATCAAATAGTGAAGTTCAATGCTCCCAATACAAGATTTCATCTGCCTAATGCATGAGGGTTGGTCCTGGCGGTCTATCCACGCGACCGGAGCCTTCATCTTCCCGCGCTCAAAAGCCATTACTGCGGCTTCGGCAATCAATGGCAATCTACACAACGTGGTACCAGAGTAGCCATTAATTAGCGCTTCATTATTCAATTTAGGCTGAAACTGATTCCAGAGGCAAGTGGAAAAATTAAGGGCTGATTAAAATCGGTAACTGTCAGACAGGAACAGATGTTGCCAATGGCTTCTCTCTCCTTGGTGCAGTATCTAGTTCGTCGCAAATGTCTACACCATACTGTAAAAGGGGATATGTTTGCAGGCATTTTATTTTGCGGCAGGGAGACATTGAGTAACACTTAGTCTAGTTCACCTTTATCCGCGTGGTAACCTATATCCGTTTTTAAAAACATGGTATTTAGGAATACCAAGTCGATGGATAGAGGTTTCAAACTGCAATATTTGCAAAAATATATTAGAATTTGAGACCATGCACTGTTTGTTTGTCGACTTGATATCCCTATGTATTACCCTTTTCTGAAACGCAACGGATAAAGGTTATCTGGCGTATAAAGGTAAACTAGCGCTATATGCAGTGGTTTTAGGTTCAAAGTTGACACAAGAGTGTAGGTGAACAGAAGACAGAATAAATATTTGCAGTGGTTTTAAGTTCGTAGAAGTGGAAAAAGAAATTCCTTCCATCCCTCAAAAAAATCTGAAATTCATCACATAAAACTGATGACAATGTGTTTTCATTATATAACTAAAGCTTAAAATTTCTGATTTAACAACAAAAAGTAACAACATGGTCCCTGAACAAGTTACAATTGGGACAAAAAAACAAATTCCAAGCTAGAGACAGTCCTGGGAATCTTTAATCTACTATATAAATTACCAGGACAAGAAGAAAACAAATCGAAGAAACAAGACCTACTTCACTGTGTGTAAATTGGCATGACAAAAGATCCACTGTCTCTGTATGGTCTCGTCACCCTCTATTCAACATAATCCATATTCCCCAAGTCTGAGCTAATACAAGACCGTGCCAAAATCGACAAAGCTTCCATTCGAGTCTGGTTACCATTTCAAGAGACAAGAACAGAATACTGTAAGTTTGAAAATTTTTTGCTGTACCTTTAAGTTCATGTTAGTGTTGACTTTTATAATGTGGCAACCAGACACCACTACCAGGTCTAAAATGTAGTGTGGGACCTTTATACAATATTGTCTTTGTGATTATGGAAAGAGAACACACATGCAGTATCTCACGAGTATTGACCATTTTGTCTTAAGTTATTTCAGTCTTTTTTTAACAAGGGGCCACATTTCTGGCTGACATATTGAATCATCATTGCTCTGAGGGCATGCTAAGGTGGCTCTCAATTTTTGTTTCAGGAGCTGCTGACAGAACGATAAGATGGAGGCTGCTCCGTATGGTTTGTCTTCCACTGTGTTTTTACTACACTTTTAACTCTATGTAGATACTGCAAAGTGCCCTGAACTGACATGAATCTCCAGTACTATGTGAACAAAATCATCTTCACTAAACACTGGTCACCTGATTTGAAACAATGAAAGCTATGCTTATATTCACATGTATGGCAAAATACAATGATTATCATTATTAATACAAATATGTAATATATTAATTAGATATAGATCTTAAAATTCCAGATATAGATCATAGACTTCCCTGATAGACAGAGGATGATACTCTACAGTCTTCCAGTGTGCTACAGAATAACTACTACTGCTTAAAAATATATTACTGCAATATGACTACATGTGCTGTACTGCTCAAAGTTCTGTCTTCTACAGTTACTACTACTGTTTACATTACTGTTACTACAACTACTATATATATATTAAATATATTTATTGATAAACAACGATTTTAGAGGCATCATCAAGATTAGAAGTTCACTTCCATGATGAGAGTCATGATGATTAATATGTACTATTCCACAATTTAAAAAATATGTAAATTTATGCCAAACATGACATTCCCCTTATAAAATCATAGTGGACTTCATTTGATGATTCCAAGCCCCGAGTCTCATCACCAGCTTCCAAAATTGTACTTAAGCAGCTCATCATAAAGTGTTTGTAGAAAATGAACAAGAAGATTGCAAAGATGTGGAAAGATGAAAATTGCCCCTCCAACATTTCTCCCTAATTGGAAAGAAGTGATGCATAGTGCAGCGGATGGCTGACAAGGGGAAACTTAATCATTGAGGAACGACGCAAAGTCATCAGAATTCATCATCAACCCCCAATTTCAGCCCAGGCATTCCGCTCTGCATGAGAGATCGCAAATAATTTGCGGAAATGAAATTTTTCAGTCGAGTCTTTCCCCAACAACCCCGTGCGCGAAAGGTGGATGAGTGGCTCTTTGCAGTTGAGCTGAAGCAACTCAACCATCTGTGCCACAATTAGAATTGCACAAACCATTAGAAAGCATAACATGCCAGTTCTGTGCTTAGAGGATTGTCAGACACACTATGAGCATACTGCAAATTTCATTTTGTACCAGGTTTCCGCATTGGCCAAATTGGCATTTTGACCTAGCATTCAATCTCATTAATGAACTAAGGAAGAGCTGAAATTGTACTAAGTATTCATATCTGGGCTTAAAAAATCTAAATATGACTTTTGGGACCATGTGGATATTGTCATCAAGTTTTATTGCCTCTAATACTTTTTTCTAAGATAAAATGCAGCACTTTTCATTGGTATACATAGCACTGCATCATCATCATCCGGTTCAGAAACTAATGGATGTTTTAATGTACATTAATACTACATAATTTCACACATCTTGATATCTACTAATTGTTAGTAGTTATCAGAAAATAATTATTTTTGCCTAATTAAGAAAATTATGTAATAGTAGGTAGTAGATTTTCTCAGTGTTTCAAGTTTGTTGTTATAGTATATTACTTTTATTATACTAACATATATACTTAATGACCTTTGTAGTATAATAATGTTTGGAAAATCTATTCATGGGTTACTGTTTCAATGCATCATAATGACCCCCAGTGGGGTTCTTCACGCTTGTTGAAAATATTAAAATCTTGAGATTTATACCAAAAATCTTGAGATTTATACCCAAAAAAAATCTTGAGATTTATACCCAAAAAAATCTTGAGATTTATACCCCAAAAAATCTTGAGATTTGTACCAAAAATCTTGAGATTTTGTGTTATATAATAAGATGTTTTGACTTGATCTCGAGATGTTTTGACTCAATCTTGAGATTTTTCTAAAACATCTCAAGATGCTTTGCAAAAGTCTCAAGATATTTTAAAAGTCACCTTTAAAATTTCCCATGTGTAGTAGACCTTGAGATGCCTGGAAAAATTCTTGAGATCATTTCAAAGACTTTATGAATGATTCTTGAGATCATTTCAAAGACTTTATGAATGATTTTAAAATTAACATAAAAAATCTCAAGATTGTCTCAAAAGATCTCAAGACCATCTGTCACCTTCCTCAGAGCAATTCTTACTAGTTCTACATTATGCATTTTGCATTGTTACAGCTCTATGACTTTTGTCACTGTTGAAATATGTTGTATAAAAAGGATAATAAAGTTACATTTAATTTTGTACCTTATTTTTGGAACCACATTGTAAACACCACTATGACCTACATGTATCTTATACAGTTATAGAAGTATGTACATGTATTAATGCCAGTTCACCTTTAGTCATGGGGTATAACTTATATTCGTTTCTTTCTTACACAGAGTAGTTTAGTCGACTGACAGTATTTTGAAAATGTTTAGAAAATATTGCAATTTTAGGCGACTGTCCATCAACTTTATATACCTAAAATACCTTGCTTTTAAACACAACAGATATAGATTACCACATGGATAAAGGTGAACTTGGTTGTGTACAACAAACTTTGCTATAATTGTCTTCATTTCTGGCTAACAGTCTCCAATAACAGACAAGAGACACATTTTTATGACAGCTAATTTGATATAGGCTGCTAGACGTAATAGTTCTACAATGATGAAATAATTGCAGACTTGCCATGATCTATCACCCTTCACACATGCTTATCTGACATTATCAAAATTCCTGTAATTTTCTCAAGGTTGTTTAAAGCTGATTTAGTGAAGCTCGCGCCCATTTCTTATGTCACCCGTGCTAACATGTAATAATGCATGAAAATGATTTTGCGCATCACTGTTTCTATAACGTCTCATTGATCACCGCCCCCACATTATTTGCCCTCATTAATTTCCAATAGAGGCTTACTAGCTTCTTTGACGAATTGTTTTACCAACTTCTAGACATACACTTTGAAATACTACAAAATTGCAAACACAAAACCACCACAAAAACTTCAAGATTTTACAGTTACAGAAATCGTAACAGTTACTGTAAATCTTGAATTTTTTGTGCAGTAACTGTAACAGTGAAAAACTTGAAGTTTTTGTGGTGGTTTCGTGTTAAACTTTGCAATTTTTTTACTGACTGCTTAGCAGTCTTTCAAATGCTGTATAGTACATAACTAAATAGCAATATCATGAAATTAAACCACTACAAACACTCCATTTTCTCATTACTACAAAATCAAATCACCAGAAACTTTAAAGTTTAAGGCATTTACAGTTTGTGCAGACTTTTATGTTTTGGCTTGTACTAGTCATACTGCAGGCATGTGCTCTGTATTGCCACTGGGCATTCCTGTAAGACCACAGGAAGAATAGCTAACAGAAATGTCAAGTGGATCAAAATAAAGTCACAGGCAGTCAGGAGGCACATTCGTCAACTACATGCAGATAATTTGGACTGCTTTCCCTCCCACCTTAGCCAGACTGAACCAGTATTTCTGCTGTCCGGACTGGACAGGTTTTTCTGCCAACCCTTGCATTACTGATTTGTTTCAATAGCAAAGTTCAAAATGCTGTGAAGTTAAATTTTCACCTTGACTTGAAATTCAACTGTTGCAAATGTAAATGAAGTTACTGAGACAAATTTATATGACATAGGCCGACCCACAGTGATTTGAAATGATGTTTGATTTTATGTCTGTATCACTAGATGAACATGTGTGAAATCATTTCATATCGAGTTAACATTACAGTCATTACTAGACAGATGTAGTAATTTGAGGCAAGCTGCAGAACTTGATAACAAGATTATCCTACAGCACTCACAGGTAATTCCATATCATTATGTTTATCCAAAAGCAGAAAGTGCAAACAAGTTACGGTTGGAGTTCACTCAAAAGTTTTTGGATCAAAAAAGTTTCAGTACTGGTAATCAAAGAAAGTATGTGGTGTGAAATGGTCAAGTGGGTACGCAAGTGAGAACAAGACTAAAAGGGCACGGGTTCGGTTCCTGGCATTCTTGGCTGCTAACCCCATTCTATTTTACAAATTATATTATTATGTCTTCATGAGTGCATGTAATTTTGACTGGCATCATAAAATGTATGTACTGCTACAGTAGATAACTAACTTGAGTGACCAAATTTTTAGCCAAATTTTATCAAGATTTTTAAAACGATTGGGTCTCAAAATATCTTCAAACACTTGTCCTTTCAGACATCTGGATAACAAAGCTATAATCAAATGATTTCGTTGTATTGAATTGTATGATTGTGCAAACATTTAATATTACTAAATAGTCTTTCCTCGCTCAGTGATCTTACCTCATACAAGTACATATGACGTGGCTTTCTGCAACTTTTTACCATCTGCCTCAAAACATACGACTGCATTAAACAGACTACTTCTTCGACATTTACTAATCTTGCGACAGGGGCATTCTGCGTGTACTTGGTAATTTCTCTACAAATGTTGCTTCCCTCGGGCATAATGTTTCCAATTTCTCCAAGATTAGGAAAAATGTGAGGTAAGACGCACATGGCAATCTTGTCCTAAATAACCACCTTGCAGAACATGGTGATACATGGGGGGCATTAGTCACAGTAACAGTGCAATAAACCTTACTGCCTATGTTGCAAATTTACAAGTTGTAAAGTACTCAGTTCAACGCACTAGGATCTACCATTTTGTCTGTAATTTCTTCACCAGAAGTTTTTTTCTTTCAAAAATCTAATTATCGGACGTAGCTTGTAGAAAAGTTTCTGCCTATGAATCTTTTTTAAAGTTAAAAATTTGAACAGCGATTGGTTACAAGATTCAGCAACAGTTTTTGGCGTTTACACGTCTCTAAATTCTAACGTCATGTCCCAGAAGTTGCATTTGGGTTTCAATTCTTTCGTGCATTATTTTTGTGAAGTTCAGAATTTACTCATACGGACCAAGACCTTGTACAGACAAAACTAGATGAGGCAAGAGGCAAGTTTACCCGTTAAAATTTACAACATATTTCAAGCTAGAAATTTACAAGTTGAAATCTTTTAAGTTACCATCGCTACTACACAATGGTACGGCCACCTCCTGAGAATGGCAGTAGAGCAGTGACCCAAGAAGATCACCATAATGACCATTGATGGAAAGAACGCAAGTGGCCACCCCTTTAAGACACGGACTGTTACTATTACAATGTAAGGGAATATCTTCAACCCCTCAGCCTACACAGTGCCAACCACAAGATACAAAATTAATGTGGACATCACTGGCAAACTGCCATCAAGCCTTCACATGAAACCCTTGCCTGACATTGGTATGATAATCTGAATATTGTTTGTCCGTCAGCATCAATGATGACTAGAGACATCACGTTGTCCTGTCAGGAACAGTGTGCTGTGGCTGATGAGTCTAATGCATGCTCTGAAAGTTTTGCCACAGCTCGTTTGCAGCTGGGTTGCTTGTAGTAGTAGTAGGTGGTGCGGGAGCAGCTCTGGACACTCACTTTCTCACAGCTTTGTCATAATGGCAGGATAGTGATTAAGTGAGAGGGTGAATTCTAAGACATGAAGACTTACCGTCCTTCCTATAGTAGAGAATTTCCACCTGCTTCTCCTCCGTGGACGACAGGGCCAGACGCACCTGTCGGATGGCTTTGGCATTGGTCTTAGGGCCATGCAGGAACTCACACCAGCACGGTTTCTAGTGGAAATAAAACAGAGAAGTTATAGCTCATGGACTTTCCCCTTTATCCGAGTTCATCTGTGTTGGTAGAAGTCATTATTGAAATAATTTAACTGTCATATCCAACACAAAAATTGGACTCTGCAGGAAGACTTTGCTAGTGGGATCAAAGAAGCCATCTACATCAGAGCTTTACAACCATCTCTGAACAGAGACGGTGGGCGCCATAGACTTCCTGCAACCTTTGATCTGCTGCATAGTACTGAGTCACGTGTTCTATCTGCACAACGTGACGTCACGACAGCAGTGGATTTTTTCGTTCCTTGACAAAGACTAGTGCTGTTCAGTCGAAAGTTTGTGTGAGTCCAAATTTTGTATTAAGATAGTTCAATAACTCATATAGACTTGTCAATTATTTGCCAGTTCACAGTGTGACCTTCCAGTGCATACAAGAGATCAAAAGTTAAGGCCCCTAACTTGTAAACAACTTCTTGTCTGGAGAAGTGTTTTGTTTCTGTCTCGGGGGGGGGGGGCTCCACTTGGACATATTAGCCACAGTGCACTACACTTCACATGTGCACTTCAAACCATGAGCCAGCTTATTAGCTCATGCGAGGCCCAGCTGTCTATTACAATCATTGTGCAGACAGCATCTGACTGCTTCTGTTGGATGATTTTGACATTGGTTTTTGAACATTCAGGGACACTCACGCCAGTATGGCTTGTGGTTAGGAAGCAAAAGAGAAAAAAGGTTGATAATAACTTGACATTTGGATTTTTAGCAGGAACTCTTAAGACCAAGCTGATTTTGGCATTGGTTTTCTCTGGTCTCATGCCAGAATGGTTTCTGGTGAGGATGGGGAAAAAATATTCAAGTTACAGATTTGTGGATTTTTGCTTTTGCCACGTTTTTGGCATCATCCGTGTGTCTGTCAATGATAACTCAAGAATGCATGTCATTGAGTGAATTGCCTTGACGCTTTATATCTGGGTACGTTTTGATAGGACCTGAAAATTAGTAGAGTTTGGGTCCCTTAGCAAATTTCTTGAGTCCCTTAGTATCTCTCTTTTTTGATATCTGGACAATTAAGACAATGGTCAAGATTTTTGGTTGATAGACAGCTCTTGTGGATATTCATTATTCTCCTACTACAGGACTGTGACCTGTAGTACAGAGTGATGCAGAATGAAATTTCTAGTCCAGTTGCTTGTTATAAGAAACAGCATTGGCCTCTTCTTAGCGACCACCTGGCCATTACGACCACTTTTTCTCGGTCCCAAAAATTTTCCCCATTGACGTAAGCATTAAGCGACCTCTTCACAATGACCAACTGACCAAAGCGACCGCCAAAAATTAGGAACAAATCCCTGTCCATAACGACAGCATCATTTTCAAATCTTGAGGCGTCATCGATTTTCAGTGATAAATAGCGCAATTTTGTTCCAAATTCGGCCAGTTTGCGTTGGATTTTGACTACCATTATGGTGTTATGTTCAAAATAAAGACGACGGCAGATGCACGTGCGTGTGCTTGCTATTTGCCATTAAACTCATTTGTCGATACTCTTATAACCAAACACCTGATCAAATCAACTGCTTTTGCCCAGTCCCCCGGGGGGTCGACTTGGACAGGTATTTGAAAATGAAAGCAGGTATATCACACCTGTACATTGACTCAGGTTTATGCCAAGTCATTTCAAAAAAATGATAGAAACTGTGAATATAGCAGTTCTACTTTAACTTTGTCCATTT
The DNA here is from genome assembly GCA_019207045.1 of Branchiostoma floridae x Branchiostoma belcheri. Classification (NCBI taxonomy): domain Eukaryota; kingdom Metazoa; phylum Chordata; class Leptocardii; order Amphioxiformes; family Branchiostomatidae; genus Branchiostoma; species Branchiostoma floridae x Branchiostoma belcheri. Next base: position 18,127,172 of record CM033034.1, read on the forward strand.
TGATATCAATAATTTGTGTAATACTCTAGTTTTATTTCATCAAATATCAGTTGCAACTTCTAACCAAATCACATTACAACAGGGCTATTGATTAGAATATGCTATTTACAATGATGATCAATACTTTCATATGCAGGGTAGAGGATAGTCAATTTCTTCTATAGTATATGTTTAGAGATAGACCCAATTTCAACAAGATTGAAGCTAATCAGATAGCCATATTTTACACATATAACAAGATTATGCTTATGTTTCAGAACATTTTGGCTCAACTATAGACCACACTCACTGTATAGGACTTATCATTTTATGGGCTGCAGTCATTAGCTAATTCATTTTTGTTGCCATGATTTGATGGTTGAGCACAAATTTATGGGTGGTCACCCATATCATAAAGCTTAATATAGTTATTCATTATCGGATGTCCTCATGTAACCCTTGTCCTCTGGAGTCCGATAACAATTTTTGTCCTTGGAAGTGGAACAGAAAGCTGGAAGTCCCGTGTTTAAGGACAGCATCTCCTCAAGCATGTTAAAGATCTCACCACACTTATTGAAAAGAGTCGGGGTCCATCCTTAGGCCTAGGAAAAAATGTTGTGTTTCCTGTTTCCTAGAAAAACTGATGACTCTTACTAGACTTTTTTTGGTGGGCAGTGGAGTCACATAGCTCACATTTAGAATTTTTATTCAGCCTGCTTCCTATTGAAGTAAAAATGCTGCTTGTCCTATTCAATGAAGAAGAATGTATCTTTTGTGTACAAACTTAAAGTTTGACATTGAAAGACAAATGTCCTCATGTATTTCAGTTTACTTTGTTCAACTGTATTATAATATGTCTCACTAGAATTTTGACCAGCCTAAAAAAATTACAAGAAAAAACATTATCCCTACCTACCGACCCTACTTTTTCAGAACTGGAACAAGAAACACAACATTTTTTCCTAGGCCCTACTAGTTTGAATGGCTAAAACCTTAAAGTCCAGTCTTATGCAGCTTTTACATAATGTACAGAACTGGTGTGTTACATTTAATGGCAGTTTACTATGAAAAACAAACAATGAATGTAATAGTCAATGCAACCAGATTTTCAGCACCATGGTCATCAACAACAAAAATATCTAAAAATATTGAAATCACAATACATGTTTAATGTCATACATATAACTATACTTCACATGCTTATTTTCATTTCTGAACTCCAAACAGTATTCAAGATGACAGTTACTCAAGCAACTGGGCATATCATCAAGTTTAAATAAGGACACATCCCAAATGCACGATTACAAGTTTGCCAGATCAAAAACAGCTAATGACAAAGATGGAAAGGACCATCCAGTGAAACCAGCATGAGTACAAAAGTCACCGTTTGAGAGACCCAACATCATTCTTCATCTATTCCGTCTATGACAGCTACGTCTTAGTCCTGATACATCTATATCCACATTCATTAATTTAAGATGGTAGAAAGCCTTTCTAAAGAGGTCACTGACTTCCTTCATGAGATATTAGTAGCTAGTCTATGTGCAATTTGTTTGCCCATGTGTGTGTCTCCAGAATAACTGAAGAAGCCCTGGATAGATCCTGATGATAATTGGCATGGAGGTAGGGGTCAGAAAAAGGTATCTTGTGTTCTGCTGAGGCTATGGCCATAAATTTTGAGTGGCAGACAGTTCTTGTGGCAGATACTAAGTGATGTAGCTTTAGACCCCCAGTCTGAAAGGTCTTTACCTACTTCTTTAGGACTTTCTTTGTAACAGCTCTAGCAGTCATTTTTACAGTGCTAATTCATAAAACATCATCTATTCCAAACGTGTTTTTAAAAAACAAGAAATTGGAGATCTCTTGTGTCCCTGAGATTTTGTGACTCTCTTGTTTTATTTATCATAATTGTAAATTTTTTGCCAAGTTAAATACATTTTTTTACCATCTTGAGAAACTACAGACCTAGACAAAGCCTGCAGCACCAACCGTAGAACTATATAACGCTAGTTCACCTTTATCCGTGGGGTGACATATATTCATTGTCCTTAAAAACAGCACATTTAGGAGTATTAAGTCTGCTGACAGTGGTTTCAAATATAATGTAATATTTTCAAAATGTTCCGATTTGAAACCACCGTTGACGCGTCCGTCAACTTCATATCCCTAAATACGTTTTTTTCAACAAATATAAGTTACCCTCGGATAAAGGGGAACCAGCGTTACATGTAAATTCAAACTCATGCCAACTCCACTTCTTGCCACACAACTGAAATGAATTTAAACCCGGTCAAATAAGAAATGTAAAACAACTTATTGGGATAACTCAGCCCACAACATCCCGTGTCCGGATTCAGTGCTATATGTGGATGCTGTAAATGGGATTTTCTTTGCCTGAGTGCACTCAGTATATCCGGAGGGCTATCCATACACTCCATAAGCCTCCAGGATGGTCATCTCTGATGGTTCTCCATGATAGCATTATACCGCTACATGAAAGTTTTATGAAGAGTTTTCGGCAACTGGGGCAAAGTTTGCATCTCATAGGCAAGACTTCGGGCGCGACTCTGACAGAATGTTTTATTAGCGGCAAGGAGGGAGGGGTTGATTTTCAGATATGTGCGACAGTTCAGCACCCTTTATTTTTAGCACAGTCTTGCTATACATACAGAAACAGATATACATTGTATGCCACTTGCAAGCAACTCATGTAAGATTGTTTGGGGTGACTATTTATCTTTCTAAATGTAACTGTTATGCATTTAAGTTTGCAGGGAATTAATTTCGCAGTAGTGGGAAAACCGACTTTTCGCGCTGGTTTTAAGTTGGCGGAAGCACCATGTACTGTAGTCTCTTACTGCCATGGAAAAATGTTCGCGGTGGTTTTAAGTTCGCGGTGAAGCGGCCACCGCAAAAACCGCAAACATTAAACCACCGCAAAAGTTTCTGCATTTACAGTATACCAACTCTTTAAGAAAATACTGGCATTCAAACATCTTCAAGTTGATACATGTCCTTGTGGCACAAGCAGAAACACAACCCTACTGGTTGGCCATCTGGGTCAAATTCCTTGGATCTGTGGACTGGAGTACAAATTGTCTATAGGATTGGCCCCAGCTAGGACATGTTGTAAAGCATTGCATTCTTCATTTTGAATGGTGATGTAGGGGTAACGTAGTGTGCTTGGATAAAACACACGAGCTGTAGCAAAGCGGCAATGCACTAATAGCTTAGGAAAAAGCATCATACCTCATCCTCTGTCAAATGTTTGACCGCTTTTATGTGTGATATATACAATACAGACTATTATGTCATACCTAGGCCGCGATAACATTTGATACAGGTGTTTCGGACCAGGTGATGAAAAGCCGTATCACACAGGCTTTGAAGTTTTATCACACCAGGCTTCCATTGAATATTTTGAACATACTCTGTGCACGCTGATTGCGGGATGGTTGAAAATTTGAATACCCGATTTTGATGCTGTAACATTGCTGTTGTAAAATGTTTGTTGTTTGTGGGCACCAAATTTTCTAAACTTCTGGCGCATTTTGCATCGAAAAATGTGTCTTCTCAGGTGGGTATGACATAAATAGAATACAACACGGTGTATTCCACATCACCCTTGGTCCCAGCCCTCCCGAGGGTTGGATCTCCCGCGGTCGGGCTGGTACCTTGGGTGATACGGAATACACTGTGTTGTATTCTGTATTTATTTAGTTGCCAAGGACTTAATGGCAGGACTTTGGTACCCAACATACGTACCAACCCACCCACATGCACACGACATCAGTTTTAGAAGCCCCCCAATTAACCTCCCTTGCCTCATCAGAGTTTCAGGATCAGAACGTACTCTTCCCTGCATTAGACCATGTGCCTTGGTGACCTATATGAAAGGGCATCCACAGCTAATGTTTAGTTGCTGGGGTGAATCTTTTTGGCCCAGTGGTTCTTGTGCAGGGAGGTAAAGTACCTTGCACCCTCAAAAGTCCTATTAGATCTCTTTTGCATATTAATTCAAAGATAGGATGTATAAACTTCCTCTCAAACAAGATCTCTTTAGTGTCACTGACTAAAAGTAGTGGACCGGTGCCAAAATCATATCCAGTTGGTTGAATAGTTGCTATTTGGCATATCCTATTACCTGGATGTCTAACCTTCATCAACATATTTTACCATCTGTTTTGCTAAAAAAAACATCCACCTTGAACCACACCTCATCAAGGAACAGACTCTAGAAATGGTTTGTGAATAGTGTCCACCAGGGATAAACAAGTCCACTCACTAGTCCTATTGTCCAGGGCAAGTGAAAGTGCTGTTCGGGCAAGTGCATGTCCTACCCCACTTGTCCGATCGGGCAAGTAAGATTTTTCCATTGATTTTAATGCAATTTTGATATACTTGTTACTTTTTACAGTCATGACATCAAGCAAGTGTCTACAGAGAATTCCATTGCTGGAAGTGAAAATGCATATACTAGTAACAGTGACATTTGAATTTTGGGCAAGTGAAAATTGGTTCGGGCAAGTACATTTTTATGTGCTTGCCCGATAGGACAAGTGGATTTTAGAAAACTTGTCCAACCCTGGTCCACAGGTTGGTTAATGACTGTTCAATAAAAGTCTTTCTTAACGTTACCACATACTTTTCAAGAACTGACATTAACTTCTGTAACCATCTGTCATCTTCTTCACAATAGAAGCAGTACGTCTGGAATCACTTTATCTAGATAGTAGTTAACAATATCTATATTCACATGTATATGAGTGTGACAGTATTTGTTAGTAGTGACACTTTAGGCCACACCAATTTAATTTCTTGGTTCATGGATTTTTTCATTAAAAATATGGAGCGAGAGGGCGAAATAAAAATAAAAATAAAAATTGTAAAATGGTTGGGGTAAAGGTAACGGCTCATCCAAAACATAAAGAAAAAAGTTTTTAGCTTGAAAAAAGTACAAAAACACTATTATTGTACAGTAACAGCACCTGTACCCACACTTCAAGGAGCTTATAATATAAAGGCCAATTTGCTATACCAGAAAGTTGGTGAATGGTTTCAATAATGGTGAAAATTTGCTGAATGGTAATTTTTATTTTTATTTTTTTTTCCCAAAAAATAGGAGCGAGCGAATCCGTGAACCAAGAAATTAAATTGGTGTGGCCTTAGCCGCAGTGCAAAGTGAACCAGTCATTTTTGCTATGAAAAAGATGACAGATGCTCATGGAAATATTTCATCTAGAACTAGAGTTCAACGAACCCATCTCTTCGCCAAAAAATCATGCCTTTATTTAAGAATTTAAGGTCTCATGTATTACTAAATAGCAAATGACTGCATGAACACAAACATTACCAAAACCAGACTGTGACCTGACAGATGACCTGGTAGCATCCCTGGTCAATCAGAATTTCATGCTTGTCAATTTAGACTTTGTCCCCAGTGTAAGGGCGTCCTCCAGCAAACCATCTGTATAACAGCTGTGTCCATAGATATAGGTCAAAATGAGATATATAGAGCACAGTTTATTTCTGTTAATAAGTTTTGCTGTAGTACCTTAGGAAGCCGCTAGGGGGCCCACTATCATAATTTATCTTCGTTTTCCTGACCCCTACCCACCTACCAAATATCATCAGGATTTTTTCAAGGCTTCTCGAGTTATGCATTCCAGAAACAAAAGGACGCACACACTCGGCCCGCTACCGTCCTAACGGAAAATGCTACGTCAACTATTTTCGAACACAACCTTCCTTTCCGCAGCCGCTACTTAAATACTAAATATCATGAAAATCCTACACAGCTTCTTGAGTTATATGCTGTTGGCATGGATTTATGAACTTTCCTCATTAATTATGCAAATTAGCTACTGATTTGCATAATTAGTATTACGTTGTATAAGTCATCACTCATTCTATCTACATACCAAAAATCCTGATGATCTGTTTACACGTTCTCAAGTTATCCTCGTCCAAAGTTTGAACGGAAATCGGTACCTGCAGTTCCCAAAAAGCCGCTAGGGGGTCCAAACTCACAGCACTTACTCTCTGTTCCAAGGGCTATCTACCACTCAAAAATCATGACCACAGCATGTCCAGAACACGAAGTGCCAAAATTAAAAGTTTTGCTGCAGTACCTTAGGCAGCCACTAGGGTGCCCATTATCAAACTTGACCTTCGTTTTCCTAACCCCAATCCACCTAACAAATATAATTAGGATCCATTCAAGGGTTCTCGAGTTATCTTGCTTACAGACAAACGCACTTACATACAAATCCCGCTACAGCACCATAGGTAAGAGCCAGGTAAACCATTTTCGCACTTGACCTTCCTCTCCAAAACTGCTACACACCTACCAAGTTTCGTGAAAATCGCCCAGCTAGATTTTGACTTATGCTGCCAAAAACAAACCGCAAAAAACATACCAAGCTCGCTGCAGTACCGTAGGAAAACGCCAGGTAAACCGTTTTCAAACTTCGCATTCCTTTCGACAACTGCTACACACCTACCAAAAATCACAAAGTTCCATCCACAATTTCTCGAGTTATATGCTGTTGACCTACATACAGACCCAAGTAAGCAATCTCATACTCTTCTTGGCGAAGAGAAAAACCTGTGGTTGTTAGTAACGCTAATTCACCTTTATTCGTGGGGTAACCTACATTCATTGTTTTAAATAAAACTGGGCATTATAGAGATTTCAGGTCAACAATGTGGGTTTTAAACATCAACATTTTCAAAATATTGCAATGTGAAACTACCTTCCACTGACTCAACGATCCCCAAATACCCTATTTTTATATACAACGGATATAGGTTACCCTACAGATAAAGTTGAACTAAGATTACTCATACACATATGAGTGTGACAGTATTTGTTAGCAGTGACACTTTAGCTGGAGTGCAAAGTGAACCAGTCACTTGCTCATGGAAATATTTCATCTTCGAAAACATGTGGTTGTCAGCAGATATCTAGAAAGAGTTGCTCACATCAATGTCCTGAAAGAAAACATACAGAGGAACATAAAATGGGACATACAGGTAGAAAATATTTCAATACTTTTGTACTTATACTTGCACAACACACCTAACTGAGTATTACTATTTTATGCATCAGTCTTTGTACCAAACGCAACCTTTGCTGCAAAAGGGCATCCACAGCAAATGTTCATACGCCATCTGACGTTGTATATCTCCCCAGTCCTTCATTCCATCGAACAAGGTCAGTAAGTGTCGTTACGATCGACTAATGGTAGAAACCTTTCCAGACTGCAGATGACGGCATTTCATTATGCTGTCGTCAGAAGACCTATCTGGGTATCTGACCACATGCATGTGCTCTGGGATGTTTGATAGCCAAGATGTTTTTATCGGTGCAGTAGTGAAAGAGAATGAATGTATAGACGCATGCAATACACTGAGTATACAAAGCATTTAGCCCTTGTATTGGGAAAGGCATATTCAAGTTTTCCCTCACTCAACTCAGGTGAAAATGAGTACTGTAAATGCATTTAAGTTTGCAGGGATTTACTTTTGCGGCAGCGGGAAAATGGACATTTCGCGGTGGTTTTAAGTTCACAGTATCGCCATAGTCTGTAGTCTAATGATATCATGGAAAAATTACGCGGTGGTTTTAAGTTCGTGGTGAAGCGACAACCGCAAAAAAATGGAAGCATTTACAGTATCTAGAAATCCTCTTCAATTGGATTTAAATATCAGTTGATTACAGCAGAAAGAGACTGTGTAAAATTTTCTTTTTTCCTTCGCACAATCGTTGAGTGGAATCGACTGCCGGCGCACATTGCTCAGGCCCCAACAGTTGAGGCCTTTATGGCCAGTCTGGCTTGCTTGCCCTAATCCAGATGCACCCCCCTCCTAGAAGAAGAAGTAAAGTAGAGGTCCTATGTTTGAGGAGAACCACACCTCAAGTATGGTAAAAACCCACCACACTTGTAAAAAAAAGTAGGGGTCTATCTCAGAGTGAGCAAATCAAACCTTACTGAGTCTGCTCTCCAGATTGACATTTTGAAAAGCTGAAAGTACCTATTATTTATTCTCTCCACAATTTTGTTAAACCTTGATAAACAAATGAATACAGAAAAAAGGAATACTGTTCATGCATTTAAATTCACAGGAAATTCCTTCACGGTAGCCGGAAAAGGACTGTTTGCAGTGGCTTTAAGTTCACGGTAGCACCATGCACTGTAGTCTCTTACAACCATGGAAAAATGTTCGTGGTGGTTTTAAGTTCGTGGTGAAGTGTTCACCGCAACAAAAACTGCAAACATAAAACCACCACGAGCATTTCTGCACTTTCAGTATGTCACACAGATGAAGACACTAACCTGCATAAGTTCCGCCCGTGAGTATCCACACAGTTCACAAAACCCATCATTGCAGAAGATGATGGCCAGATTTTCCACCTGTGCATTGGCAATGATGAAGTTACGATCTGTCAAGAGAAGGGCACAAAAAGTATAAGACAAAACTCCTTACAAATCTGATGATAACACGAATTGCGAAAAATTGCAAAACATTTTCACTTTTTATACAAACTCTAGAAAGCTCACATCTTTAAATAAACAATACAATAGCTAAGCATGTCATTTTTTAACATGAAAAAAGGTTATAAGATTATTTGAATCTACTATCTTATCAATATCTACATTGATTATCAAGCAAAGTCAGTAAAATGACATCCACACAAGAATAACACCACCTAACAAATTAGCACCAAGGACAGATCAAAGGATCAAAGTAACAGATTTATAGAGTGCATCATAGTAGATTGTACAAATCTCCTTTGGCACTGCTTGAATTAAAATGCCAAAAAATATCATGTTTACTAAACTGATACCTCAATTTCATTGACACAATTGAAGAAAACAACATGCAAGTAATCACTGGAATGGTTTGAAATTTGGAGGATACTGCAAGATAAAAGGCTTCATACAGCGAAGTTGTGCCTTGAAATTTGAGCTGTTCTTATCATATCTGGGTGAGGCTGAGGCTTGATCACCTCTCGTACGCAGGACTTAAAGTCCCATCCAAAAGGACTAACGGAACCCCTCACGCCATGCAACCTCTGCCCTCTGAATCCACGATCTTTGACCCACATGGCAAAGCAACAAGTGGCGAGACACCAGTTAGGCCACAACAACACAAGCTAATAAAGAGCCGCTGACTTCAACATGTACACAGACTCTTACATGTCAATTTTCTTGCCTAAAATTGCATTTCGAAGGATTCAACGCTCCCAAGTAATTGAATGACCTTTTGGGTCAATCAATTCTACCCCATTAACAAGTAAACAGCCAACATGCTAAAGAGTTTTGGGGCTGGTAATCTTTGACCTAATTCAATCTGGACAATAAACTTAGTACTCCTTGTTGCATACATGTAACGCTAGTTCACCTTTATCTGTGGAGTAACCTATATCCGTTGTTTTAAAAAAACAGGGTATGCAGGGATATTTTGCCAACAGGTGGTGGTTTCAAGCTGCAATATCATGAAAATATTGCAATTTTAAAGTAACCTCCGTTGACTTGATCTGTATCTGTATCTATATAGCCGGTATAACCGCCCTTCAGCGTAACACACCAGCTTCGCAGGCACGCGGTGCAGCAGCAGCTGGTTATATTACACTGAACGATCTGTCACACCTAACTTTTGCACATCTATCTGCAAGCGTTCTTTAAAACTATCCAGAGAAGATGCCCCTACTGTGCTTGGTGATAACAAGTTCCACTCTACGATAGTTCTGGGAAAATACGAGTTTTTGAACACATCAATCCTAGGTTGGTAACTCTTGTATTTGAAGTCATGGCTGTTTCTTGTTCGGTTTGAGCTGGTATTAGATACTTATCAGTCGGTACGTCCACCAGTTTATTGGTCATTTTGTACATCATGCAAAGTCTGGACATTTTCCTTCTGTCCTCAAGTGATGTCCACTGCAGATCTGTTTTCATGGTATCTGTACATATCCTGTTTGAAAAAAACGGAAATAGGTCCGCCTGGATAAAGGTGATCTACTGTTATGTAAGATTGGTCAAAACTGTAGTAAAAACAGTAAAAATACTTTAGCAAGCCTAAACATATTTTTCAACATACCTGCACTGCTGGCACAAGTAATGTTCAAAATATCAGACAGGTTTTACCTGCATTTCCTTTTTGTTCTAAAATGGAATTTATGGATCACGCTGTTTATTGTTCATTTAAACTTTGGGCATCTAAAATAAAACCACTGCTTACATTTTGAGATTCACAGTACCTAACCAATGACCAGTGCGGGGTGAATGCAAATAGATACAAGAAACACCTACAAAACTCCAAATTCACCTACATTTAAACCTGTATAATAAAGATACAATTATGATTGTATATTTCAAGCCCTGAAATAGCTCAGGCTTCCACTCAATATGCAATCCCAAAAGGGCCCCTGATTGCTATGATAAAGTGACCCATATATAACACGGACTACAGGTAAGATCCAAATGATCCATCTTCCTAATCTAACAAAGACTAACAGAGAGATGGTGTGAATGTGCTGCAGAATTGGTAATGGATAATAACACAAAAGATGATATCACAGTTTCCTCAGCAATACGTTGTCAATTTCTGCAGATTGAAATAATCCGTCACAAAACAAACAGTTGCAGACTAAACTTTGTGATCAAAGAAATGAAATGAAAAACATTTAGCATCTTGTAAACTTAGTGCTCCAATAGACGAGAGGGTGGAGAAGGAAATGCACACCCCTCCTTTACCATAAAAATTCGTGTGCAGGTCAGGCAAACAGGCAAATGTCTGTCTGCCTCCTCATCTGTCAAATCGACAGGAGAATCCCCCCCCCCCCCAAAAAGTTCTGCTGGTCGACTCTATAAAATTACTAGATAAACCCTTTTTATTCATATACTAGAATTCAAATACTATTTGTGATATTCTTTTAACTTTGAAACCTCGCCGGGCGAAATTAAAAGCATTTCATGACCAAAGGCAAGAAAAGGTCATAATACCTTGACCTACTCTACTATAGATCAAGAAAAATGCATTCACCTTCATCCAAGCATTAAGACGAATTATTACTGAATGAGTAATTTCTGCATTAGCAAATCTGGGTCATGCCTGTTTATTATGTGTAAATGAGAAAAGTTAATGGCCTTTCCGCATATTCCAGCTGGCCTGGGAATTTCTACTTTGTTCCAGGTCATTGTCTGGTTTAAATCATTTTCGTAGTTTGACACAACGGACAAGGCTTGTAATGGAACAAGAAAACGTTCCTGTAATCTAAATGGCGGAAATCTCTTTTGTCCATCATGTAATTGCAAAATGCACACACTTAACGTTGCTTTATCCTTTAATTTGGGAAAGATGTCAAATATGAACAATAGCATGTCTTGTTGAACTTTTTTGTAGAATGACTACTGGTGTAGATTAATTTACAAAGCTTACAAAAGCATCTGACTATTCCCAATTTATCCCCACATCCCCATCACAGCCTTCCAGTATTCCAGCAAATATCCCTTCACCCCATACCATTATTGCAGCCTTACAGCCAGTGCTAATCAAACTCAATCCATTCATCCTTAAACCCCTATTGCAGCCTTCACCCTGCTAGTAACTAAGTATACATCCATTCATCCATAAACCCCCATTACAGCCTTTCAGTCTGCTCTTGGCAATTTAGCCATTCCCTTTGCCCTCATTGTGGAAAGCCCCTCCGCCCTAGAAAATCACAAGGAGTCAAACAACACTATTACACTTGCGATAGTCTGAGAGTAGAGTGCAAATGCATGTCATTTCAATTCTGTGTCATCGCCCAGTCTCCAAGAAAGGTGTTCAATGCAGCATATCTGTCAAAAAAATCTGACACTACAAAAAGGAAGACGAGACTCTCTGGCTCCGCTCTAAAATGAGTCCATTGAAAGAAATCCCTGATTCAACCATTGGGCCAGAACAATCATTACCCTTTCTCTTACAGCTGACCCCACAATGCAACCTCAGAAATTCCTTCGGCTATTCACGGACACTTATTACCTCCATGAAAAATGCTATTACCTCCATGAAAAATGGAGGTTCTGGTCGCATGTGTGTGTCTGTGTGTGTGTTTGTGTATTGTTTCCGCAAATTTCTGGTCTACCATAACATAAGACTATCTGGATGGGCTGTGATGATATTTGGCAAGTGGATACTAGGTTATGGAAAAACAAATGTCATGGCTCTCGATTATGGGGTCCAATATCAACCTTGACCTTTATCTTGCCAATACCTACTCAAACACCAGACATGTTAGTCTTGACGACAAATATTTGTAAACACACATTAAGACACATATACACACACACAGACAAACCCGAAACAATACCTCCATTCGGGCCTTCCGAAAGTGCGAAAGGAACAAAAACGAACAAAAAAGACTGAAAAGGAACTAAAAGAAAGTACCGAATGTACAAAAAGGAACTAAAGCGATTTTTCGTTCCTTTTCGCACTTTCCGTACACCGTGCCATTCTGCATGCAGGTGATTCCAGCTTTATAGGCAACATAAGTTTTTTTAAATTTTTTTTTTATTCACAAATAACATTACAACACATCAACAAAATGGTGAACCATCCAAATCATATATACAAAAGAGAAGTAACTTGTTGTGTAAAACATAAATCAAAGAGAAACTGATGTTGTATTTGTAACTAAAGTTCCCCACTTCCCATGGTGTTTTGCCATCTTCCCTCTCCTGTTGGCAATTGGGCTTAAGCCTTTTCAAAGAAATTAATGTAATTTATGAATGATTTAAAGTTAACTCTTTTAGTTTCTCTGCATTTGTAAATGTACATTTTAGCCAGTAAAATACCCAGATTTCCAATTATTAGGCAACATAAGTTTAAATCTATGGATGGTATCTGAGCATTGATTTTGGCCTGATTCCATGGAAAACACTATGCACTACTTTGGACAGATGGGCTGTAATATGCAACCATTGTCATAAGAGTTTTCCATAAACGCAGAAACTGCTGTAAGCAATTTATAAAGCCAAGAAATGATTAACGAATATGTCATGACTGTCGTAAATACGTCAAAGAATAAGCACATGTCCTATAACTTCACGACCAAAATATTTTACACGCTTTGCATCAGATCGTAAGTGGTTTTAGGACTGCAAAGACCTTTTTAAGCCATCTTGAACATTTTAATTGTTCTTTTAGGACTTTCTGAAATAAATATTTTAAACCTCAGTGGTTGATTACCCATATTTTGTTGGATATCTTCAACTAATAGAATATACCATTCAGGATAGCCTAAATGGGACTTTTCATATAATGTCCGAATAAATAGCATTCTTCATGCAGAACATTTTCTTTTTTTTTTACCTCCAAGAGAAAGAGGTTGTTTTTGGTGTGTCTGCGTGTGTGTGTCTGTCTGACAGTGTGCGTTTCCAAAAATATAATGTTATGTGGCTAGCATTATTAAAAAAAAAACTGTGGATGGATTGCGATAATATTTGGTATGTGGGTTGGTAATTGGAAGGTCTACATGCATATGGGCCTCCTAGAGGCCAACGGTGATACTGCAGCAGAACTTCTGGACTCTGTATCCTTTGTGCAGGACATGCTGTCCTTGATTTTTGGTGGTAGATATTAAGGTTTTGATGTATTAGGAATAAACGGTGTGAGTTGCCCCCCCCCCACTGTAGTTTAGCTTCGTCGCTCTAAGCAGGTTAACCAAATGTTATCCTTGACATAGATCTAGAGGTGTGGGTAATAAAAGATGTACAGGAGGTACAAAATGTACCTGTAGTAATGATAAGTAGGACAGAAGTCTATTCCATCTTGCAAATAAATTTCCCATGGGCCTTTTAAAGAGGGAGAGGTGATTTTGACCTATTGGTTTACCCTCTTGGCATCGGGTAAATTTTTGTAGGTATACCAGAGTTAACTGGCTATGAATTCAAGACTCTATAATGTCAACAGGTACATATTGTTTATAGTTTTCACAGCTATCATGTAAGGAGTAGACCTTGTAATATATAATCTAAGAAAAGATTAACAAATATGTCATGATTGTCGTAAATATGTCAGAGAATTAGTACATGTGTGATTGTCCTTACTTTTTCAGCACCAGGTAAAGTTTTGTAGGTATAACTGAGTTTGGCATCATAACTCAGTTAGCTGGCTATAAATTCAAGAAACAAAAATGTCAACAGGTAACGCTAGTTCACCTTTATCTGCAGGGTAACCTTTATCCGTTGTATATAAAATCAGTGTATTTAGGGATATCAAGTCAACAGACGACTTTTTCCGACTGGAATGCTATGAAAATATTGCAATTTGAAAGTAACCTACTTCCATCGACTAGATATCCCTAAACACCTCTTTTTTAAAATAACGGATATAGGTTATCATGTGGATAAAGCAGGGGTCTAGCCAGCGTCCGTTTCTCCGTCAATTGACGGAAATGTGCTGCGTCTGACGGAAAAATTTTAAAACCAATCCATCAACCTTGACGGACAAAAATCCTTGGAGGAAGCTACAGGCGGCTTGGGGACGCCGTCCACGGCCGAAAAAGCCACACACTGTTTGTTTTGCTATTGTTATGATTGTTGACAATGTGTGTCGGCGCCCTTTCGCATACCATAATCTCATTAAAACCCGTTTTTCAAGGTCTCAGTTCAGTCCTTCTAATTAATTTTCGCGGTTTTCGCGACGATTGTAATTGGCTGACGGAAAAAAATTTCGAGCTGGCTAAAGCCCTGGGATAAAGGTTAACTACCGTTACAAAATTGTTTGTAGCTTTGTAGCCTTAATATATTATAGAGTAGACCTTGAATGTAAAGTACCTTTACAAAGGATAAAATGCCTAACCCTGGAAAGCCAGGAAATAGTGAGCTCTTGGGCAGTGACCATTTATTCACGCAGCTGCAGAAGGCCCAGTTCAAGTCTCTCCAGCATTTTGCCTATCTGCGACTTAAAGCAGCCATTTTCATGGAAAATGTAAGATAAATTTTATATCAATTTGATGAGACAGTGCAGGGTGCAGACTTTCAGATTTAGGATGAAAAACAAGGTTTTGTTCTTTTGGTCTTTGCAGACCCCTAATTTGAAGTGGCCAGTCCCTAAGTTGATGTCATCAGAAACCAAGAGGGCAGCAGTTTTGAGAACTGCGATATAACTTCCGCCAATCTGGATCTTTTTCTTGTAAAATCAGACTTTTTGGATACTTGAGATAGTGGGATGCTGTGTGGGGTGAGTTATCATGACTTGGGATGTTCACGGATGTGTCCTTTGCTAATGTGTCTACTGTCCACTCTACCATTTGACACCACAAAAAGAATCTTAAAAGAGCAAGTCTAAAACGGCTGGATCACGACAAACTGCACACCTGCGGAGACGCATTAGCAGCGTTTCACATTCGAGCAACAGGTGCTCCTAACGAATCTCATTTAGTTTAATCCCACATGGAGCCCCGAGTGATGCTCATGGCTTTCAGACTTCTCTCAACATGACAAAGATAGTTATACAGGCATCTTCGTTGATAAAAACAAGCTCTGAAGAAAATTCCCAAGCGACATGGCTGTTAAGCCTTGAACGCAGCTTGTGAAGATAAACTTCAGAGTGCAATATGTTCAACATTTCAACGGATGAACAGATTCCATTTGAAGCATGGGCCAGACTAGAACAGCAGCTTGTTTCAGATTGTGTATCAATCATATACTGTTTAAATTTTCAAACAAAAACAAACCTGCAGTTTCGAGAAAAGCTGCAAGAGAACACATACTTATTCCAAAGATCAAAAAGCTATTAGCTACCTGGAACTAAAAAATCTTGAACCAAGTCATCTAAGTTCAATCAAAAAGATACCAAAATCTGAAGATCTGCTTCAGTTCCGTGGAAAGCTACAAGGGGGCTAACAATAAAAATTGTCCCATGTGTTGTTCATTTGACATCATGACAACTTCATCATAATATGCTCTTCAACCACTCAAATATAAACAAATCCACACATACTACCAAAACTACAGCAGCTACATTGTACTTTTGAAACTCCTTGCACATAAATGAATTTCTTTGTATCCCAAAACAACACCAAACATTCCTAAAGCAAAAGGTCAGTCCTTTCTTCTAATCCATACATCATATAACGTCCAGTTTTGTTATGTGTACCTGTGCAATGGCCTAGTGGGTAGAGTGTTTGCCTTGCATTCGGTAGGTCGTGAATCGATCCCCGGCCGAGCCATACCAAAGACTTTAAAAAGCTTTGTCCAATTTTGTTATTTTGTTAGGTAAACATTTCATTTTCAAATACCGCAACAGACGTCTTAGCCTAGAATCATTTATTTCATATATGTCATATTATTTTAAATTAGAAAATATCATCGCCAGAAGACTAAACAAAACTAAAAAGCATATTGGTAAATGGGGTAAATTGATTGGTTATATATAATTTGATATGTCTCATGTACTACTGCAACGGTAATTGGGGTATAATTTCTTGAACTTCATTTCTTATTAAGTTCACTGTGTTTTACTTATTAGTTTTATAGGTTCACACATGTCTCTTTCTGTTTACGATTTACGTGCCATGCATGTGTTTGTATGTGTTTCGTTTCTTTGAAAATCAATAAAAAAAATTAAAAAAAAAAAAAAAAAAGACTTTAAAAATGGTACATGCTGCTTTCTCTGCTTAGCACTCAGCATTCGGGAAAGAGTATGGAAGTTGAACACACACCACTACCAGTGGACTAGCCCCCTGCTGTAGTGATTGCGTTGTGTGGCCCAGGGCTAAAGTAACAGAGATAGGCGCCGCCCTATGCGCCATCAGGCGCGGGAAGGGTCTAACTCTAACTTTGTTATGTTAAAAGATGTTATGTACAAATTGCCTTAATAACAATCTATGTTTCTAATGGCTAGACCAAAAAAATGCTGTCAAATTATCTCAAATTGGATTATTGCATCATATTTGCTTTTAAGGGCAACCGGGTTATATAAATATTGACACTGCAATTAAGCTACACCCTCCATTCTCATACATTTATCCTTTTCAGCCATAACCTTAGGCTTAACAGGTGTTATGGGATACCCTAAATGATCCTCTAAAATACAGTTCAATGACCTTACTCGATATAAGGGTTCAATGACCCTACATAATAAAGGGTTAATGACTGTGCCTGGCATTTCAAATGATAAAATGCTATAACCTACAAAAGGTTACAGCAGAGTGCACATAACAAATCATACCTAGTACCATCTCCTGACATTGTAAAAGCAATGCTAATTTATCATAATTACTGCTGACAATTAATTATGAGGATGAAAAAAAGAAAATGTTGATGATAGCTAGTTCTCAATGGCTGACATATAGTGCATAGATATCAGAAAGTTAATATGAATCAGAAATAGTCCTATTCTTACAAGACATAATACAAGATTCTATTAGCTTAACCATCACTCACTCACTCACTCACTCACTCACTCACTCACTCACTCACTCACTCACTCACTCACTCACTCACTCACTCACTCACAATCTCACTCACTCACAATCTCATTCTCACTCACATTCACTTATTCACCTATCACACACTCATTCAATTGCCTTCTCACTCTTTCACTCACCCACTTATTCACTCCTGCACTCACTCAATCGTTTAACTCTTTCACTCACTTACCCACTTGCTCACTCATTCTTGCACTCATTTACTCTTATTCTTACTAACTCAATTGCACACTCACTCACTATATCACTAACTTACTCTGTTACTAATTTTCACTCATTCAATTGCTGACTCACTTGCTCACTCGCTCACTCACTTATTGTCCATTATTCCCCATCTTGAAAGTGCCAGACACATATCTTTATGCAGTTCAACACCAGGAAGATTGCCAGCTATTTCTATCTCGTGGCCTTGCACTTCTTAAGATTGAACTTCACACTACTCGGTTCAGAGGCTTGATAGCTGGGATTGGATTGAAACCTTTTTCTCATTCGCTGCAAATAGGCACTTCATCCCTTATAGTTTGGTCACTCCGGCCGATCGGCATTCACTCACTCCTACGTAAACTTGCACCATAGTGGAAAATGAAATTTCCGTCTCTCCATACATCAACGGACAGGGCCACACCAATTTTATTTGTTGTTCCTCTGATTTTTCTAAAGAAAAAATTGGGTTGGTCGGTCGAATAAAATTTAAAAAAAAAACTTTTCAAAAAGTTGGCGGTAGGAGAGATCGGACAGGAAAATCTAAAGTTTCAACATTTAGGGGGTCCCTGGTAGCAAAGTACAAAGTTTGAAGAAAAATAATTAATGTACCGTCCAAAATAGGCACGTACAGCTTCTGGAATTTGAGGCCAATACTAATTAATTTAAGAAAGGAGAGGCAGTGAGTCTTTGTCAACACAAGGTGTGGCCATCAATTCTAAAAGTTTTTTTCAAATTGGAAAAAATAGGGTTAGGAAATCCGAGAAACAACAAATAAAATTGGTGTGGCCCAGGCACGCACAATCCTATCTACCATATAGTCTCATCATTACCTCATTCAAGTCAAGAAAAGTCCTTGACAGTCAAGACCTTTCTGGCAATTGCATATTTTGTGACCTGATATGAAAACAGATTTTCATTTTCCCAGGTTTTCATAGCTCTAGTGCTGCTGTAAAAGTCATATATTTTTCATTTGCTTATGATGCATACATAAATAACACTTATCAAATACTGTGCAATACTTGACATTAAGTGAATTGAATGGCAACAATTCTATCATCCAATTCTATGAGACATTGCATTAGATTAAACTGGTAAAGGTACACAATATACAACTTCTGTTGCTAGAATCTTTATGTTTAGAACATTGCTTTTAGTATGTTTGAATTAAGAATATTGGGAACTTCTGTGTATGGCATAAGACATCCTTCATGTTAACCTCAAGAATTTTTTGGTCTTGGTAAATGACAAGCCATATGAGGTGTTGTGACAATGGATAAGAAACCACCTCTTCTGTGGTACTTTACTGTCTTGCAATACAGACCATCATTTAGCCTGACAGGCAATACAAACATGCTATAAAACTGTAAAATTGTTCAGATATGGGTCTGGACATGATATCTAGTGCACCCATACATTGTACCTGTATTCTTGAACAAACCTGGATCTAATTATCTGGTCCTCTGTATTTGTATCTGTGTCTAATATATAGCCGGTATAACCGCCCGTTGGCATAACACACCAGCTTCTGCATCTATATCTGTATAGCCGGTATAACCACCCTTTGGCGTAACACAGCTGCTTCTGTATCAGTCTGAATCTATATAGCCGGTATAGCCGCCCTTTGGCGTAACACACCAGCTTTGCATTCACGCGGCACGGCAGCAGCTGGTTATATTACACTGAACGACCCCTTACACCTAATTTCTGCACGTCTATCTGCAAGCGTTCTTTAAAACTATCCAAAGAAGATGCCCCTACCGTACTTGGACCTGGCTTGGACTTGAATGTTTTTGACCAGTACCCACCCCAATCTCGTATTGGTAGTTTGAAATATAGGCAGTACGGGAACACAAAAGCTCCCTGCTAATAGCCTCCTAAACCCACCCTCATTTCAGCCGTGGCGAGCGTAAAACAGGGTGTCTGGCGGGCACTTGATAAAGTGAGCAATGTCAAGAGATTGATCTCATCATGTGAGCATTGCCGACACAGTTGTGAAATTCCACGGCTCCGATATCTCTTGGGCACCATTACAAGTGATGGAACCGTCCCAAGAATGGCCGCCCCCAGCAAATTGAAGCCTCAGAAAAAAAGGGCATCAGCATAAATCTCTTTGCACCGCTGAATGGTGTCACAAATAGGTGGATAAGTTCGGTATCAACCCTCTCCCAGAAGGTTTGGATGCGCCATTAGTAACGATCGTTAGCTTCCGAGATGCCAGATGCAATTTGACAGCTAAGCAATTTTAGCCCAAGCCAGATGATTATCTACAGTGCAGGCTTATATTATGATTGGATTCTGTAATTAAAATTCATTGTAACTGTTTACATTGGTAGCAAACTGTTGCTTTAACTTCATTCTGCTTACTACAATAAATTGAAAAGCCAAAATAATGGCTCAATAGACCTTGAAAATTTCTATAAAAGAACAGTTACAGTACCAGTTCTTGAGTAACAATTTAATTTGAAATTGTAATATTATGTCAACAAGAATTATAGAACATAGCCAAAAGTTGTCATTTTCATACTTACCTATTATCTTCATACATTGCACATTTGTATGATAAAAATCAGCTCTATATCATGAAAAAGCTTGCTTCCATCCAATCATTATGTGCCTAAAAAATCTACTAAATGACAAAACTCTTATTTATCAAACAATGGCAACAGTCTTATCCCAAGTTGATAATTAAACAATTAGAGATGGCAGACTTCACCCCCATAGCCATCTCTCTTTCCAACCCTTTCTAGTCTAAATATAAAATCAGAGATGGCAGACTTCACTCCCTTTAGAAGATACCAACAAGTAGCTGCCCTTTAGCAGTCACTACAATGTAGATGTACAGGGTTGGACAAGTCCACTAGTCCGATAGTCCAGGGCAAGTGAAAGAGTTGATCGGGCAAGCACATGTCTTACAGTAACCCCACTTGCCCAATCGGGCAAGTAAGCTCCTTCCATGAGCGAGATTTACTTGAAATGATTTGATGTTACGCCAAAAAGCAGTTACTCAAACAACTGGACAAGATTTTGGAAACGGTCAGACATTTCAACTAGCATCCACTAGTTTTCGTCAGTGACTTTCATTGATGTGACTTGATGTTACTTTTCACAGTCATGGCATCAAGCATTGGTCAACATGGTAAAATAGAATCAAGGATAAAAGAATTCTGTTGATTGTTGGAAGTGAAAATACGTAACAAAAATTTGAGAAACCGTGTCCAATCCTGGATGTAACACCAATTCACCTTTATCAGTGGGGTAACCTATATCCGTTGTTCGTAAAATAGGGCTTTTAGATATATTAAGTTGATGGATGGTGGTTTCAAATTGCGATATTTTTACAATATTTCAGTTTGAAACCATCGTCCATCGACTTGCTATCACTAAATGCCTGTCTTTGAAAATGACAAATATAGGTTACCCTGCGGATAAAGGTGAACTAGCATTAAATCTTAACACAAGCCTTAAGGATGAGTATAAACTCAGTGTAAATTTCTTGCATCTGTAGTGGGTTGTAGCTAAGTAATATAGACAGTAACAGTTCCAACTGGCACATCAGCAGAAGTGGTTAAAAGGTCTTACGGGGAAAGGCCTGACCACACATATTGATTGGCTTACGGCAGTAAAACAGAGTCTTTCTACTAAAAACAGCTCAAGGGGAAAATTGTTAATGGACTTGAGGGATTACACGCGCCAGTTACCATTCCCTGTTCCCTTTTTTTCTTCTTCTTTTACAACTTTAAGAGTTTTTGCAAAGTTTTAAAAGCCATGCCTGGGGAGAAAGTGATACCATATGGTTTCTAGTCAGTGCATTAAGTTTTATAGAAGCATGCTGTGGTCTAATGGTAAGAGATCCTACTTGATGACCATAGAGGCAGGCTTTAACTCCCAGTATACCTAATAGTATATGCAACACCAGCATATCGTGGCGTAGGGCGTGGCGTAACTGGTAGGCCGTTCGGCTCGGAATCTATAGGTTCTGAGTTTGATCCCCGCCGTGCCCCCCAACGTTGTGCCCTTGGGAAAGGCACTTTACACGACCTTCCTCACTACACCCAGGTGTAAAAATGGGTACCTGACTTCGGTCGGGGAGGTGAAAGACTATCTTTACCTTCTGTCTGTACCGTGTATGTGGCACTGTTAACATAAGTTACAAAACTTGAGTGCAGTGCCACATTGTAATCGTCTGTCCAAGAGCAAAATTAAAAATTAAAAAATTAAAAAACACCAGCAGTTTGGTGTTGTTCCTGTGTTGCTGACAGATATACCTAGTAGTACAAATATGACTACATGCCAGCTGGGCTATGTTTGACATGTACTAAGAATGCCGACTAACACACCTGCCCAACAAGCCTTGGACTTTGCCTTAATTGGCTCAAACACCTACAAAACTCAAAAAGGAAGGCACTGTACGAACCTGTTAGGCACACTAAGGGCAGACCTCAAGGAAAGAGGACTTGGACCATTGTGGTCAGAAAGAAAACTGCGGGAGCTTAGGAAGCTGGCGATGAATAGGACGCAGTGGAGAAAGATGAAGAAAGACTGATTGCTGATGCAGAGTGTCCAGTCCACTGCATCAGCAGAACACAGTGGACTACTACTATACCTACAAATGTTAGAGAGCCCACAGCACTTAGGAATAAAATAAGAGATGGGTAATTATAAGTGATTAAAGCTTTCAAACTTTCTAACCTTAGGCATTGCAAAACACACTGTATGAAATAGAATGCAACTACATCCCTAGATAGGGACCTTATAGGTCCCCATAAAACATGTCCAAGCTTAGCAAACCCTAGGATCAAACACAGTCCCACAGATCCAGAATCTTTTTTTTTATTATTCCCTTTTGACTCTCAATGTTTTCTCAATGCTAGAAGCACCTTGCGTAATTTTCATCACATGACCATATAGAACAAGAGATAAACGTGACTCCACAATCTTATCTAAAGGGACTTATGCAAAGAGCTTGAAGCATTAAGAAAACAGTGGGGAGCCAAATGATGGAAATGGAATTCTATGATAATGTTTAATGAAGTCTACAGTAACTGCACACTAGGCACTGCAGTAGTTAACACATTTACTGACAATTTCAGAATTTTCAGATATTGTTGAGTTTGCAATTATTCCATTAAAACCCATTAAGCTTGACGTAATTAAGTGAGTGACTGTAAAACCCATACAAGGTAACATTTTTTTCCATTGTGCTGGTTTAATAGGTGGTTAGGGGAAGCATTTAAAACCAACAAAATATATGACCATACTTTTACTCACAAGCACCCCACTCACCAATTTGTTTCTTTTAGCTGCACTTTTAAAGCAAGGAGTCAGCACACTAAATGTTCAGCACCAGGGACAGAGCCAACACACTAAAATTTGACTATAAGGGACAAAGCCTACACACTAAAACTTCAGTACCAAGGACAAAGACTCCACACACAAATTTCTGTATCAAGGACAGAGGCTCCACACTGAGATTTCAGTACCAGGGATAGAGCCAACACACTTGAATTTCAGTTCAAGGGACAGAGCCAAAACACTCAAATTTTAGTACGAAGAACAGAGCCAACACACTTAAATTTCAGTACCAGGGACAGAGGCAACATGCCAAAATATTTGTGCTAGGGACATACTTAAGAGACTATAATTTTTGCACCAGCAAGGCAACCAGCAACCAATATCTCAGCACCAGGGACAGAGCTATGGCTATCGCATTGGAATAACTACATATTGTGTTGGTACCAGGAGCCTTTGTGTCTCATACACCCATCATACTTACAGGATGATATAGCACCAGCGATTACCATAAGCATTGCCCTGTCAGTTACTTTTCGAAAGAAACCATTCTTCCAATACACTGTTTTAAGTTCAGCGGAAAGTAGTAGCTAAAACCTTCAGTTCCTCCAGCCATACACCGAGGCTTCTCTATGATTGGACTCCCTGATATATCAGCACTTAGTCATCATAGACATCAAGGTTACCTAATCTTTACCATTGAAAGCTTAAGTAAAAGGTAGCTAGAGCATTACCCATCTCTTCTTCAGTTCTCCAGGACATCTGTCAAGCACTTACCTCTGGTTCTGATCTATTAGTCCCTTAGTCATGGCAGACATCATGTTTAACACATACGCCTGTGCGACCAAGCAAGCATAGGCCAGGCAATATGTCAGGGTGGATAAGAGCTGTGAAACAGTAACAGGGCTCTAGTCAGCTCAAAATCTTTTTCTGTCAGCCAATTCCCATTTTTGCAATAAACGTGAAAAACAATTAAGAAATTCTTTTTAATGAGATTATTGTATGCAAAATTGCGCAGACACACTTTGTCAACAATCATAACAATAGTATAACAGTGTGTGACTTTTACGGCCGTGGGCGGCATCCCCAAGCCGCCTGTAGCTTCCATCAGGATTTTTGTCTGTCAAGTTTGACGGATTGGTTTTAAAAATTTTCCGTCACACGCAGCAAATTTCCTTCAATTGATGGGAAAATGTAAGCTGGCTAGAGCCCTACACAGTACAGAGCAATGCCGTAGAAATTATTTAGGGACAGGTCAAAAATACTGGCACAACAATAAACAGGTACTCTACCTGAATATATTTACATTCAAGTATATAATTTTTTAACTTATTTTGTCAATAAAAACAAGTTATCAGAGATAAAAATTTAGTACTGGATAAAAGGCAAAAAAATCATATGGGAGTTGAAATCTGCATCATCTCTGACTTGAGTTCCTCTCAAAGGGATGGATTCTCTAAACATGAAGTGTTTACTGTTTCTTTCATATTTGAAAACCATATTTCATTTTGTCAAATCATTCAGATACATGTAAAGGTCAAGACCAGCTGCTATATTTAGGCCTAGGTGTAGTTTATCACAACTTGTAACCTTGGTATGTCCAAATCCCAAGTAGATTATACTCAAAAGCATTTTAATAGACCGTGAACCTATGATGGCCATGAACTCGAGAAAAATATGTTTTCTATCAGTACCAAATCCTAACCCCCCTGGTAAAATGTGCTAAAAGAAAACAACATCATTGCAAGCTCGGCCAGGAGCAAAGCAAAAGCCTTCTGTAAATCCACGCATCCATCATTTTGTCCTACCCCATGGTTGAGCTGTCTGATGTATTAGCCCCTTAGCCATGGTAGACACCATGTTTGCCGTATCTGCCACACCAACCAGCACTGGTTAGGCCAGGCAATACATCAGCAACGGTCCAACACATCCGCGGCATTAGATGTTACATCAGTACCAGAATCCATAGCGGAGTGTGGAATTGTGCATATATCACACCTTGGGGATAATGTTACACTGCCTCAGTACAAGGCAGACCCAAGATTACTACCATTATTCAGGTCTCAGTTAGCCATATACAGGTGATGTGAGATTGGAAGCAATTCATTCTTCAACACACTGGTAGAACTGGTGATGCATATGTGGATTTATGATTGGAAGAGCCAATGCACCAAAATTTTAGCATCAGTAGGATAAAACCAAACACTAACGTTTCAGCACTAGGGACAGAGTCAACACACACAAATTTCAGGAACAGAGCAACACACTCAAAATGTCTGCAATACATCAGCAATAGTCTAACACATCTGTGGCATTAGATGTTAGAACGGAACCAGAATCCATCGCAGGATGTGGAATTGTGCATACATCACACCTTAGGGATAATGTTACACTACGTCAGTACAAGGCAGACCTAAAATTACTACCATTATTCAGGTCCCAGTTAGCCATTCACAGGAGAAGTGAGAATGGCAAGCTATTCATTCTTCAACAAATTGGTAGAATTGGTGATGCATATGTGTATTTATGATTGGAAGAGCTAATGCACCAAAATTTTAGTATCAGTAGGACAAAACCAAACACTAACGTTTCAGCACTAGGAACAGTCAACACACACAAATTTCAGGAACAGAGCAACACACTCAAATGTCTGCAATACATCAGCAATAGTCTAACACATCTGTGGCATTAGATGTTACAACAGTACCAGAATCCATAACGGGATGTGGAATTGTGCATATATCACACCTTGGGGATAATGTTACACTGCCTCAGTACAAGGCAGACCCAAGATTACTACCATTATTCAGGTCCCAGCTAGCCATTCGCAGGAGAAGTGAGAATTGGAAGCTATTCGTTCTTCAACAAATTGTTAGAATTGGTGATGCATATGTGGATTTATGATTGGAAGAGCCAATGCACCAAAATTTTAGTACCAGTAGGACAAAACCTAACACTAACGTTTCAGCACTAGGGACAGAGTCAACACACTCAAATGCCTGCAATACATCAGCAATAGTCTAACACATCTGTGGCATTAGATGTTACAACAGTACCAGAATCCATAGCTGGCTGTTCAAATGTGCACATATCACACCTTGGGGATAAATGTAATACTCTGCCTCAGTGCAAGGCAGACCCAAGATTACTACCATTATTCAGGTCTCAGTTAGCCATTTACAGGTGATGTGAGAATGGGAAGCTATTTATTCTTCAACAAATTGTTAGTACTGGTGATGCATGTGTGGATTTATGACTGAAAGACAGCACTTCAGTGTGAAAGGGCCATGAAGAAAATGTCCCCAATAAATCATGAAAACATAAATGCACACCAAGACTTGAAGTTTGGTAGGAAGCTTGCTCAGAATCTATAATATCATATGCATTGGATGTTACAACAGTACCAAAATCCATCACTGGCTTTGAATACATTATATAGATGTACATAACACCTTCAGAATGATATTACACTGCCTTAGCTGAAGGCAGATGCAACATAACTGCCATTAGTCAGGTCTCACGAGCCATTTACAAGTGAAGTGGGACTAAGAACTGTGACACATAGATGTTCAGGCAAGATGAAAATCAAGAAATCTTTGGGTTCCTTGTTGAAACAGTAGCTACTGTAGTAAAGCAATAAAAGACACCAGGGACAGAGCTGACAAATGTTATATAGGCACCAGAGACAGAGGCAATACACTCAAATTTTAGCAACAGAGACAGAGCCAACACACTAACATTTCAGAACAGAACCAACACTACAATTTTAGCACAAGAGACAGAGCCAACACACTTACATTTCTTCACCAGGAAGAGAGCTAACACTAAAACTTTCAGAACCAGGGACAGGACCAACACTTAAATTTCAGCTGCTTGCTTGGTGAATCCTTTAACGCGATTTAATGCCAGTTTCACCTACAAACTATGTCAAAATTTGCGCTGCAACTGTGTGCATCAGGTGAGCTTACCACACAAGTCATCCGTCCATGAATCCCTCTCACTCACTCAGTCATGACCTTGTACCCCACCAACACTTTGATTTGTAACCCCTGGATTTTTGTATCAAGCCTCTCAGAGCCAAAACTAAGCATCTACTACATCAACAGATTTACACGTACGTATGACCCTCCTAGCTAACCCAAGGTCAGCAAAGGGTACCGCCGCCAATGGCGCCGTCCAATTTTTTTTATAACAACGATAAAAGGATGCAGATCCTAACAGGGAAGCATAAAACTGGATTGCTATTCTTCAACCTGAACCATTTTGATTTGTCTACCTTCCATGCTGTATGGATACAGATTTGCCTACAGGTGAGGACTGTATGTACAGTCAAACCCGTCCATAGCGGCCACTGAAGGGACTGGACAAATGTGGCCACCATAGACAGGTGGCCACTAAAGAGAAAATTTTGATCAATTGACCACGAGTAATACGTTACACATGATTTCAGTGTCCACTGATCTTTCTCACCAAGAAACATTGTCTTGATTGTCTCAGAATTTAACTTACTCTGCCAAAGTCAATTTACCAAAAATAGTTGATATTGCCATGCAGAATGTTGGTAATTTTGTCGACAATGACTTGCATGCATACCCTCTGCTACCGCCAAAATGACCCTGTCAACTCCAAATCATTGCAAACTATGATCTTAAACCTAGCACAGGGTGACATACGGTAGCTGTATGGTCGCAATAGGCAGTGTTTCTGTATCTACGGACCGGAAATTGTGTGGTCGTGGCGGCGTTGGACAGGTGGCCGCTATAGACTACTTCTTTATGTTTAGGTCAATGGGAAAATCCAAGGGACCAACAAAAAAAGACCACAATGGCCAGGTGGTTGCCATGCAAAGGCAGCCGCTAATACAGGCTTGACTGTATGCCTACAGGTGGGGAAAGTATGTATAGCTGACATATCCAGCCATGCCAGAACTGATTCTGCTAACTCTGACCTGACTTGCCCTGAAGACAACATGTTTCTAGACTGTGCAAATCTCCTAATGGGTTAACATACCTAATACCCATTCTGGTAGTCATTGATCTATAGTTTTGCCCATGGAAAGAATAGGCCAGGCTAAAAGGGCCATTTGATATCAGGAAAGGCTACCTGAAACCCATTACTTACCAAGGTTGCTGAAATGTTGTTTCTCATATTTTTGTCCATTTTTCTTTCACATGTCAATGAAGGTTAGACATCATAATTTCGTGTCCTCAAAGAAAATATTACAACAAAAGCAATCCAAAGTTATTCAAAGTTATTCAAATTCTTGACCATAGCCTACTTCTGCACATGTATGCCAAGTGTGTTTGTATTATTCCATGGAAGCCTGTGTGATAACAGTAGAACCCTGGGTGATAACCCAAGTTATC
Source organism: Branchiostoma floridae x Branchiostoma belcheri (assembly GCA_019207045.1). NCBI lineage: Eukaryota > Metazoa > Chordata > Leptocardii > Amphioxiformes > Branchiostomatidae > Branchiostoma > Branchiostoma floridae x Branchiostoma belcheri. The sequence goes on from CM033034.1 coordinate 18,155,492, forward strand.
CTATGGTCTGGAATATGTTATCACAGCCCAGGTATGACATAAATGGAAATACATTGCCCTTTACATTATACAAAGACTTGTACATTTATGTTGTAGGTATATCTGCTGATTGCATTTGATAAATCTATAACATTAATAATGACTGACACTATACACATGACTAGTATCGTTTAATGTGTCAAAAATTATAAATGGTTGGATCACTCTCGCAGGCAGTAGCTTTGAAACTATCCAGCCTGAGGGTTTTTTGTACCGATCCATGCTTAAAAAGGGAAGCTGGCATTGTAGTTTTCACCTTGAAGACTGCATTAGGCTACCATATTGATTTAGGCTTGAGTCGTTATAATTGTACAACCACTTCTGCGACGGGTGGAGTTTATGTAAGAGCATTTATCTGTTTGGCAATCTGCGCTGATAGATGTACATCCGTGCGCATCTTGGCACTTTGACAAATGTAAGAGATACGCGGGAAAGCCCGAGGCTAGCGTGATGCCGTCACATGACGAGCACATCACTCAGGCGCATTCCGATCTTCTCCTGATGTCAGCAGTTCTAATCATCCGGATCTTTCCCCGAAGGTTATGGAGAGGAGTCAGCGATGCAATCCGTGCTGGAAGACAGGCTTAAGTTGGCTCTAACAGTGCCTCACCTGCGGCAAATCTTGCGAAGAGGAATGGGTTCCGCATGCGTGGTAATGGGCTGGGTTTAGAACTCTTTCAGAGGCACAACTTTGTCCTGACACGTCAAGGCTCAAAATACCACCTGCATATGCAGGTTAGTGCAGGTAAAATTGCAGCTGTGCAGGTATTTCTGGTGTCTACCTGCACCTAACCTGCACTGGGTTTTACACATATATGTCCTAAAATGTAGGTGTATGTGGATTGTTATTAGCTGCATTGACTATTACCACCTATAAAGTATAAAAGAAAAAAAATAGAAATGATTCCTCAACAATTTTAATACGATCAATGCATCCTAGATTCAGAGTGGTGCAGGTAAAATTTGTCTGGTGCAGGTAATTTTCAAACTGGTGTAGGTATGCAGAAAAAAGTATTTCGAGCCCTGCCAGTTGTGATATACACTCTGTAAAGACTTCATCATCTTTACATCTGAATCTTGTATGTGACCCTTTTAGATATAACTATAGCACTATCATAATGTGCTAAGCAGACCAAATTGTATTCATTTGATCTTGTATATATCATGTATACATTACAAGATTAGGTCCAATACATGTATTTCTTGAAGTCAGCAAGTCTAATTACAAGCCTATCTTTGATAATGACTAGTGCAGAGTTAGCAATCCAATCCACGCTGCAAGCCAGGCTTAAGTTGGCTCTATCAGTGCTTTACCCTGGACAATCTTGCCAAGAGGAATGAGTTCCACATGCGTGGTAATAGGCAAGGGTTTTAAAACTATTTTCAAAGCATCAGCTATGGCCTGCCAGTTGTGCAAAGACTTCATCTGCCAGAATGGAAGATATAACCATACAAAGGCTTTGTTGCCTTTTGTTGGTTTCTTTATTTCCACAACAAGAAAATACAGAAGACGTAATACAATAAACAAGATATAAAACAGGTAAAGGAGGAGGAAAATATAGAATACAACATGGTGTATTCCGTATCACCCAACGTAAAAGCCAGACTGCATGTCGGATCGTCCAAAGGCTGAAGGGTGATCCGACCCACGGGAGGGCTGGGACCGAGGGTGATGCGGAATACACTGTGTTGTATTTTGTTTATGTCATACCCACCTGAGAAAACACATGTTTTGATGCAAAATGCGCCAAAAGTTCTTACAATAAATTGTTACAACAGCAATGTTCCAACGTTTGAATCTGGTATTTGAATTTTTGACCACGCCGTACCCGGCGTTTGCAGAGTATGTTCAAAATATTTGATGGAAGCCTGTGTGATAAAACTTCAAAGCCTGTGTGATACAGCTTTTTATCACATGGTCTGGAACACCCGTATCGAACATTATCGTGGCCCAGGCATGACACAGACATTTATAGCTTACACATGACCCTCCTCCTCTATGCAACATTGATTATAACCAATAATCAATAGATAAATGATAAAGAAATACATAGACTGTGATAATATTACATTATGTACAATCAAACTATATCAAGATAAGATTAGAATTGAACATATGAGGCTACTGCAAGGGGCTACGATGGTTTATTAGATGGCACTTTTAAGAGCAAGAAAACAAGAGTAGAAAACCTTTACATCTGCACCTTGAATGTGGTCCTATAAGACACCACTGTAAAACTATATTTTAAGCAAACGAAATTCAAATCTAATCTTATTTTGCAAGATTAGACCAAACATTTCTTGATGTCAGCAAGTCTACTTGCTAGTATGTCTTCTGTAAGGGCTCTAAGACAAGAGCCAGGGATCCAATCCACCCTTGAAGACAAGATCAAATGGGATCTAAAAGAGCTTTACCTGCAGCTATCTTGCACATTCTTCAAGGCAAACTGACTGAAACAAGTAGTTTGAGCACTGACAGTAATGCTGCAGGTCTAAAACTCTTTCAGAGGTTCAAAATTTGTCTTGTATTTACAGCAAAAACGCACCTTGCAACACATCTTCTTCTTGGCCTGAGAATCTGTATCTTTTTGTCCCATTAATTACAAGAGTATATCTTATTCTTTTATACATTGAATCTAATATTTGCTTGTGTCAGCATTTTCACTTACAGGTCTATCTCCCCTTAAAGGGACATATGGCGCCAAAATTTCAAATGTTCTGAACTTGAAAATCTCCATTCAGATTGACATTTGCAACTTATTTCTAACTTATCTGCGTAATTTTATAACATTTCTAGTGCTAATTAACAACGTCAAAGTAAGCCGCGACCAAATTCACTTACTTCCGGGTAGCCTACCGGAAGTAAGTCGACCATAGATTTCCGAATCGACCGTTGCGGTCGCAGATCTTTGGAGCGTAGCGGGACTTTCAACAAACTTCAGTAATGATTCGAGCAAACCACGGAACGCGTTCTAAAGCGCACTTTGGCTCGCAGGCGAGTTGAATAAAATGGCGGACAACTCAAGCGGCGGAGGGAAGTGCGCATATTTCAAGACATCCTCACGGCTCAACAAAGTCGTATCCATACGTTGTAAATATTGCTGTGCAGTGTAATAAGGTAGACTCAACTCATTATGTAGAGAAATGACCGAAAACAGTGACTTTAATTTTACATTATGTCCCTTTAAGGTTGTTAGACAAGACGTCAGCAAACCTTAATTCACACTCGTAGCGCAGGATTAACTTCGCTTTAAGTAATGTTTCACCTGTGGCAAACTTGAAAGGTAGGAGTTCCTTATGCATGTAAGTCAATATGCATCAATGCATCAAAAAGCATATATATTACCAGGTGTAAAAATTTGATTTTTTTTACTTTTAATAAAAGACAATAAAAATCTGTCCTCAAAACCAAGTTCTCAAAGTTCAACACCTTTATCAGTACAATAAAAAAAGCACTCAGTAGACAAAGTAAAAAAAGGAAGGATTGTATGCAAATGCCACTCTCATGTAAATCATGCTTAAACAGTTTCTTTGGTACGACAACCTCAAGGTAACACCAATGTGTATGTTTTGAAACCTTCCTAGAATTGTAGCTCCACCTTACCTTATTTCATTCTCTTTTACTATCGTACAAGAACCTCAAATAAAGTACACACCCCAAATTTGGCAACAACTTGTAGCACCTTTTCAATTTTGAAAAGTTTAAGAAGTGTGTATTCTATACGAGAAAATACAGTAAGCTAAATACATTGCATAAATATATAAAAGCCAACCCCCTTGACAGAGACGGATGGAGGGCAGCAATCAGACCAAAACGTCTTGACAAAACGTCCAACCTCTGGAAAACAGGGAACAACGGATGCTAAACCGGATAATGAGTGTGTGCGTGTGTGAGTGAGTGAGTGATCAAGCATAAAATTCTGCATCAAGGATGCTTTTGTATCAAAAAAGGTGTTTTCTAATAAGGTGACCTAATGCTCTAAATCTACATTGTCCATTGCTAGCTATACGGTTATCAGGTTTTTAGACGAAACTGTGAGGAAGGTATCTGTTACACAATTAATCCCGGGTGGCCTAAATTTGGAATCCAATGCAGGAACATGAAGATGCATGCAGCCATTCAGTTACCCCCCGACTGTAAGTACATGTTTGTGTAATGCTTCCGGACATGTCCATTAATTATTCAGCCGCGGGTGACAATGATATGGGGCCAGCTCCATCCAAGCAAGCAGGTCTGTCAGCGCTTGCGGTCGCGGCTCATCTGTTTGCGGTGTTTACGAGACAATAACGATGGGCTCGCCGGTTCTACCGGGGCTTGACATCCAAAGCCGCCACGGCGGATTTCCCAAAGTCGTGAATGTCAAAGAAATCTTCCAGGATTTCCAGAACCTTTATGGACAGCTTTGAATGTCCGGTGCATTAACCTCTATGGCCACCTGAGGAATTCAGGGCTGTCTTAGAAATGCTAGTTAGAGTTCTTTATGTCCTTTGATTTTTTTCGTGCATTGCCCTAAAGGCTGAGGCTTTGAATTTCCGGTACGTTATATAGTATTTAATGGTACTATGGGGAGACTTAAAAGTAATACATCGCCTGAACTGTTTCCTTTATGAAAACTGAGGTATAGTTTTCTGTTTGTGTTGGTTTTGATGAGGCTTCCATAGCTTTTTTGATATTGTACAGTGACAAAATATGAAAAACAAAATGGTGTAACTGGAGACTGCAGGATGGGAAGTTTGGTTTACCTTGGGTTTAAAGTTGGTCCTACAGACTGTTATGATATGGAATTTATTTCATTTTGCCATATCTCATGAAGTTGACAATTTCAGCAGTGGGGACAAAGGCAGTGCACTTAAGTTTTAAAAAATAAGGGACAGGGCAAAACACTAAAACTTCAGCACCAGGGACAGGGCTAACACAACAAAATTTCAGTACCAGAGACAGAGTCAACACACTCAAATGTCAGTACCAGGAAAAAAGCCAATATACTTAACTTTCAGCACCAGGGACAGAGCCGACACTCTCAAATTTCAGCACCAGGAACAGAACTACCACACACAAATTTCAGTACCTGGGACAGAGCTAACACACTCAAACTTCAGCACCAGGGTCAAAACTACCAAACTTAAATTTCAGGACCAGGGACAGGCCCAACAAATTTAAACTTTAGCACCAGGGACAAAGCATACACACAAAAATGTCAGCACCAGGGACAGAGCCAACACACTCAAATCTCAGTACCAAGAACAGAGCTAACACACTAAAAGTTCAGCACTGGCGCTTACACACCAAAATTTCGGCATAACGGAAAGAAGCATCAAAACGCTAAAATTGTAAGTGTCAGCATATCTTTGAATTGTGGGCTCTAGTTAAGCTACTAGCATTGTCCTATGGAGTTACCGTATACCATAGCACCTGCATTGAAGGTATTAGGTAGTGTGTCGGGCCCTCAATTATATAAAAGGAATAAGCCGGTAACATAACAGATAACTTCACAGGCAGCAACAGGCTTTATCACATCAAACAACTTGTCACACCTGAAACTTACATGTCTTACTTTAAAAATTAGGTCCCTGCTGTATTTCATAATCATTACAAGTTCCCCAATGTATTTCAAGTTGACACGACTGCAGGCTAGGTGACTTGATATACTTTTATACATGGTGATAAAATTCACTAGAAAGGCCGACATTTGCTTAAGAGCAAATACAGCATATTTCAGCCATACCCCTTCCCACGCAACATTGGACTGTTCCAAATCACCCCTGCGCAAAAATGGAACATCCTCTTAACAGTACATTATCCCCAAAGTGGACTGGTATTGTGAATTGATTCCAGGTAAAGACAGAGCTTGCTTCTATTTTTCGGAAAATGACAATAATCACACCTTCCATTCAGAAAATTTTCATCATGACTGAAAATTGTTGAATGACTTCATGTAATGTCATTAACAATTTTCAGTACGATAACTAGGTGTAAGTTTAAAAAAGTATAAGCTCCTTGTGATGTGGGTACATTTATTATTGCAGTGAACTTTTTTTATTCAAGTAGGGCATACGATTTAATAATTATCAAGCAGGTGCAGGTACTGTAAGAGCGTTTGTTTTCTTCAAGCTGTAAAACTGTTAAACTGTTTTACTTTGTATGCAATCAGCCATCGAGCCTATTCTTATTTTAGTTTAACAACTCAGTCCTGCCAGACCCGGAAGATACGATTGAACCTTGTTCGAGGATTTATTTTCGTCTATCTGGTCAGTCTGCTCATACCCTGGCGCTGAGAGTGTTTTATTGGGCTGAAACTCTGGCAGTTTAAACTTACTTACAATTTAAATGTTCAAAGTTTATGTCAAACAACAACAGCACTAGGAACACATACATTTGCTCTGGAGAAAATACAGCAGTTTTCGCAAGTTCCAGTCCAGTGATAGAAATGTGGCCACTATAGACAGGTGGTCACTATAGAGAAAAATGCTGATCTATTGACTAGGAGCCATACGTTACACATGATTTCAGTACACTGATCATTAATCATATAAACATCTTGACCGGAATTCGTGCGCCGATATAATTAGGAACACCGGTCTGGGCCACAGCGGTATAGAGTTCAATAATGTCCTCCCCCGGTGCCAGTGGCACCCGGCTGTGAAGAGAAACCGGCGGCTCGCCTTGTGTTGTCACCAGGGGGCTGACGAAAGGATCTCGGGCCATGTCGGCACTCAGTCTTGGGATGTTCCTCTTCCACGCGTCGGACTAAAAGACACATGCAACAGATATGCTTAACCTGTCCCCAGCGCGGGTCCCAGTGTTCCGGCCCCTGCTGACAGTTCCCGTGCTGGTACGCCTGTTGTGGTCCCTAGCAGTCGAGCGCGCTTGAGCCCGTGGCGCGGCGGGAGGGTGGGATACACCCGCCTGGGCGCGATAGGACCTCTCCCTGGTGTTGTCTATTGTTTCCTTAGAACTAGACCAGGAGATTGTGCCATTCTCCATAGCATACAACACAGAAGCATGTGTTTCCCTCACAATGCCCCAATCGTAATAAGCAGCATCAAACATTAGATCAGATAAGTGTTCGAAGCCCGGGGAGAGACCCGCCGTACACTTGCCACGACCATGCGGCCCTCGATGACCCCTGACTGGCATCGTGCAGACTGAACAAACTTTGGGCTTTGCCATCGTGGAAAGGGGGAAATCCCTGACCAAAGCTCGAAAACCGGGGGCGAGTCTCCGTGCGCCTCGCTTCCCGCGGACGAAACACAGAATGAGAGCCCCGGTGTGGTGGGGGGAAGTGTGAATGGGCAAGGACGGACACGCGGTGACCACGTGTGAGGTCAGACAAAGACCGAGGACTGGGTTGTCGTAAATTAATAAAAATGACATCACTGACATTTTTCCACCATTGCACAGGTAAGCCAATTGTTTAGATGTACAATTAAGTTCAAATAATTCTGAAGAGAAATATTGATGAGAAAATAATCATTCTCGCCACTGTCTAACTTATAATTACGTATCAAAACTAAACGCAGATTTTCTAACTAACGCACCTTTCGCCGACTTCATCAAAGGACCGCCGGCTATCAATCAAACACGGCTGTTGATTAGACTTAGAGTTTCAAACAGTCATGTGCTGTGTGCCTGTTGACAGCGAACTTCATGCTACGTGATGTTTTACATTGCTTGGACCTTCTTTCCTACAGCGGTGCTTCTACAAAATATTTAGACTGTAACACTGAGTCCCGCATGTTTTATAGAATAGAATTTGATGCAGAACAGCGTTTTTTGCTGGGTATTTTTCTTGAAACATGTCCGTGGGAATATCAGCGAGGCGGCGACGTAGGGATATCAGACCGTCAACAAAAGTCGCACGGCGGCTAACGGCGCAGCGAAGATACTAGCGCTATAAATAAGCGCTTCAACTAAGGATGGCAACCCGTACAATATTTATGTATACTGTTGAGCTAAGTAAAGTTTGTTGTTTATGAGGTTTTAGTTGTCTTTGAAGCTTTGACCCGAAATATTCTAAAGTCAAACTGCTGAAGAGAAGTAAGTGACTGCTACGATTATCGTAGATATGGCCCTAAAAAAACTGATAAAAGAAGCCTTCTCAATAGTCTAAAATGCAAGAGCTTCGGGGGGGGGGGGTCGCCCACCTGGGTCCCCCCCACAGTGGCCCTGCCCCTGGACCCCGCCAGGGACATTCGGCGGCCCCCGGACCCCTGTCCGACGCCTTGAAAAAATCCTGGCGAGAAGTCTGTACGGCCTGAGTCTTCAAGTTAACGTATTGTGTGGTCCCGCTTATGAATATTAATTAGCCTTCGCTTTCCTCTTCGCTGATTGGCTGAACCATTAATTGAATTAACTCTTCCTGCCGGCTAGACGCAGGTGCAGATGTCGGCTCTGTGGGGTGAACGTCCGAAAGGTCATGGCATGGAGAACGAAAGAAAACCAATTTCCCCTAAAAAAAGTGCTGTAATTAAGCCTTTTACAGTACTTTAAGCCAAAAATTTTACTTGGATCATTTTACCAACTATCTTATGCCTATCTATTCCAAATGTTACTCATACCAGGGTACAGGGGTGCAAAATATACCGTTATAAGACCGTCAACAACAGTCGCACGGAGCTAACAGCGCAGCGAAAATACCATCGCTAGCGTTTCAACTTCGGATAACAAGTTATAAGTACTGTTGAACTCAGTAACGTTAAAGTTTGCTTTTAGTTGCCTTTGACGGTTTGACCTGAAATAGTGTTACGCTAAACTCCTGAAGAGAAGTTAAGTGACTGCTGCGATTATCATAGATATGCCCCTAAGAACTGATACAATATAAAGCCTTCTGAATAGTCTAAAATGCGAGAGCCTTAGGCGGGCTTCGCTCCCCCTGGCGGGAACACTGCTATATACGGGATCATGAGGCCCCGCTTATGAATATTAATTAGCCGTTGGCCTCCTCTTCGCTGATTGGCTAGGTCTTTGATTCAATTAACTCTCCGGCTGACGCGCACAGGTGTGGCTCTGTGCGGGGTCACGGAAGGTCACGTCAGGAGGCCAAAAGAAAACAAATTTCCCCTCAGAAAAGTGCCAAAATTAATCATTTTAAAGTTGTTTATGTCAAAAGTTTTACTTGAATCTTGTTACCAAGTATCTAATGCCTATCTATACCAAATTTCAGGTCATTTAATTGTAATACCAGGGTACAGGAGCCAAAAGTGTCCTTTTTTGGTCAAAAATTGGCCAAAAATCGCAAAAATAAGCATTTTGTTGTACTGTACACCGAAAGTGTTATTGAATTTATATGAAGGGATTATCAAGGCACATCTGTGTCAAATTTCAGCTCATTCGGTTGCAATACCAAGGTACAGGAGCCAAAAGTGTCCTTTTTTGGTCAACAATTGGTAAAAAAATCGCAAAAATAAGCATTTTGTTGTACTGTACACCAAAAGTGTTATTGAATTTAGATGGGGGCATTATCAAGGCACATCTCTGTCAAATTTCAGCTCATTTGGTTATAATACCAGGGTACAGGGGCCCAAAGTGTCCTTTTTTGGTCAAAAATTGGTCAAAAAATCGCAAAAATAAGCATTTTGTTGTACTGTACAACAAAAGTGTTATCGAATTTTATATGGGAGCATTATCAAGGCACATCTCTGTCAAATTTCAGCTCATTTGGTTGTAATACCAGGGTACAGGGGCCAAAATATACAGTTTTGGTCTAAAATTGACCAAAAAATCTCAATAAAATCATTTTAGAGGCAGATATGAAAAAACTGAGAAAAAAGCATCAAGGTATTGGCCCATTCTACGCCTGTGCCAAATTTCAGGTCATTCGGTCCAGGAACGGCGGAGATGAATCACTTTGAAGATTTGACAGGAGAAAGAAAGAAAGAAAGAAAGAAAGAAACATTACGAATACAATATATTTCACCATACTATGTATGGCTGAAATATAATTAAAGCATCATTCACGCTTGCAAGATTTGACAGGAAAATTAACACTTTGTGGTATTGCGCTGGAGGGCAAACAAACCTGACTATATCAGTACAACCTGACATCCTCCTTTGTCGTCATAATGATCATAGCATCTTACACTGTCACCATTGACGATGGAGGATTGTTATTACTATACTAAACCAAATGACATATCCTGGGCTCGAAATACCACCTGCATATGCAGGTTAGTGCAAGTAAAATTGGAGCTGTGCAGGTATTTCTGGTGTCTACCTGCACCTAACCTGCACTGGTCCATGTACTGGGTTTATACATAAATGCCCTACAATGTAGTTGTTATTAGCTGCATTGACTGTTACCACCTATAAAGTATAAAGGAAAAAAATGGCTATGGTTCCTGAACAATTTCAGTATGATTCATACTTCCTATATCCAGAGTGGTGCAGGTAAAATTTGTCTGGTACAGGTGATTTTCAATGTTACCTGCGACAGTGTACATATTCAGAAAAAAATGTCAAGCCCTGCATATCTCATACCTAAGGGTTTCATGAGAGCTTTACTTAACACTGCCTAATAAAGAAAACCCAGATGTACTCTAGCACTGAGTTTAATGAGTTTTGCACTAAATCTGTGTTGCATTTGAAGATGACAGGTTTGCAGGGAAGACTAAATTTATAGATGGACTTGATTTGTTTTTACGATTGAATGCATTAAACATGAATATATGATACAAAACACAGAGATGAAACGTGGAGATTACTCTACAGGTGTAGCTGTTCAAGCGACCAGCTCTGCATAAGGACCATTTGGATGGTGTGGCAGCCACACCGATGGCCACAATGACAACGGGAAAATATGAAGCTGCTTGGCCCAGCAAAGCTACGAATTTTAGTTGGACAATCCAGAAAAAAACTTAAATTTGGGAAGCATTTCCATTCAAGTACGTGTACAAAATCTGAAAACTATTAATTGCTAAACCTGTTGTTATTTCTGTTGTGTAACTTGAGGAAGCCCCTCAATGTCTCCTACCCCCGACTTTTTCCAAAAAAGAATTTTTAATTTTTTTTTTACCGACCAACCCAATTTTTTTCTGAAAAATTTGAGAAACGTCAAATAAAATTGGTGTGGCCTACTGGATACCTTTTTACGTTGACAATTTTCTTTTGTAACGGTTACGAAAGGCAGGTTTGATGGCAATTTGAAAACTTTGTAAATGCCATTCAACATCAAAACAACCATGACAGATTAATATGCTATCTTTGTTACTGGCATCAAGGGATTGTTATGATGGATACATCAAAAGAGTCATATGTAGCATGGAAAACCTGACAGGAAAACTTAGCAAGGGAAGAAAGCCAGTGCCACATGCCAGAATGTACCCCTGGCAAAAATGTACCCCGGGAAATTCTGGCCTGGCAGGCTTAAGGCTTAGGTCATATTTCCAAAGCGGGGCCCGACCGGGATGTTCTAAGTGACGAAAGATTAAAATTTATACCTAGAGATATACGCAAAGTTATGCCCATAAATCTTATGTTGACATTTTGTGTATTTTGATATCTTTTATATCATTCTTTTCCCTCCCGAAAGCTGCACGGCCAGGCCCCGGTTCGGAAATGTGACCTAGGCCTTAGTTAAAAATTTGAAAATCTCAGTGTCATTTATCAAGTTTTCATGCATCAAGACAATATTTGAAAGCTAGATCATGTGTTGACTAACATCAGCTTATGCTACTGTTGTCAACTCTACAAAAAATGAAAAAATGAGGGAAGACTGGCAAGAAAAAAAAAAATTGAAATATTTGTAAAGATTTTATAGTTCTCATCACAGTTAACAAGAATGTACTCTGTCTTGCATTGCATTACTATAAATGAAACTTTTCCACTGCTAACTTCAATCACCAAATTCACTTGCCTCTTGTAACATGACATTGCGCACTTTAAATGCATTAACAGTAATAGGCATAGCACTAGGAACAGTAACAAGTAGAAAACTTGTTATCTGCCACAGTGACTGCACATCTTAATAATTGCTAATAATTGTAATGTCTCTGCCATTAATGTCAGAAAACTTTAATGTTGGAATAAATCATAAGTGTACTGCATAATCAAGGGAAATGTCTCTCTAGCTCAACTGGTATATATAGCAGTCGAGCTCCTAATTCCAATTGGTTGGTACATGTAACTGGGTTCAATCCTGGGTAGGGCATCTTGGTAGGAGCTGTCTTTCGGTAGGAATCTAATACTAAAATTAAGGAGGGCCCATTATTTGAGGATATTGAAAGCATGCTAATGGAAATGGGCAGGTAATACCGTATCAGGAGGAAGGATTTTCACAATTCTCCAGAAATCCCCTTCAAAGCTTATGCCACTAGTAAAAAAAATCTACAAAAGAAGTCCCCCCCCCCTAAAAAAATTCCTGGCTATTGGCATGCAACCCCCACCCTGTGAAAAAAAAACCCTGCAACAGAAACACCAACTTGGTGACCTATGTGCCCTGGAATCAACGTACTGTGTACAATGCAGTGCACATTCTTTAAGAAAATTAACACTTCAAAGAAGCCTGCTCGAAGAAAAGTCCCCAGACTTAAAGCGGAAAACTTGATAACCTCTGTTGAACATCATAATAATTGCCGGTGGTTAGGCTGTCAATGCCACTGATGCTGAAAGACCGTTTCTCATAATTACGCCCAACGGAGTGTGTGCGACACTATCCCCCCTGGAGCGATGTCTTCCATTATTTCATGCAGCAAGAGGAGTGCAAGGACAATGTAATGCAGTTTCTAGTTTAACAGTATGTCAGATAATAGGATATAGGAGAAAGGAAGAAAAGAAGTAGGCAGTTACTGTAACAGATCATATTGCCAGGAACAATTGCGTAATTGACTGGGAGGGGGCCAAGGTTATAGACAGGGAAGACAACAGGCGGGCACGGTGGATCAAGGAGGCGATCTGGATAAGAAAGTCAACCCCAGTGATGAACCGGGACGAGGGGGGATACAACCTCAGCCAAGTTTGAGATTGTTTTCTCACCGCAAAAGCGCCACCTACATCGGCTACATATAGCAGTGAGAAGCAGAACTCCAGTTAGAAGCTCTGAAGAAGGTGTCTGAGAGACATCGAAACGTAAGCAATGTAAGTACTTGCTGGTTGTGCAAAAAGAATTCTCCAAATATCCTATATTCTACCAACCTGATGAAACTATTTTTGAATGTTAGATAATAGATTTGGGGTTGGCGGAAACGGCTGCCCGGTCGGTCGGCGGAAACCCCTGCCCGGTCCGGTCCGGAGGTTGAGATTGGGGGTTTCTAGTATTGCATACAGCAGAGTAAGGTATCTAGTGCAGCTGCGCCTTCTTGCAGCAGAAAGCATTGTAATCTCAATATTAAACATACACCCATCGTAGAATAAACTTATACAAAACCGTGTCGAAATTTTGGACGGGGTTTTGGTTGGAAAAAGGCTGGTAGTATTCTGTATCTAAATCACGACGAGGGTAATTGTGAACATGCTGTAAATCCGATCGTAATTACGGCCTTATTTACGGGGCGCTATCACGTGGAGAGCGGTCGGTAATATTAAGAATATTCATCTTCTGAATACCATGTAGACGGAATATTAATAAGAACATAATTGATTGTTAATCAAACAGCCTGAAACTGCAATTCTTTGATTGATCACGATAATATTTTCTCACACGTCGGAAATGAAGAAACCCGCAGACAATAAAGATTTAACCAAGGATAGAACGGCTAGAGCACAAATAACACTGCGATAAACAACGTGGGCATGGTCGGCTCGAGAAAATTTTTTGATTAGCAATTAATCTTCAACACGAATGACTCATACCCTGATCAATGCCCACATCTTATTTGTCTAAAGCTAATTCCGAAGAGCAAGTAATAATAAAGTTTACTACTGTCCCCTATTAGAAGCGTCTCACACATATCCACGTGTGTATTTCGGGGTCAACGACCTAATGTGCGCCGCATGGAATGACGAAAACCTCCGATAAATTACACAATCCAATCAATCCAACCTACAGTTTTCTTATTTCAGAGTATATAATATAAAACTAGTCTAGTTTTATATTATATACTCTGAAATAAGACGTAGTGTTGGGGATAACATTTTCGAAAAAAAAAATCAAGGCGATAATCTTTTCTTACTGTGAGGACACGCGGCTCATTATCGACCTTATTAGCGTTAATCTTAATTAGCTGGCATCACCGAAATCTGGTGTTTACCGTAAATGTGTGTAAGATCCAAATTACGCCGTTATTACGGTAATTACGGTAATGTTTACGATATTAGTGCTACTGTTCAACGTAGGGTCAGCCTACACGAGAAATGCACTTATAATTACTGTTGCGACAGCAAGCCATGTTGTTTACATTTGGTACACTCGAAACCCCCAAAACCAACCTCCGGACCGGACCGGGCAGCGGTTTCCGCCGACCGACCGGGCAGCCGTTTCCGCCAACCCAATAGATTTGCACTCTCTTAAAGTGAAAGCACTGACTTCATATTACAGAAAGCAGAAATTTGAGCTTAAATCTGAGTTAAACAACGCCATTTTTATTTAAATATTGAGAATGCATGAAATTTCTAAATTATGTTATTCCAAAAACAATTTTTCCCAAAACATATTCACAAAATTCTCTTTGAAGTGTTGACATGTGATTATTTCTTATTATTATCCCATGATTAAAAAAATAGTCAACATGTGCATTTGTTGAAGTCCAAGGGTTGGACTCAAAACAATAAAAGAAATTCTAAAAGTTTACAATGACTAAATACATGTCCCGATTGAATGCCATATTGTTCAATATATACATGTAACATTATTCAACAAATGCATATAGTTGACCTGTCAGAAGGAATCAACAAACAGATGTACATGGCCTTCTCCCAGTACATTGAGAGTACACACCGTTTCGACGTACTCTCCTAGAAACTCCTCCAACATCTCTCAAGCACAAGGAACCAAGAGTTAAATACCAAGAGAGACTATTGACTCAAAAGCGAACCATGTGTTACCCAGCACCAAGAGACCACGTCTAGCGAAATAATAGACGTTAAATAAGGACAACAACAACAACAACAACAACCATGTTATCTACAAAATGCTTGCCATAAGATTTGCAATGCCAAATCTTTCCACCAGAATTTCCCAACATTTTTCTACAATGTTGCAAAATAGTCTTTCAACTATCAACTGAGTTGTTTTGTCCCGATGCTTATCAGCGGGTGTGCTGTAATTGTAACTGTTCGCATGTAACGCTGTTATCTCTTTCCATGGTTAAAAGAGGTATTAGAAATGATATGCTTTATCGAACAGTTAGATTACGGTTGCCTTGGGGTTCGGAGATAATGACGTGCATTAGCGTATGCTGCTCCTGACGATAACAACGGTATCCTGCGCCACGTAATCACGTTCATTCGTTTCGCTGAAATTATTGATGAAACCCGCGAAACACGGATCATTCTCACAAGATGTAATGCTATAATGACACCTTTTAAGGTCACTGAAATTTTTATCACTACTTAAAAGTTAAAGTTCTTCTTGTAGTTGGTGCATAAGGTGGTGCCTATCTCTGTTTCAATGGTACTTTGGCCACACAACTTTGTGCAATCACTACAGCATGGAGAAAGCTTACTGCTAGTGGTGCCTATGTTCAAGTATCAAGTACCACCTTCTTTATGTCAAATCCTTTTCCCAACTTTGGAGCCTGCTATGGATTCAAACGCAGAACAAGTACAATGACTCAGGGCTCAAAATACTTTTTTCTGCATACCTGTACCAGACGAATTTTACCTGCACCACTCAGAATTTAGCAAGTATGGATCATACTAAGATCATTCAGTTATCATTGCTATTTTTTCTTTTATACTTTGGTGGTAACAGTCAATGCAGCTAAAAACAATCCATATACACCTACATCATAAGGAGATTTATGTATAAAACCCAGTACATGGACCAGTGCAGGTTAGGTGCAGGTGAACACCAAAAAAACCTGCGCAGCTCCAATTTTACCTGCACTAAACTTCATATGCAATTGGTATTTTAAGCCTTGAATGTAGATTCTAAGTCAACAACTCTAATCATAAAACCATGGTGAATTGACAGATAAAGAAAATTGAGGGCTGTTATTGTTAACACAGACGTCTGGGAGAATGTTGGAATCAAATCGAACAACCAATCAGAGTGCAGAGACAGCTGGATTGACGTCAATCCACCCGGTAATATTATGTCACGAGGTTTCGTCACGCTCTGAAGGAAGGACAGAGATGTGACCTTCGCGGAGACAGACAGGGCGGAAAATTACAGCTTTTAGACCAGAACCAGGGAATCATTAATGACGTTAACCTTTGCACAAAGGACTGGATAAGGTTGTGTAATAATGTATGTATGTGTGTGTATGTGTGTGTAGTGTGTGTATGTGTGTGTAGTGTGTGTATGTGTGTGTGTGTGTGTTTATGTGTGTGTATGTGTGTGTAGTGTGTGTATGTGTGTGTGTGTGTGTGTAAGTGTATGTGTGTGTAGTGTGTGTATGTGTCTATGTTTGTGTAGTGTGTGTGTGTATGTGTGTGTATGTGTGTGTGTGTGTGTATGTGTGTGTGTATGTGTGTGTAGTGTGTGTATGTGTGTGTAGTGTGTGTATGTGTGTAGTGTGTGTGTAGTGTGTGTATGTGTGTGTATGTGTGTGTAGTGTGTGTGTGTGTATGTGCGTAGTGTGTGTATGTGTGTGTAGTGTGTGTGTATGTGTGTGTGTGAGTATGAATGTGTGTGTGTGAGTGTGAATGTGTGTGACTGTGTGTATTTTTAGTGCACTGTCAGCATGTATATGTGTGTGAACTGTGTACTGTGCGTGTTTGTGTTTATGTTTGTGTGTGTGTGTGTGTGTGCATTCATGAATTATGTCCATATGAATATAAACACACTTCATGTGACTCCACATGCCTATTGTGACAAAAGCAGTTAATGTATAGTACTCTTTTTAATCAGATCACCCAAAGCCTATCTTACTACAGACCCTAAGATATGTTAACTGAATTCCTGTATGATGTTATCTATATCAATATTACCATAGACTACAATACTATGATTATAATGATAATGATGATATTAAAAATACTTAGTAATAATATATTTGCTATCAATAGTCTGACATTTAACACATAAGCTGCAAGTGATTCCCAAAGAACTGTAATGCTGGGGCCTTTTAAGTTCAAGTACTTATATCTCAACATAGATTATGCCGGAAGGTCATTTTCCAACGACACTATCACCTCGAGTGTGGTTATTTTCAGACCAGAAGTAAGGTACTTGGAGGTTTAGGCAGTTCTTGAACCTTTGACTTTGCAGAGTCAAGTATTTCCTAAAAGATCTACAGTATATTCAACTGCTATGTTGCTGTATAACTGACTCTATAAGAGCCCAAATGTCAAGAAATACAGTGACTATCAAAAGTCTGTTAATGAGGACATTGGTTCATGATAAAGTCTAATTTGATGTCATTGTGTGACTAATTCTACTCGACCACATACATGTACATGTACATGGTGCGCTCGTCATTTGATCGTTAACTGATGATATTACTGAAAATATCTTGAGATCTTTTTAAAGAATCTTGAGACTTGAATAATAAAAAGGTCTCAAAATTGAATAAAGAGACTCTTTTTACACAACCAATGCTTTATTCTCACCAACGTTTCGGTGACCGTCTGTCACCTTCTTCAGGGCAATTCTGACTGGTTCACATTGTACTGCAGGACAGGTGTCGCTGCTCACAGTTCAGATGCGGTCACAAAACGAAACGTATTTACATATGTACAGACAGCTTTATGCATTGTAAATATGTGCATAAAGCTGAACTGTGAGCAGCGACACCTGTCCTGCAGTACAATGTGAACCAGTCAGAATTGCCCTGAAGAAGGTGACAGACGGTCACCGAAACGCTGGTGAGAATAAAGCATTGGTTGTGTAAAAAGAGTCTCTTTATTCAGTGACGTACCAACCTGATGAAACTGTTCACGGAGGTCTCAAAATTCTTTTTTAAAAATCTCAAGATTGATTCGGAACATCTCAAGATTTACCACAAAATCTCAAGATTTTTAGATTCTTTTTCCACTGAGCCTGGTCAATATGATCTGTTGCGTACCAGAGAAGTTTTTCACAAAATATCAGCTAAAAGTATGTATTAAGCTGTAAGAGGTTACAGAATGAAGCATTAATTTGTCCAAAGTGCTCTGCTCAGTCCAATAATGATACTTTGCTTGCTGTTTACAATGCGTACAATATTCAGCTTTCTTGCTATTAGAAAGGCTGTCTTCAATCCCTGTAAGCAGTTGGCTCTGTCAAAGCCTGCTTGAAAATCCTACAACATCAAAATTGTATGACGACCTACAACAAATCTGACCGCGCCAAAATCGTTAATTGCTTGGCTAGCATAAAGTATGGCTTTTACACTGGAGTCCTTCAAAAAATCTGGATGCGTCTAACAAAAAAATGTGCAGGACAAAGTTATTACGTTCGGCTGTCTGTCTAAATCCACTTGCTGATTACATACGCAGGGGAAGCTTAGCTTTATTAGGTTTACACAGTCAAGTACCTCCAAGCTATCGATACTGCGCTAGAGGCAAAACCGACTGTCTCTACTCGACTTACATACTAAATTGGAAGTGAACCTGATTCTAAATTCAAGGCTAGTAGGCAAGTACGATACACGTTTCTTCATTGCCTCATAAATGGTAAAACAATGTATCAAACACCAAATGTCACTAGTGTTGCCTTACCAATTTTATTGTTGAGAAATTTGAGCACAAATTCAATTTAGTTTCCTTTCGGGTTATCTTTCAGAGGAGAATGCATTGGGCAAAAGATTTCAAACTTTTAGGCATTCAATGTTATGTACTGTAAATCAGGTTTTATATATGGTTTTTATGTTTTGAGATCTTCATGGTTACCTCTCCACCACATAATCAGTTATCAAGCAGATTGATGATCAAATAGTCCCAAAATTAGTGTAAATTCTTTAACATTGAAGCCTTGTGCTTTCAGCAAGCACTTTTTAACAGTGTCCTACTGTATAATGAAAGCGGGCTGACTTCCAAGACAAAGTCATTGTAGTTACTGTTTGTGTTCTGAGAGCCTTAAGTTAGAAGTCTACATTATTTTGTAACAGTGGGGTTCAAGGACTGCTAAACTGAAGATGCCAAAGGGCTTAAGCCTTTTGTCCAAACGGTTTAGCATCTGGATTTGTGATCCGGCTGCCCGGGTACGGCGCGAGTTCGAATCCCGGGAGTCAGGATGTGGTTTCTTTCTATTCTGCTCACCCCTCTGGTTGTTTCAATTTCAAGAGAGCTGCGAAGTAACACCCATGGACAATCACGTCCTACACGGGAGTGGGGGTCAAGGATTTAACCGAAGCTGGATGGATGGTTTCACACAGGATTTCATTTCCAAAGGATGAGACAGAGATTTCAGCCTTTGGACCACATTTTGTGACCACCTCAAAGATGATAATTAGATACAAGAGAAGTGAAAGTAGATTGAGTTGGGAGCAGGCTCACGCCTTGAGGAAATCCTCCTTGACAGACCAAGACCTGAGAGACAGATAGTTTAACAGATGATTTCATTCTCAAAGATCAGTCACTTGGAATCCTTTTGTCGCCTTGGTGTCTGGTGTCAGCTAGCTCTAATCTCCAAGCAGATCCTACGGTGCCATAAGATAGTATCAAAGCTGGCCAAGGAGTATAGCAGGCCAAAGGGAGTCAAACAGGCACCGGAGGTGGGTTTGATACTACATTGCGCCACCGTGGATCTGCTTGGAGATTAAGCTAGCTCCGGGTATTAAAATAGTATACTGCAAGAGGGTGTGCATGGGGTTCCTGGCAACACTTAACAGTAAATTTAGGAGGACAGGCATTGCTTAATGGTACATGATTCAATTTAAATGTGTAGATTGTGAAAGGGTTTGGGTTGTTCTATTCAATGTGCTCAAGGACATTATTGTCTACAAACATGTACACAACTAGGTATCCTCTTGTGGCTTTTTGGCAATCTGGTGTTCAACTTCACAATATTATAGAAATAATTTGTCAATAACTCTGAATTTGAACAGGTCGACAATTAACAGTGAGTTAAATAATGTATCTTAAGCTTTAACTGTCTTATGATGAGTGATAAGAAGTTAAACCTCTACATGCATACGTGTACATTAGACTTTGTAGAAACCTTCTTTAAACTATCTTGGCCTGCACTTAAAGAGCATAAATGTATATGATAAAAGTTGTTCGTTTGTTCCTTCATTTGTTCCTTCCTTCTTTCATTCATTCATTCATTCCTTCATTCCCTCACAAAAAAAGGCATGCAGACCCTCCAACAAAACAAGTGCAGGAAACTGAATTATAGCTTAGATACAAGAAGCACGTCTCAAGAAAATCCTTCCTTAACAAACTCGTGCTTGCCAGGGGTATACCAATCTCCACGTGGAATGGTTCTAGGGGTCATTTGCATGCAAAGAGCTTTCTGAAGAAAACATCCTTCCAAATAATTTTTGCGGCTATCGTCAGTGGTGCCTATCACAGGAGGAATAGCTCGTAGATATTGGCAGGGGCCTGCTACATGTCGTGACTTTACAGCGATGGTTTTTACTCTGCAATCTTGCCTTTGGACTTTAAGGTCGGTGCTTGAATCAAGCCTACTACACAATGTAGCTGTTGATGTTTCGGAGCTTGATTTGTAGGATAACACTGTCAGTGTTCTTTTTGAGGAAATGCAATAAATTTATTTTTGGGAAAGCCATACTTTGAGAAAAGTTGAGTAGATGTGCTTCATATATAATAATTATTGTTTTTTAAAGTAACAACCCAAGGAAAACACCATTGCCCATTTGTGTTGGACTCACTTCTGCACATTACCAACACCCTGGTCAACTTGGTCGAGTTGACCAGGGTGTTGTCCTGAGTTGTCTGAACAACTTGGTAAAGGGCCAAATCACCATGATCACCCTATTACCAGCTACATATTCCACCTGTTAGTTCAAACCTGCAAACGTAATTTGTACTTAATGCCACTAACTGACAACTAGATATTAATAATTCAGATACTGATTCAGAATTTAGCATCTATTTATTATGATAGACCAAAAGTTCCTGTCATAATCTTTGAGCCTTACCAATGGAAAGTAGATGAAAAATGCTTTTGCATTTGAATATTTTATGACTTGTTATGGGCAATTTTTAAATTAAAGATGTAGAAACTTCAAAATTTGACATTCAACCTACATTGTATAATTTGTCTAAACATATTAAATAAACATTGTAAAGTTGTCTGAATTTTGGAAACAGATTGCTGAATTAAATGTACAGTGTGTCAGCAATTATACAGTTTTGACTGCAAGCATATGGTATTGTTTACTTTCCACATTATGCTTAGCCTAACAAAATGTTTACCAAGTCAACCTAGAGTAACAAAGAGTACAAAAACATTACACAGGATGTGTACATTGTCAATCATAACCAAACTGCATTGAATATTGTGCTATATTTTTTTTTGTTTTTCATTTCAATTCAAACATTTGTCTGTCTCTACATTTTTCCATGCAGAAAATCGTGTCTAAGCTTTCAAAAGGACACAGCATCCAGCCAGGACTGCCGGGAATCGAACCCGTTACATCTCGATCCCACTAACCGCAAGGCCTTGAATGATATTTGCTTGCCTTTCTGCATCAAATCATTGTAGCCTCATACAAACCCGACCCCTAGTTCTAAAAAAAATGTAAGACTAGTGTACTGTTGAGTGCAGGGGGTAACTACGCTGTGATTTGTGTCCCAACGCTGTGTCTCAAAAAGTAGGGGGCTTTTCAGGAACGCTTTGTAAAAAAAATTGGTAAAAAATGTTAGATTTATTTTCATGAAATTTATTTGTAAATACAAAAAATAAGTTAGACTTATATATAGTGTTTCCGAAGGAAAATCTTAAAGAATTTTAGCAGCACGATGTTCCTATAGACATCCCTACAAGACTCACGTCTGCTCCATATACATTAAGCTCTTGTAAGAACCCTGCAAGCATTACATCACTAAGTTAAAGTTGAAACTATAACTTGACATTCAATTTCATGGTCTTAGACACCGTCATGATGTAACCATAATCTTACATTCATTTTTGAAATTGGAACATTTTGTACAATTTGTTGATGGGGTTCACCGGAGAACCAAATAAGCTGAAATGCGACGCCGGGGGAGGTGGGATACATCATTAAATCTGCGATTTGACGGAATATCGCAGATAATTATGATAAATCGACGATAATCTTCCACCAAATTCGTCTTTGTCACATTATCTCCCATGCGGTGTCATAGTGCGGTGGGAATTTATCCCGTGTTACGTGACAGCTTATATAGAAATTATACCAACAGTTACTAATTTATTGCATCCGGAGTGGAAATAGCTTTTTGGTCAAGAAATTTGTACGGAAGCTGCTAATATGCAAAATTACATGCATAAGACATATTTTGCCTGCAGCACTCTGCCAGAAAAGAAATAAGTCTCTGGAAACTTTGAAGTAAATATTTCTCAATTCTCTATTCACATCTGTGGAAGAACAATTAAAACTTTTGTGACAGTCTTGATATTTCTGGTCCAAGACTTGAAAGTATTGGACAAGCACAGGTAAAGTACAAGCAATATGTTAGACTCAGAAATACCTGCACGGCTCTAATTTTACCTGCACTTTGATACCTGCATATGCAGGTGGTGATTTGAACCCTTAGATACAAAAATTATTGTGCATCAAAAACATTCAATAATTCCCTTTGTCCAAATCAATATATTTTCCCACTGAATCATACACTTAACATTACCCTTTTCTTGCTATTCTCTATCTTACTCGAACAGAATGTGTATGATTAGAAAAGGCAGAACATGTAAGATGATGTTATGATAATCATTATAATCATTTTATTGTTCCCCACCAGACATGATCACACATAAAAATTTCAAACGTTTCAAAGTTGCAATGTGACGTTCACAGGCAATTTGTAAAATCTAGTTATCTTCCAAGACAAATATAGAGGACTAGACAACTGAAATGTGTATACTTAGAAGAGGTAGAATTTGTAAGATGAAGTTATGATAATCATCATAATCATTTTATTGTTCACCACCAGACATGATAACGCATAAAAATTTCAAACGTTTCAAAGTTGGAATGACGTTCACAGGCAATTTGTAAAATCTTTTGAGACAAATATCGAGGACTAGACAACTGAAATAACAAAATTCGACTTTTACGATGTCAAATTTGCACTTAGCGCAGGGCAATAGATCAAGGCATTTAATGGGAATCCTTTCAATTATCCCATCTTTCCATTATTCCTGCCAGTCCGGATTCTGATGCACAGTTTTCTGTCTGATGTGCAGTCGTTGTGTCATTTATTTTAGTTCTCAATGTGCTTTTCAACTCTCAGTAGTAAGAAATGTCTTGTAAAGGTGAAAGTTTAAAATGTTCACCTTTTCGAGGCATATTGTACTTTCAACTTTTACCAGTTTAGGAGGAAATGTCTTAGAAAGGTGAAAGGTACACCAATGCATTTTCAAAAATGTTCACCTTTTTGAGACATACGGTACTTTCAACTTTCACCAGACAGGTTAGTAGGAAATGTCATAGAAAGGTGAAGGTATTACACCAAAGCATTTTTTTCAAATGTTCACCTTTTGAGACATTAACTCAGACATTGTCTTTTTTAGGTGTCTTTGGAAGATCTTTTTGTTTCAAAACATATCTCTCTGATATCTCAAGAAAAACTCACAGCTAATGCTAGTTCCGATATCCGCTTAGCAACCTATATCCGTTGTTTTTTAATGCAGGGTATTTAGGGATATCATGTTGACAGACAGTGGTTTCAACTTGCACACAATGTGCATTCTCACAATATTGCAGTTTGAAACCACTGTCATTGGCTTGATATTCCCAGACACCCAAATTAGTAATAGTATGTAAAATGGACTGTTTCAATGTGTCCTCTGACGGCAGGTGGTTGCCTGCGCCAGGTGGTTGCTCGGACAGGTTTCACTGTATTCAAAACAATCATGGATATAGGTTACCCTGTGGATAAAGGTGAACTTGCGTTTAACAACTAACAGCTTTACAAATACCTATTGCTGTAAACAATTGAGGGTCTCTGTAGGGAACAGTCAGCCATAAGTGTGAGTTAAAGATGTAATGCCGGTTTACCTTTATTCGTGGGGTAACCTATATCCGTTGTTTGTAAAAACACCTGGGTATCTAGGTATATCAAGTCGACGGATATCGACTGCAAACTGCAACATTTTCAAAATATTTTAAGATAAAGCACAGTTCTTCGACTTGGTATACCTAAATACCCTGTCTTTAAAAACAATGGATATAGGTTACCCCACGGATAAAGGTGAACAAGCATTATACAAATGTCTATTGCCAGTTCACAAAATGTAGATTTCGGAGTCTGTATTTCAATCATGTCTCCTTTTTGTTTTTCAGTGCTGACCTAATTGTTCAGAAATTGTCGGCTTAACATTTCTGAGACATCTTTAGCTATACTTATAAGTATCTCAAACTAATGACGTCACATAGGCATTACAGTACTATCTTGCCATAATGGTATGTGGCTTAGTACCTGATGGGTTGTAGCATAAAGTGATTTATCGGTTTGATTCAGAGCAATTATCATAAAAAACTAATGTCAGGAACCTTCTTAGCCTTCTTGACTTTCATATGAAAAATGCAAACCTGACCTAATTTCTTTAATAAAAATGATTTTGACAAGCGCACAGTGACCCACTTTCACTACATATCATGATGGAAAATCAAAGTGAGGGACTGAATATTCTAGCGGAACCAGTATCTTCAATTGGTAACTACTGTAAATGCCGAAACTTTCGCAGTGGATAAATGTTCGCGTTTTTCGCTGCGGCCGCTTCACTACGAATTTAAGACCACCAGGAACATTTTTTTATGGCAGTAAGAGACTACTGTGCATGGTGATACCGCGAAATTGAAACCACTGCGAAAATTCCATTTTCCCGCTACCGCGAAATTAAATCTTTGCGAACTTAAATGCATTTACAGTATGTCACTCGAATGCAGCACGTTGCAGCATTGCTGTGGCCTAAATTTTGTGTTACTCTTGACTTAATAAGGGAAATATCATACAAAATATATAAAGTATGACTAAAAACATCAAAACACAAACCGTAAAAAGATCATCTATGAAATTTGTTGAAGCTTTGATTTCTTACTGGTAATATTATTAGTACATGTACTGAGTTCCAATTCTGGCCAAAAAAACTTTACAGTACTAGACTACAATATTATTATACTAACTAAAGTAAATTTTACACACAACATGGTATTTGAATAATTAGATGTTTTGTAAGATGCTATTTATATCATTTATCTTTAGACTTCGAGAAAATGACATTCGTCTAATAAATTAGTGTATTGCCAGAGTGTTTATGCCTTAGGGGTTATATGCTGTCAGAGACAATTCGTGTCTTAATTACATTAGATATTCCATTTTGTTGTCTTTTTCACAGAATCACTTGCAAAGCATCGTAACAGCATTGGTAGTATCGGATACATTTATACCATAATGCAGAAATTTTTGCAATGGTTTTGATCTTTTGTATTGACCTCTCTTCATCGCAAAATAAAAAAATACCACAAATATTTTTTGTTTTGTCTTTTCCCTGCCTACCCACTTGGTCAAGCACTACATGTTGTACATTTTACAGTATTATGCTATGTTGGAGGCACCTGGAATATATAATTATGGTAAAGACACATAATACAAAGTGTAAAGGCGCCAGGGTTTCCATATTTACTGTACAGTATGAGTCACTATATCACTAAGCACAAACTCAAAACCACTATGAAAACTCCATTTCCTTTCTGCCGCAAAATCAAATCCCCACAAATTTAGATGCATTCATCTACTGACAGTATAATGGTAATTACATATTAATCATTTTCATTTGGCTTAGATGAATAATTCAAAAGATTCATATTGCATACATTTCATTGTTTCATATTTTCTTAGTTTAAGGCATTCAAGTTAGAAAAAACTGACAGAATTTTTTTTCATCTCTTTCTGAGAATTGTCAAGATGCAATGGAGCATTATATAATGAACAAAGATACGCGGAAGCAAATCTTCCTCAGTTTTTGTTCTACACTGTCTCAGAGTTTTGAAGACAGATGGAACGCATTGTGGACCTGTCACGATTCAAAAGTTCATCTCCCAAAATAACCCCGTCTTTACGTAGTTAAGAATATTAAAATCGACACTTGCCTATAAATCTTGACTATGCGCTGTACCCGCTAACACTAATAAATTACATTAGCGCACACTGCAACATTGAGGTCTATATCATGATTGGGTTAACTTCAAAATCTATTTGGAATTTTGCTGATCATTTAGCTACTTTATTTTGTTGAGAGGAAAAAATCTTATCCATACAAATTTATTCTTGATTTTGGTTAGAAAGAAGAGGCAGGGAAAATTACTGACATCAAAGTGTATGGTAAAAGCACAATGTACTGTAAATTGTGAAATTTTCACATTTATTTTTGCGTTTTTGTGGTCACAGGTTGCTCTACTGTAGAATTTAATACATGGCACCGCAGATGTGTCTTGCATGTATAACTACAGAGAAATTTACAAGTAACCCAGCGAATCACCCTCTAACCATGAATGATGATAAAGCCATCACAAGAATAACTGAATGTACAGTACATCAAAACAGTGAAATGATAGATTTAACAGCAACAATTATTCTAGACCATATGTACCAACACTTTCCCCCTAATATTATTCCATAATTGATACTTCAACCTGAGTGCTCAAAATTCATTTTGGGGAACAGGTGCAATGGTACATACAGTATAACCAAAATATTCATCGACAGGTGCAAAGAAAAAAGATTTTGAGTACGCAATATCAGACCCAGAGAATAACATTTAGCTTCAAAACTTTAACAAGTAATACGAATATTATTATTAAAGATGTCAATGTTTCTTCTAGCACAATGTCGATAATACAATATATACATTATAATGCTACCTTACATGATTCATTCCAAGCCAAATATCGCTATAAGTGAGTTCCAATTTTTGGCACACAAAGTACATTAGGCCTAGGGAAAAAAATGTTGTGTTTCCTGTTTCCCTACCTTCCCTAGAAAAACCTGCCGACCCTAGACTTTTTTTTGGGTGGGCAGTGGAGTCACAAAGCTTCCAGTTAGAATTTTTATTCAGCCTGCTTCCTATTGAAGTAAAAACAGTCTGCTTGTCCTATCTAATGAAGGATTAATGTATCTATTGTGCACAAAATCAAAGTTTGACATTGAAAGACAAGTGTCCTCATACATTTCAGTTTCCTTTATTCAACTGTATTGTAATATGTATCACTAGATTTTTGGCTAGCCTAAAAAAAATTACAACAAAAAAAAAAGATATCCCCTACCTACCGACCCTAATTTTTTCAGGACTGAAACAGGAAACACAACAATTTTTTTCCTAGGCCTTATGCACCCAGTATTTCTAAATGCTGCAAACCTAATAATTTTATTAAGCTTTATCATTCTGATTTTTGTGTTAATGTCCTACCTGTTTCCTACGCTAAAAATGCAAAAAATATTGTCTCTACACAGGAAGGCATATGAAAAGCTGCATTTAAGTTGGACCAATCCAATCAGTCTTGTCATTTTTTACTGTCACTGTCTAAAGCAATAATGATGGTCATTGTGACTTTGAATAACCGCAATTTGCAGTTATAAATAACTATTGGTCACCACAGCACTGATGTACAAGTCTACTTTTGTGACCTTTATCTGTGGGGTAACCTATATCCGTTGTATTAAAAAAACGGGTATTTAGAGATATCAAGTCGACAGACCACTGTAGATGTCCATTGACCTAATATCCAAAAATAACCAGTTTTTGAAAACAACAGATATAGGTTTCCTGCGGATAAAGGTGAAATAACGTTATCTGTTCTCAGTAAATATACTACACAACATGATCATATGATATAATATAGCTTCTGAATGATGCTGAGAAGAACAAGGAAACATAGAGTCTACACTACCCCCCTCCCCAAAATATATCATATTATTACAATTGATAACCAGTGCACTTGCATTAGATGATGAGTTGACCATTATGAAAATTAATCATATCTCCTGTACCACCCTTCCACAATTAATGCCGCACTGTTTCTCCTGAGAAAAATACATTCTTACGGAAAATATGACTCCGCAACATTCCAAATGTCAACCATCCTACCACAAATCTTCCTAGCCGAGAAAAAAGGGAAGTTTTACAGCGAGCGTAGTGAAACATTATGACCTTGGACTTGGCTTTAACATTTTATGACTCTCCCCAGGGTGCCATTAACCAAACAAGAGAACTCTTATCCCCCATTCGTGTGCGCTGGAGATGAAAATTTCCCATTACAATGCCAAGTCGCTGGCATTTTCGCCAAAACCAGACCCGTTTTCTCTCCCATCCCGTACCCAGAGCATTGACATTTGATAGACACTCCTGCATTGTAAGGAATGTCTACCACCAAGGCCCCCTATGTAATCAGTTAGCCAGGTGGTGAACCATGAGTGAACTTGAAAGCTCCATCAATATCCCCCTGGTTCGAGCCCCGCGGGCTACAGCGAGGCGGACAGGGGAAAGGGAAGAGCCGACCGTTCCACCTTGATAAGGTGTGCAAGAGTGATGGTCGCGAGAGCAACCTTATGGCCTTAAACCGGCGGACATTCGGAGAGAGAAATGTACGCCAGATAAAAGCTCTCTGGTTCCCATCCGTCTCGCATGCTATGGGAGGCAGACTGTAAGGTCTAACCATGTTTGGCAGGACAAACGCGACGTTGGGAAAAGAAAAACTGGCGTGACACACTCTCGGGGCATGAGCTACGTTCTTCTGCCACCCACAATATTGTAAACTGACAGAAACCTTAACCTGATATCAAATTGGCTGAAACGTTTTCAGCAAAACATCCCTATCACATAGTACCTGGTGTTGTCAAAATGGCAAACTGTAACCCAGCTCCAAAGATCTTTACCTTTTTTACTCCATATTTATAGGTTTCCTGATATATACCAACAGTTTTAGATTTTATTTGGAAATTTCAGATTTCTAGCAGAAATTTTCATCCCTGAATCCTGTTTAAGAGAGAAGTGTACACAACCATATATAATGGGTGCATTTATGCAAAATCATATTTATATAACTAAACGGTACTTACTTTGCCCGTCGAACTTTCGGATGATGGTGTCGATGAAGGTGTTCTGGGGGGCGACGTGTCCCCTCCTTACGGGCATGGTGGCGGGCGCGGCCGAGGGAGGGTCGTAGCCGTTCCGGTGAGGTTACCCTTACCGGCTCACCTGGTCACAAACACACACACAGTACACCCGCACTGGCCAAAACGCCGCCGTTACCTCATAATACAGAGAGGCGGCCGTCTGCGCTCCCTAATCATCCTCAGAGGTCGGGCACACACCGGTAGAAATGGCGGCCCTAACCCACGATCGCATCCTCCCCTCCTCCTCAATTCCTCTTCCTCTTCCCGATCTCCACAAGATGGATGCGCGATCAAATGCCGACAGCTCCTCAACAACGTTACAAACCCGACTGAGCACGCGAATCAAATACACACACAATATTACACAGCAGGAAGCGTCAACCAGACAGTGCCCTTAAATTTTCCTCCTCTTAAATCTGCAGAGCGAGTGTTGGAGGATGACTTGTGAAAAATGCCCACCACCACGCCACGGCGCACGGACGTATGTTTGTGCGTCGACGCTCCAGCGGATAGCGTGACGGCTCACGGCTAACCCCCCGCGGCCGAGTTATATATCTCCCCCGCCACTTATACCAGCGACGTAGCGACGCCACGGATGTCTGTACCACCACCGGCGGCGTACACGCACTGCGGCCCGGCTGTACAATCCCGGAACAGCGTCCCCTTCCTGAAGACTGGAGCGAGCCGCTGCTCTACACAGGCTCCTGACGTCATGTACGTGCGATGGAGATGGACCACGTGACTCCCACCAACTGAAGAGCTTTCAACAAACACAACTTCCTATTACGGATAGTAAAACTGCATTTCGTAGTGGCTACTAAGATTTTGAATAAAAAAGACTGCAAAAATGCAATTGTAGACTGACAGAATTTTTAATCCGCTATGAAATTGGCTGAACCGTTTCTAGCAAAACATCTTCATTGCGTAATAGCCAACCATGTCGAAATGCATGGCGGATTATAGCACAGAGAGCTTTTAGCTAAATACAATTCCCTTGTTTCAAATTAAGATTTCAAGTCGCGGATATTACAGAAAAATGGAATTATTTGTGTCAGAATATTGCTACCTTTTTTTTTAAATTTGATTCACGCCAAATGCAAAGCTATACGTCAATGGATCCAAGACAGCTTCCGATTTGAGATATCAAAGTGATATACAATATTAGATTGTGACATGTAAAAGTAAGAGGAAATATCATTAATAATCATGACCAAAATAATCTTATGACCTATGGATGAAAATGTCAACGACCGCGGGTTCATACCTTCATGACAGCTAGAATCTGAGGTGTTATACGACATTGGCCATTTGAATTAAGGAACTTCAAGACAGATTGTAGATAGCGCTACAACTTAGTACAAGCTGGAGTTCTTTTATTTCAACAAATGTACAATTATATATCAGATTTTTTTTAGATAAGACCATGCTTATATCAGGAGTGGGATTCATCTAGTTGATGAAGCTCGGATAAGCACACTCAGATATTTATCTTTATTTATTTATTTATTGGTTAGGCTGAGAGTATTACGCTTTTCAGTACGCACAGCCGGGACTGCCTTGCTGACAGTACCAAAGACAGTACAAATAGAATTTAACATGGACAAACTAAAAATCAATAATAATATTTTAAGTACGTGTATGTACTCATCTTCCATTTACCTTTCTCTTTCATTCTCTCTCTCCTATTTTTCTTATTTATTTTTCTCCATCTCTCTTTCCCTCTCTCTCTTTATCTCTCCCCCTTTAAGCTTACTTCCTTCCTTTCTTTCCTTTTTCTTTCTTTCTTCCTTTCTTTCTTTCTTTCTCTCTTTCTCTCTTTCTTTCTTTCTTTCTTTGTTTCTTTCTTTATTTCTTTCTTTCTTTCTTTCTTTCTTTCTTTCTTTCTTTCTTTCTTCCTCTCCCCTATCTTTCTTTTCCCCTTTCTTTCTCTCTCCCCCTCTCTTTCTTTCTCGAGATCCCCCTATCTGTTTCTCTCTCTTTCGTTTTCTCTCTCCCTTTCTTTCTCTCCCTACCTCTTTCTTTCTTCCTTCCTCTCACTCTCTTGTGTGCAATATTATTATCTACAGCATCTTTGAATCTATAATAGCACAAATATCATAACTATCATTATCAATTCTTATAAACATCCATTCCACTCAACCGACCGGGCGACCAGCATACAATAATAATCATACAATAACAATCATCATAACGAGCGCGGTACGTAATCATAGTAATGATAATAATGGAAATGCGCTTTGCGTGTTCTTCGCTCTTTCAGATCAATTTTGCTATTAAATAATGCATGACTATAAAAGCCACTATACACAATGTAATACAATCACAGCTTCCGACGCACACATAGAACCTGACGTGTGTTTGCCCATAAATATGCCAAAACCATTCCATAATAGCAGCGGCTTAATGATAACAATAAATTATTTGTTTCTTAAATTGACAGGCTACCGCAAATTCTTTCTTAGGCTATGACACCAATAGAATGGCTCACAGGAGTTCATTGTACGAAACACACACGCACGCAATGTAATAAGTGTATTATTTGTACAGTGGTAGTAAGGCCATGTTGATTTGATTATATGGATGACATCCACTTGGAATCCAAAAACTGATGCGAGCGTGCGAATAAAAAAAGTTTGACAAAAAAAATTGCTTTCATTATGAAATCTAAGGGGTCAGAAAGTTGAACAAATGACTGAACACACAAAATATAGGAAACAGAACTATAGGTTCTTCATTTTTCTCCTTTCGTCTTCTTTGACCTTCTAATGGTCTATGACATTAATAAACGTTTTCCGATATCTATTTTTTTGCAATCCACGGCATATATTTGCTTATTTTGATTATATTGCTTATTATTAATGCATGATGTGATTTTTGCACAAGTTAACATTTTTTAGTTTTTCCCAAATAGCGTACGAAATAAGAATACAATTTTAAGCGTTTGCCTTGTTCATTTTTTACCATATATCTTGCCTATAGATTTTGCCGTCCATTTCTTTCATTTATTTATTTATTTATTTTAAACTTTGGTAAAAACAAATTTTCCAATTCTACTCCTCCTTTACCATTATTTCCTGTTCCTGTTCCTGTTCCACGTCATAGCGATTTGATACTTTTTTTTTTTTGGTTTGTCATACAAGTATATTACTAAGATATAAATATGCTGCGTCTGACTTACATAAATTTGAAGAAAACGTTATGGAGATGATTTAATAATAACATTGACAATAGATGCATATTTGACAGGTCATCACAAAAAAGCCTTCAATCTTTCTTTTGTTGCCACAATAGCTTGTTGTAACCCTTTTCACCTTTATCCATAGGGTACGTAACCTATACCGGTTGCTATATTAAACTGTAATATGTTCAAACATTGAGGTAACATATATCCTTCGTAACATTTTCAAACCACAGTTCGTCGACCTTATTTCCATAAATGCCTTATTTTCAAACACAGCGGATATAGGTTACCTTGCGGATAAAGGTGAACTAGCATTGCAAAGTACGTACGAAGTTTTAACTGTTTGCACAATTTAAGAACGACTCTTTCACAACCATTAAGCAAAGACGTACCCAAGGTCAACTACACAGTTAAGTGTTCTACAAAGAATGAATAATGTTAAACTTACGTAAGCGCAAAATCATTATAGGATGTGGTGGGCTTTAGTATAATTCTCTTCCCGATATCGAGCTGAGTAACCGGATATATATTTCCTAAAACCCGGTGCTGTAATTGAATTTGAATCTTGGATCAAGTATTTATGTTATGTAACACACATGGGGTACTGTAATTGAATCTGGATCAAGGATGTTATGTAAGTAATCTTCAAGTAGATTTTGGAAGTGGGGACATCAATGTTTTTCGGTTGCCACATTGACAAGGTTGTGTTCACATGAGTTCGTAATACTATATACAAGTCTATATGAGTTGTATATTGATATTCTTTGGATTTTGGTAAAGTCTGCGGGGAAGAAGTTATACATTTGTATTTTACTTTGACTTTTACTATGCAGCCTGGCTATCGAGCCAAAAAAAGGTCGCAGACTTTACATAAGCAAAAAAATGTCAATATGGAACTCATAGTCATACGGCCGGACGGAAGGACTTAGGACAGACGGATGGACGGATGGATGGATGGATGGACCCAAGTGCTGTGGACACATGATTTCTCCGCACATGTGACGTCAGCGCTGGGTCAAAGTTCGTGGGAAGTCGGTATCGCCCGCAGTCCCCGTTGACAGAAGGTTGATGTGCCCTGAGTGTTTGTTTGTTCATTTTGTTAATCCTCTCCAGAAATTTTCTTGAGTTGCAAAACAGTTTATGTTTTCTTATTACGTAATCAACCGACTCAGATAAATTTATATGTTAATTGTCGTATTTTTTGTATATTTGGCACACGTCCTTGTATCTAGGATCTCTTTCATGTCTAAAAACTTCCCACGCGTCGGCCATGATAGATTTAAAACGAGTTCAATGAGGCAAACAAAAAAACTGTCCATCATGCTTAGCAGTTCAACCAATGATAGCAAGGAAATTCCAAAATTGACCAATAAGGGAATGGCTACATGTACGTCAAATAGTTCCATTATTATGTTTTATTTTTTGCATCTCTTAAGACTATGGGATCAGTCTATGCTACTCTAAATTGCAATGATCTGTCGGTACATAACACTAGTTATAATATTTATCATTTGATTTTACATTGTGAAAATCTGTGTGGGTTTGGGGGAAACTAAATGGGAGCTGATGTTAGAAATAAGTTTTGTCTGTTTGCCTCATTGACCTCGTCTTCGATCTATCATGGCCGCCGCGTGAAAAAGGTGTATTGCCATTCACGTACAATGCAAAGATACATCAGATACAGCACAGATCTGCACACATTGAAACGAGAGATAAGACAGAGATTTATGACATAATTTACGGGACGGCCACAACCCTTTTATCTATCCTACAAGATGACTGAGCGATAGTTTCCTGGGATGACGTGCCCGTGCACACGTACGCATATATACGGACACCTGCGGTATCATGACAGACAAGGGAGGGTCGTGTATGCAGGTGTGAAAATGGTAAAGAAGAGAGAGAGAGAGTTTGAAAGAGAGAGAGAGGGGGTGGAGACATACAGGCAGATAGAAACAGAGAGAGTGACAGAGAGATAGACAGATAGATATAAACAGAGAGTGAGAGAGAGAGACAGATAGATATAAACAGAGAGAGTGAGAGAGAGACAGATAGATAGATAGATAGATAGAAACGGAGAGAGTGACAGGGACAGAGAGACAGATAGATAGAAACAGATTTACGGAGAGAGATAGACAGATAGATAAATAGATAGGAGCAGAGAGAGTGAGAGGCAGATAGATAGAAACAGAGTGACAGAGAGAGAGATACAGAGAGGAGTAGACAGTGATGGACAGAGAGAGAGAGTGACAAAGAGAGAGGGAGAGGCAGACAGACAGAGAGAGTGACAGAGACAGACAGGGTAAAAAGAGTGATGGACAGATGGAGATATAGACGGAGATAGAGAGAAAGGACATAGGAATGGGTAGAAATTTGAACAAAGAAATAGACATAAAAAAAGGCCTAAACGACATAGACCGATAGAAAATAATTTAAAGAGACAGACAGAACAATGTCAAGTGAGAGAAGGGGCAAGAGAGAGAGAAGGGAAAAACGGAAACACGGAATATTTAACACAAGGAAAGCGACAAAGGCTAAAACGACAGACAGATAAGTACACAATATAAAAGAGAGAGGAAGAAAAAGATGAGAGAGAGAGGACAAGAGAGACAGATACAACTTTATTAGACAGATAAATACACAGAGATGAATATATCATTATAAGAAAGGGAGAACGAGAGAAGAAATAAAAGAAAGATCACCCTTCTATATTCTCGAAAACAGCAGTAGTAAAACACTGCGCAAAGCCTTCTACCAAAATGAGATGTTAACCATCTTCCAGTCAGCTAGAATGATGCTAACCAAATCTTTCGATCGAACACGGCCCACCTTCACCTATTCAGATGAACTCTGCACCCTTTTAACTTTCTGACGCTTGTCTGGCTCAACAATAACTGTAAATTTTCTAAACCCAGTGGACTTGTGAATGCCCAATTCGTGCGCCCGAAAGGCTGCCAGAAAACTTGGACTTGCCCCAACATGGCAAATAACTGGTGACCCCTTTCAAGAGACAAGGCACGTGATTTGGGAGTGACTCTCACATGGACGATTTTACAGTCTGCATGGCAACTTTTATGAGGGTCTGCATGCTCTTTTACGTAAGGCGTAGGCAGCCAATTTTATTTCCCGTAATTCGTAGGGAAAACCATCTTACCTACGTAATTCGTAGCGAGGCGACCAAATTTAGCGTAATTGCCTTCCTTGATTTAGCGTAATACGTAGGGGGTTCTTTTAAATTCAGCGTAAATCGTTGTCGGAACTCCCCATGCAGACCCTCTTTTATGTCAGTTTGACAGTTTCTTTGTTGCACCCGAAGTGTGAACGTAGTCTAACGACATTGTTACTACCAGTACGTGGTAATCTTGGTATTACATTCAAAGCTAGGAACTCAATAACAGTAAAAAAAAAAAAGATACAACTGATGTCTGAAGCACCATTATGTAACATCAAGACAATAGAGAGTAGATTTTCCCAGATAGGGAAAACATAATAAACCTCCAAGAAAATGTTGGAAGAAAAAAATCCTGACTTTTCATTCAAGAATCATGCAGGAAAAACAGAACGCAAGCATTGCAGTCTTCCCTCCACACATCTGCTTGAATATTGTCCCGTGCTTACCCGTTGAAGATTAATGCAATTACCCGTTTTTAATTACCAAGCGCGGAACACCGCCAGTAACACAGATGGTGCTGGTGATTTATATGCAGACGAATTAGGTCACATCGCCAGGTGTGATGACGTCACCGCGCTTATGACGTCACTGCGTTGTCATGGAGACCATGATAGTACACAGCTAGCCTCCATATTGCAGGCTTCGTGGAGGCTCTTTTTTGTTGTTGTTGTTGTATAAAGATGCAGTAAATAATTGTCTTACATAACTTTTGGGCATTTTTTTATAATATCATCAGCAAAACGAAAAAGTATGACTTTTGTAGTCTTTTATAAACTGCAAAGTAGAAACGCAGACTAAATATTCAACGTGTAGAATAAAATGATATAAGCTCACAAACGTGAATCTAATACCCTTGATACAATAAGGTGAGGGTATAGTCGTGGGTTTCAATATATTTTCATAGCTTTTATGAAAAAAAGCTATGTTTTAGGAATTTACCTATTTTTGTATTGTGAAAGCTGTTGAATAACAATATAGTCAAATGTAACGTTAAGATATCCTTCAAAATTATCTAAAATCTAAAAAAATTTCATATTGGTGAAAATTTTCATGCTACCTGGTTGTGCGCTGATATGCATAGACGTACATAATAATAGTAGGGTTAACGCGGTCTGGATTTGAGGATATGATAATGCGATAATATGAATGGATTTCTGGGCTTGTAACAATCCATTTAAAAGTGATGGATCGGATCGTCCGCAATAATGTGTCATCAATATTAATAGCCTCATAATAAAACTGCCATTTTACCGGTGCAAAGGCAGGACTGCGTAAAACAACGAAGGGAATATTGTAAATGGTGTGGTTGCGGCTTTGGATTTAACCGTTGCGCTAGTTGACCTATTTTCGTTGTGTAACATAAACTTTACATAAAGTTATATTCGTTGCTTTAAAAGCAACCTAAGCAGCCAGGGTTGTACAACTTCAACTTTTGGGGCATTTTTGTACGTAATCAGATGAAGCAAACTCTATTCCATTCAAGGAGCAAATACGCAAAAAAACGCCATGAAGTCTAATTTCTGTGGGTTACAATAATTAGGGAATCCTAGTGCAGCTTGCTTCAGCGCCGTTTTTAACTACTCAAAGTATGAAATAATGATGTAAACGTGGAATATAGTCCAGTAGATATCAATTTCATACAGATTGCCTCATCCAGAATAGTTCCTCTTTAACGCTCTAATATTGCTTAGGATGCCTAAGGACGGATAATTGAGGGAAATTGCTGAATGTTGCATCGGTAAAACCGCCAGAATCGCAAGATTGAGATACTCAATAAAATCTTCAATAACCATGAAGGTTTTTTTTTTCAAATAGGCGGGACTATACCCTTCACGACATAGCGTGCGGTGAGTCGTGCGGTGTATGGGGTATGATGTCACGTGCTGTCATCATTGCGTGTATGTGTTCTTGATGACGAAAGCAATCTCTGACGTCACAACTTCTTGTTATTGTCCTTGCACGAAACCTGTCCTAAAATTCTCGCCATTTCTCGGTATCTGAAAACTTGAGCACAATAAGGACTGTAAAATCAAATCATATATCTGTTTATGTATTTTTTCAGTTAAGGCCATACTGATTAAAGCAACTCAAAACTGATGCGAAAAAAATGGGCAAAAACTTCAATATGATATCTAAGTCGTCAATAAGGCTGAACTAATCACTGAAGAATATGGTATACCAAAAATTGATCATTTATTTTCATTCTTTCACCGTCTTTCAAAAAGAATACTTGCGCCGAAACAGTTTTGCGTGTAAAACACGAACCTTACAAAGAAGTTATTCTAATTATTTCACTACGTGGCCCTATAATTCTACGACATTAGTGTCCATTTTCCAGCATTATCTTTTATTTGTTTTAAACTTGGACAAAAATTAATGCGCGCAGGCGGGTTCACACGTGCGTTTCATTCAAGTCCGTATGTGGTCCGTATAATGGAGATCTAAGCCTCTGCCAGGCTCCATAGGACACTGGAAAAAAAAAGAAATTAGACAAATATAGATGCTGGCCTTAATTGGAGTATGGTTTGCGACCAGCTAACTCGGCTGGCACATTATCTGTTTACATTTGTCCAATTTCTATCATTTTTCCAGCGTCCTGTGGAGCCTGGCAGAGGTTAAGAACTCCATACGTATCGTGTACGGATTTGAATATACACGCACGTGTGAAAACCCCTTTAGATTGTCACTTACGGTCACGCGAGTTTTCAAATCGGCTGTGTGCCAATAATAACCTGAGTGTGGTATTATCATACATCGTTCAGGTATTAAGTCAGATTTCTGTTGCCAAAATAGCCGCAACTGGGAAGGATAAAAGATAACGGAAGGAAAGTAGCTGTATGAGCCGGATGTACTGTCCTTTGGGACAATGACGAGGGACACTGCGACCGGAACAATAAAGAAATCATCTTAGGCCTGGGGAAAATGATATTGTGTTTCGGTATATCGTCCTGGAAAAAATTAGATGCAGAGATTCTGTTTAATTTCTATGAAAAATGGAGGTATTGTTTTTGTTGTGTCTGTGTGTTTGTCTGTGTGTTTTTCTGGATATTTGTGGTCAGTCCAACTTTAGAACCTCTGGATTGGTTGTAACGTTAATGATATTTTGTATGTAAATAATAGCGTTAGGAAGACGAAGGTCAAGGTCAATGTTGAGCCCCCTGGTGTGAGATTTCGGCCGAAATGATCCAACAAATGTATATAGGCATGAAATGTATCGGGCTACCGGTATTTTCAACATGATATAATAATTATATTTAAGCAGATATACGCTGTACAAGGAAAAGCACTGAACAAAGAAGCTCAATATTTACCACGCTGTTTTACATCAACTGTAATCACTGCTACTGGATGTCGGGGAGCCCCTACGACCACTGAGGTTACGGGCCGTGAGTGATTGAGTGTAATAAAGGACGCCTCACTAAGCTGTGTCTATGTTACTAGTATGCTGAAATACACATGCAAACATACGTGCACACCAACACACACACAGACAATGTCAAAAACAATATGTCTAGGGTTTCATGGAGGTAAAGCCTAGAGTACATTGCAAGTCACCGAGAGGGTTGTCATTGTCATCGTTTACACATGTTTCCAATTCCTTGTAATCATATGTCCAAAAGATATTTGAAATATTTGGAATATTGTTCAAACTTTGTAAACATTTCTCCACTTGTGTAAACTGTAGGATATGATACTTCCATTAGTTTCTGAAGAACGGTAACAACATTCTACCATTAATTACCATTTCTACCATTTTTATGACATTTT
Source organism: Branchiostoma floridae x Branchiostoma belcheri (assembly GCA_019207045.1). Lineage (NCBI taxonomy): Eukaryota > Metazoa > Chordata > Leptocardii > Amphioxiformes > Branchiostomatidae > Branchiostoma > Branchiostoma floridae x Branchiostoma belcheri. The sequence continues at coordinate 18,194,951 of CM033034.1, forward strand.
GTAAATATGTCAGTGGGCTGGGAATAAAGCAACTCCCACATCCTTGCAAAGTATAACTTGGTGTCATGCAACAATGGCCAACCACAAGGGACCCACCAGTGCCCAGCAGTGAAATCTGAAAATATACGGACAATAGGGCTTATTTTATGGGGACACTTACTCAAATCTACCTTTTGGAAAATGTTACAAATATTTGTATAGTATCAAAAACCCTTTTGGTGACTTGGAATGGACACTACTGAAATAACGCAGGTCAGCGGAAATCGCTCACAGACAAGTCACTTGGACTGACACGTACTACAAGTTCATTATCAACATTCGTCTGGCACTTGCCGTTTTTCGCTATCGCTATGACGTCACAAGTACCCGACCATCTGGAAACATGTGACCCGAGCGTGACCTGTGACGTCACAACTTCCTGAAATAGACTTCACGGATCAACACCTCACCTTCAAAGGGACAGCGTATTTATGTTGGTTGAGACATGTTTTATGTAGTGTGGCTTCTAAGGGAAAGTACGGAAACAGATGGCATTTTTTTTACCATTTTCAACTTCATTATATCAAAGCTGCATATCATAAAGAGTATAGGTATCAATACAATTTTATCTAATAGTGTGTATATCGTCATAAGTAAAGAATAAAGAACAATGAAAGAATGAGTAACTGAGTATATGAGTGAAAGACAGTTATTGCACAACGGTTATACAAGGTATTTGGCATCATTCTATGAAATTTGAGTCTATTTTGACTATAGTTCAAACATTTCTCAACAATTTTAAATGACTGAAGTATTGTACATACTACGAGAACAAAACGAAGTAAATTAATTTTTCATTTTCAATGTAGACATGGCATAATTTCAAATATGAAGAAGTTCTATTATTCTAAGCAGAGCAAAATTTCAATAATTCTATGTTGTCTGACAAAATTGAAAAAGCCTATTAGATATATCGTGTTGGTTGAATAGTGGGATGTGTGAATCACATGAGTTTAATAAGTTGGTGAATCTTTAGAGTAAAAATACAAAAGAAGTAATATATTTGATTTGTTGCATGCAAGAATGACAAAAAATAAAGATAACATACTCCAGTACAGTGTCTTACCCTACAATAAGTTATTTCACTATTTCGCGTACGAGTGCTCAGCGACATAAATTGTGGGTAATATGTTAAAGTGAATGCTCGTCTTGACCATTTTCTCGATTTGCATACCAATGTCCAAACATCTTTTTTGTTTACGTACAGAGAAAAATGCTAATGTCTCCCTTCTCCTCTGGGATGTTGAGTGTAGTTGATTTATCCTTGTCTATCTTAAAGAGGTCTATCTTAATATCCTTTTATGACGCTTGGTACGTCTTCATTCAGAATGTTGTAAACTTTAAGTACGGTCGAGTGGGCTCCGAAGATAAGAGAATAGCCAATGACGTCATTTTCTCCCCAACCATGTTCCATCAGATTGCGGTCTTCTCGACCAATCAGCGTCAGCAGTCTTAATCAAATCAGGGACGGGATGGAATCACACCGTGTCCGATCGCCTGGAAGAATGGAGATTTTCCCGCCCAAAAATCGATGTGATCACGTTGGGCAGTTTACACCCGCAGAGGCGGACAGCCGCCATTCGACCGTTAATCTTCTGGGATTAATGAACCTTTTAGAAATTTTCCACACAGTAACTATCCGTGAAATTACTTTTTTTTCTTCCTTGTGGAAGATAGGACGGCAATGAAGGTAACGTAGTTGATGGGAGGTAGTGTTGATACAATCAGAGGCGTATGTAGAGAGAGAGAGAAGGAGAGAAAACAACCGATATGGATAGAGGGAGGGAGGGATGAAGGAGGGAGGGAGGAATGGGGAAATTGGAGGGAGGGTGAGAACGAGCGATTTGGATGGAAGGATGGACGGACGGATGGATGGATGGATGGATGATAAAGAGAATTCTACTGGTCCCCTCTACGTTTATGTGTATGTGTATGTGCGTGAGTGTGTGTGCAACAAACAAGCCAAGAGTCTGTGTATGTGTGTTTGTGTGCGTGTGTGTGTGTGTGTGTGTGTTTGTATGTGTGTGTGTGTGTGCTTGCGCGCGTGCGTGTGATTCTTTCCCTCTCATTCATTCAGAATCTATTTTTCTATTGCCAAACTTCCCGCTATAAAATGAAAAGAATAACTCTGACTACAGTGTTCTTGTACAACCCTCTATTCATCATAAAGGTCGAATTTCCTCAAAACACCCAATACCGGCAACCAAGTTAAAGGAAGGTATAGGGTATGAAAATTTATTGTATAGGCGGGTCCCTTCCAGACATTACGTAAGGTGTATTTGGATTTTACGGTCCTGCTATCGTGAAGAAACAGGCAGTTCCACAGACGACACTTTCAGTTTGGCACGTACCCAAGGAACTCAGTCGTGTCAGATGAAATGCCAAATCGGGAGTTTCTTCCACTAGCTGGTTGTTTATCTGTAGTAGACATCTACAGCACGCTAGGACACGATCGTTCTTTCGAACCCTTTTCCTTCCTTGTGGCAAATAGGGCACCAAGTTTCTTTGCCGTATCTGCATCAGGATATATTTTTAACTTGAAAGTTCATCTGTGTTGGTAGAAGTCATTTTTGAACTAGTTATATCTAACACAAAAATTGGACCCATCCAAATTTTCGACTGAACAGCTCCAGTCGTTATCAAGGAATGAACCGCCATCCCTGAACAGAGACGGTGGGCGCCATAGACTTCCTGCAACTTATGATCCACTGCTCACTGATTCACGTGTTCTATTTGCATAACGTGACGTCACGGCAGCAGTGGATTGTCATTCCTTGACACATTTTTTTTGTGTTGGATATTATAGTTTTACTCGTTCAAGATGGGTATTTTCTTTACAGGAAGGAGTTGCTAGTCTTTCCCCACTGACGTGCCCAAGGCACTTCCTCGAACACGGCACAACATTTTTCGTACCTCCCGAAAGATAGGTGCAGCCCCAACCGAGATGCCCTACCCAGGATTGAACCTGGGTCTCCCAGTATACCAACTAATCGGGACCAGGAGCTCAACTGCGACGCTGCTACCAGTTGAGCTACAGGGACATTTTAGCACAGATACATCGTATACTAGTACTAATATCCCAAGCTAAATCATTTACCATGGAGGGCGTCTCTCACTACAGTACGTAGCGAAAGGGCGATGTTCTTCCAATATTTCGTGTTTACCATCAACAACGATGGTATGTCTTACTGTAATTTGTTTGTCTGGTTATTTTTCTTTGGTCTTTATTCATATGGTTAAGAAAACTCAAATCCGTCCCTTTAATTGAGTCATAATTAGAATCCAACATTTACACATCGTACATACAAAATAGCAAGATACATGACTATCTTCCTACGGGGGTACGGCTATCATAGAATTCGGCAAAACGAGAAAATTGGCCAGGGGAGTCAGTCCACGCTTAAGCCCCCTTCACACGAGAGCACGAATGAGCCGGAATGCCTTCCGAATGAATTTTTTTTCCATTCGTGGCAATTCCTCGCAATTCGTACTGTATTCTAAACATCCTTACTGCATTCGAGATATTCGTCCCCGTTCTTTTGGCTGGCTCGAAAGTTTTTGACATGTTAAAAACTGTCGAGGTGCATTCGAAGTGGAGAAATATCGAATGGCATTCGTAGTGGATTCTTGGTGTATTCTAACTATTCTGACTGCAGTCTGACCGCATTCTACGGCATTCTAACATTATTCGAAACATTCTTTTCTCATTCGATGGAGAACCGAAACGGTAAGCCACCTCGAATCTTGTCAGAATGTGGCCGAAAGAATATTTCGAATGCCGTAAGAATGTCTAGAATGCACTACGAATTCACAGGAATAGACAAGAGTTTTCATTCTGACGGCATTCCAGCTCATTCCTTCTCGTGTGAAGGGGATTTAAGGCCCATTTGGAATTCCCACCCGAATGGCCCCGAATGTGACACGAAGTTTGCAAATACTTCATTCCGGCGGGTTCGGCTTGATTCCTGCTAATTCGATTTCCGTGTGAAGGCCCTATTAGGTTCATGTTTCCCCTCCGGCCAACCAACTCCTCTGGAAGCAAAACTTCCCAGGCAAATTATTCTCCCTATAATGGCCAGCGTAGTCAGTCTGGCAGAGACTAGACGTCTGGAATCATATAACTTTTTTAGTTCACAATGCGAAATTGCACTTGAACGTTGTGGGTTCGCAAGTAGTGTAACTTGAGAAGTTACGAATTGATTTTCTTGATTTTTTGGTTTTGAGCCAGATGTAAAAATGCTGCACTTTCGAAACAGCCCCTTTGAACATCTCAAACCTGTCAATACTATCAACGAATTTGCGTTGGCATGCTGCCTATGAAAGTACATATTGATGTTGTGAAATGTCACAGAGAATATTTAAAAAGAAATATGCGTGGTGTGAATTCCCTGAATCAGGAAGGGGAAGGTGCAAGCCCGTTTGGGCATGGCGTAAGGAGTTATATTCGTATTTTCGGATGGTGACGTGAAACCGTTGGCCCTGAGTGTAAGGGAGCTTTGGGTCCTCTGTCGTCTAACCTTACCATGTAAAAAGAACCCAACATACGAGAAACTAGGAGTGGTCGGGTGTGTTTGACCCTGAAACTTTAAGCAGTAGTGACTTTTCTTCGATAATTTGTTTTCACCATTTATCACACGATGCTGTCATACATTTGTAATTGAAATGTCACGTAATATACAAGTTATGAAACACTCGGATATGGCATGGAACGGGCAACTGCACTCATTGCTTCCATTTGGTGCAACTTCTATCCAACTATCCAACTAGTTTGACTTCTTCCAGTACAGTCATGGCTACCTATCTAGTTTCACTTCTACAAGTACAATAACTAGGCTTCAACACACCATATTTGCTCATGTTGCTAATTTGTCGTCATGTTTACCATCTTCAAAATAAGAAATTGATGAACTCGCTGATGTCATCCATAAATTTACTTGATGTGGCCTCAAAGGACGTTAGAACTTTACAAAATCCAATGGAGAAAAGCCAACTAGTGCAAGTCAACAAATGGATCGCGACTTATAGCTGCAAACACGACCAATCACAGTACCTCGAGCTCCTTCAGTAGGTGACCCTCCTTCCCGGAGGTACAAAAACCCTGCTACGGTGTATAACAACCAATGTGCATCATCTCGGTTTAACTAGCAGACGACACACATACATTATAACGAACTACATACGAATTCATCAAAGAGATCGTGAGCTACAGCTGCGAACACAAAAACACGACCAACCACTCACAATACCTCCTTTAGGAGGCAAGTCGCTTTCCCAGAGATAAAAATAGTTCCACACTTTAAGGCCCGCGCTGTTTCGTACTTCTGCTGCATTGAAATCAAGTGATCATGATGACAAGTAACGATTTTTCGTCACAATCAACAATATCAAAGGACGTATGTGCGGGCTTCCAAATTAGTTTTCTATTTAACGATCCGGTCGTGAAGGAATTTTTCCACACGCATGAGAGCTTATCAATTTTTTTGCATTAGATTAAAGGGGGTCATCGCTTGTGCTTTTGAATGATTTAATAAAATCAATTTGTGGGTATTTTTCTCATTGATTTCTTACGGTTGAGTAAATGAGAACATATAGTCATCAGCTAAATATACATGCACGATCTTCTGTTTATTTGTTTGTATACACCTTTCTCACGCGGCGGCCATGATTGATCTAAAACGAGTTCAATGTGGCAAACAAAAGGCTGTCCATCATACTTAGCAATTCGACCAATGATAGCCTACCAATTAGGAAATCGACCAATAAGTGAATGGCTGCAAATTCGTTAGAAATTTGCATTATTATGTTTTTGTTTTGCATCTCTTAAGGGACTATGGGGTCAGTGTACGCTACTCTAAATTGCTACATCTTTCGGTGCATAACACTTCTTGTAATATTTATTATTCTATCTTATATCATGAAAATTTGTGTGGTTTGGGGGAAAACTAAATGGGACCTGATTTTAGAAATAAGTTTTATCTGTTTGCCTCATTGACCTAGTACCTCTTCTTCGATCTATCATGGCCGCCGCGTGAGAAAGGTGTATTGTATACCCAGTAAACCGCCTCATGGCGTAACACACCGGGGTTGTACTGCATATACGGACAGATTTCCTTTGATATAGTCACAACAGGATGGACTCCTCTTTTCAATATTGTGTATATATATATCTAAAATACGGGATCTCCATTTAGCGTCGTATCCCAGAGACATCCCCAGACGAAGCCATTTATTTATTTTCACCGGAGTAAAGTGAAGAAGTTTGTGTTAAGTGCCTTTCCAAGCACATCGGAGCATGTAAAGGGATTCGAACACAGAACCTCTGGGTTCTGACTCCACGTGTTTCTTAGAAAATAGTAGAAATTGCCAAAATACAAACAGTATGGTTTGGTTTGCGACCAGCTAACTCGTTTGGCATGTTATCTGACTATATTTTCCAACTGCCTGTCTAGCCTGGTAAAGGCTAAGACTTCCATACGGACTTCATACGGTGTGAATGCGCACGTGTGAACTCACCTTTAGATACTAGTACGCGCGGTGGGTTCATTATAACGTACATGGGGTGTGTCTCTCCTCAAACACTGGACATCGTACATTAGAGCGGCAAGTACAAGAGCAGAGAGAACTTATGAAGAAAGGGTGCTGAAAGAGCGGTAGAAGTCTATCAGTACCTTATCGTCCAACGTAGCATTTGCGCTTGTCCATGTGTTCGCTTCAGCAAATTGCATTTCATGATGAAGGCAAAAAATTCCATTGAAGAATTAATCAAGGTTGCGTGACTTTACTTTCATGCGAAAATTACTCAAGCATGGTTTCTAATTGATCTAGATTGCCAGACCGTATGTCTAAAGGATCTAATCTCACCCCATCCCCTTAAGAAAAAAGACGCCTCTTTGAAAAAGAATAACTTCCCAACTGTGTCCCGGAATTGAAAGGAGATAGGGGAACATGGTCAATAATAGTCTAACGCACAAGGTACGCTTCAAATCGACCAGGTCTTAATTTAGACGCGTCTCGGAACTTTTAGGCCTTAGCTAATGCTTAAGGTTACAATTACACGGTGTCTGTCAGTCCGTCAGGGATGTAGCCCCAGTCGGGCTCCGAAGCCACAAAACTGTCCCGGGGGACTGCCAGAATACCGCGGTGGTACATCTCTGTAGCCTCACGGATAGGTCAATCCGTCTATTCGTCGCCATATCCTGGGCTGATTTTAACGACCTACCTAGTCCATTGACCTCCTGGTCGCTGGGGGGACAAGGTAGACAAGGTAGTCTAAGAGTTTTAAAATCCGGGCCCGACTGGGCCCAAATCATAGCCCGGTAGCCATGAGGCCTTTTAGGGGTTACGCTTGAAAGTGCATGCTAAAACATAGCCCGTGAACCGCTAGGCATGGCCCCTTTCAATTCAAATTGTGACCTAAGCATAAGCTATGTTGGCAGCCACAGATGCCATTGCGAAATAAAACTGGCAGAAATATGTCTTCTTTTTGCCCGGGGTGTTTCGCTGAGCGAGTGCTTATGTGGATGATAACTGAGAGTGACACTGTACACAAGTGAGCTATTACACTTTAGTCACACGCAAAACCGGATCAAACGTTTAAAAACTACCCGTCGCTTTCCACAAACGGAGCAGTCCGTCTTGCCATTCCCAGAGCTGGCTTTTTCCTCGCGGCAGCGAGCAAGATAACCGGCTTTACCACGCTCCCGTGCGCTACGGGAACCTGGCTTTACGTTACCCGCTTTCTCACCAGTAACCTAGCCGTTGTGTTCACGCATGGATGTTTAGCTATGACGTTATAAAGTCGTGTAAAATAGCGCAGGGCAGTGTGACGAACGCATCTACGCCAAACGGCTCCATCGAGTGTCTTGCGGGTTCGGCAGGCACAATGGTGATCCATATACGCTATGGAACACGATGTTGAAAAGACGGCCTCTCCTACGCACGAAGAGACACAGTTCAAAGAGACACTCGTTGGGTGTTTTGTGGGAGTGGCAAAACAATGCTTCGAGCAATCTCAAAAGGATCATTGAAAAAAAATGTTTTTGCGACGGCTTTACGGAGTGATACTTGTACGTTAAGAGCTACCCACTTACGTAAGGGGTTTTATTTGGCAACACGTCAATTTCCAATAACCTGACCATCTGGGCTGCAAATGCGTCGCACGTCACAAAATGCGTCACACGACACAAATGTGTTGCATGTTAGTGTTACGGCAAGGGAAAATTGTACCAAATTCGCAAAGTTGACAAGTTTTTAGTGCAATTTGGCGCTTTCCAGTGAGATGATCCCTTAACCTCTGCTTGGAAAAGGACATTCCTACCCTATGCTGACAGTAAAGGCCGCATGTAGCTAGTCACATGTATGCAAATGTTACTAGCTGTGACCATGGAATATTTGCATATTTGTGACCGGCTTCATGTCCGGCCATGATGATTTACAAACTCTGCGTGGGTGGCTAGGTGTGGGTGGACGGCTGATAATGCCCGGACGTGACAAACCGAGATAACGTCTGTCCCAGTTGCTGGGCAACGGAGATATCAGTCTGGCTTTACCACTGTTATGTCTACTGGTGATGCATTCAGGGACTTTCCGTTTCTGATATAACGGATGGACCGACAGGTGCAATGGCCAAGTGGTCCAGATACCAAAGACTAGGGGTGGGCACCGGTACAGAATATTCAGGTCCAGGTACAGTCCAGGTACAGAGAATTTAGTGAACTTATCATACTCAAAACAATGGTTCATTTCGCTACAAAGGATTCTGTTTGGTGGCCTATCCGACGTCCATTGGCATTTTAGAATCCTATCTTCATATAAACAACACTAACTGCCCTTGTTTCAGACTAAATTTGCCACTGTAGAAACGTGGTGACTATCAACTCTCCTCTACTTTAACATGTGACTCTTGCTATTTTCTTGTACATGTATAAGCCTCAAAACACGTGCACGCCTGCAGGTATAAACTCTTCATTTTCGAGTCGGTCCAACATCCAGTCTACTGATGGATTTTCAGGTCCGTTTTTTCTGGACGGGTCCGACAAGAAAAAGACGGTTTTGTACCCGTACGCACCCTTACCAAAGACTATAAAAATGGCCTTCTCCAAGCAGAGGTTACGATGGCTAACAGTGGCTTCATACAATTTCTTTCGTTCAGAAAGACTATAAAAATACATACTGTACGTTCTTATTCTACTTTCTCTGCTTTGCACGCAGAATTGTTAAAGAGAGCAGTTGTTGAACACTTATAAAGACTAGTACTAGCTTCCTAGTGATTGCACAACATTTTGTGGCCTAAAGGCTATTGAAACGGAAATCGGAGTCACTCTATGCACCATTTAGTTGGGAAGTAGGGCTGGGCACCGGTACAGAAAATTCAGGTCCAGGTCCGGTTGAGGTCCAGAGGATCAGGTCCAGGTCCGGACCTGAATCTGGACCTGATTCAGCATGACTCATACTAATGGTCCACTTCACTACAAAGAAATCTGTTTGGTGGAGTATTAGACTTACACTGGCTTTTTAAAATCCTACAACGCTAACTGCACTTGTACGATTGGCTGTAAAACTTGGTAGAAATTACTATAAACTCTACTCTACTTCACTCTTGTTATTTTCTTCCACCTGGAAGCGCGAAAACGTGTGAATGCCTGATGAAATAATCTGTTAATTTTCTAATCGGTCCAACATCCGGTACACCTACATGTAATTTTTTCAGGTCCGGTTTTTCTGGATCGGTCCAATAAGAAAAATCGGTTTTGTACCGGTACGCTGTACCGATACCCAGCCCTATTGGGAAGGATTCTGAAGTTATGGACTATCAGACAAGGCGTAATGATTGATTTTCTTTTATTCTGGACGTTTTTGGCAGTCATATGCATCACATGACAGGGCTCACAAAAAAATCGATAGATATTGATTGAAATGTTTTACGCGGATATTTATTGACCATTGAAGAGGGTCAAGGTTGTATTTGTATTTGAAGGAAACAATTTTCGAGAAATATTTTTAGCTTAATGAAGAAAATGCTTGTAGGAATGCGAATAAACTTTGGCAAATCATTTCTCCCTCTATGTCTTTGTATGTCCACATGCTCTGTTTTCAAGCCGCAAAACACGTTTTTCAATTTGGTGAATACTATCTGTTGTAGCAGACCCTTAGCATTTTGATAGTGTTACTATATCATCATTTTTGTATCGAGATTTCTTGCAATTTTATCAATAACCAAATCTTTAAAAATGGAGGAATAAAGCATGAAACTAAGTTGGCTCTCTTTTTCTCAATTTCTCTCTTTCTCTCTTTCTCTCTCTCTCTCTCTCTCTCTCTCTCTCTCTCTCTCTCGTGCGCGCTCTCTACGCTATCTCTCTACAGCGTTCTGTTCCTCTCCATGTCACTCTGTGTATGTTCAACTCAATCAGGAAGTATAATCTTAAAAATTAGTTTCAAAAAAATAATTACCCCCATGTTTTGTGGACATACAGGAAATACTGTTTCCGACAAGTGATGTTTCCGACAATGGCACCAAACTAGTGCTCAACTACTCACTTCCCCTTCTCCAGTTTCTAAAAAGGAGCAAAATAATCACTCCATCCTTCAGATACCCGCAGAAAAGCGTGTGTCTCTGAGGACAACACTCAGCTGCGGTGATCAATCATTCGATTCTCCTCAGGGTGGACAGCTAATGAGCTCCCGTGTTACAGCTCTCGTAGGTCCCCCAAGGCTCTGTATCGAGCTGACCTGGTGAGGGAATGATGAATATAAATGAGCGATAGAAGAACTCGTTATCTTACACTACCAGTCTTGGCATTATACGATCTCGGACAAAGCTCACAGTAAAACAATGTGACCAAAGTCTGATTCTTTATCTGTTTTCTTCAGTTTCATACATTCAGGAATTTACCGTTTCTGATATAAGGGTCATGTAAGGAGAATGAGTCGCTGTACCTTAACCCTCAAACCACCGTACCTTTTTTGTGACGTAGATTACCGTATGGGGTCAAAACTGACCCCATAACGTTTTCTACAAATACAGTTTTTTTGGTGACTCTTTTTGTGATTTGTATATATGTATAGCTTCATTAATCTATGTGGGACAGTTTGACATGATTAGGGGAGAATAATTCTAGCTCATTATCATAATTTATGCAAAAGATCATGGGGACCACATTTTGCACTAATGCTACTCAGACCGGGTAAGGTTTTTTCTATGCCCGCATCAACTTCAAAGTCACATAACCCCCGAATAGCTTACGCTAGGGCCACCAAACTTGGTACTTTGTGGGAAAATGTTAATAGCAAGCAACGGAAGTGAATAAAAAAAGTTCATTATTTTTCACGTTACCATGGCAACGGAATTCCGACAGGCATATTTATTACGCAATTTTCTAATTTTGGCTTAAACATTCAAATTTTAAGGTTTTCTTGGCTAAACACACTTGTTTATGACATCTTATAATATTCAACGTTAATTTCATGATTCAGTATTCATAGTTTATGCTAATTTGATGGCGTCATCAGTGAAAATCCAAGATGACGGCCAATTTAAGCTACATGACGTCATAGCGTCGTCACATTACATGATAATGACACAAAAGTTGTTACTATAATTTCGTTGCACATGTACATCCTTCTCTAAAAGTTTCGTGATCATACGATAAGTGGTTTACGTGTTGGTCTCAAAAGTTTGTTTAAAAAACTGCTGGGGTCAGTTTTGACCCCACTGGACCATACATAAACTTTCTATGATAACTTAATCAACAATGAGCCAATCTCTGTAAAAACGTATGAGAAGTTATGAGACATATATACAAACAAACTCATGGGAGGAAATTTGGTTTGAACTAGAAATGTCTTAATGGCATATATTAATATACGTCTGGGGTCAGTTTTGACCCCATAAGGTGGTTTGAGGGTTAAGGTGAACTCTCACTGCACTTGCGTCGAGCTTGCGTCACTGCGGGGCTCGAAAGATACTCAACAAATTTCAGAGATATAGAACGTATTTTCTTACGTTTTTTTGTATTTTGTCGTCTTCTAAGTCATACTTTACGTATTATGCTAAATTATAAAAAAAATCGGAGAAAATAACAAAATGGTGAGGCAGTGAACGAACCCTACGAAGACGCAAGTGCAGTGAGAGTGCAAATTTACGAAAGCTCAGTACAGTTTGCAAGCCTCTTTCCTACGTTTTCCGTGTGCCAGTCACCACCCTGCTATCACATGATTTACGCCAGGCTTCTGTCAGACGGTCGGGTGACCGTTTGATGGAGTGAGTGGTTCGTTGCTGCTGTTTTTGTGGTTAACAGTAGCCATGGACTCTATGCACGTCTGCTGGGGGGGGGGGGGGGTCGTGATTTCTTAAGGTTGCCTCCCTTCAATGTCCAATACTACCCCCTCCGCCCCAAATCATAATATTGCTTGGAGAATTGAAAAATCGTAAGCCGGTGTTTACAGATAGAGATATTTTAGGAGCTTTGTTTCAAAGAAGCTGTCGCACGCAAGCAAATGTGAAGGGGTAACGTACATGAGGTCAGAGGTCATCACCGGCGGTTAGACACCTTCCAGTTCGCTCCGACAATTTTTCCCTATTACGCAAGTATTCGCCTTTATTTTGGCTTTATTTTAAGTTCATTTCATTGACCCAAGCATACTTTTCATATACACAGCATTTTAAAAAAACCTGAAAGTAAAATCCGACGGAAAATAAGGCTCTAAGCCGTATGCCCAATTCAGCGGCGCATACCTGTGTGGAAGGTGTCTACCATTCAGTGTCTACCATTTGCGTTACCCCACAAATATTACTTATGCAATATCTTAGGAATTAAGTATAGACTGTAGATATTGTAGTGATAGTTCTTAGGGATTATAGGTGATTATGATACGCAAATAAGCCTTTGTTTCATGTAATACAGTGACGTTTCTGTTACACAATTTTGGCGCCAAACACACATTATTGCATCATTGTAAACGCCGCTTTTCATATGTTAATTGAGCGCCTAACTAGACCCACCTGTAAGCATGCAGTTGACTTGACGATAGCTTGATTACCATCACACTGTATCATATATTGATTGATGTAGTTAACTCCTTGCTACGCTTTGGAACTTCCTGGAGTCCTCTATTAAGATGTCATTACTAGAAAAAATGTTAGTGATCGTGCAGCTCTTGGCTGTAATTACAATAGCTTTATTACCTAAAGCCAGCTGCACATTTGAGTCAAGTAAAGCGGAATCGACGGACAGATGGCAGATTGCACCACGTCGACCCCCATCCCTCGCTCTGTGCGGAATCTACGCTGTCAGCAACATTGCTACATCTGAGCGCAACACTGAAGTTAGAGACACTAACCCATCAACATCGAGCCATCATCTGAAAAATGTGTCTAAACTCCTGGCGACACTGGCCTTGCTGCTGGCTGGAGATGTCCAGACGAACCCAGGACCCATAGACCTGAATTTGGCACGTAAAGGACTGCATATAGGCCATATAAATATTAACAGCTTACGTAATAAGGTTCACGAGATCGCTAATGTATTGTACACGAACAACCTACACATTCTCGCAATTTCTGAATCACACTTAGACAATAGTGTGTATGACGGAGCACTTAACGCCGGCGATTACACTATCTTACGCAAAGACCGTAATAACAAAGGAGGGGGTGTCGCCATGTACATAAAAAACAATATTCCGTATAAAAGACGGTTTGACTTGGAAACCCCCGAAATTGAACTTATCTGGGCGCAAATACACATTCCACACACACAGCCAATCTTGGTAGGGTGCCTATACAGGCCTCCAAGTGCCAAGTTGGACTACTTCAACAGAATCATACAGGCATTTGATTTGGCGACAAATACAGAACAGGAAGTATTAATACTAGGTGATTTTAATATAAACTGGACAAACATGACCTGTACCTTAAGAGACAAACTTTACCTAGAGTCGACTGCATTGAATATTAAACAAATGGTTAATCAAGCAACTAGAATAGTCAAGACTTCCAAAGGTCCAGTAAACTCTTCTTGTATAGATCTAATTTTTTCAAACAGGCCTGAAAAACTAACAAGCACACAGTCCGTCCCTGTAGGATGTTCTGACCACAATCTTATACACACTACTCGCAAAACGAAAGTTCCAAAGGGCCAACCGAAAATCGTACAAAAACGTTCGTATAAACGATTCAACCTAGATGAATTCCTGTTAGATATCTTGTCTGTTCCATGGCACCTAGTGCAAAATGAAGAATGTGTAGATGACGCTTTGGAGTGTTTCATGGCTCTTTTCACAGAGATATGCGACAAACACGCTCCTGTCAGAAAGTGTTCAGTAAGGGCGTCGCCCGCCCAGTGGGTAGACGGCGACCTTCGAGAACTCATGGCACAGCGTGACAACGCAAAGTGTGAAGCACAGGTGTCGGGAATGGAATCAGACCACAAGATCTACAAAAGACTCAGGAATTTAGTAGTAAATGAAAACAGAAAGAGGAAGAAAGCCTTCTACAAGGAACAAATTGAATTATGCAGTAGCACTAAAGACAGCAAGCAACTCTGGAAAGTTGTTAACGGAATGTTAGGTAAAAACAATTCAAGTGCACCGAATTCCATTGAAGTGGACGGACAAATACTGACAAAACCAGCTGAAATCGCTGAATATTTCAACGAATATTTCATTGAAAAAATACAAAAACTCTCCAAAGATGATACCCCGGACATAGCGAACTCAGTAGCACCCATAGAAGAATATATCATGGCTAATAAGAACTGTTCCTTCTCCTTTCAATATGTAACTGTCGAGCAGGTGCACGCTTTGTTGAAACTTTGCGCCGATCACATTGCTCCCCCATTATGTCACATATTTAACTGTTCCATCAGGCAAGGCATCTTCCCTTCACAATGGAAGATAGCAAAGGTTCTACCACTTATAAAGAATAAATCCGCCCCGCTTAGCGGACCTAACAGTCGCCCCATCAGCCTGTTACCAGCAATTAGCAAGGTCATGGAAAGGATATGCCAGAAACAAATTCAAACTTACCTTGTTTCCAATGACATAATTTCCGAAAACCAACATGCGTATAAAAAATCACACTCTACAGCTAGTGCCCTTATACAAATGTCTGACTACTGGTTGGGGGAGATAGATAAAGGGAATTTGGTTGGCGCCGTTATGCTAGATTTTAGCGCGGCATTTGATGTCATTAACCACGATATTTGTTTAGCCAAGCTTAAGAGCTATGGTTTTGAGGAATCGGCAATCAAGTGGGTACAGAGTTATCTTGGCAACAGGAAACAAGCTGTATTCGTTAACGGTAGTTTTTCCTCTTATAAAGAATCCAGGTGCGGCGTTCCCCAAGGCAGCTGCCTGGGTCCATTGCTTTTCTCTATATTTGTCAATGATCTCCCCGCAGTTACAAATAGTACAGTAGTCATGTACGCTGATGATTCAACGCCCTCAGCTTCGGCTCCCACCGTCGCAAAATTGAAATACAAATTGCAGACTGACTTGGAGCGAATCTGGAATTGGGTACAGACTAATCATCTTGTTCTCAATATTGGAAAAACTAAATCAATCATGATGGGTACGCAACAAAAACTAAAAAGTAATCCCAAATTAGAACTAAGAATAGATGGAACAGACATTACACATGTAGAACAGGCTGAACTGTTAGGTCTCACTATAGACCAACGTCTCACATGGGGATCGCATATTGACAAAACGAAGAATAAAATGGCAGGCATACTAGCCACAATAAGACGACACAGGAAATACTTCACAAAAAGTACATTGAGATCTGTTATTCAGGCTCTGGTTTTGTCACACATGGACTACGGCTCAGTGCTGCTATCCTCTGCACCACAGACACACATAGATGGTCTTCAGGTGGTCCAGAATCGTGCTGCTCGCCTGGCCACAAACAAACCCTTTGACACCAACCTGGAAGACCTACACATGCAGTTAAAGTGGCAAACCGTTAAAGAAAGACTCTTTACAAATACTGTATGTACATTCCACAAAATTGTTAAGGAAAGGCAACCCCAATGCATCTTCAAGCAATTACAAACAATTCAATCCACACATGAGCATCACACTAGGCTGTCTACTAGAGGAGCATTCACTCAATCAAAACCCAAAACAAACGCTAAAACAAGGACATTTGGCTACAGATGCATCAAAACCTATAACACATTGCCAAACACAACGACATCATACAACAACATTGAGTTCAAATCTAGGATAAAAGAGCTTGCGAAAACACGAGACAAAAGACAACCCCTGAGCACATGGTGGTAATGATTTTTATATTTCAGTACATCTAAGTTATATATTTATGTTGTGTTATTAGTACACTTTTGATTGGATTGTGTTTCAATCAATTAAGTTAACTTCTTCTGCTATTCATTATTCGTTATGTATGATCACTTCTTTATTTTGACCTCTGACCTCTGCTTATTATTTTGCTTATTATTTTACGCTAATTATCCGCTTTTGATGTTAAGTTGTTTCTTTTGCATTTCATGTATTTCATTTATTCTTATTATTATGACTCCAGGAAGAGTAGTGGCATGATTTTATGATGTACACTAATGGAGATCGCAATTAAACAAACAAACAAACAAACGTTACGTCAATCGAAACCTAGCGCCAAAGTAGTGAACTGCAGGCAAGCACGATAGATTGGAATTGTTGGCATACTCCTTGTACTTCTTAGATCTTCTTATTCTTCATGGCTTTTCGTTAGATACAGGCTATCTCACTTTAATCTAGTTCACTTTAATCCGTGGGATAACCTAGATTCGTTGTTTAAAAAAACTGGGTATTTAGAGATTTCAAGTCAACGACGTGAGTTTCAAATGTCAACATTTTCAAAATATTGCAATGTGAAACTACCTTCTATCGACTTATCCCCGAATACCATATTTTTATATACAACGGATATAGGTTACCCTATGGATATAGGTGAACTGAATTTAGGGTGTTTGCACAGCTTTTATATAAAAGCCGTCTTGTTAAAATATATCTACTGTGGTGTCCCAAAATGTTGGAAAGAAGCGAGAAAGAAGGAGGTAATTTTCTATCAAAAGTTACATTGTAAGAAAAGTTGACATATCACGGTAAATCAACTGTTCAGGACATTTTTTTACGTAGTATCTGTAGCAAATTAAACCAACTAGGTGGACGCTAAATTACGTCACGTCACGTGACTATGAGCACTTGTCCACTCTTGCACATGCGCACCATATTTCTTTCATCACACCTGTAAGACATAAATCCTCAAAGAACGCTGGAGTTTGATTCAAAATCTTCCAATTACAAGACCTCTAATCAATAACATAGCGCTGTGTATTTAAATTTGGATCAGACGACAAATCCACCAGGCGCCTGCTGAAGGGATTACTAATCCCGCCCTTTTTGCACTCGGAGCGCACGTGACGCACACGTGACGCCCACGTGATACGCAGACCAAACAAGACCAAACTGACCTGAATCTCGTCTGCCACATTGTCAATCATGTTGCTATCTAGCTACTGTCGTTATTTTACGGGCTCCAGATGGCCTCGGGAAAAGATTACGCCGCCCCGACACAGGGCTATTTGATTGAGGGATAGTTTATAACCGACGGTGAACTAATAAAAACCGCATTAACAGTGCCCCAAGGGCTGATGACAAGCAAGATAAAAAGTTAAAATATTGAAATACAAAAATTGTAACGTTGGGAAGAAAAGCAAATATTAGACAATACAGTCAAACATCCACATTGCAGAGTGAGACCATAAAAAAAAGACCATAATAGTCATACACGATGCCTTGTTGGTCATTGGCATGGAGTAATACTCTACAATATGGATGTTGCGACTCTATCATCCGTGTCTGATATTTGCTAACGTTGCAATTTGAGAGAGAAGGAGAGATAGAGAGGGAGAGAGATAGAGAGATGGAGAAAGAAAGAAATGGAGAGAGATGAGCCAGAAAGAGATAAACAGATATAGAGGGACAGAAGAGAGAGAATGAGGTAGATAGATAGATAAAGAGAGAGAGAGAGCTTCACCGAACCATGTAATACCTCCATTTCTCCACGTGCAATTTGACCTAGTTTGTGTGAGTCTCACAGTGATGTATAATCTCCTGCCATCTCATCTGTCCTGATTTTCAGAGCGGTTCACCAGTGATGATAACAGGCCCATGCTAGGACACACTCGTCATTAATCATGTATTCGGTTGGACAAGTACAGATAAAACCGGATACAATATAGGCCGTTGTTGGCTTGAATGTGGGACAACAATCGTATCATTGAGGGTGCATCAGTTACGTACACTGTTCACGAAAACCCGTTGAATCAAAATGAAATAATTAAACTGAAAATACATACTTTTCTTCCAAAATGCCACCTACTAAACTCTTGTATTCTATACGCCAAAAAGTAGTTACTCAAACGACTTGTATTCTATCTAAGCTGAATTGTAAACGAGAAAAATTGCCTGGTTGTGTAAAAGAATTCTCTTATATCCTTTATTCTCTTATATCCTATATTCCACCCTCCTAAAATTATTTTCCGATGTAATTGTATAGAAATACATATATGTACAAGTATAAGTATATCAATCATATGACCAAAAAAAGAACACTACATTTTTATGACAATTGTTTAAAGCATTAAATCGTTATCAAAAAGTGTGAAATATAGGACGTTTGTATTGAATTTTGTGACTGAGATTTCAGGTAAAAATAAATCTCACGCCCTTTGCTTGCGGCCGACAAAAAAAGCTAGGGTCAGCAGTTTGTTTTTCCAGAGACGGTCACATCGGGTACAATTCTTATTTCCTAGGCATTCTGCAACAGGGAAAAGACTTACAGGAGTGAAAAAAGTGGATCAATTTGCGAACAACAACATGCAGTGACGACATGGATTCTTACGATTAAACCGAACATAAACTAGGACAACATTTCCGGTGACTAATACTTGTACCGTTACATATACAACACACGTTACAATTATACTTTGCATGCAAATAACAGCTGTATGCATTGGCTATGCTTATTCAACTTTTTAATTGGCAAAGTCAGTGGCAACAATCACGCTGTACTTATGTATAATAAGATCAGCAAAAAATCCGTGACATCTTAGGGCAAGAACCATCTTAGGGCGGCCCCCGTGACACATTTCCGGTGCTTGCGGGTATGTTCACAGGGCGGTGTCGGTAAAGGCAACAGTGTCTTTATGGATATTGATGGGCCATTACTGCTTTACATTCCGGATAGAGCCATCAATCTGGTCCGCTGATTAGACTCCATTCCCCGGTGTTAAGATGTTCATGACTTGGAGAATGACGGCGTTTCACCGCTGTGACGCCACGCAGGTATTAGCTAGTCGGCTCTAGGGTTTAGGGAGACCGAAGGAGACTGGGAGTAGCGTCTGATATAAATCAGATGCGTCTCGGTTACTCAACGTTCAATCTGGGTGAGGAGACAGAGAAGACGGTGAGGGTCACTTTTGCGACAGGTGGAAGGAACGGGGATTATACCACGTCTGTTGTCTAAATCCCTGTACAATTCTGTCGTCAAATACTGTAAATACATTTAAAAGTTCGCGGGGATTTACTTTAGCGGTAGCGAGAAAATGGAGTGATCGCGGTGGTTTTAAGTTTGCGGTGAAGTGGCCACCGCGAAAACCGCGAATATAAAACCACCGCCAACACCGCAAATTTCTGTATTTACAATATCACTGGGGCGACAAACACACTACGACCTAAACTTTGACAGAGTGCTCAACGGATTTCAAATAGAAAAACGAATCTTTTTGTGCTTGGTATGTTTTGTTGTCTTTCCAGTCATACATTTACATTTTGTTTCTTTGTTTCTTTGTATTGGATGCTCGGTAAACCGCTTCATGGCGTAACGCACAAGGTTTGTACGGAAGAGTACAAGCTGAATATGCTGACAGATTTACTTGATTAACTCACACCTGGAAGGGCACCTGGGTTCTTTTACTTGCCTAAGGTGTGACTCTCCTCAAACATGGGACCTCCGGATCCATTTAACGTTCTATCCCAGGAAGATAGGTACACATTTAGACCTGACTGAAGTGAGGAAATTCGTGTTAATTGCCTTTTACAGGGGCACAACATGGTGGCATATCGGGTTTGATCCTAGGTTCTGGGTTGACTTCTGGGTTATGGGCCAAACACTCTGCCTTTACACCACACATGTATGATATTCCGATCATGGAGTCAAGGATTACATAAATCCCATTTAGGTCGCAGAAAATGAGAAAGGTTGCAGCGTGTTTGCATGTGTTGTAGTTGTGGCCTTACGCATTGCCGTGCCACGAAAAACTTGTTTGATGTATGTTTGTGTCACGCAGAGTGTATTTTCTCGTTGATGTAGTTAACCTTGGTCATGTACATGCATGACCACGCCGTACGCACTTACCAATTCGTATAGATGCCGTTCCAGAGATATTGCATGTCGGAAAAATAGTCTACGAATCAGTCTAGAGCACGCTAGCGGTGAAAATTAAAGTCGCCTTCAACAGTTCGGAATCCTTAGTTGTCCTCCAACTAACTCGGACAATATGATATCTTTGTGCAACTTTTAAGCACTAGTTGTGACTCAAACGAAAATTGTACCTATCATATATATAAAAAAGACGTTGTGATGTCATTACTGATATTGGAATCACTATAAAACAGTAGGAACGAATTGGTCTCTTGCAAGAAAAAGGAATAACGCATTAAATATGACGTTCATAGCATACATCGTGTGGCGCAATCGGTAAGGTGTTTGGCTCAAACTCCAGAGTTCCCGGGTTCAAAACTGATGATGTTCCCCGATGTTGTGTTCTTTTACACGACTTTCCTCACTTCAATCAGGAGTAAATGAATACCTAGCTTTGGCTCCGGATGTCCCTCGGAAAGGACGTTAAATGGAGGTCCCGTGTTCGGGAAGAGCCACATCCCGAGAACGTTAAAGAACCCGCCATACTTATCGAAAAGAGTAGGGATTATAATCGGTATAAGTGGGTCAAACCTTACAGTCTGGTCTCCAGGTCTGAATAAATAAAGACGCCATCCACGTCGATGTACTGATAGTGCTACAACAGTAATTTCAGCACTCCGGAGAGCTCCATAATGAATGCAGTTCACACATATCTGCTGATATACTGTTATCATTAGAACAGGTAATTCACAATTTCCCACCTTTCCATGTAGATACCGCCTTTAAGAATCGAAGTAGGAAAACATATGGGGAGATCGTTTTTCTTGAAACGCACAAAAACGGCCGCTAATACAATCGCAGTCGTGGCTTTCCGGAGTTTGTGTATAATGACAATGACGATGACAATGATCTTTATTACATATTCTTGCCCAACATGGGCTAAATGCATTGTGTTAGATAACTAAGTTATAGGTATAAAGTTGTTACATTTCATATCATCTACAGAGTATACAGAGCCTCTTCTCTCTTTTTAAAACTTTTGTAAACAAATTGACAGAGCTTTTCCAGTACGTCGTAATTTTTGGTCGACAGAATGTAGCTGAACATTTCGCCCTTGCTTAAAAATGCACATTCATGGTCTAGTTGTAGTGCACTTATGAGAGATTTGCGTATATCTGTGTATAGTGTGCATTCTACGATAAAATGTACATGTACATATTCGGTCGTTTGGAGGAGTCTGGTTGTGTCTACCAAGTTCAATTTGTCTCGGATGGTCGCTAATCCTTAGTTTAGTCATGGCTCTGCGGTGATTGAAATTTATATCGAGATAATTTCTCGCTCTTACGTATGCTTAATTATTCTGTACGTTCTTTGCTTGTTTCCTTTATTCTCTTTTATGTATAATAATGATAAAATATTGACTACATGCAGGATTTGTATTCAAGGTTTGGTACGCCTGATTTTTTTCAGACCTTATACTAGATATCGGTATTTCATATCTGCGCATTGGATTTCCTTTTCGCCAAATATTTTCCTTCCCCAGATATACCCTAAAATAGCCTCATTGATCTTGTATAGCATACAAGAGTCACAGAGGGCAAGCCGGCGATATAACGAAGCTCAACAACCAATCGTAGCCCCGTATTTAAGGTAACTATAGGTCATCCTTACATAAAGTCGTTATGTAAGGAGGACATGCTAAGAATTCTAAATATTTTCATGCATAATTTGTGAATAATAACCCAGAGGGATTAACAAGAAATATATTATTCTCTCTGTAAGGTACTTATGATTACTTTCCTTTCCGTTCTACCTGTTTACCGTTATTCTGCACATTTTTGCTAGTGTTGAAAAATAAAACAAGGGATTTCTACGTTACTTTTGAAGACGTTGTGTCCTTCACAAGTAAATGACATTTCATTGATGCGTTTATTTTTCTTCAACCATTTGTCTTATTCCTCTTTAATAGTTTAAAATCCTAAACATATATCCTATCATCATATGATACGATATCGTGCCATATCACACAGATATCTGTAATATTGCCTGCTAATCAAATGCACATCCTATATTTTCTATTCATCTGCTGTTGTAACATCACATGTCACATAAGGAGGTCGTAGTCGTTTGAAGTGTAAAATTGTCATCTTCAAAGAAGCATTTCAGAAAGCTTTGTTTTAAACGGTACATGATGCATACACAACGTGTCTCTGTGCAATACTGTACACCTTTATGCTAGTTTAAAACTGCCACGTCCAGTATTGGTGGGTCTTTTATTTTTATTTTTTTTTCAAACTTTATTCATATACCAAACAATGACATGCATACAGGTAAAACATGTACAATACAGTTGTGCTGGCAATAATCATGTGGCATTTAAAAACAGAATACAGTGGGTCTTTTATGCAGTTATGCAATCAACAGTGTCCTAACGGGTACAGGAGCTTCTGGGGCTAAGTAACCAAGAGTTCATAACTTGTGTCTGAAAGTCGAGACGACCTTGGCATTGACTTTACAATATTGTATTTTGATCCGCAATTAGCGTGCCATTCCTGCTAGCTATTATCCCTGTAGTGCTATACGAGAAAATTACATCAGCACAACATCACATGTCAGACAGGGAGTACAGAATAATTACACTGAAATACATAAAGATATGTCTTTATGTTTTTAAGTGTAATTGTTTTGTAGTTTCTCCTTGTCTGTCCTGTGATATTGTACATAATCATACTGCAGAAATAAAGGAAATATACAGGTCCATTTATGAAAGATTTTGAATTTTTATTAATGAAAAATGGGTGGGATTCGAACTTTTGAGTTTCTGAAGTTTAGCTATAGGCAGCATCATTTTTACATAACACGCCACCACGAGACACTGGTAGTTGTAATACATTGCATGCTGGTAGAAAGGCACGTAGATCAAAGAGCCAACACTCACGTCCATCGTGCGAGTTTTGTACGACCATCAACATAACGAACATCTACAGTCTTTCATGTCAGCTAAAATGTTGTAAGACACTCAACGATTGCCCTAAGAACATCTTCAAGTATATAAGACAACTTTTTTTCAGTCAGAATACAGCTAGAATATGCACGACACACATAACGCTAGTTCACCTTTATTCGTGGGGTAACCTATATCTGTTGTTTTTAGATACTGGGTATTTGGGGATACCAAGTCGAAGGGCTGTGTTTTAGTTATTTAATATTAGATATTTAATATTTTGAAATATGTTGCAGTTTGGAATCACCATCCGTCGACTTGATATGTCTAGATACCCTGTTTCTAATAACAACGTATAAAGGCTAACCCACGGATAAAAGTACACCGGCGTTACGACCGTCCTAAGACCGATTTTGTCCTCGTTAACCAGTCGCACGACTTTTTTGACAGGGACGGGAGTATGAATGGCGTATTCGTGACCTGCTATCAGTGTCGTTTTCATTCAATTCATCCATCAAATTCCGGACATCCTTGATCCTTCCCGTCAGCGGGCTTTGTAGGGGGAAGAAAAAGGATAAATCAAGTCCGTACAAAGCCATCTTGAGTGACAGAAACACAGACGAAAGGATCGCACGGAAGATACGGCAAAAATGGGAGGCAAGGCGCTATCACATCTCTGTTGATTGATGATAAAAGGCGGGAAAGGGGCTCAGTAACGCAGACGAGAAGGCGCGTCTAGGGGCCAATTTAGCGGCTCCACGGCGTTAAGGACCGCAGGCAAACGCTGTGATGTATATTTATCTGCACAACAACGACAACATTAGGCTGAAAACCGTCGAGGAAGGTGTAATGACAGGGAAATAACGCCTGTAGGAGATAGGGGGAGGGTATTCTTCTTGAGATTATGGTTCCGGTCCCTGATCAGTTTTATTAAAAACAAGCCGAAGCTGTCACAAATCACCTGCGACCTACGTGGTGTCGTGTGAGAGTACCAATAATCCGCGGTCATTGACCCTTAGGGACGCAGCCTTATACGGTATGTAACTGGTATAAGTGCGTGCTCACACTGTTATGCTTACTGAACTTGCGCTACAGCTATAAAAGCGCAGTCATATTCCTGAACGACTTTACTTTTTGTTGTCGTGAGCATTTTCAACATGTCTATGTCAGAACCAACCGCAGAAGAGGCCTTTTCAGTAGCAAATATTTGTCTGACATAATGCCGCAAGTCATTGGTTGAACCACTAATTACCTTCTTATCATTGGTTGAACTGCTAATTATGATGGGTACCGCAGGGGTACCTCTCGGTGTCTGTTAGTTGCCGGGCCCCGGATTGATTTTAAATCGTACTTTTAAAAAATCCAGGGCGCCAAGCCGTACCCGAAAATAACACAGTAGCTGCAGGGTGTCCACGGGCCCGCGTAGGGGTCATGTCTGAAAGTGCTGAAAAAAAACCCAGCCCGTATACTACCCGGAGGGGCCCCTTTTCCAAATGGGACCTACATGTAGTTTTAACACAGCGTCTTTTTTTTCTCTGGTTGTAGATTTCTTCGGGAATTTAGAACTACTTTGACGTACATTAGACTTGATTTTAGTTTCAAAGCAAACGGTTAACGCTGACATATTGCATCCCACCAGAGGCGCTCTTCTACTATCCGGCCACGGAAACTCCCACTGCTAACCCTTATATACTGTAATTCATAACAAACATTTCCGACTCCCCTGGTGTTGCAGATAAAAAGAAACCCGCACGATCAAAGCAAAACGGCAAAAGACTTTACCCAACAGATGTTGAAAACTTCAAAGATTCTTGCTTCAAGCGACGTTGTGAAGAAAAATACCCACCGGACGTTCCTACTTAGGCTAACCGCTTATCAAGGCCAACTTTACCGCCTAATATCTGTCTCTCAAGAAACTTCTGGCACAGCTTGCGATGGGAATAGGGAAACAAAAATAAAGTAGACGTCTAAATTTCACAATGGTACGTTACATTATCTAAGCACCAAATTCCCAAACCCATTTACTTAAGAGCTTCTTCTCGAAGAAGAAACAGATATGGAAAATTGCTTGCAGAAAGTCAAAGGAAAGAAGTAACTTGGGGTGGTTTAAAAGTTTCACTTTTGATACCGCCGCTTTTGAAAGATAATTGTATGGTCATTTTTTTCAGAAAAGTTACTGAAATAGCGAAAAGCTATTCCAAAGGACGTATTTTTGTACACTTAAAGGATATGCTACAGACATTTTTGTCACTTAATGCAATAAGCAATATTGTATCATTCATTAACATAGATGTTTTATGTTGTATACTGCATTTAGGACAGCCCTGTCTCATCCAAATTGTCGAAATTAAGGTGATCATGCATAAAAAAGTCAACTGTTGTGATGAATAGGGTCCGATAGATGGCGCTTATGTGCGGTGCATTGGGTTCAACATGAAACCGCGTTTGAGCGCCCCCTATCGGAATTAATTCAACGAGCATATCATTCATTCATCGATATCTTCACGACCGAAAGTTGCTCTTGCTTAAACCCCCTTCACACGAGAGCAAGAATGAGCCGGAATGCCGTCGGAATGAATATTCTTTTCTATTCCTGGCAATTCCTGGCAATTCGTAGTGTCTTCTTCCTGCATTCCAGCTATTCGTGCCCGTTCTTTTGGCTAGCCCGAAAGTTTTTGACATGTTAAAAACTGTCGAGGTGCATTCGAAGTGGAGAAATATCGAATGGCATTCATAGTGGATTCTAAGTGTATTCTTAGTATTCCTACTGCAGTCTGACCGCATTCTGCGACATTCCAACATTATTCGAAACATTCTTATTTCATTCGATGGAGAATCGAAACGGCAAGCCATCTCGAATCCTGCCCGAATGTTGCCGAAAGAATATTTGGAATGTAGTAGGAATGTCTAGAATACACTACGAATGCAAAGGAACAGAAAAGAATTTTCATTCTGACGGCATTCTGGCTCATTCCTTCTCGTGTGAAGGGGATTTAAGGCCTATTTGGAATTCCGACCCGAATGGCCCCGAATGTGGCACGAATTTTGCAATTAATTAATTCCGGCTGATTCTGCTCGATTCGATTTCAGTGTGAAGGCCCTATTGCTGACTTGTTTTCTAAGCTTTTCAATGCCAGTAATGAGGCGTTATTTTCTATTTGCTCGCTCATGAACAGCAGAAACAAGGAGATACATCTGAACATTTGACGAATTACCCGAATTCCGCTCAAACCACACGCTTAGCGTCATCTGAATTTGTATGTAGTCTTATGGTATGGTATCTATCCCTTCATAGCTCCCACTACTCTGTTCGCTTATGCGCCTATCACACTTATTGCTGTGATGCCTTATGACTAATTGCAAACAAAGCAAAACATTGGATACAGAATTGTATACTTTAACAAGGAATGAAAATGAAATACGTGGACGAATTGAAAGGGGAAATGACATCTGTTCTAAATCTATTTCTACTCAAACGAGTTGAGGCGTTTGACTTAAGCAAGAAAATCATTTTGTGTTTGTCGGTAATGTGTGAAAAATATTGTAGATTTCAAGGAATAATTCATTTCTTCCAAGACTATATTGTGAACATTTACAGATAAAATGTAGTTCATCTTCAACTGCTTTCCATATATTTACATGTTCCCTTGTCAACGGACAGACTTTTTATATCTGCCCTTTACTATTTCCAGCGAATGAGCACTAATTCTCATTTTACATAAAGTGGATCTTAGCTCAAAATCTGACAATAATCATAATTGTGACTAATAACTCAGAATTGTTTGACCAAGGTTTAAATGTTATTATGTCACACTCACAAGCAGCGATTTGTTAAGACTGCAGTACCGTTTCCTGCAACCAGGTGGAGCATTTGAGACGCTTGTACACATATGTAGTTGAATGTCACGATTGCACAACTCTACATGATGGTGATGTTACAGTAGCACTGTGTGAGGTTTATGGGGGCATCCTTTCGACGAAAACTATTTGTCAAAGAGTGTTCCTACCAGACCTTGGATAAGCAAGAAACAGCCAACACAAGTTACATAGTTGCATACTTTGTCACCTTCGCGATTAATGGTGAATGATATATTGACTGTTTTGACAGTACTTACATACTGTAAATGCGGATGTCATCCATAAGATTTATTTGCTGTTGCCTTAACATAAACAACTGAACATTTTGATTTCATGTACGCATACTACCACCAAGTACGCAAGTCATAAAGTCACACAGACGTAAGCTACTAGTATATTGTTTGTCAGTAACCCTCAGCGCATCTAAATAAATGTCATCATTATATACAGCACCATAGCAAATAGAGATTGACGATAGACAAAAGTACATATCTGAAACATTATTTACACTACTGGCACCAGTAAGGGCATAAGTCATGGGAAAATATGGATTATCTTAAAGCCTACGATACATCTGGAGTACCTGACATGTCCAGAAAGTAGCTCGAAACGTTCTCAAATACATCTGCGATCTCCAACTACACAAACAGCTCAGGGAAAACAAGTGGACTATAGCTATCCACACGTTACAGCCCTGTGCACACCCTCCTCCCCTCAACATATCTACACATTCTACAGTAGCATCAACGACCATGCAAGTTAGAATACAACTGTACAACAAAATGCTACGGTAGAACTTAACGCCATAACCTCACGAAGTCTGAAAAATGGTTCAGTGCGAGACTATTATAGAAATCTGGAACAGTTACATCACTGGCACCAGTATGGGGTTAATCCATGGGAAAATATGGACGATCTTAAAGCCTACGATACAAGTGAAGTACCCTACTTGTCCAGAAAAGTAGCTCGAAACGTTCTCAAATTCAGCTGCGATCCCCAACTACACAAACAACCCAAGGAAAACAAATGGAGTATCCACACGTACAGAAACCCCTCCCCTCAACATGTCTACAAATTTTCCAGTAGCATCAACGAACAAAAAGAATAAAATTCAAAGGTATAACTTAACGCCTTAACCTTACGAAGTCTGACAAATAGTTAAGTGCGAAACTAGAATAGAAATCTGGAACGGTTATATCACAGGCACCGGTAAGTATATAATCCTTGAGAAAATATGGATTATCTTAAAGCCTACGATGTACCTACAGTACGTTACATGTACAGAGAGTAGCTTCCAACATTGCTATATTCAGCTCAGAAGCGGCAACAGTATAAACAACCCAAGGAAAACAAGTGGACTATCAACCACGTAACAGGTCTGCACAGAAAACCCGACTCCTAACGTTACATCAAGATGAAAACTGATTTTGTTGCATCATCATAATGTAGACCCCCCCTCCATAAAACGTTAACTAAGGCCCCCTTTCCACTAGACGGCGATCGCGCTGCGCTCTCACCGCGACCTAAATAGGATATGTGCCACCTTCGCTTTCACACTGGGTATATCATACAAAACGTAAAAGTGTGACTGAGAAGACAACAAAACACACAAAGTGTCAAAAGATTCGTTTCTATTCTATACAATTCGTTGAGCGATATGTCAAACTTTAGGTCGCAGAGAGAGCGCGGCGAGAGCGCCGTCCTAGTGGAAAGGGGGTATTAGCAAAGGGACCAGAGGGACACTATATATGAAAGTAATATGAAACCATTGAACCAAGATATGCCAGGCTATTTTCTGTTACAGTAGTACTTTAATAATACCCCTTTCCACTAGGACGGCGCTCTCGCCGCGCTCTCTCTGCGACCTAAAATTTGACAGATCGCTCAACGAATTGTTTAGAAAAGAAACAATTTTTTTTACACTTTGTATGTTTTGTTGTCTTCTAGGTCACACTTTTACATTTTGTATGATATACACAGTGTGAAAACAAAGGTTACACATACTGTAAATGCAGAAATGTTCGCGGTGGATTAATGTTCGCGGTTTTCGCGGTGACCACTTCACCGCGAACTTAAATCCACCGCGAACATTTTTCTGTTATGGTATTAGACTGCAGTCTATGGTGGCCTTCGGTCGCACCAGAGACGCCATTGAAGTCATCATCGAAGTGACGAAGGACATCCAACAACAATGGTGTTACCGCGAACTTAAATCCACCGCGAAAAGTCCTTTTCCCCGCTACCGCGAAATTAAATCCCCGCGAACTTAAATGCATTTACAGTATCCTATTTAGGTCGCAGTGAGAGCGCAGCGCGATCGCCGTCTAGTGGAAAGGGGGAAAAACATGTTCGAGCTTTCATTTTCTCGTTGCAACGGGTTTAGTATTCTCAAGGTTAGAGCGTGTGTGTATCCTCTACTTATTTTTAGGTCATGTGGCGTACACAGCGGCGAGTTGGCTTCCTGGTACACTGTAGTTCACTGTAAATGATATTCAAATTTCCCTCGGGAAATGTTCCCTGGGAGCCAGACAGGACCGGGTAGCTAGCGATATAGCTAGCGAGTTTTGTTCGGGGAGCCAAGGCAGCCAGCCCGCCAACCTCACATTAGCGCTCCGGGGAGTTTAAGCCCGAAGGAGTTATCGCTACCCTTGGCAGGTGGACCTTATCGGGCGCTAATAGGAGCTCGGCGGGCATGATTGTCTTGGGCCACCGAATAAACTGTCGAAGCTGCCCGACCCCGGATGGCCCCCAGGGTACGGGAGATGGTGAACATGACGAGAAAGTACCAAAATGGGAAAATGTATCGTGTGATAACCTTGATCATGGTTGTAGAAGTGACACTAGTTCTAAGATACAAATGGCACCAATGTAGCCGTAACCATGAGCCAACTTGGTAAGTGATACTAGTCTAACACACGAGTGTTTCTTTGTGCTCCTCTTGAATACAGAAATAAAAGACATCTTGGCTATGATACTCGTACCATGTTTATTCAATTCTTGTTACAACGTTTATGGTGTCTATTTTGCACCAGCAATCTTGTTATTTTCGCCGTAGGTCATTCAATTTGGATTCTGCATAAGATATAATTCATCCATAAGATTTACTTGTTGTGGCCTTATTCAAAACACAGCGAAATGCATCCACGTGCTTTTTAAGCGACATAAAAAATTACCCGCGAAGTAATTTGAGAGACTTAAGTTCGAGACTATTACTAGTATGTCCCCTATTCGATGCTGAAAGAAACACACTGTTTGAAAGAGTGTCCGAAATCACACCGAACTTTTCATTTAAAAAAAAAAACACACACACAAAAGACACACCTTCTGCTAAGATCTTCGAATCAATCTATCATAGAAAATGTGGGACATTCAATTTTCAACTGTTTTCAAACAAGAGCTTCTGAAAAAAGCTAGTCTTTCGCTTACTTATATTGTGTAGGTAAAAATGTTTGGCATAGTTTGGTCAAGCGTGGGTGCCAAGTCTGCAACGTTGGCAGCTCTGGCACAGTTTGGTCAAGTGCTAGGTTATATAACTGTTTAGTAAGGTAGTGGTTCTCACAGAGTATATTTTACTTGAACTGTATAATAACACAACTGCATGAATGATGTTAACTTTATTCTGATTGTTTCGCTGTTAAGAACGGCTCTGTTACAGTACAACAGGGTTTTATGAAAGTGCACTGTAGTAATCAAATTTATCAGTAGATGTGTCCTGAATTTCTGCAAGAACAAACAAAGTATTGTCACCATAAACAACATAAAATATTAACATGGCATATACAGTAATGGAAATATTTTTTTTTAATGGCAAGATCATGTGAAAGGTAGATATTTTAAACTAAAACAGGTCCGTGGTATGTTTACTGGAACGTTTCGTTTCTTTTAGTAACGCAATTATGCTTTTACTTGACGGAGTCGTGACGTCACGCGTCAGACGTCGAGCTCGGTCAGAATCTTCCCTTTCGAAATTATAAATTAAATGTGGGTAATTCTATTTTCAACGCATCCGAGGGCTACTATTTTGCTGAAAGAAGTTTGTTACACGAAAATAGCCTGAAATTTCTTAGAGTAAGAAATTTCCGAATACGCCCCCTCCCACACCATGTCAGATGCGGCGCACGCATCTTACACAATTCTAGATTTTGTAGCGGTGATTTTCCATAAAACAAAGTAAATCACATGTCAAACTGTTCTCTACAATGTCTGTTTTATTATAACCAAACAGCGAACATGTTAGTTTATAAATTGTATACAATCTTACGAAGAAATCCTCACCGTTCACATCCGTCTCTGCAAATTCCTGCTTATAAGCCATGCAGAAACCAAGCAGCACATTCATGGTAGGCCGATACGTATGTCATAACGTTACATACCGTCGAATCTGCAGGGTAGAATATCTCGCTAGCACGATATGGCATGGACCGCAAACCAAGCAGCACATTCATGGTAGGCCGATACGTATGTCATAACGTTACATACCGTCGAATCTGCAGGGTAGAATATCTCGCTAGCACGGTATGGCATGGTCGACCCGGACGGACGGACGGACAGACAGACGGACAGAAATCTAATATCGGTCTGATTGCCTTTCGCCGCGGAAGCGCGGCGAAAGACAAAAAGAAGTCGAACCCCGCAATAGTAATGTAGGTTTTAGAGTCGTACTCGATATTCTGTATGTACATACAATCAGTTAATCCTTGTATGTTAGAAATTAGATTATTTACCCGTTTTCAATCACTCCATGTATTTGACTTTGTTCACTTGCTATTAGCCCCATGGGCATGAATTTGCAATAAAACATTTACCGTTATTAAATAGATCATGCATCTGAAACATCCTGTACAACGCTGGTGACAGGGAGGAGATAACGTATGGGAAAATGTGGTATAATCTTTCTACACCAACAGAGAAGTGTCCGTAAAGTCGTTCACATCGTGTGCGTATTCAGTCGCACATCGCCAACTACATAAACAAGAAAACAAAGTTACCCACCATCGACCTTTCATCCTTACAATTACAAGTGAGTCGTATAAGAATTAAAATGAGATTTTCCGAAAATTATCAAAATCGTTTGGTTAGGCAATGGCTACTTAGATTACTTACATAAAAATCCAAGTTATGAATTACACAATCATCACCTACAATACAGGCCAACTGCTGGTAAAGGGACAAGGTTTAATGTTTTCCCCAAAATGACGCCTTCCCTCATTGAAATATCATATAACACTATAGTATACAAGGCAGGCCCCAGCTGAATCATGTAGCAGCTCTTACTATTATATATTTTGTACCATGTATGTAACAGTTGTTACATAGACCTGTAGACTTATAAGACTTATTAGGACTTGTTAAATGATGTAGATTGTAAACTGACCCTTGCCTCTTCCCTTATGACCTCAATGAAAAGCGGCCTGCAGGGCGATTTGAGCTTCTCATGAATAAACAAAGGTTCAAACAAACAAACCTTCCCACCTCCTGCCGTTGTCACCGACCTTGCGTCTAACGCTAGTTCACCTTTATCCGCGGGGTGACCTTTATCCGTTGTCTTTTACAAACAGCACATTTAGGAGAATCAAGTCTGCGGACTGCGGTTTCAAATTTGCAACATTTTCAAAATGTTCCGATTTGAAACCACCGTCCGTTGGCTTCATATCCCTAAATATGCTTTTTTTTTTTACAAACAACGGATATAGGTCACCCTCGGATAAAGGTGAACCAGCGTTACACATCTTTCATACAAAGCTCTCCTGTTGAAAACTTATTTCAACCGAAACCACAAACACAAATCATAATGGAAACATATTCAACCAAGAAAAAACCCTAGGGGGCTTGTTGCGGTGTTGCAGCAGAACGCCCAGCTCCAGTGTCGTTTGAATAGAAATGGTACGGTCACCAAATTAAAGTGACAACGTTAGATAATGTTAACTAGCTCTTGGGTATCCTATATGCTTTTCTGTAATCATACGTAAACACATTGCTTCGATTCAGGTGAGTGAAGCATTGTTTGGGGTGACCCTCTCTCTCTGACACTAACAGCGCAAAATGATCATACTAATTTTAGGCCACACCAATTTTATTTGTTGTTTCTCTGCTTTTTTTCAGAAAAAAATTGGGTCGGTCGGTCGAAAAAAAAACTATTTCAAAAAGTCGCGGATAGGAGAGATCGAGGGGCTTACTCAAGTTACAGTTAATTTAGGGGGTCCCTGGTAGCAAAGTCCAAAGTTTGAAGAAAAATGATAAATGTACTGTCCAAAATAGGCACGTACAGCTACTGGAATTTTAGGCCCATAGTTAATTTGAGAAAGGAGAGGCAGTGAAATTTTGTCAACACGAGGTGTGGCCATCAATTTGTAAAAGCTTTTTCTTTCAAATCGAAAAAAAATAGGGTCGGGAAATCCGAGAAACAACGAATAAAATTGGTGTGGCCTTAGTCAGAGAATACCAATTCAACCCGACTTCTTAGCTTGCTAGAAAACAATAAAAATTGGCGAGAGGAGTTAGCCAGTCACTGAAGAACTCCCATTTGTAACCCGTGGACAAATCTGTACGGCCTCCGATAAAACATTCCGTTTTTGGACAATTTGTACAATTTGTCTAGTAGGTAAGAGAGAGCTGTGTATTTATCACATTATTTTAGTTCCAAAAAGTGTTTCTGTCGAAAAACGTGTTAACTACTTTCACTTGTGATAAGGGTTGACACAATCATATCACATTATTTTACCAGTAGATTCAATTTGATTTCTTACCATTCTTACTAGTAAAATAATGTGTTAGTGGGGTACTAACACATTATTTCACTAATAGAGACATTCTGTATATCTTCTTTCTAGTAAAATAATGTGTTAGTGGGGTACTAACGCATTATTTCACTAATAGAGACATTCTGTATATCTTCTTTCTAGTAAAATAATGTGTTAGTGGGGTACTTACACATTATTTCACTAATAGAGACATTCTGTATATCTTCTTTCTAGTAAAATAATGTGTTAGTGGGGTACTAACACATTATTTCACTAATAGGACATTCTGTATATCTTCTTTCTAGTAAAATAATGTGTTAGTGGGGTACTAACACATTATTTCACTAATAGGACATTCTGTATATCTTCTTTCTAGTAAAATAATGTGTTAGTGGGGTACTAACACATTATTTCACTAATAGAGACATTCTGTATATCTTCTTTCTAGTAAAATAATGTGTTAGTGGGGTACTAACACATTATTTCACTAATAGGACATTCTGTATATCTTCTTTCTAGTAAAATAATGTGTTAGTGGGGTACTAACACATTATTTCACTAATAGAGACATTCTGTATATCTTCTTTCTAGTAAAATAATGTGTTAGTGGGGTACTAACACATTATTTTACTAATAGAGACATTCTGTATATAATCTTCTTTCTAGTAAAATAATGTGTTAGTGGGGTACTAACACATTATTTCACTGATAGAGACATTCTGTATATGTTCTTTCTAGTAAAATAATGTGTTAGTGGGGTACTAACACATTATTTCACTAATAGAGACATTCTGTATATCTTCTTTCTAGTAAAATAATGTGTTAGTGGGGTACTAACACATTATTTTACTAATAGAGACATTCTGTATATAATCTTCTTTCTAGTAAAATAATTTGTTAGTGGGGTACTAACACATTACTTCACTGATAGAGACTTTCTGTATATCTCTTACTAGTAAAATAATGTGTTAGTGGGGTACTAACACATTATTTCACTGATAGAGACATTCTGTATATCTCTTACTAGTAAAATAATGTGTTAGTGGGGTACTAACACATTATTTTACTAATAGAGACATTCAGTACCTTCTTTCTAGTCAAATAATGTGATAGTGGGGTACTAACACATTATTTCACTAATAGAGACATTCTGTATATCTCTTACTAGTAAAATAATGTGTTAGTGGGGTACTAACACATTATTTTACTAATAGAGACATTCAGTATCTTCTTTCTAGTAAAATAATGTGATACTGGGGTACTAACACATTATTTCACTAATAGAGACATTCTGTATATCTCTTACAAGTAAATAATGTGTTAGTGGGGTACTAACACATTATTTTACTAATAGAGACATTCTGTATATCTCTTACAAGTAAAATAATGTGTTAGTGGGGTACTAACACATTATTTTACTAATAGAGACATTCAGTACCTTCTTTCTAGTAAAATAATGTGATAGTGGGGTACTTACACATTATTTCACTGATAGAGACATTCTGTATATCTCTTACAAGTAAAATAATGTGTTAGTGGGGTACTCCTAGTACGTCATGTCTTGAATGAATGAATGAATGAATGAATAAAGGAATGAATGAATGAATGAACGAAGATTAAAAGATTAGTCTTAATTTTTGTCTACTAGAGAAAAAATGGGATAGCACCCCTCTATCACATTATTTCACTAGTATATAGACATTTATTGAAATAACCACTAAAAACCAAGTTATCACAACTTTTCCAACTATCACGTTTTCTGTCCTAAAATACTATTCAGTGCTAAATAAATGTGTTAAATAATCAAGTCTGGTAAGAGACCTTTCCACTAGGACGGTGCTCTCACTGCGCTCTCACTGCGACCTAAAATTTGACATATCGCTCAACGAATTGTATAGAAAAGAAACGAATCTTTCTACACTTTATTTGTTTTGTTGTCTCCTCGGTCACACTTTTACATGCTGTATGATATACCCAGTGTGAAAGCGAGGGATACACATATCCTATTTAGGTCGCAGTGATAGCGCAGCGCGATCGCCGTCTTGTGGAAAGGGGGCCTTCACAACCCGTAACTAGTGTCATCATTGTGTCCCAATTTTCCCACACCCGAGTAAGTTTGAATCCACAACAACGGCCTACAATTTGTTCCAGAAACTCCAGGGGGAGGGGAGCTAGGTGTAATTGAGGTATGCCCAAGGATTATACGAAAGAATTGATGTCTGAAGCATCAGTGCAAGTGGAGGTAGAGGTACTATAGATACAAACCTGCCCAAGCGACCATCTGGCCATTATACCCCCCTCACATTAGGCAAAAATCGATCGGATGACGAGTCTGCGAGCTCTAAATTACGAGGAGGCATGACCCTGACGGGAAGGGGGGAACTCTGCCATTTCTTTGTCGGCATAAGGGTCATGCCTCCTTGTAATTCAGAGCTCGCAGATCGTCGTCCGATCGATTTTCGCCTAATGTGAGGGGGGGTTTAAGGGGGCTTTTTCTCGGTCCCGAAAATTTTCCCCATTGACGTAAGCATTAAGCGACCAATTCACAGCCACCACCTGGCCAACGCGACCGCGACCGCACAGGACCAAATCCCTGCCCATAATGCCAACCTTGAGGTGTCATCGATTTCCGATGATAAGTAGCGCGATTTTGTTGCCGAAATCGGCCAGTTTGCGTCGAATTTTGACTGCCATTATGATATAATGTTCAAAATAAAGATGACGGCGAATGCACACACGTGTGCTTGCTATTTGCCATAAAACACAACGGAAACCATTTATACTATGCATCGGACATGTGAGTCGATACTCTTCTAACCGACCACCTGTCCAAATCGACCGCTTTTTCTCGGTCCTCCGGGTGGTCGACTTTGGCAGGTTTGACTGTATACTGATGTGTCCATGTGCTTTACCTTGGAACAAACGGTAAATTTAAATCAGGAATGTTGTAAAACTCAGACCGTCCAGTCTCCTTGAATACTATGCCCTTCAATAGTTCCCCTTAGTAACTTAGTAAATAGGTGTCACTTGATGTAGTTCACGAGCAATATGTAGTAGATATAATGATTGTTGAAAATAACACTAGATTGTAATTTATATTATCTTTATATTGCCATACGTTGTCACCGACGCACTTGTTGTGTAATAAAACTTCATTCATTATTCGTTCATTCTTTCATTCATTCACTCATTCATCCATTTATTCATTTGAGTGACCTCCAAGCTGTGGTTACGTCAGATTGCCAATAGATCAACAAACTTTGATTGACATGTCGATAACCAATAAAATTTGATCACATTAAAAGCGAATGCGTAATACATGCGTGACAGACACATGTCAGAATGACACCCTACGAGGATGGGGTCCTCTGGCACCAACATGGGCAAACATTTTTGATTTCATTCAACATTCATAATCGTGTTGAGAAGGTTTGAATAGATAAAAGGTGTATTTTCAATATCGAAACACAGTAAAATGTCACGTACTGATTGGTTGCCTTTTAAATTTGAAAATTTAACGTTAAAAGGACCTTAAAAGGGGATGCACTTGAACAAAGGACTTTGAGTAACGTTGACGTTGCCTAGGATTATTGTGTATCTCATTACTTAGTGTTCATCGTTGGACAAGGGCGACTGTTTTTGTGTGAGGCGGACAATTAAATAGTCCTCGATTAAACCATTAAATGAAGTTTTTTTTGTTATTAATGCGCTTTGTGACCAATTGTCCCTACCTACACAGCTAGTTAGTAACTGTGTTACAGCTCTTTTCTATTTTACCCGGATAAATTCTGATTTCTGTTATTTCTGCTATTTCTATCTCTTACATTCATTTAAAATTAAATTCAATATCTTGAGTACTAACGTTACATGAAAGAAAATATATATCTTCAACCATTATACAGGTATGGCGCTGAGAATAAGACGTCGAAAAAACACAAGCACAATCGGAGTTTGGAACACAATACTGAAAAGATTTTATTGCAGCACAAAACGACACACATTCACATGCCGAAGTTTGTTCCATTTTTAAATACTCAACTACAGTGACGTTTGCCGCAATGGTATACACAGTCTTTAAATATATATATACCTCTATTTTGTTTTACTCATTGATGTTTGCTAGGCGTAATCGTTTTCAGTTGTTGTTTTTGACCTGGGAAACTCTGATATTGTAACTGAATCAACAAGCATGTATGCTCTACAAGATGGACTAAGCTGCTATAATGTGTACATGGTTCAATTGTGCAACGATAACATCCAGTTTTAACGGAAAGTTGAAAATGTGATCAACTGTTAGCGGCCCGTCACAATTCTACATTTTACTATTCTACATGACGTCACTTCCGCCTCTCTGACAGTGTGTCTTCACGTCATG
Organism: Branchiostoma floridae x Branchiostoma belcheri; assembly: GCA_019207045.1. Classification (NCBI taxonomy): domain Eukaryota; kingdom Metazoa; phylum Chordata; class Leptocardii; order Amphioxiformes; family Branchiostomatidae; genus Branchiostoma; species Branchiostoma floridae x Branchiostoma belcheri. The sequence goes on from CM033034.1 coordinate 18,233,332, forward strand.
AGGTGCCCGTTTCTGGTGACGTCATCAGCTAGTTAGCTGTGGAAAGATGAAAGAAAGTTAGCATTTCGTGTCCACACAAATATAGTATTACCAGCAAACTATCTGAGTTGGGAAGAAATCTGACAACATTCACTAGCTTACACCCGTCACAAAGTCCGTGCAAGGCTTGCGCTTTCTTTATGTTTGTAACGTTACCACAACAACTCATTGTCTGCACAATTCTTAAGACCACCTTGTATGTCCAATTTTCATCATTTTTCAGACAATGTTCTATATTCTTCAATAGTTCCATTGAAATTTTAGCTGGCATGATATGAACAGAATTATCACAGACTCCACAAGGCATGCGCATTACAGTCACCCTGGCACTGTCTAGCGCTCTCTGTAAATTATGTAAAAATGAGTTTGAACAGACCATACTTACTGTACTATCATGTAAAATTCAACAGAATACAAAAACATTTCTATGCTTTCCATATCATTAGAGTAATGTTTTAACTTGATAAAATAACAAGACAAGGGTAAAAGTTGGGTACCTACTTCACGTGTGACATTGGGCGCACTTCGCCTTGTACGTTTTATAGCCAGCGTCAATGCTGAAAAATGCAAAATGAAGAGTTGTCAGTTTGATCAATAATACCAGGGAGTTAACATCAACTATCATAATTCCACCAGGTGCCATAATACCACCACCTCAAAAAACGTTAGTATAGAGGTCTTCCCAAGATTGTCTTGAACACCGAATGTTGAATATCTTAAATGTAATACAATTCAGATATTTAGGTGTTGAAGACAATCTTCAGAAGGCCTCTATAACAATGTTTTTTGAGGTGGCGGTATAATGGCACCAGGTGGAATTATGAGAATGTATGTTACATACGTCTGACTCAATACAATGCAACAGTGTATGAAGATATGGAAGGAAATTTGACTATGAAAATACAATGCTCTTGTTCGTGGGAAACATGTTTATACCTTCTTTACAAAAAGGGTCTTTCTTTAATTATGGTGGTATCTCACTGCACTCGGGGCACGGGTGCGGCACTGCGGGGTTTGTTCACCGCGGCACTTTTGTGTTATTTTCGCCGATTGTTTGTAAATTAGATTTTGCGTAATACGTTAAAGTATGACTTAGAACACAACAAAATACACAAAACGTAAGAAAATCCGTTCTTTATCTCTGAGATTCGTTGAGTAATCTTTTGAGTGCCGCACCGGTGCCCCAAGTGCAGTGAGATTATCGCCTTTAGAGTCTCATTTTGTTACTGGGCCGGATCGCACAATTTCAGCACCGCGTACAAGAACAGACTTTGTATGTGTTGATTAGAATAGGCCTACACACTATCTTACTCACACAAACAAGAAAACAAACAAACAAACAAAGAAACAACAATCACACAAACAACATACCCGGCCTCATCAGGCGAGGAATAGGCGCAGACCGTGGCACCCATGGGGGCAGCTTTCACAGTCACCATGCCCACAGCTGCGGCAGATGCTGCAGTGAACAGCTGCAACACGATACATACCATTAGTAAGGTGCATGAAAAATAATAATTATATACTTAAGACTATAGATGGAACACAGAAACTTGTATAGTTTTTCTTGTCCTGTTCTGACAAAATGACAGTCGTTCGGCCAAATTTTTCCCACAATACAAATCACTCGTACACCACACCAGAAGTCGGTCAGTCTACATATTTGAACAACATTTTAAACTCTTTTCATATTGAGAAATCTGGCCTATCTTTTGAGTTGTAACATTAATGTCGTCGGAAAAATTCAGTACAACTATTTTAGATAGTTTTTCTATGTCATATAGGAGGAAAACTTCAACAATATCAGACAGCCGTATCTTATTTCATTTTGGTTAGCTTTTCAGGCGGTATGTAAAAGGATACAAAATGTTATACTACTGTATTACTGTTCGCTACTATTGTTCGCTACTATTCAATCGAGTTGGTCAGGACACACTCACAGGGTAACTACTGTTGACTGCAAGAGTGACAGGTTACGTTATAAGGCTGAGAAAAAGAGTGACAGGTTACGTTATAAGGCTGAGAAAAAGTAAAGTACTTACCTTCTTCTTGCCAGTCACATCCTGTGCGCTGGACTATAGAGAAAAATTGGAATACAACTTGTTTAGTAAAATATAAACCTGATCACCCGAGGGTTTAGAAAATACATAGATGCATCAATAAAAAAAGATTTTGATACACTTTTTTTGCTTAATTACTTTTTTTTTGAAGTTCTAAAAAGGCGTTTTGAGTTAATGCATAAAGGTTGGTATAAAAGCTGAAGAGTTGTAAACTACATGTAAATTAAATATCTCACCTGAGTTGAGAACTTGGAACCCATTGCTGTTAATCAGTCAGTCCGGTAGATAGATCTCCCCAAAGTTGATCAAGTTGTCTCTGTCCGATAACGGTCGTCTCTGAAGAATGATCTTCCAGCGGCGGACAAACGGTGATATCTGGCCCGACACGCAGGTAGATAGATGACGTGGCAAATTCTGATTGGTCAATCGGTATCTAAATTTGGATATTTTCCCATCTAGTGCGTGATGTGTGCGTGACAGACGCATGTCGGAGGGTTCGGGAGAACCATGCTCTCTGGCGCCAACGTGGGAAAATTTTATGTCTCTCTCTCAACCAGAAATCACTGTGACTGTCTAATTGTATAAGATGCTTGATGGATGATAATCTTGTAAAAAAAACATGTCGAATTTTGTTCAAGGACAGGCCAAAACACCCCACAACAGTTTTTTGGTACCTTTGCCTGAATATTTAAGTTTTGGGTAGCGTCCATGTGTGTGTGTGTTTGTGTGCCTGTCCGTCTACCAAAGCGATGACCCGAGAAGACCTAATAGTAAATGGCCATGGATTTTCATGAAAATATAGGTGCAGGGGCATCTTGGTGAAACTTTGAAAGGGGATACTGTAAATGCAGAAACTTTCGCGGTGGTTTAATGTTTGCGGTTTTCTCGGTGGCCACTTCACCACGAACTTAAAACCACCGCGAACATTCTTCCATGGCAGTAAGAGACTACAGTGCATGTGTGCTATCGCGAACTTAAAACCACCGCGAAAAGTCCTTTTTCCCGCTACCGCGAAATTAAACCCCCGCATTTACAGTAACTCAATAAAAGGTTGACTGGTCGTCGCGATTCTCGGTAACAAGCTAAAGAGATATGGTTGACATAATTTGATGACAAACATGCTGATCAGGATCTACCAAAAAGCAGTTACAAGTAACTGGATATGATTTTGGAAACGGTCAGACGTTTCAATGATATCTTTCGTCAGTGACATTGAAGAGATTCGGAAGAAACTGTTTTTTATACCCTAACTGTAAATGCAAAAGAGGAATAAATGACTTTGCTGGATGTGATGTCATGTTTCGTTGTCTCAATGCTTTTTGCACCTGATATGATTAAACGTGTAACCATCAATAACAGATACAAATGTATGCAGCATAATATTATGTGAACGGAGATGCCTATGTCGTGTGTATGTGTGCGCGCATGCACATCAGTGTGCATGTGTTTGTGCATGCGGGTGTATAAAGTGTATGTGCTCTCGCATGCACTTGTGTCTATGTGTAGTAGGGGTCCTTCAAGGCTAGGGGTGGGTACCGGTACAGAAAATTCAGGTCCAGGTCCGGTTCAGGTCCAGAGGATCAGGTCCAGGTCGCTAGCGTTTTCGCCCCCCTCTGGTGTTTTCGCCCCCCCCCCCCAATCCCAGCGTTTTCGCCCCCCCCCCACTAGGGATATCCTTCCCGTTTTCTAGAGTGTTCGGTTGAATCTTAATCCTATTGCTGTGATAATGATTAGCACTGTCTTGTTACCTACTTTTGTATATATATATACTTTTGTATACATATACTTTTGTATATATATATATACTTATATATATAGGGTTTACAAGGGAAATATATATACTTTTGTATATATATACTTATATATATATACTTATAGATATATGTATATATACTTTTGTATATATTTACCTACTTTTTTACATAGCCTTAAGATACTTAACTTGCAGCTTGTTACTGCATATTAATCGAGCTACCTGGAACAATATGGTACTTGGATGTAACGTATATAGTGTGTTACCTGGTATCTATATATACGTGACACCTTAGTATGTTAAGATGAGATACAGTACCTGTGAAGCCGATCCTACCTGGTTGGGTGCAAGCACACTTTGCATTGAAATAGAACAGATACATTTTTGTTGTGAATTTGTGGTGACTTTTATTAACATCACGAACGTATATTAACATATGCATATCAACACACCTGTTGCTGAGTTGTAACAAACTGGTAAATATTTGCCAATCAGCACAGAGGTATACACACCTGTCTATGAGTTGAAACAAATTGTGCTGTTCAAAACTAACAGTTTTGACAGTCTCACACTAAACCAGCCCTGCAGTTCAAAAAATATAGCCTTCCTGTGCGAAGGTAACAAGCTGCTAGGGGACCCAAACATACACCACTTGCTGTCGGCCCCATGTGCTATCTAACGCTAAAAATTAAAAAGCATGACAACAGCACGTCCATAACTCGAGATATCCCTATCGGAAGTTCCGCTGCAATAACAAGCCGCTAGGAGGCACAAAATGCAGGCGGTCTTGAGTGATGGCGCTTTTCCACAAATACACACAGAATTCGAAACGCTACCCAAAATATAAAGTGAAACTTCTTGGCGAAGGTAACAATAGGAACAATGCAGTCGTAGATTCGAGCAAAACTGCACAGTGCAGTGTGGTGATTAGGGTCTCAGACATGAAGTAAAGATATTGAACGTAGCGTATGGGGTTAACACTTTCCTCTTTGAGCCCAAATTGAGGATATTTGCATCATTCTCGGAGCGAACCTAGTATTAAATGTTTGTATCCATTATCTTTAAGATTATTTGTAAACCTTATATAATACTTGTACAGTAACTTTTATACTTATCATCTTGAAAAATGATGCGGAATAGAACGTATGGTATACAGAATATTTTGCACAATGGTTCTGTACCTGTGTTTGTTGGTTAGTCTGTCGACCAAAATAGCATAATGGATCCTATACTTGTTGGACGTCATTGTTGGCTGACGAAATGATTTCATTCTCAAATATATTTCATAACTAATTATTTTTCATAGATAACAACATGTGCTAATTACAGACACATGTATGTAATCTGCTTGTGTCACTGAAACAGAACTTCCCTTTTTTCTTTTTACCTTCACATACCATGATATAAGGGATAAGTGGCATGGGCTTTACGAAATGACATGCAAAAATGCAAATTAGCACATAATGTGCATGATTCAGGAGACGAATATGTAATTCTAGTGTTTCCATGTTGTGACTTTAATACACGTAATCTATGTAATTTAAAGGTTATGGAAGGTGAAACATATCAGATAATGATTATGAAAATGAGATTCTGATTTGCATAATTAATGTCAAAGTACAAAAATTCTAAAGTGCAATGTGCAAATTAATTGTGCACCACTATGTATAGATTGTGCAAATGCGCAAGTCATTTTCTTAATTCAGGACAAAATGTCATCATAAAATGCAGCTAAACGAAAGTATCTGCACACGTGTTAACTTAAACGTGTCAATTACAGCTTCATTTGCATAATGAATGAGACTAGATGACACTATAAATCTGCAAGAGCTAAAAATATTTAATGGAGGTATGATGTGATTTGTACGAAGCAAAAGTAATGTAACTTATAGGTTTATTGGAGATGCAAATCACTAGAAGGATGCAAATCACTGGAAATCCCTAGCGATTTCGCCCCAAGAGGGTAAGGGGGGCGAAAACACTAGCGATTTCGCCCGGGGGGGGGGCGATATCACTAGCGATTTCGCCCGGGAAGGGGGGGGGGGCGAAAACACTAGCGATTTCGCCCCGGGGGGGGGGGCGATATCACTAGCGATTTCGCCCCGGGAGGGGGGGGGGCGATATCACCAGAGGGGGGCGAGATGGGGGGGGGGGCGAAATCGCTAGTGATCCTGCCCGGGGGGGGGGGCGAAAACACTAGTGATTTTGCCCCGGGGGGGGCGATATCACGGGGGGGGGGGGGCGAGAACGCTGTCACACCGGACCTGAACCTGATTCAGTATGACTCATACCAATGGTCCATTTCACTACAAAGAAATCTGTTTGGTGGAGTATTAGACTCACACTGACGTTTTAAAATCCTACAACGCTAACAACACCTGTACCATTGGCTGTAAAACTTGGTAAAAATTACTATAAACTCTACTCTACTTCACTCTTGTTATTTTCTTCCACCTGCAAGCGACAAAACGTGTGAATGCCTGATAAAATAATCTGTCAATTTTCTAATTGGTCCAACATCTGGTCCACCTAATTTTTTCAGGTCCGGTATTTCTGGACCGGTCCAATAAGAAAAAACGGTTTTGTACCGGTACGCTGTACCGATACCCAGCCCTATTCAAGGCGTAACACACTCACTCACTATCCGGTTTAGCGTCCGTTCTTCCCTGTCTTGCAGAGGTTGGACGTGTCGTCAAGACGTTTTGGTCTAATTGCTGCCCTCCATCCATCTCTGTCAAGGGGGTTGGCTTTTTGCAGTTTCCTAAGATCTTCCTTGACATTGTCTACCCATCTCCTCTTGGGGCGCCCACGTGGGTTCTGGCCCACTACAGACAGGTTCAAGACCTTTCTTGGCCAGCTGTCATGGGACATTCTTTGTACGTGGCCATACCAGCGGAGTCTGTTGTAGCGCAAAATGTCATGGATGCTGTGTAGACATAACCTACACCTAAGCTGCTCAGATGGCACTCTTTCTGCTAGCCTTCTGGAGCATATCCACCTGGTCATAGCATTGTCACACCTAACCAGCCTCCTTGCATCTTCGGCCGACAATGCCCAGGTTTCTGACGCATATAACATAGCACTTCTAACACATGAGCTATAAACATGCCCACGATTCCTAAAGGGGATATTGCGGTTTGTAAGTATGGGTAGGAGCTCATGGAAGCTCTTCCAGGCTGACCTAATCCTGGCTGTTACTGCATCTGCACAGCCACCAGACTGGCGTAAGTGGATCAAATAAATCTGTCCGAAGATGCAGCTTGTGCTGTTCAGTACAACCTGGTGTCATGCCATAAGGTTGTTTACTAAACTCTGCTACAGTGACATAACATGCCACTAAGGTGCCTATGATCCAAGCATTTCTTATGATCTAAAGACCTAACCACAAACCAAATATCATAACAATTCATCCAGTCATTCTCCGGTTATCTTGCATACAGACATCTTCATCACAAACACACAGGAGACACAACAATACCTCCATTTCACAGAGGTAACAAAACAAATATACAGACAAACAAGAGGCAAACTCAGAAAGTATTTTGTACAAGACTTTATCATCAAAGCTATTCCTCATTGAATACTAATTTAAGACTGATACAAACCCTTATCCTTACACATTGCTCACATGTATGTTAATAGAACATCATGTTCAACTAAGCTTAGTTACAATGTTCTATTCAAAGCCAAACATAGGCCACACATACACCAACCCATGTCCTTGTTTCTCTGGCCTTTGGAACAGAGAGCAGAAAACTGTAAGGACTTTTAGTTCTTAGCTTTCACAAATAACAAAAATGAACACAGCAAATACAGAGTCTGCTGCTTACACAATCATGGACTGTTTCTGCTTGAGAAAACACAGTGATTTAATGGAGGTGTGATCTACTACAATCTGTTTCTGTTGTTTTTTTTGGGACACTTCAAAGATGTATCCTGCTTTACTGTTTTTCCTGTTATACAAACTGATGCTATCTGCACCAGAGACTTAAGAATATTTTTCACATCATTTTTCTTACTGTTAAGTCTCTTTAAGATAATAGCACTAAAATCTTAATATACAAGATGTATCACCAAACATTCTCCAAGATCACGGTATAACATCTTCAGGCTTTTTGATCTATTAATCAGGAATGTTGCAAGGTTGCACGAGGGGGATTTGTGTATACTGTAGTGTGGCCAGTTGTGAGGGTCCAAATGAGGTTGGAATGATGTCTTGGGCTCTACATGGGGTAGTTCAGCATGACGTCTTGTCTGGCCAACTCCAACAACATAGGGTCGTCGAAGAACTTGTTGATACTGACATCCTCACTCAGACCCTGTGTCGCAAAAGAACAGAGTAAACCATCAACAACAACAACAACTTTTGTTCTTTGTAAACAAAGGTAACCATATAAAGAATCTTTTAGTACATATAATATATAACATTATAACGAAATTGTTGTCAATGGAGATATGATTAACCAATTTAAGTTCCGATACTTTTTTTCCGTTAGCCCAAACCAAGAGGAATTGCTTAATTTGTGAAATGTAGGACTGGTACATTGTTATGGAGATACAATTTGTATCAAAATGCATTAAGTCTTGGATGTGTGACTTAGGCTTTGGGTCATTTCAACTTGATAAGGATCAGTGGACTACTCGAAAGTGCTTTATTTTGTGTACGGATATAGGGTTTTTAAAATTGTAACATAATGTTAACTACCATCACAGATGAACTTACATTAAAGTATTAAAGCCTTATTAGTATTAAATCATATTAAGTATTGTGTACCTTTCTGCGTCGAGTCTTGATCATGAACTCCCGAGCCAGGTGCGTGGCAGGTTGTGGTTCCAGAGGCCGGATCACGATACTCTTGTCCAGGGGGTCACCAGGCACAATCTGGAGGGGTAAGAAACGGCACTGTTAACAAAGCAACCAAGCACGGAAAAGGCCTCCTCCCAGAGGCGTTGTTAAAAAGTACTTTAAATGTCATTCAGTAAATCAAGTTCACACCACCTACACTTCTTCAGAAATTTGTTAACAAAATGATAGCTGTTTAACTGATAAAGCTCCTTGATGTCACACGCCAGTTTTGTACTAAGTTAAAGGTACACAAGGTTTCATCTACTTGCACTGGGATGGACCCCTGGGTTCTTAAACATGATTAAGGTGTGATTTTCCTTAACATGGGACATGTAGCTTTACGTTACATCTGAGAGGACGTCCTCTACCAAAGCTAGTAACTCATTTTCTAGTCTTCTAGTTTTCTAGAGGAAACTGGATTCGAACCCATAATCTTATGGTTCTTGAGTCAACAACCCTAACCGCAGATCATCTTACCATCCAGAAGATTGCTAAACATAAACCTACTCAATGATAAGATGGTCATAGGTTGGTTAGTTGGCTATGTGTGCAATTTTCTGTAATACTTCTGCAGAAAAGAACTACAGAGAACCTACCTGCCAATGGTGGAAGACGGACAGACAGAAGGCCTGTCCCTGCGTGTGCGTCCGCAGGTCCGTCTCAAACCCAAACGAATCAATGGCGGGAATGAACGCCTTGATGGTGTACAGAGGGAGCCTGGGATTGGTGCATCCTGGGTCACGTGACCTCTCCGCCGGGCCAGTACCTAAGTGGAACAAAGAGACAAAATCTGAATTTAAGTACTGTACCAAAAAGAACTCCAGGTAGTAAAAGTAATGTGTGTCTTTTGTAAAATTAATATGCATTTTATATCATGTTCATGACTCCTATATATTGTGAAGAAAACACAGGTTTATTTTACATTTCATGCAGTTTAATGTTGAATTGTAACATTCATCTTAATATCACACTTTAGTAAACTACACAGCAATGCTCTACTAATACATGTATTGAAAAAGTCAAAAGTCAAATGTACATGTTTGTAGGTGGCAATGCCTATAGCTAGTGTCATGTACATGTATTATGTATGATTATTAACCTGCAACCTGCTAACTTGGCATCAAATTTATATTGGTTACAGGGTCAGCCAGCAAGAAGAGGGTTAAATGTTGAATGACTGAAATAACAATGCACTGAAGTAACAGTGCAATTTGCTAGTGAAAATTTTACAATCAAACAAAAAGCAACGTGTGTGGTGTAAGTGATAGAACGTTCGGCTCGGAGTCTAGAGGTACCGAGTTCGATATCCACCGTGCCCTTGACATTGTGTCCTTGGGAAAGGCACTTTACACGACCCTCCTCACTTCACCCAGGTGTAAAAACGTTCAGGGAGGTAAAATGAAAGACTACCTTTACCATCTGTCAGTACTGTGTATGTGGTACTGTAAATGTAAGCTACTGACTTGAGTGCAGTGCCACATTGTCCCAGTCTGCCCCAAAACCAGATAGAAAAAAACAACAACAAAAAGCAACAAACAAATCAGACCTACCGTGTACACTGCGGACACACAGTCAGCCGGCGCTTGAGCCTCCACGAACAAGTACGGTTCCATCAACCTGGGCGTCGCCATGAGGAAGGCTGAGTACGCGACACGGCGAGCCGTCGGGATGATCTGCCCGCCGCCGCGGTGTAGGGGCTCCCCAGCGATGACGGCATCCAGGATTTTGAACTTGACGTTTCTGATTGGTTCGTCACACAGAGGGCCTTCTCTGGTGCCCCACTGGAACCCCTGTATGATGTGGTATTCAATTTGGGATGGGGGGGGGGGGCGAAATCGCTAGTGATCCTGCCCCGGGGGGGGGGCGAAAACACTAGTGATTTTGCCCCCGGGGGGGGCGATATCACGGGGGGGGGGGGGCGAGAACGCTGTCACACCGGACCTGAACCTGATTCAGTATGACTCATACCAATGGTCCATTTCACTACAAAGAAATCTGTTTGGTGGAGTATTAGACTCACACTGACGTTTTAAAATCCTACAACGCTAACAACACCTGTACCATTGGCTGTAAAACTTGGTAAAAATTACTATAAACTCTACTCTACTTCACTCTTGTTATTTTCTTCCACCTGCAAGCGACAAAACGTGTGAATGCCTGATAAAATAATCTGTCAATTTTCTAATTGGTCCAACATCTGGTCCACCTAATTTTTTCAGGTCCGGTATTTCTGGACCGGTCCAATAAGAAAAAACGGTTTGTACCGGTACGCTGTACCGATACCCAGCCCTATTCAAGGCGTAACACACTCACTCACTATCCGGTTTAGCGTCCGTTCTTCCCTGTCTTGCAGAGGTTGGACGTGTCGTCAAGACGTTTTGGTCTAATTGCTGCCCTCCATCCATCTCTGTCAAGGGGGTTGGCTTTTTGCAGTTTCCTAAGATCTTCCTTGACATTGTCTACCCATCTCCTCTTGGGGCGCCCACGTGGGTTCTGGCCCACTACAGACAGGTTCAAGACCTTTCTTGGCCAGCTGTCATGGGACATTCTTTGTACGTGGCCATACCAGCGGAGTCTGTTGTAGCGCAAAATGTCATGGATGCTGTGTAGACATAACCTACACCTAAGCTGCTCAGATGGCACTCTTTCTGCTAGCCTTCTGGAGCATATCCACCTGGTCATAGCATTGTCACACCTAACCAGCCTCCTTGCATCTTCGGCCGACAATGCCCAGGTTTCTGACGCATATAACATAGCACTTCTAACACATGAGCTATAAACATGCCCACGATTCCTAAAGGGGATATTGCGGTTTGTAAGTATGGGTAGGAGCTCATGGAAGCTCTTCCAGGCTGACCTAATCCTGGCTGTTACTGCATCTGCACAGCCACCAGACTGGCGTAAGTGGATCAAATAAATCTGTCCGAAGATGCAGCTTGTGCTGTTCAGTACAACCTGGTGTCATGCCATAAGGTTGTTTACTAAACTCTGCTACAGTGACATAACATGCCACTAAGGTGCCTATGATCCAAGCATTTCTTATGATCTAAAGACCTAACCACAAACCAAATATCATAACAATTCATCCAGTCATTCTCCGGTTATCTTGCATACAGACATCTTCATCACAAACACACAGGAGACACAACAATACCTCCATTTCACAGAGGTAACAAAACAAATATACAGACAAACAAGAGGCAAACTCAGAAAGTATTTTGTACAAGACTTTATCATCAAAGCTATTCCTCATTGAATACTAATTTAAGACTGATACAAACCCTTATCCTTACACATTGCTCACATGTATGTTAATAGAACATCATGTTCAACTAAGCTTAGTTACAATGTTCTATTCAAAGCCAAACATAGGCCACACATACACCAACCCATGTCCTTGTTTCTCTGGCCTTTGGAACAGAGAGCAGAAAACTGTAAGGACTTTTAGTTCTTAGCTTTCACAAATAACAAAAATGAACACAGCAAATACAGAGTCTGCTGCTTACACAATCATGGACTGTTTCTGCTTGAGAAAACACAGTGATTTAATGGAGGTGTGATCTACTACAATCTGTTTCTGTTGTTTTTTTTGGGACACTTCAAAGATGTATCCTGCTTTACTGTTTTTCCTGTTATACAAACTGATGCTATCTGCACCAGAGACTTAAGAATATTTTTCACATCATTTTTCTTACTGTTAAGTCTCTTTAAGATAATAGCACTAAAATCTTAATATACAAGATGTATCACCAAACATTCTCCAAGATCACGGTATAACATCTTCAGGCTTTTTGATCTATTAATCAGGAATGTTGCAAGGTTGCACGAGGGGGATTTGTGTATACTGTAGTGTGGCCAGTTGTGAGGGTCCAAATGAGGTTGGAATGATGTCTTGGGCTCTACATGGGGTAGTTCAGCATGACGTCTTGTCTGGCCAACTCCAACAACATAGGGTCGTCGAAGAACTTGTTGATACTGACATCCTCACTCAGACCCTGTGTCGCAAAAGAACAGAGTAAACCATCAACAACAACAACAACTTTTGTTCTTTGTAAACAAAGGTAACCATATAAAGAATCTTTTAGTACATATAAATATAACATTATAACGAAATTGTTGTCAATGGAGATATGATTAACCAATTTAAGTTCCGATACTTTTTTTCCGTTAGCCCAAACCAAGAGGAATTGCTTAATTTGTGAAATGTAGGACTGGTACATTGTTATGGAGATACAATTTGTATCAAAATGCATTAAGTCTTGGATGTGTGACTTAGGCTTTGGGTCATTTCAACTTGATAAGGATCAGTGGACTACTCGAAAGTGCTTTATTTTGTGTACGGATATAGGGTTTTTAAAATTGTAACATAATGTTAACTACCATCACAGATGAACTTACATTAAAGTATTAAAGCCTTATTAGTATTAAATCATATTAAGTATTGTGTACCTTTCTGCGTCGAGTCTTGATCATGAACTCCCGAGCCAGGTGCGTGGCAGGTTGTGGTTCCAGAGGCCGGATCACGATACTCTTGTCCAGGGGGTCACCAGGCACAATCTGGAGGGGTAAGAAACGGCACTGTTAACAAAGCAACCAAGCACGGAAAAGGCCTCCTCCCCAGAGGCGTTGTTAAAAGTACTTTAAATGTCATTCAGTAAATCAAGTTCACACCACCTACACTTCTTCAGAAATTTGTTAACAAAATGATAGCTGTTTAACTGATAAAGCTCCTTGATGTCACACGCCAGTTTTGTACTAAGTTAAAGGTACACAAGGTTTCATCTACTTGCACTGGGATGGACCCCTGGGTTCTTAAACATGATTAAGGTGTGATTTTCCTTAACATGGGACATGTAGCTTTACGTTACATCTGAGAGGACGTCCTCTACCAAAGCTAGTAACTCATTTTCTAGTCTTCTAGTTTTCTAGAGGAAACTGGATTCGAACCCATAATCTTATGGTTCTTGAGTCAACAACCCTAACCGCAGATCATCTTACCATCCAGAAGATTGCTAAACATAAACCTACTCAATGATAAGATGGTCATAGGTTGGTTAGTTGGCTATGTGTGCAATTTTCTGTAATACTTCTGCAGAAAAGAACTACAGAGAACCTACCTGCCAATGGTGGAAGACGGACAGACAGAAGGCCTGTCCCTGCGTGTGCGTCCGCAGGTCCGTCTCAAACCCAAACGAATCAATGGCGGGAATGAACGCCTTGATGGTGTACAGAGGGGAGCCTGGGATTGGTGCATCCTGGGTCACGTGACCTCTCCGCCGGGCCAGTACCTAAGTGGAACAAAGAGACAAAATCTGAATTTAAGTACTGTACCAAAAAGAACTCCAGGTAGTAAAAGTAATGTGTGTCTTTTGTAAAATTAATATGCATTTTATATCATGTTCATGACTCCTATATATTGTGAAGAAAAACACAGGTTTATTTTACATTTCATGCAGTTTAATGTTGAATTGTAACATTCATCTTAATATCACACTTTAGTAAACTACACAGCAATGCTCTACTAATACATGTATTGAAAAAGTCAAAAGTCAAATGTACATGTTTGTAGGTGGCAATGCCTATAGCTAGTGTCATGTACATGTATTATGTATGATTATTAACCTGCAACCTGCTAACTTGGCATCAAATTTATATTGGTTACAGGGTCAGCCAGCAAGAAGAGGGTTAAATGTTGAATGACTGAAATAACAATGCACTGAAGTAACAGTGCAATTTGCTAGTGAAAATTTTACAATCAAACAAAAAGCAACGTGTGTGGTGTAAGTGATAGAACGTTCGGCTCGGAGTCTAGAGGTACCGAGTTCGATATCCACCGTGCCCTTGACATTGTGTCCTTGGGAAAGGCACTTTACACGACCCTCCTCACTTCACCCAGGTGTAAAAACGTTCAGGGAGGTAAAATGAAAGACTACCTTTACCATCTGTCAGTACTGTGTATGTGGTACTGTAAATGTAAGCTACTGACTTGAGTGCAGTGCCACATTGTCCCAGTCTGCCCCAAAACCAGATAGAAAAAAACAACAACAAAAAGCAACAAACAAATCAGACCTACCGTGTACACTGCGGACACACAGTCAGCCGGCGCTTGAGCCTCCACGAACAAGTACGGTTCCATCAACCTGGGCGTCGCCATGAGGAAGGCTGAGTACGCGACACGGCGAGCCGTCGGGATGATCTGCCCGCCGCCGCGGTGTAGGGCTCCCCAGCGATGACGGCATCCAGGATTTTGAACTTGACGTTTCTGATTGGTTCGTCACACAGAGGGCCTTCTCTGGTGCCCCACTGGAACCCCTGTATGATGTGGTATTCAATTTGATATTCATAGTAAGTCTTGATTTTAGTTTTAAAATTGTCTAGTGGCCACTCACATCAACTTCTTGTATTTCTGCATCTACATGTTGTACCTGTGTAACTCTTCTACTTCAACCTATACATTATGTACACATAAAGTTTGTATGTCTTTTGATTCTTTAATTGTATGTACCACAAACACAATATGATAAACCAAATTCAATTTCGAGATTACGAGAAAGAACACATTTTTTTGGCAATGCATATAAAAAGTAAATTCATATACAACCAAAATTGCTTCCAAGTCCTAATATGTATACAAATTAATAGCTCTTGGGGTGGGTCAAAAATAATCCATTGGCTTTTCAAATGCCAAGTCCTTTACATAAAACATAACCTACAACAAAAAGGCAATGGTAGAGATGCTAAGACCTAAAGCATAGTTTTCGATAAGCTAGGAGTACAATGTACCCATGCCTTGGCTTGTGTACTGACAAAACAACAACAAAGAAAACAAAGAGAAGCAGACCTGTACAATACTGTCCTTGACCGAGTTCAGCAGTCCTTTGTCCACCTCTGACGGCAGCGTATCGTCCACCAGGATGTTGGGTCCAGTGTTGTCCGGTCCGAAGGCCCAGATGGACCTGGCGGCCAGCAGATCCCAGTCGTATTTGGTCTGGAAGAACTCTCCCAGCCTCTTACGGTTCCAGGTGATCCGTACCACCTCGTTTTCAATGTCCTCCGCAAGACCTTTCTCCAGCGGCTCCGCAATCATGGTGATCTTGTTCCTGTGAAGTTGAAGAAATGTTAGTACATGAGCTGTAGTTGCAAAGGTTTAAGTATGATTCAGGGTTCTAGCCAGGATTGTATTTTAGCATAATGGCGAGGTACCAAAGCGACCAATATGGGGGATGGTGTCGAAGGGAGTCTTGGCCCTTCTGCAGTGAGGAAAATTTGTAAATGTGGGGAATATTTGGCTCTCTAAGAGTTACCATTCTTTTCATACCACATACACAAATACAATATCACAAAAAAAACACAAAAGAAAAACCACGGCAATAATTGACAAATTTACATTTAGTTTAGTGACATGTCATGCTATGACAAACTTTCAGGTTGTACTTTTGTCAATTTCATGTACAATGATACATTGTACATGAGCCACGAGCAAGTTTCCAAAAGAAAACAAATACTGCTTCAAGATATTATTCAAATCCATCTTCACAGGCAATGACTTTTATCACCTTTGCTCCTAAAGCAGTTTTTCTTACAGATCTGACATAGGTTTACATCATGTATGAATATGCATACCTTTTGTTTGGCGTCTCTGCAAAGCACTTCAGCGATGACGTCTCTACAACAGTCTCACAGAAGGCCACAACTGGGTCTGCTACCTTGATGTCTGTACAAGAGAACAGCATTGATTTGGGGGTATTCTGATTTGTTTAAAAGGAATGTCTCAATAATGAATTCAAGAATATGTCTTCAATCTATCTTGGTATTAAATATAACTTCAAAATTTATCTGGTGAGATAAAAAACTTGATAATGGGGAAATTGTGACAGTGTTGAATGGTACAGGAGTTTCAAGGATATTGTGTATCATTCCCTTTTATTCCTACTGTGCTGTGGTAAAGATGGTGCTGGCATAGTTCTCCCACATGTAAAATGTTCGTCACTGATCAGTTCTGTCAGGCTGTGGTCAGGCCACTTTTCAGAGTTTTTTCTGGATGTCTTGTGATTTTCCTTGTCTTACCAGTAGCAGTATTATAATAATGGATACTACTGCTACTACTATATACAATTTTGTACAACAAAGGCTGATAAAACCTCCTTGGTACAACATGAAAAGGCTTGGGGTCACCTTGAAATTTGCTTACACGTACCTAGCTGCTGTTTTTTTTGCACCAGTTCAGAGTGTAGTGTTCATATAGCCATAGTTGGTTGCAACAGGGTGATAGAATGGATTTCTTCCGCTTTTTCTGTGTTTGCTGTAATCTGTAGAGATTTTAAAAGGGTTTTCTGGCCTTTTTCAAGTTTTCTTTTTAATGTAAGTCACTGAGTAGAGGCCAGGTTTCCCCTAAAAATCTGTGTGGGCAGTAACTGTTGTTGTTCTTTGGATTAGTTTTGTTTCATAACGATTCCCATGTGCCACATGGACTAAAAACGTGAGACAATAACATGTGTACAGTGTCTTTCATAACTATTCCAACCACATGGACTAAAAACGTGAGATAATAACACGTGTACTGGTCGGCACTTGTCGGTCGCTTCCAAGGACAAAACTGTCCAAACAGCCACCTCGGTAGGATTCAGGCTCTGTGGTTGGTCAGATTTATCATGTGACAGGCAGAATGACACTGATAGCTTCATTTTCTCCATCGTGTGTTAACAGTCTACATGTACATATACTTTTAAATGACTGAAATGCTATTTTTCACATGAAGCAACATTAAAGTACATATAGCACCTACCAGGCAAATTTTTGGTATATTTATATCGGACGCGAACCCTCTCTATACTCACATAGGTGAAATGTTTGTAAACCGGTGAAATCTGTCTAAAGCAAACATTCAAGGGATCGTCGCTGCATAACAAATTAGATTTTGTGATATCCTTGACAAATGGGAACAATATAAGCAAAATGTACAAGTATGACTCATAAGACAAAAAAAGCGTAAAAAGATTGATTTTTATCAAAGAAATTCATTGACCACTCAAATCAAGTTACCGCAGTGATGCAGCCCACGTACCGCACCTAAGTTCAGCGAGATACTCCCTTAAGAAATGATGACACAAACAGATAAGAAGAAGCGTACCTATTTCAGAGTACATCTTCCTGAGGTCGTGCATGACACAGTCCAGGTACAGCTCTCCTGTACCCATGATCACATGTTCACCCGACTCCTCAACCTGGAAAAAAAGAGAATTTATCAGACAGCTGCAATGTGTATCAATAACACATCACACAAAGATAACAGAAGATATATTTCAATGCATTGATAAAGGTTAGACATCCAGGTGATAAGAAACAAAAGGTAACAGTAACGTTTCTCATTAAATTTAGGTAGCTGCTTGTATGAGCAACTGTTACATTGCGTAACATATTGAGTACAGAAGCCACAGTAAGTAACAAAACAAATGTGGGGAAAATAATTTTGACTGATAATAACTACAATGTAATACATGTAACTAGATTTAGCAAATGAATGTAGTTTAAAATGTTTTTTTAAAGCTTTCTCTTTGCAAAAACCACTGCATCTGGATTCTCATTAATCTCTTAATTCTCAATCCAACATCCTGACAAATATTGTGTCCAGTCACTCATACTCATATCACTGCAATAGTCAAGTGGGTAGAGCATTAAGATGAAGGTTTGATTATGTGACTGAGTGATACCAAAAACTTTACCAGTAAAAATGGTACATGCTGCTTTCTCTGCTTGGCATTTAGGACTTATGATAAACAGTATGGCAGTTGAACACCTAAACACACTACTACCAAAAGGACTAGCCCCATTGTAGTACTATCTATGCTTGCAAAGCTGTATGGCTCAAGGGCTAGGGGAAAGAAGATGGTCACCCCTTATACATGTACACCATTATGTTGTGGGAAGGACTCTTAACTTTAACCCTTACTATGCTGAGCTACCAGAATAGATTTGTCCTTGTGGGGCCATATTCAGCTTTACAAAAGTTATAGTTTACCAGTGCTAGGCATTACCTTAGTTGTGAGGAGAGGGTAGCTCTTGTTGACTTTCCTGAGTCCGTCCAACATCTTTGGCAGCTCCGAGGGGTTGACGGGCTCCACCGCGATCTTGATGACCGAGCTGGTGTTGAACTTCAGGGATCGGAAGATGTACGCCTGGCAAAAAGTATGCAAATCAGGACAACACTTACTGTAAAATCATTTATTTTCCCAGTAGGAGAGGAAAAAGTCTTTTTGCCGTGTTTGTGGTTCAAACAATTCTGTAGGTCAATAACAATAAAATGGAAAATGTGTCAAGAGTTTACAGTGGAGAGATCACGAAAAGAAAGCCTAAAATCACTGCAAACATTTTAAGATTTACAGCAAACAAAGAAAGCTTGAATGTATGTAACACTAAAGACTTGTCTTACTGGTTGTCCAAATCAGACTACAGATATCTTTGGATCATGCTTTTCCCCAAAAATTACAATGGAAACATATATCCGTGTAAATTTTGTTTAAAAAAAGAATTGGTGTGAAAACACTTGCAGCACCAGAGAAGCTTGTATGCTATACTGAAAGAAAATCACACTGACAAATACAGCTACAGGTAATTTTTGGATAATGCTGCTCACAGATTTTTTAAAACAAGAAAACGGGGGCGATGCGCCCTCATACCCTGACCATGTGCCCCCTTACCCCGGGGAGCAGATCCTTTGGCAAGCATAAAACTCTGATTTACCAGGGACCACACGTGGCCGCAGTCTTCAACTGTGACCTGTCTGATAGTAGTTTGGGCCCTTAGGAAGCCATAGAATGCTCCATTTTAACTTAGAATTATAGAAAACTCCACACCCTTGAAGGCAGAACCTATTTCCCCCACTTGGTTGCACAGCTCAATTGCACTGATCTAGAAAAACCCCTTTTCTTTACTGAGAAAAAAGATCCCAGCATTACCTCATCATTCCCCCTGGCCTCAGTGATGGTGGACGTCTTGACGATGGGCTGGTCGACGCCCTCGATCAGGACCCAGTTCCCAGCAGGCACCCTGTTCACCTCCACCTTGTACCTGGGTCAGATAGGTCAAAAACAAGACAACAGCGTTAACTTAAACAAAAGGGACAAACTTAACACAGGAAATGTCATTCTGAATGCTGTGAGCCAATGCTTTACAAGTACATACATTCAGCACATTTGAATGCGAGCTCATCTGTGTTCGTAGAATCCATAGTTGTACAATTTGACTTACACCTGACATGATAATGCATCAAGAACAACCCCCTAATTAACAGAAAAATCTTACTAAAAACTTTACCTACACATGTACATGTAATGAAGACTAATTGAAGTGAAGATTGTGTTCAAGTACTAAATACTGTTGAATCCAGATCTAGATTTTTTTTAAAACCTTTTTTTGGCTCTATTTTTCATGAGAGGCTCAAATCGGCCAGCAGGCCACTTTTCATTGAGGTCATGATGGAGGTAAGTGTCAGACAAAATATAAAACAGATACAGATCACATAATGGCAAGTAATCTTTCAAAAACGTAGTTCAATCCACATCCAGATCTGTCCCACCTGGCCTCTGAGATCCAGAGCCTCCCACAGGTCACCAGTCTGGAGTCTTCTTCATCGTCCAGTGTGTAGCTCTCTCCCAGCACGCGGATGTCCTGGTTGGCGTGGATGGTTCCGCTCATGACACGCCCAAACACCAGGAACTGTGTGGCATCCTCTGTGGAGTACATCTTGGTGGTGTGTAACATCAGCGGGCCCTGTTCAACAAGGAAAAATTACAAACAAGTGACCATAGGTAACATACTCCGTGATGTATTTTATTGTTTCTGCCACATCAGTTGCAACAATATATATTATGCCGATGATATGGACAGTCCCAGACAGACAAATGACAACAGAAAAGAGAACGAAGACCTAATATTACTGATAGCTAACCAGGACAAAGTATGTATTTGTTTACTATAACTCGGGCACTGACCAATGCAATGTGCTAGGAAGCCAGAGTCTAAACTTTTAAGGGGTTCCTCTACCGCGACAGCTGTTCTCACATAACCCCATATCTGCACCATGCAACATCTGCTTGACAATATCCAATTACCAAAGGCCTAACATGACGAAATAACGCAGACCTGGACCAATATACCTAAGGACATAGGGGTGATTTCTAAAATTATTACATCGATTATAACAACAGCTACTGCAAACAAAGTGCATCATTGCGCAACTGAGTACAGATGTCATGTCAAACTACATATGAATGCAGCAAACGGAACATAGAGATACAGAATCTGATGTGAACAGTCATCACATCCACCAAACACAATACACTGTCAACGGATCGGAGGTTACCCCCCCCCCCCCTTCATTAAGATATCTCTGACCTCTGACTTGACCTCAAAACCTTTGACCTGACCTACCTCAGGGTCACATTCCAACATGGCGTCTCCCAGTTCATTCTCCAGCGGTCCCGTGTAGGTGTGCTCCACTTTGGTACGAGCAGCTGCGTACGGGGACTTGATGTGTTCTGCACACATGTCAACAAAACCTGCAACCAAAAAACAAAATCACATTCATGGGAAAAAGAACCAGAAAATGTAATTTTTTTCACTGGAGGTAAAATAAGTCAACAGGGATATAGTGCTGTTACATGTAAGTGTAGCACATATAAGACTGATTATCGGCGCCAATTCATACTACGAAAATCCTAAAGTGCTGGTCCAAAATAGAACATTATAATGTATTGGTACTGTACCTACATGTATAAATAGACTTACACTCATGGAAACTCGTATTTTGTGATCAAAACGTACTATTCATGTCACACAGATACAATTTCAACACTTTGAAAGATGCAAATATGTGCGGGCATTGAAATTGGAGTCAACTTTGATCTTAGATCCTCTTGCTTAGGTAGATTCCTTGCATGAGGCACTAAAGGTCAATAAAAATAATATTTTTATTCTATCATTTTCTAAACTTTATGTTTAACTAATGTTAGGCATGCAGCCCTACCTGTGAAGTCTCCAAAGAATCTTCTGCAGATGAGCTTGAGTAGTGGTCTGATGTTCATCTTCATTTCCTCCTTAGTCAGATGGACACCCAGCTCCTCAAGGGCACGGGGCAGGGTGGAGTCCACATCTCCTACAACCTGGGGGGGAGGGGGGCAACAAACAAACTGCGTCAAGGTCACAACAAAGCAGCTGTTCAAGTGCACGGGGCAGGGTGGAGTCGTACACATCTCTCTAAAAATCTGTGTTAATGTTACAACAAACCAGTTCCTCAAGAGCACGGGATGGCGGAGTCCACATCTCCTACAACCTGGGGGGAGGAGGGCAACAAATAAACTGCGTCAAGGTCACAACAAAGCAGCTGTTCAAGTGCACGGGGCAGGGTGGAGTCGTACACATCTCTCTAAAAATCTGTGTTAATGTTACAACAAACCAGTTCCTCAAGAGCACGGGATGGCGGAGTCCACAAACCAAGGTCATGACAAACCAAGGTCACAACAAACCAAGGTCACGACAAACCAACTCCATACATGTTGGCACATGGGAGGGTAGAGTCCACATCCCCTACAACATGGGGGAGGGGGGCAACATACAGTGTCACGGTCATGACAAATCAAGGTCACAAGAAACCAATTTCACAAGAAACCTGCACAAGGTGTGGGTGGTGTCGACATCTCCTACACCTTGGGCAGGGGGAGGGGTGTGCTGGGGCAACAAGTATACAAAGTCTTACGACGAAGGTGAAATGCACAGTCACACACGCACACATTTACAAACACAAATGCACAGACACACACCTGCACATTTACAAAGTTAACACACAAACACAAATGAGCAGATACACACACACTAACAACATCTTTACCTGTGCAAAAATCTTGTACAGCGGCTCCAGAATGAACTCCACAAAGCTGCGCTGGGATGTGCTCATTGGTGGCTTCTTGGTAAACTTGCGACTAAACAAAATACAACAGCATGTTACAAATCATAGGAACTGAATATGACTTTGCATTCATACATCTATCACAAAATGCTTAGGATTCCATCCAAGGTTTTACAAGTGAGGTACAAAACAGAAATAATAAAGGTAATGATTTTCTTCCTTACCTCTTTGAGTTAAAGTAGATGTCTCCCCACAGCCTTCGTGACAGTTCCTTTGCACTGAAACCACCTGAAGCACGCAACAAATAAAAATTTTACATCTCGACACAAGTCAACAAAGCTGTGATATTTCAAAATTATTCAATGTTAAAAGGCTAATGACTTTGGCAGGAAATGAACACATTTGGCCATTTCACAAATCAAGATAGGACTAGGTGGTTTGCAATTTTCCTTGGTTCGTTCAATATATAACAAACACTAATCTAACTTTAGGTAAAACTTTCCATGCACTTTTATGTCAACCTTCACGAAAGGTAAACATATTGTTTTTGCTCTGTTTCTTCTTCTTGCAAATGTTACCTTTCCAGTGATTTTTGTATTCAACAATTTAACAAACTCTTACATGCAACTTTATTTGTGAATTCGTGAATGAATGAGATCTTACCGTATGTGTCCTCATATATCTTGGAGAAGGACTGTAGGGTGAAACAGAAGCGGTACTGGGAGCTGGCAAAGCACACGTTCCCCATCAGTGGAGACACCACTACCGGCTCACTCTCCTCAGAGTACACACTGTAAAAGAGATAAAAGCAATGATTGTGAGAATGCAAACAGCAATGTGGGAACTTAGTGACTGTACATTTAGCAAATATAATAACCCATGTAATGTAAGTATAGGGAAGTACTTTAAACTGCCTACATGTAAGCCACATTTTCTGGGGTACCTAGGCATTTGCATAAATTTTATGATATTCAGGTGAATTTCATGAAAAACTATCAAATCTCAAACCTTATGACTGTGTAAACACAAATCACTATGTGAGACACAAATCTTATTTCATAAAATTCGTGCAAATACTTATTATATATCACACTTGTTTTTGTGTGATTTCACCAAAGACCAAACAAGTACAGTGTAAAATATTCTTCATCTTGAAATGTTTGCAGTGGGTGCTACTTATACACTGACTCTCCATGTAGCAAAATCATAACATCGTGAACATGTGTTTTTGTTTCAAACATGAACTTGAAATAACATGGAAACCTCCTTTTCACCCCTCCAGCGAAATTAAATCTCAAAGGCATGAGATTGTGTAATTTAGTAAATGATATTATCAAAATTATCATTGTGAGTGATCCTATAAAACTGTGGCTTGACCAACCTCAGAAGACCGTTGATCTCGTCCACGATCTGTCGGAGTTTGTAGTAAGCGTCGGTGGGTGGCAGTTTCAGCTCCAGCATCAGCCTGTCAATCTTGTTGATACACACGGTGATGGCCAGTCTCTCCTGTACTGCGTGCTTTAGTAGACGCTCTGTGTTCAACATCACCTAATCAGGAAAAAAACAGTCATAGTTAGGATATAGAAGAGAAGGTACACGATAGAATGGGACTTGTTCAGAACTGAACGTTTTAGTAGTCGCTTCGTCTTCAACATTACCTAATCAGGAAAAACAGTCATACATGTAGTTAGGATATGAAAGAGAAGGTACACGATAGAATGGGACTTGTTCAGAACTGAACACTACACACAGTCTCTCCTGTACTGTATGCTTTAGTAGAAGCTCCGTGTTCAACATCACCTAATCAGGAAAAAAACAGTCATAGTTAGGATATAGAAGGGAAGGTAAAGGGTAGAATGGGATTTGTTCTGAACTGAACGTTTTAGTAGTCGCTTGGTCTTCAACATTACCTAATCAGGAAAAACAGTCATAGTTAGGATATAGAAGAGAAGGTACATGATAGAACGGGACTTGTTCAGAACAGAACTGAACACTACACACAGTCTCTCCTGTACTGCGTGCTTTAGCAGACGCTCTGTGTTCAACATTACCTAATTAGGAAATACAGTCATAGTTAGGATGCAGAAGAGAAGGTAAAGGACAGATGTACGTCGATGAAGATTAGACATCCCGGTAATAAGATATGCCAAAAAGCAGTTACTTAAGAAATTGAATATGATTTTGGAAACAGGTGTTTCAGATAGTATCCACTATCTTTCGTTAATGACACTTCCTGGTGGGGTTGGTTCAAAACATACAGTCCATTTGGCACACCGTACTGAGGTCACCTGAGTTAGTGCTGAATTACAGCCACTCCAGATCCTTGCAATTTAGCGCCACCTATTGTAAGCTCCTTGCAGTGCAGCACCTGGCAGCAAAGAGAGAGTAGTCTGCCCACCAAATGCACTTAATAACCCAATAAGCACACTCACCCCCTCCGCTGCATCCACAAACAGTACAACACCATCACTCAGGCGGTACCCCGCTGTTGCCTCGTCTGAAAAGTTCACATGTCCTGCAGAGAAACAGACAAAGTCATGAACATAGTGCCAATATACAGTTAAAGGGGTACTCTAAATGCATTTTAGTTCCGGGGATTCAATTTCGCGGTAGCGGCAAAAAGGACTTTTCGCAGTGGTTTTAAGTTCACGGTAACACCATAGACTGCAGTCTAATACTTTGATAGAAAAAAGGTTCGCGGTGGTTTTAAGTTCCGCGAACATTAATCCGCCGCGAAGATTACATTTACAGTATTCCACTGCAGAGGGGAGCTGCGTTATTTTCCAATAGATAATGTATCTATATATAATCAGCTGACATTTGGTGGAATTCCACTTATGGTGAATTACGCCGCGAACGTGTGTTTATAAAACAATATGACACTCACTAAACCCATGCAGACCCTACCCATGTATTCCCTATGCGTGAAGACATTTCCTTTATCGTGAAGACATTTCCTTTATCGTGAATATTTTCGGCAAAAATATTCACAAGATATCAAAGAACACATGACAAGACGTGTTTTTCTCAGCGCCCCTGAAACTAGTTTTGTAACCTAACTTAAGTCAGGCATTGTCAGGCACATTTATATTAAGCTTTAGGCTAAGATTGATTAGAAGGTACTTGGGGAGTTTTGTAGAAGACTGACTCAGAATGCTTTTTGATGTGCATGGGGCTAATGGGTACAAACTGCATGTCTGACCTGGAGAATCCATGACGTTGATGAGGTAGGATTTCCCACGGGAGTCCGGAAGTACCAGCGTCACCGGCTGACTCTTAATACTTACTCCTCTCTGGAACAAGCAAACAGCATAACAACATCTGTTATAATAGTTACAATGAAGGATCTAAAACAGAAAAACTGGTTGCTACAGCTCAACTTCAAAACTTTAAATGTAACAGCTTGCACAAACACAGCAAGATGGTGCCATAGTGGAAACATATCCTGTTTTCTTCAACATTGTCCCATGATTTTGTATTTTGGCAACACCTCCAGGATGGAGCCTTTGTTACAATGAAGAATCTAAAACAGAAAGACTGGTCGCTATGCTTATCTTAAACTTTAAATGTAACAGCTTGTACAAACATAACAAAATGGTGCCATAGTGGAAACATATCCTGTTTTCTTCAACATTGTCCCATGATTTTGTATTTTGGCAACACCTCCAGGATGGAGCCTTTGTTACAATGAAGAATCTAAAGCAGAAAGACTGGTTGCTATGGCTCAACTTAAAGTTTAAATGCAACAGCTTGTACAAATATAGCAAGATGGTGCCATGGTGGAAACATAGCCACATAGACTTTTTCATCATTATCCTAAGGTTTTGTATTTTGGCAACAGCTCAGGGATGGAGCCTGTTTCATAGCATTGGGCTGGTTTGAAAATAATGTTTGTGGGGACTTCATTTTGTTTTAAGGAGAAAATGGGGTGTTTGCAGTGGTTTTGAATTTGTGGTTGAAACTGCTAAACGTTTTTTTACCATTTTTCCAGGGGCAAAGTTTGTGGTGGTAAAAAAATTCTATTTCTGTGGCGAAGAGGTCAACACATAAAAAACGAACATAAAACCACTGGAGCATTGCCCCTTATACGACATTCTAAAATTCCATCTATGCAAGAGCTTACAAAGTCATTCCATAGGCCTTGCTTAGTTATTTTTTTGCTACAAGGATGTGGTAAAAACACATAGCAGAAAAGAACTTCACTTCTTCAGATATAGGAAAAGAGCTATTTGGAGCACTATTTCAGCTATTTTTCCTCTATATGTAACATCTGCCATGTTGTGTCCATACTAAAACACAGGTCCAACAGCTTGCACAAACGTAATAAGCTTGTGTTGTAATGTATAGAAAACAGATTAACAGTTCTTTGACATAAAAATGTGTGAAGAAACTTATTCTACGTAGAAAACATCTTACCTCCTGTTCTGTGAAGAGTGTGTCAGTGTACCGCAGCTGTAACAGAAGTGTGAATTCAACAACGTTAGCATAAAAATGTGTAAAAACTGCACAGCACTGTAAAAATCGTGGGAAGATACAACAGAGTACTGTTCATCTCTAACCTTCCCTTCAACGATTAGGAAAGAAGTGCATCAAATATATAAAAAAGCCACCAAAACATATCCTGATTTGTTAAAGTTTATACCAGTGCTGTCTCCAGCTTCAAATTTTTTCCATCCCACTTATTGTTTGGCCCAATTTGCTATGATAAATTGTTCATTTTTACCCTAGGAATATACATTTTGGTCCATTTTGTGTCATTGGGTTCAGAATTTTCAGGACAGACTGAGTGAAATTTTTCTGTCTGAATAAGAAAATTTTCGTTCCGGGACGGAAGGATGGAACCTGGAGACAGCGCTGGTTTATGCACAAAAAAGATGCACAACTTCAGTAACACACACAGCATACAAAGCACACAGAAGGGTCCCTTAACACTTGTGCCACATGGACGTGGTTACACCAACAGTGTGTGAAGAGTTAAGTGAAGTAATTCACAAGGAGAATCACTCTACCTGTCTTTCTTCTTTAGTGAAGATGTCTGGATGGGTTTGTTCCATCAGACAGTCCACAAAAGTCGTCTGAAAAAATAATCACAGAAACATTTAGATACACATTATATTTATGCTAGCACATGTGAAGCCAGTATTCTATACTAAAGGATATATTCTATCCTACATGTGTACTAGACATAATTAAGACTTGCTAAACAATGCTATGCTTGTATTAAAATTTGCCTCCTTTTATCACATTATCACAATAGCTACATTTGTGCATGTACATTGTACCAAGAAAGTCCTCCCTTTGCTAACAAAAATGGCACTTTGCTTCTAAAATTAGGCAAAAGATAACATCACACCAGATACAGAAGCTAGCTATTTGAGTTACTTGGAAGGGTGGTTATAGTTATACCATCCTCCTACGCAGGGACATCTAATAGCGAAACCGCCTGTCTGGATGTACCCTGCTTTCTCAACCGTCACTCTTAGTTCCTGTGGACGTCCCCTCCAAACCAGCTGTCAGCCAATCAGAGAATAGGCCTTTCAGTTTTCAAAAGGGTACATTTTGTAAGCTTGCTAATATTCATAAGCAGGGCGGTCAGGAACTAAGGGTGAGGGTGAAAGCAGGGTACATCCAGACAGGCGGTTTCGCTGTTGGATGTCCCTGCATAGGAGGATGGGTTATACATGTACCGGCAAAACAGATACAGAAGCTTGTGTGTTATGCCAAAGGGCGGTTATACTGGCTATACAGATCATCTAGGTATAGAGGACAGTGTGTTAAAAAACCCACAGTTATACCAGCTACACAGGTGCAGAAGACAGAACCAAGCCCTCCCATACTAGTACCCACCTTGCCATGGTGAAGATGCCCAGCTAGAACCACGTTCCGGATCAGCTCTGGGTTGTCCATCAAATCTGCCAGGTACCTGTCAAGCATTGGTAAAACACATCTCTTAACATTGTGGATGGTAGCAATTATAGTATTTCTATGATTCTCTCATTAATTTCCTCTTCTTCTTCTTTTGAGTGCTAAACCTCATTAGGTTGAGGGCTCAGGCACTGGGGGAGGGGGTCATTTTCTAGGTAGTTTCCCAAAAACATATTCTCTTTGCTGGTGTGCTCTTTTTTTCTCTTCTTCTTCTCCATCTTCTTCTGTCATGAGGGTTTGATGGAAGCAACCATACAATACCTAAGGTCTATACAGTGGAAGCCGCTTAATTGCACACTAATTTGCCAGTGAATTCAGTTCAATTATCCGGCGTGTGCGATAATGAGAAGTTACCCGGTTGGACCGCACCGCCACAGGATTGGGGGATTCCGTGCAATTAACAGAAGTGTGCGTTAATCCGAAGTGCAATTAACTGGCTTCCACTGTACTTGTAAAAGTGGATCTTGGTTCTCAAAAAGAAGCCTTTTCTTTCAACCCTTCAGCGGCAATCCTAATGGTACAGGATTGTGTGCAAGAACAAGCAAGTACAACTCTCTATCTTCATGGCTACCTTGTCCCCCCAATGACCTGGAGGTCAAGGGACTAGATAGGTACTAGTAATGGAAGGAAGAATCCTGCATTTTTTCAAAAATGTTGCCTTCTTGTTTGATTGCAAAATGTGTCAAAGACATGAAACTTTATTCAATGAGTCTTTTGTTCTGCAAATAACATAAGGAGTATATAACATGTGTATTACATACTCCATGTTGTAGCTGGTTAGGGGCAGCTCCTGCTCAATATGTGCAAACTTGTTCCTCTTCACTGGTTTGATGATTGGTTCTGGAAAAAAGGACGAAGAAATTTACGTCTCGACTTAGAGCCAACATTACTTCATCCAAATTTTAGTTATTTCTACATCTAACTTTGAATAAAGTTGTGAAAATCTGGGTAAAAATCAGAAAAGCATAAAAGCAAAATTTACCTGTCAATGGTTGAGTATCTTCTTCATGAACAATGGTCTGAAAAGGAGAAAAGTAGTGAATGATAATTCCTTTGTTCAGATACCCTTTAGACCTATTTAGGGCTAGTCTACCAGGGTTCGAATGAAACAATGAAACATACATAATTATACAAACGCAAATATATACGCAAACATAGTTCCGATAATAGATTGAAAGTTCTGCTGCAGCACAATCACAAGCTGCTAGGGTGGGGGGGGGGTGCAAAATCGTTTCAATATATATCAATACAATCCATCCGGGTGTTCTTGGGTTATGCTGTTCGTCGACAAACAAACATACATGTAGTAGTGATAGTACATACATGCATATACAAAAATGCTACCAGGAACTTTTAAACCAGTAACCAGAGACGGGATATTGGCTTTTGGTACAATGTGTTAGGAAACAAAGTAAAAGCACTGACAATTTCACAACGTAATCAATGGCTGATTTAAGTACTGATTTAATACAAAATTCAGAGCAATTGTTTTGTTGAATTGAACACCATTACTTGTTACTGTTCAAAAAACACATGTGACACATGCAGGGCTCTAGCCAGCGTCCGTTTTTCCGTCAATTGATGGAAACTTGCTGCGTGTGACGGAAAAATTTTAAAACCAATCCGTCAACCTTGACGGCAAAAATTTTCATAAAAGCTCCTTGTTGGAAGCTACAGGCAGCTTGGGGACGCCGTCCACGGCCGTAAAAGCCACACACTGTTTGTTTTGCTATTGTTATGATTGTTGACAATGTGTGTCGGTGCCCTTTCGCATACGATAATCTCATTAAAACCCGTTTTTCAAGGTCTCAGCTCAGTCTCTCGAACACCAGGAATAGTGTTTTCGCAACAATGGGAATTGGCTGACGGAAAAAATTTCGAGCTGGCTATAGCCCTGGACACATGGTTGTTATGACGTATTGATAATTTAAGGTAAATGTTAGAAACTGCTCTTGTAAACATGAGGTGTAAACAAACAAATGCTTTTTAGCCTACCTCCACATCTGCCCCGTATACCTCCTCTGCACTAGGGTAGTATTTCTTGTCTTCGTGTAGAACCACAGCCATAGAGGGTTCCACATCCTGGTCCATCGCTTCATCTGCATCATCTTCATCCTGAAAAATATATACAGAATAGCCTGATTAAATCTTGCTTATAGCAGCCTGCCCAACATCTGCCGGGAGGGGCCAGTTACAGCCCCAGACAGCAGAGTTTGTGTTACACAGAGTACATACAGAACATCTCAAGATCAATTACATATGATGTAACAAACCACTTCTATACTTGGAGTCAATAATGAAAAGCTGTGCAAGTAATCATTCTACACCAGTCATGAACTATAATGTGGGGGGATACAGGCTTAGTCACACTATAGCATCCTTTTGACTGCAGTGCCACCTAGCAGGACATGTGCAGAAAAAATACTGAAACATTGGTAGATTAAAATTTAAAGTGACCAAGCATTTGGGAAAGGGTTTAGGATTCCCATTCTATGGAGCTTTACTATAAAAAATTCATTCTAACTTAGGCTTCCTGAGCAGTAAAATTACTGTCAGACAGGTCACATTTAACAGTTGTGGCTACAAATAACCTAGAAGAATCTAAATTTTATGATCTGCTCCTCTGGGTAAAGTGCCCTTGTTTCCCCTCTTTAAAAAAAGCCCTGGGCTGGCCAAATTGGGAGTTGGTTTTATCTTAAAATTTTGACATCAAATTACAGGAGAGTAGTTAAAGCTAGTATTTCTAGTAAGGGAATCATTACAGGGTTGGACAAGTTTTCTAAAATTCACTTGCCCTATTAGGCAAGTACATAAAAAATCAAGTTGCCCAAATAACTTTTCACTTGACCGAAATTCAGAGGACATTCTTTTGTGTTAGAGAATTCTTTAATCATTGCTTCTGTTTTTTTCAATTTGTGTATTTTTCTAAGCGTTAACCGATGCTTCATACCATGACTATGAAAAGTAAATTTAAGTCCCATCCATAGAAAAATTATAAGTGGGGTTGAACATGTGCTTTCCCGAACAGCATTTTTCACTTGCCCTGGACAATCGGGACAATCCTGCATTAATTAAACTCCAAGCAGATCCTACAATGGCATAAGATACAATGTACTACCAAACTGGCCAAGGAGTGTAGTCAGCCAAAAGGTGTCCATTTACCATTGTAGAATCTGCCCCCAGTCGGTGCTAACTTCCAACTGGGACATGTGCTGGTCACTGACTTTGTCCCAGTGTAAGTTACTCGTAAAATCATTAGCACATTGCCACAGGGAGGGGCAGCAACACCATTGTTGAATAGAAATGCTCCTCCGGGAGTCCTCCCTGTTTCAGTTTCAGGTCCCCTGTAGGGAAACACACTCCTAGGCCGGCTTCACTCCTCTGTCAGCTTTTGATACTATCTTATGCTACCGTAGGATCTGCTTGGAGATTAGCATTAACAAGAGTTACAATGTACCTCTCCATAGTCCTGGACCCTCCTGATGTGCTCTGTCTCCTCCTCCTCCTCCTCTGACTCATCATCACTGTCCAACTGGGGACCAATGTAGTTCCCAAACTCATCATATAGTTCTGTATCCATCCTGGGGACTTATGTCTGTCTGTATGGTGAAACATTAGCAACAATAAGTCAATTTGGGCTGAAAAGCCTTTCATAATAAGCCTTGAATTTCAAGCAAGGCACAAATTATTTGCAGAATGTACAGATAAAACTTGTCATGCTAAGTACAGTTTTGCTTTGCGAATCTCTGGTTAGCCATGATTTTAACAGACGATCTACTTGCTATATATCGACAGTTGTTCGTCACACATATGTATTTAAAATTTGCACTGAAGTCTACTAGTGCACGCTTTGTGATCCAAACTTCTCGATATGCCCCCCTCCCACTCTTGACAAAGAATGATCCGAAACTAACGCCTCTAACAAATACACCACGTTCAACTAGCCAACAGACAACTCTCAATTACAGAACAACTTCTTACACATTTTTATGTCGTACTTACCTTTTATTTAGGGAATTTTTGTGTTTTTCGCTAGTTTTTGTTCATCAACACGCGTTGGTCCGACGATGCTGTCCCGCCATGCACCGGGATGACCTTTAACCCACAAAATTAGGGACAGTACATTTTTCGTTCATTTGGGGATGTTCATTCTCTGATGTCTATTTATAGATTGAAGAAAAATTATATGGCGTCAACGTCTTTGACTGAAATATTAGTTTTTTTGGGAAGTTTCTTTGAAGCACACATTTCCATGATTCTAAGACATAAAATCATTGTCAAGACATGATTTGAATATTATTACAAAATCAGAACATTGGGATAAGAATTTTTGGAAGTTCAAATTTTTACCAAGGAGGTTAAAAAACTTTTTTAACCTCATTGTTTTTACCGACCCATTCCCGCACGCCTCCATCAAAACGTAGAAATGCAACATAGAGAACACAAAATTGCAATTAAATGACAGACATACAGCCACGTTCTCATTGGTCGAATCACTAATTGCCATGCAGTCATTGGTTGAACTGCTAATTGTGATTGACAGCCAGGGTTAGTTGCTATACTTAACGGTTGATCCCTGATACTGATTGTATTTTGACCCCGCGGAAGCTCTACCATGTGGGCCTGGCCTTGATCACTTGATGTTTGTGGTCATGTTTTCCTTTTTTACACCGAACCAACAACTTCTGAAAGAACTGACTAGATGTACGAATGACTGATAAGGTATTGTAGAACTGTTTGTTCACAAATTCTGCTTGGTTTCTTCTCTTGCGCTTTATTTTAACGATACAAATCTAGGCCAAAGATCGATATTTACAAATCTGTGGGACTGTTTACTCATTTATGCTGACGTTTGCCTTTTTCACGATTTGATCTGAGGCATAATTTCGTTAACTACATTTGTAGTTGTCATGTGTTTTCCCCTCAGATGGTTTTATCATAGTTGACTTTAGACACCAGGAAGTTAAAAGCTTTATTAATAGTCTAGCTAAAAATGGACGTAAATACTTACACACCATGCAAATTAATTTACTGTGTAAATCCATTTAGTTGCACTTGCGGGGACTTAATTCAAAATAGTGGAAACTGCATTTTTTTTCCTGTCGTGTTTGAAGTTCTTAATGCATATGGTCAGTCACACGTGTTTGCAACTATGATTTTATGGTTCCGAGAGGCAAAAACTGCAAAAATAAATAATGTCAGGGCAAATAACACTCAATATTCTATCCAACTTTACTAGATGCAGTTTCTGTTTTTAATTCTCAAATACCCGACAACAGATTTTGCAATTTCTCAGGTTTTGAAGGGTTTTCGGAAAAAACAGTCCTGTCCAGTCGGGAAACCCGGCCCAATGGCACAATATGTGAAGAATGGTGCATTCTATTTCTAAAACCTTTTTTTATTTCCTATGTATGTAAATTAATGTTAGGTTAATGTATAAGGTACTTTCGTTACACTGTTTACACCATTTTTTCTGCCTCCAACCGGACTGGAACGGGTTTTCCAAGGTCCGGACCATTTATTCCTAAAACCCGGTTTTGAAAGTAGTGAAATTGAATGTCACTTTTTAGATATAGATATATGCTAAAATTTAAAAAGAAACATTGGCCCGAGTATTTTTCAAGTCATAGTGACAATTTGTTATGGCAAATTATTGGATATTTTGAGTTGTCATAACAGGAACGCTATAACCCTGGAAAAAATCCCCAGTGTGTGCTGAAGAAGAAACCTTAGTAAAACATACATTGTATAATTGAACGTAAGAATCTACTATAATGTTACTATTACTAGACATAATAGCTTTTTATTGTGTCTCCTTGTGTAGCATAGAACCTACCTGTAGTTGTAATAGCAAGTAGTCTGATATAACACTTAAACATTGTACAATGTGTCTTCTTCCAATATTCTTACCTTAGACCTTAGACCCTCGCGCAACATTGTTCCAATATTCAGTAGCCTAGAATCTACATGTACTGTATTAGATTGATGTATTGTCATACATTGTGTTGTACATTAAATTTTTCACATTTCCTTACATTACAATGTATGTACCCATGTCGGTTGTTCTGCAATGACCTTTGACTTGACTTGACCTGTGCTAATTAACTGGGCGGGTGGGAACACTCCTAGCACCTTTAAATTAAATTGCGAGTGACCGATTGGTGATTGGTTACCAGGTTACTCCAACTGAATTCCAAGTCAGGTACCCTATACCTTGAAATTAACACCTGGCTGGGGTGCCACTGGAATTGAACCCATGACTTTTTGATCCTGTGACTGCTCCAACTTCTAAGCAACCACTCAGCCATCGATGACATTTTCATCTCTGTTATGGTTTTGGATCAGATAACAAGATAAGATTGCAATAACCCCCAAATATATGGATTAGATGGCATAACCTTATACATGATGTACAGTATATCTATTCTATAACCTCTACCAGGCTCTGCAAATCATTGCAATTGGTCAAATAGTTAACAAATTTGACAAAAAGAGGGAATAGTGTGTTGGGGAGTCAGCCCGGCTGTAGGAGACAGTACTCTACCCACAGATACTCCTACGTCTGGCCGACTCCCCTAGCACACTATTCATTAACCTGATTTAATCTCGCTTATAGCAACCCGCCCAACATCCACCGGCCTCCGCGGGGGCCAGTTACAGCCCTGGACAGCAGAGTTTGTGTCATACAGACTAACTATTCATTATTTATTCCCTCTATTTATCCAGATTCTTCAGTATAATTTGACCAACGATCTGCGGAGTAGTAGAGGCTACTTAAATTCTAATAATAACTTTGAAGTTGGTTCTACGGGATGGTGTTTATACAGCCAAGTCAGAACAAACAAATATGGCACACATGCTGCTCCAAGTACAACTCTCAGGTTTTCAACAAAGTAAACATTTTTTGCTTCATTTACTGAGCGCATTGGCTGTGAACTTTGTACCATGCCTCTTGTGTTTTTCACCGTACGAATCAACACCCTCTAGAATTACCATAGTATAATTAGTGGAACAAATCTTGTTATGACCTAAGAGGTAGCATTGAGGTATCGCAGGACTGTATACGTACTTTTGTCTAGTAACAGGTCGTATATTGTCCCTGGATGGTGCTTTGATTGTACTTTGACTCTTGAACGGTAAGTATATACAGGCTTACATTGTTTAAATTATGGTACACAATTCTAAATGTTAATCTCAGAAGCCTTTTTGAGTGCAGTGTAGTCTATATTTGACACAAAACTCACAGTATGGCATTGCTTGATTCCTTAATGGCCACGTTTTGTTTTGGAGCAAGCTTTTGCACATTGCTATTGACTGCGCAGGTATCGAAACAGGCAGTCAGTGTAGATTGTCAGGATTAGACCCCATTCCAAAGGGCTTTGTCAATGTCTCAGACTTTAATTAAAAGATAACCCTGCTGTATTGTTTAACACCACCCAGACATATTGTTATCCATTACTGTCATTACCCACCTGTTATCACATTCAATATAGTGACTTTGTACCTTCAGCATGCTATCTTAGATGTTACAGCATGTATATGACTTGCCACAGTATATTTGGTAATGTCAGGAACCAGCATTTTGTTTCTGACAGAATGTTTTTATGAATTTTGTTTCTTTACGTACATTTATCTGTATCAAATTACTTTCTAGTTTAGTGAACTAGTTCAGAACTATTTCAAAAGTTCAGAACTACGTTAAAGTTTGTATTTTGACCTTGTTTAGAACTAGCCTGGAAATACTTTGGAAATGGGCCCCTCCTCTAGTAAACTAATCTCCAAGCAGATCTCGCAGTGGCAATTAAGCTAAGATAGTATCATAAGCTGGGGAAGGAGTTAATTAAACTCCTCTACCGGCTAAACTATTTCGGAATCCCCAGCTTATGATACTATCTTATGCCACCATGAGATCTGCTTGGAAATTACTATTAGTATTAAGCCACTGAATCCAGGTGTATTTAGTATTTGAAGTGCTTGGCATTTGGCTGCACCAATCTATTTTTTTTTATAGGCACATCTTATTTTTTTGTACACAAAAGGACACCCAGTATGTCTAGCCCTGTGTATAAATTTGACAGTGCTAAGTACTAGTTAAGGCTTTTAATCAATGTCAGGAAAATTGAATTTGAACCTGGAGAATTGTTAACAAAAGATGTTCTCATTTGATTTAGAACCTGACGCCATGAGTTGCCGTAATTCTTTTCATGCCCGTCAGGACTTTGTTTTGGGGGGTTCTTCTGTAGATTGGCGTCAAGGTCACAATCTTTCTACATTCTATGGGGGCATGCACCCTCCGAAAATTTTGAAATTCAAGCATTTGAAATGGTCTTTCCAGCATGCGTTCTGAGAGGATTTCATTAAGAAATGGAGACTGTTGTTACTTTTAGAACACTAATTTATCATAATTTTTTTGTACCTCCAATTGTGTGTGTTAGGGCCAACCCCCTGAATTACCCCCCTCTCCAGGCATGCCACTATACTTCCAAGGTTTGTACCAAGGCCATGTTGATTTGATTATATGGATGACATTCGCGTGAGCATCAATTTTTGTTCAATCTGTTGCAGTCTTCGAACAGGGCCTTTTTTTGTGTGGGGGAGGGATTGCGATTTTCAACGTTGGTTATGTTCGAAACGGTGCGAAACTCGCTTGTGTGGCAAACGCTCTTCCCACAGCAAACCCCCTTCCTCGACAAACTCCCTTTCCTGGCACAATAGAACATAGCCAACATAAAAAAAAATCGAAAACCATCACGCCCTTCGCCCCCCCCCCCCCCCCCCCCCAAAAAAAAAAAAACCTGTTCGAAGACTGCAACGGAGGCTACAATTTTCGGTCATTTCCATAGAAAATTAAAGTTTTCAACCATGCAGTTTTTAAAAATTTATTTACATACAAAGCGGCTGCAAGATTAGTCATAGAATGCCAAAATGGGAATTCCAAGACCAAAGAAGAAAATATGAAAGAACTAAACTGGAGAATCCATTGTAAACCATACTCTTTGCATTCAGTCATTTTTCAATGTTCCTGTAGTGACCACTTTTTGGGGAGGCCAAACTTTTTTTTTTAATGTGTGCTCGCATCAATTTTGGCGTTCCCAGAGGATGTCGTCCATATAACCATATCAACATGGCCTTTGCGTCAGTTTGCCCTAAAGCTAATTCTCATGTCGTCCACTATTTAAGATCTACCGATTGTTAAAGTGTTGACGTCCATGGCAACAGACTGAACAAGGTTGGCATCCAGGCTTAAGTACTTATTTGAAGTACATATTCATGTAAAGAAACGTGATAATCATATTGTGACTTTTGTCACAGGTGTAGCTCGACTGCATGCACGACTGCACTGTTAGACATTAGTGCGAGAGAATTCGGGCAGTCGAACTTCAGGTGTGTTTTGAAGGGTGTTTGTTGTTTTTTAAGTGGCGTAACCTAGGACTTGCAGTTAGAGTTGATTACCACAGTTCCCAAGGGACCAACCAGTAGATATTTTTGTATGGGGGGGGGGGGGTTGGTGTAAAGTTCTGTCTAGTCTGTTTTCTTAGATCTTCTCCCCACAATTAATGCTTCTTGGTTGTTCCCCAGATGCATGGTTCAATGATAGTCACAACAATTTCTGAACATTTTGTTTTTCTTTGGAAAACAGCAAAGTTTTTGATCAAGCTTGTATTGTTAGCATGCACTTGGGAAAATCTTAAGACGTCAATGGAAAGGGCAAAACTTCTAAAAAACATTTTGGAATGATGTGTTTTTACTCCACCTGTGTCTACTTAGACAGTGAAGACTAGCATTGCATCAAGCAAAGTAGATCTTATACCATCTTACTTGTTGACAGATGGTGATATTTGCTTATGGTGTAGGCGAGATGTTGTTGTTAATGCACTGTGACAAGTGTGAGTCTGTAAGTCCTAGTCTTGTGGTCATGTGATTGTAAAAGAATCCAGAAAGCATTTACGGGCTAGCACACATGTGACAGCCTTTCAGTTTACTGTTAAACAGACAACTTCGGTACTGTCTTGGACCAGTGGTCATATTTGCCTATGGTGGGTGAGGTGTGTTATTCTTTACATTTCCTTGCTCTCAGTCTCAGAGCCTTTAAGTCTAACTAACCCTAACCCTTTTGTTGTGGATGTTGTTCTTTACAGTAACTGTTGATCACAGATGCTTTAACTAAGCTTTTCGTTTGCTCATGGTTTTGTGATATTACACCAGACTGGCATTTATGGGGTGTGCACAGCATATACAAGGCGTATCATGTTCTTTGAGAATCCGTCGTTGCAGTGGTATACAGTTCTAGGAATACAGGAAGTATGTCATGCAAATACATAGTGGCCTCAAAGGTGTGTCATACATTTGCATACCTGACAGCATTTGTTGGTGTTAAAGCCTGGACAGGAGGCAACGTTCTTCGTACTAGTCTCTTACCAGGTCAGTCATCATAATTTGATCTGTGGTGATTTGTGCAGCATACAATTGTTCAGTATTATCATCATCATCTTCGCTGCATGTCAGTTTTCGCTGAGGCGAGCCGTCATTGTTCTCCACACTTTTTTTAGCTCAGCTACTTCAAGGAATCTGGGAAGCATTTCTGGCAGGTGTACATTGAGTTACAGGTGTGTATGTACGTCTTAATCATAGACAGCAGTCTTTATTTAAATCCAAGCGTTTAAGTTTCCTTGTAAGTTGTAGTTATGTGATATACTAAGAATCCAGGATGGGGAAAGTGCATTTTTTGTCACTTCTTCTTGTCAACCATTTTTTTTTAGCTTAATAGATTGATATGTTATAGATTTCTGAAGCGTTGTATCTTATACAGTCATGTAGCTTGTGCTTGTCAAGTTGAGTTGTACATTGTATCTGCTTGACCTTGTTGTACATGTACTAGGCAATTGTGCCATTATAGGGAGAATAATTTACGGAGATATTCTACCAGAAGAGTCGGTCAGAAACATGAATCTAAGGCCACACCAATTTAATTTCTTGGTTCACGGATTTTTTCATAAAGAATATGGAGCGAGAGGGCGAAATAGAAATAAAAATGAAAATTGTAAAATGGTTAGGGTAAAGGTAAGGGCTAATCCAAAACATGATAAACTTGATAAAAGTACAAAAACACTATATTACTGTACAGTAACAGCACCTGTTCGTTCAAAATTACAAAAGTAGTGTCAGTTTTTATGTTTGTCCCATTCTTCATGAATTCTTCACATTTTAAGGAGCTTATAATATAAAGGCCAATTTGCTACTGTATAACACCAGAAAGTTGGTGAATGGTTTCATTAATGGTGAAAATTTGCTGAGTGGTAATTTTTATTTTTATTTTTTTTCCATAAATTAGGAGCGAGCGAATCCGTGAACCAAGAAATTAAATTGGTGTGGCCTAAGCGTACATGTAAACTGACTCCTCAGGCCAATTTCCCAATTTTTTTGCCGAATTCTACGGTCCCCGCACCCCCTCAGGAGGGCCTGTTGGAGGCTATTAAAAAGTTATATAATAAAAAATAAAATAAAAAAAGCATTTCTGGCATCTGTTTTTCTTCCTAACCATGATTACCATACCATTGTTCATCCGACCAACCAACCAACTTGTTGGGAGAAACCACCTGTTCTCAGCAACCATTTTTGCTTGGTCCCTTAGGACAAGTTTGACTGCAGTTGGTAATGATTGTTGTCAACAGAATATACATTTTGTAAGTTTCACCATTGAAAAAAGAAACAAATTTGGCTGTGACCTTTTCACTTTCACTTTAAATATTGAAAAATAAAATTGCATGTCACAATATTCAATATTATAGTAACGTTAACAGTCATGAAAAATGTTGAATATTTACAGGAACGCTTACCCTTATCACAGTATATGTCAACGCAATTTAATACGTTTCACAGTTCTACAGAACAGTTAGGTAAGATTGACATATCTGCTCAAAAATACAACAATCATACAATGCAATTTTATGAGATGCATATTTATTAATTCTCGTGATGCTAAATAAGCATAACAGCTCTTAGAGTTTGATACCTGTTTCAATGCTCGAGGTATGAAGGATTGTTTTGTTGTACCAAAAGAGGAGATGACCTGTATTTGACTGTGACGTTATTTAGGTTGCGACAAGTACAATGTACATTGTGCACACCAGGTAGCCGGGGCGACTAGAAACGAAAAACGTATTTACTTGTAAATTATATTAGACGTAAGTTTTTCTTTCCAGTCGGGGCGGAGCATATAGGGGTAAACTGTATAATTATGCGTATCCGTTCCGTGGAGATACCTTTTCCTCCGGTTTTCTGCACGTCCCTGGCTTCCCTGGAGTCTTGCACACAGCGCCGTGGTGTTTGCCTGCTTCAAAAACCCCTAAGTACTCCACAACGCGACCTGTTACAAACAGTCCCCATTGTTTTTAAAACCGGGCCGCCATTTTGCCTGTTCGGCAGCGCTCCCCGAAATGTTCCGAAGCCTTCTCGGCCATGTTCGGTGGCGGTTCGGCCATAAATCGGGAAGCTCGGAATCGCTACCGAAAGGTACCCGAACATGGCCGAGAAGGCTTCGGAAGTGGAGTACTTAGGGGTTTTTGAAGCAGGCAAACACCACGGCGCTGTGTGCAAGACTCCAGGGAAGCCAGGGACGTGCAGAAAACCGGAGGAAAAGGTATCTCCACGGAACGGATACGCATATACAGTTTACCCCTATATGCTCCGCCCCGACTGGAAAGAAAAACTTACGTCTATATAATTTACAAGTAAATACGTTTTTCGTTTCTAGTTGCCCCGGCTACACACCAGGCAGCTTTTACTGTTGTTCAGGGCCAGAGCTGTCCCCAGCTTTAAAGTTTTCCTGTACCCCTCATTGTTTGGGAGCATGGGTTATTGATTTTCCTTGTTGAATGTGTCATTTTTAGGTCATGAAAATTTTCAAATTATAGTTTCATGTCGCAGATTTGTGGGATGGATGGGGTAATAATTTTTTCCATCCTAATGTTCTGTGTCGGGATTGATAACAAAATCATACACAGATTTGGTACACCTGTAAAACATGTATGTGCCAAGATACAAATGTACAGTATTACACATTTGCCACCAAGAACCATAATTTTTCTTTTAGTGTACCAGCAGCTTACCTGTACATAGACTAGACCTCTCACACCCAAATTCCAAGAGTGAACAATTGGCAGAAATACTCCACAGTAAAGTATGAAATGATTAATGACAGTCCTGTGCATGTATTTGCTGCAGGTGTAAGGAGGTGTAATGCCGCGGCCTCCGCTTAAGTTGCTTGGTGCAGTCGCTGCGGGGATCCTTGTGTACGCGCTGGTCCATGTCGGCTTTGTCGCTTTCTCGGCTGCAAACACCAAGGCTAAACAGGTAAGGGCAACTTAAGGCTGTTA
The DNA here is from genome assembly GCA_019207045.1 of Branchiostoma floridae x Branchiostoma belcheri. Lineage (NCBI taxonomy): Eukaryota > Metazoa > Chordata > Leptocardii > Amphioxiformes > Branchiostomatidae > Branchiostoma > Branchiostoma floridae x Branchiostoma belcheri. The sequence continues at coordinate 18,275,234 of CM033034.1, forward strand.
GATGTAAAATTACTACTTTTTGGTCCTAGTTTTACAACATTGCCCAACAAAGAGCAGGGAAGTGCTTAAAACATTCTTGGAAACATTCAATCAAAGTCATTCAGCTTTGCAGGTGAGGGAAAAGGGAGGCTTTTGCCATGTTTTAATGTCAACTCCTGCCCGATTGTGGGTAGGCCAACCCGCAGGAGGGCTGGGACCGAAGGTGATGTTGAATACACCATGTTGTATTTAAGTGTGCAGCATAGACTAAGTCTTGACATTTTATTAATAAAGAGTCACTCAGAAAAATTGATAAATCCCTTGTTGTATTGCTTTCGTTGTGCATCAAAAATGTTCTCTGTGCACTCCCATTTTCATTTTAGGTGCACCTGTGAACGTACCTATTCCTATACACAAACTTTTACTATTTTGAGACATGTTCTGTGTGTTTAATCTTTTCCCAGGCTATCCCAGCCAGGAGGAAGTATGAGCTCCTACAGGCCCCAGCTGAGTCAGACATGCCCAGTGCTGACGTGGACAAACTACGGGAGATCGCCAGGGTCCTCGGCTATCCAAAGTCAGTATTGTACATGACAAAGCAACATTGATTCAATTTGTTAGTCTGTGACCGGAGGGTAACCTCTGGCGACAGACTAATGTTTTTGTTGATGTAATGCGAGTTTGCATCCGTATCTGTATGTTCCCTTTGCCGCATTGGTATGTAGTTTAGCATGTCCTCTGCACGGACCTGCAAATGTAAAACAGTTAAGTTTGCAGGTGTTTAATTTCTATTGGTAGGATGAATATAGGTTACCCTGCGGATAAAGGATCACTAGCGTTACACAATTGTAGGGACCCGGTCCCACCTCGTATGGGGGTCCTGGCCCATCTGGTTTAAATTAGCTTGGAATGACGATAAAGGCGACCGACCCTCGGTGGTCAGTCAGTTCTGGTATGCAAGCCGTCTTTCCAGACCTCCTCTCTGAGTCTCTCTAGCTACGCTACATTTGGTGGCAGCGGTGGGTTTTTGCTTGTGGGCGAGACCCATGCCTTGCGCTTGCCATGGCTAAGACACCCTTGCAAACCTTGGACTTATGAACAACTGATGACGAACTGTAGTCCTCTTTTCACCCACAGTAAGTCCAATGGTCTAAGAATTGACTTAATCAGGGAGGACTGAAGATGTACTTACTGCCTCAAACATGGCAAAATGGGGTGGACTTAGACTGGGAGTAACCCCCCCTCTCTGATACAAGAGTCCAACTTCAGTCTACATTCATCCTCTTTTAGGTCCAAGGTTTACAGGCGGACTGGCCCGCTACCATGAGAGACCACTATGAGTCTCTCTAGCTTCGGTACACAATGTAATCTTCCTTCCATCATGTCTCCATCCCAGGGTGTCCGTACACAGCGACACTATCTCTCAGAAGCTGATGATGATGGTGAAACTATTGGAGGAGTACCAAGCTGCTGGCAGCAATGAGCAGGTGGGTGGGGAGGGGGGGCAGTCATAGGTCTCACTAAAGTCACTCCATTGATGTTTCTTGATTAGAGTATTCAGTGTAGATTTTTTAGGGAAAACGGAAATTGTTTTCCAAAATGAGATACAATAATGATAATGCTAGCATGAAAGTTCATCAGATTTTGTGTGCCTCATGTTAAAGAGTTTCATTGCACGACAGATGTACACGATACAATGTAAAAGAACCAATCTGAGAGTTAAAACTTTATCCCTTCAGAAAACTCTTGCGTGAAATTTTCCACTGTCCTTTTACAAATCTTCCAGAGAATTCTACACTAAGTGACCGAAAAATGCACTAATACATGTACACCATATAATCTGAACATCACGTCAACATGAAATTGAAAAACCATACGCTTGATTACGTATTCAGCAAGAAAAAATGAACACTTTTTTTTCTTTCTTTTAGGCTCAGAAACAATGAGTGTGACAGAAAAAAATTAAATATTGAGACAGCTCTTGAAATTCATAAACTTCTTAATTATATTTACTGTGACTAATGAGTCATACATGTACATTTCAAGCATTTCCTAACAAATAATTTGTGACTTCAAACCCACAGATTGCTAAGGATTACCTGCACAAGATAGAGGTCGTCATCCATTCTGAAAACCTCTCTCCGCAACAAGACAAAAAGACAACAACCAAGGAGGAATCAGAGGCCATTTCAATAGAAACAGACGAAGAAAGGATCAAGAAAGAGTTGAAAGCAGCTGAAGACAAAAAGAAGGAGCAACCTGTGGAGAAAGATAAGAAAGAAGAGAAGAAAGAAGAAAAGAAAGAAGAGAAGAAAGAAGAAAAGAAAGAAGACAAGAAAGAAGACAAGAAAGAAGAGAAAAAAGATGAGAGAGAAGAAAGTGAGGATGTTAAGATTGCATTGTCAAAGATGAGGCCACCCAAAGAAGAGCTACCACCTCTTCCAAGAAGGTCTCCTCCATTGAAGGAAGCTACTTTTACTAAAGATTGGGAATATACTCCATCTGTAAGTATCAATTGTTAAAGAAACAAACAAATAAGATTTTGCGATGCTTAATACTAAATGATGTTGAATTTAGTTTTGATTTTGGGACTTTTGCGTAGGTAAGGAAAGGAAGGTTTCACGAAGGTTGGCGGAAAGAGCGGCCCTTTCAGGATAGCAGAAAAAGGTGTCCAGTCTGGTTAAGGGGCAGAAAAAGTATACGTAGTCCATCCTTTTCTGCATGCATGTGGTTATGCCCCCTGGTAGAGAGTGATGGAATTGCAAGCAGTAGCAAAATGGTATGTTCCCATATTACCCAATTTGGTATAAACAAAATTGGTATTTTTGCTTGTAAACTGCCATTCAGCCAATCACTGTGCTTAATGTTGGGATATACGTCATGCTTCTTGCAATTCTAACCACATGCAGAAGAGGTTGGACAGCTTTTTTTTGCAGACCCAACTAGACGGCTCTTTTCGTCAACCCATTTTCACAGACAGTGTTTTAAGTTTTATTGAGAAGAAAACAGTTCAAAAAGCATTCAGACACAACCCATTCATGCATATACATGTACTTACACAGTGGCAGAAATGACATTTTGGTTGATATATTGATACACCTCAGTCTGTGACATAGATTATCATAATGTACAGAATTGCACTCTGGTTACTATGACAATGGGATCTGGATTGTTCCTACTTATTCACGACAATTGCTTGATGACTAGGGGTGGGTACTGGTACAGAAAATTCAGGTACAGGTATAGTCCAGGTCCAGAGGATCAGGTCCAGGTAATATATATGGGCCTGAACCAGGACCTAATTATCTGTGAACTTATTATACTAAATGTCTGTTTTTTCCGGACCGGTCCAACAAGAAAAAAAAATGGTTTTGTACGGGTACACCATACTTGTACCCTGTACTCGTACCCACTCGTATTGATGACATTACAACAGTTACTGTTTCAGTACATCCCAACATGCAATGGACACACATACAACATGTATACACACTTGGCAAAACAACTTCGTCAATGATTAAGACCAACATTGGCAGATATGATCACAAGATGGCCTAGTACATACATGTACAACTCACAACACAAGGTAATTGACTGGTTGAATAATTTGAAATGGGGGCAAGGTCATTAAGGTGCAATTTAAGGGCTTGTAGGAGCTCACTTCAAGAGAAAGGGAAATTCCTAACATCATGAGAAGGTGAAAATTGTATCAAGAAAGCAGCACAGGGTGACAGTGGTTATTATTGAGTGAAATCTGACTGCTTTGTAGCTTATTACCACATAGTGACACCACAAAAGTCTTTGGGCCGATTGCATTATGAAACACTTTCAGCCATTGGCTAGTACTATGATGTTCTAAATGCTGGCTGGGATTTATGAAATATCATGTAAAACATCCTTTGCTAGAAAGTTGGTCTGGAATGCATCATGCAATGTTCAGGAAAGAAAAAAAAGCTACCAAGGCTACAAAGAAGGCTAGCCTAATGTACCCTGCATGGACCCTGCCTAAATTGTTACACTCCCAAATGTACGTACCCTGCATAACCTAAATGTACCCTGCATGTACCTATTGCAAATGAAGTATCCCAAGCAATATATGGTTAAGCCATGAACAAACAATCAGTTCAAAACACATTTAATATGTACATTTTAAACCTCAATGCTGATATCTGACCCCTATAGTCTCTCATAGTAAATGACCAGTCCTCAGGTTCAAATTCTTGACTAGCTTTCTACCAAATGATGTTAGTATAATCCCTTCCAGTGTTGAGAATCCTAACCAAGTGCTCAGTGACTTTTAATGGGTTGGGGTGGGGGTGAATCTTAGAGGTGAATTGTTTGAGGTAGCAATTTATTACGGATATTGTAACTGTTATTTCAACCTTCTCTCATGCACCCAGAACTGTGTGACCACCATTATGGATAAGGTGGAAGACTCGGAGTGGTTTGGAGAGAGGTACATGGAGAACATCAAGGTTTTCCTGGACAGTGAAGACGTCAACAGTGCAGAGCAGTACAACAAGCTGCAACTCTATGGTCTGCCTTTTGGCTTCAGGGCACAGAAGAGAGAACGTAAGCCTGGAGATGTATTTTCATTTCTGAAAATATTGAGTTGAAGTAAGGCCACGTTGATTTGATTATATGGATGACATCCACGCTCGCACCAATTTTTGGCCATTTCCAAAAAAAAAATTGTGCAAAGCAGCTGTAAAATGAGCACAAATATTCTGTAGATTGAAAAAAAGTATCAGAAAACAGATAACTAATGCCATATATAGAATGCCAAAATGAATCTAAAGTCAAAGAATAAGATGTGAAAGGACGGAAAGAAAAAAAAATCTATTGTTGGTTGGAGGAGGTACCAGTACAGAAAATTCAGGTCCAGAGGATCATGGTATACCATACTATGTGTGTTTAGTCCTATGTTCAACCTTCCTGGCCACTTTGATTTCATACTGAAGGCAACTTTTTTTTGGCCAAACTTTTTTTTATTCGCTCGCTCGCATCAGTTTTGGAGTTCCCGGAGGATGTCATCCATATAATTAAATCAACATGGCCTAAATAATAAAAAGATATCATAAATTAGATTAGTATAATATCATACATGTACCTGCAGATGGATTTTTAGATTTTATGCCTTGGCAGTGTTCATTCGATTACAGTGTTTCATCCTCTTGGAACCCCAAAGCTGATGATTAGATCGTGCCAAAAAGAAAGTTTGTCCCAAACAAAAAGTTGCCTTGTGATGAAGTTGTCAGGAAGGTTAAACAAACGACTATAAAACACATAGAGCAGGGTTGTAGCCAGTGCCCATCCTTCCGTCCTTTGACAGAATTTTGCTGCTGGGGACGGAAAATACTTTTGCTCATTGAGTCGTCTGTGACGGACAAAAATCGATATGTAAAGAAATAGTGATTGTGTAATTTTTCACCAAAACAGATGCTATTGAACAACAAAATTTATACCTCAAAATGCAGAAAATAGCATGTCAAACTTTCAAAGAGTCCAGATTTCAAACCTTTTTGGGAAGCATGCCCACGGACTCTCCTAGGAACGTTGCGCCTTTAGCGCTCAGTAGGACTCAAAATTGAGGGGATGGAAAATGATTTCAGGCTGGCTACAACCCTGACATAGAGTATGGGAATCTTTTCTACAAATATTCACAATGTAGCATTTTGTTATTATATAATAACAAGCACATTACCCAAAATGAAATTATCCCATTAAGAAATTTGACTATTGAGTACATGGAGTGCACAGCATTTATGGCCCATGCCATAGACAGTGATGTTGCCCTCTTCTGTGGTACAGTGCTAGCCCGTCTGTTGAACAACAAGAACTTTACGAACGAGCCGGTGTTCCATGGAGAGAAGAAGGAGTGTGTGCGGTGTGCTGTGGTCGGGGCTGGGGGCAGTCTCAACGGTTCAGCTCTGGGGAAGGAGATAGACGGACATGACTATGTCTTCAGGTCAGTGTTTTTTGGCAATGCCTCAGGGGTGGAGGCATTTTAACAACTTTCACTTTTTTCTTGCGCTGTAATCTATGCACTTTTGTAAAGCAGGATTTCCTTCCTATAAATGTTGAACAAATCTTTTAAGTAAATTATGTAGCTGCAGTGGTGCACGGTGGTCAAAAAGGCCCTCAAAAATCCTCACTCGCAAATCATGCATATGGATGAGGAAATCAATGTCAATCAACCATTTCACTACTGGCAACAATAGCTGATTGGTTTACGCCGTTGTAGGCGGGGATTACATTTGTTTTGGTCGCTCCAAGTGGAGCTATTTTTTTACGCGAACTTGCTCCTTTGATATGCGCGTCTTTTCTCCGCCCCCATTGTTCTCCACTTACCAAGTTAACAATACCTGAGCTTTTCTGTCGGCCATTCTCACGCTGGAGCTCGGCATTGAAATCACCGTTTCAATTCTTTCTGAACTATATATTTGTCTATATATTACCCAACATGCTAAAACTAAACCTTAGGTGAGCAAAGATCGAAGGAGTTACCGTCACTCCCGGGTCACCGCTTGGGACGGAGCAGTGGGCGTCGTTTACAGACACAACCCGGAAAATTATCCGTGCCTTTTTTTACACACACATATACAAAAATTTGAGTGATAGAAATTCAGTAGTTTTTCGGCGAAGATGAGTATCTATATCTAGAACATGAAAGCTCACCATACTAGTATACTTAGACCCAAACGTAACGAACCCCTTGATATATTACGTCTTTGACCAAAGTCCCGGCGTGTCTGTTCCTGTCCTGTATACACAACGACTAAATTTAACTAGAAAGGCCGACATTTGCTTGAGAGCAAATACAGCATATTTCAGCCATCTCCCTCCCCATGCAACAATAGACTATTTCAAAATCACCCATTTGAAAAATCACTTTTACTAATGACGGTTTAACCCAAAAATGAATCTTACAAAATTCCCCGTTCAAGAATGGACTCCAGTGCACCCTATGTGAATTTGCACAATAGACCAGTCCAGAAATACTCCCACTGAAACCTTGGCCTTTTGAATAAGAAACCAAATCAAAAATTGAATTTAGCAAAAAAAGGTCCCAGTGCATGAAAAGGTATAATAGACCAGTCTAAAAACACTTCCACTAAAAATTGAATTTTGAATCATCACCCGTCCAAACTGAATTTGAAAAAAATCCCCCTTCCGTGTGCAAAAAATGGACTATTCCATGTAAAGTAGAGCAGTCCAAAAATACATCCGCTAAAATAGGACTTTGACATAATCACTGAAGTCCAAAAAATGGATTTTAAAAAAAGCCAATGGATTTTAAAAAAGCCCCCCTCCATGCAAGAATGGACTCTTCCAGCACACCCATTAAAAATTGCAAATTAGACCAGTCCAAAAATAACCCTACTGAAAGACTTTGACAAACTAGAAGTCACCAAAGTCCAAAATATGAATTTAAAAAAATCCCCCCTCCGTGCGAGAATAGATTCTTCCAGCACACCTTCTGTAAAACTGCAAAATAGACCTGTCCAAAAATACACCCACTGAAAGACTTCACCAGTCCTAGGATGAATTTTAAAAAAAATGAACCCCTCCGTGTAAGAATGGACTCTTCCAGATAACACCGGGCTCGCTGATTGGCTGTCACCCCCCCCCCCCTCTTTAGGATATAGATTCAGGCTAAGTGATTGGTTACCTATCTAATTAGATTAAATAGACATATATGCCAGTAGGTGCAATCTGCAGCTTGGGTCAACGATATTAAGGTCATTGACCCCTCTGGCTATTGGAAAATGACAAAAAAATCCCCAAATACACTGTATATCATTTTGACGTAGTCTATGACAAAAATTATACATGTGTCATTTGAATAAATATCTAGTGCACCATTTTACCAAAATTTAGGTCATTTGGTTTTAAAACCAGAGCACAAGAGCCAAACGTGTACTTTTTGGTCATAAAATGGCCAAATAAACGCAAAATTAAGCATTTTGTTGTACTGTATGCCTCAACTGTTAATGAATCCATGTGCGCATATGTCTAGGGCACTCCTATACTAAATTTCAGGTCATCCGGTTCTAAAACCAAGGTACAGGAGCCAAAAGTGTCCTTTTTTGGTAAAAAAATGACCAAAAAATCGCAAAAATAAGAATTTCGTTATACTGTACACCAAAAGTGGTATTGAATTTATATGGGGGAATTATCAAGGCACATCTGTGCCAAATTTCAGCTCATTCGGTTATAATACCAGGGTACAGGGGGCCCAAATATACAGTTTTGGTCTTAAGATGACCAAAAAACCTTAATAAAATCATTTTAAAGGCAGATATGAAAAAAATGAAAAAAATGTCTAAGGGTATTGGCCCACTCTACCCTTGTGCCAAATTTCAAGTTAATCGGTTCAGGAACAACGGAGATACCGTGTTCCGAAGATTTGACAGGAGAAAGAAAGAAGAAACATTACGAATACAATATATTTCACCATACCTATGGTATGGCTGAAATATAAATATAAGACAATAATTGCAACCTACGTTTTTTGATAAACGTGTTCTCTCAAATAACAAACTCCTTATATTCTTGTCATTCTGTAAATGAACTAGGTCCATACCAGCGCTTGACGTGGCGAATGTATCGATATCCGTAATACGCTGGGCATTACATCACATGGTAAACTTCAAACTGGCGTCCTTTGCCCCGCAATTTTCTTTGTTTAAATTATACCTTATACTATAGAATGGATTTGAAGTAGTAATAAAACGCATGGTAACACGGACGAAAGCATAGCAACCGCAACACCATGAAAATTCACCCAACTTCCGTGACCGTCATTGCCGGGCGCAGCTGCAATATTCAGCGGGGACGGCGTAGAGCCCGCCCGCCCGTAATATAAACACAACCCGGCCTTTCCTACGGAAGTCTAATATTCTCTCCCTCTCTCTCTCACTCCACACGCACACACAGATATACACACACACAATTGAACGACAGGACACCAGTTTAGTTTCTTGGTGAAGTGAAATTCATATTTTGAACATTTGCACGGAAGCTTACCGCACACGGAGAACGCAATGCACACTGACCTCACGACAAAGCGCGTCTTCAAATCAAGATTCACGAACCGGCGTGTCTAGTCCTGTCCTACAAAATAACTAAAAAAATGAAGAAAAAACTTTGTTCTCCGCTATTTGTAGAAACAATTTTATATTCCCGTGAATTTTGTAACAGAATCTGCAGTTCGCAATTCACTAAGCTTTGTAACATTACACACCCAAGCGTTTGATGTGCTATCGGCTTGCATACACTAGACGAAAAAACTAAACTTTTTTCGCCCTTGGTAGAAAAATGAAAACGGTTCATTACTACAAAGAAAAAGATTTAGACATAACTATCAAAGAAGCACAGTAGTAGATCAAACTTTTGTGAAGTAGGGGTTCAGATATGTAGTGTTGTTACCTGACAGCGGAACCAGATGAAACCGGTTTTCTCTTTTGTTTACAAAAGTCGAAAAGACGCCATTTTACTATTTGGAACCTCGTTCAAAATTTCTAAAATAATCTTAACTATGGGAGAAAGTGCAGCTGCGAAAGTACACTAAAGATCTTGTAGAATTAATGGTAGCTTCTTGCAGACACAACAAACTGTACAAATAATTTGCTACAGCCAATTCTCTCTCAAATTTCGCGCCCGGGACGACAACAATGGGGCCACGCCAGCTCATTTCCATATCACTGCCGTCCCAGGTAAGTTGTTGTAGTAAGAACGTACGGAGGCAAGAATAAACCGCTCTGATGTTCGCCGACAACCTAATTATAAGTCAAGAGCATAGCCATTCTTCCACGTGAAAATCTGAACAAAACGTACAATTCGTATTTTGAGCCATATCTACCGATAGTTTACACTTAAGCTGACCAAAAAAACTCCATCGTGAAGAAAAAACTATCGCCGCCATCTTGGAGAAAAATCAATCGATTCTCTTCCATCGTTGTGGAACTATGGGACAAAACGTAGTGAAAATGTGACAAAATTAGCTAAAATGTCGTAGACACTTAAAACTGCATAAGGTGAAATATTCTTAGAGGTCCTAAAGTCTAAAGCATAGGTCAAAGCTTTGCCTGGTGCGTAAAATAGAGCATTAAATTCAAAGTTCAAAGTTCAGTGACCCAAAACGACCTCTAATACGCACATGGAACAGCGGGCGATTTGAAGCGTTTTGCATATGGTCATCCCAAATAATTGAGATATTTTTAAGGCGAACTAATGTAATTTTCGTGTGCATATATTTTTTTCCTGATGTGATAATCATATCGTGCGTTATGTTGGATGAAATTTGTGTTGTTTTTTTCATACCGCCACGGCTCGCGCGGGCCGGCTTGTGGGCGGAGCACTCTGGCCTGGCAACGCGGATAATACCCTAGCAACGTGACCACCGTGGTGTTTTACATGTATATGTCTTTTGTAACTTAAAAGTTTGTAATTTTGTATTGACAGACTGTGTCTAAAATGCATGTTGCATTCTATCAATATTCAGCTGTATTATAATGATTTATGCTCTGGATATAAAAGAATAATTACTTAAGTATGATTCGGTGAGGTTTTTTTTTCAAAATGTTGGAGGTATTTTTTTACCATTTACATTAGATTACACTAAGTCTTTTTATTATTAAAATAGCACATTTTCTTCCGTTGCGTATTTTTGTTGCACTACATACTGAAAGCACTTTTTGCATATTTGTTTTTTACTTTATTTATGAATAGGTTGAACCGTGCCTTGACTGGAGGGAAGTGGTCAAACGACATTGGGAACAAGACAGACTTCTATACCTTCTTCCCTGAATCCAGCTATGGACACCAACTTATGACTAAAGAAGTGAGCAGTTTCAATCATTAGGTGGAAAATTGTGTAAATTGTTGTAGAATTATAGTCAAGATGGGTGACAAAGATGAATTTTCTTTCTTGGATCAATGTAGTACTACACAATAGATAGATCAATTTGAAACAGAAGATAACAAAGCACCTGATGTAAATTTAAATTGATCCCATTGTACATGTTGTATAAACGTATTTGAAGCTTTTCTTTTCACTCACTCATGGCCCGTAACTATTTTTAGCTACATTGTTATAATCTCCAAGCAAATCCTACGGTAGCATAAGATTGTATCAAAAGCTGTCAGAGGAGTGAAGCAGAGTTAGGAGTGTGTTTGGCAACATGGCAAATGTACACCTCTTGGCTGACTACACTCCTTGGCCAGTTTGGTACTATCTTATTCCATCATAAGATCAGCTTGGAAATTAGCTAGTTGCTCAGTCTTTAAGTATCTCTTGTATCATACATTTTATTTTTTGGCAAGACCTCAGGATGGAGCAGAGCCTATACAAATTTAGTTGTGCTGGTCCATCATACAAATTGAATGTATATGTCCTGTGTACCTCAACTTGAAATGTCTCTCTTTACATCTGTAACAAAACTTGACACAGTACCCATGGCAGATACAATGTCAAAAGTGTTGATATTCTTGCTTGTTTTATTCCAGGGTGTAACGTTTGTCTATGCAAGTTTTAAGCAGTATGATATAGACGAGGCCCTGGCCATGGTGGAGGGGACGGACATGCCTGACTTCTGTACCAAGAAGGGAGGATGCAGGTCTGATAGATTTGATTGAATTCATATTTTCTTATGAAAAATAGTTTTCTATTTTGCTTCTCGGGTTTGTCTGCTTCATTTTTGATTACGATTGTATCATCCAGGATGTGATGCAACTCCAAAATTTAAATTATTCGAAGAAAATTGTTGTCCTCCTAGTTTGATCCACTTTTTATGATTTGTGTGAAGTGGCAAAGTTCCTTTTACACGTTAACCAGTCTCAGGCTGGTATATTGTCTTTGTTGCTCTAAGTGTGTTAGGTCTATCTTTTTGAATTGTACAATGCATTCCAGTTTTGCTTGCCAGTTGTTGTATTTCCTACTTTTGATAGAAATCTGGGTAGAATTGAAATTAAAATGGATGATGGGTAACCTTTACAAAAGCATAACAGAATACCATTTGAGGATTCTTTTTAATTTGCTGATTTTCTGACTTCTATATTAACGATGACTAAAACAATGACACTTTCAGACGTTGGCTGGTAACAACACAATTATGTGATATCAGGGACTTGCCCAAATCTTAATAATGCCACCTGTAACTTCCTTCTTCAGAAAGCTGCGGAACCCCAAGATCCCAGCTAACCAGCTGAAACTTCTCCACCCAGATTTCGTCCGGTACGTTCACGCCCGTTTTCTCAATGCCACGGGGTCACGCCCGACCACGGGTGCCATGGTGGTCTTCTTGGCGATCCAGTTCTGCGATGAGGTGGACACATACGGTTTCGGCTACGACCCCAGGTTTACGATACACTACTACGATACCAAGTTCACTGTCCACACGGCTAAAAGCACTGGTGCACATAATATAGATAATGAGAGGGCGTTGTGGTCACAGCTGGATAGAATTGGGGTTATTAAATGGCACCAGAGGAAAAAGAAACGGTGACGGTGAGTGCTTTACAAGACTTTTGGAGAATTCTAGCTCATGGATGAATCCGAGTGTTTCATGAATGAATCAGAATGTTTTTTGGGGGGGATTCAAAATTAATCTGTAATGAAATTATTTTAAACAAGTCTACTGTAGTGACACAGTATGAACTCTTAAGTCCTCTGTCCTGAGTAACATAGACTAGCAGCAATCCCACCACTGCCACCATGTTGTAATAGTATGTGGCCATGCCTTCACTGTTGGATAATATGCCCCTATCATGGATAAGGTGGAAGACTCTGAGTGGTCTATAGCAAGCTTCTCATGAATGTACACAGGATTCTTCTTGGACCATGTTATAATTCTAAGGTTAAAAGTATCAAGAACAAGGTTTGAGTCAGAAATGTGTCAAATTGCCATGATCATGATAATCAACCTTTTGTGTATGAAGTGTGCTTTTATCTGTGAAAAATGCTGTAGCCTGGTCACCTAGGGTCATTGATGATTTGTGATTATTATTTCATCTTCCTGTAGTCATAATACAACTTTTTGCTCACAGTGCACTACCAAAAAAGGTTATCAGAGGCACCAAAATTTGCTGACTACTGAAAATATATGCAATTCAGAAACTTTTTAAGTGCAACATTTGGGCCATGGACATATAACAATGTCATTTCAGTGCCTGGCTTACATGTAACTTTGCTTGTAACAGGAGGAATACAAGTGACAATAATCAAAGGAAACAGAGAATGAGATGAAAATTTATTGCCATCATGTTGAATTGAACATGAAAATTTGGACCATACTGTCAAATTAATCTACCTCTAATGCTGTATCAAATATTTTAATGAAGGGAAATTATAATGTGCCTTTTACAATGTACTTTAAACTAAGCAGAGCCTCCTGAATGAATGTACAAATGACATGACACTTTTGTTGATGTGTGATAATGAAATTTGGTCAGGTGAAGTAACAAGAACTGCACTTCATTTTGGACAAATTGAAAATTCAACTGTTACATAGAGGTTTGCTCATAAGTGGGTCACTCAAACACAAGGGCTAAAAAGTATCAATGAATCATTGCAAAAATGAACCACTGTTTCAAAACTTTTGAAACTTCAACATACATTGTACTACCACAAGAAATCTGATATTGCCAAAATGTTGGATGAATATGATTATTGTGAATCACAAAACAACAGCAACAAGACAGTATATATAGGAAGTATTCAAACAGAAACATTATATAAAATGAAATTTTGTCATGAAATATATGCAAATATGCAACTTCTCATTATGTGGATGGAAAATTGTTTTCAATCTATGTGTGATGAGACTATATCCAGTGAGTGTATCGAGAATTTGAAATGATTTTAAACTGATCACTTAAAAAAAAAATTATTTAGAGGTATGATATTATACAAAACAAAGACTGTTTGATAAACTTTTACTGCAGATGATGTACATAATCAATTGAAATTGAAGCAGATATTAGACAGGAGATATTGACAAAGTATTATAATGCTATGCCGTAGAAAATTGTTTGATGTATTTATTCAAGATTTTATCGAATGCCACTATGCAGTTTTCCTAAGAATGTTGCAGTGTGTGAAATACACCTGTTAGATCTTTCTGACATCGCATTTGCTCAGGTAGATTTTATAATTCTAAACGTTGTCCCATGTGTGATTGTGCTTTTTAATTGAATCATTTTCTGGTTTAAGTTTGTCAACTGGTTATGGAACTTCTAAGAGTAACTTCTCAGTTTTGTATTCTAAATTGTGAAAGACACTAATGTGTCAATCTGTGGATTTCTATGTGAGGCATTTACAATGTATATCCAGGCTTGTGTGAAAGAAGATTATGGAATTTTTAGATAGTTGTAAACTTAGATAGTATACTAGTCGTATGTGGGGAAGGACAACCTCAAGCCAACCGTTCACACTTACTGAAGACACTCTGTCTTTTCTGAAGATGTGGCGTAAGTGTGTACGGTTGGCTTGAGGTTGTCCTTCCCCACATACTATTATATAGTTACTATCTAAGTTATATACTATAAACTTAGATAGTGTTATGGTGAATTCAAGAGTTGATAGGATTGAGTGTGTGATGGTCTTAAACACAGTAACTATCCATTCTTCTTTTGGCAAGATAATTCTATAACATTACAGAATATGTAAAGGAAGACATGACTATGTCAATTGTGCAATAAAATATCAGGAACTTTTGTAGTACCTGTATTCTAATGTTTGTTTTATTTTTTTATATAGTAAGTGTCTGTACCCCCAGACATGTCCGTACCCCCAGTAGTGTCTGTACCCCCAGTAGTGTCTGTACCCCCAGTAGTGTCTGTACCCCCAGACATGTCCGTACCCCCAGTAGTGTCTGTACCCCCAATAGTGTCTGTACCCCCAGTAGTGTCTGTACCCCCAGTAGTGTCTGTACCCCCAGTAGCGTCCGTACCCCCAGTAGTGTCCGTACCCCCAGTAGTGTCTGTACCCCCAGTAGTGTCTGTACCCCCAGTAGTGTCTGTACCCCCAGTAGTGTCCGTACCCCCAGTAGTGTCTGTACCCCCAGACATGTCCGTACCCCCAGTAGTGTCTGTACCCCCAGTAGTGTCTGTACCCCCTGTAGCGTCCGTACCCCCAGTAGTGTCTGTACCCCCAGTAGTGTCTGTACCCCCAGTAGTGTCTGTACCCCCAGTAGTGTCTGTACCCCCAGACATGTCCGTACCCCCAGTAGTGTCCGTACCCCCAGTAGTGTCCGTACCCCCAGTAGTGTCCGTACTCTACTGTCAATGACCCCCACACGATGCGAAAACTGGTATTTAAGCATGCTTAAACGTAACGTAAACTTTTGTTTATTCACTCTTTCTGCAACTTAACGAAGCATTAATGCATGTACGTAAAGATTGCATTTAGTGTGCCTTTCCGTACGTTCGGAAATTAATAATACCAATTAATAATTTTCCGCTGCATTTTGGTACTTTGAGAAAATTATGTTAAACCTTTAACAGCAATGCAAAAGTGTCCAACTCACCATGAATAACTACAACAAGACCCACTGTATGTGTATGTAAGTAGCTTTAATCAAAGGATAAAACAACTCGGCATACTAGAAGGGAAAGACATAAATAATAGATCATATCAACAATGAAATACAGTGAGCACAACCTGAAGATATATTAATAATGAAACTAGGCAAGTTATGGCTGAAACTTATTCATTGACTCCAGGAAGAATAGTGATGCATGACACTAACGGAGATGTTTATAAAGCAAACCAAATGGGCAAGAGCATTGAAAAGCTACATTAATCACATTCAAATCTGATGCCCATGAAATAAAAACCATCAATTATTGCATGCTATGATCATTATAGCATTATACACAATGTATGTGCAAAGGAAGACTACACTTTTATATCTGAAAGTTTCAAGCAGATATCAATAAAAAGCAAACTAGGCTCAACCAAATGTGTACCAGTCCTACGGATCAAGAAAATTTGGAAAATATTATTCAATCCAACAAGTAAAAGAAAATGCACCTTTCCCTATACGCCCCCAACATACATTCTGCACCTCTCGTTAGAAATGACAGCATAGAGATAAAGGTAGCCAGCAGCAAAAAATTATTAACATTTTATCATAAATTACAGATCTACTTTACAAATGAAAGACTTTGTATGAAATAAAAATACTACTTTAAACATTTTAAACCGTAACCGTAAACCGTATGTGTACTACATAATGTATGTGTACTACATAATGGAAATATTCATAACATAATAATTATCATGTTCTTGTGTTATAGTTACAGTACTGTATTATATAAGATTTTACAATAATTATTATAATAATAACCATACATAATCCACCAGTACATTGATCAGATATCTTTTAAATTACAGGTTTGGAAATCCAAACTTATTGTCACACTTCACAAAATTGACACTTTCACCAACCATCAAATTATTGTACAGGGTCACCGTATACATGTACAAGTATTACAATATTGTCCTTTGCTGCAAGATTTTTTAGGCTTCAATTACTGATATTTAGGTCTTAAGAACTAAGAAAGTCTGTTTGGAGACTACTTACAAAATCACTCCATTGCAAGGCCTGGGAAATTGTATGTGTTTCCGAATACAATCCTGTGTCGGTATATATAGGTAGGGACCCTCTTTCAATTGTTATATTTAGATTTCACAGCATAAAATGTACTTGCAGGAAACCCTGATGCTGGAAAACGGTAACACTTTTTTTCATCATGCAGATTGAAACGTTTCTCCCTTGCAAGCATTTGATCACCCGCCTCCCAAAAAAAAGGCAAGGATTGACAAGATTTTGCTAGGGTCGGTTGTCAGGTAAACGGAAACACTTTTTTTCCTGGGCCACTCTAGTTCCGTAGAGCACAACAGTTGAGTATTTACACACACTTTTGAACTTTCCATGCAATAATGGCCATTCTGAAAACTTTACTACAAATCCCAAGCACACTAGACAAAAATGCATACAATCTTGGTACTGTAAGTAACTCTGAAAGTCCCTTTAAACAATGGCTATGTCAAAAAAGAAACGCAATAATCGGTAATCTTCACTCTGATATCTCGGCCTTAGTTCTTAGACTACCGTTTTTGATTGATACAAGTTCTGCCATGCATACAGTCAAATCACGCACTCCACTTCTCAAGACAGCTATTACATGTCTTCCAATAAAATGTGTACAAAAGCTATAAGTAAGTATTTCTACCACCTATCTTGAATAGTAGTTTCTATGTCACAATATCATTCGTCTTGCACTATTTATTTGTTACAATAACTGTTCAAGTTCGCAAAGGGCAAGACGGAATCCCTGATTTTCGATGCATCAGACAAAAGCACATTCACAACAATAGTTCATAAAACACAAGTCACTTCTAATTTGAAAAGTCTTCCAAATTTTGAGGGTTAATGCTGTAAACCCTATATGCATATTTCAGCAAGATACAGAATGTAAATTTTAACTTTGATGTTATTTGGGAGAACAACGTTTCCCTGTAAACTATGGTTTCATCATCTTAATTTCTGTTATGATATTTAACTTAGAAAGTTTGCTTGCAATTCCAAATTTGTATAGTCTTTTCAAATCTAAAAATGACCAGGTTTTTATCATAATCGTATACAACAAGAGGTAAATATGGCAGATTACAACGTTTCCATGGTTACATGTACGTGCGGCGGAATTGTGCATCCAGCAGCCCTTGTTATTTTGTCGTTATTCTGTACATGGTTGCCATGGCAACTACAGCAGTCCTCTGATTAAATACAATTATATTTTCCACGAATCAGAGACTGCATTTCACTTTGCAACGGAAAACACGATGTGTGATGAAAGGAATGACCCCATTGGTTACTTGACAACATTGTCCTTAGGCCACACCAATTTAATTTCTTGGTTCACGGATTTTTTCATAAAAAATATGGAGCGAGAGGGCGAAATAAAAATAAAAATTGTAAAATGGTTGGGGTAAAGGTAAGGGCTAATCCAAAACATAAAGAATAAAAATTTTTCAGCTTGAAAAAAGTACAAAAGACTATTACTGTACAGTAACAGCACCTGTTCATTGAAAATTACAAAAGTAGTGTCAGTTTTTATGTTTGCTACACCAGAAAGTTGGTGAATGGTTTCATTTATGGTGAAAATTTGCTGAGTGGTAATTTTTATTTTTATTTTTTTTTTCCAAAAAATAGGAGCGAGCGAATCCGTGAACCAAGAAATTAAATTGGTGTGGCCTTATGGCAACATGATAAAAAGAAAGTTGCTCTACATACTTAGATATGCTGTTTCAATAGAAACAGGACTTAGTACAGTAGGTTGAAAACAGGACCGTCTCCAGGACCATTTGCTCCCTGTGTGTACCCAAAATCTGAGCTTCACAGGATGAAAATGTATCATTTGTAAGTATAAATGACAGATTCAGCAATGGACTCCAGGAAGAATAGATTTTGCAATCATTGTAAAGTCTAATGGAGATATAAATAAACAAACAAACAAACAAACAACATAGGCTTCCGAATTCCAATTGAATCAAACCCATTCTTGAAAATGTGTGAAATAGGTTTTGGGGGTTGAAATTCCCCTATTCATGTGAGCACCAATGGCCCTGTCCCCAAACTTATGGGAGAGACCAAGGAGGTTAAAATCATTGGAGAGCAAACAAAATTTAATGCTGGAGACTGCCCTGGTCAATCATCTAACTTTTGTTGCCACAACTTGGACACAACACACTTGGAAAAAGACTTCTATGTTGACCTATACTGTAGTTGCTGCATGAGGGTGTGTCTGTTGTCCCTTGTTGCAGGAGTGTGTCCTTGTATGTCACACATTGGGTGGAGTGTAGCTAAAAAATAATAAAATTCCATGTTACTCCACATGCATGTGCTGAGAAAGCTGGTTTTGTTTTTGCATATCATCATACTGATTTGGTGTGCCGATGACAGTTTAGATCAATAAGAACTGTACATTTGCACCTAAGACCAGTATATATTATTATTACTATTATATCATTATATGTACTGATAAATGTCATACTACATATCCTACCTAACCATTTGCATGAGTCTTTGCTAGGATTCCCTCACTGTCTAAATCTTGTAGTTACAAAATTCACTGTCACTTTCTTTCACTTCTAGTTTGTGTTTGCTATCTAAATCAAGGTTATTGATATGAGGGTTGAAAAAAAGCACTTATTTATTGGTTTGGCTCTTGTAGGGAACAAAGTGCTTGCCAGACCTCCATACCTGAGTGTATTAGTTTCTTCAGAAGGAGCTTCGTCAATGCCTGGCATGGTTGTGGAGCCCACACTGTGCCACTGGCCTGCCTCTGAGGTCCTGCTGTCCTCTACATCACCAGGACTCGGTCTGAAAAATAATGACAGCACCACAGATGTTTCAGTACAATCAACAGGGACAGTAGCCTATAGCATATATACCATGGACATTGACAGTAGTGTGTAACACAGTTTCAATACCACAGTCAGGGACTGTATTGGGAAAAAGTTTCAGTACCACAGACATAGCCTGGAATCCAAACTTGTTGTGCTTTGATCGCTCCCCTAAGGTACGCTTCCTGCCAACACGTCTGGTGTTCGTTACCATTTGAACAATCGGCACAGACAGGGACGGTAGTGTGTAACATGGTTTCAGTACCACAGACAGAGACAGTGGTGTGTAACATGGTTTCAGTACCACAGACAGAGACAGTGGTGTGTAGCATAGTTTTAGTACCACAGGCAGGGGCAGTAGTGTGTATCATAGTTTCAGTACCATGGATAGGGGCAGTAGTGTGTAACATAGTTTCAGTACTACAGACAGGGACAGTAGTCTGTAACATAGTTTCAGTACCACAGACAGGGACAGTAGTGTGTAGCATAGTTTTAGTACCACGGACAGGGACAGTAGTGTGTAACATAGTGTCACTACCACAGACAGGACAGTAGTGTGCAACATAGTTTCAGTACCACAGACAGGGACAGTAGTGTGTAGCATAGTTTTAGTACCACGGACAGGGACAGTAGTGTGTAACTTAGTTTCAGTACCACAGACAGGGACAGTAGTGTGTAGCATAGTTTTAGTACCACGGACAGGGACAGTAGTGTGTAACTTAGTTTCAGTACCACAGACAGGGACAGTAGTGTGTAACATAGTTTCAGTACCATGACAGGGTCAGTAGTATGTATCATAGTTTCAGTACCACAGACAGGGACAGTAGTGTGTAACATAGTTTCAGTACCACAGGCAGGGACAGTAGTGTGTAACATAGTTTCAGTATACAACGACAGGGACAGTAGTGTGTAACATAGTTTCAGTACCACAGGCAGGGGCAGTAGTGTGTAACGTAGTTTCAGTACCACAGACAGGGACAGTAGAGTGTAACATAGTTTCAGTACCATAGACAGGGACAGTAGTGTGTAACATAGTTTCAGTACCACAGACAGGGACAGTAGTGTGTAGCATAGTTTTAGTACCACGGACAGGGACAGTAGTGTGTAACTTAGTTTCAGTACCACAGACAGGGACAGTAGTGTGTAGCATAGTTTTAGTACCACGGACAGGGACAGTAGTGTGTAACATAGTTTCAGTACCACAGACAGGGACAGTAGTGTGTAACTTAGTTTCAGTACCACAGACAGGGACAGTAGTGTGTAACGTAGTTTCAGTACCACAGACAGGGGAAGTAGTGTGTAACATAGTTTCAGTACCTCAGGCAGATACAGTAGTGTGTAACATAGTTTCAGTACCACATAAAAGTGTGTAACATAGTTTCAGTACCACAGACAGGGACAGTAGTGTGTAACATAGTTTCAGTACTTCAGGCAGATACAGTAGTGTGTAACATAGTTTCAGTACCACATAATAGTGTGTAACATAGTTTCAGTACCACAGACAGGGACAGTAGTGTGTAACATAGTTTCAGTACCTCAGGCAGATACAGTAGTGTGTAACATAGTTTCAGTACCACAGACAGGGACAGTAGTGTGTAACATAGTTTCAGTACCACAGACAGGGACAGTAGTGTGTAACATAGTTTCAGTACCACAGACAGGGACAGTAGTGTGTAACATAGTTTCAGTACCACAGGCAGGGACAGTAGTGTGTAACTTAGTTTCAGTACCACAGACAGGGACAGTAGTGTGTAACATAGTTTCAGTACCACAGACAGGGACAGTAGTGTGTAACGTAGTTTCAGTACCACAGACAGGGGCAGTAGTGTGTAACATAGTTTCAGTACCTCAGGCAGATACAGTAGTGTGTAACATAGTTTCAGTACCACATAAAAGTGTGTAACATAGTTTCAGTACCACAGACAGGGACAGTAGTGTGTAACATAGTTTCAGTACTTCAGGCAGATACAGTAGTGTGTAACATAGTTTCAGTACCACATAATAGTGTGTAACATAGTTTCAGTACCACAGACAGGGACAGTAGTGTGTAACATAGTTTCAGTACCACAGACAGGGACAGTAGTGTGTAGCATAGTTTCCGTACCACAGACAGGGACAGTAGTGTGTAACATAGTTTCAGTACCACAGACAGGGACAGTAGTGTGTAACACAGTTTCAGTACCACAGACAGGGACAGTTGCATGTAACCTAGTTTCAGTACCACAGACAGGGACAGTAGTGTGTAACATACTTTCAGTACCACAGACAGAGACAGTAGTGTGTAACTTAGTTTCAGTACCACAGACAGGGACAGTAGTGTGTAACATAGTTTCAGTACCACAGATAGAGACAGAAGTTTGTAGCATAGTTTCAGTACCACAGACAGGGACAGTAGTGTGTAACATAGTTTCTCAACCATGGACAGGGACAGTAGTGTGTAACATAGTTTTAGTACCACAGACAGGGACAGTAGTGTGTAACATAGTTTTAGTACCACGGACAGGAATGCCATGTAAAGGGTCGCCGAGTGAACAACAGGAGCTGTTCAACGAAAAACCCAGAAATTTGATTTGTTATTGTGTTGTCTCCGTACTTCGGGTTACTACAGGTCAGAGCAATCATGGCCCTTCAAGGCGCATTTCGTTACTCGTCCTCAGCCATTAAAGCCCTCAGTTGTTACTCAAAGTTGACTGCAACAGTGAAAAGAACTATCATTGAGTGTGGGATTAAGAAGTACTTCCATGCTAGGGGAAGCCGAGGCGGGAAGAATGTTGTTAAACCGATTCCAGTTGTGACAGGAAATCGGCACAAACCACCAAACAGGTGCGAGCAGACCCACTTTCCCAGAGTATTGTGCAACGTTAAGAAGGTGCAAGTCAACAAAATACATCAACCTTATCACCCAACCATTTTGTTATGCAACCCCAGGTCGCTGGTGAATAGGTTGGATGAATTTCAAACGATTCTCTTACAACACAACGTAGGGATTGCAGCGGTGACGGAGTCATGGTTTTCCCCTGACATGCCTGAGACATGCCTATCTGTAGATGGGTATACGTTGTTCTCCAGATGCCGCCCAAACAGGCGAGGAGGAGGAGTGGCTCTCTATGTAAAGGACTCAATACCAGCCAACCTGATGCAGGACATACCAGTACCACACGAGTTGGAATGCTTATGGGTCTCCATAAAACCCAGATGCTTGCCAAGAGGTCTGTCAGAAGTGGTTACATGTACAGTCTACAACCCACCAGCATCACGACATCAAGACGAACTACTGGAGTACCTGATCACAGAAACTGACCGAATAAGAACACGACACCCAGAAGCAGGACTGGTGATTCTTGGGGATTTCAATAGACTGAACACTATTGACATCTGTAATGGTAACGGGATGACCCAGGTTGTGGACACTCCTACAAGGGGACAGGCAATACTTGACGTAATAGTCACCGATCTCAAAGGGAGCTATCACAAACCAGAGGTCATTAGCCCACTTGGTCTAAGCGACCACAACATGGTCCTGTGGAGAGCTAAAATACACCAAGTACTGAACGAAACGAAAACAAAAACCGTTCGTCCCATGAGGGACTCCGACGTACGGGCGTTTGGCCAATGGCTTTGTTCTTACCAGTGGGAAGAGGTGCATGAAGCACCATCATGCGAGCTGAAAACAAACGCTTTCTACGAAACCCTTCAGGATGCCATTGAAAAGTACTTTCCCACCCGACGAGTGAAAATGCACTGCACCGACAAACAATGGATATCACCAGAGCTTAAGTCACTCATCTTAAAAAGACAGGAGGCGTTCTCAGATGGAAAGCTGTGCCTGTGGAGACAACTCAGGAACAAAGTTAACAGAGAGATAAAGAAAGCAAAGAGTGTGTACTACTTTGAACGTGTAAAAAAACTGAAAAGAGAGGACCCAGCTACATGGTACCGAGAACTGAGGACTATGTTAAACATGCAACACAAGGACGTCTTGGTCAACATTCCTGGCAATGTGACCGCCGACTCTGTCTTCATCGCCAACCACATAAACCAACAGTTTGCTGCTGTGGCTCAAGGTCGACCTTGCCTAGACCCGGCACTACTGCCAGCGTACATGCCATGCAGAGCCCCACCGCCAGAGGTCTTCCCGTGGGACGTTTACAACATTTTGAGAAAACTGAAAGTGGGGAAAGCTCCCGGTCCTGACCAACTGAGTTCCCGAGTCCTGCGAGAGTTTGCCTGTGAGTTTAGTACACCTCTCGCAGACATTCTCAACGCATCACTGAAGGAAGGGTACGTGCCACAACAGTGGAAGGACGCGATAGTAGTGCCGCTGCCAAAGTCACAGCCACCATCAATCAGTAAACTGCGTCCGGTGTCCTTGACCTCACAGCTTGCCAAAGTTGCTGAGACTGTTGTATCTAAGTGGCTTCTACGGGACATCCGACCGTCGCTTGACCCTCAGCAATACGGAAGTCTTAAGGGGCGATCAACCGCACAGTATCTTGTCAGTTTGTTAGACTACGTGACCAAGGAATCCGACAAACTGGGAAACATTACGACCATGGTGATGACGGATTTCTCAAAAGCGTTTGACAGAATCGATCATACCGTAGCGATAAATAAGTTGTTAAAGCTTGGAGCGTCACCTTGTCTAATTCCATGGTTCAGTAACTTTCTCTCCAACCGACGTCAGCGAGTGCGGTACGACAGCTTACTCTCGGACTGGGAAAGTCTGTCATGTTCAGTACCTCAAGGTACACTTCTTGGTCCGATTATATTTCTGGCCGTCTTTGACGACGCACTGAGAGAAGCATTGGTACAAGAATGGAAGTTCGTTGATGACCTCTCTATGGCTGAGTCACGTCATCACAGTGAACCTTCCATCTTACAGAGTGAGCTTGACACGTTTAGTGACTGGGCCAAACTAAACCACATGCTCCTCAATGCGGAAAAGTGTAAGGTCATGGTTTTCTGTTGGATGAAAGTGCCCCCCAGTCCACCTGTCCTCATAATTGATGGAAAACAGCTGGAAATAGTACCTGTTACTTGTCTACTTGGCGTGTGGCTTCAAGCGAACTTGAAATGGTCAGTACAAGTAGACAAAATGCTATCAAAAGCGAATGGCAGGCTGTTCATGTTAAGAAAAGTAAAACGCTTTAACCTCCCAACCGATGACCTTGTTCAAGTTTACACATCCTATGTACGTCCAGTGGTAGAGTATTGTGCTCCAGTGTGGCACCCTGGGCTGACGTCATCACAAACTGTACGTCTGGAAAGAGTCCAGAAAAGAGCACTGCGGACTATCCTCGGGGAACATTACATAGACTACGAGACTGCGCTTCTGACCACAAACCTTCAGACACTTGAAAAAAGAAGGATTGACTTGTGCTTGAAATTCGCCAAGAAGCTCGACCCCTCATTGCTCCCGCCAAGGGCTGGCGAGATTCACGGTAGATCCACGAGAAACTCGGACTTGTTAAAAACAGTAAGATGCAGAACTAACCGTTACAGAAACTCCCCCCTTCCATTCTTAGTAAGACTGTTAAACAAACAGTAAAAGTAGACTTGGAATGTTCTAATCACAAATGTATGTTTCCGTCCCTTGCCTTTACATCATGTATTTATATAAAGTTTTAAAGGATTCTTAGTTTTAGTGTGTATAAGTGTTATTCATCAGATAGTCTGTAACTCGATGTACTAAGGATTTTATGGAAAAAAACGTGCAATTCAGCCAATTGGCTGCCAAATGTTTTTACTGTTGTGCAACAAATAAACCATTCATTCATTCATTCATTCACAGTAGTGTGTAACATAGTTTCAGTACCACAGACAGGGACAGTAGTGTGTAACTTAGTTTCAGTACCACAGACAGGGACAGTAGTGTGTAACGTAGTTTCAGTACCACAGACAGGGACAGTAGTGTGTAACTTAGTTTCAGTACCACAGACAGGGACAGTAGTGTGTAACGTAGTTTCAGTACCACAGACAGGGACAGTAGTGTGTAACACAGTTTCAGTACCTCAGGCAGATACAGTAGTGTGTAACATAGTTTCAGTACCACATAAAAGTGTGTAACATAGTTTCAGTACCACAGACAGGGACAATAGTGTGTAACATAGTTTCAGTACCTCAGGCAGATACAGTAGTGTGTAACATAGTTTCAGTACCACATAATAGTGTGTAACATAGTTTCAGTACCACAGACAGGGACAGTAGTGTGTAACATAGTTTCAGTACCACAGACAGGGACAGTAGTGTGTAACTTAGTTTCAGTACCACAGACAGGGACAGTAGTGTGTAACTTAGTTTCAGTACCACAGACAGGGACAGTAGTGTGTAACATAGTTTCAGTACCTCAGGCAGATACAGTAGTGTGTAACATAGTTTCAGTACCACATAAAAGTGTGTAACATAGTTTCAGTACCACAGACAGGGACAGTAGTGTGTAACATAGTTTCAGTACCACAGACAGGGACAGTAGTGTGTAACATAGTTTCAGTACCACAGACAGGGACAGTAGTGTGTAACTTAGTTTCAGTACCACAGACAGGGACAGTGGTGTGTAACATACTTTCAGTACCACAGACAGGGACAGTGGTGTGTAACATAGTTTCAGTACCACAGACAGGGACAGTGGTGTGTAACATACTTTCAGTACCACAGACAGGGACAGTGGTGTGTAACATAGTTTCAGTACCACAGACAGGGACAGTAGTGTGTAACATAGTTTCAGTACCACAGACAGGGACAGTAGTGTGAAACATAGTTTCAGTACCTCAGGCAGATACAGTAGTGTGTAACATAGTTTCAGTACCACATAAAAGTGTGTAACATAGTTTCAGTACCACAGACAGGGACAGTAGTGTGTAACATAGTTTCAGTACCACAGACAGGGACAGTAGTGTGTAACATAGTTTCAGTACCACAGACAGGGACAGTAGAGTGTAGCATAGTTTCAGTACCACATAAAAGTGTGTAACATAGTTTCAGTACCACAGACAGGGACAGTAGTGTGTAACATAGTTTCAGTACCACAGACAGGGACAGTAGTGTGTAACATAGTTTCAGTACCTCAGGCAGATACAGTAGTGTGTAACATAGTTTCAGTACCACATAAAAGTGTGTAACATAGTTTCAGTACCACAGACAGGGACAGTAGTGTGTAACATACTTTCAGTACCACAGACAGGGACAGTGGTGTGTAACATACTTTCAGTACCACAGACAGGGACAGTGGTGTGTAACATACTTTCAGTACCGCAGACAGGGACAGTGGTGTGTAACATAGTTTCAGTACCACAGACAGGGACAGTAGAGTGTAGCATAGTTTCAGTACCACAGGCAGGGACAGTAGTGTGAAACATAGTTTCAGTACCACAGACAGGGACAGTGGTGTGTAACATACTTTCAGTACCACAGACAGGGACAGTGGTGTGTAACATACTTTCAGTACCACAGACAGGGACAGTGGTGTGTAACATACTTTCAGTACCACAGACAGGGACAGCGGTGTGTAACATAGTTTCAGTACCACAGACAGGGACAGTAGAGTGTAGCATAGTTTCAGTACCACAGGCAGGGACAGTAGTGTGAAACATAGTTTCAGTACCACAGACAGGGACAGTAGTGTGTAGCATAGTTTCAGTATCACAGGCAGGGACAGTTGTGTGAAACATGGTTTCAGTACAACAGACAGGGACAGTAGAGTGTAGCATAGTTTCAGTACCACAGGCAGGGACAGTAGTGTGTAACATAGTTTCAGTACCACAGACAGGGACAGTAGTGTGTAGCATAGTTTCAGTATCACAGGCAGGGACAGTTGTGTGAAACATGGTTTCAGTACCACAGACAGGGACAGTAGAGTGTAGCATAGTTTCAGTACCACAGGCAGGGACAGTAGTGTGTAACGTAGTTTTAGTACCACAGACAAGGACAGTTGTGTGTAACATAGTTTCAGTACCACAGACAGGGACAGTAGTGTGTAACATAGTTTCAGTACCACAGACAGGGACAGTAGTGTGTAACATAGTTTCAGTACCACAGATAGAGACAGAAGTGTGTACATAGTTTCAGTACCACAGACAGGGACAGTAGTGTGTAAAATAGTTTCAGTACCACAGACAGGGACAGTAGTGTGTAGCATAGTTTCCGTACCACAGACAGGGACAGTAGTGTGTAACATAGTTTCAGTACCACAGACAGGGACAGTAGTGTGTAACACAGTTTCAGTACCACAGACAGGGACAGTTGCATGTAACCTAGTTTCAGTACCACAGACAGGGACAGTAGTGTGTAGCATAGTTTCAGTACCACAGACAGGGACAGTAGTGTGTAGCATAGTTTCAGTACCACAGACAGGGACAGTAGTGTGTAACATAGTTTCAGTACAACAGACAGGGACAGTAGTGTGTAACATAGTGTAAGTACCACAGACAGGGGCAGTAGTGTGTAATATAGTTTCAGTACCACAGACAGGGACAGTAGTGTGTAATATAGTTTCAGTACCACAGACAGGGACAGTAGTGTGTAACACAGTTTCAGTACCACAGACAGGGACAGTTGCATGTAACCTAGTTTCAGTACCACAGACAGGGACAGTAGTGTGTAGCATAGTTTTAGTACCACGGACAGGGACAGTAGTGTGTAACATAGTTTCAGTACAACAGTCAGGGACAGTAGTGTGTAACATAGTGTAAGTACCACAGACAGGGGCAGTAGTGTGTAATATAGTTTCAGTACCACAGACAGGGACAGTAGTGTGTAATATAGTTTCAGTACCACAGACAGGGACAGTAGTGTGTAACATAGTTTCAGTACCACAGATAGAGACAGAAGTGTGTACATAGTTTCAGTACCACAGACAGGGACAGTAGTGTGTAAAATAGTTTCAGTACCACAGACAGGGACAGTAGTGTGTAACATAGTTTCAGTACCACAGACAGGGACAGTTGCATGTAACATAGTTTCAGTACCACAGACATGGACAGTAGTGTATAACATAGTTTCAGTATCACAAACAGGGGCAGTAGTGTGTAACATAGTTTCAGTACCACAGACAGGGACAGTAGTGTGTAACACAGTTTCAGTACCACAGACAGGGACAGTAGTGTGTAACGTAGTTTTAGTACCACAGACAGGAACATTAGTGCGAAACATAGTTTCAGTACCATTGATGCGTACAATAGTTTGCAACACAGTTTCAGTACCACAGTTCAAACAGGGACAGTAGTGTGTAACATAGTTTCAGTACCACAGACAGGGACAGTAGTGTGTAACATAGTTTCAGTACCATGACAGGGACAGTAGAATGTAACATAGTTTCAGTATTATAGACAGGGACAGTAGTGTATAACATAGTTTCAGTACCACAGGCAGGGGCAGTAGTGTGTAACATAGTTTCAGTACCACAGACAGGGACAGTAGTGTGTACCATAGTGTAAGTACAACAGACAGGGACAGAACTGTGTAACATAGTTTCAGTACCACAGACAGGGATAGTAGTGTGTAACATAGTTTCAGTACCACAGACAGGGACAGAACTGTGTAACATAGTTTCAGTACCACAGACAGGGATAGTAGTGTGTAACATAGTTTCAGTACCACAGACAGGGACAGTAGTGTGAAACATAGTTTCAGTACCACAGACAGGGACAGTAGTGTGTAACATAGTTTCAGTACCACAGACAGGGACAGTAGTGTGTAACATAGTTTCAGTACCACAGACAGGAACAGTAGTGTGTAACATAGTTTCAGTACCATGGACAGGGACAGAAGTAACATAGTTTTAAACATTCTATGATGCCTTGTGTCTGTCAATGCATTTCTATTGTGTTGACAGACTTTTTTGGAAAACCACTTTGTCAAAACTTTAGAAAGCATGACACAATTTTTGTTAGAGATCGACAGTTGTCAAAGTGGGGATGGAAAAAGGGAAAAAAAGGAGGAAGAAAGATGGGAGGATGATATCAGAGAATGGACATGAAAGCATGACACTTAGTGAAACACAAAGAAAAACAGAAAACTAAGAAGGGTGGGGAAAACTGTTTGCCAGATCTTCTGTGGTGCCCCAATTGTCAGAAAGTTTGACTAAGGGAAAGACAGATTGGATTTTTTTTTCTTTCTGTGTACCTTTGCTGGTTGGCAGGTATGGTTGTACCATAGAAGGCTGGAGAGGTGGGTTGTCTCCAGGCTCGCTGGGCCTCCTGCTCCTGATGGTCATGGTGTGTCTGGGTCTGGTGTAGCTGGGGATGGGGAGTATCACATCAAGGTCAAAAACCCTTCAATTAATGTACAAAGCTTGCCAAAGGTCTCAAAATGTCCTGAAAGATCATGCTGAGGGAAATATTATATTCTATCTTTTAAACCAAGCTGAGCTATCCACTTTTGTAGGTGTGGTCGCCTCTATCCAGCAGTCAACCAATCAGAGCATTGCCCAAATGTTTTCCTTCTAATAGGTAAAGTTGATTCTCTTATTGGCTGACAGGCATGCTCACACAAGTGTAAACCTTAGTTTGGTTGACCAGAGCCTCCGCAAGTTATATTGTATATGCCACAGGCAAGGTTCTGGGTCTAGGAGAATGAAAAATGTGGTAGTGGTGACCGCCGAATGTTCTTCGTTCACTCAGGATCTTCTTGCACAAATCTCTAGCTCTCTCTAGTCCTATCGTCAATCTGTTCTGGCTATCCTACAGCATCTCTGCATTTTAATTTAAGTGGCGAGGATAAAGCATTGGAACCACATGCCCATAAATCATGTCATCTAATATGGGTCACCTCTTTGCTCCCCTACCTATGGTCTCATGAGGGTACAATTCAGGTTTTCTCAGGAACCTCTAGTCTCAGGGTCACTGGACAAATATCACAGAATCATGGAAGGTTTGGAAGGTTTCTTGGAAACCCAGCCAGGATTCACATATGGTATGGAGCCAGTACGTTATAGTACCATTGATAGCGATATACAGTATACTTATTATTATATGAATAAGCTTACCTGGTGCATGTACAGGGCACTGAAGCTCATCTCAGCTGCCATCAGCTCAGTAGGAGCCATGGTCTCCTGTAGACTGACTGGTTCTGGGGTGGTGGGGAGGGTGTGCTGGACGCTGGCTGTACCCCGCGGGCCTGCGGTAGAACTGTAGGGTACATTGCATGTAATAGCTTTAAATCTTAATTCTAAACTTCAAACGTTTGCGGTGGTTTTATTATGGCAGTGGTTATTTTTTTGTGTTGGTTTCGATTTTGTGGTGGTTTTATCTTCAAGTTTGTAGATACAGCAAATATATCGCATTGTATTGTAGTTAATGTTATTGAGATTTGTTTTAACCCCAAACTTGAAACGTGAAAACAAGACTTACAACACTGCAATTATATGTCATTGACTGCAAACACAGTTAAGTCTACCATCAGAAATTTGAGTCATTTCTGGCTTCTAGTAGCATCATAGAAGTTTACTATCATCTGATTCTTCCGCATGAACCTTTTTGCACAAAATCATTCTACTTTTCAACACAAAAACAACAAACAAGAAACTAACACCACACCAGAGTTTTTGTAAATTTCTCACTGATTTGTATTTTTCTGCAACTTTGGACTCAGGCCAAACCAGTGTCCCCCTGCTGCAAGTATCCAATTACACCATTTTCTACCACAAGGGCCAACCTTGGACTGGTACCAGAAGGGAACACACACCAAGACAAAAAAAACACACCCAAAAAACCTCTGTTTTTACAAAGGTATCAATTCATAATATCTATAGCATTACTACACTCTTACCTGCCCAATAGCCCAGTGTTAGGAGCCTTGATGGGACCCTCTACACTGCTTATGTCCCCTCGGACCAGTCCGTACCGTACAGGTGCGTTCCCACCAGGCTGGACGTTACCGTGCTGCAGGGGCTCGGCACCACCGCTGGGCTCACGTGGCGGGACCAACGCCGCGTCTGGACCCAGTCTCCCCACCATGAGGCTGGTCATCATACTGGGGTACTGTGTGGACAACAACTATCACAATTAAAAAGGAATTTCTTGACACCTTTATGAAATACAGGACTTTCTCTTACCGTGGAGTGACGCCCACCAAGCCTCTTCGGTTAATCTGTCTAACTGTAACTGTGTGCCAAAACACACTATGAATTTAGTGCATAAATGTGCCAACATCCGCACATTGACTTCTACCAACTTGAAGAACGGCTAATTTAAAAAAAAAAAGAAATATCAGAAAACAATCTGTTTCGCTTGTACGCATCAAGCCATGTACTGCCAAATTTGGTAACAAAAATATGCAGTAAACGTGCCTGCATGGGTCTTTGCAAATTCTGCATACCAAGGACCCTAACTTAGCAATTGTGGAAGACTTACTCTCTCAACATCTTTTCCTAGCATGTAGCGCTACATCTGTCTGTCTTTTTGTTTAATTTGAAGCATAAGGCTGATGCAAAGCGTAATTATGCTTTATCGATAGCTGCTTTGCTCCTGCTTGTTTCATAGAAGTTGAAGCAAACCTGGTCACCACTACTCTCCTTGATAAGTGTGTTGGCTACCAATAAATGTACAGAGGTTTGACACTTGAGGCTACTGCCTGAAGCTCCCCCATAAACGAGGTTACCAGCTTTACATAATATATATTGTCTAGAAAATCATTGTTAAATATCTTCATTGACTATGATAACAGAGAAAGAATCACTCTTTACCTTAAAATGTTACTCTGTTTTAGCTGCAGTAACCGAGAAAATTGTAAACTCACCCCAGCCGATGACAGAGACTGTAGGGACTGGAAGAATGGGTTGTCCACCATGACTGCACTGTTCAGCATGTTAACGTCTTTATGGGCTGGTATTACAGACAACATAAAAACATTTAATTACAAGCAATGACAGCCTCATCTTAATTGATGCAAAAACATACATTTTTGTACTTTTGTAAGCTTACTGTTATAAAGTTCAATTGACAGTAAATACATAAAACTATAATCATTAAGTTAAAAATTACCCCCAATTAATATATAAAAATGTCGAAAAAATGTCTATCGGACAGAAGACCCTCCAAAGACATTCCAAAACGGGAGAACCCGAAGGAGACATTTTAAAAACTCAACAACATATTTTTAACCCGTGAAAGACATTTTGTTTACATCTTCTCTCCACACGTAAGGAAGGGACTCCCCTCGGAGACCATCCATTATTTAGAACAATAAGTACTCATTAAGTCGTTAGCGTCTTCCTGATAATTAATTGCTCCCCGCCCTCTGTGAAAGACAAGTACTTTTTGCTTTGTGCCTGCCCCCAGGCCTGCCCCCCAAGCGCCCAGTGATGCCGTAATCCCGCGGCCCGCCGGACTGCCCGTCTCCGAACTGCAACGGCTAGAGATCGCGTAACCAATGCTAAATGCCGCGGTAAAACCCTTACCTGTCCAGTAACTTATGGTAAAAAAAATCCTCGGTCAACTTTGATCGTCGTTGGGACAAGGTGAAGACTTACTTTGTCACTTGGTCAGGCATAAACATCGGATACCGTGACGTTAACAGTGAAAGTGACTTAACGTTACGTTTGATAGCTGTGAACTGTAAATTTCGTTATGAAAATATGAGTGGATTTTGTTGATGTTACGTTACATTTTATTGTTCACCAGGCTAACGAAACATTAATATTACGCCTGCCTGTCGACGTAAACAAATAAAAATCAACCGAAAACGCGGCAGATAAAACAGGGAAGTCCCGCTTGGACCGCGCACGCAGCTCTGCGATTCATCATTTGTTTATCCTTCAGGACGGCTTGCTATGCAAATGAGCTTAGGCATGACGTCACCGCTCCGATTTTCCCCGACCCAATTGTCGGCAGTCCGAGGAAGAACCGATCTGCCCCAGATTTCCGACAATTCCCATATTTGGAAGTTGGAACACTCGGGAGGATTGTGCAGACGTCATCTTCTCCTGCAGGACCGTGGGAATCGGCAAGATCAACCGAACATGCCCCGCCTCCCTGTCAAAATTGATTTATGGGCCCGCGAAAGGCCGGTCTGCGATCAAAAACCGGCGGGAAAACAGAGTGTGGTGAGGTTGAAAAAGGACCCGGGGCCTCCTTGAGTGAACGTTGTTGGTCTGATAAAAGCTCCTTGGTTAGAAATACCGTTTTAGCGACAAAGTGCCACACGAAATTACCCTTACAACATACTTAGATTTCAGCTCTTCTTTTGCTCTCGGTTTTAGCTGTACATGTGGAAAAAGATTTGGGCACAAGACGAACGATTTGCTATCTTTTCTACGTCCTCCTTTCTTATTAATCTGCGTGTTTCAACTCAGAAATGCTCCAGATAGGTTGAAACCATGCAGATGAAGTACTAGAATTAATGAGGTTATATGTTTATGTACTGTTTTATGTGTTAAAGTTGGAGACGCTAACAGCGCGCGCTGAGGAAAACAAAGGCCGTTTGAAAGCAAAGTGTAGCGAGTTTATTGTGCATCACGTTTTCTTTTGTTATAGATAGCACTCATTGAATAACATATTTGAAAATACTACATGTACTATGTTTTTGTATAACATCGTAGTATACATTTGTGACGGAGTATTAACAGCTTTTATTAACGCTTTTATACATACAGGTGCGTAGAATAGAAGTGCACAAGGAAGAATGCTGCAAGCCGACTTGTGTCTAGCCTCCGCCAGGCCCTTCCGACGTGGGTACGGGGATCGAGAAAAAAAATCGGAAAGTTGGCCAAGGGAGTCAGTCCCCGCTAAGGATAATGGATTCCCCTCTGGAGCTGCGCGGCCGACCAACTCCTCTCGTAGCAAAACTCCCGGCCTGGCAAATTATTCTCCATGTAACAGCCAGCAGAGTTCTACCGAAGTTCTGCCGAAGTGTTAACGTCATTGAATTCTACCAAGGACGTGATATAACGTCCTTGGTTCTACAAGTACTTGGATGGTGGGGGTAGTCCTAACACTACATTTATGACCTTGTTTTTACTAAGAACGTTATAATAACGTCATTGTTTTTACTAACACTGTTCTCCCTGTTCATCGAATTGTTCCGTTCAATTGATATAATGAATGAATGTACAGGATGTTTGTTTTACCCTTTAGCAATAGCCAAATTAAATGCAAATCAGGGTGAAGTTTGTTCCCATTTGCGGCATGGCATTTACAAATATCTTGCTTTCCACTTGGAGTTATTCAGTCCAAAACATTATGCCGAATTGCATTTCAAGAACACATGGTGTTTGTAATATATTTGTCAGTCGACTTCGCACTCCATATTACTTTTGAACCAATTTTTAATGCCATAGAAAATATCAAAGTTTCCGACTTTTTACTGGGGGCACTGTCAAGAGAGGGCCGGTGCACGCAGCTGGACTGGTACCCTCACGTCGTCAACGTATACACCGTGATGATTGGCGTGGAACTGTGAACTGGATCATTTGTTTGGTTCTTCATGCTTATGCCTTGTACGTTTTGTTCATAACATTATGCACATATGGATTAGTTTTAAATTCCGTTTATTCCAGTTCGAGATTGCAACATATTCCCAAGGAGCTTTTATCAGGCCTTGATATTCCTAATTCGGCTATTGTGGACTGTGAAAAGTAGTCGACGACTGGAGGCTGACGGCTGGGTGTACCAACTACTTTGAAATAATCACATAAATTCTGATGATTCAGAAAGTTTCCTATGTCAAGCCAAGGAGGTTAAAGAATCACTTGGTCAAGCCAAGGAGCTCCTTGGTCAAGCCATACCCCAAAATCCGCAGTTTCCTTTTTCTGTTTTATCACAAACCTACCGCAGACCTGTAGTAGAATCGTTGTCCGATGCAGCTCAATCCAATAGGTGACTTACCTTAGTTCTTATAGATGTGTGTTGAAGAGTATCAAAATCATCGTTCGTGATGGAAATTTTGTTGTGTTTTGTAAATATTTTCCAGATTTATCGATATGATATATGTTAGAGGTTAGTGTGTGTGTATATTAGATATGTATTGTTATTCAAACATCAAAACGCGTTCCCAAGTACACCTTGGGCTTGTAGTATGTACGTACGAACGTAACATGTGTTAGTAAGTTGTTAGCAAAAGGCAAGTCAAACAACCTCCCTGGTCGAATGGATTTACAAAAAAAAAACCAGAACAAACACTAACAAACAGAACTTGACCAAAACAAAATGACAATCCTAAGGATAACACCCAACGGTATGAATAGCTTTTCTCCAAACGTCGTACCTGAAAAACAAAATGAAACATACGAGTTACCAGATGCAACTAATGCTATTTATCAATCTGGGGCCCTTTGCTAAAATATGGACTAAAATAATCAACTTGTGATACTGTAAAGATGTGTCTGTTCCAGGCGTTTTTGTAGACATGTTGTCTTATTCAAACTCGGAGGGTGTGAACCAATGGATCTGGATTTGGCGTTTGTTCCACACTTGAAACATTTCTAGACGCAAATCTAGAGGCAGACAGAGGTGTGTATTGTACTTGTAATCTTGGCCTTGTTTAATTAGATATTTGAGAATGAAAATAAGCACGCGATTTTTTCGACGTTTGGTTTTAAAATGTCGATATGATATCTAAATCTTCGTATTAACTGCAAGGTCATGTATAAACTGTCAAAAGTCTGTGAAATTGTCTTGTTGTGACATCCATCTTGGTTATTGTCATGCATAGTCACAACCGCGGGCCCCATTGTCTACAAGATGGAAATACGACGATGGTTGACTTTCCTCTTCTTCGGATCCCAAGCCAAAACAAGAAATCCGGTCAGACCAAAGGTCACTTTGACTTGAATTCGTAAATCATGGAGCGAATATACAAATTTTTGTTCGATCGTAATTCGCATTAAGAGATATTAAAAAAAAAAAAACACTTTTTCTTGGTTTCTGAACAGGTTTCGGACAAATCTACGAATTGTTTTCTTAGTTTTCAAACAGTTTTCTTACAAATTTACGATAGCGAATACGAGTAGTTCGTGCATCATTTAGAGGACAAATGACAATTCAGGCCTCTTTTCAACTTTCTTGCTACCACGGCGTACAGTGAAGAAAACTCGAAGGGTACCGGGAAAAAAATCTCTGTTTTAGACGTACATCGTATATGGAAATGTTGCCCACCGATTGAAGTTCGTATTGAACAAAATACTAGTATTTTTTAAATGATCTGAATGAAGAGGCTGTTACATGTACCAAGTCCTTGCATGTACATAGATACTTCAGTCACTGAGCCAGGCACGGGAGACAATGATGAATGTCGAAAAGTATTTGCACAACAAAGAAGGTCAAAGCAGTCCTTGGTCTTATCAAAACAAGTTGCTTTGTTTTTGTCTTCCTATGCATGACACTGGTTAGAACATGTTTGCGAATTAGCGCTAGAAGACCCTAGAAGAAGGTCGTAAAGATTGCATGCCCCACGATTCTGACCGTTGGAAATGGTTCTAAACATACCGGCAACGGGAATTGTCTAGCCCCCACCAAGCCTTCATATGGGGGTACCGGGATTGTAGAATTTGGCAAAAAACAACAACGGGAAACTGGCCTGGGGCCTGAGTCAGTCCACGCAAATGTTAATGATATGTTTCCCCTCTACACGGCCGGCCACTCCTCTGATAACAACTCTCATAGAAACGCTAAAAAAAACTTAGCACGGACGCCACTAGAACGTGAGATGGGTGATATTAGCCCTTGAAATATTTTTTTTTAATCCTATAGATTGCCAATCAAACATAAGACGTTTATATTTTTCAGAAACGTGAAATTAATACGTTGATAATAATTACGTGGAGAATTTTTAAACAGATACACAATGTTTTTCTTTATCGCATTACTCAATTTACTGATATTTCTGGCGCTAGCGCACGTGAGGTAGACTCAAGCCCGCTGCCAATCACGTCCTAGCAACCGCCGGTCCTATAGCAACCATCTCCGCTTTTCCCGCCTTTGTGTCGATCGGCGTGTCTGATGTTGTTTCAGAAGTGACGGCGAAAAGGTCCTCAGCAAGAATATTAACCTGATTTTATTTTCAACGGTGATATTATGCGTGAGAACTTGAATATGAGTAACTTAGTCTTCGATTTGATTAAAAGCAATGTTTTTTTTTTGCCTGACTGTACGTAACACTTGTTGTCCACGCCTGAGAGCAGCGCGGCTTTGTCCACGCCGTATGAGTGCCGTGCGGCGCTGGACTGACGAGGAAAAGTAGTTTGTCAACTTGACTGTTGAATGTCATATATTGTACCAAAATAAAGAGAAGAGACAAGATATTTGAAAGACATTCTTGTAACATTCAAAATACATTCAAAGGACTGTCACATTGTCATGCCGTGGGACGGTGTCAAACAGCCTGACGACATAACGCCCGGGTGAGTGGGACGCAGATAATGAGCTTTATTTCCAACGGCAAATACGGACAATATATTTCGGGAACACGGTAGATTTAATAGTTACTTGTACAGATATTTTACGGAAATGCAAAAAAAAAAGGACAGCCGCTCGGAGTATCACTCAACTTCGACGCCTAGGCAAGG
Organism: Branchiostoma floridae x Branchiostoma belcheri; assembly: GCA_019207045.1. Taxonomy (NCBI): domain Eukaryota; kingdom Metazoa; phylum Chordata; class Leptocardii; order Amphioxiformes; family Branchiostomatidae; genus Branchiostoma; species Branchiostoma floridae x Branchiostoma belcheri. The sequence continues at coordinate 18,313,123 of CM033034.1, forward strand.
CATGGCATGGCATGCAGGAAACGATCACCAGCGGATATTTTTGCATGACAACTCAGCAATCAGCGCTGCTCCCACAAAGGATATTGGAAAGACATTCTTGTAACATTCAAAATGAAAATGAAAAGGACAGTCACATTGTCGCATGTGGCATCAAAGGGCGAACATGGCATAACGTCTGGAGAGTGGGATTTTACCAAATACTTTGTAAGTCCAGTTTACAGTTTGGAAGTTTGTGTAACGCTCCGTTGCCTGCCGTGGCGGTCATTTTACACGGCCTAGTGGCTTCAGATCACGCACATGTTTAATAGGAAGGTGAAATGAGGACAGATCGCTCGGTGCCGTGTAGGGACACCGATCGCAAAGGAACGTCTCTCGCGGTGCGCGGTCACCAGCTAATAAATTGCCGCCCCTCCATTTTGACTGGGCCAGTCAGTCAGGCGGGCCGCTCGAAGCGTATTCAGGCTACTAACGGGGGCGTGATTTTCGTTAACATGCGAGTTTTCACAGATTTTTTCCAGACATTTGGAAGACATTTTTCTGAACAATGGAAAAAACAACACACACGCCCTCCCAAAAAGACCCTGTAAAGACATTCTCGAACCCCAGAAAATACATTCTTGGAAAATGTCTCGAAAATATCCGGAAAAATCAGAATGTCTTTGGAGGGTTTTCTGTCCGATTGACATTATTTCGACATTATCGGGCCCACCAGCAACATAGGATAATATACAATGATTAATAGGATGACAATTTACACTGTAAACAGTTACAGTAACAGCTTCTTCTGATACATGTAATATATACTATTAGACACTCTTCTGCTGTTTGGAATTGCTTTGTGTATGACATATGATATACTAAAAAAAACTGTATTATTATAACTTACCATCTTCATTTGTTGGTTCTCAAAAATAAGAATGACAAGGGAAAATAAAATCTTTAAAAAAATTGCAAAAAGAGTGGGGGTAAACATAAGGACCAATGCAAAACTAAAATATGTTTCTAGCTTGAAATAAAACAATACCACTGTACAGTAACTGCATCAATTTGTTGAAAAAAAAAAGCTTTATGTAATACTATGTATTTACATGACTGACATAAATATAGGGGTATGTGGGCCAATTTACCATATTGTAAACTTTTAGTTGTTGAATTGCTTCACAGTAGTTCTAATGGTGAAAATTTGTTGAATTGAAGGTTTTTCTTCTCCATTTTAAGAAAAATAACTTTTAAAGTATTTGATTATGTATGCAATCAGCTGGTAAATTTTCTGACAATCAATTTTGTTAAGATCTATACAAAATACCAGTAAAAGACTCACTGTCAAAACATGACAAAAGCTGATACCAAACAACTGTTTTCTTTCCCTCTGAAAATATCTTTGACACTGAGGGGAGAAATACTCCATGGTTGCTTGCAAATACCAGCCCGTGAGTTTTACCTTGTTCCTTGAGGTGGTTGATGAACTTGTTGCAGTGCCGGGGAGGCTGCCAGGTGGGGTTAGTGAGTGTGAAGTGCATGAGTGACAGCTCAGTCTTGCCGTCCTCAGCCTGGTGGTACTGGGACACATCCGCCTGCTGTTTCTCACCAGTCCACTGGAAAAAAATACACAAGTTAATGTCTTCTTTAATTTGAAAGTTCATCTGCGTTGGCAGAAGTCATTCTGAAACAAAGTTGAAATATAATTTCCAACACAACAACTTTAGACTTTTTGATTTTTAAATAAAAAAAGTCCAATTTTTGTGTTGGAAATTGCATTTTTTTAACGTTGGTTCCGATTCAAGCATTTTCTCAAACTCTGTGCAGGTATTTCTGATGTCTACCTGCACCTAACCTGCACTGGTCCATTTACTGGGTTTATACATAAATGTTCTATGATGTACATGTAGATGTATGTGGATTGTTATTGACTGCTGCATTGACTGTTACCACCTATTAAGTATAAAAGAAAACAATAGCGATGGTTCAACAATTTTAGTATGATCCATACTTCCTAAATTCAGAGTGATGCAGGTAAAATTTGTCTGGTGCACCAGTGCAGGTATGTAGTAAAAAGTATTTCGAGCGCTGCAACCATAAATAAAACTATAGACTATGCTAATTTCCAAACAGTACAAAACATCTGTATCAGATTTTACCACAATCTTGATTTAACATTAAACTATATTAAAGCTGAAAAGAGCTGTACACTGATAGTGACAATTTACCTGCGGGTTGCCGTGGCGTTTGATGTCCATCTGAGCAAAGGAGCAGACGTCTCCCACCCCGACCACGTCCACCGTGAAGTTCCTGAAGAAGTCCACGATGTCCAGCGCCTTGGAGCGCAGGGAGAAGATGAGGATGAGTGGAGTGATGATGGGGCTGAGCAGCTCCTCCAGGAGGAACACCTGGGGAAGAGAGAAGATGAGGATGAGTGGAGTGATAATGGGGCTGAGCAGCTCCTCCAGGAGGAACACCTGTAGAGAAGAGAGAAGATGAGGATGAGCTGAGCAGCTCCTCCAGGAGGAACACCTGTAGAGAAGAGAGAAGATGAGGATGAGTGGAGTGATGATGGGACTGAGCATCTCCTCCAGGAGGAACACCTGTAGAGAAGAGAGAAGATGAGGATGAGTGGAGTGATGATGGGACTGAGCATCTCCTCCAGGAGGAACACCTGTAGAGAAGAGAGATGAGGATGAGTGGAGTGATGATGGGACTGAGCATCTCCTCCAGGAGAAACACCTGTAGAGAAGAGAGAAGATGAGGATGAGTGGAGTGATGATGGGGCTGAGCAGCTCCTCCAGGAGGAACACCTGTAGAGAAGAGAGAAGATGAGGATGAGTGGAGTGATGATGGGGCTGAGCAGCTCCTCCAGGAGGAACACCTGTAGAGAAGAGAGAAGATGAGGATGAGTGGAGTGATGATGGGGCTGAGCAGCTCCTCCAGGAGGAACACCTGTAGAGAAGAGAGAAGATGAGGATGAGTGGAGTGATGATGGGACTGAGCATCTCCTCCAGGAGGAACACCTGTAGAGAAGAGAGAAGATGAGGATGAGTGGAGTGATGATGGGGCTGAGCAGCTCCTCCAGGAGGAACACCTGTAGAGAAAAGAGAAGATGAGGATGAGTGGAGTGATGATGGGACTGAGCATCTCCTCCAGGAGAACACCTGTAGAGAAGAGAGAAGATGAGGATGAGCGGAGTGATGATGGGGCTGAGCAGCTCCTCCAGGAGGAACACCTGTAGAGAAAAGAGAAGATGAGGATGAGTGGAGTGATGATGGGGCTGAGCAGCTCCTCCAGGAGGAACACCTGTAGAGAAGAGAGAAGATGAGGATGAGCGGAGTGATGATGGGGCTGAGCAGCTCCTCCAGGAGGAACACCTGTGGGAAGAGAGAAGATGAGGATGAGTGGAGTGATGATGGGGCTGAGCAGCTCCTCCAGGAGGAACACCTGTAGAGAAGAGAGAAGATGAGGATGAGTGGAGTGATGATGGGGCTGAGCAGCTCCTCCAGGAGGAACACCTGTAGAGAAGAGAGAAGATGAGGATGAGTGGAGTGATAATGGGGCTGAGCAGCTCCTCCAGGAGGAACACCTGTAGAGAAGAAAGAAGATGAGGATGAGTGGAGTGATGATGGGGCTGAGCAGCTCCTCCAGGAGGAACACCTGTAGAGAAGAGAGAAGATGAGGATGAGTGGAGTGATGATGGGGCTGAGCAGCTCCTCAAGGAGGAACACCTGTAGAGAAGAGAGAAGATGAGGATGAGTGGAGTGATGATGGGCTGAGCAGCTCCTCCAGGAGGAACACCTGTAGAGAAGAGAGAAGATGAGGATGAGCAGAGTGATGATGGGGCTGAGCAGCTCCTCCAGGAGGAACACCTGTAGAGAAGAGAGAAGATGAGGATGAGTGGAGTGATGATGGGGCTGAGCAGCTCCTGCAGGAGGAACACCTGTAGAGAAGAGAGAAGATGAGGATGAGTGGAGTGATGATGGGGCTGAGCAGCTCCTCCAGGAGGAACACCTGGGGGAGAGAGAAGATGAGGATGAGTGGAGTGATGATGGGGCTGAGCAGCTCCTCCAGGAGGAACACCTGTAGAGAAGAGAGAAGATGAGGATGAGTGGAGTGATGATGGGGCTGAGCAGCTCCTCCAGGAGAAACACCTGTAGAGAAGAGAGAAGATGAGGATGAGTGGAGTGATGATGGGACTGAGCAGCTCCTCCAGGAGGAACACCTGTAGAGAAGAGAGAAGATGAGGATGAGTGGAGTGATGATGGGGCTGAGCAGCTCCTCCAGGAGGAACACCTGTAGAGAAGAGAGAAGATGAGGATGAGTGGAGTGATGATGGGACTGAGCAGCTCCTCTAGGAGGAACACCTGAGGGAAGGAAGAAGGGAGACATTGAAATGAATCAAAATTACCTTTAAGTTAGTTAACTTTATGCCTTATGAACATTCGTAGTAATGTTACAGTAACTGAGTCCCATTTGCACCGGCCCCCCAGCCGGGCTGTGATGTCACACATTTGTACTGCGGAAGTACTCTTGTTGTGTCTATCATGAGGTAACACCATCGATTTGTTGCCAGGTCCCAGGTTGATTTTAACTCCGAGTTTTAACAAATCCAGGGGCCTGGCCATGCCCCAAAATAGCCACATGGGGTCCCACTGGGCCAATCAGGTGTCACGCCTCAAAATGCAGAAAATCTGCACATGAAATACCCAGAGGGACCCCTTTTTGCCTTTTTTTGTAGCATGATAGCATAATAAAGGGTCAATGGCAATGACCTGTTTGAAAATGTTTATATTGACAGAATGTCACCTTGTGTTACATAACTACAAAATACAGTTTGATATCTTTGTTGGGATAACTTACAGCCTTGTACTGGAAGAGCTGGGAGAACTCATCCCTGACCCTGTACGTGTGTGCCTGCCCCTTCCACCTGTCGGGCATGTAGTGGATCTGGGCCAGGATACACACCATCAGCTGCTCGGGGCAGAACACCATGTTCTGCAACAGAAAGAATTAAAGAAAATTTAAAATTAAACTATTTTCTTGCAAAACAATCGTTGTGTTGAAACGAATTCATAAGAAATGCATGTTGATAATGCCCAAGGTAAAATGTTATCATATGGTGTTGAACAAAAATGAAATCAACCGTATCAAATTTCTTGGAAATTCCATTTCTGGAACATAGTGCTAATAATTCTATGCAAAACACCATATTCTGGAACAGAACAAAACAATCATTGGCAATACAAGCTTCAGTTCTGGACGTTCTGGAGTTCATTGTTCAACTGTATCAAATTTCTGGATCCAATTCTAGTTCTGGTACATAGCACTAATAGTTTTATGCAGAACATCACATTCTGGAACAGAACAAAATGATCACAGGCAATAAAAGTTTTAGTTCTGGAACAGACTTTTTTATTGTTCAACTCTATCAAATTTCTTCATCCAATTCTAGGTCTGCAACACAAATTAAAAGGAAAATATTGTACATCTTAGAATTCTTAATCTAGTTTCAGTTATAACTGAAACAGAGGTCATTATCTATGTAGTTTGGGACAACACAATTCTAGATTGTTCCAGGTCATTACCTACTTCTTTTTATCATAAAAACAATGCTGTTCTGGAACAGAATGGAAATGAAGTACAGCTTGTATATTAACTTGATTTAGTTTTAGTTCTGGAACAGAGTTCAATATTAGTTCTGGGAAGAAGAACACTTACTAGAATAAGTGAAGTCTAAACTGTATATTCTAGAATAGAAATGAGGGCACTACAGACTTCCAGGCACCTTTGACCCAGAACTGGATCTGAATCTGCTAGGTCATGTGACCAAATGTAATTATTCTGAGGAAGGCTATAGGTACAGGTGCCAACTTTTTTGATCATAGTCTTATTGCTTTGTGTTGCTACCTTAAAGACTCTTATCATATAAAGTAAAGAAAAAGAAAAAGAAAAAGTAAACACTAATTTACGATACATGAAGAAACGCAGAAATACTCACCTCATCTGGTATAAGAGCCCGGCAACCAGCAACAAGCACACCTGGTGGAGAAATCAAACAAGATCTATATACCAGGCCAAGGATTGGTGTATCATAGATAAGATGCTCCTAAACATCCACTTAATTCAATAAGACATTCAACACGACTCAATGCAGACTTTCAAAATGTCAACTCTCCTTTACTATACAAACTTTCTTTCATTCACTTCTTGAAGGCCTTGCACTTACCCATGAGAGTAGTAATAGTCAGGACATGCTCGATTGTCAGGACATCTTCATCATAGATGGTCAGGACCACCAACACAGCAAATATAGCACCCGCAAGGAATGCCACATGTCTAAAGACAGAAGTTAGCATTATTTTCTTTATAACATAACAATTTATCATATGTTATATGATTATAATATTAGTAATTTGGTTATCTTTTTAAGGGAACTTAAGATTCTTTCTATTAAGATAATCTTTTCAACTTCTACATTCAATCCATCTCTATCCTAAAATTTGCTTTGTCAAACATAAAGTGAGACAAACTGATTTGATAGGTATTGCGGTTACAATGCAAATCACGTTAACATCAGTTTTCTAGAATGTCAAGATTCTAAAAGCTACATTCAAATTTCTTGCTATTACATGTAGTAAGTTAAGAAATTTTCTAGGTACCACTTAAAATAACAGTATTGAGAACTAAGACTAAAAAAGGGGTTAGGGACTGTACGATATTTATCAGGGGGGGAGGGCTGGTGCGTTAGGGGGGGAGGGCCATGTTAATTTTTTTTGAGGTGGGGGGAGGGCCATGTTAATTTTTTTTGAGATAGGGGGAGGGCCATGTTAATTTTTTGAAAGAATTGTTTATACTATTTTTTGTTTTGATATCTTGACATGGCCCTAAAACTGATAAAATAAGCCTTCTGAATAGCCTAAATTGCAAGAGCTTCCGGGGGGCTTCGCCCCCTAGGTCCCCCAAAGTGGCGCTGCCCTGGACCAGCGTTCCCGCCAGGCATACGTCATTCCGTCTCGGACTTATTTTTTTCTGGAAAGACGCACTCGGCTCGGCTGAGTTTCCCCAAATGTTTAAGTTACAAAAGCGGTGCGCGGTAAATATGTGAAGAATCCAAAACTATACACTTTATTTTTTATTTACAACATTTCTTTTGTTTCAAAAGGACAAAATTTGCGGCAGAAAAGGGGCCGCAATATTGTTGTCAAGCGTCGATCGAGTCGGCTGTGCACTGGCATTGTCGTCTGTGGCACATGGCGCGGCACGCCCCCCTCCCCAGACGGACTGTCGATCGCAGCGCCCAGCACGTTGGGACGTCTTTTCTGGCTACTCCTTCAAGGCTACACCGGCACTGATCACTGCCAAAGACGCAGCAGATCACTGTCCTTCGTATAATGTATAACGTTCTTGGTCTCTGTGTAAAAAGAAATCCAGCGGTGAGCCAAAGATTTCACGCCGAAAACGGGGTTACCTGAGGTCGCACGAAACAAACGCACGCTCGTGGAAAATGACGGCGCGGCCTTGTAAAACCCGACCGATTCGATAAATGATAAATTTTAGTAAAATCATCGGGCAAAATAGAAAAAAAACAAGGTGTGATGGCGCCGTTATTTTATCCTCTGGAAAAACTACTAGCATTTGATGCGGGAGGGCGCAACATCGATCGCACGAGGTAGGCATTCTTTATTCAATGTCGGAAAAAAATTAGCAGGATTTTTCCATGGGCTGACGAGCTCACTGGCTAGAGCCCTGTTTGGAAGCATCAAAAACCCAAAATTTTCATATAGACATGACTGGACAAATAATACTCGGGCCAGATCACGGACTGCTGATTCCCCGAGCTATAGTTATAACATATTTTTGGGGGAGGGCGGACGTCGATTACTGAAAAACGGGAGTAAAAAAGGCAACCGGCATCCAATCTCAAGGGCATAATTTTCCTCTCAAATTGCAGGAAATTCTGTTTTAGAGGGTTTGAAAATCCAAATTTTCCTGGGGGAGCATGCCCCCGGACCCCTGCCCCGACGCTGTGAAAAAATCCTGGCGAGAACACTGGCGAGATCACTGGCGCCCCTGTGCCCTGACGTCTATATTAAGATTATTTTATCGGTTGTTTTTCTACCCGTTTGATTATGCCTGTCGGGGGGGAGGGCCATGTTGATTTTTTTGAGGTGGAGGGGGAGGGTCACGTTAGATTTTTTTGAGATGGGGGGGAGGGCCATCAAAAATTTTTTGATCCGACTTCCAATGCACCAGCCCTCCCCCCCCCGATAAATATCGTACGGTCCCTTACTCTAACTCTAAGACCTCTTACAACATAAAAGTAAGCTGATCTTGATATTTGAGGTAAATCAGCTTAGCCTATCAAAATTATTCAGACATGTGTAATTAATCCTTTAAGTTCACATTACCTTGCTATAAGTGTCATCACATGGGAAGTGAAAGAGCTCATATATCTCTCAGCAGGTTTATAGGCTCGGGTTAATCTGAAAAAAAAACACAAAAACATAAGAAACATATCCAGTTGCTTGAGTAACTACTTTTTGCCGTATCTTAATCTTATTACCTGAATGTCTAACCTACATCGACGTAACAATTAAGAATAAGTCATTCACCAAAGTACGGACTTCAAGGTACTTGGAAGTTGATATCGGCCCCCGTCTCATTGGCCCATTGCTGACGTCACACTTTTGGTCTGAATGTGTGACAGAAAGCTTTGGGTTATTTCAACTTGAAAAGGACCAGAGTACTGATTGAAAGCTTGTTGGTAAGCGCTTTATTTTGTGCACAAATATTAAGTGTAAAATATTATCATAACACGCTATTCTATTAAGGATGCATAGTATTACCTTGCATTAAGCTCGTGATCTAGCTCGTTGAAATGGCGAAGATACAGGCGTCCATAGAGGGACCTACAGAGAGAAGTAGGGAAAATGTTAAAGGTCATGAAAAATGATAAATCACAAAATTGATTTCTGAAAAATCTACTGTAAGAGACATCTTATCAAACAATAAGATACATTGAGATATCAACAACACACAACGTCAAAAGGCAGACGTACCATTTGCGAGCACCCAGGCTGCCCGGCTGGCGTTTCAGCACCTCAGCATAGGTGAAGAAGGAGTACAGGATCTGCCACATCAGGATGAAGGGGCACAGGAGGAGGTTCGCTATCCCCACCCACAGGATGTGTCGGGACAACCTGTCGATCAATCAGAACCTGTCAATCAATCAATCAGTACAGGATCTGCCACATCAGGATGAAGGGGCACAGGAGGAGGTTTGCTATACCCACCCACAGGATGTGTCGGGACAACCTGTCAATCAATCATAACCTGTCAATCAATCAATCATAACCTGTCAATCAATCAATCATAATCTGTCAATCAATCAATATTGTTTATGATAAGGATAGTGAATTCCTTACTTGTTTGCCAGTTCCACTCTCTTGCTGCTTTTCTTGTAGTCTTCTTTCAGGTGCCAGTTGTTGGCAAATGGAGACCACGGGCCCCCTATAGCACAACACAGCAAAAAAAAACTTAAAAACCCATCAAGTACATCAATTTTAACTTGCCAATCTATGTTGAACTGTAACATCAAGAAATACATGTAAAAGGTTCAAAGACTTAGGATATAGTCTTTGGTTTGTTGTCTGAAGTTCTATGTGCAAGGTCTTACCTCATAACTTCATAAACTTTATGTAAGGAATGAGAGACTTACATCATTTTACATGAATTATACTTAGTCTGGTAGTCTACGTAGTACTTACAAAATAATATCATTTCCAAGTTGTATTTCAAGCCATTGGTCAGGAAAACTCTGAAACGGTAAAGAGATTAATCAGTGCCATACAGTACCAGAACCGTACTATCTTAATACGTAGTAATACGTGTTTATGATCATAGACAATCGAACACACGTATATAGCAAATACTTTAAGGCACCAAAATGACCAAAGTCAAATCAAACTTTTTACTATGATTGTTGCCCCTGAGGCTGGTGAGGCTACGGGACTGGTCAGGTGAGGTGTAATAAATAGGGAAATTTTAAAGTAACTTTGTGCAAAATGATAATCAATAAGGAACAGTGAGGCCACACTCACAGTTCCCCCATGCCAGGCAGCTGAAACTTGAGAGGTAGCAGCGACTTGTTCACCATGGCAACTGTGTAGTTTTTGAAGCGCAGGATTCTGTGGTAGATATCTGCAATATAGAAGAGGAGCATTGGAAGATTAACCTCATAATAAGCTGATAGCACAATGGCTATTTTTTTCCCTCCTTTTTTATAGAGGATTTTGAAATAAATGTGACAGTCTAGCATCAACTCTCATAATTCCACCAGATATCATCAGTATTAATAAGAAATCTAAAGAGATGTACCAATGCAGCATCAGTGAAATCCTGAGGTATGTTACACACTCTTCAGATTTTTAAGTGTCATTTTTACAAACAACTATACAGGAAGGGAACTAACCATATCCCTTAGCTTTGTCAGTTCTGCGTGTTCTTGTGAGTAATTTATGAGAAAACAAAATCTTTCTGACAATCCCCTGTATCTGTTACCCAGTTTTCTGAATTCTTCCTTGTAGACACTGCAAATTAGGAGTTTTATGTGGAAACAAATCTTGCTGACCACTCTCCATACTGTGAAAATGGACTATGCCTTACCCAGCTTTGTGACTTCTTGCTTGTAGATGCTTCAAATTAAGAGTTCTATGAGAAAATGAAATCTTTCTGACCACCTCCTATACTGTGAAAATGGACTATCCCTTACCCAGTTCTGTGAGCTCCTGTTTGTGGATGCACATCTGCTGTTCCACCTGGACCTGCCGGAGGCAGCGCTGCACCTCGTGCCATGTCATGTTGGGCAGGTCATTCTGGAGTAGGCATGAAAAGGTTAAATGAGGTCTGCTAATTCAGAAGTATTCACATGACTTGTTAGAATCTCCAGGACACTCTATGGTTTAAGTCAACATCCTGGATTTCTTTGCAAGAAGAGTGAAGGAGGCACTGTTGAGCCCACCATCCAACTTTGAACAGAGACTGGGGGCGACACAGGCTACTGTATCCTGCACTTACAGTCTGCTGCAGTCACATGCTTTCAACGTCATATCCCAAAAGTAGCAGTAGATTGGCCCAATCTGCAAAAATTTGGGGTACTGTAAATGCAGAAACTTTCGCGGTGGTTTAATGTTCACATTTTTTGCGGTGGCCTCTTCACCGCGAACTGAAAACCACCACGAACATTTTTCCATGGCAGTAAGAGACTACAGTGCATGGCGCTACCGCAAACTTAAAACCACCACGAGAAGTCCTTTTTCCCGCTACCAATCAAATCAAATCAAATCCCCCCGAACTTAAATGCATTTACAGTAAGCCCCAATCTATTTGTATAGTCGGTTACCGGTAGACAAATTTTAGTCTTCATTCATTATATCATATACAAAATTGACACAAATGAAATTTCATGCACAGTGGCCGGGTCAACACTTAACTTTTTACCATTCTTGAGGTTTGTCAATACATTGTTGTCTCTAGGCTGGTCTCTATTCTATTCCAGCTGGTCTTTATTCTATTCTATAAGACATCAACCTTCTCAACCTACACAGTGTTAACCCAAGTGACAGAGGATGCTGGCGAGCTGCCATCAGGCCCCCTCATCATCAGCGTGCAAGCACGTCTAACCCCCATGGGATGGGGAACAACAGACGTTAAACCGAGGAGTGAGTGAGTGTGAGTGTATCCTTCCTTGATTTTGTCACAAAATTATGAATGGTCCCCATGCCCATTTAATTGTTTGGACCCTTACATCACGGGCATCAAACTTCTGAATCCGATTGACATCCCGATCAACATTACCATCCCTTAGAATAAATTTAGCCTTGTAAGCTAGCAAGGAGTTTAGACCTATCCTAATCCTAGTCTTCCTTACGTGTGATATCTTGAGTGCCTGTGTGTAGAACGTCCTGATCTCCCAGTAGCGGAAGAAGTTGTACACAACCTTGATGAAGCGAAGGAACCAGAAGAAGGAAGCCAACACCAGACAGACAACGATTCTGGAGTCCAAACTGGAACAGAGAGGTTTTCACAATCTTATAACATTTAAATGCAGATCAGGTTTAGAATGATACAGACAATGCATAAAATAAAAGCTTTCTATATCTTGCTATAATGTATATAAATTGTGATTGATAACATTTTTTAACACAGGTGTCCTGAGATGAGACAAATCAAAAATAAAATTAAAAAATACTGTTTAAAAGTCTGTGTAAGCATGACAGTACAAAATATTAAAAGCCATTAAATGTACTTTAAGTTGATTAATCTTTTTTCTCCTAACAAGTTTCTAAGACAACTTTGGAAGAAAAGCAAATGAGGGACATTAGGGATTTTATAGCAATGGGAACATCAGTGCCAGTGTTAAGTAATCTTGATTTCTATAAGTCACACCAAGACATAACTTTAAGAACACGGTACCTGCTTGCACATTGGTCCAATGGCACCAGGGCTTCAGGTAGGGTCACCTTTCTATCGGGGTGGGGGTTCTGAAACATTATGTTCAACATCAACATAAGTCCAATCTACAGAACCCAATGTAATTTACATAAAGCAATCTACATAAAACATTAACACAACTTATATATACTTAAGGCATCAGCTTTCCATGGTGTTATATCCTTTGGGTTCCATTGATGCTAATATTGCCCAAATCTTTAAAGTCAAATAACAGAACAGGCAGTTAAAATAGAAATTAAAAAAAAGAGAAACTGGCAAAATTGTGTTAGATCCTATAGCTAGTCACTGGCGGTGTAACTGAACAAGTGAAGTCACAAAGTTGACGGGCCACAGTAAGAAACATTTCAAATTTCAACTTCAAGTGCACTGATAAGTGGAAAAACAAAAATCAATATTATATATTATCATATAGCCAGGCGCCGCGGACCAATCAGAAGGCCCCGTTCCACGTTGGTTATGACGCCGTAACACTTAGATTCCCGCCAGCCCGGCGTGTATCGCCCTTCTGATTGGTCAGAATGAATCGACACCGGTGCCGGTGTCGATTCATTCTAACCAATCAGAAGGAGCTATACACAAAGGATATGAAGGCATTGGCCAATCAAAAGGAGCGAAACATATTCCAGAGCAGAGGGAATAAGTACAGACTGCAAGAAGAGGGGAATGGCTCCTTCTGTTAACATTGATAATGTTTTGTTGGTATAAAGAGCCAAAGACTACAATGTTTCGAATATTTTCTGTGGAAATTTTGGTTTCAAAATGCAATCTGTAATCTCCTTTTAAATGTATGTGCCAAAGAACAAATTTGACGAAGGAATTCACACGTATGGTACCAAGGGATCTATGCGTCATACAGGAGTTTGCAAGTTTGGGTAGGCTATATGATAATAACATTAATAACCTGCCTGTTCCTCGGTGTACATGGTGTCATAACGCCTGGTCCTTTGCTATAACCATCTCATAAAACCACCTCGTTCGCTTTGCTCACTTGGGGGTTTTATTCGGTGGTCGCGAATGAGGTGGTTTTATGAGGTGGTTATAGCAAAGGACCAGGCGTTATGACACCATATACACCTCGGGGCGGGTCATTAACCCTTAAGTATTACTCTCTATTAGTAATAAACGGCCTTTAGGACTCCCTTCAACTGTCACTGTCAAAATATTAGCTAAAACGTAGTTTCTATCATAATTCTTATCTTTAGAAATCAGGAAAAATGAAGCAGCAAATCAGAGAACCAAGAAATTGAATTGATGTGGCATCATGCAGGTCAAGGCATGGGTGAAATTTAATGACTGTTTTACGACCTGAAGTGTAGCAAATTGATTTACCTTGTCCCCAAACAGCACATCGTAATGCACACACTGCAACAGGAACGTGGTGAAAAGCAAAACAAAGATGAATTGCCTGCAAGAAAAACACACAAACCAAGTTAAGATGGATTAGAGACCAGCACATGGTAATAATTCAATTAGTATTGACTGCTCAAAACCTAAGACATGATGATGGAATTCCTGAATAACGTCAAATTGAAATGCCAGCAGTTCTGTTTGCTGATTTATCAGATTAAAATGATTTGCACAACTATCTGGCTTTGTGCATTACATTAATTTTGTTAGGTTTAACATGGACTCATTTTGGAAAAAAGGATTATATAATTTAAAGTTCTTTTACTGCCATTACTTAAGACATGTTCAATATGTTACTTAAAAGTCAGTAATATTGTCTGTTATGCAAATGAAATGAGGCATCTACAAATACATTTCTGTTGCAAGGATTTATGAATTTGTTTATCTATAGTGTAGTAGTATTCAGTATTTGATTATACTGCTGCTGGAATCCCTGACACAGGGGTAGACATATTACTTACAGTTACTTGTAGTAATTAGTAGTATGACAGTAATTCATGATACTTACAGTAACTCTAGGATCTCAGCCAGCATCATACAGATGAAGCCATGGCGTTGATGGTACTGGTACACGTGCACAGGGGTTAGGGATAATACAGGATACTGTAATTCACTTTGTCTTCTCGGTACGAAACTTTCACAGTCTAAGAAAATCTAACTTGTTCTCGGAACTAAATGTTCACTGTCTAGGCAAGTGCACATAAAGAAAGTCTGTGAATTAATTTTTATCAGTAATCTTAAGTTCACGTTACAGTCGTCACCGTGAAAACCGTGAACGTAACAGTACATTGAAAAAATCAGGAATTACAGTATGCTGTGGATGGCAGACTTCTACACTTTACCCATCCTGTTTGAGACTTTTTCAGCCCAACAGAGACAATCAGAGATAGCAGACTTCACCCCCCACCCACAGACACTGATTTGAAATAATATACTTATCAGCCTCACAGACAGAATAGCAGAACTGAGGATTATGTATGTTTGGAAGCAAAGAAACACAGTCATTCACATGCATACACTAACACACACACACACACACACACACACACACATACATGCACACACACATACACACACATAATACATTATGCATAATGTACACACACATACCGGTACACACCATTCTCCAATCATGTAACTCTTGGGGTAAATCTCCATTCATGTAACTCTTGGGGTAAAATAAAAATATTTACTGGGAAAGTGTAAGGAAAATGAAACCTATGATAAGCATTTTATGTGAGTACAGTATGTGAGTATATACAGTAGCGGTACTACAAGCTTGATTATCACAACACTCTAATATGTATGATTGAGAGACTGAGCTCCTTGTTGAAAACAGAAAGGATATCCTTGTGAAGAAATCATCCAAGTTTTCAATGTGGTTCCAGCGGTGAGCTGTGCAGAAAAGAAAATCGACAAATAAAGATAAGAGAAATACATTCAAGACAAAACCATATAGTATGAAATTATACATTCAAGTAGTATTTAAATTAAAAGTTACTTAACATACTGTATCCATCTTACTTGACAGAAGTTGACTGTATTCCCCTTCTGATTAATTGAACTGTTTTATTGCAAATGCATGCCCATGGGGCTAATTGCATTACTAGTAGTGTAGAAAGACTAGATACATGAAATGAATGAATGTGGTCTAAATACATGTAGATAAACTAAATTCTAACAATACGTAACATACAAATATTCATCAGTAATGATCAAAGTGACAGTGTTTTACAATTATACTAAGTATGCATCAACATATCAAATGTTGTTTTTTAAGCACAATAACACATCTGTGTACAACTGCATCTTTGGTCAGGTTAAATAAGGTTTAATGAGGTTAAATAATAGCTGTTTTATCTGTCATGATATAATGGGAACAAAAGATGATTAATTCACAGATAGTGAGATACAAAATACACAATACAGCTAACTGTGCATTTCACACGAATATCATCTCTATTCACTTCATGCTACCCTCCTGAAGTGGTTTGGCCTAATTCTGATTTTTTCCATGAATCTTGATATTGAAAATTCCATGTGTCAAAATGAGATAATTTAGAAATTTTGCCAAATTATTCCAACAAATAATGAAATGGCAGACGCTGGGAAAATTGTGCATGAGAATCTATAATTTAGCATAGAATAGCATATTATGATTAGCTAGAGCTGTGTACCAGTACACTGTACCGAGACAGTACCTGTACAATCAATTAGGTACAGGTCCAAAATACCAGAACCCTGGTGTACCATAATAAAAGACGTGTATCTAATATGTACTTGCAAGCCAAGCAGGTTAACAGGTCAGAGGATGGCCACTTTGACAGATAAAATTACCATGAAATTACGATAGCAGTCTCTGAACTTTGAAAGGGTCAAATTTTTGTTCCATCATGTGTCTACATTGTACAACAATTAAACATGTTTTTATTGGTGCTATATCCTTGTTGAAGATCGACCATATATATTATTTGAACAAGTAATTCAGGTACAGATACAGGTTCGGACCTGTACCTAAACCCATGTACCTGTACCTGAGTGTGTACCTGTACCTAAAATGTGTTAGGTACACAGCTCTATGATTAGCTTATATTACTGTAACGGTGTTGCCTACCCTTGTTACTGTCCACAGCGTGCACCAGAAGTTCCCTCTCATTGGGCGGACTGTCCATCTCTTCATCGTAGAAGGAGTCCAGCCGCCTGTAGCTCGTCTCGAGCTGCGCCATCCTTAGTTTCTAGATCTGTACAAACAATGGAATAATTAAAACACCTAAGGGCCATGTTGATTTAATAACATGGATGACATCATCTGGGAAGCTCAAATCTAATGCTAGCGTGTGAAGAAAAAAAGGTTGGGCACCCCCAAAAACTTGCCTTCATTATCAGTATGAGACTATAAGTGGTCAGGAAGGTTGAACAGATGACGGAGTATATTATACCGAACACTAGATTCTTCATCTTCTTTTATGACCTTGGAATTGACCTTACTATTCTACGACATTAGTCCATGTTTTCAGATACAAACCTATTTCTTTTGCAATCTTATGACATATCCTTGCTCATTTTGCAGTTGCTTTGCACAATTTCATCAATATCAAATAAATCTGGCCTAATTATCAGCATGAAAATATATCTATATCATGGTGTATTAATCATTAGAAGTTAATTTCAGTATATATCAAGGTGAATTCGAAGCAACAGTTAACTGTCAACACTTGACTGTTAAACCGACACCTGTCTAAAGCAGGCCTTAGCTAAGCAGTGCAATGCCACCTGCCAGATCAGGTGATTTATGCCATTTTCCACACCTGTCACCTGTATATCAGTATCACATGTCAACCAACAGCTGCAACCTCATTCTTCATTTTGGTCTTACCATATTATGAGACGATCTCCAAAAGGCTAACATAGAAGTAACAAATGTTGTTAAAGGTAACGGGAAAAATTGAACTTACATGGCAGACAGGTTTGGTTTCAGGATTCAAGTTATGGTTCTCACAAGGATTTTTTTTCACAGCTTAAAAAGCCACAAGGCAGGCGGTGTAGGCATAAGCATTGTGTGTGTGTTGTGGGGGGTGGGGGGTGCGGGGGTTCTGAGGGTAATTTATAACCCTCAGAAATACTATATTTCCTGCATTTCGAAGGCCAATTTAGATAAAATGAAGCCAACATTTTCCTCTTTGTTACAATTTACAAAACAACAAACTACACCCATTATTTGAAACGCAGTGTAAGGGCCCAAATTTCAGTGTGTGTGACCTACAAATCACAGTTTATTTAAGGGCCCTATGCACAACTCCATTTGCTCAAGTGGCACATTTTGTATTTTCATTCTCAGTCAACAAGAACTGTATCATTAGTCCAAATTGTATATCATTTGAGACTTGAAATCATCACTTCTACATACAATAATAGGTTAAAGCAATAACATATACTGCTCTTAAGATAAAGCACAATGAAGACAAATCTCTTGTTCTAACGATGACATTATAAAATGAAAATGCCAGGAATCTATCTTTCCCTGAAATTTACAGGCAATTTGGATGAACATCATGTATGAACTTTTCCAATGGCTTTCAGATTTAATACTAGTCAAGATCCAAAAATAGTTAATAGTATGTAGGTCATCCAGTGGTACTGTAAATGCAAAAATGTTCACGGTGGTTTAATGTTCGCGGTTTTCACGGTGGACACTTTACCATGACATTAAAACCACTGCAAACATTTTTCCATGGCATTAAGAGACTACATTACATAATGCTACCGCGAAATTAAAACCACTGCGAAACTAAATCCAGATTTTAAATGCATTTACAGTATTCTGTGCCCAGCTTACCTAAATCATAGTACCTTGAGGATACCTTGAGGATACTTCGTTGTAGTATCATGCTGTTAAATGTAAATCATGCAAATTGCATATCTCTTTTATCATGACCATGATGGGCTGCATGCCCCTGGTTTTAACCGTACCATTAGCCGATTTTGATTTCCAGCAAAATTTGTACGTGGGAAAGCCATCTTGTCCACGTAATTTGTAGTGATGAAGGTGATCAAATTTTGTGTCTACCTCAATTTTGCAAAATACACACGTTCTTTTCTGTAATTGGAGTAAAACACCCCCATGCAGACCTCATTTATGTGATGACTGTGTGCCTCATTCTAGACATGACTCATCTACTGACAACTGGATGTACATGTAATATACAACATATAAAGAACTGAAGATGTCACACTGAAATTACAATGCCCATTGTTAGTTAATGTTACACAACAGACACACAGAACAAAGGATATTGTTGAACACCTGTCCAGGTAAACTCTGACATCAATCTAAGAGACTACAATAACTCAGAATTCAGCAAACAATAAATGCAACTTGGCGTTATTAAATTCTGGCAGCATACTCTATTTAGAAACTAAAAGCTGACGTGTTGAATTTTCGTTTGCAATCAAATTACAAGCTTGGTTTGTCTTGCATAGGATAAACAAAAGAAATTTAGTCATCAATCTAAAAATGCGAAAGAGCTGATTTTCTTTAGAATAACAACCATTGCCTGTGCTCTAACAGAATACGAATGAACTTAAGACTGACACATACCACATCCTCTGTCGTCTTCGGAAACATCAACCTTATGAATCATCGAAAATCCTAAATAATGTAGTTACCCCCCCCCCCCCCCCCTCTCTATGTCAACTGCACAAGCAAAACACTAAACACAAACCTTCAAATTCCGCCTTTTCCGAAGAATCTAAAACCTCCTGGACATTTCCCTCCCTAAAGAACTGACTTGACTCCTTATATAAACCGTTACATCGTCAGTAGTGTTGTCGGGCGGCCAATTTTAGTAGAAAATCCAAGGACAACAACACAAGATCGGCAGTTTTTTCCCCCGCCCTGACCACTGATCAAAACAGTCTATTGCGTCACTGGGGATAACCTTCTCACCTTTGACCTATTGCGTCACTATTATTCACCTTTAACCTCTGACCTGCCGGTTTAGAAGCGTGGGAAAACTCACCACGCTAAATCTTTTGGGAGCTCAAAATTGTTACTATTTGGGAAGGATCAGAAGTCTGGTTGTACGATTTGACGATGTTGTCGGCTTGGGTATTAGGAAGAGCAGAAAACGCTTTTAGACCGAATTTATGCAGGGTTTGGCGGGCACAAACGTTCGGAAGGTGAGTTCATTATACTCTCCAAGCAGAGGTTAGGCTGCTTTTTGACGTTTTTAGGCGTTTTCATCGGACTTTCTATCGCTTTCAGTTTTTACTCAAGGCCGCGAGACATCAAGAAAACGGTACAAAATAGAAAGCCCGATAAAACGCCTAAAACGTCAAAAAGCAGCCGGGGCCTAACCTCTGCTTGGAGAGTATTAAAAAAAAGTCCACTAGTATACCAAGTTGAACGTCAGTTTTAACGGTTAACCGTTGTAAGTGATCATGTTACAGCTAATAATGAGGGGGCGTTAGAAGTTTTGTTAGGGGCAGTTCAGAAAGGTGTGGGGGGACATGTCTGAATGTTTTTCTGTCCCAATGCAATGGTGTGATTTATTACCTTGGCCAAGCTGGTTATGTGGGCGTGTGTGTATATGCACATGGATGGACAGCTTAACTCCAGAAGGCCTGGATTGGTGTATTGATATTTGTAATGGTACGTGGGTATGCCTTGGTGAGACGTCCCAAAAATTATTAGATTTGGGGCCCCCCTTAGCAACTTGTTATGGTACTGCAGTGGAACTCCTGAACTTGATATCGAAAGATCTGGACATGCCATGCCCATGGTCATGATGTTTGATTTGAGATAGTCTTTCAGGCAGAGAGTAAGTTGACAGTTGATAGGTTTGGGCCCCTAGCGGCTTTTTTTAAAAACTCCAAAAGCCAGTTTACTTTGACAGAGAATAACTCAAGAAGGGGTTGAATAGTCTGTAGATAATGTAAGTAATGCTTGATATAATTAAATGGTAATTATGCAAATCAGAAAGTAATTTGCATTGTTGATTAGGTAATCTTATAAACCTGCCCCATTCCAGAACTCACTGTTTGAACTTGTGATATATGTAACTGAGAAAGAGAAAAACATTGATTGATGAAAATTATGCAAATAAAGACCAATGATAATCAATGATAAGAATTCAAAATGTTAAAATCAATATGAAAATGCTATAATTCCATAGTGGTGTTTCATACTTTGGAACTTATGTGAAGATGAACATTGTTTTATTATGATTTATATGAATAAGGACCCTACAAAATGCATATTAAGGACCTAATTATTTGCTTCTCTCTGAAATTTGTAACATTTCTCAAACTCCTGTAGAGCAGCGGGCCTCAAATTCTTACAACTAAAAATTTGATTTAATTTCTTCACACAAGTTACCAAAATTTACTTCCTAGCAATAAAATATACAAAGTTATATACTAACTGCATTTTATCATGATTGAAAAAAATATTGCAGTCTGACTAGCATTTAAATTTATAAAACCTAACTGTAATGCAGTGTCATTAACTACCTATTTTGTTATCTTTTACTTTCAGAGTATCGCAGACCCTCAAACCCAACAACACAACATCCTCCCAACATCAGTTGTCAAACAGCCTTTTCCAATCAGCTAGAAGATTTAGCAGCACCCATCCAAAACAAAAACTTACCTTCTTCCAGTACATACGCCAAACAATATCCCAAAGATATGCCGCCAGCCGAGCATTTTTCTCAGGCACATCGCAAAAGTCTTGCCAAAGAGGTTTCCACATTGCAGTGCTACTGGCTTGCCATCCTACGAGGATTGTTGCAGGTAGTGTGTTGTGTTGTGGGTTGGCAGGAGTTGGGGTGAAGAAAGCACAGTGCCAGGAGGAGGACACACTGGCAGAGGAACTGCTGAGGGACCAGGACGTGCAGGAAGAGCAGGAGCTGGACTGGTGGCTCATCTGGCAGTTCCTAAGGCCTGAGATCTGGCAGCTGCTGGCTGCTATTGTGGTATGTTCTGTTCTGTTATGTTATGTTATGTCGATGTAGGTTAGACATCCAGGTAATAAGATGTCACTGACGAAAACTGGTGGATTCCAGTTGAAACGTCTGACCGTTTCAAAAACCATATCCAGTTGCTTGAGTAACTACTTTTTGGTGTATGCTATGTTATGTTATATGTTATATATGTTATTGGATGGGCCGACTACTCTCTCATCATCAGGGTTGGACAAGTCCACTAGCCCTATTGTCCAGGGCAAGTGAAGGTTCCGGGTCGGAGTTCAAATCTGACCGGAGTTGGCGGAAGGGAGGTGTAATAGGCCGGAAGTGCGCTGTTGTCTCCCTAACTTTTGCTCCCTATTGATTGGTGATCATTATAGCTGAGCAAAGATTTGTTGTATTTCCTGAAAAGCCCGAGGGTTGTATTATTTTTGTGCGAGGAGTAGTTGGTCGACCAGCGAAACCATTTTTGTATTAGTCCGCTGCAACGGTGATGCGTTTTTTTCGCCTGATGACCCAAATAGCATCGTTTTTCATGCGATTTCGAAGAAATTACGTCATCAGAGATTGCAAAAAAGTTATCACATGGAATTTTTTTATTTTCATTTTACACAAACATGAAGACGTTAGCTTCTCTACCACGTAGGCCGTTATCCTAGGAAAATTCGGTTTTTCCAAGCAGCTTCGATAAAAAAAGTGTTAAAAAAAAAAATGATAGTTTTCGGGTCCAAAATTAAAATTTTACTACATATTCTACCCAAAATAAAGAGGCAACAGACGATACCAATAGGTTTGTCGGAAAGAGGCAGTAAACGGCTTTTCACCATTGATTAAGTTTCGCTTCCTACGTTTACTAGCAGAACAGTAGCCCTTCGGCCTGAGGCTGTCCACCAACCTCCGAAATCGTAAAAGAAACTCCGGTCCGAGACCTGAAAGTGCTGATCAGGCATGTGCACGACTTGCTCAGTACCCCACTTGCCCGAACAGGCAAGTAAGATTTTTCCATTGAGTGAGATCTTGATATAGTATTACGTGTTTCTTTTTACAGTCATGGCATCAAGTAATAGGGAACATAGAAAAAATAGAGGCATTGAATAAGAATTTCATCGCTGGAAGTAAAGATACCATATAAAAGTGACATTTGAATTTTGGGCAAAAAAAAATTTGTTTGGGCAAGTAAATTTTTTATGTGCTTGCCCGATAGTGAATTTTAGCTTGTCAAACCCTGATCATCATCTGTATACATTATTCTGATTCATCAGTGAAAGATCATATAACTTATTTTGGATGCTACCTTCACACATTGACTGAGCTAAATCCAACCCTCTTGTCATCGATCTGTTTATTTTTACAAGAAAGCACACTACACATGTGTGCGTAGTATGTATTAACAGTATATACAGAAAGTCTCATTCCTCTCACTAGAATGCTCTTACTCTACTGACTTTAATAAATTCTACTACAAATATTATACATAGCATACAACCTGTACCGCAATAATGCGGATTTTTCATGAACTAACCTAAAACATAACTGCAGACTATCATTGAGCTAATAGTACATGCAGACCAGTAAAAGAAAAATACAGCTGCAACTACACAGGCTGGAAAAATTAAATGTTGTCGATTTGCACATGAGTGGCATTATTCAATGCTGCCCCCTCCCTAAATCAGTTGCTTATAGAGACAGAGACGCTGCCTATATACATATTAGTTACAGCTTTAAAAAATTTCCAGCATATTTGTACTAGTACATATATTTACAAACCTCAGAAACACATTCAATTTGTCAGGGAAACTGAAACTCCTGTCCCAAATGAGCCAACTGGGTAAGGCCTATTGAGACCTCCATGTCACGGTTTTACGTTGGTTCTAGTTGGTCGCAGGAATCCTTAGAGAAATTATTTAGGGGGAATTACTTAGGAAATATAAAGAATATTTAATTAATGAAAATTGCAAGTACTTATTAAGGTACTGCAACAAACAATAATACATGAATAAAGGATGGAACTCCTAAATAACTGTTTTTTTTTTGTGGATTTCGAGTCAGAAACTCTCAGATGATTTCTCAGTGGCAGCTATCTTGAACCATTCCAATGCCTACTTGACACTACTTCCAAACAATATGAGTAATTGCACAATTGAATTCTAGTGAGCATTACTAGTATGAGTTTACCTCTTGCAAACAGACCTCCTTACAGTAGATTTGTATCTTAGAATAAAAGTTACATGTAGTAATACGTTAATGAATGTTAGACATCCAGCACCTACAAAGATAAAGGTAAACCTGGTAATAAGGTAAACGTCTGTGTAATAAAGTAACGCACAGGGTAAACCTGGTAAACCCGCAGATGCTTGTCCAGTCTCTGATGCTGTCTGAATTGTCGAACTGTTAACAAATCCATTTGCTAAAGTATACGAATGTAGTTTTTACTTTGCATACAAGGTTATAAACTGTAATTATTTCTTTATAAATGTGACTAGTCTAGGTACTTTCTCCTCACAAACCAGTCTAACTTCTACTTTAATACATGTAAATTACAATTGTGACAGAATTTCAAATCATTGCAGTCATTACTTTCCTGGCATTCGTTTTTCCTAAATTAAAAGGTAAGTGGGGAGAAAAAGAAGGGTGAAGTGTGATCAGACAATTTGACCTCACACCTCAGGTTGCAGATCAATTGTCCACCTTTTTTTCGTTATCCCTTATTTAATGTTACTGGGTGTCATCTGCAACATAATGATCACAATAATTTGAATTTTGGTACACATTTGTATAAGACTTTATACATGTACGTGGGTTATCAATAAGTCCTCGACTTTACCGAGAAATAATAAGCACAGCTCAGATTTCGAAGCATAGATGTCAAGTATAGAGTCTTATATAAATATGTACCAAAATTCAAATTAGTGTGATCATTACTTTGCAGGCGACACCCAGTAACGTTAGGTGAGGGAGAAGGAAAAAAACGTGGACAATTGACCTGACCTGAGTGTGTGGGTCAATTTGCGCTGCTAGAAGTTAGAAACCCAATTCTTTTTGCTTGAAATAGGAAGAGAATCATTATCAAACATTTTGACAATGTCTTTTGTTAATTCATGGCACGGGGAACTAGACTTACACATGTCTGATCACAATTCACACCACTTTTTTCTCGCCACTTACCTTCTAATTTAGGAAAAGCGAATGACTGGAAAGTAATGACTCCAATGATTTTAAATTTGAAGGATATTGATAAAAGGCTCTATACTATGAATTTGTGCCATAAAATTTGAGTTGTGCTTGTTATTTCTTGGTGAGGCTTGGTGAACTTATTGATCACCCCTCGTATGTATTGTCAGGAGTGAAGTGGAGCTGTGTACCTAAAGAAATTTTAGTCCAGACTTTTACCTGTACCTAAACAAGTTTGATCAATTATCTGTAAGTTATCAATGTATATACTTTAGTCAACTTTAGTATATACTTTAGTCACTTTTAGTGAGAAATTGTCATCTTTGTATGAGGATTTAGACATTTGAACCTCAAAACAAAGTTTTCTTAATTTTCAACTGCACGGTTATCACAATAATTTTTTATTGTCATCAAAATTATTGTCATCTTTGATTTGGAATTTATTTATGTTAAGTCGCAAAAAGTGCTGTTCAATGGTGATATAGTTTGTTTAGGTTCAGGTAATTTTGTGAAGATACTGTCTGCTCGGCTGAAGATCTGCCCAAGGCTATATGGAGGATAGCAAAGGATGGAGGGCGAGAGTCATGTTCATCCGTGCAACCAGCACGCCCGGATGATGATGATGAGGTTCAGGTGCAGGTACACAGATGTTTTGACCTGTAACTAAATAATTTTATAGGTACGGTACAGGTACGGTACAGGTACACAGCCCTATAAGGTGAAGTCATTGCAAAGATCATATTGGAAGTACATGTGGATAGAGTTTATACTTGGTGATACATCTAGTCTGACTTTAATTAGGCATCACAAAACATTTAGGGCTGAGGGTCAATAGAAAAGGCAACTAATTTTCAGGAGGTATAATTGTTTTGGTCTTCTCTTTTGTTTTCACTGTTATACAGTGACGTATTTAATAAAGAAATATTTTCAATATGCTTCATGCCCGTAGCCGGGGGGTGGGGGGTGGTGCAGGTTTGGTTTGGAAAAAAGTGCAGGAAATGGCGTTTCAGAGGGTCAAGATTTCAATTTTTGCCGGGGGAGCATGCCCCCAAACCCCCTAGGCCTTCGGCATGAGTCTCTCCCCCCCCCCCCCCCCCCCCCCCAACCAAAATCCTGGCTACAGGCATGTGCTTATCAGAGTCAAATTAGCATGGATTTTTATCGTCAGGCTGTGCTCGAGCTTGCATATATTTCAGCACTTGGCACTTGGGCTTGAACATTAATGAATGTTGCATCACTTTCATGCTCATCATTGCCATGGCCATCATCACTCATTGTTGCAGGAGCTCTGTAATAGGGTTTGACTCGTGCCATGGGTACAGGAACTGGTGGGTCTGGGTGGGATGGACCAGGAATTGTTTCATTTGAGGCATCTGTAGGAAAAGAGTCATGGCCATCCGTGCAACCAGCACGCCCGGATGATGATGATGATGATGTAGGATTGAATGGGTGGGAGCTACCAGGATTGGTGTTATCAGCACTATTGACATGTGATGTGTGGTTATCATCACTAGTGCTCTTAGGAATTGTTTCATTTGAGGAATACGTAGGGTTAAATGGGTTGAAGCTACTAGAATTGGCACCTGATGTGTTGCATGTACCAGCTGCACTATTGACATCTGATGTGTGATTATCATCATCAGTTGCCTTAGGAACTGTTTCATTTGAGGAATCTGTAGGGTTGAATGGGTTGAAGCTATAGCTAGCAACACCATCTGAGGAATTTAGAACTTTGGCATTTGGGGTGGGACGTCCACAATTGGCACCTGATGAGTTACCATCACTACCTGGTGTAGGAACTCTGGGTTTTGGGTGGGACGTCCAGGATTGGCACCTGATGAGTTACCATCACTACCTGGTGTAGGAACTCTAGGGTTTTGGGTGGGACGTCCAGGATTGGCACCTGATGAGTTACCATCACTACCTGGTGTAGGAACTCTAGGGTTTTGGGTGGGACGTCCAGGATTGGCACCTGATGAGTTACCATCACTACCTGGTGTAGGAACTCTGGGGTTTCGGGTGGGACGTCCAGGATTGGCACCAGATGTGTTACCAGCACTAGAGGGTAAAGGAACTCTGGGGTTTTTGCTGGGATATTTTAGTTCAGAATCACCTGATGTGTTACCAGCAACATGTGGTAAAGGAACTCTGGGGTTTCGGGTGGAAAGTTCAGTATTGGCAACTGATGTGTTATCAACACCAACTGATTCACAGTCTGTGGAATTATCGTCTAAAGTTGACCAAAAACACATTATGGGTGTTCCAGGTCTCCTCCAAAAGCTTTTCCTTTCCCATGTATCATCTTTACGACCAGAGAGGTGACACCACAGTGAGAGAATGATGATGCCAATAATAAGAAAAATAATTCCAACCGCAATACCAATGATTTGAGATACTGTTAGAGCAGGTTCGGGTTGTACAGTAGCAGGTATCAGAGAAGAGGCAGTGATGATAGGTGGTGTAGTCACCTGTGCCACTGTAACTGACAGTGTGTCAAATGTGGAGCCTTGAAGATTTGCTGCAACACATTTGTACAGACCAGAGTCTGCTGCAGTAACATTGACTATGGTAATATTGCCATCAATTGCCACAGTCACCCTTCCACCTGTGCCAACAGTTACATTCAGTCCAGATGGGAGAATGACTGTGATGTCCGGTGTTGGGATTCCTAAAGCTTCACAGACCAAATGGAGAGTCCCACCTGGTACTAATGGCTTATTGTCACTCCTACCAAACCTCATCATTCTTGGTTCTTCACAAATCAGATCTGCAGGATTGATATGTTTGAGTTTTTGACCAAGAAAGCTGCTAGGCCCTTGACATGTGATTTGATTTTCAAATGAATATGATCCAGTCATCTTTTGCCTGAAGGGAACCATCCTACAGTCACACTGCCAGGGGTTGTTTTCAATGTTCACAGTTGAAATAGATACCAGCTTGTCATAAGCTGATGGGAGAAGGATTTGCATCTGGTTGTTCTGAAGGTGAAGACTATTAGAAATGTATGGAATCTTAGACAAAGGTGCAAGAGGAAAACACTGGATACTGTTGTCTGATAGATTAAGATCAGAGAGACTAGATATGCCAGCAAAAGTGTTGAGGGAAACATGTGAGATGGTATTGTTTTGTAGCCTAAGATCACGAAGGTAAGACAGCCCAACAAATAGATGGTCAGGTAGGTCCTCAAGGTAGTTATCATAGAGATAGAGTGTGTTAAGGTATGCCAACCCTCTGAAGGTTGTTGCTGAAACAGTGGAAATTCTGTTTGTGTGGAGATCTAGAGTGGTCAGTTTAGGATGGTTGGAAAATGCAAGGTCTGGGATGTCTGTGATGCTGTTGTCATAAAGGTATAGATGAGTGAGTTCCAGAAGGTAATTTTGTACAATGTCAGTTGGTATGCTGATGAGCTGGTTGTTCTGAAGGTGAAGCTCTTGTAAATTTTCCATGTCACCTAATAAGCCCAGGCTGACTGTTTGAAGCTTATTGTCATCAAGGCGTAGGACCTGGAGCTGTGGTAAGTTTGAAAGTGCTCCAGACTGAATACTTGTTATCTTGTTTGAGTTGAGGAACAGTTGTTGTAGCTGGGGTAGATTGACAAAAGCCCTCTGTGGAATGGTGCTAATCTCATTGTTATAAAGATGCAGCTCTACAAGCTGCTGGAGACTAGCAAAAGTGTCAGATAGGATAGCATTTATGTGATTGTCATGGACCCACAAGTAGAGAAGTTCATTCAGACCATCAAAGACATGCTGTGGGATGGATTTCAAGTTGTTTTGGTGCATGTACAAGTATTGCAGTCGTGGAGTTGGTGTAAAAGCTCCTTCTGCAATACTAGCAATGTGATTGCTGGACAGGTCAAGGTACACCATGTTACCAAGTCCCACAAGCATGTCAGCAGTGAGGCTAGTCAACTGGTTCTGGTGAAGATCCAAGTTGGTTAGGCTGGATTGGTAGTAAAATGCCTGATGACCTATTGTTGAGATAGGGTTATTGTTCAAGTATAACTTTCTCAAATTCCTGTACCTTGAAAAGTCTAACTGACTTATAGTTGTGATCAGATTGTGACTCAGGTACAATTCGGTTATGGATGCAGATAGGTTCTGGGGAACACTGGTGAGTTGCTTATAGTTACAGCTGCAGGATGTGTCGGATGAACATCCGCATGTGGCCTCTGTCTTGGCTGGTTCCCTCAGGATGATGATGAGGAAGAATCCGAAGACCAGCATGTGTTGTTTTCTTGCCATATTTGACAGTCCTATAAAGAACAAGACGTATGCTAAGTAAGGCTAAGTAAATGAATTTCAAAGACTGAGATGAAACTCTTAATGTGTAATGTTCAGAAAAAATATGGAATTTTGACTGTGATATTAAGTCAAAGGCATACAGTTATTACATTTGCTCAGTGGGGCAACTGAACTTCGGGACCACTACTCCCACTAAAATATGAATGCTTAAAGTGTCTCTGGCACCAATGATATGAAAGTATGACATTTTTGTGATTATATTCCATTATGATACTGATAGAACCGTTTTACATGAAGACATGATTTTAATACGCCAGTTTGAGTGAGATACTACGCCAATTACATTCCTAAATTAGCTATGTTTTCCATTGGCTTTCACATTCAGTCACAAGTGTCCCAGTACTATTTGTCTACTGTTACATTATGAATGAGCTTTGCGAGGGTCATACACTCTGTACTTGTGGAAAAGTGCTAAGGGAATTTCCTCAGTACACTTACCTAACGTAGATTGTATCTAGTTCCTTGATCATTTCCAGGTCAATTGGGTGACAACATAGACAATGATCATCATCAGGCTGTCTGCAGGCTCCTTTTTCTCTTGTCAAGTGATAATGTAAAGGGAAGTGGAGTCTTTTATTAAGTTTTAGGTAGGTTTAGGGATGTCCTGCCAGCTAATCTCCTGCCAGGATTTTCTGTCGTCCCGGCTTCGTCCTCCTTCCACGGTACCTCTAGCAGGTTGTTCTGGCGTGTCCAGAGGCTGAACTACTGGAGCTTACATGTTTTGACCGTTGCTATAACAGACACTGGCTCCTGTGGGGCAATGATGAAAACATAAAGCTGTTAGGGACTGGACGATATTTACCTTTAGGGGGAGGGCCATCGAAAAATTTTCTGAGCCAGGAGGAGGGCCACTGGTTCGGGGCCTTCATAAATACAAGCAAAATTTGCCCCTCAAATACAGGAAATGAAGTTTAAGATGGTCAAGATTTCAATTTTTCCCTGGATGGTCCCTTTCGACGGCTTGTGCCTCTGGCGCCCACGACGCTGCGGCGCTCGTCGCCATCAAAAATCTTTCTCTCTGACAGAAATGTCATTACATTTAGCACAGTCTCATTGCAAAGTTTATCCCTCAAAATGCAGAAAATTGTATTTCAGAGGGCCCAGATTTCAACGTTTCCCCGGACCTACTAGTGCTTTGTGATGCCAAGGGTGCTCGAAATCATGAAAATATGTTGGTTGCGTCGTCGCCCTCAATAACTTCAGCTAAAACCATGTGAAGTTCTACTAGAAAGGCAGCTATTAAACTGAAAAGTCAGGAAAAATCATTTCAGTGAATCAAGATTTTCCCGGGGGAGTATACCCCGGACCCCCTAGGATTAAGTCAGTATAGTTTGCCCCCCCCCCCCCATAAGAATTTTGCTGCGCTGCCTCAGTTGTGTGATTCCATGTTTGCACGAAGTTTACGAAGACTATAGAAACTAACCTTTGTAACAAAAAGATAATTAATAATATCAATCCTGCATTCATCGGTCCTTCCATATTTGTAAACGGAATGCGGTTCTCGTAACGATATCGCTAAAATGTACAAGTCTCTTCCAACTACAACATTAATCTGTTTTCTTTTGTGTAAAATCGTATACGTGTAGTGGGAAAGATGGCCATGGAACCGCCCCTCCCCGCCTGCCTTAATGGCGTTTATGTTGACGCATAAAACCCACCTTTACTTTACTTGAAACAATTATTTGTTTTCGCAAAATTGCGTTTTAGAGCGTCAAAAATGTCAAAATTTTGGATCCCAGGACCCCCCCTACACCGGTTGGGCCTTCGGCCCTCCCTGGACGGCCTTAGCCGTCAGTCTGACATTTATTCAATTCATTTAATGAGCTAAACTGGCCGGAGATTATGTTTCACTTTTCACCTGTACATGTAGTATCAAAAAAGTCAAAATTTTGGATCCCAGGACCCCCCTTACACTGGTTGGGCCTTCGGCCCTCCCTGGACGGCCTTAGCCAAAAAGGCAAAAAGGCTCAGTTTCATGATCTTGCGTAAAGTTACAGGTAAGATTTTTTCATGTAGATCGGAGAAGTGACATCAGAAAAGGTAAGTCTTATTACCGTTGCAGTGCCAGTGTAACAATTATCAAAGTGCTACATGTCTGTACACATATGTCATCAAAATTATGTAATACTATAAAACTTTGGGAGGGACGTCTATAATTTCTATCTATGGCCCAGCTGGACTCCAGCATGCGTAATTTGTTGACGCGTGGGTCTTGACACCCTGATCGTCTTCCCGCTAACAGTCTACTGCTATAAGTTATTGCTAATTATCATTTCATGAGGGACAGTGTGTGTAATGGAAAAGTTAAGGAAAAATTGGGGGGAGGGCCATCAAATTTATTTTTTTTACTGGACCCATTTTGCACCAGACCTACCCCTCCACACCCCCACCCCCACCCCCCCCGGTAAATATCGTCCAGTGACTCCAGTCACTAAATACATGTTATATATGGCAACTGCATGAGTTCCCTGTCATGACCAGTGGAAGATTAGCTCATCTGTTCATTGTTCAATTCATTTAATGAGCTAAACTGGCCGGAGATTATGTTTCACTTTTCACCTGTACATGTAGGTGTTCTGCTACACTGAAGGCAGATGATAGCGTCATGTATCAAAAGTGCGAAAAGGAATGAGTAAAAAAATGAAATGGAACAAAGTATGAAGCAAAGTAAAATAAAATTTCTATGAGATAAACATTCAATTTGTATATACATTGTGCATTGTACTGTAGTTTCTAGATACATGTACATGTAACTTCTCTTATTCTTTAACACATTGCTTTTAAATTAGAATTTTAACAAGCTTCCATGGCTGTTCAGTTGTGTAAGGTGCTGGAAGGCGAATAAGTCAGACTAAGAGATCAATATCTACCCACATCTTATACCCATGGCCATGGAAAATTGCGATTGGGCAACAAAAGATGTATATAAAAAAATTTATGGTAGGACGGTTGTCAAATCAGCACTTTCAGTGCCCAGCGACACTGTTATGTTCATAAGTTATGACGACACCGTTATGTTAATGAGTTATGATGACAACCAAAGGTCCTGGATGTGTTCCGCCATCTTGTTCAGTTTAGATTAGGCACAAGCCAGTACACTGAGTTGCGATTTAACCTCATTCATGTCATCCCGCGCGATCCTTGTAGTTCAATACTGATGCATGCAGGCAATTGGGCCAATGGAATCTATCCACATTATAGAAACTTATAAGGAAGTAAGTTTCTAAAAATTCAAAGATAAGTTTTGTCCAATTTCCCAACCACAACAGTTCTAATTCAAAGGAGGAAAAAGAAATTTACATTTCAACTAATGGACAAGAAAGAGAAAATATATGTTCTAAGCTATTTTAGGACAAAGCTTTTTAAAAGAGAGTTGTGAGCATAGAAAATTCTGGACTTATTTGAATGCATACAAGTTGTGCACTGTGTGCTTTGCATACAATGTAAACATCCATTCTTGATTCCGCTGGGAACTCTATGACAAAATGTGAAATGTCTAACGCACTTACTCAGTAATCCCAAGGTTTACATAATGTTCGGATATACAGAGAAGGCCCGGTATCACTGTTTCTTGATGTATAGAAATCTTTAAGCATACCTGTGTCGATTAGCTATAATAGAGGTCGCATTACCTGTCTAGTGCCTAACACTCGGACATAATGTAAATTAACAGCCTAACCTTTGAAGTCTAGTCCTGTGAGTTGGACAAGAGCCTTCACTTGTCTTGAAGTCACAATAATTCCAATGGAGACTCGGTTGTTTTGTTGAGAGGATTATGTGCTCTAGCCTCTAAATTCATTCTGCGTCACAGACAGCCGCAGGTGCAAACTATTTACATGTGTACCTTGACCTGGTTGGCCACTTGACAAACTTAAAGTTTGTACAGTTACGTGTTGGAGGGGCTGAGATAACTCGGGTGATGTGAGCTTCTACTAGATCTATTGGTGGTTTATTCTCTTGGTGATCCACTGCAGACTTTCTGCCAATGGAGGTCTCTCTCTCTTCCATCCCTCTAAGTCCTAACTGTGTGTTAGTCTCTGCTAGTCTCATTAATATTAAGCACTAACGTCACAGGGACGTTTGGTAAATTTTTAACCCTACCCAATATATATAAGGGTGTAAAACTCAAATTTCAGGGCATGATATGTCTAGTACCAAATTTCAAATATTAACCTGCAGTCATTACTTTCCAGTCCATAATTTTGTAGGATCTAGATTTTAGCATCAATGAATGATTGTTAATTAAGAAGTCACCTGGCAGTATACAGTGTCATTTTAAAGCGTACAAAAATTCACCATGGTGACCTTGGCAACTGCACTGCAGAAGCACAGCAGCACCTGTCAGATACACACATGACTTGTACATGTACAACATAGACAGGCGCAAAACAATAGTTCACTCCCTTTGGGTGAAGTAATTATAACCATTACACCAAAACAATGAAAAGATAAATACTGATAATCATAACAGGAGGTGCCTTAAGATTGTGCCCGCCCTAAGTCGGCACAGATTTTTTGCTGATCTTATCAATGCAATACTATACACCACGCTTGTTGCCACTGACTATGCTGATGATTAGGAACTTTGAACTTTGAACTTTATTAAAATCACCACTTTGCAGGCAACTTAGCCTGAATTGTGTTGGTGTTTACAAGCTTCGTTATTAAACATTGTTTAAAAAGTTATTACAATTTTAAAGGCATACTTTACATTGACTTATAATTTTGCTTAAAATCACAAATTACAGACGTTTACTATACAATATTTGTAACAATGAGTTCGGTACACGTCATACGGATGTGATAGTGCGTTAATTGTCATTCAACAGAGCAAGGGCCCTGGGGATAAACGATTGCGAATGTCTGTTGGACCGGCTCAGTGGCAGCTTAAAACGGGGAGCCCGTCGTAGCTGGTACTGACACTCTGTAGCCGGCTGCAGGAACTCCTGGCAAGGGTGAGTGGCGTCAGCCACCACCCTTCTCAGTTCACGTACAGTCGCATCCCGTCTCCGGGACTCCAAGGTAGGTAGCTGTTCGTAGGGTATACCGATGATCCTGCAACAGGACCTCTGGACTTTCTCCAGCTCTTCAGCCAGACCGCGGGGTAGACCTCCCCACACCGGTGAGCCGTACTCCAGTACTGGGCGGATGAATGTCTTGTAGATCTGGAGAAGTACGTCTGCTGGTAGCCCGGCTCGTTTGGACAGTCGCAGGTAGTGAATCCTGGGGCTGACTTTCGACAACATGTACTCAATGTGTGGGCCCCAGGACAAGTCGTCGCTGACTATCACTCCAAGGAGTTTGAACCTCCGCACACGCTCTACGTTCTCCCCGTTCAAAGTAAGTGGAGGGGGGTTCACTGCCTCCTTACGACAGCTGACCACCATGTCTTTGGTCTTTTTCACATTAGCTGCCATACTGTAGGACTTCGCCCAAGAGTCAACTTCATTGATGGCAAGTTGCATTTGGCCTGGTAGCGATCCCATGAGAAGTTCTGTGTTTGTCAGGTCATCAGCGTACTTAACTGGGGCTACACTGATCGGGATGCCTTTGTCAAGACTGTTCATGGCCAGGACAAACAGAGATGGCGAGATGATCCCACCCTGAGGGGTTCCGGCGAGTACTGGGCGTGGCGAGGAGATAAACGAACCCCACCTGACACGCTGTACACGGTTACTCAGGTAACTGCGCAAGCAACACCACAGGTCCCGTCTCACCCCCATCTTTGCCAAGCTATGCAGAAGACTGCCGTGGTCAATTGTGTCAAACGCCCGGCTAAAGTCGATGAATGACACATGTACATCCATTTTCGGCTTACTGTTGAGCGCGTCGTGCCAGGTTTGCGTAATGTGGTTGAGGGCCGACACCGTTGATCTCCCCGGCCTGAAGCCATGTTGGGAGCCATGGATCAGGTTGTCAGTGTCTCTCTGTAACAGCACACGGACAAACGATTCCAGTACTTTACCAAGACAGCTGGTAAGGGAGATCCTTCTGTATTCTTCAGGCCCCTTGGGTTTAGATGTCTTCGGTACTGGAACGACCAACTCCGACTTCCATTGTTCAGGGAATATGCCCTGTTGCAGACAGGAGTTGTAGATGTTACATAGCACAGGAGCAAGTTCCTCGTGGAAAGTAGTCAGAATCCATGTCGGAATGTGGTCGTCTCCGGTAGCTTTGCGTGGGTTGATCTTTCTGAGTTGGAGTTTAACCTGTCCTATACTGAGCTCTGGCAATGATCCAGTGGAAAGCTGGTCCGAGACGTCTGCAGTGCTCGGTATGTCACGGGTAACATTCGACCAAACGGACGAGAAGTGTTCACTCAGTGAATCACAGTCTATTCCAGGGGTCGGCAAACTGCCTTCTCTCTTCTTCGGAGCTCCCATCAAGGACTTCACAAGACTGAACCACTTGCGTGTGTCACCGTGTTTTAGATGGTCTACTTCTTTCTCGTAGAAAGATCTTTTAGCTGTCTTCATGTAGTGTTGTATCTTGTTACGTAGACGTTGATAGTTGGTAGTGTCTCCTGACATAAAGGCTTTCTGCCTCTCTCTTATCAGTCCTTTAATACGGGGGGTAATCCACTCCTTGTCCCTGGAGGTGACTTTCCCCCTCTTAAAGGGTAACAAGCTGTCGAGTAGTGGGCGCAGAATTGAATAGAACTGGTGTACTTTCTGTTCTGCATGCGGAGTGTTTTCCACTGGGGAGAAATCAGCGAGGTTCAGTGCCAGACCAAGCGAACGCACTGTTTCGGGAGTACATTTTCTCCGGCGGTGCACGAAGACAGGCTCCTTTACCCATGGCGTGCCCGGTAACACTAGTACCTGGTGATCAGAACTTCCCAATGGAGGGAGATGTAAAGGTTTACTACTGTAGTGTTTAGACAGATTGGTGAAAATCGAGTCCAGCTGATTTTCACCTCGGGTTGGACGCGAGACAACCTGTTTCAGCCCAGTCCGCATACACAATGGCTTATACTTGAGCTGGTTGGTGTCACCAAGTAGTACAACAGTATTTACTCCGGACATGGGGTACTTCGTCTCCGCTGACTGGATTGATGCGTTGAGGTACGCGATCACATCCTTATCTGCTTTGTGTCTGAGCGAACCCGGGGGTGGATTATAGACTACACCGGCTACTATGCTGTTTACGCCCCTGGGTAGACGGTGAGGTCGTAAGCATAACCAAAGACATTCGACAGAGTCGTCTTCTAAATCAACGAGTCTACTGTGAGGTATCGATGAGTTGACATAAGCACATACACCGCCACCGACGCCGTTCCCACGATCTCTTCTGTGTAGAGTGAACTCACTTAGGTCCACAATGCTGTCCGGTATGTCCTCGCGTAACCATGTCTCTGTGATGGCCAGAATTGCTGCCCCAGTCTGGTTCGCTACAACAGCCAGCTCGTCGACTTTGGGGACCAGGGAACGGGCGTTGCACAGAAGGAAAGTTGGTAGGGCAGCATGCTGCTTAGATTTCTTGTTTTGCTGAACTGGTACTACAATCAGGTTACTGGTGACAGCATTCCGTCGATTTCATAGCGGTTGTTGATTTCCACATTTTTGCCCATCTGATTTGCATATGAATGTCGAGTCTAAACCGGGAAATGTAGGCCTATATCCAACAACAGTAGAAATCGAACGAGCAAAGTTCCTACCAGCTCGTGTTCCTCTAGGCCGACAGCGTAGCCGTAACAAGCCCAGCTGGCGCAGTTGTGACTTGAGTTCAGGACCCACAGGAGGAGCTGAATGTCGGAGACGGTGAAAGAAACTCGCAGAGTACAGGAATGGCCCCCTCCCCGCCATTGTTGACGACAGACGGTCTCAAATCAGGAAGAAATCCGAGTGAAAGGGACAAAAGACAGTCGAGCGAGATCCACCGGGGGTTCAGCAGACTCTGAGACACACGTATCAACCGTAATGACGACCTAACAGACATTCGTAACATCTAAAAACTCAAGTTGAGTAAGAGCTGTACATTTGTGCGGCCGCTCCTAGGAGCGCCACCTACCACTGGTAAATAAACTAAGTCCATGCACACATCACTATCTTGTATAATGTACACTGTTCACTATTAGTCTAAGTATAACATTCTCCTGTTTGACCAATATTTATTTTCACTCTGTTAGTTGTACAATCATGCAAATACATACAAAACACATGTATGGTAACAATATGATGTACAATTTGTGTTATTGTGATTGAGAGTATAACCTGTTTGGTTGCAGTAAATGAGTCCATGTAAAATCCTAGTTGACATCTAAGCCATTAACTATCTTTCAGTCACTTGACACAGATCACAGACAAGTAAAAGAAAATACAGCTGCTGCTACACAGGCTCGAAAAATTAAATGTAGAGGATTTGCACATAGTGGCACTTATAGTTCTCAACACTGCCCCCTCCCAAAATCAGTCGCTCACAGAGACAGAGACACTCCATGTATATATATATATATATATATTAACAGCTTTAAAAATATCCAGCATACAATTGTTTTGTACATAAGGATTTGTACATAAGGATTTTGGGGGGAATCAAATTGGAAATGTAAACTTTAAGATTATAACGAAAATTGCGAGTACTAACTAAGGTACTGCAACAAACAATGATACATGAAAGAATAAACTTTAAGGATAGGACCCCTAAATAACTGTTTTTTTTTGTGGGTTTCGAGTCAGTATCTGTCAGATAATTTCTCAGTGGCAGCTATATATCTTGAACAATTCTAATGCCTAACTTCACACTACCTCCAAACAAAATCCAGAATGATGCTTGTCCAGTCTCTGACAAAAGGCAGCAGATATGCTGTCTGAATTATTGGGTAATGTTTCCAAATTCTATGCTTGTCAATGAGTACAATGTAGCTGTTACGTTTACCTTGAATGACATTGTGTAGAAGTTTATAATTTGTAATTATTTATCTATAAATGTGACTATTGCATTCTAATTTCTACATATTATTATTATTAAATTTACGATGTTCTGTAATTATAATGCCCATTAGTCAGGTGTTTAACAGTCTACACTTGTCAAGATCATAACATTATTCTTATTAATAA
Organism: Branchiostoma floridae x Branchiostoma belcheri; assembly: GCA_019207045.1. NCBI lineage: Eukaryota > Metazoa > Chordata > Leptocardii > Amphioxiformes > Branchiostomatidae > Branchiostoma > Branchiostoma floridae x Branchiostoma belcheri. The sequence continues at coordinate 18,351,028 of CM033034.1, forward strand.
CATGGAGATGTAAGACAAATTTGGCCAGTACTGTCATAGTGGTACATCAGATGTAGTGGCCAAACATCTATCATGAACTTTCTACTTTGCTCTCTTTCAACTTGTGAAAATCATTTTTTCCTAAGCTGTCAGTCTTTCATTATCTTTTACATTGATATGCCATGATAATCATTGATATGTACACAGTCATGTATATACAGCAATGACACATTTAGTCATCATGGCTTATATTATAAGGCTCCACCCACACAATTACTCCTGGTCTCTAGTTGGGTTATTGGGTTAAAGCAGGAATTTCCTGTTCAACCAACTGACTAATATATGTTTCTGTATGTATTTGATACAGCATTAAAATGTGGCTGTTGTGCACTGTGACAGTATGATGGCTCAATGAATATGTGAATGAAGGAATTCATAATGAATTTAAAAAGCATTAGCAGATTCCTAGTTTTGGGTGTGTTTTTTTATAAGGCTTGTGTTGATGTGTGTCTATACGTATACAGTAGTTACATAATTACACTGTCAGAAGAGAGGTGAGGTCTGCAAATAAAGATCATACTGGAAGTAGATAGAGTTCATAAGATGATAGAACTAGTCTAAATTAAGCATGACAGAACATTTAGGTCATGGGGTCAATAGAAAAGACAACTAATTTCCAGGAGGTATAATTGTTTTGGCCTGTCTTTGTTTTCACTGTTATATTGAAAAATATTTTCCATATCACCTTCACTGAAGCATGAATTTCGATTGTCAGACTACATGCTCGAGCTTGCATATATTTCAGCACTTGGCACTTGGTCTTGATCACTAATGAAATCTAACGTTGCATTACTTTGATACCCATTATTGCCATGGCCATCATCATTCATTGCTGCAGGAGCCTCATGATAGGGATTGACTAGTGCCACGGGTCTGCGGTCTGGGTCCGATGGACCAGCACTTGCACCTGATGTGCGATCATCAGAAACCAGAGGGGAAATATAGCATGAGAAACCACTACCAGCATGTGATGTGTGATAACCAGCACCAGTTGTCTTATTAGGAATTGTTTCATTTGAAGAATCTGTATCACTAAATAGGTTGAAACTTAAACCACTTGATGGAACTTGGGAGTTTGGGGAGGGAAGTCTGGTATTAACACCTGATGTGCTATCAGCATCATGTGGTAAATGAACTTGAGAGTGTTGGGACAGTAGTCCAGTACTGGCACATGGTGTGTTTTCATCACCAATTGTCTTAGGAGCTGTTTCGTTTGAGACATCTGTAGGATTGAATCGGTTGAAATTACCAGTATTGGCACCTGATGTGTTACCAGCACCATGTGGTGAAGGAACTTGGGGATCACGGCTGGAAAGTCCAGTATTGGCACCTGATGTGTTACCAGCACCATGTGGTAAAGGAACTTGGGAATCAAGGCTGGAAAGTCCAGTATTGGCACCTGATGTGTTACCAGCACCATGTGGTGAAGGAACTTGGGGATCACGGCTGGAAAGTCCAGTATTGGCACCTGATGTGTTACCAGCACCATGTGGTGAAGGAACTTGGGAATCAAGGCTGGAAAGTCCAGTATTGGCACCTGATGTGTTACCAGCACCATGTGGTAAAGGAACTTGGGAATCAAGGCTGGAAAGTCCAGTATTGGCACCTGATGTGTTACCAGCACCATGTGGTGAAGGAACTTGGGGATCACGGCTGGAAAGTCCAGTATTGGCACCTGATGTGTTACCAGCACCATGTTGTGAAGGAACTTGGGGATCACGGCTGGAAAGTCCAGTATTGGCACCTGATGTGTTACCAGCACCATGTGGTGAAGGAACTTGTGGATCACGGCTGAGAAGCCCAGTATTGGCACCTGATGTGTTACCAGCACCATGTGGTGAAGGAACTTGGGGATCACGGCTGGAAAGTCCAGTATTGGCACCTGATGTGTTACCAGCACCATGTGGTGAAGGAACTTGTGGATCACGGCTGAGAAGCCCAGTATTGGCACCTGATGTGTTACCAGCACCATGTGGTGAAGGAACTTGGGGATCACGGCTGGAAAGTCCAGTATTGGCACCTGATGTGTTACCAGCACCATGTGGTGAAGGAACTTGGGAATCAAGGCTGGAAAGTCCAGTATTGGCACCTGATGTGTTACCAGCACCAAGTGGTGAAGGAACTTGGGGATCACGGCTGAGAAGCCCAGTATTGGCACCTGATGTGTTACCAGCACCATGTGGTGAAGGAACTTGGGGATCACGGCTGGAAAGTCCAGTATTGGCACCTGATGTGTTACCAGCACCATGTGGTGAAGGAACTTGGGAATCAAGGCTGGAAAGTCCAGTATTGGCACCTGATGTGTTACCAGCACCATGTGGTGAAGGAACTTGGGGATCATGGCTGAGAAGCCCAGTATTGGCACCTGATGTGTTACTAGCACCATGTAGTGAGGGAACTTGGGAATCAAGGCTGGAAAGTCCAGTATTGGCACCTGATGTGTTACCAGCACCATGTGGTGAAGGAACTTGGGGATCACGGCTGCCACTGAGAAGCCCAGTCTTGGCACCTGATGTGTTACCAGCACCATGTGGTGAAGGAACTTGGGGATCACGGCTGCCACTGAGAAGCCCAGTATTGGCACCTGATGTGTTACCAGCACCATGTGGTGAAGGAACTTGGGGATCACGGCTGCCACTGAGAAGCCCAGTATTGGCACCTGATGTGTTACCAGCACCATGTGGTGAAGGAACTTGGGGATCACGGCTGCCACTGAGAAGCCCAGTATTGGCACCTGATGTGTTACCAGCACCATGTGGTGAAGGAACTTGGGCATCACGGCTGAGAAGCCCAGTATTGGCACCTGATGTGTTACCAGCACCATGTGGTGAAGGAACTTGGGGATCACGGCTGCCGCTGAGAAGCCCAGTATTGGCACCTGATGTGTTACCAGCACCATGTGGTGAAGGAACTTGGGAATCAAGGCTGGAAAGTCCAGTATTGGCACCTGATGTGTTACCAGCACCATGTGGTGAAGGAACTTGGGGATCACGGCTGGAAAGTCCAGTATTGGCACCTGATGTGTTACCAGCACCATGTTGTGAAGGAACTTGGGGATCACGGCTGGAAAGTCCAGTATTGGCACCTGATATGTTACCAGCACCAAGTGGTGAAGGAACTTGGGAATCAAGGCTGGAAAGTCCAGTATTGGCACCTGATGTGTTACCAGAACCAAGTGGTGAAGGAACTTGGGGATCACGGCTGAGAAGCCCAGTATTGGCACCTGATGTGTTACCAGCACCATGTGGTGAAGGAACTTGGGAATCAAGGCTGGAAAGTCCAGTATTGGCACCTGATGTGTTACCAGCACCATGTGGTGAAGGAACTTGGGAATCAAGGCTGGAAAGTCCAGTATTGGCACCTGATGTGTTACCAGCACCATGTGGTGAAGGAACTTGGGGATCACGGCTGAGAAGTCCAGTATTGGCACCTGATGTGTTACCAGCACCATGTGGTGAAGGAACTTGGGGATCACGGCTGGAAAGTCCAGTATTGGCACCTGATGTGTTACCAGCACCATGTGGTGAAGGAACTTGGGGATCACGGCTGGAAAGTCCAGTATTGGCACCTGATGTGTTACCAGCACCATGTGGTGAAGGAACTTGGGAATCAAGGCTGGAAAGTCCAGTATTGGCACCTGATGTGTTACCAGCACCATGTGGTGAAGGAACTTGGGAATCAAGGCTGAGAAGCCCAGTATTGGCACCTGATGTGTTACCAGCACCATGTGGTGAAAGAACTTGGGGATCAAGGCTGGAAAGTCCAGTATTGGCACCTGATGTGTTACCAGCACCATGTGGTGAAGGAACTTGGGAATCACGGCTGAGAAGCCCAGTATTGGCACCTGATGTGTTACCAGCACCATGTGGTGAAGGAACTTGCGGATCACGGCTGCCACTGAGAAGCCCAGTATTGGCACCTGATGTGTTACCAGCACCATGTGGTGAAGGAACTTGGGGATCACGGCTGCCACTGAGAAGTCCAGTATTGGCACCTGATGTGTTACCAGCACCATGTGGTGAAGGAACTTGGGGATCACGGCTGAGAAGCCCAGTATTGGCACCTGATGTGTTATCAGCACCATGTGGTGAAGGAACTTGGGAGTCAAGGCTGGAAAGTCCAGTATTGTCACCTGATGTGTTACCAGCACCATGTGGTGAAGGAACTTGGGGATCACGGCTGGAAAGTCCAGTATTGGCACCTGATGTGTTACCAGCACCATGTGGTGAAGGAACTTGGGGATCACGGCTGGAAAGTCCAGTATTGTCACCTGATGTGTTACCAGCACCATGTGGTGAAGGAACTTGGGGATCACGGCTGGAAAGTCCAGTATTGGCACCTGATGTGTTACCAGCACCATGTGGTGAAGGAACTTGGGAATCAAGGCTGGAAAGTCCAGTATTGTCACCTGATGTGTTACCAGCACCAAGTGGTGAAGGAACTTGGGGATCACGGCTGAGAAGCCCAGTATTGGCACCTGATGTGTTACCAGCACCATGTGGTGAAGGAACTTGTGGATCACGGCTGAGAAGCCCAGTATTGGCACCTGATGTGTTACTAGCACCATGTGGTGAAGGAGCTTGGGGATCACGGCTAAGAAGTCCAGAATGGGCACCTGATGTGTTACTAGCACCATGTGGTGAAGGAGCTTGGGGATCACGGCTGGAAAGCCCAGTATTGGCACCTGATGTGTTACCAGCACCATGTGGTGAAGGAGCTTGGGGATCACGGCTGAAAAGTCCAGAATTGGCACCCGATGTGTTACCAGCACCATGTGGTGAAGGAACTTGGGGATCACGGCTAAGAAGTCCAGAATTGGCACCTGATGTTACAGTGTTACCAGCACCATGTGGTGAGGGAACTTGGGGATCACGGCTGAGAAGTCCAGAATTGGCACCTGATGTTACAGTGTTACCAGCACCATGTGGTGAGGGAACTTGGGGATCACGGCTGAGAAGTCCAGTATTGGCACCTGATGTGTTACTAGCACCATGTGGTGAAGGAACTTGGGGATCACGGCTGAGAAGTCCAGAATTGGCACCTGATGTGCTATCAGCACCATATGTTGAGGGAATTTGGTAGTTTGGGGGGAGAAGTTCCGTCTCGGCATCTGATGTGTCATCATCACCATGTGGTGAAGGAAGTTGAGGCTTTGGGGGGAGAAGTTCAGTATTATCACCTGATATGTTATCATCACCAGTTGATTTATCTGAGGAATTATGGACTGAAGAATCAAAACATTTAAAAGTTATCTGTCTCTTACAAAAGAATTTCAATGCCACAACAAGGACAATAAAGAGAAGTAAGCCAACAATTCCATTGACAATATAAGATGTTGTTGAAGTAGATTCAACTTGTTCATTAGCTGGTATCAGAGAGGGGACAAGAGATGTGTGGTAGCTGCTTCTTTCTGAAGTATGAGTTGTAGCAAGTGGCGTAGTTACCTGTGCCACTGGAACAGACAGTGTGTCAGATGTGAAGCCTTCAGTACTTGTTGCAACACATCTATACAGTCCAAAATCTGCTGCAGTAACATTGCTAATGGTGATGGTACCATCCATCTCCACAGTTACCCTCCCACCTGACTCAACAGTAGCATTCAGTCCAGATGGGAGGGTGACTGTTATAGCTGGTGTGGGGATTCCTAAAGCTTCACAGACCAAATGGAGAGTCCCCCCAGGTACTAATGGCTTAGTGTCACTCCTTTCAAACATCACAATTCTCGGTTTCTCACAGATCAGATCTTCAGGATTGATAACTATTAGTTTTTCACCAAGAAAGTTGCTAGGCTCTTGGCACGTGATTTGATTTTCAAATGAATATGATCCAGTCATTTTTTGCCTGAAGGGAACCATCCTACAGTCACACTGCCAGGGGTTGTGGTCAATGTTAACTGTAGGAATAGATACCAGCTTGTCAAAAGATGTATTGTGAAGGATATGCATTTGGTTGTTCTGAAGGTAAAGAGCAGAGATAGATAAAATCTTTAACAAAGCATCAATAGCATCGATGCGGTTGTTGGACAAAGACAGGTTAGAGAGTTGACTGGAAATGCCAGTGAAGGTATCCAGGGAAATGTGGGAGATAGCATTGTTATGTAACCGAAGATCACGAAGGTTGTGCAGCCCATCAAATAGATTGCCAGGCAGCTCTTCAAGGAGGTTATCATAGAGATAGAGTGTGCTGAGGTCAGCCAACCCTCTGAAGGCTGTTGGTGAAACATTGGAAATTCTGTTTGTGTGAAGATGTAGAGTGGTCAGTTTAGGATAGTTGGAAACTACAAGGTCTGGGATGTGTGTGATGCTGTTGTTGTGCAGGTATAGCTGGGTGAGTTTCTCAAAGGTATAGTCTACAGTTGGAATACTTGTTAGGTGGTTGGAGTACAGGTGCAGCTGTTGCAGCTTGGTTACACGTGAGAATGCACCAGGATGAATGTTTGTTATCTGATTGAAGTACAGGTTCAACTGTTTGAGCTGGGGTAGGTTTTTGAATGCACCAGACGGTATGTTTGTTATGTGATTGGAGTATAGGTTCAACTTTTGGAGTTTGGGTAGGTTTAAGAATGCACCAGTTGAAATGTTTGTTATTTGGTTTGAGTAGAGGTTTAGCTGTTTCAACTTGGGTAGGTTGACAAAAACACTATTAGAGATGTTACTTATCTCATTGCTATGAAGATGTAGTTCAACAAGTTGCCGAAGACTAGTAAAAAGCTCTGGTGGGATAACTCTGATGTGATTATCATGAATATCTAATGTCTGAAGTTGATTCAGACCATCAAAAACACCTGGTGGGATTGATTCTAGGCTGTTTCCATTTAGATACAGTTTTTGCAGTTGTGAAGTTGGACCAAAGGTTGCTGCCTCAATACTACTGATGTCATTGTTTTGAAGGTTAAGTTGCTGTAGGTTCCAAAGTCCCTCAAACATGTCGGCTCTGAGACTGGTCAACTGGTTCTGAGGAAGCTCTAAACGTGTTAGGTTGGTCAGGTTGCAAAAAGCCTGATGATCTATTGCTGAGATTTGATTTCTTTCCAAATTTAAAGTTTCTAAGTTCCTGTACCTTGAGAAATCTGATCGAGCTAACACTGCAATTCCATTATCTCTCAAAGATAGGTATGTGATGGTTATGTGAAAATCTTGAGGAATGTATGTGAGTGCTTTATTGTCACAGTTACATAGGGATGATGATGAACAGCTGCAGTCAGCTTCTGGCATAGTTGACTCATTCAGGATGATGAGAAAGAAGATCAGTATATCTGTGATCATCAGCTTTCTAGCCATGTTGTACTGCCACCTGAAAAGAGCAAGAAATAAGTACACTAAGGAATGAATCAAACTGAGGCAGAGCAGAACACTGCTGCACTGGGAGTTGGCAGATACATTGTATAACAACATAGTATTAGTAATGTATATTTAGACAGTGCTGGTGATAGAATCATGACACATCTTCAATTTTTATCCATCAACAGGGCTCGAAATACTGGGTGCATGTGCACTCAGGTGCACCCAAAACTGGGGCTGTGCACCCAATTATTTTCTGTGGGTGCACAGGGTGCACCCAAATATTTTCATAGGTTTATGTATGTAAAGATGAGAAAGTGTTCTAGTATACATCATATTCGTGACATCTAAGTGTTAGAACGATAATAAAAATGTCTGTCATGGTACTTGTTTAACAATTTGATAGCTTGTAACTAAGTTTTATTATTTCTTAAGTTTAAGTGGTGCACCCAAAATTTTTTTGGTGCACCCAATTTTTTTTAAGCTGGGTGCACCAGTGCACCTAATCTGAAAAATGAATTCCGAGCCCTGATCAATGTCTCTCTCAGTTACATAATAATTATATATATATGTATGTCACATGTTTGAATAGTTTAATGATTTACAATGATCATGGAAGGCATAGAATTTATAAATTTTCTCATTAATCATACAAATTAGATGCTGCTTTGCATAATTGTCATCTGATGATGTCAGTCATCACTAAAGACACATAAATAGCAAAAATCATGATCCCTCAACTCCTTCTTGAGTTTCAAAATGTATCCTTAGGCTCTTTTTAACAAAAATGCCCGATGCATCTTGAGAACAAGCTGCTAAGGGGCTCAAACCTAATGTCTCTTCCATGCACAAGAGCTATTATGATCAAAAGATACTGTAACAGAAATTTAAAGTTTCACAGCAGTACCATAAAGCCTTCAAAGTTCTCATATTATGATATAATGCATGTGGTAGTAATCTGTATTTATTCCCCAGGGGTAAATCATGGTGTACTAAATTTGAGAGAAAAGAAATTAGTATATAACAACATTCAATTTTTATTATTTATAGTGTTGACATTGACAGATAATGCACACATACTGCCGCTACCAAGAACATAACCTTAATCTTGACGAAAGTATCAATACATGTTCTAATCCAAATTTGCTTCTTTAAAATTATGGCACAAACTAATGTGCATATGACTGATAGAGGTTAAATAAGTAACAAATTATGTTGTCTTAAAGGGGTCAACATACTGTGTATATTGTATACAAAGAACTGTAACAGACATTTACAATGTAAATTGCAGTCAGATCGTTCAAACCTAGACCACTAAATTTGTATGATGAAGTAGTTAAAAGTATGTTAATATGACTCTTTAGCCATATATACCTTTTTGACAATCCTTATAAGTGAAGATGGATTAGTTCCTTGAGATCCTGGTACAATTACTGGATTCTATCACTCGCAGACCTGGAGTTGCAGGTCTGCTACACTGTAGACAGGTACATGTACAACACTGTAAAGAGTTTGTAGAGTCAGACAAATAATATCTTTAAGTCTTCCCCCAAGAAAGACTTTCTGTTTTTGTAGAAAAATTCCACCTTTAGCCAACCAAAACTAGAATTAGAAATGACATCATCAATAGTTATAATTCTCCAGAATTCTCCAGAATTGGCTTTGTTCCTGGAGACATCTTTATTGCAATCTACATTTAATATTTATTAATCACCTTTTAATTCACCATATTTGTAAATATTTATAAACTATTCATTTGGTTAATTGTTTTTTCAAAAGATTAAGGTCTGTCTGGAATCAACCTAACGGGGGCCACCCTAAGATGCCCACTTTTTTACGCGCTTGAACTCACGGCGCTCCATCACTAGTTGCCAAAGAGAGGTCAAGTTTTGATCAATGAATTTTTAACACATTCATCTAGAGACCATACTTGAATAAAGAAGGCATCCATACTGTTCATGGACCCTTCACCCTCCGCGTTACAACTGGCAAACACCGAGGACATTATCGTGAATATAAATTCCAATTTTGAGCTGCGTTAGACAGTGCGCCCTAACTTGCTCCGCTTTTGGAATTTGCTCTCTTCCGGAAGTTGTTGACCAATTTAGACAAACATGAATAAAAATTCTGATGTTATGATATACATGTATTAGCTTTCTGTGGCAGTGGCATCAAACACGGCATACTTAATATGCATAATAAGATCAGCAAAAAATCCGGGCATCTTAGGGCAGGGGGCATTTTAGGGCGGCCCCCGTTAGAAGTCCAAAATTAATCTGGAGGGTGTTCTAAATAAATAGCTACATGTAATTGTTTTCTTCTGCCTAAAAATGCCATGGAAGAAGCAGTTGCTGTATCTGACACTGACAATATCTATAATTGTCTGCATCTGAATTACAAAGTTTACTGCATACTGCAAACACTATTTTGTCTATTATTCACATGCCAGAGGTCACACAGCAGCACTACCTACCTACCTACCTAGTCCCTTGACCTCCAGGTCGCTGGGGGCCAAGGTTTAAGCCATGAAGATGGAGAGTTGTCTCCAGGACCTCAGTCTCCTGCTACAGCCAATCTTTGTTGAGTGATGTCCAATCTCTGATGTTGTCTTGCCAGGTTTTCCTCTGACAGCAGCACTACATAATATATAATTGTGATGACTCTTCTCTGCTTATTTTAAAGTATGCATATATCAAGCACTACTCTCTGGTAACCTATGATTAGAATTTCTTTCCCAGACAGTGTCAACAAAAGTCAGTAGTAAAGGAACTCGTCGGTCTGCAGTAGGATTTACTTTTATCAATATTAGTGATTGTAGCCCACCTCCCCATCGTTTCCATGGATCAATCTCCCACAATTAACTTGTCAATCATATATGTCACATGACCTGTTTGCGCAATGTTTGCCAAGACTCGGCAAGAGGGCTGAATGCGTAATGTGTGTATTGCCCTGACCCTGAACTGAATTAACTGCTGCCATAGTCACTCCATATTTCCAATCGACCATGAAAACTCTGAGTCAAAATTTGTATCGCATTATGAAACTTTCCTAGATTTAAGTACATGGTCTGAAAGATAATTTAGAAATTGGCACAAAATAGAATCATTAGGTACTATGTTATTTGCTGTCATGTGACACTGATATATAACTTTCATAGTTTCATACATTTAGTGCAAAATTCTTAGTTGATGAGATCATGCATGGGAGATTCCATTTTTCATGGGTCTTATTTTGACAGTAGAAAATTTTGTTATCCAAGTTTCTTTTTCGAAGAGCTCATTAGGATATAGAAAATGGAATTTACCTGCAGGGAAACAAAAGGCATTTTTGCATAAAATACACGAAGCCCACCACAAATTCATCAACTGTTACACTATTTTATTATAGAATTTATGCAGCACAATATTTTAATCATGAACCATGCCTATTTGATAATGTTAAAAATACAATTTCAAGGCAGTCATTTTAAAATCATTTGCACATTTAGTGTAAAATGTCATAGAAAATAACATATTATCAAGCATTACATGACATACATGTATACAGTCATGTACATAATATATTCCCACTCACGTTGCCTCAGTGGAGAGTTAAGGACTGGGGTGAGAAGACCGAGGCATCGTGGAATCCGAGATTCCATGCTTACCCGTAAAATACTTAGGGGTTGGGTGGGTGGGTGGGCTAAAAATTTGACTGCACTTCTTTCCCGTGCTCCCCCCATCTACTAATATCCTCTTCAGCAGAAAAGGTGAAGAATTGCTCCGAAACTTGATATCATGTGTTGCGCTCTGTTGTACAGATATAACACAGAAAAGACACCTACACTTGAACAGAACTTTATTGCCCAACAATTGTACATGATATGGCAACTATCATTACACAAAGTACCAAATGACTGACACTCGGTTTTATTCCGACTGCTGTACCACATGAGAAAGAGCCATACACTCTTTGTGTCTGGCGGTAGGCTGTTCCAGACATTGGGCCCACGGTAGGCTATTGATCTTCTGAAGGTCTTAGGCTTTGGGACAACCAGTTGACTACTTGCTTTGGTTGTTCGTGTACTCTGGTCCCTGCAGTACACAAACATCTAGCGCATGTAGGGTGGTAGTTGCATATAACTTCGGAGCTTTGGATAATCCACACAGATCGGAGATATCCCTCTGGTGAAAAGCGGCTACACTAGAAACCTACATTGCCTCTGACCATGGACTGTAGCTAGACTAGTCTACTCTTGCTAGGCTGTGTCCCTCCCGCCCGGCTCATGATTCACTTGTGAATAGAGGGGGAGTTATATCACATGTCATGAACTCACGCGAGTGGAGATCTCGCGAGAGTTCATTCCATTGTGATATCATTGGGAATCATAATATATTCCCACTCACGTTGCCTCAGTGGAGAGTTAAGGACTGGGGTGAGAAGACCGAGGCATCGTGGAATCCGAGATTCCATGCTTACCCGTAAAATACTTAGGGGGTGGGTGGGTGGGTGGGCTAAAAATTTGACTGCACTTCTTTCCCGTGCTCCCCCATCTACTAATATCCTCTTCAGCAGAAAAGGTGAAGATTGCTCCGAAACTTGATATCATGTGTTGCGCTCTGTTGTACAGATATAACACAGAAAAGACACCTACACTTGAACAGAACTTTATTGCCCAACAATTGTACATGATATGGCAACTATCATTACACAAGTACCAAATGACTGACACTCGGTTTTATTCCGACTGCTGTACCACATGAGAAAGAGCCATACACTCTTTGTGTCTGGCGGTAGGCTGTTCCAGACATTGGGCCCACGGTAGGCTATTGATCTTCTGAAGGTCTTAGGCTTTGGGACAACCAGTTGACTACTTGCTTTGGTTGTTCGTGTACTCTGGTCCCTGCAGTACACAAACATCTAGCGCATGTAGGGTGGTAGTTGCATATAACTTCGGAGCTTTGGATAATCCACACAGATCGGAGATATCCCTCTGGTGAAAAGCGGCTACACTAGAAACCTACATTGCCTCTGACCATGGACTGTAGCTAGACTAGTCTACTCTTGCTAGGCTGTGTCCCTCCCGCCCGGCTCATGATTCACTTGTGAATAGAGGGGGAGTTATATCACATGTCATGACTCACGCGAGTGGAGATCTCGCGAGAGTTCATTCCATTGTGATATCATTGGGAATCATAATATATTCCCACTCACGTTGCCTCAGTGGAGAGTTAAGGACTGGGGTGAGAAGACCTCGGCACCCGCTTCTCCCGAGTGCCATTATTCCCCTAATTTAAGTTCCTACATTTCCCTTCATTTAATCATCTCCCAATCCTTATTCTTCTCCTTTCCCTTTTCCCAATCCTTATTGTCTTCATTCCCCCAATCCCTTATATTTACTCCCTCACCTCTGTGCCTTTCCGTACAAAACCCTCTACGTATGCATTAAGCCACCTTGACAACACAGCAGCATCCCCTATGGTCTGCTGCGCATGCTTGTTGTTATCAACAGGGTGGGTGTAAGACTATCACAGTCACAGTCATCAGTCTTTAGGTGTTCCTCAGGAATGCAGATTGATCCCTGGTTCTCAGCTAAGTTCCTTGGGCGCCTAAGGTCCGGCTCGAGTGGGACCTGTCCAATCCGAACTCAGTGGAATGGTCGACGACCAGTCCGATTAGATAGAGAACCCTTAGAGATTACCTGAGACCAACCTCTCCCAGGTTTACAGTAGTTCAACTCATCTTGCGTCGTGCTGGAAATCAAACATTGATTTCTCTGCGTATACAAGAACAATATTCCAGCTGCAGAGAAAGCTATCACCACAATGCTTGCTCAGTATCCAACCTGTAACTGTCGACCTTTACGCACAGTTCTATGTATTTCAGTCTGGACAGGCCCCACTCGCTTCCGGACCACCAGGCCGAAGCCAGTATGGGTGGCAACAGCTTAAGGGAGCTGAACACGGTCCACGAGTGAGAACTAGGCCAGCTAAAGGTAGCCAATAAACAGGAACACAGAAAATCCAATGGTAGGAAGGAATGTGACACGAGAACTCGTCATGATCTTTGTCTTTATTCAAAACTTGCAAAACAAGAAACGCAAACACCGGTTCAGTCGACGGTAAAATCACCATCCAACATTACCGTGCAGACGCTGCGGACCTTATCGAAAATTGCATGTCGTCCAAGGTCACAATCTAATTGTGACAACCGAAGTTCCATTGTTCCCATTGTGTCCTCCATTCCTTTGACCTTTACTTCTGACCTGTCCAACAACGTAGGTCTTCACTGTACTACCGTACGGTCTTGTTACCTACCATGGATTTATTCACCAACCATGCAAGAAACCAAACAAAATCTGAGGTTGTCCAACAACCTGTCGTCATATCAAATGAAACACCGACTCAAATCAAACAAAGTTACGATTACCGTTCACCGGCGCCCGTTGTCTTACAGCGAAAATCCACTATACCGTCTGACGCACCCCGCTGTCCAACAACGAATTCTCTACACGATTATCCAACAATCTCACCACACCGTCTACCGGTGCCGTTGTTCAACAGCGAGTACAATATACAACCATGTACTGCACCCCACCGTCCGACGGTGCCGCTGTCCAACAGCAAATACAACATACAGTCATATACTGCACCACCCCCTCCAACGGTGCCGCTGTCCAACCGCAAATACCACATACAACAAAGTACTGTACCACACCGTCCAATAGCGAATACAACATACAACCATGTATGTACTGTACCACACCGTCCTACAGTGCTGCTGTCCGACAGCGAATACAACATGCAACCATGTACTTGTACTACACCGTCCAACGGTGCCGCTGTCCAACGGCGAATACAACATACAACCATGTATGTACTGTACCACACCGTCCGGCGGTGCCGCTGTCCAACAGCGAATACAACATACAACCATGTACTGTACTACACCGTCCGACGGTGTCCGCTGTCCAACAGCGAATACAACATACAACCATGTATGTACTGTACCACACCGTCCTACAGTGCTGCTGTCCGACAGCGAATACAATATACAACCATGTACTATACCACACCGTCCAACGGTGCCGCTGTCCAACAGGAATACAACATACAGTCATATACTGCACCACACCGTCCGGCGGCCACGCTGTCCGACAGCAAATGCAATATACAACAAAGTACTGTACCACACCGTTCAACGGTGCCCGCTGTCTGACAGCAAATACAATATGCAACAATTACTGTACCAAACCGTCCGACGGTGCCGCTGTCCAACAGCAAATACAACATACACGATGTATGTACTGTACCACACCGTCCAACGGTGCCCGCTGTCCGACAGTAAATACAATATGCAACAATTACTGTACCAAACCGTCCGACGGTGCCGCTGTCCAACAGCAAATACAATATACACAAATTACTGTACCACACCGTCCGACGGTGCCGCTGTCCGACAGCCAATACAATATACAACAATTGCTGTACCAAACCGTTCGACGGTGCCGCTGTCCGACAGCAAATACAATATACACAAATTACTGTACCACGCCGTCCTACGGTGCTGCTGTCCGACAGCGAATACAATATACAACAATTACTTTATTACGTCAACCGACGGTGCCGTTGTTCGACGGCGAATTCTAACCAATTAAAACATTAAATCGATCGACGATCCTCAGTCATACAGAGTCAAAACCTAAAGTTTCCCCACAAAAGTTACGTCCTCGGTACTAAGAAATCAGACCACTGCGCCCCGCTGATCAGCCTGACAGGAGCTGGGGAGGAGCGAATACCAGGTTAGTGCAAAACTGCGACCCACTCCGAAACTACGTCCCGCTGATCAGAACGCCAGGTTAGCAACGAACTGCGCCCCGCCGATCAGCCTGACAGGAGCTGGGGAGGAGAGAACGCTGGGTTAGTGCAAAACTGCGACCCACTCCGAAACTACGTCCCGCTGATCAGCCTGACAGGAGCTGGGGAGGAAAGAACGCCGGGTTAGTAACGAACTGCGCCCCGCCGATCAGTCTGACAGGAGCTGGGGAGGAGAGAACGCCGGGTTAGTGCCGAACTGGGCCCCGCCAGTCCGCCTGACAGGAGCTGGGGAGGAGAGAACACCGGGTCAGTGCCGAACTGCTCCCCACCAGTCAGCCTGACAGGAGCTGGGGAGGAGAGAACACCGGGTCAGTGCCGAACTGCTCCCCACCAGTCAGCCTGACAGGAGCTGGGGAGGAGAGAACACGGGTCAGTGCCGAACTGCTCCCCACCAGTCAGCCTAACAGGAGCTGGGGAGGAGAGAACGCCGGGTTAGTGCCGAACTGCTCCCCGCCGATCAGCCCGACAGGAGCTGTGGTGGAGAGAACGCCGGTTTAGTGCAGACCTGCGACCCGCCCCGAACTGCGCCCCGCCGATCAGCATGACAGGAGCTGGTAAACTGGAAGAAGGGCACATCACATGTTACGTCATCGCGGCAAAAATTACTGAGAAAACAGAAACATCACGAGTTCACGACGGTTAAAAGATCTCTTACTAGCGTACAGGCTGTCCGACAACCTGAAGTGCCAAAGCAAACACTTTCAGAAAGGATATCACAGTCAACTTGGAATCACTGCTGCAAATTGTTGACTACTGCCCGAGTATTGAAGTCTTTGAGCCTGGTCCAACCACTTTCCGGGCTGTTGACTGCTCCACAGATTGCAGAAATGCTGGCCTAGCACAGAAAACCATGGCAAAATTGTACGGTAAAACAGACAAGCAACACTGCTAAAACGAGAGCAGCCCAATCAGGCAACTCTACCCGAAACATGGCGCTTCGGCACACACAGAAAAAACACTGACCACCACTTTGACGACTGCCCGAAGTTTCCAAAAAATGGCTTAACTCACCCACAGCGGTGTCAGTAATAAGTTTAACCACTGTTGTCGTCAGAGGAGGAATGTCAGGTGCTCCTCCAGGCCCTCGGTGATCAGTTCGGTGTTGTTCTGCTCCATTAGGCTCCTTGCGCGAGAAACAAGGATTACGGCAGTCCTGGTGGTGATACAGCCTTGTCTGAATACCTAACTCATGCGAAAAAAAACCAAGGAAATCAAAATGCATCCGAAGCCAAGTTAACCACGCTAAGTTGAATCAATCTCACCTGCGCACCCGAACACGTGCGCTCCACATACAGATGCAAATTCCACTCAAAAATGACACGAGTATCAGAAAGAACATTTGAAAACTCGAATATGCTCTAAAACACAAGCTGCACGCCTTAGGAAAGGTGAGCAAACAAATTCACAGAATAATGAAACGAAATTCAGACAGCAAAATGTCTCTGCACTGAGAACACTGTCCCGCCAAAGCGCGGGAAACAGACCGCCAAACAAAAATTCCAGAACACGCCATAAGGCGGCAAGGCAATACTGCGTACCTTCTAGGTTAGTGATACTAACGCCATAGGAAACTACTCAGTCCTTTGCTGCCGGCAAGATACGTTCCCAGAAGTAAAAGATGTCACCGACTTGCACATGGCTGGTACAGCGCTACAGGAGCTCTGCTTGGCAACGTCCTGTTCGTGCGGCTCATGATTCACTTGTGAATAGAGGGGGAGTTATATCACATGTCATGAACTCACGCGAGTGGAGATCTCGCGAGAGTTCATTCCATTGTGATATCATTGGGAATCATGTATGATCATGTATGTATTCATGTATCGTAGTTCATGAGGAAGTAAGTTTAAATTTAGAAAGATGTTAGTTTTATCTTTTTCTAGCCACAACTGTTAACTTTATAAGGAGCTGTTCCAAGATCAAGGTGTGCCAATGGCAATGCTGCATCATTATGGCATTGATTTTATTATAATTGTATTTTATAACATAATCTTGATAATTATCAAACGTATTATAAACATGACACTTGTGGGCAGATATATGTTCAAAACATTATGCTATGACAAATTAATGCCAGAAATTAGCAAAAATTCACCTCGTGCTGTTGCACTTGAAAAGTGCCATTTTCTGAAAAAAGCAGCAATGTAATAACTCTAGGACACCCTAAGACATTTACCATAAAAATTGAACTTCAAGAGCCTTAACTCAGTAATCCCTGAGGTATGCACACTTCATGTTACCTGCGTCAGCTGCCTTAACAGGATAGTACATTGTTAGTTCACCTTTATCCACATGGTAACCTATATCCGGTGTTTTTAAAAACGAGACATTTGAGGATGGACGTTGGTTTCAAATTGCTGTATTTTCATAGCATTCCAGCCTGTAACACTTGTCTGTTGACTTGATATACAACGGATAAAGGTTACCCCCTGCGATACAGGTGAACTTAGTCAAGACCAAGACAGGCAATATGTTTAAACTATCCAAGGAGAATGACGAAGAAGCTCTTTTTTAATGGATAAAACCTACATTCTTGGTCTAGTGTTATATGAATAGGAGAGACTTACATGACTTGTACAAATGTACCTCCCAACTCAGTTCCTTTTAACAATTCGTCTTGAAGCCACAATTTGCAATGGCATTGCTTTCTTGAGAAAACAATGCTCTCAGACTGGTAAATTCTTGCTGCGTCACACAGGTGTACCTTTCCAACTGATAACCTTATGCCCGATGAACGTGTTCTAACAGTGTGTGTTGACTGATGGTTAAAGATTAATTAATACACTTTTGCAGTTGTTACATTTTTATGTCCTCTATTTAATTTTTAACAGAGCAACAAATTAAACAAACACAAACAGGCAAGCTACATTTTCCCCAAATCTTTAATTTGTAGTTTTTCTACATGTAAAATAACATTGATTTTCAATATTTCTTGTAGATGACATGGACACTACATTACTTGGTAGTTTTGATAGATAAAATAGTCTTATCTCAGTCAGTATATTTTAAAATTGATAAGGGAATGAAACTTTTCATTAAGACTCAACCTGACTGCACAATGTCATGTCAAAGCATCTGCAAAATTATTTCTGACTTTCTTTAAATCCATAAACAAATCATTAATGAAGATACATTGCATCAGATAGACTTCACCCCTTCACTGTAAGCACCCCCTAGCAGAGTGTTAAGAAACTGCACTGCAGAAACATAGGCACACCTGTCATATACATGTACATGTACAACTACAAGATAGACAAGCCCAAACAATACCTCACTCCAAAAAAAAAAAAACTCATTGTAACAATTTGGTTATGTACAGCAAGAACATCTTACTTGATAATATGAAAAATCTCACTTGTAAATCACTAAATTTCTTTATACATTAGATTGTACAATAATTATTCACTGTGTTAAAAGTTCACTTGAAGACATTATAACTCTTTTATACCAACTTTCATTCTCTGTAGCATTGGCATTTTCTCTTATGTTTTACATCAGAAACAAAGGAACATACTGTATTACCTAAGCTTTGACTATGACTACCCAAAATGATTTCCTTCAAGCAATGGGTGCTTAGGGAAATACAATAAAGTAGAATCCAGTTAATTGCACAACGTATTAACACACACTTTGGTCACTTTGCTGCATTCACTTCATTGTTAGTGACTTCGAATAACTGCGCATGGCACAACTGCCCAAGACGTCAAGAAATTGACTGAAATGCATGTGGAATACACGGCACAAATAAGCCAACAACTACCTGGCTGTGTGAAAAGGAGCAATACTGCCTTGTCTGAAATAGTATTGTTATTAGGAACATTTTTAAGAAAGCAATATTGAAGGGGGTCGTTGTTGGTTGGGGGGCATGTCGACACCATAAAGAGACCTGCGCCCTCTAAAGCTGGCTTTAGCAGACAACCTGTTGTTTTCAATAAAATTGGTCTCCACCTGTCTACCGTCTTAATCATTATACATTTATAAGGTCACAAGGAAATAATTTTTTTTTAAATTACACAGCGACTCCTACAGATAGACATTCAACCAGGTGCACCAGTTACTTTTGACGTTGTGGTGCTTTCTTGATCATCAACTTTCACTTTTCTAACCGTATCCCTTTGGATACATTGTATGATACAGACGAGTGTACTTTACTTAGTTACAGTACTGCAGCCAGAGTGTTGGCAGTCTAACCTATCCCAGCATGAGACGCCAATACAAAGTACAATGTATTCTGACCAATCAGGAGTGAGCTTGGCAATTAAATGGGATCAATTTGGTTATGCAACAGTCTAACTACTTTCTCCTTGAAAATCAAAATGATGGCACCAATCAAGATTGTAGTGCCAACTGCTGTTCCGACAAAACAGCCAGCAATAGCACCTTGGGAGAAAGTGGGAGCAGAAGGTTCCTGTGCAATTGTAACAGGCAGTACAGCAAATTTGGAGCCAGTTGCACTTGCTGCAATACAGGTGTACACACCAGCATCTGCTGCAGCAGTAAAGTCTGTTACCGTGATGGTACCATTACCATCCATAGTCACCCTCCCACCTGAATCAACAGTTACATTCAGTCCAGATGGGAGAATGACTGTGATGTCTGGTGTGGGGATTCCTGAAGCTTCGCACACCAAATGCAGAGTACCCCCCTCTGCAAATGTTTCTTCATCACCCCTCTCAAACCTCACAATGGTTGGGCCTTCACAGGTCAAATCTGTGGGGTTGACATCTTTAAGTTTTTGTCCAAGAAAGTCGCTAGGTTTGTCACATGTAATTTGGTTTTCAAAGGTTTTTGATCCAGTCATCTTTTGCCTGAAGGGAACCATCCTACAGTCACAGTGCCAGGGGTTTTGGTCAATGTTAACTGTAGACGTAGATGCTAGCAAAGTATATGCAGACAACGGAAGGGTTTGCATTTGGTTGTTCTGGAGGTAAAGAGCAGAAATGGAGGAAATCTTTGACAGAGCATCAATAGGAAAAGTTCTGATGCAGTTGTCTGACAGATACAGGTTAGAGAGCCTAGATATGCCAGTGAAAGTGTTGAGGGAAATGTGTGAGATAGCGTTGTTTTGTAGCCTGATGTCACGAAGGTTGGACAGCCCAACAAACAGATGGCCTTGAAGTTCCTCAATATGGTTATCATAGAGATAGAGTGTGTTGAGGAAAGCCAACCCTCTGAAGGCAGTCACTGAAACAGATGAAATTCTGTTTGTTTGGAGATGAAGAGTGGACAGTTTTGGTGCTAGGTTGGAAAATGCATGGTCTGGAATGTGTGCAATGTTGTTACCATTCAAGTACAGATCTGTGAGTGCTAGAAACTGATACTGTCCTATGGTAAAGCTTGTTAGCTGATTGTTCTCCAGGTGAAGTTGTTGTAGATTTGCCATGCCACTGAATGAACCTGGGTTGATTGTGTGTAGCTTGTTGTCGTCCAATCGTAGGTTCAGGAGTCCTGGCAGATTTGAGAACGTACCACCCTGAATGTTTGTTATCTTGTTTGAGTTCAGTGAAAGTTGTTCCAGCCGGGGAAGGTCGACAAAAGTTTCAGTTGGAATCGTGCTGATTTCATTTCCGTAAAGATGCAGGCGAACGATCAGCTGAAGATTTGCAAAAATGTTAGGTGGGATAATTCTGATACGATTGTCGTGAATATCTAATGTCTGAAGCCGAATCACATCATCAAAAATGCCCGGTGGAATCGATGTCAGGTTGTTTCCATGCAGATTCAAGGTCCGAAGTTGTGGAGTCGGACTGAAGCTACCTGCCTCAATGCTACTTATGCCATTGTTGTTCAGTTCAAGTGTTTCCAAGTTGCTAAGTCCCTCAAACATGTCCGCTCGTAGGTTTGCCAGCTGGTTATGCTGAAGATCCAAACTGGTTAGCCTTGTCAGGTGTAAGTAAAATGCCCTATTGTTTATCGTTGAGATTTGATTCCCTTCTAAATCTAAGGTTCTCAAGCTCTGATACCTCACGAAATCTGACTGACTGAGAGCTGTGATTTGGTTGTTCTTTAAGGACAGGAAGGTGATGGATGTTCGTAGGTTCTGGGGAATGCTGGTGAGGCCTAGACCGTTGCAGGCACAGGATGAGGTCGATAAGCAGCTGCAGGAAGCTTCTGGCATGTGAAACTCCTTCATGGTGATGAGAAGGAAAATCAGCATGTTTTGCAGCTTTCTAGCCATGTTGTACTGTCACCTGAAAAATACAAGTGGCTGGCATGAAACAAACTGTGAGTAAACTGTTCTAGACTAAGGCCGCCTTCATGATGCAAAAAATGAAACGGTTCTATCTGTTTGGCCTAAAAATCCGACAGCAAACTGTTTGCATTTTGCGCTCACGCTGCAAACTCATCTGATTGGCGCTCGGATATTTTTGGCGCCAAGCCCTGAACCAAACATACTGCGCCACTGGGTTATGTAATGAGTTAGTGACGTCACTGCCTTCACTGTCAGGGATCCCATGATCCTCTTCGCTCTCTTCTATCATGGCTGTACTTGAGTGAGCATCACGGAATAAACGCCTCTTCCAATCAAGTTGTATCGGCTCCTATGATTCACTATCGCGTCCTCTTGTCAATGTTGGCGTGGTGTGCAGCGGCTGGGAAACGATACCCAGGCCCAAACCCGAACTTTGCGCAGGGGAGATCGCACTCTGAGTGGACGGGAAGCCACTAGCAAATGAGGATGTAGGTTAACAAATGGCGCCATCACATGTGCAGGAGGGGATCTGGTCTTAGCTCCTCGGCGGAGCCCTTGGTCGGAAGTTATGCGTGTCTACACCTCATCCCTGCGCCAGCTTCGCTGAACAACCCCCAGAGGACTCATAGAAGTCGCAGGGAGTAGTACTCGGCTTACCTATCCGGCAAAACCCCGAATCTTCCCAGTGTCCCCCGGCCGTGTGAGTACAACGTCAAAATTCACCAACCGCCATGTTTCTTTCGTTCAACCTTCAACAACGTTCTACCCGATTTGACGCGGACCTCCCACGGACTTTCCCACCTACGAACTTCGCTCGACAAACTTCGTCTGATCACCGCTGAACTGTACCAGCTCAGAAGAATATCATCTACACTGAACTGTGTACCAGCCAAGAGGCACATTATGCTCCAGCCGAGAAGAATATCGCTCACGCTGAACTGTAACTGTTAAACACCACCGGCCAAGAGAGTCACAGAACTTTGACAGTCACGAACTTTGACAAAACAGAACTCTGCTTTACCAGTATTTTTTTTCTTTTTCTGCAGATAATCGATATTGTATTCATCCCCATTTTATGTCAGCTAGACATTGTTATCTCACAGAAAAACATTGACAATCTATTTCAGTTCAACTGTTATCTTCATTTGTCCGTAATGTATTCACAATCTGATGTTACATGTTATCTTTCATGTGTTTAACAAACCTTACCTCATTAGTCAACAATTTTCTTCACGTATTTTGTAATGTTATATCTGTCTTTTCATTAGATCTAGATTTCCCAAGTATTGTTATGGGGTTATTTCATGGATTCATTATTATTAATGCACACTCTGCAGATTTATAGTATCTATACCATTTTATTACGAAAAGTAGACAACAGGCTCTGTTTTCTGACATTACATTTTTGTTACCACATGATAGTTTGGTAAAAAGGAGACAGAGAGAAATAAGAAGATAAAGAGAAATCACGCCACTGGGTTATGTAATGAGTTAGTGACGTCACTGCCTTCACTGTCAGGGATCCCATGATCCTCTTCGCTCTCTTCTATCATGGCTGTACTTGAGTGAGCATCACGGAATAAACGCCTCTTCCAATCAAGTTGCATCGGCTCCTATGATTCACTATCGCGTCCTCTTGTCAATGTTGGCGCTGGTCAAAGGGTCGCCGCCCGAGGGCGGAAACAAAAGACCTCGCGGGTCTAAACAATAGCGCGTAGCAGGGTATTAAGCCTTTCCAATCTCCTTGTGATACAACCTCCTTGCTATGACATTTCCTATAGTATATAATTATCTTCTGACACAGCCCTCCTCCAATATCAGGACTCCTAGTTCCCTGGCAGTCGGAGGTGGCCCGATAATAGAAGGAATTTTACAATAAAAATACCTGGAAGACAGGTTAAAAATTCTACTTTTTCCCCATGATGCCACCAAATATGAACGCACGTGCCAGGATGTGAAACGGATTGTGACGCTTTGCTTTCATGATGACAATTCGCAATTCCCGACAACTGTTTCAGATCCACCTTGTGAGGAGGTTCTGAAAGAAACGTTTCAGATCCGAAAGGGAGTATTCATGATGACATTAGTCTTATCCTTTTCAGCTTGCCAAACGGATAGAACCATAAATGATTTCATTTTTTTGTATCATGAACGGGGCCCAAGTGGGCAATGCTGCTGATAGCATAATGATCAATAATGAAAGAGTCTTCAACATCTGACATGTTATTTGCTATAGAGCTAAAACTGCACAGGCCTTGAAAATGGCCTACCAACATGTGCTGACTTTGCAAGAAATTTGCGCATATAATTACAAGTGATTACTAATAACCTTTGATGCTCATTGACGAACTTCAATCAAACTTACCTTTTGTAATATGAAGATTAGCACAACTGCTTGTAATTTTGGCACCAGACTTGGAGTATATGTGCTCGGAGTCACTGCAAGAAATGTGCACAATGTTATTACAAGTGATTACTAATAACATTTGATGCTCATTAAGGAACTTAACATCAACGTCTTTAATCAAACTTACCTTTTGGACAATCCCTTTAGTATGATGATAAGCACAACTGCTTGAATTCAGCACCAGATGTGGAGTTTCTCAACACAAGTACTTAGTATATGCTCCTGCGTCACAGAACCTTTGACCAACCACCTGACTGATGTAAATAAAATCATAATGTACATGACTTATAAATTAATGTAATATAAAGAAACCCTTGAAATTAATTTTTTTCATGCTTGGGCCACACCAATTTAATTTCTTGGTTCTCGGATTTCCCGACCCATTTTTTTTCCGATTTGGAAAAAAAAAAATTAGTCCCAAGAATAACAATATAGGTTTTGCTATCGCAGACCTGTAAAATAAACCCATTCCAGAGGTACATACTGCTGATAAACCAACCAGAGAGCTTCTTTGCAGTCACATGATCAGAACAGCGGTATCAAATCAAAGAGATTCATTGGATAAATCATGCCATGAAAAGCTGAAAACTTGACTACTAACCTTGTTTTTTTTATGTTATATAAGCCTCATATGTTCACCCCAGACTTTTTGCAAATTTTTATTTTTTTAATTTTTTTTTCGACCGTCCCACCCCAAAATTTTTCTGAAAAAATCCGAGAACCAAGAAATTAAATTGGTGTGGCCTGGACGGAAATTCTTCACAATCTGAGGTGAAGTTGCATTGTTGGGATAATCATTCATGATCAGCTGGTAATTTTTGCTGTGTCACAAACATTCTGAACAAGTATGGTGACCTTCTGATGAACAAAGTACTACAGATATCTCATATGTCATCGTAATGTTTGTTGTGTAGTAACCCTTGATCATGGTTAAAGTCTAATGTCTAGCTTTTATATAGCCAAATTTAGCTCCTAAACACCAGCCAACCCTTAACCGACCAGGTTAAGCCACGCCTATCTTTTAGCGCCGAACATGTCCCGGACATGTCCTAACCATCACCCAACCGAGTAAATGACTTGCTCCCAACTGTGTCCCGAATGCTAATCCAACTTATTCCCAACCATCCTGACCTCTAGCAACAGACTGCCGAATCTCCCCTGACTGATTCCCAACCGATTGCTGACCCTCTCAGAACTTGAAATGGACATAATCAGCGACTTTCAAAAGAGTGGTCATTTTCGTTTTTAATCGAAATAATAAATCTTCTATTTTGTAAACATCACCATGACATCACATTTGGATCACAGATAAATCCAATACGGCATTTATTGTTCTTTTTGTTTGGGGCTGGATGTCGGTTGTGTGAAGTTCGGGGGTGATTCGCCTACAGGTAATAGTCATTTTGCTTGGGAATGTCAGTTAGCAGAGATTTTTCTACGGTCTTGGGGTGAATCGTTGTACATGTAGGTTGGAAACAAGCTGAGAGTAAGTCAGCAGTGTTTATGGCATGGTTAAGATTTAAACTTGACTGCTGACTTCGTTACTCCCGAACACCAACCGAGCACTAGCCGACTGTACCAGACACCAGCCAACCACCAACCAACCCATTGCAGACCTCCTGTGCAGAGCCAAAAGTTTTGAAAATTTCAAAACATTTGGCTGACGCAGCCAAACACCAGCTGACTGAGCCAAACGCCAGCCAACTACAGCCGACCTAGCTCCCAAATCACTCCTAACCACATTCGGAGAGAGCTGGTAGCCAAATTTGGCTAATGTGTAAACAGGGCTTGATGTTCTTCAGCTGGTCACTCCCTGTTCATTTTAGCTGCCATCAGTACTATTCTTCCAAAAGGCGGTACTTATTACCAGGTAAATTAAGTAGGACTCTAATTAAGTTAAGAATTAACAACTTGAAGGAATCAGAACTCTTCGTTACAATGTCCTTTTTAAAATGGTCAATGCTGGGCTGGCTGCCATTGTCTATCAATTTTGGTTAAGCCTGTACCAGGTGGTTGCTTGGCTAAGTTTGACTGTACATGTACATGATCACATAAATATTTGTTGCCCTTTAATATGAGGTTAGACAGTGTCACTTACCTTTGAAGTTTTTCCAAAGTTTCCTCTCAGGACAGACAGAACAATGTCTTGCTACTTTCCCAATGATTATATGGAGGGCTTTTGTCACTCTTCGTTGTGTTTGTAGGATATGCTCCAGGCGAGTGTGTTTGAGTCACAAGTTCAAACTAGCCAGCTGCAGAACGTGCAAAACGTGCAAAGTATTACGCATTGGACATGATCTAGACTTTGTCAGGAGATTAGTGGGCATTGTTGTTATTAACAACCATTGTACACTTTCTAGAGAGTATACATGGTTGTTAGTAACAACCATGCACACTAGTCACTCTCTAGAAAGTGTACATGGTTGTTAGTAACAACCATGCACACTAGTCACTCTCTAGAAAGTGTACATGGTTGTTAGTAACAACCATGTCCACTAATCTCCTGACAATGTCTGGATCGTGTGCAATGTTTGAAATGGTTATTGTTGTTTTGACTGGTAGGGTTCAGGGTTTATCTCAGCAAAAGCTCACTGACTTTTTTGTCACTATCCATTGTAACGTGTTTATCCACTCTGATTATACTGCTACTGGGATCCCTGACGCAGGGGTGGGTACCCCCTGTTTTGTATTAATTGTAAATAATTAACAAAATGTGCATTACTAAGAAATCAAATTTGGCTTTTTTAACAGAATCTTCAAAATTTCTTAAACTGACATTAGTGTGAACATATGGTACAAATGTAGTCCACCAGAGACCTATTCTGATGTGATGTACACGTTATGCTTAATATGTAAGGGCTTCTTTCAATTAGAGCTGATTGAGCAATTGATGAGCAATTG
Organism: Branchiostoma floridae x Branchiostoma belcheri; assembly: GCA_019207045.1. Classification (NCBI taxonomy): domain Eukaryota; kingdom Metazoa; phylum Chordata; class Leptocardii; order Amphioxiformes; family Branchiostomatidae; genus Branchiostoma; species Branchiostoma floridae x Branchiostoma belcheri. Next base: position 18,377,701 of record CM033034.1, read on the forward strand.
GAAGTCTCAATTAAGAAATGACCTTACAACATAAGACATTTTGAAATTGTTTAAAAGTCAGATTTTAGCTGTCAAAATAATATGCTATCTGACTACTGTAAATGCATTTAAGTTCGCGGGGATTTAATTTCGCAGTAGCGGGAAAAAGGACTTTTCGCGGTGGTTTTAAGTTCGCGGTAACACCGTAGACTACAGTCTAATACCATAATAGAAAAATGTTCGCGGTGGATTTAAGTTCGCGGTGAAGTGGTCAACGCGAAAACCGCAACCATTAATCCACCGCGAACATTTCTACATTTACAGTATCTTTCCCAATTTAATTCGAGTTGGTGGTAAAACTACAGTCAAACCTGCCCGAGCGACCACCTCTTCTCAGCGACCACCTGGCCATTTCGACCGCTTTTTCTCGGTCCCGATTTTTTTTCCTATTGACTTAAGCATTAAGCGACCTTTTCTCAACGACCACCTGGCCAACGCGACCGGCCCAAATTGGGACCCATAACGACCGCATCATTTTCAAAATTGAGGTTTTCATCGATTTTTTATGATAACGAGCGCGATTCTGTGCCGAAATTTTGACTGCCATTACGATGTTCAGAATAAAGATGGCGGCGGTCAATGGGTGGGTCGATGGGGCAGTCTAATGGGAGGAAATTTCGTTGTAAGAAAATCCAAATTTAGTTGTTACAGAAGTTTTTTTTTTAAATCTATATCATTATAAAGTGAACGAATGCTGAAACGTATATAGCCTCATACTTTTTAAAGAAAGATCTGTGTAGCTCATACCTTTTTAAGAAAGATCTGTGTGAGTGCTTTTGTCCAACTGTACTGTACATTCACCCGTGGGTAAGTACGCTATCGGGACGTACCGGGCATCGAATTCGAAAGGTGCACCGTAGTTATTTCAGATAAGGCGATCAAGAACACAGCGACGCATAAAGGCTTGTATAGTAACTGACAGCATCAAAGTTCCCTTACTGTCTAAAACGTTAGTGTACAAATATTGAGCTTTAAAACACTGTATCGAATAAAAGCTCGATAAAAGCTTGGAGTTAAATTTACAGTTTACAGTGTGCGTGTTGTATTTGATCGTTAAAGACCTCGCTTTTTTGCGTGTGTGCTGTGTGCTTGCTATTTGCCATTAAACACAACGGAAATCATTTATACTTTGCATCGGGCATGTTTTGAGTCGATACTCTTCTCAGCGACCACCTGTCCAAATCGACCGCTTTTTTCCGGTCCCCCGGGTGGTCGTCTTGGGCAGGTTTGACTGTATTTCATCTATAAATTTCATTTTTTTTTAAGTTCCATTATTAAAACACAAATAATAGTGTAAGAGTGTAAAAAGTAACATACTGAGTGTACATGATTCTACAACCCTATGTAATTTCTTTTAGTCAATGATATGATTAATATGTACTTTGTCTTCAATTCTAGCAGATACTGTGTTAATGCATTTAAGTTTGCTGGGATTTAATTTTGCGATAGCGGGAAAAATGACTTTTCATGGTAGCACCATGCACTGTAGTCTCTTACTGCCATGGAAAAATGTTCGCGGCGGTTTTAAGTTCGCGGACATAAAACCACTGCGAACATTTCTGCATTAAATTTTACAGTTAGTAAATGTTGAGAAGAATTAACCATTTTCTCATGTTTTGCTTGAATCAACATTTGCAATGTACTAACAGTTCTACCACAAGCTGCATTGGGGTGCCTAAAACCAACACACTTGTGTACATGATTGTATAAAATTTAAAAAGTGAGTGGGTTGCATCTAAATCTCAGATAATATTTGAGGAATTTGTGAAAGTCGTAGCAAGATTTTATAGAGGAAGCATCCTATACTAATGTGTCAAAACTTGCTTGACGTCAAACTTTGTTTACAAGTAACAGTGCAATAATATGAACAATTCTGTTTTGATTTCCCCATCAATCCCCAGCTGGCTCTGGGCTCTGCCCTGCTGAACATACAGATCCCCCTGATGCTGGGTACTGTGGTGAACGTGGTGTCAGAGTGTATGGCAGACCAGCAGCAGAACTATCTACAGATGATCGTACCACCCGCCTCCAGACTCATGGCTGTCTATGCTCTACAGGTCAGTCAAGTATTTTCTGTACACCTTGGGGTGTCCATAACCCGTGTGGTGTCCACACCCCTGTATGATCCCTGTTTCTGATCCTCCTAGTATATGTAGTTGTCTCTTATACTGACCGTACCCCTTGTATTGTTCATAGTACCCATTTTAGTGTCCTTTCCTCACCCCCTGTAGTGTCTGAACCCCTTGTAATGTCCTTTCCCCTTGTAGTGTCCATACCCCCTTTTAAGTGACTGTCTATTTTCCCTTGAGTGTCTGTATCACCTGAGTGTTTGTATCCCTTTCAGTGTCCATACCTACTGTACTGTATGTACTGTCCATGTCCCTTGTAGTGTCCGTACCCCTTTTATGACCATAGCTGTGTACATGTACTGCCCTTACCCCCTGAATTGTCCATAGTCCCCCTGTACTGTTTGCACACCCTGTATTGTCCATACCCCCTGTATTGTCCATACCCCCTGTATTGTCCATACCCCCTGTATTGTTCAAACCCCCTGTATTGTCCATACCCCCTGTATTGTTCATACCCCCTGTATTGTTCATACCCCCTGTATTGTTCATACCCCCTGTATTGTCCATACCCCCTGTATTGTCCATACCCCCTGTATTGTCCATACCCCCTGTATTGTTCAAACCCCCTGTATTGTTCATACCCCCTGTATTGTTCATACCCCCTGTATTGTCCATACCCCCTGTATTGTTCATACCCCCTGTATTGTTCATACCCCCTGTATTGTCCATACCCCCTGTATTGTTCATACCCCCTGTATTGTTCATACCCCCTGTATTGTCCATACCCCCTGTATTGTTCATACCCCCTGTATTGTTCATACCCCCTGTATTGTCCATACCCCCTGTATTGTTCATATCCCCTGTATTGTCCATTCCTCCTGTATTGTATTGAGACCTTTTTACTGTCTGTCTTAAAATTTACAGTTTGAAAATATAAGATATAAGATATAAGTTATAACATGTAATTATTACAGCCTTTTAAATGTTACTTGATTCAGGATACTGATATGTTGAGTCTATTCTCCAGGGAGTCCTGTCGTTTGGTTACATCTGGCTGCTGGCTGCTGTAGGAGAGCGCATGGCGGCTCGCATGAGGATCGCTCTGTTTGAGAACCTGGTACAACAGGACATGGCATTCTTCGACAGTCACATGACAGGCCAACTTGTAGACAGGTTGGAGTTATTGTATATTAAATGCATCATTACGGTTGGAAGCTTCAAAATACAAATTGCTCTAGACTATAGTCGTCGTATCGTCGTATCCATTTTTGATTATACTGCTGCTGGGATCCCTGTCACAGGGGTAGGCAGCAGTCGGAATAGTCTTCACACTGTGCTTCCATGCTGCTGGTCCGTCCAGTGAGTCCAGCTCTGGGCTTCAACTCCATGGTTTGCCTCGATGGCCGGAACCCTACCTTCCGCACCCGCAAGTCAGCGAGGCCCGCGACAATACCGGCTGCTCGTCGGTGACTGCTACCGGCACTGCCTGTGCCTTTATCTGTATGAAGAACTTTCCATTTCGGTTTGGATAGGGTTTTTTACGGCCGGATATCCTTCCTGACGCCAACCTGTAACCGCACTAACTAGGCTATCAGTATCACATCATCCATCACACCAGTCTGTCCTGTTCACACCATAGTGTCCTGTTTAAGTCACATATTAGGTTATTGACAGAGTGTCATCTTAAAGTTTGTAATATGATCTTAGTTGTGTGTCTACAAATTAATATATGATGATGATCTATTGATCAGTGGTACCAGTACATGCATGATTATATGTTTCAGGTTAACGTCTGATGTACAAGACTTCAAGAGCTCCTTCAAGCTGTGTATTTCTCAGGGACTCCGTAGTGTTACTCAGGTATGCACAGTTCAAATTATATATTTAGCACACAATGTTGATGTTTCCTTCCAGGGTAGTGTTGTATATTGACTGCTATCTAATATCTTTTTTTAATGCAATCACTCATGATTTTGCAGATGGCATATACAGAACACAAATCTACATGATACAGAAATATAAAACTGAGCAAGATTCTGAAATTTACAAAAGGAAAGACAGCAAAATTTGGAATGCTGTACAGTAGTTGAACTGACAGGTACAAAATGACCAATGGCATAATATTGATAGTCTAAGATTATATGCACTCAGATACTAGATTCTTGATCAGGATACTACTGTACTACTAGTACCCCTTCATGTACGACTACTACATGTATTAACCCAATGTACTGATGATGCTATTGTTTACAGGTTACAGGGTGTTTTGTATCCCTGTACCTGATCTCACCTAAACTGACCGGTCTCCTGGTGCTGGTCATGCCCACTGTGGTGGCGGGGGGAGGCATGATCGGATCAGGACTCAGGGCCCTGTCACGGGCAGCACAGGAACAGGTAAGGGAGACATCAAATTAAATACAATCTCAGTGTATTATTCATAAGATTACAAAATTTCAAAATACCTTTTGCCTGAAAATGTACCAAATTGAATGTCAGTGATATTGTTTTATAGTCACTAGAAAATCTAGCATATCTTTTTGCTGAATATACACCCCAGGCCTGACAATGCCAAATTTCAAAATTGCCCAAAAAATCCAGCATAACTAATGTATTGGTTTAGGGGAGTATCTGATTTGTACAGTCATGTATTAGTTGTTGTTAGCCGTTCTGTTCAGCACCATGGACAGACTTATACATGGTGCTAGCATAGTGAATATTCCTCTTTCTGTATTCTTCATATTGCTAATTGATGTGTAACAAAGTAATTACCATTCTTGCTACAGTTTGGAAAACAGAGCATGATCTTTTACCTGAAAATCTACCATTCAACAGCTACATACTTGTTGGACAGTGCACAGTGAGAGTACTGTAGCTACATGTATATTCTGGCTGGAGAAGTCATTTAAATTTGAGCTTTTAGATAGTATACTTGAATCTTGCCTGCTATCTAGAATGGGTGGTAATTTCAGCAAAACATGTCAAAACACATATCATTAACAATTTCTATTCCCCATTTTAGTGGTTATGATAAGTCAATGTTCTTTAGAGGCTTACCAATTGTGTAGAATGTCTACATTGCTCCTTGTTACTAGTAACTCTGTATACTTGCAGGTTGCTAAGGGTACAGCTGTTGCTAATGAGGCACTGGGAAACATCCGAACTGTCCGAGCATTTGCAATGGAGGAGAAGGAGTCCAGGTGAAATGAAGCCTTAGTTAACCTCTGAGTTTTAGATCATCATGATATTATTTACCATACACAATTTGGTTTCAAAAGTTGCAAACTTACTGTTCCAGATAATGCTTTGAAATTTGAAACCACCGAATGTCGGCTAATAATATCCCCAACTACCTTGTGTTTTTAAAAGCAACGGATATAGATTGCTCTACTGATGAAGGTGAAATAGCGTTACCCCTTAAGGAAATGCCACAAACTATATGTTACAAGAGGTGCAGGGAAAACCAAGCTAGGATATCTGCATTGATTCAAATTGAATGTTATTTTGCCTCAAAGAGATGCATTTTTTCCTCTATCAACTTTAGTCATATTGAGCCTGCTATAAAATTGGCAGCTACTTCTGTTATTTGTACTGGGCATAATTATATAAGGCTATAATTTCATGAACATACATTGTACAGTACCACTGATATGGTATGAGAATGCAACCTTTTATTTTGCCATATGCAAGTTGCTAACTAAATTTTAATTATACTTATAGCAAATTGCACCCAATCTGACATCATATATTAATCTTGCACTGCCTGATTCCCCAGACTTTATGCAGATGAGGTAAACAAGGCTGGCAGGCTGAATGAGATGTTGGGTCTTGGCATCGGCGTATTCCAGGGTGCTGCCAACTTCGTGCTGAACGGTATCGTGTTGGGCGTGCTGTTCTCCGGAGGACTGATGCTCTCCACCAATGACATGTCGGCGGGAGACCTGATGTCGTTCCTCGCCGCTGCGCAGATGATCCAGCGATCGCTGGCGTCTGTGTCCATCCTGTTTGGACAGGCTGTACGTGGTGTTAGTGCAGGTGAGTGATGGATGCACCTTTCGAAAATACTGTTAACAGGCCTGTCCTTGGTGCTGAAGACAGGAAACAGGCCTGTCCATGGTGCCGAAGACTGTTTACACACAAGAAACATGCCTGTCCTTGGTGCTGACGACTGTAAACACACAGGGAACAAGCCTGTCCTTGGTGCTGAAGACTGTTATTACACAGAGAACAGACCTGTCCTTGGTGCTGAAGACTGTTCACACACAGGAAACAGGCCTGTTCTTAGTACTGAAGACTGTTTACACACTGGGAACAGGCCTGACTTGGGTTAACACACAAGAAACAGGCCTGTCCTCGGTGTTGAAGACAGTTAACACACACGAATAAGGTCTGTCCTTGGTGCTGAAGACTGTTTACACACAAGAACATGCCTGTCCTTGGTGCTGAAGACTGTTAACACACAGGAAACAGGCCTGTCCTTGGGGCTGAAGGCTGTTTACACAAGAAACATACCTGTCCTTGGTGCTGAAGTCTGTTAACACACAGGAAACAGGCCTGTCCTTGGTGCTGAAGACTGTTAACACACAGGAAACAGGCCTGTCCTTGGTACTGAAGACTGTTAGTACACAGGGAACATGCCTATCCTTGGTGCTGAAGGCTGTTAACGCACAGGAAACAGGCCTGTCCTTGGTGCTGAAGACTGTTAGTACACAGGGAACATGCCTATCCTTGGTGCTGAAGACTGTTAACACACAGGAAACAGGCCTGTCCTTGGTGCTGAAGACTGTTTACACACAGAGAACAGGCTTGTCTTTGGTGCTGAAGACTGTTACTGTCTTATGATAATCATATACTGTCTATGGTTAGAAATAAATTGTAAAATTCAAGGTGACAGTCACAGAATTAATGTATGAAATTTTACACAACTTCAAGGGAAGCATGACACTTCTGCAACATCCCCAGTTAGTTCTGGATCTTAATGTTTCTACTGGTGAAGAATACTGTCACAGATCAGTGATTTAGTATTGACTTTGTAATCTCCAAGCAGATTTACCCGACAGGCATAAGACAGTATGTGTATCAAAAGACTTTAAACACTGTCAATTTGGCTAATTTCCAGCTTTGTCCAATTTTGGGTAGATGATTGTTTTACAATGTCTGATTTACAATGTGTCAATCAGGTGCAAGAGTTTTGGAGTACATGCAGTTGGAACCTACCATTCCAAGAACAGGGGGCAGGAAGATTCCGTTCCACAGTCTGTTTGGTACAGTTGAGTTTAAGGACGTCAGTTTCTCCTACCCAACACGCCCGGACCAACGGGTGCTAAACAACTTCAACCTGGTACTGCCGCCATGTCAGGTCAGTATTAGTCAGGTGCAATCATTTTCTTCTATATGTTAGGGCTATATATTTTATACATTCAGTCTTGTGACAATAAGGGTTTCTAGTACACTGTACATCATAAGGATTGCCTTTGTGACAATGACAGTTCAGGAAATGGTCTGTCCTATTGCTTTGGTAGGAAAGAAATAGACAGCTTTCGATGGTAGTCCCATAGACTTTTTGAGACCGCATGAGCAGTGGATCAATAATCTGTACATGCCTTAGGAAGGCGAAGCCCAACCCTCTCCTTCCACCGCCTTTTACCTCCCCAAGCATTTTTATACCTTGTTGGTGTGAGGAAAGTCTAATGTAAAGCTAAGTGCCTTTTCCAAGGGCACAAGATTGGTCAGGATTTGGACCCAGGACCTCTAAGTTCTGGGCCAAACACCCTACAGTTATGCCACATGACCCCACCATATCTAATCTGTAATAGAGACAGTATGTTAAATGTGTTCTCTTGGACTTCATACTATATGTACATAATGTATATTGATCTGTTTGTTGGTCTGTCAGGTTGTAGCTCTGTGCGGGATGTCCGGCGCTGGGAAGTCCACGGTCGCAGCACTACTGGAGCGCTTCTATGACGTGGAGGGGGGCAGCGTCCGGCTGGACGGGAAGGACATCCGAGAAATGGACGCTACGTGGCTCAGGGGGAGGGTCATTGGATTTATTCACCAGGTATGGGGTATTATGGATGGATGGATGGATTTAAGGATGGATGGATGAAAAATGAATGAACAAATGATGTGGAGGTACATTTGGTACATGTATGTAGTATAGGGGTTGAGGGATATACATCTGCACATAAAGGAGGGAATGAATGGATGGATGGACGGGTGGGATAGATGTCTATGCACACTCAATCAATCATTTGCAGGCATCATATATAGAGTCTGATACATAGCGGATACAGACACTGACAGTTCGCACCAGGTTGGTCTGTCCTGGGCATACTCCCTCCAGTTGGTTCACTGCTCAACCCAATTAGTTTCCTCTCTGGCTTGTAGTTTTATGTGTAAATCTACTTGACCAACTGCAAGAAAAAACTTGTTTTTGATATCCTATTCCCTAACATTTCGTCAATTATACATTCAAATCCAAATCTGTTTATTGCCATTGTTTCTGCAGGAGCCTGTTCTGTTTGCCACCAGTATCCTCGAGAACATTCGCTATGGCAAACCTACAGCCACCGACCGGGAAGTCTACGAAGCCGCTAAACTAGCAAACGCAGACGGCTTCATCCGAGACTTCCCAGATGGCTACGACACGGTCGTCGGGGAACGAGGGGTCACCGTGTCTGGCGGACAGAAGCAGCGTATCGCCATCGCCCGTGCCTTGTTGAAGAACCCATCGGTACTGGTTTTGGACGAGGCTACGAGCGCGCTGGACGCAGACTCGGAACGATTGGTGCAGGAGGCACTAGAGAGAGTGATGAAGGGGAGGACAGTTCTGATTATTGCTCACAGGTAATGTAGTTGATATGGAAAATGATAATTTGTTTTCTCTATACGTGATCATTAACATTTTATACTGTACAAGAATATGTATGATGCAAATCTGGGGCTGTCTCCTGAGATGGATTTTCTTGTTGGGATGGAAAAAAAATTTACCCTATCCATTCCAAAAGTCTTAACTTTGTGACATGAAACCGTTGAAAATTTATTTTCACAGGCTTAAAATGACATATCTAATGAGGAAATCAACAACATGATTCCGACAATGAGTGTGATGGAAAAAAAAAATTAAAGCTGGAGAGTGGAGACAGCCATGTATATATTTCCCAAAATTCAACATTTCTTTACTTTGTTAATGCTTATGAGCAAAAAACCCCATCATTTATCATTAAGATCTATAATTCATCTGATCAGTTGTCAAGCCAAATTGACAATGAAAGTCAAAGATATTAAGGTCAATTTTTTATCATGAATATAAACAAAAAGTATTAAAAAAACTTTATTTATTGTTGCTTTGACATCTCCAGACTGAGCACCATTGAGAACGCAGACATGATCGTGGTCATGTCTAAAGGCAGGGTCGTGGAGCAGGGCACACACACTGAGCTGAAGAGGAAGGGAGGGATGTATGCCGACCTCATCCGCAGACAGACCGAAAACGGGAACCGCCTGTAGTAGTTATACAACTGCATGACGCTGCTTACCTCTCTGTGCAATAGCTGGAGTTATGTTAACCTAGTAGTTATCCGGTTTGCTAATACCCCCTCACATGTAGCAAAAATCGATTGGACGACAAGTCTGTGAGCTCTTAATTACGAGGAGGCATGACCCTGATGCTGACGAAGAAATGTCAGAGTTCCACCTTCCCGTCAGGATCATGCCTCCTCGTAGTTTGGAGCTTGCAGACTCGTCGTCCGATAGATTTTCGCTACATTTGAGGGGGGTATAAGGACTCCTTATAGTCTGATCCCTATCCTTTGACGATTTTGGTCTTTATGTCTGAAGTATTATTGAACATATCTCTGGAGCATTGCGAACGGATGACACTTCAGGTTGCAAATTTTTGAACTACATGTACATTGCAGCCTCCTTTGCAGACTTTGAGCGCTGATTTGCAAGTTTCAACATTAGGCTAAACTATCTGTTCCTTTTTCCAGCATAGGGAACCATAGCTCATGTGTGGAAATCGAACTTAAGAATGCCCGCCTTTCGTAATTTCAACTTGGGCTTAGGCTCTATGCTTCTTATCCTGGCATAGAGAACCTGTAGTTAGCTCATGTTGAAAATCGAAAATAGGCGCTCCTAAAAAAAATTAAACGCTGCCAGTCCGGAAGTCTGCAAAGGAAGCCATGTTTGAAGCCTGTTTCAGTAAACTATGCCGCTACAAGGACTGTGTGACTTGAAGACAATCAGAATTACACAATGTATTGCCTACATTTCAGGAAAATATTAAAATGCAAACTAATTGTTTCTCTTTTAATGGATGCCTTTTGAAGAGAGCCGATAAAAGGAGCAAACAATACCAGACTGTCAAGAAATTCAGGATGGATAGCAGGCTAGATTTAGGCTATACAAACTTGATTTCATTGAATGATATTTGCAAATGTAGTGTTACTGCTTCATCTTGATCCTTAAAGATGATTTTAAATGTCGTTTGAGGTTTTATGTGTTTTTGATGTTGCTGAGTTTTAGATTTTGTGAGATCATTTTAGCTACCGGTATGAGAGAAGTTCCAACACTTTGTTTCTTTTCTATTCAGTGACAATGCAGTACCGGTAAATACAATATTGCATCCATGGACTTCTTTGCATTATGTTCGAGAAATATTGTGGTTTTTGTATTGGTCTTTTACATTGTAGTATTGTGTATTAGAAAGTCATGTTAGTCTTGGATACTGCATGCACTGTACATATTTACATGTCAGTTTTAGTCTTATGACTTTTTTTGTTTCAGAGTAGATACCATTTTAAGTAAATTAGCATATGCATTTACATGACAGCTGTACAGTAGTTTGTCTTGCAAAGTCTTCCAACTTTATGGAACTGTGAAAAGGGTAGAGCAATTATTACTATAACATTCGACAACTTTTAAAAGTTTGTCTTTCATGTTATACGCTTAGACTAGCATTTTCCTATATTTCTCATTGAAACTTGATAAGCTGAATTGCTTTCCTTTGAAAATATCCCTTTCACTCACTCACTCACGGCCCATAACCTCAGTGGTCGTAGGGGCTCCACAACATCCGGTAGCAGTGATTCGTGCCCATCTCTCTCTCTGTCCTCTGCCCCTCTGATGAGCTGTTCAGTGCTCAGGCCAGTCCATGTCTTAATATTGTCCAGCCACGTCTTCCTTGGCCTTTATATCCCTTTATGGTATCATAAATGGGCGTTAATTGTAATACATTGTCCCAGTATGAAATAGGTCCTACTAAATACTATTAAGTAACATGGTACATATTGTATACTACCATTGTATTGTATTATACTTCACGTTTGTGTCTTCACTCTTCTAATACATGTACATCATTTGTTTGAAATTGTGTGTTTCTATTACATCATAAATGGACTGTGCTCCTGTGGTGTTGTTTTTTGCCTTGCCGCGCCAGCTGCAAGGCCTTATGCCAGCTTTCTTCCATGGATCCATGGATCAATGGACGGACCTTTTAACCCAGCCCTTCCAAAGCCCCTTCCAAAGGCCCTTCTTTCCTTGCCGAGTTTTATAGCTTAGTTAGACAATGGTACATTCCAGGCGAGTATTAAAACTCTCTTCTAGACGCATGTTACTGTATGTGGTCCAGCGTAATAAATCTACGCTTTAACTCACCATGTTTATATAAAGATATATCACAAATTGCATCAGAAGGAACTTATTTTGTAATGAAAAATAATGCATATTCATTGTGGGTCAAAAAGTTTTACAAAACCTGTTTAATGTGCCAATAATTCATCTGACATAAATTATGATAATGAGGTAAATTTCCAATATCCCCTAGTACACTCGGGGATTTTTGCTGCATTTCCTACTGAAGTTGCTAGGTGTCGCTCTCAGCAGTTTAGTCATAAAATACGCGGCAATGCACAGCTTTTCTTAAAAGATTTCTTGTTTACATTGAGTAGTGTTTGCAGTCTAGTGATTAGTGACACTGCTTCCGAAACTAGAAGTCATGAGTTCCAGTGCCAGCTTTGTCGCTCAACCCACATACACGCTACTGGAAAGTAGTCTAATATATATAGCTGTGGTTCATTGAGCTTGTCAGGACGAGCTAGAGGAATTTCCCTGTACATTGAACCTGTAAATGCTGTACATAGCGTCTGTCTGCTCTGTCACGACCAGTAGAAAACTATAGCTCTATAGAGAGCTACATGCACTACCAAAAATGATTTTTTCTTATTTTGCTTACCCCATGGACAATTCTTATATGAAGAAAAATATTCTTGCAGGAAGAAAATTGAGAATAAAATTCAAGCAAAACGAGAAACCACAAATTTTTTTTTAGACATTTAAGCAAAATCTTCTTATTTTTTCTTATAATGCAAGAAAAATATTCTACAAATTCTTGTTTTTTTCTTAGCAGGTTCAACTCGTAAGAAATACAAGAATTTTTTTCTTCCTGGAAGATAAATTTTCTGTGAGGAAGCAAAACAAGATAAACAAGAAAAAGCATTTTAAGAAATACAAGAAAACAAATCTCAAATTTTCTCAAAAACTTGACAAGTAAAAATTTGCTTGCCCCATGGACAAGCACATTTTTCTAAGATTTCTTGGGGACAGAATAATTTTCTTCCTAGAAGAAAAATTTTCTGTGAGGAAGCAAAACAAGATAAACAAGAAAAAGCATTTTTGGAAACTGGATCAATATCGAATTTACCTTTTGCCAGTCGCATGACTTTAAATCTTACCAAATCCTCATCCTTAGCAAGATACTGCATTTTCGGATTCTGTTACTGGAAAACAAGGCTGTCAAAGGGGGTGAGTATGATGAGTTTTGATTAAAATGAAACAAAATTTACCACTATTTTTCAAAAAGAGCATATTTTTAATTAGTATCTGTATCACCTGACCATGATGATAGCCTGTTGTTTTTGTGTGACTTGTCAAATCAACACAACTGTCAAAGTAAAATTGACAAACTAAGTCTGGACTTTGTTTTTTGTTTATTTTGCATAAAAATAACAAGAGCCATGGCAGTGTGAATGCAAACAGGTCATAGCAAGATTTATAGTATTGTTCGAGTACATACAACACTTACTCCAAAATCATATCTTAGCAAGATATAGAAGCCATGAAGGGAGAGTCAACCAACTAACCCCCCTCCCCCCCCTCCCCCCCCCCCCCCCAACAAGCAGTGTATTGGACAGGAACTACAAAAAAGTGGAACAGTTGCAATATACAGAAGGCAACAGTTACTCAATTGCAAGCAACTAAAACTGTAGACTTGCAATTAGACATTTCAGGCAGCATCACTAGTGGGTGCTGCCTGAAATGCCTGACCATTTACAAATCTGTCCATTTGCTTGAGAATCTGTTATCTGGTGTATGCATGGTACCACCTACATGTAGATGTCTAACCTTCTTTGATACATTAATGCGATATAATTCACCTCATTAGCAAATCCTTATCTTATTTTGCGTCTCAAACCTTCTTTAATTCTTATTGCCCACTAAGTCTTTTCAATTCTATCCTAACATCATGATTCCACAAACAACAAGTAAGACTAAAATTAATGTTGCCTATTGTGTACTATATACAAGCAAACTTCACTTACGACAATCGATTTCCAACAATGTAATGTACATTAACAATTATTACTGTAACCTAAGATAAAACCATCAAAATAACAAATTACTAGACATAAAAATGTTTAGTTTGAAATTCAGAAATAGCTGTATGAATGATACTATTTGAGGTACTTTTTACAAACATTGAGAGTAAAAAAATTGATATGTTTGTGAGGTATGGTAACAATTAAGAGAAATATTGTTCCTATGACAAACATGAATAGAATGGGATAAAATGTTATGCTTAATTTCCTTGTAGACCCTGAGTAATTGCTTCAACAAACATTTAAAAAGAAAATTCAGTTCTGCAGGACATTGCCAATAAAAGGTCAGAACCAATTTGAAAGCAAAACAATCATTCTGACATTACATGGGTATTGCCACTATTAGAGATTAAAAACTGTATTGAAAATATCAAAATGCAAAGTTTGAAAGTTTTTCTTAAAATTCCACAAAAACAATAATTGTACTATCAACATCAAATCACAAATGATAGCAGCTTAAGTTCATTGCACAATAGTGAGTCACCAGTATCTAGTCTTTCACTTGAAGATGACACCTGGAGCCAAGATTGGTTAGAACATCTTTTCTCCGCAATTGGCGTGAATATTGAAACAGGAAAACAGAGTAAGTAACTGCACATGCATACATTTGGTGGCAGTTTCTTGCTGGAAATTGTAAGTGTAACCCTACAAATAACAGTTAAAAGATGCAAACATCTACACATCCATGCATTAAACTAAATACTGTTTAACAGTAATAGCATGTATTAGTATTGGTGGGCTACATTTAAAGGCACACTGACAATGTCAAAAATAACCCTGAATGACCCTGCTAAAAATCCTGATATAAAAACCCTTTTAATTAGTTCTAAGGCTAGAAATTTTGTCCTGGGAATATTGCACCTCAGCAAAGCCTGTTGGCTGTCCGATAGTTCCACAGGTCCCTCCATGTGACCTCGGGGGTCAAAGTGCACATGCTTGGGTCGTCGCTGCGAGCTGTCTTCAGGTCACAGATCAGGGCAGTCCGGCACTTCTGGTCACAGGCTGCAGCTGGGTACGACTTGTAGTAATACCTGTAGGATAAAGCCGTACACTCACTGTTGATTTCATAGCCAACAGTATACAGTACATTGCTTGGTGGGTAGGGGGGTCAATCCCTTATTAAAAATGGTACATATTGGTTTCCCCACATAGCACTTTAAGGAAAGACATACAATATTATGTAAGTTACACATACACCACTGTCAGTAGACTCCCTGCTGTGGTGCTTTCATACCTGTGTGGCCAAAGGGCTGTAGAAGTGGAGATGGACAACACCCTATGCACCACAGTGTGGAAAGTTCTTTGACTTGCCTAATCAGAAGTAGACTTCAGCTAACATCAAAGTTTGTTAACTAACAGTTCATTAAACTCAAGTCATTGATACTAGACTTCTGTAATGATTACAAACTACATGCATGCAAATCATCTGCATGACATTGTGTTTTTTCCTGATTGACGTAAAAGTTCTTTTTCTTGCTGTGAAAACACCCACCTGTAGAACATCTGGAAGAGTTCATCGTCTTTCTCCAGCCTCTGAACAAACTTGTCCCAGTCTGCAGGAGTCATTGACGACATGTTGTAGGCCTCCTGGAGGATTAAGGGGATACATTTGGATTTATCATTCTAATTAATACTTATATTTTTGTGCAGTTGAAAGAGAAAAACTGCATATTCATGCACATACCAGAATCAAGATTTATATTACATACATTTACTGGTAAGATACATACATCTGTAAATAGGCATGTACGCAAGCATTCTTGCTGTTTTTGGATGTATTCTGTATCTGTAATGTATAGCCAGTATAACTACCATTTGGCACACCAGCTTCAGTATCTGTATCAAACAGCCTCTATTTGGCTGAGCTTATTGACAAGCGCAATAAAAGTGGGTAGCATGCATGTTGGGTGAACAACATAGCCGGGATCAAACCCAAGCTTCTAGTATCTGATGTAGGGCCACTAATCAGTGCACTATGCACTTAACCAAATAAAAGACAAGTACCTTAGTGTCATACTCCAGTTGCCAGTTTGGTTTGTCTGTCAGGTTGGCTTCTGTCAGGTTCATGATGTAAGTCTGCTGGTTCACTACCTGCATGGAGCTGAGCACAGGAGAAAGACAACATGGTTTTGAGAATGACAGCATCATAGGTCTGGCAGTTAGGCCAGCAGACAGGTGATCGAGAAGTCATGGATTTGAATCTTGGAATTTCTGGCTATACAATCTGCCCAAGTGTAAAAATGGGTACCTGACTTTGGCTGAGTCAAGGAAATAGGCAGTGGAAGGAGGGGGATGGGCTCTGGCTTAAAGTTATGATACGGTACCCTAGACACAGTACAATGTAGATAACAACCCACTGCCCCTATGGTATCAAAAAGGCTATGGGACTTTTTCTTTCAGTTACAGGATGATACATTTTATATCTTTACATTGTTCTTGCCACCATATTACAAAGCACCAGGCTTTTAGCCAGGCAGGCGTACATTGTACGGCCTGTTAAAAATATAACTGAAATTGTATGCCCTTACACTGGGGAGCACATCCTCTGACAAGCATGAAATTCTGATTGACCAGGGATGTGGCCTGTCTGACAGTAAATTTGCTTCATTTTCCCAAATTTGCACCTCAAAATGTGTCGAATGGTGTTTCATAGAGTTATAAACTTCAAAATTTTCTGAGTGAGGATGTCCCCAGAGCCCCTACAATACCTGCACCTGCAGCGCTCGCCGAACGGCAAGAAATTCGGACAGCCTATGATAAAATCCTAGCTAAAAGCCTGCAAGGCACTATACAATCATATTCTGTAAAGAATAAGAAAAAAAGACTCCACCCCTGAGGTGTTACCAAAAAGGAAGGGAGCTACAAATGTACCATAATCTTACCTGCCAGTATAATTCCCATCTATTTCATACACTTTGTACCCAGGGTTCAGATACTGGTACGTCGTGACGCTAGGCCCAATGTACGCGATGTTGGTGGGCCTCGTGCGATTCTTCATGTCGTAAAACAGCTCAAAATGGTCGCGGTGGGTGTGTCCGAAGAACTGGGCAGCCACTGTGCTTTCATATCTGGAAGAAAAGCAAGGGTAATTTACATGTACCTTCCTAAAAAGCCTATGATTTGAGCCAGAACCCCTGGAGAAAATATACCCAGGTACATCTGACTTTGTACATATTCTCGTATGCTGCAGCTAGCTGCATTTGTTGAATGCCTGATTTCTTTGTTTTTCTTTTAGTTTCTTGAAGTTATGTTTTTTTCCGATCGATGTTAAGTCCTTGAATGTAGGAAGTGACTATGTTTTCTAATCAAGGGATTTTGAGCAAAGAGCTCCCCCTAGCTGCTTACTTTGTAAGTGCAGATAACAGAATATGAATTTTCTGAAGGAAAGTATGTTGCCCAGCCTTGATGAAGCTTTGTACCATTTAACTGCTATCTGACATCCAGATCCATCAACCTTGTTTGAACCAGGATGGGGGCTGCTACAAACTACCAAGGGCCTTTGACATATTGCTCACGTCACACTTCCAAAAGATGACATGATCGGACCAATCGGATCCTCTGTTGTCTCGAAGAAGGCCAGAGGAAATATGGTGCATCCTAACTTTGTGTTGGAAAGAAAGTTCTCTTTTGCAGTTGTAGTACATAATCATAGGTACCAACCTGTTGATGATCCTGTAATAGTTCCAGCTCCATGCCTTCAGACAGCTACCTGTACCTGGTGGGATGTGTCCAATGATGTGTACCTAAGGTGGGGCAAAACAAGGGCATGTTTAGACAGTCACTCATAGCTCCTGATAAACTGAGTGCTGAGTGAACGAAGCTGTACAGTACAACAGTTACTAATACAAATGTAGGCTTGAGACTGGAACACACAAACTGGTAATTGTGATATATGATAATATACATTGTAGTGCAAAGGACCCCTACCAGTAACAGACAAAGGAATTGCAAATAAATCACTGAGTGAGCGAAGCTGTATGGCCATGAGAAGTGGAGGGTTGGTCCACATAGCTTGCCTACATTTATTTGATCATTTTCATATCATAAATGTCATATTATTTCAAGGCAAAGGGAGGCATCTCTGTGCGAGTTGAAAAGGATTCTGAAAGATCCCTCACACCCGTCACGTTTCAACCAAATGAGGAACCGCGATATGAACTGAGACGTAGAACGTCGTATAAACTGTATAAACAGCCGTACTGAGAGACATAGGAACATTCATTTGGTGATTGGTCCACATACCCTTTTTGTCTGATCATCATTACATATTGCATGTACATTATGAGTGATAACATATATTTAGTGAAAAGGACCCCTAACAGTATGATTATGTAGCAAAGTGATCAAAAGAGGGTGAACTCTGACCTTTTCCCCTTTGTCCTCAGCCTGCTGCAGCTGTTGTGTGATGAGCAGCTATATAGAAACAGAATAACTGTAACATGAACTCTGACCTTTTCCCCTTTGTCCTCAGCCTGCTGCAGCTGTTGTGTGAGCCACTGCAGCTGGCCTGCAGGGTCTGTGGTGTTCAGCAGCAGCCACCAGTTGTTGGTGTTGCAGTAGTTTGTGTTGATGGAGATCAGCCGAAGCCCAGGTCGAATTAACACTGAATAAAACGCACCTCTGTGATGGGATAAGAAAGTATATTAAGTCTAACACCACAAACAAGGAAAAATGAACATTAAGTGGGGGGGGGGGGGGGGTGCCCCAGGGGTGGAGGCTTTTAAAAGCAGTACAATTCCTCCGAAGATGACTTGAAAATTTCACAGATGCTTTCCTAAGGAAATCGTTTCTGAGGTAGCCGTTTGCCGTGTTGTGGGTAAAAGGCCAGCATCAAAACATTGAAACATTTGAAAACATTTTAAAA
The DNA here is from genome assembly GCA_019207045.1 of Branchiostoma floridae x Branchiostoma belcheri. Classification (NCBI taxonomy): domain Eukaryota; kingdom Metazoa; phylum Chordata; class Leptocardii; order Amphioxiformes; family Branchiostomatidae; genus Branchiostoma; species Branchiostoma floridae x Branchiostoma belcheri. Next base: position 18,396,330 of record CM033034.1, read on the forward strand.
AACACATACATACAGACTTACATGTACATTGTACATTGTACATGTATGTACCCACACACAGCCCCATACACATACACAGGCACACACACAGGCACACACACAGGTACACACAAACACACAGACTGACAGGCACATGCAGGCAAGCCAAAAACAGTACTTTAAACTTTTACATCAATGGTTACTCCTTGTAGACTTCAGGTAAGTAATGATAAAAGAACTGGTAAAGCCGTACACATACCTTTCAATGTTTCTCTTTGTACTGACTGGTGTCCAATGTGTCCATGTTTCAGCCAGGGCATCGTACAGCCAGGAGATGGAGTCTTTACCAGTAATGAAAGGAGGGGGGAAACTGAAAGTACAAGAAAAATAATTTCAGCTATCATGATATACAGTAAGTATGAAATGCCTCTGCTCCAGAGTGATTACCAATACGAAAAAGGACATGACAACATTTTTGGGATCAAAAATACAGTTAGATTGTTCTTAGTTTATTCAATCATGCATCTTGCTTTCTGCCTTTTGAAATAGAACGGTTTGGAATTGCATGATTGAAGCACTAAATTGAATGAAATATACATGTGTAGGCAACTTTTTACTTTGGCTGTTAAGGTCTTGGTACAGGTCAATGTTTTGCATGAGCCTATTCTATACTTTGGCATTTCAGATGTGGTCTTGGTGATCCGAAGAACCTTCGGGAAGTATTTCATCTCTGTGGTCTGTATTCTTTTCTCCAATTCTGCTGTCAGTCACAAGGACTCACAAGCGTACTGCAATACAGATAAAAAAATAAACATTGAAAAAACTCACCTGTCGACCGGTGAGCTCTCGTGATTCCCGAGGGCAGGGTAAATCGGGATTTTGAGGTACTTCAACATCATATCGGACACGGTGTTCAGGACGTGTAGCTGATCTGCACGCGACTGGTTCCAAACATCGTGTGCTGGAATGTCGCCAGCCCAGATCGCATAGTCGAACTGTGACTGTATGGGAAATACAAATTTGAATTTTTCCATTTTATTTTTCAGTCCCACACATTTGTTTCAGACCTGCCCACAGTCGGGGGTGATACATATTCTAATTGGGGTGAGTAATTTAACAACTAAATGCAGTCCCTACTAATATCTGGCCAGGGACTCTAGATGGACCTTTTGTCTGTGTGTTTTATTTCTTAAATAATTATTATGAAATCGAGCATAACATTATGATGATATGATAATTATAACTGTATAAAACAAAGCCAACATGTTGGAAAGAAGTCACAGAAATAGCAAGTTTTTTTTTTACAGATTGTCTTCATGGCACCATAAAATGTACAATCAATCTTGGTACAACAACATGTCCACAAGACAACTGTCAGTTCAAGACAACCGCTTTTTGTTGGTAACAAATTTGTTTTCCCCATTGACACAAGCATTTAAGTATTACTAACCATTATGTAAAACATATGTACATTTATACTGGGTAAGAACACAGAGATAGTTAAACCAACTTTCCCATGCTAAATACTGTTTATACAGATGTTTCAGTGTACATTGTCTCCAGTCGTACCTGTTTCTGTGCCAGGTGTTGTAGCAGGTTTTCCATTGTCCACAGTGGAGTGTCACAGTATCTGTAGTCACCCCACTTACCCGCAGGTACGGGACCTCCCTCTAAACAACACAACACATTCAAAACTTTGTCAATAAACACTAAAACCTGCACAATATAGGAGTAAAGAATAAGAAACAAAACACATTAGATTTTTACATTGAATATACAAGAGTGCTTTGATTGTGTCCTGACTTTGAGAATGCTTCTACAGTTGGTGTTGTTTACATGACTTGGATAGGATTTTGAAATGCCAATGGACATCAGATACTCCACCAAACAGAATCCTTTGTAGCGAAATGGACTATTGTTTTTAGTACTCCCAATTCACAAGTTTTCACAGATAATTCAGTCCAGGTTCATGTCTGGACCTAGACCTGATCCGCTGGACCTGAGCCGTACTTGTACCTGAATTATCTATACCGGTACCCATCCCTACTGGCTCACCCACACTCACTGGCTATAAATAATATAATATAAAGGACTTACTGCCTGCCGGGCTGTTGGCCCTGCAACAAAGAGGCTCCCCACAGTCCACATTTGCACCAGGTTTGTACAACAGGTCCACATGGACATCGGACAGGAACAGGACTCGACTCACTGGAGCACCTGGCTACAGGGGTAGAAAAAAATGCAAATCTCAGGCCAGGCTGACATCAATTTTGCCATTATTACTGTTGCCATAGTTACTGTTACCATAGTTACTGTTGCCATAGTTACCTTGGGAGGCTTGGGTGGGGTGACGGGTGGTTTGGGGGTGTTTGGTAGGGTGATGTTCCAGAAGCTTGTTGGGTCGTACGGGCTGCCACAGTCGTGCACGATCAGCCCACACGCTTCCTTGGGACTGAGCGCGAGCTTGTCAATCACTGTCAGGATCTCATGCTACAAAAAAAAGGAAATAAAATATTTGTTAAACCATGGAGCCAAGAAGTCGCTCCACCTTAGTTTTCATTTTCATCTCCTAGTTCAATAACTGAAATATAAATTTTGAAAAATGCTGGCATATAGTAATTTTTGTATGCCAGGATTGTCAGCTATGCATCTAAACCACCTCTGTGAAGCATAGCCACAATGAATTTCTTGAAAATGCACTGGCTGACTTTTGTGTACTTTTAGTACAATTTTAGCAAAATTTTAGCCTATTTTTGACCAAGCCCAGTATTATGAAACCAGCTTCGCCTCCGAGGGATTGCCAAAAAATCCACTTCTATTGATTAGCAACAGTGAATGTCCATCTAGTGCAGAACAGAAGAAAGTGTCCAGATTTGGCAACCTAATTACCTTGAACAACTGCACGATATATGTACAGACTGTCTTGTCTTCCACATGGAACAGGATGCACAGCTTGGTGACCACTTTGGCTATTTCATCCTGTGGAGAAACACACACAAGCAGACAATTGTATGATTAGAGCTCAGTGTAACACATAGCGTTACCTATGTGTAACATTAGGTGCAAGTACATCAAAATTATTTCAGAACCACTGCAATAGTATAAGAGATGTCCCCATCCCTGAGGTCTAAATAAATCAAATCCAAGGTAATGGTTAAGCTGCCATCCTCACACAGGGATATTTATTATAGTGGTACAAATTGCAGCCTCACTATGGCTTGTGTTTGTGGCCAAGGCAAACTCACTTTTCTTCAGATTTGACACTTCAAGTTCAAGCTATGAGCTTTAAGTTCCAGCATACACAGGGTTGCTGGTTTTACGTCATCCACTGAAACTGAAAGGACTCATGCTCTCTCACTTTCACTAGATGTGCAAAAGTAGCAGAGCACATGATATACTCAACTGCATCGTAGACTGGAAGCTTACCTGTGACTTGTTTTGGATAAACAAACCCTGCACCACCTCCATTCCCATCTCACACAGACTGCACTTCAAGGTGCCTTCCAACTCTGGGTCCGACAGTCTGGACAGGAAGCAACAGAGATGAACTTAAGAAATGTCCAGGGAAAGTATATACGTACTTCAGTTTGTATATGCCAGCAGGTATGAAACAGAATTATAAACATAATGTGCAAAGCAGACATTTTTACCTGAAAAAAAATTGAGTTTCTAAATATCCCACATACTGTACTATTGCTTGGGAGCTCATGTTGTTAATTTTTCTTGTTAAATCTGCCATTACAGAAATTTCATCAAATTCTATGTCATGAAGTTCAGATTTTTTCCATCCATCCCAACGGGCAAATTTCTGTCCTGGGATCAGGGCTCTAGCCAGCGTCCGTTTTTCCATCAATTGACAGAAATTTTCTGCGTCTGACGGAAAAATTTTAAAACCAATCCGTCAACCTTGACGGTCAAAAATCCTTGGTGGAAGCTAGCTTGAGGACACCGTCCACGGCTATAAAAGCCACACACTGTTTGTTTTGCTATTGTTATGATTGCTGACAATGTGTGTCGGCGCCCTTTCCCATACGATAATCTCATTAAAACCCGTTTTTCAAGGTCTCAGTTCAGTCGTTCTAATTAGTTTTCGCGGTTTTCGTGACGATGGCTGACGGAAAAAAAATTCGAGCTGGCTAAAGCCCTGCCTGGGATAGAGGAATGGGTCCTGGAGACAAAGCTTGTTTATACAAAGCTTGTTTACATATACAATACAACATGTAGAGACTGTACCTTTGTAAATTACTATAACCCTGAGTACTGGAAGCTATCGGTAAGGATTCACACAAACAGCTGTATTACTATTACCTTGCCTCCTGGATGGTCCTTCCGAGAGCATCCAGTTTCTCCATGTCAGTGCGGACATCGGAGTGCGAGGTTGGCGGAGAGGCAACTAAAAGTAGGAACGCACAGAACAAGGCAGATCCCGCCGAGAACAGAACATATGCCATGCCTAGAAGTGTGGGAAACAGGGAACAGTATCTACTCTTCAGTTGGTTAGCATAAAGACGGAATGGATGAGAGGAAGTCTTTGCCTATGTTTTGAAATTTGCATACAGCTGGGTATGGGAGGCTTTACACATTGAGGTTAATTGTTATTTATGACTCATATAACAGGTGCAGGTGACAGGTGCACAGATTCAACCTCATGATATGCGGCTGGATTCTGCACCTGTCATGCACATAAAATCACACATGGTGCACTGTTCAGAATCAGATTCACTCTCTTCTTTTGAAGAATAACCAGATATGGCAAGAAAGGGGTATACATATATTTGACAGCCATACAGACATGAAGGCTATAATTTGTACGTTGGATCTCTTTTGTCACATGAATAAAAAAAAACTGAATATAACTAATAATAATAATCAAATCTGCATGTTTTCTTCTTTGTAAAATTGAACGTCACTGTATAGACAAAAACAGTGAAATATCATTTCTCCCACTGAAAGATGGTTTTAAAATATGTAAATATGCTTGTAGTCACAATATATATATATATAACGTTACCACCATTCACACTGTAAACGAATCTTGAAGAAAAGGGGGAGTAGTGTAACAGTGGTGTTTAAGTACTGCCTATCGTCCTTGCCCAAACGCACTAGTGCTTTTGTGGCGACGGTGATAGCGTTCGTGATTTGTGATCTGCCGACCCCGGTTCGATTCCGGGTAGGGGGCATGTTGTTTCTTTCTGTTCTTACTCGCCCCTCTGGTTGTTTCACTGGTTCCCACGCCGGCCCTGTGAGTAACAGGCTAGTATGTGCCACACAGGGATGTCGAACTCGGAGATTCGAGAACGAATCTTGAAAAAAAGGGGGAGTAGTGTAACAGTGGTGTTCAAGGACTGCTAAACCGAAGACGCCTAACGGCTTAAGCCTTTTGGCCGAACGGTTTGCACGTTCGATTTGTGATCCGGCTGCCCGGGTTCGGCGCGGGTTCGAATCCCGGGAGTCGGGGTGTTGTTTCTTTCTGTTCTACTCGCCCCTCTGGTTGTTTCAGTGGTGTTTAAGTACTGCCTATCGTCCTTGCCCAAACGCACTAGTGCTTTTGTGGCGACGGTGATAGCGTTCGTGATTTGTGATCTGCCGACCCCGGTTCGATTCCGGGTAGGGGGCATGTTGTTTCTTTCTGTTCTTACTCGCCCCTCTGAATTTCTACAATGGTTCCCACGCCGGCCCTGTGAGTAACAGGCTAGTATGTGCCACACAGGGATGTCGAACTCGGAGATTCGAGGACGAATCTTGAAGAAAAGGGGGAGTAGTGTAACAGTGGTGTTTAAGTACTGCCTATCGTCCTTGCCCAAACGCACTAGTGCTTTTGTGGCGACGGTGATAGCGTTCGTGATTTGTGATCTGCCGACCCCGGTTCGATTCCGGGTAGGGGGCATGTTGTTTCTTTCTGTTCTTACTCGCCCCTCTGAATTTCTACAACACCAACAAACTAGTACTTGGGATGGTTTACATGTTTAAATAATTGTTAGCACTGAAACTTGGGAGGGGGTGTTTTATAGTGATTATAAACGTTACGTAAAACTAAATCTAACTCAAAACACAATTTAAACGCGCATACACTTACCTCAAGAAAGCTGGCCTCAACAAAATTGCAAGAAATTCCCTTTCCCTAGACACAAGACACACGTTGTACAAGTCTAGTTCCCACTCTGATCAGGTTTGTTGTGAATTTTCCGGAACTCAGAAACCCAAATAACAGCAAATTGGGCCTCCGGTGTTTGCTAGAACTCTACAGGAGAGCACACAAGCAAACAACCAAACAAGATAAGACAAGATAACACCCTTTCTGGACAATCAAAGCGCCTTAATAGCTTGGGACATACAATAAAACACAACTCGGAACTGACTCAGCGTGGTTGACCTTTGAACTCACCAGCTGATTGGTCACATGCGTGTCGCGTGATCTCCTGATGCATCGGATAATGTTACAATATCAGAGTTTGTCTCACTGAGGCAATGTAACGTTGTTTTGTATAAAGTCTTTTAAAGACCATGCTGATTTGACATTCCATGGGAATCCCAAAACTGATGAGAGCTTGCGAATAAAATACGGTTGGCCGGAAAATGTTGCGTTCATTATGAAATCTAAGTAGTTTGGAAGGTTGAACAAAGTGACAGATACTGAGGACGCCACAAAGTATTGAATACCGAACAAAAAATTCTTCATTTTTGTCTTCAGAGTCTTCTTCTTCGACATTGGAATTGATGTTGACATTAGTGTATTTATCCCAATATCCTTTTTTTTCTTTTATACTACGGCATGCATTTGCTCCTTTTACAGCTGCTTTGTGCGGTTCAAAGCATGATTTAAAATTTTTTATTTTATTTTGTTTGAAACGTGATGCGTGCGCGGATATCATCCATATAATCAATATGGCCTAACATAGTTTTGGATCAAATACCATATCAGCCTTCTAGATTTCAAGATGAAGGCAACTTTTATTTGTCAAACATTCTTTTTATTTGCAATCTCGCATTAGTTTGGGGGTTCCCAGGGGATGTTATTCATATGATAAAATCAACACGGCCTAATAAGACATGATTAAACTAAACATCCATTCCCAATTAGACAAAGAAAACAAAGGATCTGAATGTTTGCAATGGATAAAACAAACAAACAAAATGTGACCGGTGAGGTGAGGTGAGAGTGGCGGAAGTAGGCGGTGAACGTGAAATTGCTTGATCTCTTGAAATTAATGATGTCAATTGTCAAATAAATCAAGGCAAAAATAATTTCAATGCATAGATTGCCTCCTTAGGCACTCCAAAGTAAACAAATTTTCTTCGGTCGATATGATCTGAATCTAAGTTGTTGTTGTTGTTGTTTTTTCATGCAAATAAAAGAAATAAATGGTCATCATCATCTATCTCAAAGAATCACAGAGAAATGATCAGAAATGAATTCTGACTGGTAACTCCTTCTGTATGTTATTTGTCTATTTGGCCAATCTTTGCTATTTTTCTGTCACATGTGGGGCCTGGTAGAGGCTCAGAAAACCCATAAAACCAACCAGATCCTAAAATTTGAATTTCGCGCCATTTGAATTCGGGATTGCCCCGGAAGTGACGTCTGGATGACGTCGGAGCGTTTTGTAAGGTATTTCCTACTGCGCCTGCGCCTGGTCAGATTGACCTTCACGAAGTTTCCGTACAGAGCTGTCAGGACACCGGTGTGTTCGCGTGTTTCTCTCAACTTTCTCCAATCTCAGCGAAAAGTAAGTCCCCCAAATCATCTAGGTCATCATTTTAACTCCATAGACAACATTGAGTACATTTTGGTGTAGTTTTTGAGGTAAAGAATGTTGAATTTATAGCTTTTATTCTGGGACCGGCTTTTCTTTTTTTCGCGGGCGCCATATTTCAGGACGCCGAGGACACGTAAAAGCATGTTGGGGGAGGGCACGGGAGGACAAAGCCAAGGGTACTCAAGTTCAGGGCTTTATTTCGTTACAAGCAAGATTTTTGTCTTTCTGGGTGTTAAATCTTGGTCGAAACATACCAGTGTGCGTAGATAGAAAAGGTTTTGGGTTACGCAAGCGAAGGGGAATACCTTACGAAAGGTATTTCGTAAACCAGCACGCGTCCTATACCGGCTTTTTTTTATGGGATGTCCCTAGAAACAGGCGATCATTTCCAACAATTAGTGCACTATTTTGTTAACAAAAATACTTCAAAGTAATCATATTTCTCTGATGCAGTTCCAAATATGGAGTTGTGTAGTGAAAAAAATGTATTTTTATGATGTAAGAACGTATTTGAACCGGCTCAAGTCACCGGAAGTTGAGTCACCTTCCAGACACGTAAGCCGGGGGTTGCGCAACGTGACTTCTTCCGCGTGAGCATTTCTTTTTGCTATGCTCCCAACTCCAAAGCAGGCTCCGCGTGTGGCTCCACAAATTTGTCGTTTTCTTGCATAAATCATATATTTCCTTCACACCAGGATGCTTGGAGTCCTTTTGGTGGTTGTGGGCTTACTTTACAGTACATGCTGAAATTTTCATGGTGAAATCTTCACCGCAAACTTCAAATCACAGTGAAAGTGCTTGTTGTGTCTTCTGTCTGCCTGCCCGAAAGATAATTTGTTCGGAATTGTTCCACACTCCGTTTTTCTTCCATCTGTGAAGTGTAATTTGCATGAACCTACATTGGATTTACGGTGTGTTCCATTTTCTTATCAATTATCAGACTTCTGCACTGCGCTGCACTCTCACTGCAACCTAAATAGGATATGATTAACCTTTGATTTCATACTTGGTATACGCACGGATACAGCATGTAAAAGTGTGACTGAAAGGACAGCAAAACACACAAAGTGTAAAACAAAAAAATTCTATACAATTAGTTGAGTGATCTTTAAAATTTTAGATCACTGAGTGCAGCGAAAGTGTCGTCCAAGTGGAATGGGGGTATAAGCAACAGTGTCTTCTTTCTGGAAAAGTCTATCCCTGTGAACTTAAATGCAAGTACATAAATGTTTTTTTTATCGTATTTTGTTCTGGTAAATAATAATTTCACAAATCACAGTTACCAAAACAATACATGTCAAAAATCTGATACATCTGCTCCAGGATTTGTTCTGAATCAATCTCCAAGCAGATGTTCAAAAGTAAAAATCATGTTTTCTCAGCTGCCATTTTTTGGCCACAAGCTGTTACAAAGGAAGTTTGACGCTAGAAGTTTGTGATGATTATGCTTCACAACATCTGCTTGGAGACTGGGTGCTAAATAGGGCAATACCATGTCCTTGGGAGGGGTGGGAAAGTCACATTAGGGTGTCACAGCTTTACCGTAAGGTCTATTTTAAACCATAGCTGTTGTACAAGAGTGGAGCTTTGCATGCATGTGACCTTTACCATGACCTTCCGAGGATGAGTTAACATAATACAATATTTTGAAACTATTAAGCCAAGGATACTGTAGATGCAGAAATGTTTGCGGTGGTTAAATGTTCGCAGTTTTTGCAGTGGTCACTTCACCGCAAATTTAAAACCACCATGAACATTTTTCCTTGGCAGTAAGAGACTACAGTGCATGGTGCTACCGAAATTAGATCACCGCAAACTTAAATGCATTTACAGTACCATAATTTACTCGCTAATGAAAGGTACTGGATGATGACATCTGACTGTTTCCAAAATCATATCCAGTTGCATCACTGCTATTTGGCGATTCCTATTACCTGAAGGTCTACCCTTATCAGTGACACTGTTATATCCTTGATCATGAACTTTAAGATGATTATCACACTCATTCAACTCTTGAATATTGAACAGTATTGTAACTGAATACCCTGACCTTGAACGTGATTTGTATGACTATCTGTATTTGAGCATACGCAGTTTAACAGGTCTTATACCGTCTTATACTGTCTTATACTGTCTTATACTGATTGACAGATGTTTACACGAATCGATTGTGTCCTTGGTAAAGGTACCTTACACAACTTTCCAAATGGGCACCTTACTCAACCAACAGGCCCGCTCTCGCTGACTTCAGTTGGGGCTTGTACAGTAACTTGGAAGGAGAGGGGTAAGGCAATACCCTGCCCTTGACAAAGTGGAAAACTATCTGCTGCCGTCACAGCTTAAGAAAAAAGGTTATGGGACCTTTACCCATCATCATGATCATCAGTCGGCTGCTTAACCCATATTATAAAGCGTATTCGACATGAACCTAAAAGTCACCCTCCTTGTTCCAGAAACAAAGACCATGGCGGATGCAGTTGCGAAAGGCAACCCAGAGAAGGGAAAGAAGGTGTTTGTACAGAAGTGTGCCCAGTGTCATACAGTAGAGGCGGGAGGCAAGCACAAGACTGGGCCCAACCTGAACGGGCTGTTCGGCCGCAAGACTGGGCAGGCAGCAGGCTTCTCTTACACCGATGCTAACAAAAACAAGGGTAAGTGGAAAATGTACTATGTATGTAAAATTGGATATATGAACTTATAAGACTCATTACGACTTTAAAATAAAAACTATATAAACTGTATTATCATCTTTGTTTTTGCATGCTATTTTCTTTTAGCAAAATAGACACTCAAAATTGCCTTGTTTGTTTGAATCTCTGTTTATTCATGAAAGCTTGCAGGCCACTTTTTATTGAGGCCATGGTGGAAGAGACAGAAAGTATATTTCTGACCCTCTGAAACAAGGCAAATATGAGTGTGTCTATTTTGCTAAAAGAAAATAGAATGTAAAAACAAAGATCCATGCAATAATTTCAGAAGTATAGTAAGAATTACATACTGCAGAAAATGAAAGCTGTTTCTTGTCCTAACATTTATTCTTTCTTACATGCTATGTAAATTTCTTGCATGCTATGTAAATTTGCATAAAATACAATTTTGATACTAGTATAGTCTAATACAATATTGAATTTGGAAGTCCTTGTACTACTTAAAAGAATTAGAAACGTTTCTCTGATGTAAGCTTTTTTCTCAAACCCTAGCATTTTTGCCAGCTATTCTAATACTGTAAATTTTGAAACATTTACATAGCTTGGTATTACTAAATAGTTACCACACTGCAACTATCTCCTCTTTCTTTTGAGTTTTGTTTTGTTTGGACAAGGCTGTGAAGTTGAAAAAGTGCCAAAAATGGCATGGATTTACTGTGCGTACAACTCAACAATTTTCCTTTTCTTGTCTACCAGGAATTACATGGGCTGAGGACACCCTCTGGGTCTACCTGGAGAACCCTAAGAAGTACATCCCCGGCACTAAGATGGTCTTCGCTGGCTTGAAGAAGAAGGGCGAGCGAGCAGACCTCATCTCCTACCTGAAGCAGTCCACCGCTTCTTGATGCCGGTCCCGAGACGTCTTCTCCTCTGCCACTGCTTCTTACACTTACCTAGTGGTTTTCTTAAGTATCCTATCTCTGAAGACGGATCCATGTCAAAGGTGTTAAAGGAATTAGCCAACCTATTTCCTTTTGCACTTCCTTTTAGTAAATTATTGCCATGGCTGTAGTGATCGCTTTTACTTGTTACCAGGCTTGTTGCTGTACAGAAATTACAATTGATTGTCTTGCCATTTAGCAATGCTTTTGTTTTCTGGACCCACATTGGCAGCTAGCTATAAGTTTAACAACACCCTTTTGTGATTGGTTTATTCCTTGATACTTTTTGGCGACGCCTCAGGGGCGAGCCTAGTTTGGAGTTTGAAGTGAGGTTCCTGTGAGGTGGGTCATTATCATGGACTGAAATGTACTGAACAGAAATAAGAAGTGCGGAAATCACTTCAAATTTGTCTTCATTGATTGAATACTACAGCAGACTGCGTAGTTTTTAACTCGCTAAGATGTTTTCAAAGTATGATATTGTGTAAGAATTTCTTTTTCGGAGTAAATTTCGTGTGATATAAATTAGATTCATTAGTTACCAGGAAAAATGTAAAAATCGTTGTAGCAGATGGCTTGACACAAAAAGGGTGGACTAGGGAAAAATGTGGGGTTATGCTGAAAAATTACAGTGGTCAAAATTTTCTCCAATATCAAATACACCAATACAGTTTATCTGGCACACTTTCTCAGTATTGTTGGAAACTGATGTCTAGAAAAAAAATGCTTATGTATTTCCCTAGTCCAACCCTGACAAATAGTTCACTGTGTAGTGTGTTACAATATTCTGAACTGTGTTATCTATTCAAGAGTGCAGTTTGGTCTTCTGAAGAATATAATAAACATTTTGCTTGTAGGACCTCTGGCTGAAGACTGTTGAATGTCAAGTGTGGATACTCAGTCTCTTTTAGGTAATATCCTACCTTGCTGAATATTTTTTACACAGAAAGATTGGGAACATGAAATGTTAGGACAATAACATTGATAATACCTGGTGTAGTTATTTTGAGTTCTGACATCATCAAATTTGCATAGACTATGAATTTAAAATCATGAAACACTAGATGTTCCTAATTAAACAAGTGCTTTTAAAAAAACTGGCATTTTGCCAATGTTTGCGTGTGTGAACGTTTTTTTCTAGTTATTAGAATGTCAAATAAATAGAACAGAGTAACTAAACCTGATATTGGCGCATGGAGAGATTCACATATGTGCCTGAATCTAGATCTAGACGCCACCTGTTAAAATTTGCGTGAACTGCAGCAAATTTCACTACACATTGCCTGTTTTTGAGTGAGCTCTGCTGCGGGGCATTTTTAAGTTTTTTTTTTTTTTAATTTTTATTTCTATTCGGCAAAAAAAACGAAGCGGCGAATCCGTTAACCAAAGAAATAAATTGGTGTGGCCAAATGGATGTAAAAATTAGTATTTTAATGGATGTAAAAAAGAAAAAATAAAATCTACCTCCCCGGATTCGAACCGGGTGCATTGGATTAGAATGCGTAAACTTTACCACTGCGCTAGTGCGAACATGCAAGTCGCAAAATGCAAAAAGAAAACAGATTAATAACAATACTACATTAAGAGAATAAAAAAAGTATGAATATAGCTTTCAACAAATACCAGGTTACATTATCTGTTTGAACCCAAAACACGTGTTTCACCATATATGGGCCTGTGTGGGGGTGGTGTAGGGTGTCTGTGAGTGTGTTTGTTTGTGCGTGTCCGTGTGTGGGCTAAGGGAGCAATAACTGAATAACCTCTGGATGTATTGTAATTGTATTTCGTGCATGGCTAGTTGTTTGTGACACGAAGAGCAACATAGATGGTGGGCCCCCTGGCAGCTTTCTAAGGTACTGCAGCAAAATGGCCAATTGTTGTATCTTTTGTCCTGACAATGCTGTTGTCTTGTTTTGCGTTGCGTTTGAATATAACTTAGCTGTTTACAACTTATATCTCACGTAGGGACGCCAACTATATGGATTCATTATGCATGTAAATCATATCTGGCCCCGTGTCTATGTAAATCATGCATACATAATCAACGATATTGTCTTATGTGAGAGAAACAGCGAAAATTTACTTTAGCATTTGTGAAGTTGTTTTCGATGTAGCTACCCAATCAAGCATGTTTCTTTATTATATTGGTCTGGACTGTTCAAAGGTCCTGACGCAATCAACACAATGCGTAGTTTACTTTGATATTTTCAATTTCTTCATCTGTGCTCAAACTGGTGTCAAGACATATCTGTGTGACTACCAAATAATTGCCCAACACTGCATGGGGTTTTCCAGGATACCCGAGTGAAGGGAAGTGAGTCACACTATAAATGCTAACACTAACCCTGATAACCATTACCCGCCCCTAGTTCTGACCCTATATCCCTAACCCTAGCTGTAACTCTCGCCAACCCTAAATTCACGCACGCGCATTACCGTAAGGCGCAAAAATTTGTCGGAGTATGAATTCTCAGTCTCCAGACTTACAAGCGCCTTTCCTGAGTGTAGGACGTGTTTTATTGCTGTCCAGATATCTGACAAGTGGCATCATGTCGGGAGCGTCACAACAGTCGCAGACCGAGAGCACTGCAGGAGGTAATTTCTTTTTTTGCACGAGTTTGGAACAATGTTTTACCTGTTCTACTACTAGAATCTCAGGCTTAATTGTTAGTAAAGCGGTGGGGGCTTGACTGAATTTTCAAGAAAATCGCAAATTGGTGAATTAGCATGGACTAGTCGACAATAGGTGCGAACACGGAAAATCTTTTATTAAATCATCGTTCATTGGTCGTTGATTCGATTTAGAATAAAGATATGTTGTGCCTAATTTGGGGCCAAAACTTGTCTGTGTAACACAAACTCTGCTGTCCAGGGCTGTAACTGGCCCCTCCCCGCGTCCGGCGGATCTTGGGCGGTCTGCTACAACCGAGATTTAATCAGGCTAGGCCCAAACTGAGGACCGTTAGGACTTGAAGTAAGCAAAATGTTGTAATTTTGGTCAAGGCACCACGCCCCTGCAGCAGCCGCAGACTGATTGGAGGTCATTCGCGGACGCGGTTGCGAGTATACCCAACACTATGTACGCCTCCAGAGCAGGTAAAACGTTTTCCAAACCCGTGTGCGGGTTATTAATCAATCAATCAATCAATCAATCAATCAATCAACTAATCAATCAATCAAAAATGGTTTGTTGTTAAAACTTGTTTCGACATACATAATCAATTGCTTAAACGTTATTACACTTTAGAAGTAATGATCAAGGGGAGCATTGCTGTTTCAGTGGACACATTTTGTTTAACATGATAATAATATCATGTTATATGGTATTACCTCTATGAAAAATGGAGCTATAGTTTTTTTGCGTGTCGTCTGTGCGTTTGTGTTACCAGATATTTGTGGTCATCTTAACTTTAGACCCTCTGGTTTCAATTTTGGTTGTTCTAATGAAAGCCTAACGCCAAATCTCCCGGTTCTTGCTACCTCCTTTACAAGGTACTGTTGTTGGTGTGCCTGTGTGTTTGTTTTTGTATATTTGTGCTCAGCGTAACTTAGGAACCCCTGGATGGATTGTGATGATACTTCGTATGCGAGAAGATGTTGGGAAGACGAAGATCAAAGTCGATTTTGGTCCCCCTGGTGTTCGACCTTGGTACTGCAGCATAACTTTCCGTTTTTTTTAAATATATTTTTATCATGAACAACGGTTTTGTTGTTTGGTGGCATGTAGCTTTGCAACATGGGTATGGTTTTGGCTCCCTAGCAGCTTGCTCTGAATTGCTGTCTTTTGTGAAAGCTTTTGTACGTATATATGTTCGAGAATGGACAGCATAACTCGAGAGTGCCTGGATTGTATTGATATTCTTTATGTGTGTAGGGCTTTATGACACCTGGGAACGTTAAGACTTTGGGGCTCTAGCGGCTTGTTACGGTACTGCAGAGGAACTTCCAGGTTTGATATCTCGAGTTCTGGACATGCTATGGCTATGATGTTTGACCGGTATGTAGCTCTTATGGCCCAGAGTAAGTGGAATAGGTGTGGGCCTCGGCAATTTTTTTTTAAACTGCAGCGGCCGGTTTAGTGTCAGACTTTGAAAGGGAATAACTCAAGAAGACGTAGACGGATTATCATGGTGTAGACAGTTTAAGTGATGCTTCATATAAATGAATATTTATGATGTGAATCAGAATCTAATTTAAATGATTAATGTTTATTTTTAGAAAACTCACTGTGTTCAATTATAGAACTATTCGAACATGTGACTGGTGAAGAGAAGAACATTATGCAAATGATGCAAATGAAGACCTAATTTGCATCATTAATGGGATAATGTTATAATCCCATTTGGTAAATGACGTGAATTTCTTACTCGTCGCATTTGGAGGTTGTATAAGGTTGAACATTAGTTTTGCAAATCAAAAAAGGCATTTGCATACATTAACAGAAAATGCTATTATTGCCTTCTTTCTTAAGAAATATTGTGCACGTCTGTTATTTGGGTGAAGGTGATGATGATAGGTCATCTAATCAGTTGTAAATTCGAATTTATTTTAGCGAAGGTATGGGGTCGTGGAACTCTAGTATTGATATTCCTAACAGATGCAAGCAATGATCCGGACGCGGTAGGTAAATGGGCGAAATGCTGGGGCCTGAGCAACAAGGCTTGGCAAGTTACTGTGCTAATCGTTTTGTTCGCCGTACTCAACATAATGCTGCTGCCATATTTTGCAGGTCAGTTGTTAACATGCATTTACATGATTACGTACACGTTAGGCCACACTGACATACCTAAAGTTTATGGATGACATTCACGTTTGCATAGATTTTCGTTCGATTTTCCTGTTCTAAAAACACTGATCCAATAGAATCTCTGGTCAATCAGAATTTTATGCTTGCCAGAGGATCTGCTCTACAAAGGGGACACATGGTCAGGGAATAGGCCTCTTTTTTAAATAAGGATGGCAATAAAATCATTGTCATCTAAATGGCTTGTAATGGAGGTTAATATATTTTTTGAAACAAGAACAAGAAGAGCAGTAGTTTCTTAGACTAGACCTTGTGAAGGTACACACAATCTATTTGCTTGCCTTTCCAGTTCCTATTTCATACCATTTTTGAAGATTTGAGCAAAGTTTTTCTAAGGACACATTTTCAAACCTGGCCCGGCCGAGATGTTTGCGGAAATGGAAAATAAAAGTGTTATCAAAGAATATAAGCAAATTATGCTAATGACAAATATTTTTACATTATTTGTGTTTTTCTTGAACTAGTTTAACTGTGATATCCAGCACAAAAATTGGACTCACCCAAATTTTCGACTGAACAGCACCAGTCTTTGTCAAGGAATGGACAATCCACTGCTGTCGTTACGTCGCGTTATGCAGATAGAACACGTGACTCAGTAAGCTAGTGGATCATAGGTTGCAGGAAGTCTATGGTGCACACCGTCTCTTGTGTGTTTTGTTGTCCTTTAAATTTTGTCGTTCCCGAGAGCTTCCTGGCCGTAGCCCACTCTGGAAATATGACCCTAGAATTACATTTGTAGCTGTCTCTTTTTGAAACAGTCAAAGTTACCGTCACGTCTGACGATGTCGCCAAGCTGTCTGTGAAGATGTCTGAGGAGATGGCAGGACTTTCTTACAACATGGAAAAACTGGGGGAGAAGATGGAGCTGTCATTCAGCAAGATGGAACGTAAGAGTATGCCCCTTTGTCATGAATGTTTTTTCGAGCTAGATTCTTCTAATTACGGACCACCACAAAGTTGGGGATTGTAAAAGTTATATTTCAAGATGCTGTTTATTTTTAATCGTCAGTTGAATATTGCAGTTTCCACATTTATTGTTATAATAGTTGTGAAGTTTACTTTCTTTAATTTTCCTTTTCCTTTCTTTCCTATTTCTAAAGCTAGAAGTCTTCAAGAAAATTGCCGTTTTTTTCTCAATATTTTAGGCTAATCACCGTGTTTACATTCCTACTTGCCAGGGAACCAGGATTCAATGGCCAAGTCAGCCGGACCTACAGGAAAAAGGGATAGGGGGGCCATGGGACCGGCTGGTCCCGTGTCTTTCGGGCCTTTCGGTCCTACAGGAGAAAAGGGAGCCATGGGACTGGCTGACCCCGTGTCTGTAGGGCCTCCTGAATCTACTGCTCCGGGAGATGAGGGAGCCATGCTGCCTCCAGGACCTCCAGGACAAAAGGGGCTTCAAGGGCTGCCTGATCAGCCAGGAGGTTTTGTGTGCCCTGCTCGACCACGTCAATGGTATGATCCATGGTATACTGGAAGTGAGTCAGCTCTTTTTTTGCTTAATTAAACATGGTGTTGTTTTCTTTTTTTGCTTGTCTGCGCATGTGATTTTTTTAAATCAAAGTCTGATTCTATCCCCATATTACCCGTAAGATGCCTGCTTTTGATATAAAATGTTTTCCTGTGGTGTCCTGCAGATAACACACAGTTTGGTGGACTCTGCTACAAGGTCTACAAACCAGTAAAGAACTTCAGCGAAGCGGCCGCGATCTGTCGTGAAGACGGCGGAACCCTCGCCATGCCCCGAGACGCTGAGACCAACGCCTTTCTGGCCTCTTTAATAAAACCTTTGCCCCGTACCTTTTTCTGGATCGGCCTGCACAACCAGCACAAAGAAGGTCGTTTTGAATGGCTTGATGGTTCTGTACTTGGCAAGTATAAGCCATGGCGGAAAGGACGACCAGACAGCCAAGTTGAAGGTAAAGATTGCGTTGCCAGCGCCATTGACTTTCGACGTGAGCCGGATCGACCTATGTTACAATGGTGGGACGGTCTATGTGGACAAACACATCGTACCCTCTGCCAGATCACTCCAGGTAATCTCACATAAATGCAATTTATCTACATCGATTCTTAATGATGAACGACCTTTTATTGTACATTTTGCTCAACTGAGCTAAGTACAGGTCACGACAAAGGCAAAACAGTCATGTAACAGTATCGTAGATCCAGTCGAGATCATCAATTGTTTCTCGGTAATAGTATCAGCTGGAAATCAGCACCAAAAAGACCAAAGTGATGGCCGTTACCAAGGAACCCACCGTAGTGACAGTCACCTGCCGAGGAGAGCAACTACAACAGGTCTCTAGTTTTAAGTACCTGGGTTCTACCATGGAACAAACAGCCAGCTGCAGCCATGAGATCAGCATACGTCTAGGTACAGCTCGGGCAGCCCTCCGAAGTCTAGATGTGATCTGGAAGGACAGATCCCTCAAGACAGCCATCAAATTGAAGGTGCTGAGGACTCTTGTCTGGCCGGTGATCACGTATGGCTGTGAGGCATGGACTCTACACGCCAGTGACATCCGCAGGATTCAGGCGTTGGAGATGAAATGCTACAGAAAGATCCTCCGTGTCAGCTGGACGGAACATCGCACAAATGACTCTGTGTTAGAACAGCTAGGAGTAGACAGGACACTGCTGAACATCATAAAAAGAAGAAAACTCCAATACTTTGGTCACGTCACGAGAGCAGGCAACATCAGCACCCACATTCTACAAGGGTCCATCAACGGAAGGAGGAGCCGCGGGAGACCACGAAGGAGGTGGGGCGATGACATCCGGGAGTGGATGGGCATGCCACTGGCTGAGTGCGCCCACAGAGCCAGAGACAGAAGGGAGTGGAGGAGGCTGATACTGGATGCTACCATAGTCCCCGACCCTCAGACATGAGGATGGGACTAGGTAAAGGTAAAGGTAAATAGTAAAATGAAGTATTGTATAGATTTAGCCAGATTTTTGGTCAGTTTGTAAAGAAAACCATGAGGAATATAAAAACTTTCAGCTCTTCTCATTTGTTAAGTGGAGGAATCAAGTTACTTTATACTTTTATTAGTTAAACAGGATATTTCTCTCATAAACATACATTGTACAATCTACGAAGAAGTGCCCTTCGTCTTCTACCGTGTTTGACGCACAAAATGATGATTATGTAATGAAATATATATATCAAATTCTCATTTGTCACTACCGTAATGATCCTTAATTAGATTAAACTGTATCGACGTATGTGTATATGTAAATGTATGTTCCTTTTTTTTTACTTATTGTAAATTTGTTCTTTCCTTTACAGGACGTAACTAAGCAACAGGGAGAGCTCTGACTGCCGAAGTGAGAGAGTTTTGAGACATTCTTTATTTTCCTTAGAAGACGTAATAGTAAAACAGAGAAAATAGCATTTAAAGGAAGATATTTAAAAAAAAACAAGCACTTTCTCGTTGGTGTTTTTTATGTAACGTTGATGTCACATTTGTGCTGGTTGAAGGCGTAGGTGGTATAGCCCAGACCAGGCTCTGAAGCCACAAATTCGTTCCGAGGAATTTTATCGTATGATTCCAGCTATTTGTTATGAAATTTATCCTCAATAATTGTTACACCTTTGTTAATCTAGACCAATGAAAAGTTGTCACATAATATGGTTAAAGTGATGCTAAGTGTAGTAAGTATCAATTGCCATATGTGAAAAGGACTTGATGTTAACATTCAGAGAAGAAGTTTATGTTTTATTCTAACTATATGTATATCATGAAATCTATCATTGAAATTGTTCATAGAGAACATGTGAAAGCTGTCACGTAATGTGTTCGAGTAGATGTCAATTGTAAAGAATATCTGTCTAAAAGAACAAAGAAAATAGTATTGTATTTGTAACTGTGACTACAACCAAGAATTCTTACAATTAACTTGTAAAATATATAGTAATTCTTTGTAATACTATAAGATTTATTTGTTCATAAGAAACAATATTCGATGTGATAAAACTTAAAAGCTGGACCTTTAGCAAAAGTTGAAGTCTGTCTGGAGTGAGAAGTAGGAGACTACATCGATGAATATAAGATCACGATAAGTTGTAAGATGATAAGTTGTAATCAGCCATCTCACAGTCCCAGTGCGCATGTGTTGTCATAATGTATTGTTGTCGGACCCTAACCTCTGACAGATGTAAAGAGTATGAGATATCAAATGTAATATGTGACAGTATGATTGGATGTTATCATTAATATTTAAAAAAAGAGGAATTTATCGTTTGATTCCAGCTATTTGTAATGAAATTTATCCTCAGTAATTGTTATACCTTTGTTCATCCAGACCAATGAAAAGTTGTCACATAATATGGTTAAAGTGATGCTAAGTGTAGTAAATATCCCAGGTGATACCCCAGTACACATTTTAACTATAAATGGGTCGAGCGGGAAAGATATTCCACCCACAAGAACAGGGGCCACGGGACTCACACTTAGAAACTCTAGGACAATCGGTTTACCAAAAGCCCGTACTAAGAGACTCAGCAAGTCCTTCCTCCATAGCGCCATCCGTCTATACAACAAGACAATTACACATGTAGTGCCATCAACACTTGTGTTAGCCATTATCTGTACTGCTTGTAACTCGGTACCGTTTTCCAATAAGGTGATTTTAACCTATTATACCTGTGTATGTTATGCACATGTTAACCGGAATCTACAGGTCGTTGTTCGTATGCAGCTATTGTTATTATGTGTTTTGTGTGGCTATGGTAAAGCCTGGCGTGTGTGATAAGGTCAAAATTCGGGTGGATGTGTGTTTGCCCGCGAGAACCTTAAAATAAAACATTGAAACATTGACATATAATTTTTAGTGGTGCAACCTTTGTTGTAACCTCTAAAACTGTACCATCAGATCAGGGTAATGTTTGTCATTTTAAAATTTATCATTCGATACGATTGGTGACATTTTCTGAAAAAAAAAGACCAATACAAATTCTATTTTGCTTTGCGTTTTGCATTTTTTTCAAGTTGACCTGTAATAAAACATTCTTGTGACTTTGTATCATATCGCTTGTAGTACAATGCACATTTTATATTTGTATAAATAGGGCTGACCTCAATAAAAACCGATTACAAAACAGGCCACTCCAGACAATGCATTTTTCAGCGGGTACAGCTGCTATAGTTATCTCAATTAATCTCCAAGCCAACTTACCGGTGGGCAGACAGTATCCATTGGTCAAAACAGTAAGCCGTTTGATCCTGTCTCACCACAGGTAGATCTCATTGGAGATTGCATTTCAATAGTCAGATTCCTCTGCGACATGGAATTTCATTTAAATCAGTGGGTACAGCTGCTATAGTATATCTCAATTAATCTCCAAGCAGAACTACTGGTGGTCGGACGACATCCATTGGCCGAAACAGTAAGCCGACTGATCCTGCATAGCCACCTGTAGATCCGTTTGGAGATTACATTTCAATAGTCAGATTCCTCTGCGACATTTAATTTCATCGACTGTTCCGTCCGTTATATAGTCCGCATGTCGCATATAGTCAGACGAGCTGTCCAGTCATACCGGCGGAGGGAACTGGGTTTCTGGTCCAGTGACGAAGGTATGTACATGTACGAGTTTCTCGACTTCGGTCTAGCATCATAAACAAAAATATCATCTTCTTCCGTGAAAAGGTTCATCAGGATGGTAGTTCAATGATTATAATGGTCTTGAATATGCAATAAATGATGCCTTACATTCAGAACATCTGATAGAATACTGTGCGTAGCTATAGAGGATCGGCTCTTTCGACGAGATCATATAATTGGTCAGTCCTAGATGGTGGAGGAAGATGGGGGCTCACTGTTTGGGGAATGTCGTGGCATAGAGTGTATAGGACGAAACTCACGTTGTATTGAACGTCATTAATGTAGAAGATAGGTAGTGATAAGACTATTACGTACATATCTGAACATCTTAATAACATCACGTTAAGAAGTGAAAAGAAACTTGTCGGGAAGAAATGTATTTATGTTGTCATTGGTGACACCAATATCTTAGGATGCCCTCGACGTTTCCTTTTACAAGGCCCTCCATACAGTTCATGTTGTACGAGTATACATTAAACGGTACGAAAAAAAACTGGGCACGAGCCAATTGAAGTGGACAATAATGCATTGTCCTGATTGGACAGGGTATTCAAGTTTTAACGTCATGTGTGTCTAACACACCTTGAAATGAAAGTTCCCCAAAATGAGAGAATATATAAAAGTGAGTACAACAAGTGTAAAGAAGACTCATTTTGGTATTATAATAGACAGGGAAGGTAAATTGTGTGATTCGCACCACAGACGAAATGCCAAAAGATTCCTAAGAGAGGAGATTCGGAGGAGGAAGAAAAATAACGATAGGGCATATTGGGGGAGTTTTAGGCGATCTAAGAAAAGGCGTCGCCGTTGGTAACTCGAAATCTTATCGTAAGACTATGTGCCATGAAACGCTGTGGTGACTTATATAATTCGTCTTCAAGGGGCAGAGTTGTTGATTATACTACTGAAAATATATACAAGGAACGTCTATCAATAAAAAAAACAACGGATCTCCCACAGACAATGCATTTAAATTAGGAATGAGATTGAGGAATAGGAATGAAGACACGTACAGTGTACCAAATGATGTCAACCTATTTGGTATCAACTAGCTGCATACAAGACTGAGAGAAAATAGTGTGCAGCAGACCGTACATGGTACCTCTGACGACTGACAAAAGCATACAAAAGAGAGGATGGTCCTGACGTCAGTATCTTTGACAGGACATAAAATGGGAGTTGAGACAAGCTCAGGAAATGCGTTGTCAAACGTTGTCTAGCTGAACGTATAAACATGAGAATACCTTCAATGAATAACGGTAGACCACCCCAGATATTTTATCTAAACCAGTTGATACAGATGATGACAGATCGGTTAGAGGGCATGAAGACATGCACCGTGTATCAAGCTTTGTGAGTTGTTGATTCTAGCTAAAGCATATACATGAAAATTCCGTCAAGAAAAGGACAAACACCACCAGACAATGTATTTTAATCAGTTGATACAGATGATGACATAGTGGTTGATTTATATTGAGGATATGAAGACATGTACAGTGTATCAAGTAATGCTGACCTATTCGGCAATGAAATTCACAGATACGTACAAGACTAAAATGTACTAGGAGTGTGATTCAGACAGCAGATCCTACTTTGAAAACTTGCCAAAAGGGCACAGGAGAGTTGGATGGAGCGTCAGCAAGTAACTCTGACATACAATGTGAGTTTGAGACAAACTTAGGATATAAGCTACCGATCTTTAAATCGTATGTTTACTGTAAGATGTCGTGCTATCAAACATTTTTATGTTTTTGTGTAAATTTCATTTTTGTTCGGTAGAGTTCATGGTTATTTCGCTGAAAGTACATAATGTGACTTCCCAGATCACCCCAGACAATGACTAGCTAAGGAAGTGCATTTGTAACCTTAAAGTATTGTAAGAGGATGTATGATTGAATTTTTGGTGCCTTTATGTAAGACAGCTTTGCGGGTTAGCGTTGTTGATTATCTAGCTGAAAGTATATACATGAGAATTCCTTCAAGAAAAAACAACAGACCACCCCAGACAATGCATTTAAATCAGCTGGACACGTGATGATAGAGAGGTGACATCAGATTGAGGACATGAAGACACGCACGGTGTATCAAGTAATGCTGACCTATTCGGTAATGAAATTTGCAGACATATACGAGACTGGGAAAGAAAGGAATATCATTCTGGACAGGACATGTAAAACTACCTAAGTAAAACATTGGTAACCTTGAATTAAATTTTACATTTCTTGTAAGAGTAAGAGGATGTGTGATGAAATTTTGGTAACTCTGTTAATCTTAACGGGTTAGACTTGTTGATTATGTAGCTAAAAGTATATACTTGGAACTGCCTAGGCAATGCATTTAAAGCAGCTTAATATACATAAATGGTGAAAGTTCGTTGGCAACAGATGTAGAGAAAAAACAAAGTGTATCAAGTTATGCTGACCTATTCGGTATTGAAATCCTCAGCTACATACAAGACTGGGAAAGAAAAGATTCAGACTACAGATTCTACTTGAAGGATTTACAACAAGGGCACAGAAAAGAGGAGGATCTGCGCGTCAGAAAGCAATTTTGTCATAGAAGGTGAGTTTGGGACAAGCTTGGGAAAGATTAAGGCGATGTCAAACTAAACGTATTACTTTGAAATTCAAAATAAATAGACTAAACGACGTGATCAAATTATCATTTTGATAGTCATAGTTCCACTGTTTTATGTAAGCCTTTAATACTTTGTTCAAATCGATTTGGTTTGTATATAGCTGTGTAGAACGTAGGATTTGCTATATTTTGCTATATTCAATGAAAGATTGTTATGTTATATACAAATTCTATCAGACTGTCGGAAATCTATTCAATAGTAAGTTTATGAATAGGAGGGGAAAGGTATAAAATCAAGCGAGTTTTCATTGAAATTCTGAGGTTTCCAAAGAAGAAGGCACAATTTCAAAATGCAGCAGCTTATCATTTTTAGTTTGTGAGCTGACATTGTTTGCGAGCAAGAAAGAGATGGCGGGCAGCTTTATGAATAATAGTATATATTTTTTTCTTTACACAAGTGTGATGAATATTAATGGTATACTGCAGAAATTCTTACACAACTGTGCCTCTGGTCCCCTGAGGTTGTCGCTTAACGTGAATACCTCCATAGTATACGATAGACTGTACTTCTGGGATACCGTAGATACCCTCACTAGAATGTAAATGATATGAGTACATAGTTTCTACTAGGGACATCCCTCAGATAAGACGTGAAATGAATCTATGCACTTATGTTTATTTTTCAGGGAGGACAACCGACAATTCGTGCGTCTCTAAACAGGGAACAAGAATCTGAAAGAAAAAAAAACATTTTAATCGATAATTCCAGATATTTTTGTGACATAGCACAGAACGCTAAGCCCAATTCTTTTTTAAATCTCGCATCGTAAAGACCATTTTACCTAGTATGCAGAAAGTATTGATAGTAGTAGTTGTCATCATCCAAGTGACATGTGGAATTTCAGACCCGGCATGTCTTCCTGGGTGCAAGAGCACTGAACTATGGTCATCTTGTGTCCCCCACAGTAACGCATTATTTGGTAAGGGTGTAGGCCATGGACCCAGAACCCCTGAAGAGGCCACATGTATCATTTGCACTACCCAGTTACAGCAACACGATGTGCTACATTCTCAACCAAACTCAACATGCCTCCCTAACAATGGATATGTCGCCATTAGAGGGTTCTCATTTGGCATACTCTCCGCTCAGAAACTCCGACCACCTCAGCAGTCGCCAGTACAGTCCCTTTCCCTGGTTGAATGCGGAATCACCGATATAGAAGAGTACACCCTGGCCATGTTTCCTCAATTAAGTTTCCTAAACCTTGACTACAACAACCTGACTCATGTCAAACAAATATGGTTCACTGGCTTGAAGTCCCCACAATCTTTCTACAGCCTGTCACTATCGCATAACAACATAAGTGCCATAGATTCAAACTGTTTCAAAGCCCTTACTGCCCTGAATGTATTGTTACTTGACAGTAACTCATTGCAAAGTATTGAGCCATCTTGGTTTAACAAACTAGAAAAACTAGGCCACCTTTCTCTGAAGTCAAATTCCATCCGAAGCATCCACCCAGAGGCATTTCAGTCACTGCGACGGTTGATCATCCTTGACTTAAGCAACAATCCATTGTGGCATCTATCTACAGAAACTGTAAAGGGGCTGTACAAATTACAAATCCTCAAAGTCAGTGGAAATGAAGTTCCTACCTTTGGAGATTCTTCCCCTTTGGTGACTAATTGGAGTCTTGATTACCGACAATCTCTGCAATCTCAGCAGCGCATTGCCGTAACATTCAGCGAAGCACTTTTTTGTATTACCCAAGCATACAAAATGACGCGATATCATATTCAAATGCAACACGACTTCCGCGCAAATGCAGAACCGACAGGTCAATGCATGTTACTGAATCTTATGATGGAAAGTAAAATGAAATATAAACTGCATGTTGTACTGATATCCATAAATACCGAGTCAAACAAACAAGTTGAAAACATCACACACTTGTGCAAACATGCGTGGAAAGATGCAGGAGGCAACTTTGCTTTGGGTCAGACGGTTAATATGCGAATCGTTCCCATCTGCGTGGACAAGCACTACAACTCCCCGGGTGTTGCAGTAGTTCTGTATGATGCCGCAGCTGGTAAACACGGTAACGATAACTATAGTGGTTACAGTAGAAATATCACAACTGTCTTTGGGCAGGAAGAAGCTATGAATGTCACGTGTTTGCTCAAAACTACCCGGGGGGAAACATACCAACATGTCTTTACCACAACCCTGTCAGACACTCCTGAAGGTGCCTCCTGTGTGGAAGAAAGGGGGATAGAACACAAGGAGGCGACAGAAGGTACAAGAAACCCCAAGATCGAGAATCAGACGAATCCTTATACAGCCCGAACTGTGACGGTACAACCGGGAAAGGGAGTATCCCTACATGTGGGTCTCGTCACACTATTGGCTGTGTTATTAGTTTCCTTCGTTGCACTGATTCCAACCTGTTTGGCCAAAAAACACAGTTGTTGTTCACAGGACAACCAAGCAGCACAGGTTGCTCAGATTACGACAAGGTCTCCTGTAAGTATAACCTCCCTAAACCAGTGGATGATCAGTGGAGCCAGTAGCCATGTTGTCTCTCTCAATGTCAGCCACAGCACTACAGCCTCCGATAAAACAACTGGTACTAGGGTCACTCAACAAGCTTCATATTCAGGTGATGACCAGCAATACAGCGAAATTCCCGACGAGTACTACAAGTACCATAATACTGACACTTTAACGCCTGAGGCTTCTGGGACTTACTGGCAGATTCCTGACGACTACTACATCTACTATAACACGAGACCAGCATCGCTGCATCTCTACTCGGAAATCGAGGATGAATACTACAACTACGAAAACACCAGAAGGCGCCCCTTGTCGTTCCCTCTGACACTGCAGGTGCCATTGGAGTTAGACCAGAACTCAGAGCTAGACGACCCTGTAACTTTCAATTATTTAGAAGCTGATGAAGCCATTCCTGAAGTAAATGGTTTAGGCCGTAAGCTTCTGTCTTACCAAACAGTATTTAGAGTTGCGGACGCTTCAGATAGTTTTCAAATAAGTACAAGAAATAGAAAAATTCAATCTTATGAAACAAATGCATCCACCAAGCGTAGAGTCCGAGATATGGCTTTGATGGGCAAGTATGGCAGGAGACAGAGAGGTCTCATTTCTAGAAAGAAAGCTATGACCTTATATGGTAACCCTCTTACTCTCCATCCATGGACTGATAGAGAGCAGTCCAACGTTATGTACAAGACTACATTCGAACTTGGACCATTATCAAATAAAAGCAACCAAAAGATGCCATGTCTTCAGGCCGCAAATGTCCCCATTGCCACGAATTCGAATATGGGTGACACTTGGGCAACTTACGAGGAAGGCCGAATTAAAAGGTCTACCTTCAGCCTAAAAGTGTCTAAATCGCTGGCGGAAAAATCCTCATGTATAACGTGTACTCGCCGCAGAAGTATTTAGACTCTATCTGAAATGGCCGAAACATCAAAGAACATCAGATTCCATAGATACTGGTGCTGTACGTTCATCCTTCGGTTATTTATCTTAAATTCTTAGATGACTGTATGTAGTGCCTATTGGAACACAGGGCAGCAATTTTGCTTGCTGTTTAAGTAGCAGGGTACATATAGAGAGAAGTTCCTATCCCTTTAACTTGCTCAAGGCACCTGCTCCCATAGCTGACCCCCATTCTCTTCCCTTTCAAAAGATGTGTGCATCACCAAATGAGAAGCCACGGTCAGCATTAAACCGATACTTTCCTGTGAACAATTTTTGAGCTACATGAACATCTCTCAAGTTTAGATTTGCTGTGTAATATGTAACTTGTTTCGCCCTTAATACCATTCGGGCCAGTGCAAAATCCCTACAACATACAAATGCCACCTTCCAACCTATATTTCAAGTGTAGAGGATTAACCATTTTTTTTACTTCTTGCACATTTGGATTTTTTTTTTGGCTTATGGCGAATGTCGTAATTCCCATTACCAATACTTTGCTGCGATAAAAAGGGTCATAGGTTATCTTGCACCCAGGAACTGATGTTATCTGGGGTATTTACATATATACATATGTATGGTATGATAGATCGGTTTTCAAAGGAAAAAATACTGATATGAAAATATATGTATATAAGTTTGTATATATATGTATGTATTATGAATGCAATACGATAGCTTCCGTATGGACTAAAATATCTAGGTTTATGCCAATCTGTGCGTGTTGTTTTCAGGGTTGGGTCGTAGATTAGTAGATTGCTTACAGACACATTTAATTGTTCTACATTGATATTCAGTATCTTTGCTAAGCAGGTGATGTTTTGGTAACATTTGCATGTATGTTAATACTTAAGTTGCTATATGACACCAGCGTAATAATCATAACATGTGCAACTGGGTTCCCAAAACATGTACTGTATGACTACCTGTATGGTCTATAGCACATAGTATCTTTTTATACACAATGTATGTTCATAAAATGAGGAATTCAATTTGCACCCTCAAAGAACACACAATGTCGGCTTCACTCGTAATACCCCTGTCACATTTGGCGAAAATCGATCGGACGATGATTCTGCGGCAATCGCCCGAGCCTCGCTTAAAATGATAACTTTATTGCACAACAACAATTGTACAAGGGTACAAAGTATGGCTTGTATGTGACAGGGATGGTTTTCAGGTGAAAAATACGCGCAACCCTTTGTCGATCTTAATAATGGCCGATCTTCCATCGATACGCCCGAAGATCGTGGATAATGTGACAGGGGTATAAGCAAGCTAGGTGTGACTTTGTTTATGGCGGCCTACATGTCATAGGTGAAACATTGACATTTTAGATGCGCCCAAGAAAGTGGTTGAACAACATTTCAGGCAGAAGTTACTCCATGTCGACCCTGCACTAAAAACCGTACAATATCGCTAACGTTGTCGACCAAGTGGTTTCACAGGTAAGAATATCTTACTGCACAGGTTCTATGTATGGAAAAAAAGATTTGAAAAGCCACGTAGAGTGTTACCATACATAGGTATTATCTAATGAATGAATGACGACCTTTATTGTACATAATACCACTAGGCTACGTACAGGTCATAGCAAAAGAATAGTTTACATGTAACTGTAAACATTGTCGAGCTAGCAAAAGAAAATGTAAATTCTACTTTAATAATATCCTTGCTTCTTTGTGATGGTGAAAATGTGAAAACAGATATGTAGTTCTACAATCAAATGTTTGTCTATATCTAAACTCACTAGAACTATGAATTTGTATTACTATTATAGGTGTATGAAGTAGAGAATCATAGAATGTATCAGTCTATAAATTTCAGCTCCCTGTTGACGTTGATTACTCTACAATCTACGAAATGGTGTTCATGCTCTATTCTATTTGCATTACAGTTTGAACATATTTACAGTATTGACATATCATTTCGTCATAGAAAGTATGTGCTGATTTTAATTCTGTTTGAAATCACTTGAATAGTTTTGTACAGTTAGTTACAGATTCTGACCCGCAATGAACGTTTTTTGAATACACGGTGTTACTCAGTGACACGTAGAGCTAATAAAATACTGCTTTCGAAGTTGTTTCTTGGGTCGGAAAATACGTGTACGTGGCAAAGTGGGATAATTTGGGAGTAGGATAATTGAAGGTTAATGACCTGCCCTGAGGTGTATATTGTGCCATAATGCACGGTCGATTTCCAACGTTATAAGCACCAACTGAGCCACCGAGTTCGCGAATATTAGAAAAGAATGGTAATAAAAAACAGTACCTTATCAGGGATTACAAATCTTACATAATAGTAAACCAATAGGAAATCTGATTTTTACACTCATGATAGTTTGTACCACGACTTACCTAGATCAGTAAGTTCATCTTCAACTTTAATTTAAAAAGCAGTGAAATAACAAAACGAGACGAGATGGGACAACTTATTCTGCCCGTGTGTCTACTGACTACCCTGGCGGTAACTTTGGTCCAGGTATAGGTCCACTTTTTTGTTTTCACTGTGTCCTGGTTGATTTCGGTGTTTCTCTAGTGCTATTTGTGATTTAAATTCGAATGGAATATACACAATTCATCGCAACAAAAATATGAGGCAGCAGAACTTAGTATTTCACCTATTGTTGTGTACAGAGGACTGGCTCGGCTGCTGTTGGCAACGGTCGGGGATTAGGTATGATATCTCCTTTGTTGCTAGGAAAACATTACATTTCATTACTGTAACAGTGTGCGTGTGCGTTTGTTTGTTTGTGGGCTTGAGTCAGTTTGTGTGCATGCGTGCGTATGTATGAAGTATGTGTGTGTGTGTGTGTGTGTGTGTGTTTGTGCGTGTGTTTGTGGAAGGGGTACCTCTTTTAATGGTTTTATGTGTGTTTGTCTAATCCCTGGGCGACAAACCTGCGGGAGGGGTGGGGGTTGGGGGGAGGGGGCGGTGGTGCGTGGTGGTCACAGTATCTCAAGAATAAGCGAGCCAAAAGCATATATAAAAGCAGCGATAAACCAGAAATTAAGCAAATTATGACAACTGTTCAAAATGTAATGTCTCATAAGCACATTAAATGGTACCTGAGAGGACGTAGGAGCCATGATATGTATATAAAAACATATATAGTCGAAAGTCAATATCACCATACATGCACTGACTAAACGATTCTCTCTAAATGAAATATTTCTATTGACATTGTAGTGTGCCCATCCTCGTACATCAAGCGTCCCGGTGGCATCTGTCTTAAGCTGCACAAAAAGACGCTTTCCTATCTTGCCGCAAAAGCCAGCTGTGCCAGAGACGGGGCGAAACTCTTCACCATCCGCAGCCAGGCTGACAACGAATGGGTAGTCAAAGTTCTCAAGTACTGGCAACGGTAAGGGAGAAAATCCGTCAATCCTTTTATACCTATCCGCAGCTTGTACAAATGTATATATCAAACGGCCTTTGTTGTATCTAGAATGTGCTCCTATCCAAGACATGCTTCGAAGCACAGCTTGACTACCCAGGACACGTCTCATGCAATTGCAAAGCGACGCGTTCTGGATGTCCTGGACATGTTTTCATCGGTACGCATCCTGGATACTCAACGTGTTTATATATCCGGAGCACGTCGCAAAAAAAATCCCCGTTCTTGGATAGGGTTTCTTAACAAATGAATGATATCAGATATCAAGTATACCTCTTTATTCACACGTCACATCCGTGTACTTAGAATTATCGTGATCGGACGAAGGGCATGTCTCTGGCCTCCATTCATGTACCAACACATCCCGGCAGAGTGTTCGACTCAGAACCAACTGGTCCTGGGTTCGAATCCTGCCACGTTACCAATCTTGTGCCTTTAGGAACTTTGCACGATTTTCCCCACTCTACCCAGGTGAAAAAAATGAGTACCTGACTTCGGTTGGGGAAGTAAAAGGCAATAGAAGGAGCGGGTTGGGTTACGCCTTCGAATACCGTGCCCTAGCTATAATATAGACACAGTGGATAACAACCTACTGCCTTTACAGCCTCAAAAAGGCTATGGTACTACTTTTACCCCCTGCCTGTCTGTCCTGTGTATGTGGCACTGTTAAAATAAGTTACTAACTTGATCTCAGTGCCACATTGTTCTCGTCTATCTTAAAGACTAATCTTAAAGAACAGTGTCATCTTTATATTTTTCATGGTGATTCCAGTCGCACTGGGAAAAAGCGCGATGTCTGGATTGGTCTAACGGATGTAGACACGGAAGGGACATTTGTGTGGGAGGACGGCCCTGCATTTGATACAACCGGCTACTCCAACTGGGCTGAAGGCGCTCACGACGTTAACAACGGGTAAGAGAGCATGATATTACATTGCACGATTATAAGCCGTCACACACACAAGTGTACATACACACACACAAAGGCACGCACGCACGCACGCATGCACACACACGCACGCACACACACACGCGCGCGCGCTTATACATACATACGCGTATACACCAACACACACAATCTCCTCCATACACAGACACAGAACTGCGTGCGTGCGCGCACACACACACACACACACAACTTCACACACACACACACACACACATACATAAACACACACCATATGCACACACGCGCGCGTACATGCACACATAGATACACGCACATATAAGCATGCACATAAGGACACATGGACACCACACACACACACACACACACAAACACACACACACACACACACACACAAGCAAGCACACTCAATCACACACACAAACACACACACACACACATACACAACTTCACAAACTATACACACACAACCACACACATTGAAATATGATATTTCATGCCAGTGTTTAAACTAAATTAACGTGATAAGAATTCTTGCTCTCTGTATTTTCCAGATTTCGTGATTGTGTCTTCTTGAACAAGCGTCTAGGTTGGCGGTGGTCCATCCAGAAATGTGAGGGAAAATGGGAGAGTGACGCCGGGCCAAATTCCTACATCTGCGCCAAAAACGCACTCCCATAAGAACGTGTTTTTTTTTGCCGGGGCGCCGCAGGCGCCCGGCTTTGTCCCCGGTTTAATGGTTCGTCCTTGGATGGGTCTGCTATGGTCGCAAAATGTACCGTGCGTTTTTACGACAATTCTCAGCCCTTCTCAGCCCTTCAAATAAACGCAATGTACCGTGCGTTTTTACGACAATTCTCAGCCCTTCTTAGCCCTTCAAATAAACGTTGTAAGAATACTGTTTATCCATGACCTCTACTCGTACAGAAAACATTGCAGCGCTCATTAGCAAAGTCTAGGAAAGGAAAATGTTTCTTGATTTGCAGTAAAACACTGGTCATGTAACATTTGAGGAGTTGTCGTTAAATCGCACGGTTCATTTTGCGATAGCGTTGACGGGTCCGGGTATTTAGCGGAATAACCCGGAATAACCCGGAATAACCCGGAATAACCTTAATAAAGGATGAAAGCTACCGAAATACAGTGTGCTTTGATAAGTTAAGATCGCAGAATGCAATATTTTGGCATAAAATAATGTATATATGGCCATGGGAACAAGAAATATTACGGTTATTCCGGGTTATTCCGGGTCATTTCGGGTTATTCCGGTAAATACCCTCACGGGCGTTGACGGTGCGGAGGAGGTGAGATTTTTATCGTACAGAAATTGGTACAGTTTGTAAAGTTATCTTTCTGGAATTCGGATGTATTAAAATATAACATTACATTCTAAGGCGTAGTGTCATGTGAGTAAAATGAGCACGACATTTGACGAAAGATTTTGTGGAGGGTATACAGTCAAGTTTATTGTGCAACGATTGGAACAGTTTACGTGCGGGTGGGAGGGGGGCGTGCGTCTATATATGCAGCTGCAGGAGGTCCTGCAGGACATTTTCGATCGTAAGAGTAACGTACAATTTGAAAAGATAGTGATCATGAATTCGGACACATTGAAACATATTTCCAAGGAACGGTATATAGTTTTTTTAGTAAAACCAGTGTGTGGGGATTGACGAGAATTTAGATAGTTTAATGGTGCACTGTGCTTGAGCCGATGCGAGGCATTATGCAGGGCATTTTTGATTGTAAAAATATCGTACAAGTTGAAAAGATGGATCGGATTCTAATACATTAAAACATACATTTCCAAAGAATAGTAGAAAACAACGGATTGTAGCTAACTGTTAAACAATCAGCAAAGCAGTTGGCAAGATGTCACACCTGAACTTTTGTAGATTTTTGCTTTTTGTTGGTACTAGTAAGATGTTATGTGATCAAGACAATATTTTCTTTCTGTTTCAGTGACGCCTTAGACTGTTCTCTGCTATATATACAAGTGACACAGTAATATACAGAAACTTACAGCTAGCAAAAGTCTGTACTCAATAAGATTTTACACAGTACACATTTATACTTCTTCTGCTGAAATCTACGCATTACATTTTGCATCCAACCAAAGAGGTTTGAAAGAGAGTCCTTGATCCAACCAAATTAGACCTTGAGACCTATTAACAGATCATTGATCACTGTGCATTTTGCACATACCAGACTCAATCGTGCCACTGAGCACTGCATTTTGCACACACCAGACCAATTGTGCCACTGAGCACTGTGCATTTTGCACACACCAGACCTATCGTGCCATTGAGCACTGTGCATTTTGCACACACCAGACCTATCGTGCCATTGAGCACTGTGCATTTTGCACACACCAGACCAATCGTGCCATTGAGCACTGTGCATTTTGCACACACCAGACCAATCGTGCCATTGAGCACTGTGCATTTTGCACACACCAGACTCAATCGTGCCACTGAGCACTGTGCATTGTGCAAATAAAGTCAAGCAAAGAACACATATATTGTGAACAATGTGTGAATCTATTTTATCGGGAAAATACCACCAAGGTGACATCATTTTCAGTGGAGATAATAGAGGCAAACAATGCACTGCAAATGCTTTAATGGCAGTTGTTAACCACAGTACTTGCAGACAAGCAATTACCTGGACAAGTACAGACCTTGATGGTGTACTTTTTCAAGGAGATGCACTATACACCTACATAAAACCATCACTAAGATCTGGTGTGGAGTTCCTCTCCGTTGATGATATTCCAGACTATTTGCAACTTTACAACAATACTGTACGTGTATCAATAAAAGAGTCTTACACTGGAGACATATTTGCCACAGAAGCAGTCTATCCTTATTACACCTTAAAGAAAGCCCTAGAAGCAGCATTTGCTGAATCCAACACTTGTCTTTTCATAACAGCACATGGAATAACTGGTTCAACAGTAGCATTGTTGCACGCTGATAACAAGTATTTTGTTTATGACTCACATGCCAGAAGTCCCATAACAGCATTGCCAGATAGCCATGGCACTTCTACTTTAAGCATGCACAGTTCAAACAGCAATCTAGTTTCATTCTTGCAACAACTTAACTGGAACACAACATGCAATTTTGAGGTTGTCCCAGTACAAGCAGAAAATGTTTTCTTATCAGTTGAACCTACTGGTATACACATTATCAATCTGACTAGCAATGTTTCTTCTATGATTGAGTCAGAAAACTGCTTTCAAGTTCAACAACAACACACATACACCTTGGTTAAACCAGAGTTTGTATCTACGAAAGAGAACCTACAACAACCAAACACAGCATTTCCATTTGCACCACATTGTAACCAAAGTACTGGGAAAAACATTGTGCCATGCACCACAAGCAAACATCCAAGTGCTATGCCAGAGAACAGGAATGAAGGCCTCTTGAATCAATTAGTAATGTCACCAAATGCAGCATCAAATTTAAATGATAAAAAAGTGCAAGGTCTTGCAATCCAAAGCGCAATATGCAAGGACAAACAAGAAAAACAAACCTATCAACAGAAGACAGAGAGTCTTGCAGAACAAAGAACATCATACAAAGCAAAGAAAGCAAATGAGACCTGTGAGCAAAAAGCAGCACAGCAAAGAGCATCATATAAAGCAAAACGAGCAAATGAGACCCCTGAGGAAAAAGATGAAAGACTTGCAAAACGAAGAACATCATACAAAGCAAAACAAGCAAATGAGACCCGTGAGCAAAAAGATGAAAGACTTGCAAAACGAAGAGCTTCATACAAAGCAAAACAGGCAGATGAGACAACTGAGCAAAAAGCAGATAGACTTGCACAGGAAAGAGCAAAACGAGCAAATGAGACCCCTGAGCAAAAAGACGATAGACTTGCAAAACGAAGAGCATCATACAAAGCAAAACAAGCAAATGAGACCCCTGAGCAAAAAGCCGAAAGACTTGCAAAACAAAGGACATCACGCAAAGCTAGCAAAGCAAAAGAGCTGAACAAGAATCTTCACAAGAAAAAACGCAACGACAGAGGAAAAACTGTGATAGAGTGAGAAAAACATTGGCTACAAAATATGTTAGAGAACATAGCATAGACTATACCAGTGAACAATACAAATCAGACTTTCCTGCATTTCATTGCTATATAAAACAGCAGCCAAAGTACTACTGTAGCATATGTAGACAATTGTTATTTCATGACCAAGTGCGAAACTGCAACAATGCTGTCATAGACAAAATAGTCAATGATATTTCTGGTCAACATCATCTCTGTTCAAAGTGTTTGATTTGTCTTGAAAAAGACAAACCCATACCCAATGCTTGGACTAACAATATGGATCCAGGTGACATTCCATCATGCCTGAAACAACTCAGTAGAATGGAAACAAGACTTGTCAGTTTGAAATACACCTTCATCAAGTTAATTGTATTACCAGGTGGACAATTTGGTGAACAAGGTCAAGCCATAAGTTTCCCTACCAACATTGAAACTACTTGCCAACTGTTACCACATAGCCAAGATACAGCTGGGCTAGTAATAGTACACCCTTGTCAGACAAATGAAAGTAAAACACAAAGAACAGACCCACAACACATTGTACGATTTTCCAAAATGCATGAAGCTCTTACATGGCTGGTAACGCATAATCATCTATATTCACATGTGAACATAGCTACCTTTGAAAACTGGGTAAAAAAGTCAAGTGAATTCAATCCAATGATCACAGACGCCAATGAACCAGACTTCTCAAGTGCACCTTCTACTGTCCAAGAACTCTCAGCTTTTCCCTGTAATTACATTAATCCAAATGTCCAGTTACAATCTCTGTTGCAGAATGTAACAGACAATGTCCCAGTGATATCACTACCACGTGAAACATCACCACCACAAAGCATATTTAAAGAGACTGATCTTGAGGAACACTGTTTTCCACAGTTATACCCATATGGTAAAAATGGCTTCAAACAGACGCGTGATGTACAACTAACAGACTTACAGTACTTCCAATCACGTTTGCTCAATATCAATGATTGCTGGAGAAAAAACATCCCATGGCTCTTCTTTGCCTTGAACTCGTATGAAATCAAGAAATTGTACAGTCAGATATCCATTGTATGTAGAATGCAAAAGCAGAGTAATGTTAGATCACAATCCATAGCACAGCCACTAACAGCAGGCGATCTGCATCATGAAATTGATCAACATGTTGAAAGCACATCATACACTTTTATGAAGAATATACGTGGAACAGCAGCTTACTTCAAGGACCAACTGCTAAACTTGCTAGCAAAAATAAACACTATTGGACCACCAACATGGTTTGTCACTGTGTCTGCTAATGATTTAAACTGGCCAGAATTGTTCATGACCCTGAATCCTGACCTGACCTATGAAGAAGCTAAAGCATTACCACAACAAGACAAATGGAACCTAATGAGATCAGACCCTGTCATGTGTGCGATACACTTTAATAGACGCACTGATGCACTTCTACGCTTCATACTGAAGAGTCCACAACATCCCATTGGTAGAATCAAAGATCACTGGATTCGTGTGGAATTCCAATTAAGAGGTTCTCCACAGTGAAATTTCTGTCACGAAGAAAGAACGACAATGCACATCCGGGACCTCTTCCCGCCTTTGGCTGTGGTCTCGCACCGGAGTTTCTTTTACGATTTTTATATCCGGCACACAGCGCACACAAGGGATACAATTCCGCCCACAAAAGTACGCCGGAAAATCCAATTATACCAGTGAACAAAGGTTTCCAGCCAACTTCCCATAGATTTTAGATATAAACTTCTAGTTTAATAATGATGCACATTTTACTGGAACACAACATGAAATTTTGAGGTAGTCCTTCCAAATGCGCCCCGGCCAGCTTTTTTTAAAAGCTTTCTTGTTTTAAATATGTAGAAATTTGTCAGCAGCCACGTAGGTCAAAGTTGACGCTGCTAATGGCTGAACTCGGAACATTTTCGCTATATGTAACCGATGTAGGTGGCGCTTTTGCGACGAAACCACAGTCCCAAACATATGGCTAAGTTTGTACCCCTCTCTTTGTGTCATTAGCACATAATTCACATGGATGTTTTGTTCTTGTGAATATTTTCAATTTTGGGAACAAAGTGTTCCATAGAGTAGCTTTAAGTTTGTTTCTGTTCCTTTTATCTAGATTAGTCAAACGTTATCAGCACAAAGGTATTGACACACAGCCGTATTAAAGTTTTAATTACATTGTTTAATGAATTCCAACACCTTGGTGTTTCATTTTACTTTGTTAAATCATGTGTGTTTGCTTTGTGATGGAGGGCTATGGATGGGGTTTTGCAGTATCTAATACTCCTCCCCCTCCTCCTCGCATTCGTCATCAACGGAGTCGACGCCAACCTCCTCGTAATCCTTCTCCAGGGCGGCCAGATCCTCACGGGCCTCGGAGAACTCTCCCTCCTCCATACCCTCACCGACATACCTGGAAAAAAAACACAGGATAGTCAGGATATGGGAGAATTCTTTTCCACAACCAATAGTTACTTAGCTTACGTTTTGTTGTCTCTCAGACACCTTCCTCAGAGCTCCTGACTGGAGTTCTGCTTCTCGCCGCTATAAGTATCCGATGTAGATGGCGCTTTTGCTGCGAGAAAACAATCCCATATTAATGAACTGAGTAGTAAAAATATCACAAGGTAATCATGGGAACTCATCTGTATTGTTATACAATTGTTTTCTAGTATTTTCCAACACAATGGAATACACAAATCAAATTGTCAAAGACCACTGTCGCCTTCTTCAGGATCAATAATGACCAATCACTTGGACGGAACGTAAACTCGCGAGAGTTACAAACACGTAAACTTACTGACACGTGATCTTGCGTACATGTGACGTCAGCAATTGGTCAAACGTGCCACGAAGCTTATATCGCCCACCGTGTATACTAATACCTTTGTGTTGGAAGAAAGTTTAGCATTGTACTATGATGAAGTCATCAAAAAGAAAACTAGGTCACTTACGTCATAGGAAACACATTCATCGTTATCGAAATTCTACAGCTCTGTGCTTTAAGGAATGGTTTATGTCCCGACCCGAGGTGAATAATGGTGACACAAAACCTGCTCGGTTCCTGTAAGCACATAATAAACCACCGAGCGCAGCGTAGGCATCGCTGCCTTATAGTTAACGTGTCAAATTCGGCTTGGTCAATTACTTCTGGTTATATGTAAATGCTCTTACAAAACAGAGGAGTGGATCTTACCAGTGCACGAAGGCGCGCTTGGCGTACATCAGGTCAAACTTGTGGTCCAGACGGGCCCAGGCTTCGGCGATGGCGGTGGTGTTGCTCAACATGCACACGGCACGCTGCACCTTGGCCAGGTCTCCACCAGGCACCACGGTGGGAGGCTGGTAGTTGATGCCGACCTTGAAGCCAGTGGGGCACCAGTCCACGAACTGGATGGTACGCTTGGTCTTGATGGTGGCGATGGCGGCGTTGACGTCCTTGGGGACCACGTCACCACGGTACAGCAGACAGCAGGCCATGTACTTTCCGTGGCGAGGATCGCACTTCACCATCTGGTTGGCTGGCTCGAAGCAGGCGTTGGTGATCTCAGCAACAGTCAGCTGCTCGTGGTAGGCCTTCTCTGCAGAGATGACCGGAGAGTAGGTGGCCAGGGGGAAGTGGATACGCGGGTAGGGCACCAAGTTGGTTTGGAACTCAGTGAGATCCACGTTCAGGGCACCATCAAACCGCAAGGAGGCGGTGATGGAGGAGACGATCTGGCCGATGAGACGGTTGAGGTTGGTGTATGTTGGGCGCTCGATGTCCAGGTTACGGCGGCAGATGTCGTAGATGGCCTCGTTGTCGACCATGAAGGCGCAGTCGGAGTGCTCCAGGGTGGTATGGGTGGTCAGGATGGAGTTGTAGGGCTCTACCACAGCAGTGGACACCTGAGGGGCTGGGTAGATGGCGAACTCCAGCTTGGACTTCTTGCCGTAGTCGACGGACAGACGCTCCATCAACAGGGAGGTGAAGCCAGAGCCGGTGCCACCGCCGAAGGAATGGAAGATGAGGAAGCCCTGCAGACCGGTGCACTGGTCAGCCAGCTTACGGATGCGGTCCAGGACCAGGTCGACGATCTCCTTGCCGATGGTGTAGTGGCCACGAGCGTAGTTGTTGGCGGCATCCTCCTTACCAGTGATGAGCTGCTCAGGGTGGAACAGCTGGCGGTAGGTGCCGGTACGGATCTCATCTGATGGAAAGAGGACAATACAATGATCACAATGTTGTTTCAAAACCAAGATGTATTGCTACTTTGACATTTTGGAAAAAGGGACCCCTCCGGGTAGTTAACGGGCTGATATTTTTTGCACTTTCGGGCGTGCCCCCCCATTGCCCAGTGGGATACCCTGTGGTTACTGGGCTATTTTGGGGCACGGCGGGACCTAGATTTTTTTCAAATCGTAGTTAAAATCAACCCGGGTCCCTGCGACAAATAGATGCCGTAACCTACCCATGAAAAAAAAATTTTTGGCTCCTTTTTATTAAATATTGATAGATACATGGAACTCTGTGTTGACATTTGGTAATAACATAATCCAATACATGTATTGTGCAGTTTAGACTGACGTGCGTAAAATCTACGACATGCAATTTATACATTTTTGAAAACTGTCAACATTAAAAAAGATATCATGTAAATGGACAGTATAAATGTCTCATTAAATTTGAATCATATGATTCCAAAAGCAAAAGCAAACTGAGAACGATATGAATATTAATAACGTATATTCTTTTTTGCATCAACTGCTACGACAAATTATATATATGTATATATATATATATATATATATATATATATATATATATATATATAGAGAGAGAGAGAGAGAGAGAGAGAGAGAGAGAGAGAGAGAGAGAGAGGGAGACGTCGTTTTTGAAAAACAAAAATGAGAAGTTTTATTCTTTACACAAAGAACTAAACATAACAAATTTGTCATTTTCAGCGACGTTTATGTAAAGTTTACAATGCTATCGTTACCAACACGGATGGACTTTCATGCTTTTCATTTTTCATTCTAATTCACATTTAGTTAATTACATAATCCGATTGGACATTTCCCAAGTCAAAGCAAAGTCAATAGGAACGTTTATTGTTCTAATCGTAGCTCCAGGGATTTGCCTGTCGACATGCCCGCACCCAACATGAAATATTCAAAAGATGACCGTATATATCAAGGCAACAGACTGAATGATGAAAGGACTGTTAGAATGCAATACTACAATAGATAAGGTTCATTCACCCCGTTGTATCATTAGGCCATGTCTATTCGATTATTTGGACGATTATCCAGACCCTTGCGATTTAGCCCCGCCTATTGTAAGCTCCTCGCAATCAAGCCCCTGGCTGCCAAGAGAGAATTAATAATCGGCCCACCAAATACCCAAAAATACCAATACCCGGAAGTTGGTAATGCCTTACCGACTACAGTGGGCTCCAGATCCACGAAGACGGCGCGGGGCACGTGCTTGCCGGCGCCGGTCTCGCTGAAGAACGTGTTGAAGGAGTCGTCACCACCGCCGATGGTCTTGTCGCTCGGCATCTGGCCATCAGGCTGGATACCGTGCTCCAGGCAGTACAGCTCCCAGCAGGCGTTACCGATCTGGCAACCGGCTTGGCCGACATGGACGGAGATACATTCACGCTGAAAAATAATAATAATGATAGTACCTGGTATATTTGCCAGCCAGTACGTACTCAATGAGTAATGAGGCTGATTAGCGTGGTCGAGGCACCTCCTCGAGCACGGGACCCCCGTTTTACGTCCCTCTCGGAAGACGATTTCGTGGCAAGCTTCGTGAGGCTACAGCAATACGGTCGTCCTTGGTTAGGGGACTCCCATCCAAGAACTGTCATAGATTCAACAAAACGTTTGCAGTTAGTATAATGCAATTTGCCTCCCAGATTTTTATGTTCTTGGTTGCAAGAATTGTATGACAACAGGGCAGAATAGAAAGCCCAACAAAAAGGCCGAAAACGAGTCAAAAACTCTGCTGGCAGAGTAGAATTCGAAGAACGTCCTATTTCATGATTTTCGTCAAAATAAATCCAACTTCAGGTGATCCTTAATTTTGTAGGCAAGCAGATACCTCATAGAGCAATATGAAAACACATTAAAATACATAGTCGTTACCATCATTGTAGCTTTAGATAGAGGAATATATGCACAGAAACTTACCATGGTTGATTCTTGTTGGATAAGCCCAGATCACTGCCGAGA
Source organism: Branchiostoma floridae x Branchiostoma belcheri (assembly GCA_019207045.1). Classification (NCBI taxonomy): domain Eukaryota; kingdom Metazoa; phylum Chordata; class Leptocardii; order Amphioxiformes; family Branchiostomatidae; genus Branchiostoma; species Branchiostoma floridae x Branchiostoma belcheri. The sequence continues at coordinate 18,438,742 of CM033034.1, forward strand.
AATACAGCGAAATTCTAAATAATCCGATCACTTTTGAATTTGATGAATCTCAAGCAACGAATGTGAATCATCTGTGTTTGCATGCTGTTATATATCAATGTTGTTCTTAGTTACCCGGGTTATGCGCCATGCTGGGATGCACAACGATGATTGGCTGAGTCGTATCACATGACATTACGTCACCTGGCGTTGCCGGAGTAGATGAACTTGTAGTGTTTGAGGGGAATTCTGATTGGCTAGTGTCAGACGTTAGGAGCCTTGCGATTGGATGGTATGTATCCAGGTAATAAATAAGGTTATCAAACAGATACAGCTCAACAATGGGCTCCGTGCGTGTTAATTGTGTTTCTAAGACGTAGGAAGACATAAATGACGGATTTCAAAATAGATTTCCTGCATTTCGCTCTCTGTTAACAGTCTGGGGCTTTAAAATATTGATATGCAAGAATGTGTCTATTAAACATTATTATTCTTTGTTTAGTCTATTATTACACTTGTGTTTGTACAATGTATACCTGTATAATTGCAATATGATGTTGAAAATAGTTTCGTATACCGAACAATAGACTTTTCATTTTTGTTCTTTCACATCTTTGTCTTTGACCTTGAAATTAACCTTGGAATTCTATGAGCTTAGTATACGTTCACCGATATATATTTGGGCAATCTACCGGTATACCGCATATATTTGCTCATTTTGCAGCTGATTTGTACGATTTACATCATGGTTTAAGATTTTTTTTGTTATTGCAAACAGCTGGAAATTGATGTGCGTGTGGATGTCATCCATATTATGAAATCAACACGGCCTGACCGGAAATACAAAATTGTTTTCGCTAGGCATTGTTGGATTTCTAAGGGCACACCCAATACCCATTAATATCCGCTGTCCGCCAGACAAGCATTTTTTGATACGAATCACGCAAGTTGCTATCTGTAAGACAATAGAAACTGACCCCATTCTCAACTGCGTATTGTGAGCACAAGTTTGAAATATCTGTTTTGGACAGGTGTAGGCATAGATACGCGATCATTGTATTGATAAAATGTCAAACTAAAACGCAGGTAACAATATGACCGTATTGAGGGAGATTTGTTTCGTGACACAAAGATGGTACACAATAGATCTGTTGTCAAGTGATTCAGAATGACCCAATTCATTCTTCTCATGCAATAGCTAACATGTACCATGGGGATGTCCGTTTTTATTACAGAACTGTGGAATTTGAGGGTCTCTTTGGCATATGTACATGCACACCTCTCTCTAATACGTATATCTCACTGGGCCTCGCATGTGTGTGACCAAAAATTGCAAAAACTTTGCGAGTTTGAGACAATCTTTTTCTTGCGATCACACTAACATGAGACGAATCTACGTATGAAGACCTGCTAGCCAATTGATTAAAAGCCAATGCATAATGATTTTAAAAAAATGCGTAAATAGAGATTGGTAATGATAAAAAAAATGTACTTTGTGCTATAGATACGTACCAGTGAGCTATGTCTATATATTTATAAGGACTAAAATGATGTAATCTGTGTCTTTGTTATATTTTGTCTAAACCTTACTTCTGGCCTTTCAACAGCAATGGAAAACGCCCTGCATATGCCGATGTGAGCTTCTAATATAATAAATGTTAAATTTTCAGGCGACAAAATGGAGTCGACTGGGAGCAAATTGAAGCCGATTGGCATCTGATTACCCCAGTTTGCGAACGCCTTTCGCAAACTGGGGTAATCAGGCGCTGTCCAGTGAGAGAAATCCGCTTTGGGAGATTGTCAGACTTGTGCGTAAGAGTTTGGTTGGTCAATCATATGAGTTTATTGAGCATTCTTGTATGTACATTTGTTACTCTCCAAGCAGAGGTTAGGCTCCGGTTGTTTTTTTAACGTTTTTTTAGTCGTTTTTATCGGGCTTTCTATTTTCTTTTATTATATCTTACTGTGTCAAAACCTAACACCAAGTTAGGCCGGACACAACAAAAACAAAATAGAAAGCCCGATAAAAACGACTAAAAAAACGTTTAAAAAACAGCCGGAGCCTAACCTCTGCTTGGAGAGTATACATTTATATCAAGCAACGGCCCGGGCGTTCTCGGTAGACAGCCAGCCAATCAGATACTCCTTTCCTGCTGCTGACGGGTAAGCTACCAATCACGTTGCCTCTTGACAGTATTCTGATATGTGATTGGCTGATAAAAAGGACTGGACAGATGTATATGGACAGGCCTAAATGGGTCAAGAAAAACGTTTTCTATGACTCAATGACACTGTTAATTCAATGCTTAACTATAGGGCAAAAATGCTCTCGGAAGCATGTTCGATGACCAAGTTTTTGACCTTCCCGATATCGTAGAAGGGTGAAATTTTCAGGACATACTAAACTTACTTTGCACTACCAGGAAATTCATACAAAATGACAAATAGATGTCAAATAAAAATTAAAGCCTTTCAAAAATGGTAATTGTGATAAAATTTGAGTGTGGGCCTCCCTATCTATGGTACAGTAGAAGCCGTTTAATTGCACTCCCCATTTGCCAGCACATTTTGTGCAATTATCCGGATGGTGCAACAAAGCGAAGTTATTCAGTTGGACTGAAATAACTATGGGACTCCATGCAATTAACAGCAGTGTTCAGTTATCTGTTGTGCAATTAACTGGCATCTACTGTACTATAATAATTGCTTTGTTTTACTACTTGTACGTTTTAGCTGTCAGTGAAGCTTTTACAGGCACTCCAATGGAAATAATTAGTACATCAATTATTCAATAGGAAACTATTCCAAAGCCACTGAGAGTCAAAGCGATTCATCCAATATGAACACACAATCACAATGTTTTAATGATTTATTCCAATGTAGACAACATATCATCACAAAAGATCTTTTTACAGCAATTGTTTTTCTGAACAAGATAACTCATATCTTGTCCAGTGGGCTATAATGCACACTGTACATAAAACATCATGTATTTTACATTCATACTAAGGCAAGTTTCTTTGTGCTGTACACTGTTATACTAACTATGGCAATGAGTCTTAGCTGTAAATATAGATAGAATCCTGAAGAATATATAAAGAAACTGTACATGATCTATTTTGTATGAAACAAACCCTGACATTAAACAAATATAATAATAGATCTTGTACATTGTTGCCTATTTCTGTTACAATTGCCAAGGAACAACAAAATACAAAGGTTATTCAAATAAGTCTTTTTTTCACAACTTGAAAACAACTGAAACATGAGAATTTTTGCTGACATTTTCATTTAGGTCAGTTATAAATTTTCTTTGATGTGTCAATTGACAATGTGATAAAGTATTAATAGAACAGACAGGGAAACAAAACCTGTGACATTAAACAAAATCATCTTCAAAATGATGTCCATGAAAAGAAATGAATTGTACAGATATTGTGTTGGAAGGTTGCTCTAAAATGAAACAACATATTTTAGAACTGCAAAACTTAGTACTTAATGCTTAACATGAAGTGTGGTGTACCTATAAGTATGATGAAAAATATTTTGTAGATTTATGTTATCACAAAAAGCCTAGCAGAAGCCATATCATGGTGTACAATACAATAAGTATAATACAATAAGTTTAGCTTCCCATTTTCAACATGTGTGGATAAATAACTTGAACATTTTTGGTAACATCCTAATGAAATATCATATTAACATTTAGCTTGGTAAGAAAACTAAATCTTCGATAAGTAGTTCCTTTTGGAGGGGTTGAAATGTTTGCCACAATGGCAGCTAAACAAAAAAATGTGTGAAAAACAACATCATTTTGGCAACTACTTTTCATAGCTCAGCTATTTACATATTATCACAGAGAGTCACAACTTTGGAAGGCAAAGACAACATCCAAAACCATTCATAATTTTTTGTCACACTTATCTTTTTTGGTTGACAAACAATTCAATAATCCTTGTTTTGACAAAATATTCATTTTCATCTTCCTAGGCAGTCGAAAAAAGGATTTTTGGGGTCATTTCCATCTGAAAAGCCATCGGTCAACGCAGGTTATTTACAATGGCAAGGCGCATGAGTAGCTCTACAGATATTTACAGCTTTTAAATTCGTTGGTAATGCCAAAACACCAGGCAGTTGACAGTACAAAAGACTTTTTTCTGGCACAAATTTCTTTCCAAGGAGCTCCAAAGACACTTTCCTGTAAATCTTGTACAATTGTACTTTTTTGGCAGTTTTGCTGTTCACGATACAATAAAGAAAGCAATACAGATGTTTGGCAGATGGTATGAAAGTTGTTACCATATGAAATATGCTTGGGCAATTCTTCGGATTCTGAACATTTTTTGAACTGTTGAGTTGGCATTTTTTAAATCAAATAAACATTTGTGTTTGGAACTGTGTTATAATGGAGCGCATATTATAATTTTCTTGCATTTGCATACAGAATGAAGACAGGAGGATTCCAATGTCTCAAGACTAGGGCTGGGTACCGGTACGGTGTACCGGTTTTTCTCATTGGACCGGTCCGGAAAAAACGGACCTGAAAAAAAATGGCAGACCAGATGTTGGACCCATTGGAAAATGAACAGATTATATGATCTGGCATCGACGCGTTTTGGGGCTTACAGGTCGAAGAAAATAACAAGGCGAAGCAGAGTCTTATAGTCATTTCTACCAAATTTTACAGTCAATCGTACGGAGGTAGTTAGCCTAGTAGGATTTTAAAATGCCATTGGGAGTCGAATACTCCACAAAATAAATTTCTTTGTAGCGAAAAGGACCATTGAGTATCATCCATTCAAAAATTTTCACATAGTGAATCAAGTCCAGGTTTAGGTCCGGACCTGGACCTGATCATCTGGACCTGATCCGTACCTGGACCTGAATTTTCTGTACCCATCCCCTAGTCAAGAAGTTGTAGTCTTACTGAAAAAGACTGGTGAATGACCTATAGAATAAAAGGTCATCAAAAATCCAATGGGACGCGAGGTATTAAAATAATACACCTTTCTCATGCAGCATGACAGAACAAAAATGAGGTCAATGAGGAAAAAAAAAAAATAGTTCAGTTTTTCTCCCCAACTGTACTAATATTCTAAAATTTCCAAGCTATCATTGGTTGAACTGCTAATTATGATAGACAGTCTTTTGTTTGCCACATTGGCTTCGTTGGAAATCTGTCCCTTGTGCTATCATCTGGATTGTCCCTCAAAAAGCAAAGGTAATGAGTTTGAACTAAATTGCGACACATTTGTACCACAGTCCATCTTCTAACTTAGGTAAGGTAGACTATATTGGGTTCTAAAATTCCACAATTCTTTTCCTTTGCCTGACACCACCTTTGGAGAACGGAAGCTCTTGTCACAATGTCTATTCCATTGCTATGACAACTGTTTGTAAACAAAAGACGTTGCCATGGACTACTAATGTATGCATAATCCTTTACACTGTACAATAATCTCGGATGGAGAATGACATGGCATTAATAAATGGACAGTACACTACTGCCCATTACTAGTTATCTGTAGAAATTTTATATGAACATTTACAGGATGATCACACAGTGGATAGCTGCTATTATACCAACTTCTTGTGGAGAATCTCCCAAACCATTCTTCTTCTGAAGTAGGGCATGTGTGTCTGCAAGGAAAAAATACAACACTTTTTAGTTAATGTTGTTCCTATATATTAGAATAAAACACAGCGTATTCTGTATCACCAAAGGTACCAGCCTGACTAAGGTTAGTGTACTGTAAGTGCATTTAAGTTCGTATGGATTTACTTTCCTGGTAGCGGAAAAATGTACTGTTTGCGGTAGTTTTAAGTTTGCGGTAGCGCCATAGACTGTAGTCTCATACTATAATGGAAAATGTTCACGGCGGTTTTAAGCGGTCACCGCAAAAATAAAAGGAAACACAAAACTACCGCGAACTTCTATGCATTTACAGTATTTTACAGAATTATGAAAACTGATAAATTTGCATGCATTTTGTTGTTTATTGGTCCTAAACAATGATCATTCAAATACATGTACCTGCCAACATATGTGAAACCTTTCCACAATCGTGGAGCGACAAACTTCTTGCACACAAACATTGTTTATTGCATGCTGTTGGTACGATTTGCCATACAATGTCCTGTAGCACTGTAGCATTTTGAATAATGAGAATTATGTACATAATAATCCTGCGTGTTCAGCTAAAGATTCGTACCTGATCGAAGTTTATGCTCGCGTCCCGACTGGCGTACTCGGCGAATTTACAGGCAAACATTCCGCAGTCGCTCCCGTTCATCTGCTGCGGTATGTTCTGTGGGAGAGACAAGGAACCCAACAAGAAACATCAGCATCATATACACTAAGGCACTGTTCACACTCAGTAAAAATATGAGAATCAGTTTGTTTAAAGGGTCAATTCAAATCCCTGAACCTGGATCTAATTATCTGTGAAAACTTATGAAAACCTTTGTCCAGTTTGCTACAAAGGATTCTGATTGGTGGAGTATCTGACATCCATTGGCATTTCAAAACCCTATCTTTATGTCAACAACACAAACTCTGTTTTAGACCAAGTTTGACCATAGAAGCTTGGTAAATATGATAAAATCTACTCTCCTCTACATCGCTTCAAAACATGTGAATGCCTGCCGATCTAATTTGTTCGTTTTCGAATCAGCCCTGATTTTTTTTCAGGTCCAGTTTTTCTGAACAGGTCCAACAAGAAAAAAAACGGTTTTGTACCAGTACACTGTACCAGTACCCAGCTCTAGTCTGAGGTCCTGTGTTGGAGGAGAACCACACCTCGAGCACATTAAAGAACCCACCACACTTATAGAAGGGTAAGGAGTCTTTCAAAGTGTGAGTGGATCAGTTATATCAGTCCGGATATGCATCTTGTACCCTTCAGTACAAACCTGGTGTGTTATACCATGATGCTGTTTACCGAGTATGCAGTACAAATAGCTAGCTGACTCAAATTGATAACATCAGTGTGAAAATGGCCTTAGACAACACCTATACTAGTACTCTTTCCTGGCCTAAGACAACACTAGTGCTCTTCCTTGGCCTAAGACAACACTAGTACTCTTTCCTAGCCTAGGACAACACTAGTACTCTTTCCTAGCCTAGGACAACACTAGTGCTCTTCCTTGGCCTTAGACAACACTAGTACTCTTTCCTAGCCTAGGACAACACTAGTACTCTTTCCTAGCCTAGGACAACACTAGTGCTCTTCCTTGGCCTTAGACAACACTAGTACTCTTTCCTAGCCTAGGACAACACTAGTACTCTTCCCTGGCCTAAGACAACACTAGTGCTCTTCCATGGCCTAAGACATCACAAGTACTCTTTCCTGGCCTAGGACAACACTAGTGCTTTTTCCTGGCCTAGGACAACACTAGTGCTTTTTCCAGGACCAAGACAACACTAGTACTCTTTCCTGGCCTAAGACAACATTGGTGCTCATTCCTGAGAAACTCACAAGCAAGCAAATAAGTAGTTTTACCTCTGGATACTGTGACGTCCAACCGGATAAGTCCAGGTTGCTTCCTTTCTTGTCTTTGTGCTCTGCTTGCAGGTAGTCACTAGTAAAAAGTAAAAACATTTAAGCTAAGCTTTTAGGTATGACATGTATATGCATTCAACTGTCAATTTTAAGGCAATATAAATTTATGTATACTATTGTTCTCTTCTTGCCCTAAATGTTGAATATTGTTTGGTGGTCTTCTTAAGAACATAGGATGATGTGTATATAGACCCTGTACCTTGAGATTTGTCAATAAGGAATAGTAAAACAAATACAGTTTGTCAATGTAGGTAAGACATCCAGGTAATAAAATACACAAAAAGTAGTCACTCAAGCAACTGGATAATAAAAATTTATGGTTTTGGAAACGGTCAAAACCATATCCAGCTATTGGACATCTGAAATTGTCTTCATTCATAGTTAGAGTATAAAATACCTGTTTCTTCCAGTAGGCATGTCACACCAAAATTTTGGTTAAGGTTAAAGTTGCTGAAACTGCTTTCAAATTACAGATCAGATTCTTCTGATTACAATGCTTTTTATTGTGTTGAAATCCGACAATGTTGAAATTTTCTAGAATTTTTCAAAGTTGAAAAGTTGGACGTTTTCATTAGAAGAGGCTTATCTATTAGCCCTATGGGAACAGTTGACCTCGACATGGCACCGAAAATGACCACAAGCACACAGTTATTTACACACTTTTTAATGTATCTTCCAAACGCTTTAACAAATGTTCTTCAAATTTTCAGCACATGAAGATAATGTTACTGGACAGACTATAATATTGTTTTCTCGACATATTATCATTACTTTGTATTAATTAATCCTAATTAACCCTAATTAATCTACTCATCCACAATAGTACCATTCAATTAATCTGCATTTCTTAAACATGCTACAAGCTTAAGAAAGAACTTCACGTTTCTAATTCAAAGTAAGACTAATCATTAAAAAATGAAGTATTTTTGTAGTTTTCATTGATTACAAAATATGCAAATGAGGGTTATTACCCTAAAGTACTTCCAACAAAACATGTAATTGTATCACTTGTCCATATTTGAATTACATATTCCCTGAAATAAAAATAGACAGTGCTAACCTATATTGCATGTTGACGTAAGTACAGGAATGTATCCACACTTTTAGGAACATCAATAAATAATTAAGAATTTATGCTAATTAGCAATATGCTAATGATACATATATGGTGAAAACTATCCACACATTGGCTTTTAATCACATTTATGTTGTAGGCATACTTAAATGGGTTGTACAGATGTAAATTGCATGTTACTTTAAAGAACTTTTAACAATCAAATGCTTAATTAGCAGTTGTCCTAATTAACATCGTAATTAATGACATTAGTAATAGTAATGATGATGAATAGTAAGTGCTAATTAGTATGCATACATGTTTTACCCATTCTAAAAAATAACTGTTTAGTTCAAGTAACTTTCTGATTATTATTAGTAGGTTGCTTTTCTATTCAGTTTCTCTTAACTTAGCTTTTCTTCTTTAAAAATCAAAACAATAAGATCAAATAACTTTCAATGTTCGTCACCAATTATTGCAACTCCAAACATGTCGTGTCAAAACTTGATCTGTTGTCTCGGTGTCTGCAGCCTTGTCTCTGGTGAGCAGTTTTGACAAGTCTCTATTTTGCTGTTTCCGCTGATCTGCCCAGGATATGTCCCTTTTGTGTCAACTAGAAAATTAAAAATGATCTCGAAATTAATACCATGCAACTGACAAATTCCGATTGAGCATGGCGATAACGTGTCTGCACGCAACATATTATTTACGATAGTGAAACGTTTTTTTTGTTACAAAATATGCCACGTTATGAAAGGTATTCTACACAATACATAAAATATACTGCCATTCTGCGGTCAAATAGCGCAGAATTTATGATAATATGTTGAATTTATAGCGCAGACAATGTCCGCGGACGTCCGTGATGTCACGCCCCCCTCCCCCTCCACGGCCGTGCGCGGGCTGCCTAAAAAAACTCTCAAATCGCATCGCTAAAGCCACAAGCCAAACTCGCGTAAATAGAAACAGAAACTACACCATGATGATCGCAATATATCTATATTTGTCACTGTGTATGAACAAAATTGCTAAATTCAAGAAAAATGGCAAAAATATCCACTTACTTTCGGAGGTTTCCCTACTCTGGCCCATAACTTCCGCCAGGAATGACGTAGCAAAATTGTGCAACCACTGGAGTGAACCTTGATCTCTGCCCTTTCACCTGGAATCATTCCCAGAGTTCTCCGATGCACGGCGGCTTGTGGCTTTTGAGTTGAAAATTGCATCTCCGCCGGGCGGCCTTCGAAATAGCGTGCCGCGCGCGCGGCGTCAAAACGGGGCATTTTTCCGGCTGTATCTCCAACTTTTATGATTTTTAGCTCCTTATTATATGGATATTGTCAACTAAAAATCAGATAGTATCGTAGTCAACATTCCATAGATTATAGACAACGATTTTGATTGGCATTATTCAAGCGGTTGATTTTTAAGATTTTCTTAAAAACATTTACGGCCCCGCGGGCCACTTAGTTCTAATGCGGGAAGGGGGTAGGTTTGACATGCCTACTTCCAGATCTCTTCAGTGTCACTGACGAAGGATAGTGGATTCTATCCGAAACGTCTGACCGTTTCAAAACCATATCTAGTTGCTTGAGTAACTATATTTGGTGTATCTTATTACCTGGATGTCTAACCTACATCGACATATCCAGTTGCTTGAGTAACTTCTTTTTGGCATAAATACAGTTTGTATAATGAGTACCAAAAGAAAAAAATATGATGCTTCATGTGCATGAAAAAAACAGTAATACAAGACAGGGACTGTTAAACTGATAAACTTACCGAAGAGCGTTGATGCCTTTGTCGTTCCTCCCGCCCATAGAGTCATAATATTTGATGCATTTGTTTCTCATGTCCAACACCTATACACAACACAGAAATAACAAGGTGATTTTCTAAAAAACTGACCATCCAGTGTGTGACACAAATGTGCTCAAGAAAACATACTTACAAGAAAAAGGAGGTTCAAAGGAGGCCTATCCTTACCAGTGTCTTTTGTGTTGTATTTCAATCAGTAAAAGACTTACCGCCATGCACCAGTGCATGCCCAGATGTACCGGTACCAGCACCAGGTCCATGGAGAACAGGCTGACTTTCCGTGTCCACCTCATGACAGAGGATGGGCCCTGCTGCGTTATCTTGGTGTAGAAGAACGTATTGAACGCATGGACCTTAAGGTTACCCTGTAAGAGAGTTGGTACAGCAATACGTTAGACAACACATATGTGTCTACTGTTACCTTGAAGGAGAAAAGATCCAATAGTGGCTTTTAGGGAAATTACTTTTAACGAGGGCCAAACCACTTGTTGAAAATTTTGTTTACTACTTAATAAACAAAATCTTTGCCAATTTTTGGGCTGTATCCATTTTTTCTACTTTTTATTCAGCTTTCAAAAATACATACTCAAAAGTTGATATTATAGATGGTTATCGCAGAGACAAACATGCACTCATTACACGTAACTTATAACAAGTCTTTTCAAACTATGGGAAAAGTTAACTATTGCACTACCTAACATGTTTATCTACTAGGATGCAAATATACATTGTAACAAGTTGTACACCCACCTGAATATTACCTCTGTCCATAATCATGTTCATGTAAAAATTGATAATCTGGAAGAAAGAGACAACACCATATTTTGAGTTCATAAGGAATTAATTTGTAGTAAGAGGGGAAAAAGAAGCATTTGTCTTTGAAACAACTTGTAATATTGTAACCAAACCCACCAACAACTCCCCTTGAAGTAGTAGGCTCTTCCATTGACCCCATGACCTGGAATGTCTGATAGCTATCGCGCATGGTTGATAAAGTACTAGTTCTGACAACACTGTTCTTTACTCCCTGTCACTCTGAGATTTACTTCCTGTTACTTCTTGGTGAATGTGACTAGCATATGAATAATACACATGCAGAAACATTGAACAGAACACACCGAAAACAGTACCTCCTTGATTCACGGAGGTAATAAATCTCCCATCTTTTTCATACATCGTAAATCATCAAAGAGGTGTTAACACGAAAGCTCATCTGCATTTGGTAAATCACATTATGGCAAAACTAAACTTTACGTAACCAACAATAAACAAAGTTTGGATTCTTTAGTGTCGGGACTGAAAGAGGAGTGATGGATGCTGTGAACATTCAAGCCCACTGGCCGAGACGGGGGGCGACACAGGTTATCTGGCACCTACCACCCCCTGCTGTAGTCACAGGGTTCTGGCATCACGTTCTGGAAGCTGCAGTAGACAGGTCTATTCCGTTAAGGCGGCTAAAAGTCCCATTGTTCTTTAGTGTTGGTTACGTAAACTTTACATTGCCTTAAAGAAAGAGGTGTACTTACTTCATCGTTGAGCCAGTTGAGCCCGGCTAGTGTGTGCATGTCCTTGCGGGTGATCTCTAACCGGTACCCTTTCACCAGGATTTCTCCTTCGGGCGACGGACGCAAGGCCTGCAAGATCTCCGTCTGCATGTCCTGCAAATACGACCAAACCATCAGAGATGGCAGACTTCACCCTCTTACGGTAGTCTTACCCATACGGCTTTGTTACCCTTCCAGTCTCAGAGATAGAAAAAGCAACACTGGAGATTTTTACTATCATCTCAACAGATTTCCTACTCTCATTTCAACAGATAAAATACAAAGGACAGTAACGCTGTTCCTATCATTCCTTGACAGAGACTGGTGCTGTTCAGTCGAAAATTTGTGCGAGTCCAATTTTTGTGTTGGATATTACAGTTAAACTAGTTCAAGACTGTTCCTATAGTATTGTCTAACCACAGGAACTATCCAAACATGATTTACATATGTGACATTTGCATACAATCCTTAGGAGCTAGTGACTTTAACATGTTCAACCAGTTTTCCAGTTAGATGTACTTCTAATGATTTTCATTCTTGTAATGCTGATTTTCATCCAATTAAAGAGATTGAATCGCCTTCAGATATTGTTTATCTGTATGTCTAACCTTCATAAACGTAAAAATACATGGCAACTACTCACATCTGTGATCTTGGGAAAGCTGATCTCTTTCTGGGGTATTTTGTCCTCGATCACAGCAGGTGTTTTCTCCGCGATGGACAGGCGTTCGCTCAGACGTTCTTCTAGCGTCTTCTCTTGCTTCTTTCTCTGGTGGGAGAAGACGACAAAAAACAATATCATTTCAATTCCATAATACATTTCTATAAATGTACAACAAAAAGCTGTTAATATACAGCTGTTGTAAAAAAAACTGAGATGCCGTACATTTTCGCATTTTCTAAGACTTATCGAAAACTTACCCTTTCTTCCAGCTTTTTAGCTTTAATCCGCTCTTCTTCGATTTGTTTTTGGCGGTGTCTTGTTCGAGAGCCATACTTCTCATTGCTGGCAAGAACGAAAAACAGTTGATTATCTTGACACATATCTTGACACAAACAAAATATTTCTTTGTATCGCAACAGAAATAAAACAAGACGTAAAACTAAACAGCACCAAGGAGACATGGAAATGAAAATAATGGAAAGTCGGCTGAAATGCTACTGTCATAACGAATGCTCACATTTGTCCTTGTAAAGAAAGCTTCAAGCTATATATGTCACAGTAGAGATTGCGATTCAGGACTATAGCAGACAGCCCTACGATAGATTGGAATCCCAGTCTCTCCTTGGACACATGTAGATTGGGATCTGTCCTACAATAATGTACGATTCTACCAGAACAGATTTGGTTAGGGATAGGGTTATTGGACTCAGGTTAACCCTAACCCTAACTCAATCTGTACTTAGCACTTGTACTAGAGTTGCCTTTTGTCCAATGACAGATCCCAATCCCAAATCAAAATAGATGCTACTTTGTCCTAGGTAAGATTGCAATTGAAATCTGTACTTAGTATGATTGCAGATTACCATAGGACGAGATGCAGATTCCAATCTGTCCTAGGAGACACTCTGATTCAAATCTGTCCTTGGATTAGTAGTAGAGAGTGGACAACATAGCTCTTCTTTGATAGGGGGCTAAAACATGAGTTTAGTGTATAGTAGAGAAGTAACATAGACACAGGAAAAGTGTTGAAGGACTAAGGACAAATACCTGTCAGAAAGGGATCTATTGATGGAGCCCAACCTATGTCAAGGAAGGGAAATGTTGAGGACAGAGAAACACAGAAAAGACAGAGAACTAATAATGAAGGACAAAGGCCCAATTTACACTTGTAGTTTTACAGTAGTACTACACATCGTAGTCTACTTCTGTAGTAGCCTACAGATTTTTTCTAGGTGTAAACAGAAATGAAGTGTAGTCTATTACACCCTCCAAATGTAAAGTGTAGGCAAATCTGTAGTCTACTACAGTTACTGTAGTAGGCTATGATGTGAAGTACTACAAATTCAAGAAACAAGTGTAAATTGGGCCATATTCAACTCAAGGAAATTGTGAGAAATTCTACAGAATAACAGAGAGAAGGAACACAAAGTGGGATGATGTTTTGTCATTTATATTTGATTAACATTTGACTTTTAAGCAATTGTATGTAAGTGTAATTTTACAGTATACAAAAGGAGATACATAGACAAGGGATCCACATGCAAAGGAAAAACAGTATGAAGAAACTTACAATTCTTTCACCCAGGTCTCAGCAGCAAACGGTGAGTCTAGAACCCTGTTGTAGACACAAAATGATCATTACAAAAATGCACAGTGTAAAAATCTGTTACAGAACTGTTAGAATTGGGGTTAAACGACATTAAAAATATGATATCCTAACAATACAAGCTGCAAAAAGGTTCACTCTCACTGCACTTGGGTCAAGCTTGCGTCACTGCGGGGTTCGAAAGATACTCAACGAATTTCAGAGATAAAGAACAAATTTTCTTACTTTTTTTGTATTTTGTCGTCTTTGAAGTCATACTTTGATGTATAACGCAATTATGTCTAAATTATAAAAAATAGGAGATAATTACAAGACGCAGTGAACGAACCCCTCAGTGACGCAAGCTTGACACAAGTGTAGTGAGAGTGCACCTAAAGTGTCCCTTATCAAGCAATACAATTTGTACACTGAAAGTAAAACAGTTACCAAAATCATCATTTTACAAACTGCATTTCAATGCTTACTGGGACAACCAAAGACTGAACTGAATCATTCTTTGTAGATAGCTCTTATAGAATACACCCAAAATGGAAAAAACGATGACTTCAAGAATAAGATAAGGTATGGTTCGAACCTGCTGCTAGTTCTGGTTCCAGGCTCCACACTGACAATGACAGGCGAGTCAGGGTCGTCGTCAAACCCTGGAAGACAACAGCAGCATGTTAACCTAGCTAGACATCGCTGGCAGCAACTGGCTTCAGCAGGGGCATCTGTAGATTAGATACAATTAAAAGTATTTATGTCATACCCTCTGACCGGAAAACGTTTGATACGGGTGTTCCAGACTGTGTCATAACTTTCCGTATCACACAGGTTCGAAAGTTGTATCGCACAAATCGAACTATTTCGAATAGGCCGAATACGGCACGGTTGAAAATTCAAATACCGGATTCGGACGTTAGAATTGCTGTTGTTACAATCTTTTGTTCGAGGACACAACATTTTCTCAACTTCTGGTGCATTTTGAATCGAAATATGTGTTTTTTCAGGTGAGTATGACATAAATAAAATACAACACGGTGTATTCCGCATCACCCTCGGTCCCAGCCCTCCCGCGGGTCGGATCACCCTCCAGCCTTCCCGCGGTCGGGCTGGTACCTTGGGTGATACGGAATACACCGTGTTGTATTCTATATTTACGCTTGACGTACTGTGAAGCGGGAATATTCTTGGTGGTTTCGTGTTCGCTGCTTTTGGAGTGACTTCTTAAAACTACTGAACATTTCCCTTTAATAGTGAAACCCTTCATGGTATTTTCTACCTTCTGCAAAATTACATCCCTGAACACATTTCCCTTTTCACAACTGTGTCATTTTCTGAATACCTGCATTCTAGCTTTGCTCCTGTGATTGCTATTCATTTATTTATTGCCTGCTAATGCTTAATACTTAATATTACGTCATACCTGTGACGCGAAAACATTTGATCCGGGTGTTCTGGACCGGGCCATAACTTCCGTATCAGACCGGTTCGAAAGGCGCATCACACAGGCTCCATTCGAATAAATCGAACTGTTTAGAGCGGGCCAAGTGCGGCGCCATCGAATGTTCGAATATCTGATTCAGACGTTGGAACATTACTGTTGCAACACTTTTTGTTCGAGGGCAACAAATTTGTTCAACTTCTGGCACATTCCCATCAAAACAGGGGTTTTCTTAGGTGGGTATGACATAAATAAAATATAACATGGTGTATTCCGCATCACCCTCGGTCCCAGCCCTCCCGCGGGTAGGATCACCCTCCGGCCTTCGGGCAATCCGACCCGCGGTTGGGCTGGTACCTCGGGTGATACAGAATACACCGTGTTGTATTTTATATGTAGAACACATACTTGGTTGAGCGGGTGTCCTGGGAGGGTGGGCCGTCCTATTTGTTGCCTCAGGGCTGAGGTCCTGGAGCGTGGAGCCACTTTCCTTCTGCGTTCTCGCGCTGTCGTGTCGGACGAAACTCGCACGTTTCTTCTGAACCCTGGTGCTTCGCTCGGGCTCTTCGTGAATCGGCTCGGGTCTAGGCATGGTAGAACCCAGAACGGTGGAATTACTGGAGATAAAAACAACAATTAATACCTTACAAATTGATTGCTAAGCCTCACCAGACTAAGGCCACGTTGATATGATTATATGGATGACATTCACGTAGAAATTTTTGGTACTTTCCAAAACGTTTTCCAGCAAACTGTAAATTGTACAAAGCTATGTGTACTGTAAAATGAGTAAATTGAGTAAACATATACTGTAAGTTACAAGATAATGTTCGTAAATGGTTACTAATGTTGTAGAATGTCATAGTAAATTTCATGGTCAAGGAAGAAGATGTGAAAGAGGAACAAAAAACAAAATTTTTTTATACCGTACTCTGTGTGTTAAGCTATTTGTTTGACCTTTCTGACCTCTTACTAGTCTTAGATTTCATTAAGAAGGCAACTTTTTGGGGTCAAACTTTTTTAATCTCACGTTCACATCAATATGACTTATCGATAAAAATACCTTGGTTCAAATCTAAGATGGCCAAACTATGACATCACAAATAAAAATGGTAGCCCCCATGACACATGGGTAAAACAGAACAGGTTTTTGCTACTAATAACTTGTAATATCTTACTGGTAAACATTGAAAAATGTTGGTCATATCTAACCTGGGTCTTCTGTGTGGCTGTGAGAAAATGGGTGCCTGCACTTCCCTGTCCATCTGCTGGGGGGCAGGGCTGGCTGAGAACTGTCTCAGCAGTTGTAGGTATCTTGCCTTCTCATCCATACGGAAGCACTGTAAAAATCATTACACAAAGACCATTAAACAACATAGTAGACTGCTAACGTAGCCCCACCCATCTCCATCAAAACAAAAACATAAAAATGAAAATGTGTGCTCGACATGCACCTACACTCTCATTGATTGAACCGCTAAACGCCACGCTATCATTGGTTGAACTGCTAATTGCCATGCTATCATTGGTTGAACTGCTAAATGCCATACTATCATTGGTTGAGCTTCTAATTGTCACTCTCATTGGTTGAACTGCTAAATGCCACGCTATCATTGGTTAAACCACTAAGCCACACTCTTATTGGTTGAACCACTAATTGCCATGCTCTCATTGGTTGAACTGCTACTTGTGATGGACAACTAGGATACCTCATTGACTGACAGCTTCCTCCTAGCGGATGTCCCACTCCAAAGTGAAGCACCCGACGACATACTAGCTATAGACAGGACAGGCGAGGTGGGGCGCTGTAGTATCCTGTCGTGGACCGACGCCTGTCGCGGGGCGTCGCCGCGGTACAGTGTACGCCCCGGCAGCGGGCCGTTCTGAGAGGCAGGCTTTGGCGTGGTCGAAATCCGACCTTTACTGATACCGTTAGTTCTGTAAAACATGTTTGTGGTGTCAGAGATTTGGTAACATTTCACATGTTCAAAGTGTTTTCAGACAAAATGATATACAATTCAAAAATACATATATAATTTTCTATACAAATGCACACAATGTCAAACAAACATTGTAAAGCAATGACTACCAAACTTTATATATAAAAGCTTTAAGCAATATATATCATAACAGCTAATAAATAATTTTTCAACAATTTTCCTTCACAATCCAAGTTTATTGCAAAGACGAGTAGTCTTTTAATAAATGTGTCAATGTACAGAATACAATATACTGTATATCTTCAAATATTTGCCATGGTCTTATTTTCACTGTGACCTGTCAACTGCAAAAGCATGACACAGCACATATTTGCAATACTACCGAAGTACAGAATTGTTTCAACAACTTGAAACAGCAACCATGAAGTTTGGCCCTTACAAAAATGAAAGAGTTGACGGTACTGACTTGTTGACTGGTACATATTGTGTGTTCTGTGCATGACTGCCCTGTCCTGGGGACACTGTCTCCACACGGGTCTCAAAGAACATACTCCCTCCTCCACCTGTTACATCAAGGGCAGAAAAGTTAACTTTTATCAGGTTGGTACATCAATTCAACATATTGTTCTTAGGTATGCAGTAGGGGTAGGTACTGGCACACCATACCAGTACAAAACCGTTTTGTCGTGTTGGACTGGTCCAGAAAGACCGGATCCGAAAAAAAATCAGAGGACTGGATGTTGGACCAATCATGATTATGTTATGATTTTACAATGAAAGTTCATCCAAGAAGATTACACCTGTCTGCTTACCTGTGACACTGCTTGTCCTTGCGGATGGGGCTGTCATTTTTTTCTCATGGGATACTCTAGATCTGGAAGAATCTGGAAACAAAGACCACAATATATCACTCATTGTACACAATTGTATTCATATTCACACTTAAGTTACGTTTTGCATCCTTCACAGAACTGTAGCACCAACTTGGTCTGTCTGAGACCATTTTCCTTATTTATCCATGCAATAACCTCAAATACAGTAAGCATCACAACTTTGGCCAGCACCTTTTGAATTTTGAACAGTTGTGTACTGTGCTCGATGAAATACTGTATTTTGAAAAAAAATTGATGATTTATAATTTGCAGGAAAATTTTTGAATATGCAAGAAAGATAAAAACAACTTGTTATCTGGCAATCTAAAACTATTACAACATAAAGCTTAAAATTATGAAAAACTAAAGTATGTTCAATTTTTTTCTGTCCTACCTTTGAATGAGCTGACATGATTTCCTCTATGGAGACTGCTCCTTGGCTGTACGTCAAAGTCAAGTGGTGAATTCAGGATGTCATCGTCAACAGGATTTCTTACAAATGGCTGGAAAAACAATAATGTGGTGTTATTTCTTAAGTTGCTATTCCTTTCTATTATTGCACTTTTGGTGAACTGGCTGAGAAAAGTTTCAATACCTGTAGATATGTCCATGCATGTGTCTACATGTACTGTATGTGCAACAGTGCTTGAGGAATAGCGCTACCTACATTGGCTACATACATGTATAGCGGTGAGAAGCAGAACTCCAGTTAGAAGCTCTGACGAAGGTGTCTGAGAGACATCGAAATGTCAGCAATGTAAGTACCTACTGATAGTGTAAAAAGAATTATCCTATATCCTATAGTGTAGATATGCAAAGGATACATTCAACAGGTTTCTCAGTGTAATATAACCAACTGTTGCCACACCACGTGCCTGCGAAGCTGGTGTGTTATGGCGAAGGGCAGACATAACAGTTATACAGATACAGAAGCTGGTGTATTACATCAAAGTGTAGTTATATCAGCTATACAGATACTGCTTGCTTTGGGGGGCAATAAGCAGTGGCAGAAGTTTAAGAATAACATTTGTCAAAAACTTTTTCTATTCAAGATTTGTGTCAGATTAGCATTATGTTAATTACCTGGATGACTCTTCTGCTGTGGTTTGTGTTGGACTGTTCCATTGTCGGCGGGGGTCGCTTGCCGTAGAAGGAGAAACCCTGGGACCACTTGATGGCTGTTTCCTTGAGCCAGCTTGCCGTTCCACTCAGGGAAGGGGAAAAGCCTGTCTGCTTACCCTCTAAACAAACAAACAAACAAACATACAAAACAGAAAAACAAACTTAGAGGCATTTAATGTAAAATTAGTACGTCTGATATAGTATCATACTGCATCGCAAAACAACATTCTGAACACAACTTTTAACATACAAGATGATCAGGTACATTCAATATTTTCTGATCAAAGTCATTACATGTAATTTTTTGGTACCATCAAAACCTGGTCAAGTTGGTGCAAGTTGTTTTCTATAGCATCAATGTTTGACACATGAATTCTAAATCTAAAAAATGTGTTTGAACTGGGTCCTGTTTGCCAATAATTTCTTGAATTGCAATATTTCTTATTTACTGTACAACAGAGAACAATTCTACATACCGTTTATTGACTCTGATGCTCATATGACTCCCGCAAGAACTGTCAATTCTTTCGAATTTTGTATTCTCTCTCTTTTTTTTTTTTTACATACCGGTAGTATATCTGGCTGCCTAGATTTCCTTTATCTGATTTATCTGAGGAGAGAAGTAGCACAACTTTTTACCTGCGACTGCAGCAATTCTTGCCCTTTTCACTGGTGGAGTGATGAGGCAGTCATCTGGATACACCTCGTCATTGCTAGAAAGAGAGTAGATGTTTATTTTCTTACTTTTTAAAGTTACTTCAACATGGTCATCTTTATACAACATGGAGATACTTTTAATCTTGAACTGTTTATGGCGGACTTCCCATCATAAATTAATTGCACAAAATTTAAACATGCTTTTCTAATGTATTACGACTAGTGCCGTGGTCCGTAATGGTTCGCCGAACAGGAACTGGACTTGCAAAAAGTTTCGGTTCAACTTCAAGCCCAGTTAAAACCGGAACATTGAAAACCAGTTCTTGGACTTGCAAAAAACTAACATTTATGTATGTATAAAACCTTTTATAGATAGATCATAGAGAAATTTGTGCCAAGAAAGGACGAAAAACATTGCCTACATTGACGACCATTAGTGAACTCACGAAATCACTTACAAGTCCGGACCTGAACCTGAGTCTATGGACACGAGTCCGGACCTGAAACAGAATGTGAGCTCAGGTACGCACCACTACATATGGATCAGTCTATATTAAAAGCTACAGGAGGAAAAGTATGACTATGAGCCTGTAAATCCTGTCAGAAAGAATTTCTTTTATCTTTGTGGAGATGAATTTGTTTCCAGTACATGTACATTGCACTTTTCACCTTTAACTAATAATTCAAATCTGTTCAGTTCATGTATGTTAACTATGGATTGTAAACCTCACAGTGAACACAAATAAACTTTGGAACTAAAAGAAAAGCTAGATCCTTTCATCAACAGTAAAAGCCAAACTGAAAGACTTTTCAGTCACAACTTCCTGAACATACTAGTAAGTGTATACAGTTTAATGAAGTTTCTGTCTTTTAGGTGACGTTACATTGTCCATGCTTGAGTTACATATACATATACTATCATGTTTTATTGCTTATATTGTATCTGTATTTTTTATTTATAATACAAACAACCAACAGTATTTTGTAACACACACATTCAGTTTCTTATTTTGCCTGTGTTGGTAGTTGGGTACTCTTCTCTAAATGCTATGATGATCATTTGTTTTATTTGGCCTACTACAGTACATTGTATACCGTAAAAGTTGAAATGCTTGTTGAAATTGTGGCAGTTAAATGTTCATGTTTTTTTAAAGTGACCTCTTGAATGCAAACTTAAAACCACTGAAAATGCTTCTTTTTTTCTCTACCACGAAATTAAATCCCTGCGATTTGTGCAAACATTTTTGCTTTGAAGTATGTACATTACTGCAATTGGTAAATAACTTGATAGCCATAATATAGGTGTAATTCTTGAAAGTACAGCCGCTACCGCATTAGTTTAATTTCGTGTTTTTGATCCACCGTGAATTCAATCAGAACAGTCAATTGCGAACATTATAGAAACCACCTTTTCCCCTCCTACTGTGAGAATAAATGAATCCACTGCTATAATTTGCAACACAGTATACACCATAATTTGTTACATAATAGACCTAAAATCACATTTTTACTTCAAGCTGACACACTTTTGACAAACCTGGTCAAGTTGTCGCAAACGAAAAGGTGAAAAGTCTGGCAAAATCCTTGTATGTCATATTCAAATGGTTTCTTTAACAAAACTTATACATAACAGTCAAAATACCCAAATTATGAAACTCAAATATATATATAGTAGGCTCAACAACAACAACTTTAGAGTAGAGTGGAAGGTGAACACATATACCTATGTAGCTTGATACAATACTTCTTTGAGTTCTTACATAAAGAAGTAGCCAGTAAAGATAAAAACTCAACTAAGACTTAGAGATTTCTTGTGATAAAATCTCCAAGGCCGGTTTCGAATACTGTAATTATAGATACGTCAGATCCTGAACATGTGCCAATTCTAGTGACAATACCTTTCAATCTATGGACACAAAACATGCGTCTATACAACCAGTTCCTGTCACCTAAACAGCCAGAAAATGATTTTGAACAAACGTGGAGTATAATTTATGGAATTCTTACGGAATAAGGAGTTCACGTGTATGGTCTTGACGCAGCGGGAAAAGGAAAAAGGCCGCGAAAAACGAAAAACCCCACGCCATCATTTTCTTGGGCCTACATACAGTAAAGTTCCTCACAAAAAAGACCGACTTACCTCTCGAATTGGCGCTTTCTGCTCCTCTCTGTGGTGGGATTTGGTCGTGGACTCACTGTAGACTTCACTGATGTTATAAATGAGCGGACTGTCTCTGTAAAAGAGGCCAACATTTCGCGAAAGGTTGAACAATTTCCGTCAGAAAAAGCGGCATGAAAACCAACATGGACGACAGGGTCACTGCGCGCGGGGCAGGACGGGAACTGTAGGTCAAAGGTTAGTGTCAAAAATTGGCGGGAACTTCTTCTTCAAGCAGATGTTGGGTTCATTGCGTTTTTCTCAGCATACTTGGACTGTAATTTTATTGGGATCCAGTGGCCCCCGATCCACAATCAGCGTTCAAAGTGCACTGTTAAGACGTAAAAAAATGTCAGGGAACAGTTGTAACACGGCGTTAGCACAACTACTCTTCTATTCAAGGGCATTCTTTTTCCTACAAAGTTCTAAGAAAACGACGTCAGTGCAACAAGCGAGGCATCTTTACTCATGTAATTTGGGACATTCTTTTCTTTTTTAAAGTTCTGAGAAAACAGTTTTTCTTTATCACTTTAATATTTTTATCCAGCCATACATTAGTTGATGACTACTTTATCAGTTATTTGGTCAATTTGCTTGACTGTTAGGTGACATTTGCTTGGGCAAGTCAAGCTTGGGCTTAAGAACTTATGACTCTACTCTCTAATGAGTAGTGAAAGTCCAACTATTGATGGCAACTTCAGGCAATTTGAAGCTTGTTCTTGTTGTGATTTGATGTTTCAAATGTTTGTGTCATGAAAAATAATGACTATTTTAAGTAGAGAAGAAAAAATGCATACGTTAAGTATGCTACGCTACCTAATATTTTCAGCCAGGAGCACTCAATAAACGTACTAATCTCCCTTTCTTTATTCTTGGGGCGCTTAAGGCTACATAAAATGTACATGTCACATGGATGATAGTGTATAGTGAAAGACATCCCTGAACTGCGAGACCCTGCCTGTTTCGGAAACTTTCTGAGAATGCTTTCTGTTAGTGTTGTTTGGAATCTCAAGAATTTTACTCAGAATCACCCTTTTAATGATAATTCTGAACTTTGAAAATACTTTGGTGGATACAAGTAAGACTTTGGGTTACTTTATCCCTAGACTCGGATTCATAACGTAACGTTAACCGTTAAATGCCACACTTTGAAAGAGTGCGTTTGGACACCACATGGAATTGCCATGAATTCAAAAGATAATTCTGTGTTTTTTTCGCTCATCTACACAAGCATTGCTTTCTCTATTCATGCTATTTGCTTTAAAAAAAAGACAACAACAATGAATACCTATTTTCTAAGTTAATACCATTCCAAGTGAATGAAGCGGCTGGCGGCCCAAGCCTACTTTCCAACAAAACAGAGGTTAGGTAAGTTCAGTTCAGTTCAGTTCAGTTCAGGTCATCCTTCCGGTGACACAATAAAGTTAGGTAAAAGCTTTCTATATCGTCAAGTTTTCTTTATTTGATTCAATTTATTAAGATTGCAAGACGGTTTTCTTTGGCGAACAAAAAGAACACATAGCGAAATACAAGGCCCAATAAAAACGCCTAAAAACACGTCAAAACCAGACGGCGCCAAACATCTGCTTTGATAGCAAGTAGCCCAACCCTCCGCCCACCTGTCCCTAAGCGTATGAGAGAACTCTTCAGATTGGTCAGATCCGGGCGTGACGTCACGCCGAGCCTAATTTGCATGTGAATACTTGACGTCACTTTGGCAACAGTGATCGGTGGGAGACTGACTCGGTGGGAGGGAGGGTGATCCCCAAGTTTTCCTCCAGAAATTCCGCGACCACAAAACCAGTTTACTTGAAAATCGGCAAGACAAATTCTTGTAACACACCTTAAGGACTTGGTCTGATCTTTTAGGATTTCTGGCGAATCGGAGAACTCAAAACAGGTTGGTGTTTCGAGATTTTAGAGGCCATCTTTTCTTGGCAAAAAAATGTACGATCAGGGAAAAGTCAACTCGAGTTTTAGCTCTTCCTTAGTTGTCTGTGCCTGTGTCTTTTTCCCTAGGTTATTCTTGGCTTGATTCCTAAGTTCTACTTTCTTTTGTTCCAAACAGTGCAAGGTATCATTGTCGTTATGTCATCATATGCATGCAATGTTAGCTCATTCATTGTTGTACATTTTTGCAAGTCTATAACACTCGGAAATCTCTGAAAAAGTGGGAGGGTCTTGATCGCTCTTAAGTAAGACAACCTAAACAAAATTCTTTCCAAGACATAAAGTCTTGGTAGCTCAATGATATTTTGAACTCACGAGAGGGTTGTTGTGCGTGAAAACTACGAACGTTGACTTAAAACAATATTCGATTGTCAAAACAGCAAGTGATCTCTTGAGAGCCATGTTAGTGTAACCGATTTGCAAAAGGTCAGGGGTCAAACTTCATAACCTGATTACATGAACTTGTTTAACTTTTTGCAACACCTTTGCTGTAATAGTCTTCATTTATTCCCAGATTTGGAAAATTGTTGGTTTCTTAAATATCTTCTTCATTACTGCTAAGATGTGATGAAAGGATAAATAAATTGAACGGTTTGATTGAACTGTTTGTTGTGAAAAATGACACCTAGATTTGAAGTTGTCTGACTGTCATTCATACTCTAAATCAGATTTTTTATGCAAATGTGATGATCATCAATATATAAAGGTGAAAAGCCATTGCGGTGATTAAATTAGATTGGTAAAACATTTTTTACTTTGTTGTGTAATTGACGTCAATGAGTATTCAAATTTTTGACAGTGATTGACGCAGTCAGCACACTGTGTTCGAATAATTGGGGGAAAGCATGTATTATTCGATGGAAGCCTGTTTGATAATAGCATGTGTCATGTGATAACCCAAGTTATCACCCAACACAGAACGCACATGTCTGAACATTATAATTGCATTCCAGGTATGTGATTTATGTCATACCTGGGCCTCATTAATGTTTGGTACAGGTGTTCTGGACCATGTGATAAAAAGCCATACCACAGGCTTCAAAGTTGTATCACACACTGGCAGGCTTCCATTAAATATTTCGAACATACTTTGCGCACACCAGTGCTGTGCGGTCGAAAACTCGAATATGTGATTCGGACGTTGGAACATTGCCGTCAAGGCGATCTGACCTGCGGTCGGGCTGGTACCTCGGGTGATACAGAATACACCGTGTTGTATTCTATATTTATGTGTACGTGAACATGTTTGTACTGGTTTCTGTCTTTTACACTTATTTGATTTCATTTTTTTTTTACAGAGGAGCACCACACTACCAGTGAGTAGTGAACCATGCTGGCAGGAGTTGGGTGATCTGTGTGGTTATTATTCCTGTCACCATGCCTGGACAGGAGAAGAAGGGAAAGAACCTGGAGTCAAAACAGTAAGTATATTGGAGGCATTGTTTTTTTTTATGTCGTTAAGTGTGCGTTTGTGTACATGTATTTATGGTCAGCATGATTGAAGAACTTCTGGATCGATTATAATTATGATATGTTGTATGTGGACGGGGGTTGGGAAGACAAGGGTCGAGGAGCCCCTGGTGTTTGACATTGCTACTGCAGCAGAAATTCATTTTTTTCTGTCTTTTGTTCTGGACATGCAATGGTCCATTGATATTTTTTTGTTTGTGGAGAGCCCAATGTCACCTTTCTGAACTGAACTGTTTTCAGTTAGTTGTGATCCAAGAATTTGCGAATTAATTTTTTTCCAAAGCTGTTGCCAAATACTGTTTTAGAATCTAGTAAATGTACAAGGATTTCATCTGAATTTTTTGTCTTGTGCTTTCAGGGAGTCTAAAGAATTAGCCAGGCTCCTGGGCCTTCTCAATACACCTGCCAGTAAACAACAGGTAAGTCATTGTCCTTCAGACAAGTAGTTATCAGTGACTAGCAAAGATGACCTCTGACCTGACCCAACAGTGTGACAGAATCATCGGCTAGTTAATGTTGGTCACCTATCACGAATCAGAAGACATGGTGTAAATGCAGGAATGTTTGCAGATTCGTCGTAGTTTTATATGCACATTTTTAGGTGAGCACTTTATTGTGAACTCAAAATTTATTGTTCTGTTCGTCTGCAGCACCCTCACCCAGTGGTTTCCAACAATGGTTATCCAAGGGCATTAGTGTTACATGTACCATTAAATTAATGTACAGTATGTAACTTTACTAGTAGTGCTATTGCTGAAATTCGAAATGATGGTACATGTACTTGCATGGCTCAGATTTTCCAAGAGTTCTCACCACCCAACAATGTCACATCTTTAATAAAATAGTGCTATTTAACCTTACTTTGTGTAGAAATGACTTGAAAATTGAATTTGAAAAGACGAAAAAAATCGCAAATTGGGTGCCTTTCAGGGTTGGCATTGTGGAGATGAAGATCTTCCATTATTTCTATCTTGTTTGTTGACAGCTTCCGTCCATAGACGTCAGCGCCCCCTCCAAGTCCAGCCGGTATGGACAGTTACGAGGCACGGGGAAAATCAAGTGGCCGCCCGCGCAGCCCTCCTGCCAGGAGCAGTCCACAGAGGCACTGGCTCTGGAGAAGTTCAGGTCTGAAGTTTAGAGTTCCAGTATAGTTGCAATATTTTTTATAGGATATAGGAGTTTTCTTTTTCTTTTACACACAGTTAATCTCACCTTAGCTGACTGGTTGTGTAAAAGAAAACTCCTATATCCTATGATCTACCAATCTGATGAAATTTATTTCGGAAATATTTTTTTATGTTTTGAGAGATCTAGAATCAAACGATTTCGTAGTCATTTCTCAAGCAGAAAATTATCAAACTTTTAACAATTATAGTGTCCTTACTAATAGTGCTTGTTTAAAACACTGGCTAGAAGATGACTGTAACAGTTGCAAATCTTAATTTTCACCATTTCAGGAAATTTAAGAGCCATAGTTTAAAGGGAACTGACAGTATCATCTTATCCCATTATCGCATCATATTCACATACAATCATATATTAGTACTGCCAACATTGTGATTAGCCTACTCCTACTGTTTAACACTAATCAAAATATAATTAGATACTTTCAACCTTAAACGGAAGACCTGGCGCACCCCCGTCTTGTAATTTAGCCATACAAAAGGGTACTGTAGTATATCATCCCGTAAGGGGCGATATAACCAGGTCACAGATGATGATGCTTAAACTTAAAACACACTGCAGAAAATACCATTCCACTACTATGGAAAAATTCAATCCTGGCAAAAATAAATGAACTTACTATTACTGTACCCTCTCTTTGTCCCCCACAGTAAGAGATACCAGAACGACCGTGTGTTCAGTAAACACCCCATGCAGGGGTACTTCTCACAGATCTTCACAGCTCTGATCAAGCACAGGCTCTGCAGTCCGTAAGTACAGTTTACCTCCATTTATTTCCTCCATGGAAAATGTAAATTTCCCTCATTAATTATGCAAATCAAGTGCCAGTTTGCATAATTTGCACTTGATGATGAACATCTCTGTCTAAGACAACTACATACCAAATATCATCTAAACTTGCCGTTTCCTTGTTCACTTATTCTCCTTAGAAAAATGCCCCTGCAGTTCCAGAGCAACCTGCTAGGGGGCCCAAACATACACCACGCATTCCTTACGTCACAAGCTACTGTATCTGCCACAAAAAAATCAAGACCATAGCACATCCAGGTCAAAACATACAAAAAACGGATTTCTGCTGCAGTACCAAGATCACATATCAGGGGGCCCAAATTGACCTTGACCTTTGTCTTCCCAACACCTACCCACATACCAAATATCATCACAGTTTATGCAGAGGTTCTTGAGTCATGCTGACTACAAATATCCGGAAACACAAACACACACACACACACACACAGAGACAGACACACACAGACAGACACACCCAAAACTTTACCTCCATTTTTCATGGAGATAAAAATGGAATGGGGGTATTGTTTTGTCTGTCAGTGAGTGATTCTGTCTGTCTGTTTGCATGTCCGTTTGTCTTGCCCGATATTTGTGGTCAGCAGAAATCCTTTTTAAACATGTTGGATTGTAAAGATATTTGGCATGTGGATACGTGTTGGGAACACAAATGCCAGGGTGAAGTTCGGGCCACCTGACAGTCATCATTGGTACTGCAGGGCTAGCACGACTTAATTTTTGTAAAGATCTTTTATCTTGTACATACTACAGTCTTGATATTTCAGTGTCAGATAGATGATAGGAAGAAGTGGGATAAGTTTGGACCCCCTAGCAGATTTTTCTAGAATTGCAGGGTTGTTTTGTTAAAATCTTTCAGAGAATATAGCTTAACAAAGGAACAATTTTTTCAATACTGCTGCACATCTTCTTCCAGTGTCTTGCAACTAACTTTCAAATGACATCTTATAACTTACTCCCTTTCCTCATCTCTCGTTCATCATCTTGATCTCTTGTTCTTTCTATCTTCTTTCCTTTTCTGATCTCAACTGGAATTCAGCCTGTAGACCTCTGAAGCTGGCTATCTAGGCACCAGTAAGTGTAAAAGTTATAGAGACGGCTAGAGAAATTTAAAAAGATTTTTGAATACAGATCAGAACAGATACTGTTGATTGTAGAACTAAGATTTACAGAGATTAACCTGTAAACTATCATGTCAGATTAATCCATGATGGCTAAGTTGTAAATGATTTATTTTTAAATTGAATGAATAAGGAAACATTTTACGTACACCACGCACAATGCATTTGTTTTAAAGCCTAATAGGTAGCAATGCTGAATTTATGATATACATGACTGTACTGAGTTTTTAATTTTTTCTAATGACTCTGTTGTCTGTTAGATATAACACAATTCAGAGTCAGATAGAGGCTGCAATGTTCTTTCAAGTTCAATAAATCGTTCATTCATTTCATTTTCTAGTTTTTATTCCTGGAAAAGTTTATCAGGAAACTTCTTTGGTTATAACATTGACTATCATAATTCCACCAGGACCATGATACCGCCACCTCAAAAAAACGTCAGTATAGAGTTCTTCCCAAGATTGTCTTGAACACCGAATGTTAGATATCCTAAATGTAATACAATTCAGATATTTAGGTGTTGAAGACAATCTTGAGAAGGTCTCTATAACAAAGTTTTTCTGAGGTGGCGGTATAATGGCACCTGGTGGAATTATGAGAATGTATATGTTTATTGTTTTTGTGGTGTTCTATGTTTGTCCAGAGAGTGGACGGAGCGTGCCCCACCAGAGAACATTCTTCGAGTGGTGACCTGTCTCAGGATGCTGATGAGAGATCCAACATATCAGGTAAGTTCACCTGCGTCATTTGGACGTGCTTTTCTTCTCATGACAAGAAAATGGATGCACTACGGCGCCCTTACACTTGGGAGCAGATCCTCTGACAAGCATGAAATTCTGATTGACCAGGGATGCCACTAAATCATCTGTGGTCAAAATCTTCTAACTGTGACTCTCTGACAGTAATTTTGCCCCTCAGGATACCTTAGGTGGAACCATTTTAACTTAGAATTCTCTTCTGCACCATGGAAGGTGGATGCCCCCAAATCCCCCTACAATATAATAGTTGTGCCTATATCACTCACCACGACTCACCAAGAAATTTTTTGTTCTCCCTATAATGAAATCCTACTAGTAGCTAAAACCTGAATGTGTTATACTACGGTATTTTCTGGAATAAAGCATGCATGCCAATAAAAAATTATGCACCCTTGATTTTGGCAAGTCTCAGGTAAATCTGTGGGTCTGAAACGTAAAATGAAAAATTCAAATAGAGTACCAAGAAATCTCTTTTAAAAGCGCAAATTTTTCACTAATATATTCCATTGTCTCTTTTTTACAGAAAATGTTCTTTGATTTAGATGGAGTCAAGTTGCTGGCCGAAGTAAGTTCATATTGCTCTGTGTCAATATCAAGAGCCATTAAGTCTTGTGGTTCTAGTTCACGGTCAGACTGTAACCTTCCTCGTTCTGTGGATAAAAATGTAAAGATTTTACAGCTGCTATATATACTGTTTGATTAATCAATCTCAAATCTTTGTGTTTTTCTCTGCAGCGCCTAGAGGCAGCCACCCACAGTTACTTGACGTTTGGGGAGGGACCGTATGTTGTCGATATACTGAAAGAGATGACAAGTAAGCACTTGCTACATGTACACAACAGGGCTTGAAATACTGCACAACCATATTTTGTTTGGCACAAACTAATTTAAAACTCATGATCAGCTTGTGCAGTGCTAGAGCTGTATTACTAAACAAATTTTAGGTGCAGGTGCAGGTACAGGTCCAGACCTGAAGACTTGTACTCATGATTTTAAACACCATGATACCCTTTTTTCCCCAGATATCTTCCAGAAGTTATCAGTACAGGAGAAACAAAAGGACTGGTTGGTGGCCTGTCAGGCTCACAAGGTAAAACACTATAATGTTATATTGCTGTAACAGTTATTGATTGTGAAACTACACTCAGCACTCAGGTATACACTAGTTTTGTGACATAAAATGCACAAGCAACCACAAAGATGAAAATTTAGCACTGGAAAAAGACAAATTTAAAAACAATTTTTGCACAGACCTTTCTCAAACTCTGACACAGTGGACAGCAAATATTCTTTTCATAGACTAAACACATGTTACTTATTCATACATGTATACATATCATTTGTTGATTAATAGTACAATGTTATGTACTTTGTAAAAAATTGAATGTAACATCAACACTCTCATAATTTCACCAGGTGCCATATACAGTCAAACCTGTCTATAGCGGCCACTCAAGGGACCGGACAAATTTGGCCACTATAGACAGGTGGCCTCTGTATAGAGGTGGCAACTTCTAGATAAAATACCCAAGGGACCGACAAAAAGTGGCCACTATGGACAGGTAGAGGTGTAGAGGTGGCCCCTAATACAGGTTTGACTGTAATACTGCCACATCTAAAAACATTGTTCTAGAGGCCTTCTGAAGATTGCCTTGAACGCCTAAATATCTGAAGTGTATATACCCCAGGATTACTGATGCTGCAGTGGTACATCTCTTTAAATCACTGTAGATTCATGTATTTTTTTCATGTGGCAGCATAATCATGGCACTAGGTGGAATTATGAGAATTGATGTTACTCAGCCTAAATGATGAACTCTCAAAGAAATTTGTAAAATTTGAAAGAAATTGTTGACATTATACAAAGATAGCTATAACATGACTCAATACTCAATTATAGTATGTAATTTTTTGCTGTGTGAGTATTTGATGCTAATTCTTGTTTTGAATTCCCAGTCCCTGGTGTTGTTGCTGTCAGCCAATGATGTCATAGTACTCCACTGTTCCCTGTACGCCCTTATCAGCCTCGCACAAAGGTAGGATTTACAAATTTCTCCAAAGATAATTATCTGGGTTGGATCTTTTTATTCTAATGAGGGAAACAGGGGTGCCGCTATGTCACATGTGGCTATAGTCTTTAACTGTGACCTTTCTAATTTTCACCCTCAATAAGTCCCGGGATCATCATCATCATCATTGGTCGACGTGCTTACACACGACGGGGTTATACTGCCACTTACGGTGACTTACCCTTTCACTGGGTTCTTTAACGTGCCCGGGGTAGGGCTCTCCCCAGACACGGGACCTCTATTTAACGTCCTATCCAAGGGACGGCCCTAGCCAAAGCTAGGTACTCATTCGCACCTCAGTAAAGTGAGGAATGCCGTGTTAAGTGCCTTTCCCAAGGGCGCAAGATTGATGACATGGCAGGATTCGAACTTGAGACCTCATGGTCAAACATGCTGCCACTGTGCCACACAATCTCACGGGATGGCCCAGACTAAATCCTTTAAATTCAATAGACAGGGGAACTCACACTATTTCTAAGCGGCTTATGAGATTTTTTAAGGAAAAAGGACATAAGAATTCCTAGAATTTTTAGTAACTATTGAAGAACACATATTTTTAATTTGGAGGTCTTTGGGCACGTATATTATAAGAGATGACATGAGATGAAATCTTATGAAAATAACTTGATTTTTTTGTTTGTTTCCTTAGCCCTGAACCCAGAGCTGTGATAGCAGAACTCCACTGTGTGGAAACCTTACTGAGAATTCTGCAGGAGTACGACAACATGTCCAAGAAGTAAGTCATCTAGTGTCTGTCTATTTGTTTGTTTGTTTATTACATGTATATTCATTAGAAAGTGGAAGTGATCTTGAATCAGTTTAGCTCATTGAAGAGCTATTATAATGATTATTCTTCCACTAGTCATAACAAGGAAGACAGACAGTATGTACAGTCCCCCCGAAAATAGTTTCATCAGGTTGGTAGAATATAGGATAAAGGAGAAATTCTTTGTACACAACCAGTGGGTACTTACATAGCTTATGTTTCGATGTCTCTCAGACACCTTCGTCAGAGCTTCTATCTGGAGTTCTGCTTCTCACCGCTATACATGTATGTAGCCGATGTAGGTGGCGCTTTTGCGGTGAGAAAACAATCCCAAACATGGCTTAGTTTGTATCCCCCCTCGTCCCGGTTCATCACTGGGGTTGACATCGAAAGACAGAGAGAGACATCGAAACGTAAGCTATGTAAGTACCCACTGGTTGTGTACAAAGAATTTCTCCTTTATCCAGTATGTACAGTAGTTACACTTGCTTCCTTGCTTGCTTAAGTCGAGTCCATCCAGTCTCGAGCTGTGATCGCAGACCATGCATCCCTATCAATACACTTTACACTTACAGGCGCAAATCCCTCCTTCTGTTGACATGTAGTGTACATGTTCTTTTCCAGTCTTGCAGCGAGACTGCTGCGGTCCCTCTGTGGTGATAGCCAGGCCAGGGAACAAGTTAAGATATATGATGGTGTACCGGTACTTCTCAGGTCAGTTACATGTAGCTTGCGTGTCAACATACAAACATATGCACGAATAAGTATTATGAACAGTAACGCTAGCTAGTTCACCTTTATTCGCAGGGTAACCTTTATCCATTGTATTTAACACCAGGGTATTTTGGGATATCAAGTTGACGGACGGAGGTCTCAAACTGCATTATAATGAAAAAAAATGCAATTTGAAACCACCGTCCATCAACTTCATATCCCTAAATATCATGTTTTTAGATACAACGGATATAGGTTACCCCGCAAATAAAGGTGAACTAGCGTTATATATTAATAATTACAATGTATGTAACGCTAGTCCTGTAACCTATATCTGTTGAGTTTAAAACAGGGTATTAAGGGACTGCAATATTTTGAAAATTTGAAACCTGACCATCTGTCAAATTGATATCCCAAAATACCTGTTCACTTTTGAATTACGATGGATATACTGTAGGTTACCTTGCAGATGAAGTTGAATTGTAATGGGTTGTAGACTCAGGCTTTTAGCCAGGCATGCATCAACGCGTCATCTGGACGCACTTTTCTTAGAATAACAAGAAATTTGATGCCCCTGGACGCCCTATACTGGGGAGAAAATCATCTGACAGGCATGAAATTCTGATTGACCAGGGATGCTACCAGGTCATCCGTGGTCACAGTCCACTACTGTGACCTCTGTAACAGTATTTTTGCCTCTGGGATACCTTAGAATGCACTATTTTAACTTAAAACGATCAAAAACTCTGCACCATGAAAGGTGGATGCCCCCAGATCCCCCTACAATAGTCACTTACCGCAACTCACCAATAAGTTTGGACTCCCTATTATAAAATCCTAGCTAAAAGCCTGGTTGTAGTACTGACTTGGTTATAAATAATTGTAATTTACATTAAAATAAATTTGCAATATTTTCAGGTTTATGTCAAATTGTAAAGTTAGTGACACTGTTCTTTTGTGACTCTTACATACCATTGAAGGTTACAGCATGTAATACAGTATACTTACTGTATTTAGTAACTCTGTCTCATGATCTCTCCACAGCTTGTTGCATTATGACAGTTTGAACCTATTGTGGAATGTGGTAAGTGTGACCTGAGTTTCTTACGTTTAGTACTTTACTTTTGGATTTATTGTTAGTATGACCTACTGCGATATATTTTATTTATGTCATACCTGTGACGCGAAAACGTTCGATACGGGTGTTCCGGACCGGCTGGTAACTTTCCGTACGGCCCGGGGTTATCACACGGGCTCCATTCGAATAAATCGAACTGTTTTGAGTGGGCCGAGTACGGCGCCATCGAAAGTTTGAATACCTGATTCTGACGTTGGAACATTACTGTTGCAACGGGTTTTTTTTTCGAGGGCAAAAAATTTGTTCAACTTCTGGCGCATTTCGCATCAAAACAGTGGTTTTCTCAGGTGGGCATGACATAAATAAAATATTTATGTCATACCGATCATACCGGGCGATCCGACCCGATATCTTGGGCGATACGGAATACACCGTGTTGTATTCTATATGTATGGTATAGTACATAATCAGTGCCATACTTTCAGTTAGTTTATTTTCATAAAGACTAATAGTTTTGTGGTAGGAGATAATATGACCAGGCGATGGTACAATTTTACATGTACATGACCATTTTGTAGTGTATTCTACATGATTGTACGTTTTGTATATTTACAACTGGGTGAGGCGAGGAAAGTTCTGAAAAGTATACCTTTTCTAAGGGCACAAGATAGCAGGGCTCGAAATACTGGGTGCATGTGAACCCAAAATTGGAGCCTCTGCACCCAATTATTTTCTGTGGGTGCACAGGGTGCACCCAAATATTTTCTAAGGTTTATGTATGTAAAGATGTCAAAGTATACTAGTATACATCATATTCTTGACATCTAAGTGTTAGAAAGATAATTTCAACTGATAGCTTGTAACTAAGTGTTATATTAGGTTATTACTTAGATTTAAGTGGTGCACCCAAACATTTTTTGGTGCACCCAATTTTTTAAGCTGGGTGCACCTAATACCAAAAATTAATTTTGAGCCCTGAGATAGGTAGCATAGCATATTTGAACTCGGGACCTCTGGTTTCTGGGTCAAATACTCTGCAGTTACATTGTACACCACACGATCCATACTCAGGGCTCGAAATTCATTCGGGGGATTAGGTGCACAATTTAAGTAGAATGTAAAAAAAACCTACTAACAAAGCTTACTTACAAGCTATCAAATTCTTAAACAAGTACCATGACAGACATTTTTGTTATCTTTCTAACACTTAGATGTCAAGAATATGATGTATACTAGTATACTTTATATCTTTCCATACATAAACCTAAGAAAATATTTGGGTGCACCCTGTGCACCCACTGAAAAAAATTGGGTGCACAGTTCCAATTTTGGGTGCACCTGGGTGCACATGCACCCAGTATTTCGAGCCCTGATACTGATCTTGTTTGTTGTCTGTCCCTAGGTGTGGATCCTGGTACAGTTGTGTGAGGACCCAGATATGACCAACGATATCAGACTGATGGGAGGGATACCACTACTGCTGTCTCTCCTACAGTAAGGACACTGAATGTCTCTTCATTATCATAATTCACATGCTCATCTTACTCAGAACATCCTCCTAACGCCCGGTCCCCAACGGCATTACCTTATGGGGCCCTGCTATCCCATGCCCTATCAGTGGCTATTATGATTGTCGCCACAAACAAGCTGTCGACCAATCAGAGAATAGGCCTTTCTTGGGCTTGTTGTTGTCGCAAGCTGTCTCGCAAAGGCCGCTGGGAAGCAATCAGCCAATCATGTTACGTATTACCAAGGCTTTGTTTGCTCACCATGCCGACGCCCGATCCCCAACGGCTGACTGCCCATATAAGGGCAAGCTCATTAATATTCATAAGCAAGGCACCCCTAATAACCGAATACTGTGGCTGAGTTGTCAGGGGTGATATCATAGGCTTTGCCGTGATTGTCAACCCTGAGTGTGAGGGTGACTCAGAATGACATGTTACATAACATGTATAACAATAGGGCTGCAGATGAACTATTTTGTTTTGGGAAAATCTCAAATAGATCAAAGTTTTGCCCTTGTTTGTGCCTCAAGTTTATTTCATGTCATTTCTTTATTTTTAACCTGTCTTTGGTGTTCTGTAAAATTCACAAATTTTGTTATTCGATGTCATTTTATAATGATCTCTTTGTATAACCTGTAGTTAACTCACCTTGAACCACTTTTCTTATATTGAAGTGTGTTTTTACCTTAAACCACCAAAATAAGATCCTTTCTTGTGACACCAGTTTAGAAATGCCTTACAGTAAATTATATTGGTATGGTCTCAGTGTAACAGTTGTTGATTACAATATCGATTTTCTTTTTACAATTTTCAGACATTTTCAGACATCTACAAAAAGTACCTTTTTCGGATTTCATGTTCTGGACATGTCACATGATTGTTTGCCTGTTGATTGTTTTCCAGTGATCGTAAGTTTGAAACAGACAGGACGGTCCTGACGCAGCTGTCCAGCTCCGCAGGTGCAACACCTGGACATGGCGGCTTCCAGGTGACCTTCCAAGGCGACGAGTCCGAGGTCAACGTCAGTGAAAAGGACAAACTGTCGTTAAAAGCAGGTGAGGTTGAAATCAATGTTAGTATTGACTTGTTCTGTTGCAGTCTAAATTTTTCTGTTTTCAGAGAAATTTTGGTACTTTTGGATAACCACAAAATCAGTCATCCATGGTGCCTATCACAAAAAAAAACTGTAATCATTGCAAATAGGGCAGGGTTCTTACCAATGCAGTTGAGCATAGGGGGGCCCCTGTGGCTTGGACCCTCTATGCTGTAATTTGTGACTATGCTACAAGTATGGGGCTTTCCTATTGCTTTGTACGATAATAGCTTGGTAATAACTTGGCTTTATTTCATAGAACTTGGTACTCAAAATGCAGGAAATATAAATTGCTTCTAAGAATTATAGATTTAGAATTTCCGGGGGGTTGATGCCCGTAATCCTCTACAAAACTTCTGCCTGTGTTACTCGCCACATGGCTTTGCCACACTGAGATGCCCTCTATACACAATGTATATGCTAATGGTAAAAATCCTTGTGACAACCCTAGGCCTGTAGGGTATTTCTTTCAAGGACAATACAAGAAACAAGCTTTTCAGTGATATGAGACACAAAACATCATATTTTAAAATTTACAAAAAAAAATGTACATGCACACTGTAAAATATTATTGTAATATGTTAATGCAGTTTGTTACTTTTTTTTGTCAGTTGTCTGCACAGCGCTCACAGAGCTGGTGTTGAACGACACCAACGCGTACCAGATCGTACAAACTAACGGGGTGTACCTGATCGGACTTCTCATCATGCCGCCAGAAATAGGAAACCCCGAAAACTACATTGATCTTCAGGTACGGTGTGTTCATTATGTTAATCTTCGCGATATTGTTTTTGCTTCATTTCTCCTTCCTCCTCTTCTAAAATCAAATAAGGTAAATGACCTGAACCTTATGGCTGTCACCATGGTAACTTATAAGATAGCAGACATTTTGTGGTGTTGGATTACATTATGTAGCAAGTGGCAGGACAGTAGTAGCTGGTCACATTGCCATACTTTTCTAGTAATGGCCAGTAATTTTTGCAAGAATAACCTTTTCGCTTTTAAAAACCTGTAGAAGGTATGTAGAAAAGTATAATTTGTATTATTAAATACAGTTTGAACTCATAAACTTTTGATTAAGTCAACATTTGCAAGCAAATGCAGGATAAACCACCAAGCATGATACCTTTTTGAAACATGCGTGGTCAAAATACCTTGAATAACAGTATTGATATTAACACCTCCCCTGAGATGAAATTAGAAATGATCTGCACAGTTCAAATCAATCTTTCCATCCCTACTTACTAGCCAAAATTTGTCTTTCGGAAATTGAATTTCTTGAATTTACTTTACAGAGAACAGCCTTTCGCACACTCAGATTTCTATTCAGTATGGAGCGGAACAGACAGCTTTTCAAAAGGTACGAC
Organism: Branchiostoma floridae x Branchiostoma belcheri; assembly: GCA_019207045.1. Lineage (NCBI taxonomy): Eukaryota > Metazoa > Chordata > Leptocardii > Amphioxiformes > Branchiostomatidae > Branchiostoma > Branchiostoma floridae x Branchiostoma belcheri. Next base: position 18,477,024 of record CM033034.1, read on the forward strand.
ATTCTTTCAGTAACTCTACATTAATGGTAATTTTACATTATTACACACACAATATTGCACACGCATATTGTGTTAGTGTAGGTAATTATAAGTTACTGTTACAATTATAATAGTTGGTCAATGTGGTACAAAAAATCAGACAAAAATATTTGTCATGCTTTTCTACAAATTTCATTATACATAATTTTTTTTACATAATTGTAATATTGCAAACTGTATCACATTTATTTCAAGTATTCTGTCAGTGGCTTAACACTACTCATTGTTGTTGCACTTTTCAAAGGCTGTTTCCTCCTGATCTGTTTGAGATGTTTATTGACATCGGCCACTATATACGGGACATAAACGCCTACAAACAAGTGGTGGACAAACTAAACAGTCTACCAGTAAGTACATTACTTACATTTCTTGAAGATTTCAATTTACATGCTTAGCAAAATAACATTGATAAAAGTGAAAGAGAAGACATCTAGGTATTACTAATAAGATTTGCACCTGGGGCAGTTACTGATGTATTGAGGTCACCCCAGTTAGCAACAAATGGCAGTCGTTCAACCTTTGGCAATGTAACCCTGCCTATTGTAATATTATAAGCTTCTCGCAAAGTAAAATAGCGTAAGAATGCATCTTCAGCCCCTAGCTGCAAAGAGAGCCCTCCCAATAACTAGTAACTGTTGTTAAGATATATTTCATTTGTTAACTATGGTATAAGTGACATTATGGCCAATGCTGCCCAGCCTCCTGGATACTTTTACAAAGGGTAACTCCTGCTCACAAAGACAACTAACTGCAGAACACTCCTGGACATTGATTGTTTGAACCTTTGAAGCTAAGATCAGCCTACAGGCTGCTTCTCGTAGCAACTTTTTAACTATCTTGTTTTGTTCTCTTGAATTCTGCAGAAAGACCAGATTGAAGTGATTCAACAGAGAATTTTTGACACCAACCAGAATAAAGAGCCCAACACCTTCATCAGTACTTATGCTGTGTACGAGCTGCTAGGGTCTGGGGCTTTTGGAAATGTGTACAAGGTAGGTGAACTGTCCTGTTTTTTGCCGGTGTGAAGCACCGGCTTAGAGGCGAGAGAAGCGGTTAGTTCAACCATTGATGGATGCATGGATCGGTCAATTTAACCAAACTCTTCTTATAGCCCTTCTGTACGCACGATTATGCAATCAGCTTGCATGGCCGAGCGGTCTACGCGCTGGGTGGATATAGCGATTTGCTTTTGCAGCCGTGGATCAGGGGTTCGAACCCCACTTGTAACAATTTTTTCTTTGTTAGACAAATCTCATGTAATGTTTTTGCATTTTGCCGCCTTAGCGGCAAAATGCTCTGAGGCCAGAATAGTGGCCGTTGTGATGAACGGACCTGTTCAATACTGTAATTCCTGATTTTTTTCACTGTAATGTTATGTTCACTGTTTTCACGGTGACGACTGTAACGTGAACTTATCATTACCGATAAAAAATAATTCACAGACATTTTTCATGTGCACTTGCCTCGACAGTGAACATATAGTTCCGAGAACAAGTTCAATTTTCTCAGACCGTGAAAATTTGGTACCGTGAAGATAAAGTGATTTACAGTATCTGCTAAGAATTTGTATACTTCTTAAAAGCTTTGTCATGAGTCATTGTTTGTGGTCCGTAATTGCCCCTGATATTTCATTGAATTTAATAAATGAAGTATGATATTCCTTAGATTGGTGCAGCATATCATCAAATAATTGCTTTAACATTTAACCATGCATTAGCAATTCATAAAGATGAAATGTTTTCCAAATAAATCGAATATATATACATAACACTTACATATAGCGTCCCAGAGGCCCTTGCGAATATTCATAATTTGATCCGCGAAAACCCTCTGCAGTACGGCGATCCGTAAATTTCCTACCATCTTCCCACACCCGCGGTACAAAAACTATCCGGTTCTAGAGGTAAAGTTACCCATCAAAATAAAGGATATAAGTTTCTTTTTCTTGTGATGTGTTTATTTTGCTTGTAAATTTTTAAAATGCCAGAAATTCGCCGGTGTAAGCGGGGAGGTCGGGTCTTCGGATCCTGCTTCCACACTTCCGGGAACCCCCACTTTACTGCGCTTCGCCGTCTTAGACCGCAGCAGAATGAATGTTGAAAGAGCACATTTCAAGCTTTAAAATGATGCCTGGAACATGAGGAAAAATTAATTTTTCGGGGGATAAAAGTCAACTTGAAAGGATTTGTCGATCTTTAATGATAAAAATCACCGAACGAATTTTATTCTTTCTTGTTTGCATTTCTATCCATAGTAGTACTAGTCGCCGTTGTGATGGAGTGATGTTGAGATGAACGGACCTGTTCAATTCATGCCAAACATTTCTATACCTGTTAAAACGGGCATTTTTTCAACAAGCTCGCACTGGCGCAGTGGTTAAAGTTTACGCATTCTAAACCAATGCACCCGGTTTGAATCCGGGGAGGTAGATTTTTTTTTTCTTTTTTACACCATTAAAATACTAATTTTTACATCCATTTGGCCACACCAATTTATTTCTTTGGTTAACGGATTTGCCGCTTCGTTTTTTTGCCGAATAGAAATAAAAATTAAAAAAAAAAAACTTAAAAATGCCCCGCAACAGAGCTCACTCAAAAACAGGCAGTGTAGTGAAATTTGCTGCAGTTCACGCAAATTTTAACAGGTGGCGTCTAGATCTAGATTCAGGCACATATGTGAATCTCTCCATGCGCCAATATCAGGTTTAGTTACTCTGTTCTTTTTATATGACATTCTAATAACTAGAAAAAAACGTTCACACACGCAAACATTGGCAAAATGCCAGCTTTTTTAAAAGCACTTGTTTAATAGAAGACAGACCAATTCAGTAATTCGATGTTTAAAAACTCTTTTGTCATGTGATTTTGTTTAACATCCAGGCTTTTTCCAAAATACGCACCGGCCAGCTTTTTTCAGAAGCTTTCTTGTTTAACAACAAATACACCACCATGCAACTTGATGGAATCTTCAGCACTAAGGACAGGGGCCATTTTTCACAACATCACCACTTTCAATCTAAACCTTAAAATGCTAAGACAATAAAAAATGTATATGAAAAGACATTTTACCTAAGGCTTGACATCCCTATTTCCCTTTGACTATTCAAACTTGAGTTGGAATTCAAACAACAGGTTCTCGAACCAAACTGTCACATTCTTTTTATTTCTAAGGAAGTACATGTAGTCTTGTTTTAGCAACAAGATGCTTCTTACATTACAAGAGGTACCCTTCCACCACTGTCCTCCCGATCTCCTGCCTTTAGAAGCACACTGATTGAATCTTGCGAAGGTTCTTGACGGCAGAGACAACCGTAGTCCTGTTATTGTCCACTCTGTTTCGCGGGAACAGGCAGAGATGGTGGAATTAATTCTACGGCACAGCAAAAAGGTGGCGGGCATGGGGGACTTAGTCAACAATTACTGTGACTTATTTATGAAAACACTGAGAGGCCCCGTATCCAGCTGTCCACTGGGACAAATTCGTTGCCTCTGAGCCTGAACAGGGCCACACTCCCCTGGGGGCACCAGTGCAATTGAAACTGTAGTGTTAGTTGGAAGATTAATGATACATGTACTGCATATATGTGTGTATGACTGTATCTTTTAGAGCATGCAATGTCATTTAAAAACATGCAGGCTGTGGCTTATTTATATCTATGCAGACTACAAATTGTACAAAGGAGACACACACTGACAGTCATATTACACAAGGAAGATATTCTACATGTACTTAATATGCAATAACTGCTTTTGCTTGCAAAACTGCTTACTGATACAGTATATTTATAGTATAATATGTACATTGGGTTCTGCTTTTATTAGGTGTGGTTTTTAAGTGTTTTATTTTTATGATTTCAGGTAAAGAAAAAAGACTCCTCAGGGACCTTTCTTGCACTCAAAGAGGTAAGTTTTTTTAATGTACCAATGGTAGTTAAGAAAAAGTAATTTTGCTTTGAAAAGCAAACAATGTTCCAGGCTACATTGCTGCAATATGTATCTTGCAATCATAATTGCTTTTAATTTTTACTGGCCTAGGTTCTGGATTTTAAAATTTAGGCATAATTAGTAGTAGGCATAATTGAATTACCTAAAAACTTAAGAAACCCTTTTTGAAGGTGCTATTTTCAGAAGAAGGGTAATACATTTGGCATAAGTACAATCATTGTAAAATATCCGATAGAGAAAGCAAATAACAATTCTTAAGGCCAATTGTGCAGATCTTGTCACATTGGCAAAAAATCATTGCTTGATTTTTTAGCACAATTGAGGCACACGCTTGCCTATGGTCACTAACCATTATGCTACATCGATGCCACATGAAAGTATAATGAATGGATATAGATTGTTCCAGAAGGAGAAAATGTCCTATTTTGTTTCTTACAATCTATAAATGAAAGAAACTACAATGTCTCTTTAGATCAACGTTCACAACCCTGCACTGGGGAAGACAGCTAAGGAGAAGGACAAGAGTATCGGTGACATTGTTGCAGAAATCAACATCATCAGAGAACAACTCAGACATCCCAACATCGTCAGATACTACAAGACTTTCACAGAGAGTGAGTGATGTCGTGATCAGCAATTTGTTAAACCTTTCAAGTAGAGAAAAATCCCAGTTACCAACCTAGGATTGATTTGTATTTTCCCAGAACTGTCGTAGGGTGGAAGTTGTTATCAGCAGGCACATTAGGGGCATCTCATCTGGATAGTTATAAAGAACGCTTGCGGATAGATGTGCAAAAGTTAGGTGTGACGGGTCCTTCGGTGTAATATAACCAGTTGCTGCCGCGCCGCATGCCTGCGAAGCTTGTGTGTTACGCCAAAGGGCGGTTATACCAGCTATGACATAGATACAAGTACAGAAATATGACCGGTGCAATGGTCATGTGAGTGTAGTGTTCGCCTCGCATTCGTTAGGCCATGAATTCAATCTCCAGCCGAGTCATACCAAAGACTTGCACAATGTTGTGTGGCGAAAGGGCTATTGAAACGTAGATGGTTACCATCTGGTGTGGAAAGGACTTGAACTTTAACTTTCAATCAAATAAGGTTTTGTTGTTATTGTAACATTTTCATATTTCTGTCCAGATGATAGACTGTACATCCTGATGGATCTGATAGAGGGCGCACCTTTGGGGGAACACTTCAACTCCCTGAAGGAGAAGGGGGAGAGGTTTCCTGAGGACAGGATATGGAACATCTTCTTACAGGTGTCGTTGTACAACTTTTCTTTTCAAGTACAACTGCTCATACCTTACACGGTTACATTAGAAATAAACTATCATGATATTTTATGACCAGAATATTTTAGTTTCATGATATAAGATTGCCAATACACCTTTCTCATGCGGTGGCCATGATAGATCGAAACTGAGGTCAATGTAGCAAATCAAAGTTAGCAGTTCAACCAATGATAGTACAGCAATTAGGAAATTGGCCAATAAGAGAATGGCTTCATGTGTGTCAAATATTTGCATTATTACTTTTTTATTTTGCAACTCTTAAGGGACTATGCGATCAGTCTACGCTACTCTATATAGCTACATCTTTCAGTGCATAATATTAGTTATGATATTTATTATTTGATTTTATGAAAATCTGTGTCTTTGGGAGGAAAACTAAATAGAAGCTGATTCTATAAAATAAGTTTTGTCTGTTTGCCTCATTGACCTCATTTTCAATCTATCATGGCCACCGCATGAGAAAGGTTTATTGTTTGAGTATGTTTGTTGGGTATGAAATGGTTTGAAAAAGTATAATTTGATGACAGTTTTTTATCCTGATGTTTCAGATTGTGCTGGCCTTGAGATACTTGCACAAGGAGAGAAAGATCGTCCACAGAGACCTCAAACCTGACAACATCATGTTAGGGGAAAACGACAAAGTTACCATAAGTATGCATATCATTTGTTTGCATACGAATTTACCAATTGTCTACAGATTTCACTATTTGTAACATTTAGAGGATGTGATTATATATGAAACATGATTTTCTTGCACCCCCTTTACAGCTGACTTTGGACTTGCCCGCCAAAAGAGCAGGGAGGAGAGCAAGATGACTTCAGTTGTAGGAACCATTCTCTATTCATGGTATGTTATCAATTCTTGTTACTACTATAGGTGTGTTCATGGATCCAACTACACATGCACTGGTCAAAGGTGAGGGCCCCTGAAACATAAACAAAAGCAACCGACAGGGGCCATATGCATCCAGACATGTATAAAGCATGGTCAAGAAAATGTGCATGTGCAGTTGGATCCATGAACATGCTTACTATCAACCACCTGTTCCACTGAAGTGACTGCAGTACCTCCTTCATCTGCTAGGTGGCATCATATGACTTGTTTTTCTCTAGTCCCCTGAGACATAAATAAACCCAACTAATGGAGGCCACATACATCCAGACATGTATAAAGCATGGTGAAGAAAAAACTCTCACCTGTGCATGTGCAGTTGAATCCACGAACATGCTTATCATCAACCACCTGTTCCACTGAAGTGGCTGCAGTACTTTCGTCATCTGCTAGGTGGCATCACATGACTGTTGTTTTTCTCTAGTCCAGAGATAGTGAAGAGTGAGCCGTACACAGAGAAAGCAGACGTGTGGGCGTCAGGCTGTATCCTGTATCAGATGTGTGCTCTCCAACCTCCATTCTACAGCTCCAACATGCTGTCCCTGGCTACCAAGGTTAGTTTGGTTTTTGGCAAAGCCTTAGGGGCTGAGAACTTTTTGGCTCTAAACTAAATTATGAAGATTATACATTAAAATGATGTTTTGACATTCTTTTTTGTTCTTTCTATTTCCAATACGTTTTGTCATTTCCCTGTTTTCACTCACTATTTTGAATGTGATAAATATTAGGCAAAAGTTGCTTTCAAGTTGTCTGTTAAACTCATGACAGATTCGTCTTCTTCTAATTCTCATTCTGGCCGATGACAAGAAAAAACAATGTTCAACAAACAACTCCTCTCCCTAGAGCCAATGTAACTGAAAATTGACACCAGCATTTAACATTACTTAACAGGTCGTGTAGACATACATACCTGTATATACACATGTACAGTCAAACCTGTATTAGTGGCCACCTTTGCATAGCAACCACCTGGCCATTGCAGCCACGGCCACACAAGTAGATACAGAAACACTGCCTATTTCGATTATACAGCTGTCTTAATCCTTATAAAAAGATTTACCCTAGTGAATGATGTGAAAATGTTGTATTGCACCACAGATAGTGAATGCTGAATACGAACCACTTCCCGAGGATCTGTACTCACAACAGATTACAGGTGTTATAGGCAGGTGGGTTGTTCTTATTGGAGTTTTCTACAGTATAATTTATACACACATGTAGCTGCCTAACACATCAAAATGGTATGAATGGCCACTTATCCATTTCCTTCATTTCAAATATGAACTGACTGTATGTACTGTAGATTTGTTTATATTTTTATGTCAATGAATGTTTACAGTAGAAGAGAGTACATTTAAGTTTTTGCTGGGTTATAGATCATGGTGAAATAGTACTAACTAGCACAAAGACACACATTTACGGTGTCATAATGTTGTTGTGGTTTGGCAACAAAACTGCAAAAATAAAACAATTGCAAATATTTCAAGACTCACTGTACACACAATAAATGTTTCATAGAAAGATGTCAAATAGTATATACCGGTAGTAGTGTAGTCTGTGTACCATACTTTGTCCATTGTTTGCTTATTACTTTAACCCAAACTAAATTATGAACTATGAAATATGACAAATATTCTTTGATCATTATTTTGATTTAACCTTTAGAACATTGAAGTAATCATTTGGCTACAAATTCTCCACTGCTTACGTGGGGTTTGGCAGAACTATGGCCTACAATAAAAAGGGAGTGGAAATTGCATTCAGTATCTTCTGTTTCTATAGCTGTTTGACATCGGAACCTGAGGATCGGCCAGACATTGTACAGGTGGCAGCCCTGATCTCAGACAAGCTGCTGGTGTACATGGACCAGCTCAGGATACACCAGGTCAACATGGAGAAGAAACTGGAGAGGGAGAGAAAGAGAACACAGAGGTGGGTTTTGAGGTCTCAGTATACACAGTATTTATGTGCGACCCCATCCCCAATAGCAGTTCAGGGATAAAGTAGTGCGTCACAGTACTTGCAAAGGCCGTATTTATTCTTCTGTTCACAACAGTGATTTGGAAAATGTGGTGAATGGTAGAGGAATACACCAGTTTTGAGACTGTATACTATTAAGTTGGATTGCGATGCTTCTTCGGCCGGCGTGGATTTGCGCCTTGATACTGTTACCGGCACTTCCTGTGCCTCAGCTGCAGCTCCATGACCTCCGCTGGGGGTCAAATCAAAGTGGCTTTTATAGAAAAACGAGCCGGCAAATCTTTGCTTATTTTCAGATATTTTGTAGGTTGTACCCTGCATTTCAACATTCTTGTAAATTGTTTCTGCACCCTGCTATAAATTTTGAGGCATTGAACCTCCTCACTTTGGGGTCCTTAACCATGTAAATCCCCATAGGCGAAAACCTGTGTCAGTGTAACGTATGAAAATGTACTAATTCAGGACATCTTATAAGATTTGATACATGCATGTACATTGTAGTAACTATAGTTTCTTTGTGAAGCAAAGCACTTTTTAATTTCTTGTTTTCTGACAGACATTTTGTGGAGGCGAACCGGAACATGCAGAACTACCACCGGCTGTTCCTGGCGTCGCAGGAGCGCTACGACAAGCTGGTCAGTCTGCAGAGCAGCGGGGGGGCGTCCAGCTTCAAGGGGGGCGGGGACAGCGGGAGCGACCTCAGCGACAGCGTGTTCGCGGTGGCGGCGGCTTATGCCGAGGCCAACAAGAAGGGGGAGAACGGGAGCACAACTCTGGCTGACAGTGAAAAAGGTTAGAAATTGTATAACTGTAAATGCATTTAAGCTCACGGGGATTTAATTTTGCGGCATAAAGGACTTTTCGCGGTGGTTTTGAGTTCGCAGTAGCACCATGCACTGCAGTATCTTACTGCCATGGAAAAATGGTCGCGGTGGTTTTAAGTTCGCGGTGAAGCGGCCACATGAAAACCGCGAACATTAATCCACCGCGAAAGGTTCTGCATTTACGGTAATTCCATTGCTTTCCACTTGTGATAGGTGGAACATAAACAGACACCAAATATGCAAATGACAAACTGATTTGCATAATTAATACAGAAATGACAAAAACCACTTAAGTTCCAGACCGGAGTTCAAATCTGACCGGAGTTGGCGGAAGGGTGTTGTAATAGGCCGGAAGTGCGCTGTTGTCTCCCTAACTTTTGCTCCCTATTGCTTGGTGATCGTTATAGCTGAGCATAGATTTGTCATATTTCCTGAAAAGCCCGTGGGTTGTATTATTTTTGTGCGAGGAGTAGTTGGTCGGCCAGCGAAACCATATTAGTCCACTGCAGCAGTGATGCGTTTTTTTCGCCTGATGACCCAAATAGCATCGTTTTTCATGCGGTTTCGAAGAAATTACGTCATCGGAGATTGCAAAAAAGTTATCACATGGAATTTTTTTATTTTCATTTTACACAAACATGAAGAATTTGGCTTCTCTACCACATAGGCCGTTATCCTGGGAAAATTCGTTTTTTCCAAGCAGCTTCGATCAAAAAAGTGTTAAAAAATGATAGTTTTCGGGTCCAAAATTAAAATTTTACTACATATTCTACCCAAATAAAGAGGCAACAGACCATACCAATAGGTTTGTCAGAAAGAGGCAGTAAACGGCTTTCCACCATATTGATTAAGTTTCGCGTCCTACTTTTATTAGCGGAACTGTAGCCCTTCGGTCTGAGGCTGTCCGCCAACCTCCAAAATCGTAAAAGAAACTCCGGTCCGAGACCTTAATGATAGATGATGGGATTTTTTTACTTCTGACATATGTAAGCTAATCAATGATTAACATCACCATGCATAAACGCTTCCAGATGTTAGAGATATTAAATGTTCTCAGATGGAATAGCAGAGAAGCGATACGGTAATAAATAATGAAAGTTGGAGGGATGTAACTGTATGTAGTATATAATAAATGTCAGAGCAAACTGCTGTCCGTACTACTATGAAATGATAATTTTTTATGCCTTATTTTCCCACCGCAGACATGTCCAGTTCATCAGGTTCTGATCAAGAGAGCGACTCGGGCGCAGCGCCCAAATCTACAAAGGCCAGTAAGAAGAAAGACTTGAATTCCTCAGGGTCCTTACAGCTTCCACAGCCATCTCCAGGGAAGAAGTTGTCCAAACCCACCCCGCCCACCTCCCCAAGGGTTCCACATGGGGCCAGGAGGGCCCTACAACTGGATGGAGCTGGTAAGTAGGGTTTAAAGCCCTTATTAAAGAATTATAGGCGTGGGTACCAGTACAGAAAACCAGGTCCAGAGGATCATGTCCAGGTCCGGACCTGATTAACTTACAGTATTCAAAACAATGGTCCATTTCGGTACAAAGTAGTCTGTGTAACGCAAACTCCGCTGTCCAGGGCTGTAACTGACCCCTCTCTGCGGCAATGTTGGACGGGCCGATAAGAAGCGCAATTGAATCAGGCTAGCTACAAAGTATCGTTTTAGAATCCTATCTTAATGTAAACAACACTAACGGCCTTGGTTTTGGGGCAAATTTGACTGTAGAAACTTGGCACAAATGACTATCAACTCTCCTCTACTTAGCTCTTATTTTCTTGGACATGGACCCAAAACATGTGAATGCCTGCCGGTATAATCTATTCATTTTCGAATCGTTCCAACATCCGGTCGACTGATTTTTTTCTGGTCCGTTTTTTCTGGACCTGTCCGGGTCCAACAAGAAAAAACGATTTTGTACGAGTACACTGTACCCACCCCTACATTGTATATAATACTGTATTGGTGCTAGATGTTGGATTAGTGCTGCATTGATGCAGCATTGATGCGGGAGTGATGCCACATTGATGATGGATTGATACTGAACTAGGTTCTCTCAAACTTGAAATGAATTTTACATTTACGTTTCTCACGTTTTCCACCAGACAAGTCAACATTTAGGAGCAGATCCAACTCCACGGAGAAGTCTACGACATCTGGTACAACAGACAAGTCCAGCACTAGCTCTCCACCACGTGAGAGCACTGACAGAGTTCTGCTTCAACACCAGACTTCAACATCCTCCACCAGCAGTGATGGCAATGGAGAACGCAGAACACAAAGGTAGGAGGCGGGCTGTGTTTGGAAGAGCCACCATGCCATATATGGTCATGTGTTGTGTTTGGCCATTTACATCTTACTCCTGAAAATCAGCATTTTCTGTTTGTACTAAAAATATAATTTTGTCAAACTGATTTTGAATTTTCACTGTTCATGGTTTTCATCACCTTAAAAATGTACTTAATTTGTCTGTTTGTTAATTTTAGTTCTACCTTGGAGCTGATGAGAAGAAGACTGTCTTCCAACAAAGGGAGGCCAAGTAAGTACTATGTGTATTTGTAAAGTGTATGTACTCATTGTTTCGACCAATGAATGTTTTCATCTGTATATCTCTGTGATCATGAGTGCCTTTTGTACGGTCGTTTGAAAATATGTTGATTAAACTTATTCACCCATTAATAATAGCATTCTTGTTATCTGATCTTTGGCATTAGCATGATGCATACATGTAACAATTTCATTTTCAAATTCAATTTGTGCTTTTTGGACTGAAGAATTTTATTGCACAGAAACATTTTTGGATGCACAACAAAATTCTACAGGAAATTTCAAAAGTTTACAACAAGTTGTACATATTATATAATTTTTCTGAGATGAATGTAAGAATATGTTTTATACTTTAAGTGCAATCAGTACCATAATTTACATGTATGTAACCCTACACAGGTGCACCCTTAGCCAAAAACAAAGTGCAAAACTCCAATTTTGGGTGCACAAAAGTGCCTAATATGCACCCTGTATTTCAAGCTCCAAATACTAAACAGAAGGTATTTGAAATGTATTTCTGCTGTCTATGATCTCTTCTCTTTTTCTACTTTCAGACTCAGCGTCAGCGGGGGCGGCCATGTTGACCATCTCCCCTCGGAAAGTGCGACAGATCAAAGACCCCATCCAGGAGATGTTACACCAGCTGCACAAGATTATCTACATCTCACAGGTACAGGATGGGTGTTACATTTGGCGGGGTCGTGTGGCATTAGCGGCAGGATGTATGACCCAGAACCCAGAGGTCCCAGGTTCGAATCCGCTGATATGCCACCGATATGGCCTTGGGAGAGCCTGACTTAACACAACTTTCCTCACTTGACGTACACTCACTCACCTCACTCTTCTCACGCAAATGAGTACATAGCTTCAGTTATGAGGAAGTCCCTCAGATAGGACGTTAAAAAGAGGTCCCTTGTTTGGGTAGAGCCACACCTCAAGCATGTTTTTAAGAACCAGCCACACTTATCCAAAAGAGTAGGGGTTCTTCCCATTGTAAGTGGATCAAACCTTACAGTCTGGTCTCTGGGTTGACAAGGTGGAAGTCGCCTGTTATGTCAATCCTCCCACAAATGTGGTAAATCTCAATAATAAAACATCAACCATTTAGGACTTGAGAGTGTTGTCATTGGTAAGAGCAAAAGGAAGACATGCCGTGAAGGACACACTTCTAAAACTTATAATAGTAGAAGGGGGCAAAGGCTGTCATAGATTTTGGAGGGAGAGGGAGAGAGAGAGAGTGTGTGTGTGTGCTCGCGTGTGTGCGTGCGTGTGCGTGTGCTTGACTGTGCTTGCTTGTCTGTTACAAACGGGTACTAGATATTTGATACAAAATGTTAGTTGAAAGCTGAAGATTCTAGGTTACCTGGCCATGGTACTTCAATACAAAAGTGTTCAAATCTGTAATCCAGTCATGGGACCACATCTGTAAGCAGAGACACCTAGTGCTACAGTACAATGTGTCAGAATTGCCCCGAGGAAGGTCTAAAAGGTTGAATAGAATGAAGAATTTTGTTCTTCAGTGACTTTACCAACTTGATGATACTATTCACAAAACTATCCCATTGTTTGACTGAGTTTTTCTGTGTTCCACCTTCCCAGCTGCCCCCCACCCTTACCCACAATCCTCGGCGCCGTGTGGTGGAGAAGTTCATGCGGGCGCTCTTCTCACCTCAGAGCAGCTCCTTCAACCTCAAGAGTGAACTCAAGAAGGTAAGACAGTAACACTAGTTCACCTTAGTTTATACGTGGTGTAAGCTATATCCGTTGTTTTTAGAAACGGGGGTATTTAAGGGTATCCAAACAGCAAACGGTGGTTTCATATTTTCAAAATTTTGCAATTTGAAACCATCCTTTGACTTGTCCCTATGCTGCTAGATACCCTTTTTTTTAAACAAATGGATATACATGTAGGTTACTCTTCGGATAAAGGTGAACTAGCTTTAGAATTTCTTCATTCCTGCAAGTTGCGTTGTCATAGTATCTGAGGTTTTCTATTAACTTTAATACAAAGCTAAACAAACCCTTATTTGTTGGAAGGTAGAACCATTTTTGTTTCTTGTAGAATTTTATGTTTAGAATTGTCATAAGTTTTTATAATTGTCAACCATACAATGTCATGTAGTTGCTGACTGGATCCAGAGACCTGATCGACCTGAACTTTGCACCATGGACGGCCAGACAGGCTACGGCTGAGGAGGCTGCCATAGCTGCTGCTGCTGATAGACCAGGTCAGCTTTTAGTAATGTCTTATGTTTCTTATAGCATCTGTATCTCATTCTGTATCTATATAGCTGGTATAACCGCTCTTTGGCGTAACACACCAGCTTTGCAGGCACGTGACGCGTCAGCAGCTGGTTATATTACCCTGAACGACCTGTAAGTGTGACACCTTAAACTTTTGCACATCTATCTGCAAGTGTTCTTTAAATCTATCCATAGAAGATGCCCCTACTGTGCTTGGTGATGCCTCGAAAAAAGGCACTTAACTGTTTACACGGCTTTTCTCACTTTGCAAATGAGTACCTAGCTTTTCCTAGGGCCGTCCCTCAGATAGGACGTTAAGTGTCCCGTGTTTGGGGAGAGCCACACCCCAGGCACGTTAAAGAACCCACTACATGTGCGATGGTGCGGTGTGTGATGGAGCAAATCATTCTGTCTGGAGTTGGTGATTCAAGAAATCACCCAGACGGAGGCCTGACGAACCTCTGTCTCGTATCAGCCATACGCACGGTGATTTACATCCTTCACCCGGACTGGAGACCTGGCGCATCCCCGTCTTGTAATTAGCCAGCGAAAGGGTATGTCACGCTGTAAGGGGCGGTATAACCTCGTCGTGCGTAAGCACATTGAGCAATGATGATGATGATTACAAAATGACTACGGTAGAGTGAATTATGTTTCATCTTGTGTTATCCTTCTATATCCTCAGCATTTACCAGTGTTAACAGTGTGGATGAGGGGAACATCAGTGATTTCGGGATCACGTACGAACAGATGCAGGACATCATCGAGAGCGTGCTGGCCGGGAGTGGGTACTACGATGTTTCCCCGGCAACAAGGTACGACAGGGGATCAACCAGAAACAATCCTGGGGTGGTTGTGGGAATTCCTTATTAGGTCAACAGAAGTGCTTCTTTAATTTTTTTTTCTAATTTTTGCAACAAGTTTTGCAAACATTAATCTTTCTTGTGCTGTTCAAAGCGTCCGCTTGATCTGTTTTATCATCTTCCCAGTGCAGATTTAAATATATCATAAATTTTAGTTCTACAAGCCTTCCTTGTTTGTCTCATAACTAGTGTGTAGACTGGTATCACTTGCCTAAGTACAGCTTTTAAAAGTGTATTGAATTTCTTATAGAAATTGCTTATTAATAACTTTCTTTCCAACACTGAATTGATATAGGGACTTAAATTTTCGGTGAAACTCCGTCGACCTTGTTCACAGAATGACCCTCTCTATCTCCAGCAGTGACGTCAGGAACACGCCACTTTTGCAGGAGGGGGTCATAAGTATCAGGAAGTCTATAAAATACATAAAGTCAGAAAAGTACATACATAAAAGTCATAAAAATACTTATGACCCCCTCCTGCAAAAGTGGTGTGTTCCTGACGTCACTGCTGGAGATAGAGAAGGTCATTCTGCGAACAAGGCCGGCGGAGTTTGACCGAAAATTTATGGTAAGTCCAAACACAGATGAACTTTCATGCTAAAATTGAATTTCTTGTTTTAAAGTATTCCTAGAAATCGGATGCAGCCCCTGGGACCCATAGAGAGGAACCGATCCTCGTCCACATCGTCTTAAAGGAGATACAGAAGACTTCTCCACTTCTTTGTGAAACTGATATTTCGTCAATGGTGAAACCATGTAAAAAGTGTAATGTGTGTTTTCTGTGAGTCACATACCATCCCGTGTGTAGAAGGTTTTTACGTACTGTGTGCCGTGCACTTATTGTACATATTTGAAAATGTATAAACTTTACGTTATAGGACTTCTCATTGCCTTGTGTATGTCTTAAGTTTCCTGATGGTTGCTGTGAATGATAGCGAATCCTAATGTTTGACAGTCATACTAACTGTACAAAGTTATATGCAGGTCAGGCAAACAGGTAAATGCCTGTCTGCCTGCTCATCTGTAGAATCGACAGGAGAATCCACAATGATGCTATGTATGGTACTTATGGTAAAGGGGTCTGTGAAATGTTATACATGTATGTACATTGTAACATACTGCAAAGTGTACTAGTGTACTATTTGTTTGTTTGTTTACTATAACACAAGCCATCCTGCATTGTTAAAGAATAAATTAATTATACATTTAACCATTATGTTTTGAGTGTAGTTTGTTTTTGGAATATACTACACTAAGTCTGAATAGCTTTTGAAAAAGACTATAAAGTTGTGCTGCAAGAAGTTACTGTAAATGTATTTAAGTTCGCAGGGATTTGATTTCGCGGTAGCGGGAAAAGGATTTTTCGCGGTGGATTTATGTTCACGGTAACACCATAGACTGCAATCTAATATCATAATAGAAACATCAATCCACTGCGAACATTTCTGCATTTACAGTATACAGCACAATCACACTCACACACACACATGCTCACGACCATATATTGTACAGACACACACACACAAATGGATACTGTTATCTTTTTATCTTTAACATTATTGTATATACATTGTAAAATGCCATGTATATGTGTCTATTGTACAAATATCTTAGTTTTCAAGTGAACTTAGGAAGAAAAATGAATTGATTTAAAAAGTAATGGAAACTTACATTCCATGGCTAGTAAAACATTGTTACATCCATTTCGGTAAACAAAACAAAGTGCCTGATGTCGATCAAATTATTTAAAAAATCTGTACGGTCTTGAAATTAAGCAATAAGGCATTAAATCATTCAAATGCTATGGAGAAAAGTGAAAAGTATCTTAATCCGTATGTTTGGACATTTTGTACTTAATTGAAATGCAAGTGTTCAGAAATGGTTGGGTCACAATTTTATGCATATGCTGTTTCGAAAATAATATCAGATAGACAACTTCTCAATTGACCATTGGATGCTCAAGCTTTGATTCTTAGGGTAGAATTTTAGCCTGTAGCTGTATAGAACTGTACTTTGCTATGGCACATGGCATATTTTTGTGTAGAATTTTTATTTTGTGCGTCGTTTGGTGTTTCCTACCATATTTGTATAATATTTTAATGTAAAAAATGTGTATATTTTTTCCTGTGGTGGAGTAGCCATGTTAGCAACATTCAGTATTTTTGTTTGGAAATCACAAGGAAATTTTGTTGTGGGTTTCTTCAATGCACTGGTGGTAACATTTGCTTGGATTTGGCAAGCATATAGGATGGTTCTAGTGAATCAATTGTGTTACGCAATTATGTTTAACATGTATGTGGTCTTTTGCATAACAACAGTATTATTGTGAGAATGAAATTTTATTCTTGGGTAGTAAGGGGAAATATGGCATACAGTATACAAATAAATGTTGTATTCTCTTGCATTATAAAACATGCATTTTTAAGTATTGGGGGACATGTCCTTATAGTATGAGTGAAATTTTTTTAATGTAGAAGTCTAATTTGAATGAACAACTGTGATTGCAAATTACACTTTTTGAAAAGATTTGACTAAATTGTACTTGATCGTCCATGTGTGTGTATATACATTTGTAGCAGGTGATAGTAATATTGTTGCATACTAATTTTGATGTGTCAGGTTGTTGAAATGTATTTTGTGATTGCACACGTCGATGCAATTTCTTCTGGTTTTATTAATGATGAAGTTCAACATGAAATTCATCACTATGTGTATTAATGGTAATATGTATGTTACCTAACACACAAGTGCTTCTTGTTGTTAATATTTTGATGAATCCGTCCATATCTTTGTTTCTCACAATACACAATGTAACATTAAATGCCTCCTCTTGATGGCAAAGTGATAATTGTTGTGCTTCGTTGAAACCGATGCTACTTGACAGTTGGCGCCAACACGTTCCAGTTGTAACTTCTGCATCGTTAAGGGGGCACATCCCAGTTTCTCGCCCCCCATCTAAACCTATTATAATAGTTAAGAGACTTTTTTCAACGACGCCGTATTTCCAACAAAAAAATTTCCGGGAACTACACCTATGCAGGAAGTAAACATGTACCATAGGGTCCAACATATCTGATTTACAAGAAAATTCTAGTACTACAAATCTCACAATAATGAATATCCTAATACATGTCCAAAGCCCATGGCGGTGACGTGGCCTCTTCACTGTTTGCGTCGTCGGAGCGATACCCGGAAGCCAATATTCGTCAGCAAAACCATACCGAAAACAGCATATAGGGGACGAATTTTATACTTCCAGCGATTTGGATCCACTATACTAATTTTACACTAAGTAACCGGGTGAGTGAGAACTGGGCACAAAACAGGTGCTAAAATCCCCTTTTTGCTGCAAGTCGCAAAATGCCTTCTGGCCAGTGTAGTCGCCGTTGTGATGTTGAGATGAACGGACCTGTTCAATCCATGCCAAACATTTGTATACTTGTATACTTAAAACAGGCATTTCTTCAACATGTTCGCACTAGTGCAGTGGTAAAGTTTACGCATTCTAAACCAATGCACCCGGTTCGAATCCGGGGAGGTAGATTTTTTTCAACTTTTTTTTCTTATTTTTTACATCCATTAAAATACTAATTTTTACATCCATTTGGCCACACCAATTTATTTCTTTGGTTAACGGATTCGCCGCTTCGTTTTTTTGCCGAATAGAAATAAAAATTAAAAAAACAACAACTTAAAAATGCCCCGCAACAGAGCTCACTCAAAAACAGGCAATGTGTAGTGAAATTTGCTGCAGTTCACGCAAATTTTAACAGGTGGCGTCTAGATCTGCTGCAGTTCAGGCACATATGTGAATCTCTCCATGCGCCAATATCAGGTTTAGTTACTCTGTTCTATTTATATGACATTCTAATAACTAGAAAAAAACGTTCACACACGCAAACATTGGCAAAATGCCAGCTTTTTTAAAAGCACTTGTTTTAATACTCCAAAATAAGTTGGAACCACCATTTATCATGCACATGCATTGGTTTTCAAACACAATTATCTTTTCGTCTGCAGGGCCAATGAGTGACGATTTTTGCTCAATTCCACTTGAGTTGAGAATGAGAAATCGCTTTTTTTAGTCTCTGGAATCATAAAAGTTAGGTATAATAGATGTAACGTTAGATGTCTTATGCCATCCCTGAGACTTCTACCAACACAGAGATCTATATAGAAGGACCTCCGAAACTAAGATATCAGATAAAAGATGTTATGAGACATGTATTGAAAGATGCAAAAACATGACGTTTAACTTTATTTGTCATATTGTACAACATGCGAGTGCTTAACACTTCGCTGGAAAGAAGACAGAATGATGGTTGCTCACAGTGTACGTTACATTCACCAGAAGTTCGATTTTGTAAACGCTTTTTAAAACGTGACCTAATTCAGAAAAGCGAACAAGTAGTTCGAAGAATGTAGTGATTTTTTTTTTACTATTAGTATCAACACACAAACACGACCTGTCACTGGTGCTGAACACTATCAACACACAAACACAACCTGTCACTGGTACTGAACACTATCAACACACAGACATGGTCTGTCCTTGGTGCTGAACACTATCAACACACAAACACAACCTGTCACTGGTACTGAACACTATCAACACACAGACATGGTCTGTCCTTGGTGCTGAACACTATCAACACACAAACATACCTGTCACTGGTACTAAACACTATCCACACACATGTGCAGACATGGTCTGTCCTTGGTGCTGAACACTATCAACACAAACACAAACTGTCACTGGTACTGAACACTATCCACACACAGACATGGTCTGTCCTTGGTACTGAATACTATCCACACACAGACATGGCCTGTCCTTGTCCCAAACACGAAAACTAACGAAAACATTAGCTTTATTGATGGAGGTAATAACAATATTACTTGATAAAGCATATGTTACAGACTGCACTTTACATGGCTTTCCTCACTTAACTCAGGTGTGAATGAGTACTTAGCTGCGGCTAGTGGCAGTGACAGGCCTTTTTGGTAGTGACAGGCCATAGGGGCATGTTCGGGCATGACGCACCCGCCATGACACACGAGTCAGGGGTAGGAGGAACCCGGCTTGCATCCTTGGTCGGAAGTCCTCCTAGGAGACGGAAAATCCAAACAACAAACCTGCATCTGCTGGGGCCATCTTACACGTAGCATACAGTTGCCCCTGTAGGACTTAGTGCGCCAGTAGACTAGAGGGTGGAGAAGGAAGTGCACACCCTTCCTTCACCATAAAAACCCAAGTGCAGGCCAGGCAGACGGTTAGCCTAACCCACACTGTCTGCCTACCATTGTCTTCCGAGACAGCAAGAGACTGCAAGGGCGCAGCACAATGCTATGTCTTTTACGTTATCATGGAAGCTCATCTGTGTTGGTAGTAATCATAGTAGAATACTAAACTTTCTTCCAACACGCGGGTAACGTTACACGCGTATAAACTTTTGAGCGACCACTGTCACCTTCTTCAGGATCAACACTGATAACGAATCACTTCAGAATGATCGTATTAACACATGGCCTTGCGGATACGTATCGTCAGCAATTGGTCAAACGCGCCAGGAAGTCATTGAATCACCGTCTCTGTTCATTTGATTGATCAGATTGGTAGAGAGCCTGCTGATGTATATAGCCTCCTCAGTGTAACTTTAATAATATTCTGAGTTCATTCTGAAGAATGGAAGGAATGAGGACCTTTCGTTCCTCCAAGTCAAGTCAAATATGCATAGTTTGCCAAACTGTCCCCATATCGCTTGGCTGGGAAAATCGTTGTTCATGTCGGACGCCCAGTTGCATGATCACATATGCTGCATCGATAGTAAATTCCGCTAGAGGACGTCTCATTTCAGTCCGCGAAATGACGCAAGTAGCCCCGCCCTCTCCTAGTTTGATTGACAGCTCGGTGGGACGATATCGTACGATGTGTGGTGTGGACAATGTTTGCGAGGATAGCAGCAACTTTTGTCGCGACGTCGTGCAAGAATACAGGTGACATTGCCGCACAGGTATCACGACAGGTTTACAGGTGAGTTAGGAACTTATAAGCGTCGTGAAATATCAGTTATGTGGCGGCAATTTTAGTTTTTCGTGTAGGTTTTGGTTTTGCACGACAGCCGGTGACGGTAGCCGCGTATATGCAGCAATAAAGCTTGGTTTGAACAACGTTAACTGCCCAAAATATACATTTACAGATAGAGAGAAGAGGGAAGCATGGCTAAGAGTGTTGTTGACACAGAAAATACGTCCAACAGTAACGGCTGTAGACTTCGTGGAGGATAGGGTGGGAGGGGGGCACTATATAGGTCAGGAAAACTTCTTTGGACCAAGAGAAAATAAGGGAGTCCAACACGTGGTAGTGAGGTATTATTAGACAGAAGGGCCTAGGGTTTGGGCGACTTTGACAGGAAGATAGCTAGCATTAACAGTTGCACTTTAGCAATGGCATTGCATTGCAGTGTTTCTACCTCATTCACTGAACAATCACTCAACGGATTTCCAGAAAGCGTTTGACACGGTCTCCATCGAGCGATTGCTGATAAAAGTGGATAGTTACGGTATCAGAGGTTGTTTGCTTCAATGGATTAGGTCATTTCTGACTGACAGAAAACAGAGAGTACACGTAAATCAGGCATGCTCGGAATGGGCCATAGTTACGAGTGGCGTCCCACAAGGGAGCGTTCTCGGTCCCGTCCTGTTCCTGTTATTTGTGAACGATATGCCACACTCAGTGAAAAGCGATCTCAAGCTGTTCGCAGATGATACTAAAGTCTTCCGCACAGTAAGAGAAGCTATCGACTGTGAGGCACTACAAGATGACCTCGATAAGTTGCAATCCTGGGCCAAGATCTGGCAGATGAAGTTTCACCCAAATAAATGCACTGTTCTAAGACTTGGAGCGGGTCATCCCCCCTTCAACTACCACATGACTGACCACCATGGTGGGACTGTGAACTTGGAAAACACCACAGAGGAAAAGGACCTTGGCATCAAAGTGGACAGAAACCTAAGTTTTGAAGCTCATATATCCTGTCAATAGCTTCCAAGGGAAATCAGATGACAGGGCTGCTCTGGAGAACTTTCCGATACATTGATAAAGAAGTCTTCATCACCCTTTTTAAATCCCTAGTACGCCCTCTCGTCGAGTATGGGGCTCCATTTGGTCTCCTGGGAGTTGGAAACTAGTAGACAACATAGAAAATATTCAAAGACGCGCAACTAAGAGAATCCCTGGACTGAGGGATCTCACATACGAGCAAAGGCTTAGAGCCCTTAAACTCCCTACCCTACTGTACAGGAGACTCAGAGGCGACCTCATCAACACTTACAAATACATACACGGATTTTACGACACCGAGCCATGCACACCAGAAATCAAGAAAGATGGGAGAACGAGAGGGCACAGCCTACGTTTATCAAGGCCAATATCAAAAACCAACAAAAGACACGACTTTTTTAGCAACAGAGTAGTGCCGTGGTGGAATGCACTTCCCGAAGAAGTAGTTACAGCACCTACTGTCAATAGTTTCAAATCGAGGTTAGACAGAGCCATGGAAAACCATCCCATCATGTTCAACTACAGAGCGCTGGACAAACCTCATAAACCAACAATGACTGTATGCTGAAACGAAAGAGCGGTTCAAATTGGAGCACGTCTCCTACCCAACCGAAAGTACTCTACTCTACTCTACTCAAAGACATTCTCTAACTAGTACTCACTTGGACTCATTCATTGATCATTCACCCTCTCACTCAGTCTCTTACTCACTGGTATGTCCTTCACTCATTCACTCAATGTCCAGACCTGGACCTGGTCTTCTGTACCTGAACTCCTGTGAGAATTTGCTCTCATGCAATTTACGCCAAGATAGATTAAGTTGTAAAAATGGTAGGAAATAGTGATTTATGTCAAAGTGTTGGTAAATTTCTCCTAGTATGGTGAAAAACACACAAGCTCACCATTTAGATATACTGATTAAGCTGAGGCAAGTCCGAGAGTGCGGACATGCTAGTCCATTCCTGTCCGTTGACAGTGAGGCACAGTTGGTGGGTCGTGACCAAATTCTCACAGGGCCTATGAACTTGAAGTGAGTTCACCTGTGTAATGGGGGTTACCTGTACCTGAATTTTCTGTACTGGTATCCATCCCTTTTTATCCAGTAATTTTTTTATCTAAAAACAATAATGTGTCCAATTCTGTACCCAGGAATTTTCACCAGAGAAGCCCCAGCCTACTTTCTGCCATGGCGGATGACATCACTCGTGGACTGGACGATACGCAGGTGAAGCTGTTGGGAGAACAGTGTATCCTTATAGACGAGAATGACAAAGTCACAGGATTCGAGACAAAGAAGAACTGTCATCTAAATGAAAACATTAAGAAAGGTAAGGCAAGAAAAGACGTTACTTCATTTTTAAAAGGGTTTTAAAGCAGGGTCAAAGTCTGTATGATCCTATTCCTGGCTCAACCATACTCATGTATATAGTAATATACACAGACAATAGACCAATCCTATAGTGGCTTAGCCCCATCTACCTGCATGACAAAGTAGACATGCAAAGTACCATAAAAACGTAAGGATGTGGAGATTTGACAGCCATGCAGCTACTCTGTCATTGGTTAAACCGCTAATTCAATGTAATTGCCATTCTCTCATTGGTTGAACTGTAAATTGTGATGGGCGGTCAGGAATATTCCATTGATGGCAGGAGAAGTAGAGATTTGTGTCAATTCATTGGCAAATCTGTTCCTAAGTGTGATCAATATCTCACAATTGATATTATGGCTATAAAAAATGTCAACTGTAGTAGAATTTAGGGCTTTTTATGCTGTTAATCTTAGCAATAGCTATATCAATACAATCATGGGGTAACCAGGGATGAAAGAATAGTCTTAAGCTTTGAGTTTGAATTACATGACATTTTTCAATTCTTTTCCTACAGGGCTGTTGCACAGAGCCTTCAGCGTTTTCCTCTTCAACAGCAAGGGGGAGCTGCTGCTCCAGCAGAGGTCTGATGAAAAGATCACCTTCCCAGGTAAAAGAACACCTAGAGCACATTTTATGTATTATAGTATACTAGGACTTTGATTTTGTGTGTTGCAGGTGTTCATGACTGGGTTATTTTGAATAGTATTACACAGCTAGAACCCATGGAATTAATCAAACATGCATTCGCGTGTGCCCAAATGTTCGATTGAAGAGTACTTATTTTTTATTTCATTTGAAGATGCTGTATTTTCTTAACTGCTAATTCATTATTTCTTTAATCCAAAATACTGAATTTTTTATTGTTAGTTAAGCAGTCTTCGAGGGATCCAATGTTGTCCAAACCTTTAGGCATCCAAAAGCTACTATGTTTTTTTTTTCTGTTTTAACACTTGGTGGCTCATTATAACTGGTTGTGATGGCTCAAGTCTGCATGGAATGAAACTATTTACCTTTCATCCTCAACAGAGACGGGGGGCGACATAGACTTTCTGATACTTATGACCCCCTCCTGCAAAAGTGGTGTTTTCCTGACGTCACTACTGGAGATAGAAGGGTTATTCTGTGAACAAGGTCGATGGAGATTGACCGAAAATTTAGAGGGGTAAATCCCTATAGTTTAATTCAGTGTTGGAAGTAAAGTGTTAGTATTTTCTATAAAGTATTAACCCTTGTCCTCCCAGGATACTTCACCAACACATGCTGCTCTCACCCCCTGAACCTCCCTGACGAGTTGGAAGAAGCCCAGGCCATGGGAGTGCTCCGAGCTGCTCAGAGAAAACTGGACCATGAACTGGGCATCCCAGCTGACCAGGTAATACTGGGTTGTACCATGCATCTGTTTCTAGTATCATTATTATTGGACAGGCCAATTACCCTTACGGCTGCATTGCAAGGAGCTTACAATAAACAGGCTAAATCGCAAGGATCTAGACCAGCTGTCATTTTTTGAATTGGTGCTTACTTTAAGTTTAAGGTATTCTCAATACAACTGTAGTAATTTGGTCAGTTGTGGCCATAGAACTGTATGGCTTGAACCACTCACACCGTGAAGGACCCCTACCCTTTTTGATGTTGTGTTTAACATGCTGGATCTGTGACACCATTTAATGTCCTATCCGAGGGACTCATGAATGTACTCATTGGTACAACCTTAACTGAGTGAAGTAAATATAAGTAAAGTGCTTTCCCAAGGGCACAAGATTTGTGGCATGTCAACAGATTTGAACCGATGACTACTGGGATATGGGCCTGCCGTTACGCCACACCGTGACACGACCCTAGTTTCTGTATCTGTATAGCCTATGCTATAACTGCCCGAAGTTAGTTTTTTGGCAACACCTCAGGGGTGCAGTCTTTTTTCAGCCTCCCTTCTACATGTATCTTCATATTCCAGGTTCCCCTTGAAGACTTCCACTTCCTGACACGGATCCACTACCGCGCCGAGTCAGACGGACGGTGGGGCGAACACGAGATCGACTACATCCTCTTCATCCAGAAAGAAGTGGACGTCAACCCCAACCCGAACGAAGTCAAGACCTACCAGTACATCAACAAGGAGCAGTTAAGACATTTTCTCGAAACGGCTAAGGAGGAGGGAAGGCCGATTACGCCATGGTTTCAACTTATCGTGGACAGGTTTCTGTACAGTTGGTGGGACAAACTTCACGATGTAGACAGTTTAAAAGATCAGGACACTATACACAGGATCTTGTGATAAGACAGATATAGATATTATGAAAGTTTGTAACAATTCATTGTGTATTAAGCTATAAATCTATGCTAATGTTTCCTGATTTCTTATTAATATTCTAGGTTCAAACTTTAAAATCAGTGTCTTATCTACCAAGCTCTAACGTACATGTATGTGTGTTGGTTTAGTTCACACATTAAGAGTTTTCAGAGAAGTTGTTCCAAGTAATTTGTTTTTTTAAAGTCCAGTAATGTGATATAAGGCAAACAAGGTGATTTGTAATTGTTTTTCTGGAAACAGAAATGACTTGTTCTTCTTAAACACTGATCAGAAACTCTTGGCTTAAGATCACTGATACAAGAAATGTAAAAAACGTTTTGATTTTATAGAAAATAATACTAACAATATTGTTAAGTCTTTGGGAATTATGCACCTTGAAACATAATCATAGTAACCATTCTGCATTTTATATTGTGAAATGTAGTACTCAGTGATTAGTATTCAGTGATTTACCCTAACAGGATAGGGTACAAATGAATACACATAGCTTTGGTGGGTAATATGTTGTACATGTATTTGTGTTTTGATAACAAATAAATTTCCTGGAGACTTACCACATCATTTATGTAATTGCTAGTGTACAACTCTGTATTTTTGATACATTATATATGAGGTGTGCCTACTCAAACAAAAGACTGACAACATAAACTGAAAATTTGGATTTAGGATCCTTACATGCTTGTTTTAATTAGTTGCAATTATTAGCCAACAACTTGACATGTTTAAAATGACAATTTATAGAAATTTAATAGTAATTGTAGACTTTATAAAAAAATGATATGAGAGGTATTCTTTCTTGTAATGTTATACCTTTTCTGTTATCTCAAACATGCCACTACATAATGTATTTCTGTATCTAAAACATCACACAGTGAATTAAACATTTGTACTTTATTCAAATGAGACCAGAATTTGTATGTTTCATGTTTTTGTGTTTAATGTATTTCTGTTGCAACATTCCAGTGGCTTTGCACTGTATTGTTTTGGGGTCATTTTATGTCTCAATACATTTGTAGCACCTAGCATATCAAGCTGTTCCAACAATGCTTCTTTTTCCTAATGCAAATCTTAAAATTGTACGTCTTCTTCTTTGAGTACGAGTTTATTTAGATCCACAATTAGCCTCATAAGAGGCTATTCTTCCTATGGTTTTCTCTTATGCTTTTACAGATATATGTACTAGATAGCCTGGATGTATTGTATCAATTTTCAAAGTTTGTTTTAGCAACAGCCTATAACTAGATATCACCTTGTCTTAGTAACCAATCCAACCAAACTCCACTGCTTAAGTTGTCAATGAGAATAATCCATAGATCACAGAGGATCAATTCTCAATAATGCAAAACAGCTTATGAAAAGAAGACAAGTGACCCTGTAGCCAAGGTAGTTATCCCATACTTATATTGTTCATGATGATTATAGAATATTAATTCTTTAATGGATAAAGTCTTCCAACATATGCACTCTCAATATCAGGATCATTCTATGGGATTTGAATTCAGGGAGAGCCATGGAAAATATTTTACCATGGCTCTTATTTTCTCTGCTTTTTACAGACTTTTCAATGCAACAAGGTATGTCACAGCATTCTTGTATAAAATTTACTTTGTTAAGACTTTCTTCCTCTTATATGAAATATGCTAGCTACTAGCCACTTGGAACTGTGGAGAAATTAGTTACATTAAATTAGATAACATTCTTACAAATGGGAAACACCTTTTGCAAAAACGTGTTAGACATTGTACCAATGTAACTGGTACATAACTGTTATGTGTTTAAGATTTTGATGTTTGGGACCAAAATTTTGATATTTGCTTGGAAGGACATTCACTAGACATTGTGAACCTTTTGTTCAACATAATTAAGATAGCTTACTTCACTTACTGCTAATGCACAAGATATTCATACTCCAAGCAGAAGCCAAACTCCAGTACTCCAGTATTTGGTATACATTTTCCTGTCGATTAGGTCTGGAATAAAATCTGCAAACTTAACAATAAAATTTAACCAAGCTGCAATATCCTAGACATATTCAGTATGAAAACTTAACTTTACACGTCCAACACTGAAATAGTCGGGACTTACTCAAACCTTAGAAAAAATTGTAGAAAATCTAAGAAAAACTGTAGTAATAGACAATTTGAGAAAAATCTGGATAAATTTAGATTGACATTTATACCAGAAAAAAAGCAGAATGGCCAACATATGTTATGGACAGTTCAGTTGGTCAGGAAGCTATTTTAGTCGCTTAAAAGTCTTCATCAATGTTGTACATTTTGTTCCAGGTGCGGAAACTGCAGACTGTACTCTATGGGAGTGTCCCAGTGGACAGTGTTTGCCATTCCTACAGGTCTGTGATGGTGTAGATACCTGTGTAGGGGGTGAAGATGAGGGTAGCTGTGGTGAGTATACAAAAATTTGTATTACGGTCATTGTTCTCATTGGGTGGGCCTACTACTCTCTCTATACCGCCAGTGGCTTACAATAGGCAAGGCTAGGGGTGGGTACCGGTACAGAAAATTCAGGTCCTGGTCTGGTTCAGGTCCAGAAGATCAGGTCTGGACCTGAACCTGGACCTAATTCAGTATGTGAAAACTTGTGAAAGGACGATACTCAAAACAATGGTTCATTTCGCTACGAAGAAATCTGTTTTGTGTAGTATTTTACTCCCGCTGGCATTTTAAAATCCTACAAGGATAATGGCCACTGCATGATTGACTGTAAAAGTTGGTAGAAATGACTTACATCGACCGGTAGGCCACAAAACGTGTGAATGCCTGATCATATAATCTATTCATTTTCTAATTGGTCCAACATCCGGTTCACCAAATTTTTTCAGGTCCAGTTTTTCTGGACCGGTTCAATGAGAAAAAACGGTTTTGGTATTCACCCCTAGGCAGGGCTTAATCGTAAGGGTATGTAATGGCAGCCTGTATAGAGTGCATTGTAATCTCTTAATCAATACGTCAAGTGTTACAGTAATTGCCCAGTTGCGGCCATTGTATTGAACTGTAAGCCTTAGGATATGCAACACACTGAGAATAACCCCTACTTCATTTGTCAATGAGTTTTCCATTTCAATTCCACTGATTTGTCTGTGAGTTTCCTTGAATCAGGGGTGCGCTGCAGCCGACCGATGATGATGATGATGATGATGATGCATACTTTAATTTGGATGCATACTGTACTCCAGTAAATACAATTAGTTAATGTATCTTAGCATGAAAGTTCATCTGTGTTGGTAGAATACATTATAGAAAAATTGTTAAACTTTACTTCCAACAATAGGGACTTACCCTCTAAATTTTCGGTCAATGAACGGGGGGCGACATAGACTTTCTGATACTTATGACCCCTTCCTGCAAAAGTGGTGTCTTCCTGACGTCACTGCTGGAGATAAAAAAGGGTCACTCTGTGAACAAGGTCGGCGGAGATTGACCGAAAATTTAGGGTAAGTCCCTATAGTTATTACAGCGTTGGAAGTAAAGTTTAGCAATTTTTCTATGATAGTAAATGTATGTTACTGTGTGTTGTTTCAGATGAATGTGAGGACATCCAAGCAGACGTGTGCCTCAACATCCTACCTTACACTCGGACGTCCTCACCGAACGTGTTTGGTCCGTTTGTACAAGAACACCTAATACCTTACATCAACGCACAGCAGGATATCTTCAGTCTGTCTTGCCACCCACAGTGGGGAACCTTCCTGTGCTCTGTGTTCTTCCCTGAGTGTGAGAGCGCTAGAAATCGGATTCCGCTGTGTCGAGAGTTTTGCGAGGAGGTGAAGTCTGCTTGTGAGACCACGTTGGCGGATTTGGGTTATGGACAGTGGCCTGAACAGTTACTGTGTCAACTTTATCCACCTGCGTCTGACAACATTACATGCTTCCAAGGTGAGATGCTATCTTTCCTGCTTGTAATTCAATCTACTGTCATGCGTTTAAGTTTGTGGGGATTTACTATAATTGTGACAGCGAAAAATGGAGTGTTCGTGGTGGTTTTAAGTTTGCAGTAGTGCCATAGACTGTACTCACATACTGTAATGGAAAAATGTTTGCGGTGGTATTAAGTTTGTGGTGAAGCGGCCACCATGAAAACTGCAAAGTTCAACATAAAACCACCGCGAACATTTCTGCATTTACAGTATTTTATCATTAATCGTAGATGCTGAAATGTTCTCGGTGGTTTATGGCTGTCAGCCCCTGAATGTCTCATTGATACAGACTGTCGTTAATAATGCAGGTGTGCCTGAAGACAAGTCCAGTCATGACTGTGTAACGTACCAGTGCCCCAGTGGTGGACAGTGCCTGTCATATCTACATGTCTGTGATGGAAATGGCAGCTGCAGTGCACAGGAGGATGAAGATGACTGTGGTAGGTTGAGGCATAGTACACCTTTCCACACATCCCATTACCTACTGGGAGATGCAAGGCACTATGTGTAAGGGACCTTCCTGGTGTGAGTGGATAAAATAAAATCTGTCCAGATATGCAGCTTGTACTTTTCAGTACAAACCTGGTGTGTTATGCCTTATGGTGGTTTACCGGTTATTTTAAACAACCAAATCTTGATTCAGAATGTCTTCTTCCAACGCAGATGTAATCTCCAAGCATAAGATTATAAGTATCAAAAGCTGGCAGAGAAGTGAAGCCGGGTTAGGAGTGTGTTTTGCTACATGGCAAATGGACACCTCTTGGCTCACACTCCTTGGCCAGTTTGGTACTAATTATGCCATAATGTAGAATCTGCTTGGAGTTTACACAGATGAACTTTCAAGTTGATGTATAGACATGTATTTTGTTCTTCTTTCTGACAGCTGCCTGTGAGGACATAACATCAGACCTGTGCCTCAACAGTCTACCCTACACACAGACCTCCTCACCAAATGTTTTCGGAGACTTTGTACAAGAGGACCTGGTTCACTACATCCAGACACAGGCAGGAATCTTCAGTCTGTCCTGCCATCCTGCCTGGAGCACCTTCCTGTGTTCTGTGCTCCTCCCCCCGTGTGAGGAGGGTGTGAGGAGGGCACTGTGTGAGGAGTTCTGTGAGGAGATGCGAGGTGCTTGTGAGGAGGAACTCCTCAGTCTGGGAGGGTGGCCTCCCCAGCTGAGGTGTAGCCTGTACCCAAACTCAACACAGAACCCACAATGTTTTGCAGGTATGATCCTAATCTGAATGATTTTCAAACTGATACACTGATGCAACCAGTTAATATTACCAGCTGACATTTTGATACCTACCAGACATCTTCCTCAGAGCTTCTAACTGGATTTCTGCATCTTGCCGTTAGGTGGCGCTTTTGTGACATGGACACGTGGCTGAGTTTGTACCCTTTGCTGGATAAGGAAGTCAACTCAGTTATGAACCTTGACGAGGGGGGGGGGGTACAAACTCAGGCACATTTGGGACTGCATTCTCATTCTGCTTAAAACAAACTGAGGTTTCACTGTCATTGTCTCTTCAAACTTGAGAATTGACTATTGCAACTTATAAAGATCACTGAGAATGAAATGGTTGAAGAAACCAGGCAGTACATCTAATTGGAATAAACGATAATCATCGAATAATTTTGTCAAAGTCACTATAACTCAAAAGGACTGTATGCAAATGCCACTCTTGTGTAAATCAAGTTTTTTGTACGACAACACAAATTGTGTATGTTTTAAAACCTTGAAGTTCCTAGAAGTGTAGCCCCACTTTGCTTTATTTTAGGCTTTTTTACCATTCATCCCTGCAATAACCTCAAGTAAAATTATGCACCCCAACTTCGGCAACAACTTGAAACAGCCTTTCGAACTTGTTTTATGTTCAGGACCAGAGAGAGAGGAAGCCACTGACTGTCTTGCATACAAGTGCCCGTCCGGTCCAGAGTGCATTTCCTACCTCAGCATCTGCAATGGGATAGCTGACTGCTCAGGTGCTGAGGATGAAACCAGCTGTGGTATGTGAAAGTGGCCATATTAATTTTTGTATTTGAGAATCCCATTGGTAGAAAGTGTGGTATCAATGGGTACAATACATTTTGTACATCCCAATGTTCTGACACCCCTGCATTCTGATGCCCTACATTAAAAAAAAGTAAATATTTTGGCACCCCCTACCCTTCATGATCACCATCAGTCGGCTGCGGCACAGTTGATCACAAGTTTCATCCACGACTGACTGTCCGCAGCCAGCGCTGTTAGAACATAGGGGTGTCATGTAGGAGTGTCAGAACATTAGGTTTTAGGTTTTTGTACATTGCATTATTATTGAAGTATTCAGTACTCATAGTAATCAGCTCTCATTTACTCCTTGCACAAATAGCAAGCTAAACTTGGTCATCCATAACTATACACTGGAAATCTAATTTCAATAGACAGTCTTAGCTGACAAGCCTTATATGTATCGCCATTGGGTTATGTTGATGAGTTAGTGACGTCCCTGCCTTCACTGTCAGGGATCCCATGATCCTCTTCGCTCTCTTCTATCATGGCTGTACTTAAGTGAGCATCATGGAATAAACGCCTCTTCCAATCAAGTTGCATCGGCTCCTATGATTCACTATCGCGTCCCCTTGTCAATGTTGGCGTGGTGTGCAGCGGCTGGGAAACGATACCCAGGCCCAAACCCGAACTTTGAGCAGGGGAGATCGCACTCTGAGTGGACGGGAAGCCACTAGCAAATGAGGATGAAGGTCAACAATGGCGCTATCACACGTGCAGGAGGGGATCTGGTCTTAGCTCCTCGGCGGAGCCCTTGGTCGGAAGTTATGCGTGTCTACACCTCATCCTTGTGCCATCTTCGCTGCAGTCCCCAGAGGTCTCATAGAAGTCACAGGGAGTAGTACTCGGCTTACCTATCCGGCAAAACCCGAATCTTCCGGCCGTGTGAGTACAACGTCAAAATTCACCAACCGCCATGTTTCTTTCGTTCAACCTTCAACGTAACGTTCTACCCGATTTGACGCGGATCGCCCACGGACTTTCCCTCACGAACTCCGCTCTACAAACTTCGTCTGATCACCGCTGAACTGTGCCAGCTCAGAAGAATGTCATCTACACTGAACTGTATACCAGCCAAGAGGCACTTTATGCTCCAGCCGAGAAGAACATCGCTCACGCCGAACTGTAACTGTTAACACCACCGGCCAAGAGAGTCACAGAACTTTGACAGTCACAAACTTTGCCCAAACAGAACTCTGCTTCTTCCAGTATTTTTCTTTCTTTTGCAGATAATCGATATTGTATTTTCCCTTTATGGTAGCTAGACATTATCTCACAGAAAAACATTGACAATCTATTTCAGTTCAACTGTTATCTTCATTTGTCCGTAATGTATTCACAATCTGATGTTACATGTTATCTTTCATATTGTGTTTAACAAACCTTACCTCATTAGTCAACACTCTTCTTCACGTACATTGTAATGTTATATCTGTCTTTTCATTAGATCTAGATTTCCCAAGTATTGTTAAGGGGATTATTTCATGGACTTCACTATTGTTAATGCACACCTTGCAGATTTTTAGTATTTATACCATTCATTACGAAAAGTAGACAACAGGCTTTGATTTTTTTTAGACATTGCATTTATTGTTCTTCCCAATTTTTAGCACACGATAGTTTTGTAAAAAGGAGAAAGAGAGAAATAAGAAGATAAAGAGAAATCACGCCATTGGGTTATGTTGATGAGTTAGTGACGTCACTGCCTTCACTGTCAGGGATCCCATGATCCTCTTCGCTCTCTTCTATCATGGCTGTACTTGAGTGAGCATCATGGAATAAACGCCTCTTCCAATCAAGTTGCATCGGCTCCTATGATTCACTATCGCGTCCCCTTGTCAATGTTGGCGTATTGTAAGATACATGTCTGTATGTCACAGAGGGGGCCCTATACATGTACCTTTATGCATGTTTAGTTACCGGTACAGTCATCTGTACATGACATTGCAAATTAGTCCCAAAATGCATGTAACTTTAGGTCCAACAATTGGTGTACATGTTAAAACGAATGGCCCTTAAAAAGCAATGGATCAGGTATTCTCGTAATATTATTGATATGTACTATATATTGTAAGTAATATGACTGCATTTATTCAACACATATCTTTAACAGTCTAAGCTCAAATTTTGTAAGTCCTTTTAAAGACACCATTATGATTTCATACTTTCAGATGCATGCAGCCCTATACAAGCAGATATCTGCTTGGCCAAGCTGCCGTACGTCCAGTCGTCGTCTCCTAATGCATTTGGCCCCTTCACACAAGACAAGTTGGCTGCTTACATCGCCACACAGTCTGAAGTGTTCAGTTTGTCCTGCCACCCCCAGTGGAGCACGTTCCTGTGTTCTGTGTTCTACCCTGCCTGTGAGGAGGGTGTGAGTAGGGTGCTGTGTAGGGAGTTCTGTGAGGAGGTTCAGAACGCGTGTCAGGATGAGCTTGCCGAGCTTGGAGGATGGCCGCCTCACCTGTCGTGTAGTCTGTTCCCATACTCATCTCAAGAAGGCTCATGTTTTAATGGTGAGGAACAGCTGTGCTTTACAATGTTGTATAACTTTTACCACTGGTATTCAGACACTCCTATGTTTCGACAACCCTATGTTCTGAAACCCCAATGTTCCGGTGCCCCTATGTTCAGTTGTCCCCATGTTCCAAAATCCTTATGTTCCCACAGCCCTATGTGCTGACATCTCTAGTTTTAACACACCTATGTTCTGACTCCCTTATGTCCCCTCTATGTTCCAACACTTCTATGTTCTAACAGCCCTATGGTTCGGCACGCCTATGTTCAGACACGCATATGTTTTGACACACCTATCTATTTTGATGCCCCTATGTTAGTAATCCTACATCCCTTATGTTTTGACACCCCTATGTTCAGACACCCCATGGCCTTTTATATTACGACACTCTTATGTTCCCCAAACCCTATGTTTCGACACCCACATGTTTGGATGCCCCGATGACACCCATATGTTCTGATACCTGTTCTCCAACACCCCTATCTTTGGACACCCCTAAACCCTTACCTTAGGCCTTTTAACATAGTTATCTGTTGGTTTTAGGGTGTTTGAACTTAGTGGCATCAGGACATAGGGTTGTTAGAAAATAGGGGTATTGGAACATATATGTGTATTGTGCTATGAATGATCTTGTCTATTTGTTACAGGGATGACAGAAGAGGAAAGCTGTCCAGGCTACTGGTGTACAACTACAGGACAGTGTGTGTCCTACCTCCATCTCTGTGATGGGAGGGAGGATTGTACAGAACAGGAGGATGAGACCAGTTGTGGTAAGTTATATATGTATCATAATGCCAGTGCTGTGTTGCACTGCCAAATGTATTTGCCTGCCAGTGTTTCCTCAGGGAAGGTTCTCTTTCTGCCGCAAGGTGGTGCTGCAGTGATAGTGATGCAGTATCAAACGTGACTAAGCTTGTATCCCCCTTAATCTTGTATACCCCTTTTTGGTGAGATCATGTTGTTAACCGGCAGCACTTTGGGCTCAGAACCAAGAAGTCGTGGGCTCAAAAACTGCCATGTCACTGTGCCCTTGGGAAAGGCACTTCATTTTGTACACGACTTTCCTAACTTCACTCAGGTTGAAAATGAGTACCTAGCTTTGGCTTTCTCAGATAGGACATTAAATGGAGGTCCCGTGTTCGGAGAGAGCCACACCTTGAGCATGTTAAAGAACCCACCACACTAAACGAAAAGAGTAGAGGTCCTTCCCGGTTTTAGTGGATCAAACCTTACAGTCTGGTCTCTGGGATGACATCTTGCAAAGGTGATAGTCACCTGCTATGTCAATCCTTGCACAAATGTGGTAAACTATCATTTTCTTCCCATGTGGCTTTCATTTTTCATCATAACAGGGGCCACCTGAGCTTTACAAAAATGACAATGGCAATGATTGAAGCTCCCTCATACGCTTGCACTTGACATCACCATAGGAAATGACAATGGCAACCCTTCACAACAAGTCTTAGCCAGGGCCAACCCTGAGTTCAAACCCCACCCCCAGATGTAGAAAATTTGGTCCACACATGTCCTAGTGGCGGGGTTGTGTCTATTGCTTGCACCACGATTACGAGCACTGTGTAACTAAAAATGTTGCATGAAAAAAAAATTGAGCTGACGTCATTGCCAATTGTTCCAGTACTACCTATTGTTGCGTACCGTACTCCAGTAAATACAATTATAGATAATGTATGTTAATGTGTGTTTTTCCAGATGAATGTGAGGACATCCAAGCAGACGTGTGCCTCAACATCCTACCTTACACTCAGACATCCTCACCGAACGTGTTTGGTCCGTTTGTACAAGAAGACCTAACACCTTACATCAACGCACAGCTGGATATCTTCAGTCTGTCTTGCCATCCACAGTGGGGGACCTTCCTGTGCTCTGTGTTCTTCCCTGAGTGTGAGAACGCCAGGAGGACTGGTCTGTGCCGTGAGTTTTGCGAGGACGTTCAGAGGTCCTGTCAGTCGGACCTGACTGATTGGGGTGGATGGCCACCACAACTCAACTGTAGTCTGTTTCTGTACCAGTATGAGGATCGGGCATGCTTCAGTGGTGATTGTATTATTTTTTATTGGTCACAGTTCTTGTCCAAAGAAGGAATTTGTTTCAGTTTTAGTTTCCTACTTAAGAAATTCACGGTCTGAATTGATCACTTGATGATCATGTACCTGTCTTTGGTTCTAAATACAATTAACATTAATATTAAAGAGGAATAACTTATATCCCCTGTATCAAACACTGTCCCTGCACAGACACCTATACCAGACTTTGAACACCAGCCACACACAGGTTAAGATGCCTGTCCCTGGTGCTAAACGCTATCCACACACTGATGAACGCACCTGTCCTTGGTGCTGAACACCATACACACCCAAGTAAATAACTCCTTCCCTGTAGCTAAACACCACACAAGTAAATAGCTTCTTCCTTGTTGCTGAAGACCATTCACAGACTGATGAACACTTGGGTTGGGTACTGGTACAGAACAGGCACAGGTACAGTCCAGGTCCATAGGATCTGATTTTATGTGAAAACCTGTGAACAATAAATACTCAAAACAATGGTCAGTTTAACTACAAAGGAATCTAATTGAGTATACAACTTCTACTGGCATTTTACAACCTGATCTTCATAATCACTGATTGGCTCTGTTAACCTTGTTTGACTGTAGAAACTTGGTGAAAATTACTATCAACTCCCCTCTACCTCAATATTTTTTCTTGGACTGGTAAGCCCAGAAACACGTAAAACCCTGCAAGTATAATCTATTGATTTTCCAATGGTCCAAAATCTGGTGCCCTATTTTTTTTTCAGGTCACTGGTCCAACGACAAAAAAAAAACAGTTTTGTACTAGCACACCGTACTGGTACCCAGCCCTTGTGAACACACCTGTCCCTGGTGCTGACACCAGGCAAGCAAACACACCTGTTCCTGAAAACTATCAGCACAAAGCAAACACGTCTGTCACTGGTACTAAACACCATCAACATACAGGCAAACTTACCTGTCCCTGGTGCTGAACACCATCCACACACATGCAAGCATACCTGTCCCTGGTGCTGAACACCTTCCACACACAGGTTAACATACCTGTCTCCAGTGCTGAACACTATCAACACACAGTAATCACACCTGTCCCTGGTGCTGAACTCAATCCTTATATATGTCAGGCAAACACACCCATCCTTGGTGGGAAACACCATCCACACACAAGCAAACACACCTGTTCCTGGTGCTAAACACTATCAGCACACAGGTAAACACATCTGTCCCTGATGCTGAACACCATCCATACACAGGTAGACCTGTCCTATTCTAATAGTGCAGAACACCATTCACACAGTGATGACACGTCTGTCCTTAGTGCTGAACCACAGTTGCATACAATATGCTGGTCACCTTATGCATGCAATGGAAATCTTGTCCCCTTAGAAAGGGTTCTCTTATGAAGAGTTGCTAATACATTACTCTGCAATGCTTTTTTTCTGTCAATGATGTTTAGATCCTGAGAAAAGCTGTGAAAACTACCAGTGTTCCACAAACCATTCAACATGCTTGTCCTTTCTGAGGGTATGTGACAAGATTAGTGACTGTCCAGGAGATCCTGATGAAGAGAACTGTGGTGTGTACATCCTACATGTACTGTTACACAGTAGTTACACTTAAGAGTACCATAGACAACAGTTATTGCTTTAATAACAGTACACTCTCATAAGGTTTGCACTTGTCGTACCTTATTGTAGTGCATATATGGTACTCAGTCAATGTTTTTGTAGTGGGTATTAACACTTGACTGCTGTGTATGTGTGTACATTGGACTATATTATATTGAACCATAATACTGCTGATTTTGAAAGGTAGCAAATTATGTCTGTCAAGTCCACTATGTTTTGGGTACTTGAATTTTTGGGAATTCAAGAGTTCACTGCATCTTTGAGTTTGCATTTGAAACAATACAAATGTAGTAGCAATGGAGTTTCCATTGATAGTTAAATGTGAAAATTGCATGCTTAAAAATGGCGAATTCATGGTACAAGTATCTTGTAAGAACTATCTTTGTTTCTAACTAATTTTCAAAACTTACCAGCTGCCTGTGAGGACATCACATCCGACGTATGCCTCAGCAGTGTGCCATACACACAAACCTCCTCACCAAATGTATTTGGTGCGTTTGCACAAGAAGACCTGGCTCACTACATCCAGACACAGGCAGGAATCTTCAGTCTGTCCTGCCACCCTTCCTGGAGCACGTTCCTGTGCTCTGTGCTCCTCCCCCCGTGTGAGGAGGGCAGACGGTCGGCGCTGTGTGAGGAGTTCTGTGAGGAGGTGCGAGGTGCATGTGAGGAGGAACTCCTCAGTCTGGGAGGATGGCCTCCCCAGCTGAGGTGTAGCCTGTACCCAAACTCAACACAGAACCCACAATGTTTTTCAGGTAAGATCCTTTTTCTCTCTCTTTCATGTTCACCTCAAAAGAGATTTAAATACTATTTTTGGTTTACTTTGTGTGTTCGCACCTGTGAATAAAGACCGTTTTGATGGATTTCAATGAATTGGTATATGTAGGTGCATTGTGCCTATCAATCTGATGAAGTTGTCTACAAACCATAAGCAATTTTTATCATATTATGTCTTCTGCCAAGATTATCTAGCATGGAGCATTGATGACAGTCACTATTTATCTGCTACTACAGATACTGATGTTGGTTCAAAAATTAACTTGTTCATGAGTCAACCAAGTTTTTCTTTGTCTTTCAACACAAGCAGGCAGTACTCAGGCCACCACAGACAGCATGGAGGTATCTACTTTTGTTGAAGAGGTTACTATTAGTTCTGCTGGTGGAGGAGCTACTGTCATTATTGCAACTGAAACAGTGACCGACATTGTTGAACAAACCGCCATTGTCAGTTCGGATACCACAGTTCCTGTAGATGAAACAACGCATACGGACACAGCAGCTGAAAGTTCAACTAGCAATTTGGCTACAGCAGAAAGCTCTACGAGATATTTGGGCACAACAGAAAGTTCAGTGGACAGTACCATTGCAATTACAGAGGACTTTACCTTGCAAAGTACCGCCGGCCGAGACTTCTCTACTGATGGTACTGAGAAGCAGGCAGGTCCGTTTTCTACTGTCAATGTTCACAGCACAACAGAGTTTTTGGATGTAACAACCAGTGTTGCAAGTTTGACAGCCTCAGAGACTATTGAACAGACTGTGGGTACAGACACAATTGTAACAACACCTGGTGAGTTATAAATATCTTATATGCCTTTTCTGTTCTCAAAGTATAGTGCTATAAACAATCTTTCGGCCAGTCCTTTGACCCTTTTCAAGTTTATTATTTTATCAAGTTGAAGCTTAACTTGAAAATACCCAAGCCTAAGTCACATTACTCAAATAGACGCGCATGCAAGGGGTCATAGGCGCCTGGGAGTTTAGTTTTTGATTTACTAGACAGACCTATGCTATAACGTCAACTCTATAATTTTGCAGTGTGCCCTAAGAGCTGCAATCTTAAAGATATCATGCTATGTCGAGATGTTATAAAAAATGTATTGAACACCTGAATATCTAAAGTGGGATTATTGATGCTGCAACTATTATTTTTTAGTAGGTCTTTTTAAGTTAGTGACATCAAAATCACATAAGCTTACTGAAGTAAGCTGCAATTTGTGACAAGTTTGCAGTGTTCATTTTCCACATGCTTTGAGGTAGCAATGTTTTCATAGATCTCAATGAAATATAATTCCTTTTCAATTTCTATTACATTACATTTACCAGTTATCAGGAGTCCAACTCCCCAACCACCAACACCTTCAGTTGGTCCATGGTGTCAGATCCAGGCCATACAGATCATTGGTGGCAGCAACAAGCAGAACAGCCCCTTTGCAGTGTACAGGAGAGACACCCTTCTGTTTTCTACTAAACTGCAGTTCAGCTGCAGCACTTCAGCCTTCGTGAGCTACAACTGGACAATCTACCACTCTGACAATTCGGACACATGGGAGGTCCTGGAGATGCTAAACATTGACACTCAACAATCAGCCATCAACATTCCAAGGAACTCACTGCCTTATGGAACCGTTGAGCTGCGTTTGCATGTTGACGTCCGTACAAATCCTACTGTCAGGGTCGTCGATTCTGTGTCATCCTGGCTAATTGTCGAAGCCTCAGATCTGGTGGCACAGATAGCTGGCGGTTCGTCCCGTTCTGTAGGAGCTGGAAAGATGGTGACCTTAGATGCCTCCTCTTCGTTTGATCCAGACGACATGGTTGTCAACTCTACCTTGTTTGAATATGAATGGTCCTGTACTAACTCCAATGGTAAGCTTATTATTTAACTCAATAACTGTAGGGTACACATTTGCAGTAATATGTGTCTTTACCCTTCTGCAAAATTTCAAGCCAGTCCCACTAGAATTCTGCAAAAGAAGTTGGCAATTTGCTTGGCTTGATAGAGACTGAATGAAATGAAATAAACTGAAGCTAGAATAAGATGGGATGGGACATAGAACCTACAATTTGAAGATCAGGGTACAATACTTAAAATTTGTTCTTCTTTGTGGTCTTAAACACAATCTTGAATCATTTTGTCCATGTAGGCTCTGCATGTGACCTTACAACAGAGCAGAAGGGCCCTGTACTGCAAGTGCCTGGCATAGCCCTCCAGTCTGGAGGAGAGTACTTCTTTTCTGTGTCAGTGTCAGGAGGTGGTAGACAGAGTGGAGCACCAGCCTTCCAGTCAATCATCGTACTATCTGCTCCAAATGCACCAGAAGTACAAATCAGGTATTAATCATATAATAATGAGTCAGTTGTATGATGATTGTACAGGTGAACTATTTGTGCTAGAGGGGAGTTACTCCTACTGTAAGTCCAGGGGCATTTGTGTTTACTATAATAGGTTTTCGTGGACTATTATTTAGAGTATGTCCTTCACACCAATTAAAGGAGTAAGTCCATCTTCAGTTCTCCCTGAGTAAGTCCATTTGCACGCCATTGAACTTACTGTGGGTGAAAACAGGTCCATGTCATACATAACTCCCAGTTTCCAAAGGAGAATTTTAAAAAAGTATAGTGTAGTGTTGTTATATTATTTTCAGTTAGGCCACAGCAAGTAAATTTTATGGATGACATCCTCTGCAGACTGCAAAAAATAGTGCGATAGGGCGAAAAAAAAACAAGATGGGTAAAAAAAAAACAAGATGGCTAAATTTTAAAAGATAGGCACAAGTTGTGATGACTGTTGGAAAAAGAATAAAAGGACAAAACATGCTATCAGAGCCAACAAGGCATTCATTCCTGTATTTAAGACATGTACTGGTATGGTAAAACTGACACTAGTGTGGTAGATTGGCATCACCAACAAAGTTGGTAACCACACTCATGGCTTCCATATTGGTGTCACTTTTACAACTATCCAATAAGTTTCATTTCTACAGCCCTGGGTACCTCGGAAGTGTCACTTCTACAAGTACAATTATTAGGCTACAACACAATATATTTGCTCATTTTGGTACTTTATCATCATGTTGACCATTCCTGCAGAAGAAAAAAATTCTTGTTTTTTTTTCTGAAATCAGGCGAAAATTAATGCGCGCGCTGATGTCATCCATAAAATTTACGTGCTGTGGCCTTATGAACGTTCTTTGAAAATTCAATATAGCATTTAATAGTAGAAGAACATAGCAGCACTGCCTCTGGACCAAGTTAAGCTGTAAGATTGAATTCCGGCTGTGTCACTCACCCAACATGTATACTACCGGAGAGGGTTACAGTCTTTAGGACGTAGGAAAAAGTTAGGGGGAATTTTCCCAATACCACAAACCTGTAAATACTATTGGATTGAGATCACTTTCACTCCATGAAATGATATTCAAAAGAACATATAACAATTGATTATGAAAAAGCAGAGCTCTGAATGCCTCTGCTACCGCAACATCAGTGCTTTAGAAAATAACAGAGTTTATGGAAAGTCAATTGTCGTAATGTCTTTTGACTCCAGCTGTCTTCAGAATTGTGACCTTAAAACCAACCCCTCGAACCGCCTGGCCCTCCAAGCCGAGTGCACCAACTGTGCCCCGGGTGAAGCTGTATCCTACAGGTGGACATTGCAGCCGGCAAGTACTGACGAGAGTACCAGGACTTAGATTGGGACATTGACACATCAACAGGCAGGTCTTCAAAACACATCGGTATCAAGGCTGATGTGTTTCAGGTCAGTCTTATTGCCTTCCCCATGAATTCGATGTGATTGTGTGTCTGTGTGTGCACGTGTGTCTTTGAACTGCATAACTTAAAACCATGATGATGGATGGATCCTGATGATACTTGGCTACAAGGCGGGTAGAGGTCAGGAATTCAAAAACAAAGGTCAAGTTTGATGATGGCCTCCAGCTCCTAGCTGCTTTTTCAGGTACTGCAGAAGGTCTTGCAATTTTGATATCTTGTGCACTGGACAAACTGTGGACGGGATTTATGAGTCTGTGTTTTACATAGCAGCTGCTCTACTTTTTCAGTTAAGGCTTAGGTCACATTTCAAAACCGGGGCCCGGCCGGGCAGCTTTCAGGAGCAAAAAGAATGATATTATTAATAAAGGCATCAAAATACACAAAATGTCAAAATAAGATACATGGGCATGATATGTGTATATTTCTAGGTATACATTTTTATATTTCAGCCATACATAGTATGGTGAAATATATTGTATTCGTAATGTTTCTTCTTCTTCTTCTTCTCCTGTCAAATCTTCAAAGTGATTCATCTCCGCCGTTCCTGGACCGAATGACCTGAAATTTGACACAGGGGTAGAATGGGCCAATACCTTGATGCTTTTTTCTCAGTTTTTTCATATCTGCCTCTAAAATGATTTTATTGAGATTTTTTGGTCAATTTTAGACCAAAACTGTATATTTTGGCCCCTGTACCCTGGTATTACAACCAAATGAGCTGAAATTTGACAGAGATGTGCCTTGATAATGCCCCCATATAAATTCGATAACACTTTTGGTGTACTGTACAACAAAATGCTTATTTTTGCGATTTTTTGACCAATTTTTGACCAAAAAAGGACACCTTTGGCCCCTGTACCCTGGTATTACAACCAAATGAGCTGAAATTTGACAGAGATGTGCCTTGATAATGCCCCCATATAAATTCGATAACACTTTTGGTGTACAGTACAACAAAATGCTTATTTTTGCGATTTTTTGACCAATGTTTGACCAAAAAAGGACACTTTTGGCTCCTGTACCTTGGTATTGCAACCGAATGAGCTGAAATTTGACACAGATGTGCCTTGATAATCCCTTCATATAAATTCAATAACATCTTTGGTGTACAGTGCAACAAAATGCTTATTTTTAATTTTGCGATTTTTTGACCAATTTTTGACCAAAAAAGGACACTTTTGGCTCCTGTACCTTGGTATTGCAACCGAATGAGCTGAAATTTGACACAGATGTGCCTTGATAATCCCTTCATATAAATTCAATAACACTTTTGGTGTACAGTGCAACAAAATGCTTATTTTTGCGATTTTTGGCCAATTTTTGACCAAAAAAGGACACTTTTGGCTCCTGTACCCTGGTATTACAATTAAATGACCTGAAATTTGGTATAGATAGGCATTAGATACTTGGGAGCAAGATTCAAGTAAAATTTTTGACATAAACAACTTTAAAATGATTAATTTTGGCACTTTTCTGAGGGGAAATTTGTTTTCTTTTGGCCTCCTGACGTGACCTTCCGTGACCCCGCACAGAGCCACACCTGTGCGCGTCAGCCGGAGAGTTAATTGAGTTAAGTTAATTGAAAGACCTAGCCAATCAGCGAAGAGGAGGCCAAAGGCTAATTAATATTCATAAGCGGGGCCTCATGATCCCGTATATAGCAGTGTTCCCGCCAGGGGGAGCGAAGCCCGCCTAAGGCTCTCGCATTTTAGACTATTCAGAAGGCTTTATATTGTATCAGTTCTTAGGGGCATATCTATGATAATCGCAGCAGTCACTTAACTTCTCTTCAGGAGTTTAGCGTAACACTATTTCAGGTCAAACCGTCAAAGGCAACTAAAAACAAACTTTAACGTTACTGAGTTCCACTTGTTATCCGAAGTTGAAACGCTAGCGATGGTATTTTCGCTGCGCTGTTAGCTCCGTGCGACTGTTGTTGACGGTCTTATAACGGTATATTTTGCACCCCTGTACCCTGGTATGAGTAACATTTGGTATAGATAGGCATAAGATAGTTGGTAAAATGATCCAAGTAAAATTTTTGGCATTAAGTACTGTAAAAGGCTTAATTACAGCACTTTTTTTTTAGGGGAAATTGGTTTTCTTTCGTTCTCCATGCCATGACCTTTCGGACGTTCACCCCACAGGGCCGACATCTGCACCTGCGTCTAGCCGGC
The DNA here is from genome assembly GCA_019207045.1 of Branchiostoma floridae x Branchiostoma belcheri. Taxonomy (NCBI): domain Eukaryota; kingdom Metazoa; phylum Chordata; class Leptocardii; order Amphioxiformes; family Branchiostomatidae; genus Branchiostoma; species Branchiostoma floridae x Branchiostoma belcheri. Next base: position 18,521,325 of record CM033034.1, read on the forward strand.
AGGAAGAGTTAATTCAATTAATGGTTCAGCCAATCAGCGAAGAGGAAAGCGAAGGCTAATTAATATTCATAAGCGGGACCACACAATACGTTAATTTGAAGACTCAGGCCGTACAGAATTCTCGCCAGGATTTTTTCAAAGCGTCGGACAGGGGTCCGGGGGCCGCCGAATGTCCCTGGCGGGGTCCAGGGGCAGGGCCACTCACTGTTGGGGGGGGGGGACCAGGTGGGCGAAGCCCCCCCGGAAGCTCTTGCATTTTAGACTATTGAGAAGGCTTCTTTTATCAGTTTTTTTTAGGGCCATATCTACGATAATCGTAGCAGTCACTTACTTCTCTTCAGCAGTTTGACTTTAAAATATTTCGGGTCAAAGCTTCAAAGACAACTAAAACCTCATAAACAACAAACTTTACTTAGCTCAACAGTATACAAAAATATTGTACGGGTTGCCATCCTTAGTTGAAGCGCTTATTTATAGCGCTAGTATCTTCGCTGCGCCGTTAGCCGCCGTGCGACTTTTGTTGACGGTCTGATATCCCTACGTCGCCGCCTCGCTGATATTCCCACGGACATGTTTCAAGAACAATACCCAGCAAAAAACGCTGTTCTGCGTCAAATTCTATTCTATAAAACATGTGGGACTCAGTGTTACAGTCTAAATATTTTGTAGAAGCACCGCTGTAGGAAAGAAGGTCCAAGCAATGTAAAACATCACGTAGCATGAAGTTCGCTGTCAACTGGCACACAGCACATGACTGTTTGAAACTCTAAGTCTAATCAACAGCCGTGTTTGATTGATAGCCGGCGGTCCTTTGATGAAGTCGGCGAAAGGTGCGTTAGTTAGAACATCTGCGTTTAGTTTTGATACGTAATTATAAGTTAGACAGTGGCGAGAATGATTATTTTCTCATCAATATTTCTCTTCAGAATTATTTGAACTTAATTGTACATCTAAACAATTGGCTTACCTGTGCAATGTTTATATGATTAATGATCAGTGTACTGAAATCATGTGTAACGTATGGCTCCTAGTCAATAGATCAGCATTTTCCCTATAGTGACCACCTGTCTATAGTGGCCACATTTCCTAGTGCTGTTGTTGTTTGACATAAACTTTGAACATTTAAATTGTAAGTAACTTTAAACTGCCAGAGTTTCAGCCCAATAAAACACTCTCAGCGCCAGGGTATGAACAGACTGACCAGACAGACGAAAATAAATCCTCGAACAAGGTTCAATCGTATCTTCCGGGTCTGGCAGGAAGTTGTTAAACTAAAATAAGAATAGGCTCGATGGCTGATTGCATACAAAGTAAAACAGTTTAACAGTTTTACAGCTTGAAGAAAACAAACGCTCCTACAGCACCTGCACCTGCTTGATAATTATTAAATCGTATGCCCTACTTGAATAAAAAAGTTCACTGCAATAATAAATGTACATCACAAGGAGCTTATACTTTTTTAAACTTACACCTAGTTATCGTACTGAAAATCGTTAATGACATTGCATGAAGTCATTCAACAATTTTCAGTCATGATGAAAATTTTCTGAATGGAAGGTGTGATTATTGTCATTTTCTGAAAAATAGAAGCAAGCTCTGTTTTTACCTGGAATCAATTCACAATAGCAGTCCATTTTGGGGGATAATGTACTGTTAAGAGGATGTTCCATTTTTGCGCAGGGGTGATTTGGAACAGTCCAATGTTGCGTGGGAAGGGGTATGGCTGAAATATGCTGTATTTGCTCTTAAGCAAATGTCGGCCTTTCTAGTGGTTTTTCATTTCTTAATTCAAAACATCTGGGCGGGTCCCGGTTTGGAAATGTGACCTAAGCCTAAGTTGGGCACCTTTTCTTTTATGAACAGTTTTGTCTGTATGGTGTAGTCAGATCTGAGCACTAATATTTGTGACTTGCCACATTCTGTTTAAATATTAATTCCGTGGAGCTTGCTGCCCAGCTTAGCACACAGGTCTGGATAAGACTTGAATTATGACAGGTATGACGATGTTAACCTTTTTATTGTGGTACAAACTACTAGTCTATAACATTTACATTGATGAACTTATTGGTACAGGGTAGTGAGAGCTATACTTTGCGGGCAGACATCACCAAGAACAACACTGTGGGGTTTGCCAGTTATGCATTTGTTACAAACGACATCCCAACCCGAGGAAACTGCACCGCATTGTTCCTCCAGAAGGGCAGGAGCTGACTACAAAGTTTGACATTCGCTGCCAAGGTAAATGGGCTATGAAAATCTAATTTCAAATTTTGTCCTTACAATAATTTGTATTAAATCTAATTTAACAGTGAGCGTTGGAAAGAAAGTCAGCAATGGTACCGGTCATTCACACATTAAGTAGCAGTCTATAATACATACTCCAGCATAGCGATCACAATCTGACAGAGATAGATAGAGAAAGGGGGAAGGATAGATAGATTCAAAGGTAATCTGATCTGACGGGTTTCAAACTGTTCTGTTTCATATTTTAAGTTCCTACAGTTAGTGCTATAGTCGAAGACTGCTGTTTTCGCAGTGAAATGTTATTAAGATAAGAAATTAACATGACACTCACTACATGTCTGTTACTTATTATTAAAGCTGCAGTATATTTTTAACAAACAAATATTTTTAATGCAATTAGCAATGATTCAGATTATTCACATTTTGTTTGACAGGGTTCTCTGACCCGGACACACCCTTGATTTATGAGTTTCTGTATCAGACAAAGGATGGTTGGACTTCAATATACTATGGACAGGTCAGTTGTTGATGTCGTAACTAGGTTCCAAAATCCGGTCCACTAATGTTTTTCAGGTCGTTTTCACGGACTGATCAAATAAGAAAAATCAGTGCACCGGTTACTAGTCATGACACTGTAATTTTGATTCAAGAACTTAATTTTTCTAGAGATCTTAACAAATTATTTGGTGAGTTTATTGCTTAGTAATAAGAGTTTTTATATCTATTTTGTAAGTTACTCTTTCTTGTGTGTACTCTTGTCTCTTTCTTATAAATGTGAATGAACTCATGAATCAGTCAGTGTGTGGATGACATATTTACGTTAACTTTGTAAACTGTCCACAGGAGTCCACTGTGGAGTCTACCAGCCTCCCTGCTGGTGATGAGGATAGGGACGACATCCTGAAGGTCATGACTGCTGTGTACGACAAGCTTGGTGCCAGCATAGCTGTCACATTAAACGTGACGGTCAGTCACTTTTGGATCTGTCTTCCTGTTCATGTATACAGCAGGGTCATGTGGTATAATGAAAGGTACTTCATATGCAACTTTTCTCCCTTCACCCATGGGTGCTAAAATGGTTACCTGAGACCTTGGTTGGCCATGTGGAGGCAAAAGGCTATAAAAGGAGAGGGATGCCAGGCTCAACCACCCAATATTACACACTTATACACATTGGATAACAACGCATTGCCCCTATATATGTTTATACGGCCTGAAAAAGTCTATTGGCTTACCTTAAGTACTAGTATCTTAGTTTACTTTTTTTAGCACAAGCAGTAAATGGCCTGCTTTGCCATATGGGTCAAATCTGATGGATTGACCCTAGATGACTTGTCAGCATGGGCTGGGTGCACCCATCAATTATGTTTTTTTGATTGTGACAAAAGCAGACGGCCCCGTCGTATTCAGTGCATCATCAGTCTGATCAGGGCTACTTGTCAAATGTCTGACTTGTACTATCTGAACTCAACCTACTTATCAAGGAGAGTATGGTGCTAGGCAAAAAACACAAGGCATGGTAAAACAATGAATACACCTCTACTAGCTAAATGAAAATTAAAGTATCAATCCTTTCACCTCAGTTGAGGTTGACTGCTTTACCTTTACCCATCAGGTGAGGCCTCTACCCAGTAATGTCTCCCTGGATGTAGTGACTGATCTGATCAGTGCAGAGGGTGGTGGAGGTGTAACAGAACTGCTTCAGTCTGGAGAGACACAGGCGGCCACTGCACTCATTAGCAACGTGGGGACTTTCCTAAACAGCAGAAGTACTGACGTTAGCCCTGAGAGCAAGGAACAACTGGAACAGGTATGACAGATTTAAAATTTGTACAAAAGACTATAGATGCTTTTCTGTAATCCTCAATTACTTAACCTTAGGGCAGCAACGTATTCTTTCAGGTTCGTTTTCATGCCTTGATATAATTTCTGCAGTATAAACTCATGATTTTTTTCAACAGACCTGAACTTTGCTGAACAGAGATCTATAAAATTGATTTTTGTATTACAAGGAAACGGTTTGCATACAATGCATGGGTCAATGATAACCAGCATGCATTTGATTATGTATACATAGTAAAATGTATTACTTTTTAATGGTGCCATAGACAAATCAGCATCATCAAAGATGTATCAGAGGGTTCATGTCTGCCACCCGGATTTAAACTATAAGATGTTAAGTGGGCATCCATTGTGAAGTTTGGTGACTCTACTGATTTTACTTTACCAGTACCGTACAGAGCTGACCTCCAAGCTGTCGGACATAGCCTCCAGTGTTCAGACCGTGTCCTCTGTGCGACAGGTGGCAGCTGCCTTCACAGCTGTCACTCAGGTCAAGGAAGAAGTGTCTGCTGATACACAGGTATGGGAACAAGTCTGAGGGTGTGGCATCAAAGGCTATCTTTTGTAGGAGAAGATAAGCCTCCATAGCAAGCTCTCTGGGCCATTTTTGGCTTATAATACACTTTTGCCGGCCGTGCTTTTGGAATGGCCTGTCTACGGGCCGGCAGCACAAGCGACTCAGTACAAAAAGAAACGACCAGCAAAAAATGTATCATGAGCCCCCCCAAAGCATAAAAAAGGCCCAGAGTGCCTGTTATGCTAGGAGAAGATCAAATCTTGCACCTAGTCTTGTGCTCTGGCAAGACTAAGATGTACTGTGAAGACATTTGGAGGTTATGTGCTAGATTGCCTTTTTTAAGTGTCAATGACTGAAGAATATTCTATGTCAGGTATTTGATGGCTATATATCCACTCTCATATATATTAGGTCAAACCATTAATTGCCTTGCTATCGTCACTCAGAAGATTGTTCTATTCTGAATATGGCTGCAGTAAAACAATTGAAAATTCAATCATTATGGTACATATTATGTTGGAACAAAGTTTAAACTGATATATAGAATACATGATGGTAACATTACAGGTAGATGTTTCAAAGTAACTGTTTTTGGTTAGGTCCAAGCTGCTGCAGCTATGAGACAGATAACGTCAGTGCTGTTAGACCAGTCGGAGGAAGCAGTGGGAACAGAAGAAGTCGAGCAGACTGGCAGAGCATTGGTTGGAGGTACTGTGTTGTAAATAAAACCTCTCAATGCTTTATTTGCATAAGGCCACGTTGATTTCATTATAATATCATGAAAGATCCTTGATTATGTGGATGACATCTTCTGGGAACCCCCAAACTGATGCAAGTGTGCAAATAAAAAAAGTTTGGCCAAAAAAAGGTGACTTCATGGTCTCTATGACATGGTCTAAGTGGTCAAGAAGGCAGAGCAAATGACCAAACACACCGAGAGTATGGTATACAGAACAAAAAAATAAAATTTCATTTTTGTAGTTTCCTCTATCTTCTTTGACCATGGAATTGACATTGACACTCTGACGTTTGTATATGTTTTTCTGTACATTTTTAAAAAAATTGTCATGTATTTGCTCATTTCGCAGCTGCCTTGTATGATTTACAGCATGGTAGAAAAGATTTTTTGGAAACAGCCATCAATTCAGCCCCTGGCTGCCAAGAGATAGTGGTCGGCCCACACAATAACAATAACAATAACAATTGGAAGTGTTGAGCTGAAATTGTGTTCTATCTTCAGGTCTGGTGAACGTTCTGCAGGCCGCATCTCTCACAGCTGACCAGGCCAAGTCATCCAACACCACATCTAATTCTACGCTATCAAAAGTTAGTGTACAATACTGTACGTCCTGTAATATTCATAGTGGGGTTTTGTTGTGAGCTCTGAACACAAACTTGTGACACGGCACTGTGCTACTACAGTAGTTACAATATTAGTGGGTACCTTCCTTGATCTGTAGTAACCACATGGCTCAATGATTTTGCTAGCGCTCACATTATCAATTGAAAATATTGAGCCTGCAGTTACTACGGAGGATAGAACGAAGGCTATACTGTTATTGTTTCGACAGGAAAATTCTCCTTGTGTGGGATTATCGAGTTCCCACGAACTTGAAATAGTTTTAGCATTGGCAATGGAATTACTAAGGCCGTACCAATGTGATTGATTACCTCCTGGATCTTGACGTTGGATGCATGCAAAGCCAATACCATTTCTCAGTGTTGCCTTTTTTATACAATCGATTGCCGTTTGATATTACGTTAGTTTTGTTGTATATTGAATATTTCATAGCTGTTTAAAAAAAATATGGCTAGTACTACTTCACCCTAGGTGAGTGAGGTATTGTTTTGTGTGCACTTTTTCATCCAGTGTATGTTCTACCAGAGGGTGCTTACTTTTTGATTTGATGAAGTATTTAATGTATCTCTAAACTTGAAAGTTCATCTGTGTTGGTAAAAGTAATTCTTGAACTAGTTTAACTGTAGTATCCAACACAAAAATTAGACCACCCAAATTTGTTAACATATGGGTCATTTGGTCTCACTGGATAAAGTTAAAATCTTAGACATAGAGCCAGACTTTTTGCTAGAAGGATTTAAGAAGCCATGTACATCGGAGCTTTACAACCATCACTGAACAGAGACGGTGGGAGCCATAGACGTTCCTGCAACCCATGATCCACTACTCACTGAGTCACATGCTCTATCTGCATAACGTGACATCACTGCAGCAGTGGATTTTTCATTCCTTGTCAAAGACCAGGTGCTATTCTGTCGAAAATTTGGATAAGATCAATTTAATTTTTGTGCAGTTGGATATTACAGCTAAACTAGTTCAAGAATGATACCTCTGATTTTTTGGTCATTGTAGACAAAGGATGCTGCCACCAGTGTCATCGGTAGCGTGCGCGTGGTCAACACGGTCTTGTTGAAGCAGATGGTGCCAGGACAGGAGCCGCTGGTCATCAACCTGAATGACTTTGACTTGTCTCTGTCCAAGCAAATCTGTGAGAGTGTTCCAGGACTGGTCTTTCAAACATCAGAGGACAACTGGTTCAAGCTGCCTGACACTGTGGGAAAGGCATCACTGAACTGTGATGGTAACAGTTTGGATACAGAGGTAACTTATGAAAAAGGCTACACTATTATTGAGCTCAAAAAATTCTCTGACTCACTGGAAGTTTCAACTGAATCACTCAGTCTTCTACAGCTCTCTGACCCAACTACTATGGACATATGACTTGTCGGATGTGTGATCCCAGCAATGTGTCAGAGTCAATATTACCCACAGTTCCAGTTGAGAGAAGTTTGAACTGTGTCCTCATGCAAGCGGCAACTTCCTTTTTGACCCACTGCTGACATCACACAATTAACAATTGTCAATCAGTGTTTGCTATATCTAAATAAGTTGAGTTTGGCTTCTATTTGGAAGCAGAGGAAGACCAAAAGCTCCTTGTTTCTATAATAAATTTGTTTCTGTGCATTTAAATGGAAACTAAGTTGCTTTTTGTTTGAATGACGATGTTAATTGACACAAGAAGAGTACATTGTACAGTGAGCTTTGTAAGGTCTTCTACATGTACATGTATACAAACATCTAAAAAAAGTTAGCTCAAATTGAGTTGGGGTAAGTAGTGTCTTTCTTGCAACAGTATTCATCATCATCTTTCATCCTCTTGAGAGGTGGAGCAAACGAAGTTGCCTGTCCTTCATCGCGGAGAGAAGACCTTTCCCATCCAGTCCTGTTTCGTCCTCAATGAGCTTCTTGAGAGTTGAGCTTGGACGGTCCTGTTTCGTCCTCAATGAGCTTCTTGAGAGTTGAGCTTGGACGGCCGACTCTTCTCTTAGTGTCGGGGGACCACAACAAGAGTCTACAGTATTATGCCAATCATTTCCTCGTGGTTAAATGAACAATCAGAAATGCTTTCCAATATTAATGAATTATAATGATAAGACAACTTAAGTGGTATGATGGTTGAATGTGTTCCCTACAGCTGTTTGCTACTGGTGCCAACCCTTACAACTATGCTGAGACATCCTCTTTGGTCCAGACTGATGTCGCAGCATTCTCCTTACTGCAGTCTGGAAGTGAGCTAACTAGTTTGGAGTTCGATGACCCAATAGACATATCGTTGGAGAGACCTTCAGATCTTCTGCTGGGAGAAAATGCCTCTGCGCCAAGTATTGGTAGCAACTCACTCAGCGTAAGTAACTGTGCAGATCAGCTGTCACTGTAGATGGTATAAACAAATTAAAGTACAGTCAAACCTGTCTATAGCGGCCACTCAAGGGACTGGAGAAATGCCACTATAGACAAGTGGTCACTATAGAGAAAATACTGATCAATTGACCATGATCAATAAGTTACACATGATTTCAGTGCTCAACAATTTTTCTCACCAAGTAACATTGTCTCAATCGTCTCAAAATTCAACTGACCCTGCCAAAGCAAAATCTATCTCAAATGATTCATATTTCCATGCGCAATGTTAGTAAATTTGCCGACAAATACTTAACGCTCTATCGATCAAGGGACACGTACCTTCCGCTACTGCCAAAATGACCCTATTGGTAAATCCAAATCCTCGCAAACAATGATTTCAAACTAGACGCAGGGTGACATACGTCCACTGTATGGTCGCAATAGGCAGTGTTTCTGTATCTACGGGACCGGAAATCATGTAGCCAAGGATGCGTTCGACAGGTGGCCGCTATAGACTGTTTCTTAATGCTTAGGTCAACGCAAAAAATCCAAGGGACCAACAAAAAGTGGCTGCAATGGCCAGGTGGTTGCTATGCAAAGGTGGCCACTAATACAGGTTTGACTGTATTGTAATTTGTGACTGGTGACCATTTTCTGATCAACCACAATGAATAATCCTAGCCTCCCTTGTAGACTTCTGTAACTGCTAGCCTTTTTCTTTGGGCGGGGAGCACTGATTATTCACAATTTTCATGGTCCCCCTATATACCTGGGATGATGGTACCTATGGCCGTGCTACAAAATGAAGGCATTAAATGTCATGTTTACCCTTTAACTCATACTGAATGTTTTTCTTACTTTGAACTTCATACTTTCCTTTTCACAAAGGTTCACCGATTTCAAAAGGTGATTTCCGGGGCTCTACTAGTGATAGTTGAGCCTTTACTGGAAGATGTGCCATTGGTTTTATACTTGAAGAACAATGGGAACGTCAGCAAAGAGGACTATGACGTATCCACCACTCTCCCCCTGAGTGACAGTGAGCTTTACACGATTAACCTTGGTAACGGCAGAGTTGAGCAATCAGACAGATATACGTGGCTGGTTTTCCAGGAAGATTTCAACCAAACACTCGACAGCAACTGGGCATTAGGTAAGAAGCTTCAACAAGTCTACAAAAAATCTTTTTGATATATTGGAGAATGAAGAATCTTTTTGTAAATGAGTACATTTGTTTCAGTATTTCAAACTAAAGACAAAGGTTAACTTTTGGTATTGATGATACTAGTTTTGAACCAAGCTAACAATATGACTTATTGTTAATGATACTTTTTTTTCTTTTAGATCAAGTTCAAACAGTAGAGCCTGTTGTTGCTATCATTTTAGATAAAGAGAGGCTGGTACATGTACTAGTAGGGAACTGATACAAGTCACAAAACTGAAGCAAAAAATAATGTGTCACATCACAATCATGTCACACAATTACATGTACATTGGAATTGGCAAAATGTGATATCTGTACTAATAATTTTACTCTTGTTGGTGTTTATTAAAAGTTACTCTGATACTGATACTGATTTTGATAATGATATTTGATAATCATCAGTGGAGCTTGTTACAAGATGCCTACCCCGTTTTTAGTCACCCAGACATGTGTCAAATCTACAGGACCCAAATTGAAAGAAATCTACATTTTTAATATTGATTCAATTACAAACATTTTGCATCTTTGATATTGTTGCAGGGCCAGGGGCCACACCCCACCGGCTTTTTTTTGCCCCGACTGGATTGTAAACAGTAGTCTTGTTGTTTTTGCAGAGTTATGAAAATAAGTTGATATTGCCTTATTCCAGGAGTGGCTCATAACACAACTCAGATTCAGCCAGAGGCCGGTACAGCCGGACTTGAGGACTTCACAGTCAACTACACCTTAACACTGTCATCTGCTCAGTGCCTGTATTTTGACACAGGTGATGACACTTGGAAGGACCTTGGCTGCAAGGTTAGATACTTAACACTTTTCCTTAGAGCCACACCATGAGCATGTGTGGAAAGTGTTCAGAAAGCCATTGGTTCTAGTCTGGGTCTCAGTTTTGGTAGCTTAAGCTTCCTTCCAATGACAGGTTGTGACCATTAAAAGCGGAATAAAGCTAACAAAATTGGATGTGTAGTGACTGTTGGAAGTGAACCCAACAAGACTGGACTCTGGCCATGTTGATCTCATTGTTTTTTTTAATTAGAGAGCTTGGTAAAGAAAAAGCATGTGGTGCCAAAGTTCATTACAGTTGTACTAGCTACCTGAAGAATAATTTTGCTTTACCTGAAACAGAAGTCAAGATAGTTAACCTTTCTTTACTTTTATTACCCCAGGTGAGCAGCCTAACGAATGACAAGAGGACCCACTGCCAATGCACACATCTCACCGCATTTGGATCTGACTTCAGCTTCTTTGTCGCTCCTAATACTATTGATGTATTGGAATCGATACTTGCCTTTCGAGACATCGCTAACAACCCAGGAGTGGTCATCACCTGTAGCGTTGTCTTGGGCATCTACATAGTTGCTATGATTTGGGCCCAAAGAAAAGACCAACAGGACTTGATGAAGGTAACAATGCTCAGTTTGGAACTAAACACATTTTTAAGGGGGAGTCTTTGGATATCTTTATCAATAAAACTATTGATCTTTATCAATAGCTTGTCTGAACGCAGGCTTTGTTTATGTCCGCACTTATCCTACCAGAAGCATAGATTATCACTCTTTAAAAAAGAGGTATTTTATTTCTAGTGGCAACAATCATTAATGATATGTACAATGTAAGGTAGATGTATTCATTCTCATGAGGTTTAAGATACAGTAACGGAACAGTAGTCTTGCTTTGGGGGGGGGGCAAATAATGTCTTGCTCAGTAGTGGACATTGGGATAAATTTGCTGTTCTAAATTGTTATTAAGCAACACTGCAGAAATATTTTATTAAGAATTTAGACACCCATATATGCCATGAAAATTTGTTTATTGTGATCTCCATTAGACTTTAAAAGTAAAATCTATTTTTCCTTGAGTCCATGATACAAATTACAGAAAGTAGGCTTGATCCAATGCTTAAGATATATACTATCGTCTTCTTTGTTATCTATTGCAGGTTGGCGTCACTGTACTCAAGGACATGGACCTTTCCCAACAGTACCGGTACCTCGTCACAACATACACAGGCACAAAGCAGCATGCCAGTACTACTGCCAAAGTCTGTACTAATTTAACTTTGCCTACAGATAGGTGGTAGGGTGGTCTTGTACTTAGGAATGTTAAGTCGACACCTGTGATGTACTAAATTTCAAATCTTGACATTTTCTGATATTGTGCCATGGAAAAGCCATTTTTTACACTTATTTCCTCATGCGACACAGGTGTACATGATTTCCTATCTTCAGCCAGGTAGGTCTTAGACAGGACGTTAAATTGTGATCCCATCAGGAAAGCCTCACCTCAAGCATGTTAAAGAACATACCACACTTATGTCATAACTTGAAAGTTCATCTGTGTTGGTACAAGTCATTCTTGAAATAGTTGAACTGTAATTTCCAACACCAAAATTGGACTCACCCAAATTTTCGACTGCACAGCATCAGTCTTTGTGAAGGAATGAACAATCCACTGCTGTCATGACGTCACGTTATGCAGATAGAACACGTGACTCAGTAAGCAGTGGATTATAGGTTGCAGGGAGTCTATGGCGCCCACCGTCTCTGTTCAGGGATGGTTGTAGAGCCCGGATGTTGCTGTGGTTGTGACTGGAGAAAAGGCACAGAGTAACCCCACCCTGCTGACCGATGCTGACAGCAGTGGATTGTTCATTCCTTGACAAAGACTGATGCTGTGCAGTCGAAAATTTGAGTGAGTCCAATTTTGGTGTTGGAAATTACAGTTCAACTATTTCACACTTATGTCAGTTTAAGTGGTTCAGTTTGTACACTTCAGTATAAAGAAAAATCAGCTTGTACTCTTCGGTATAAACCTGAGGTGTTATGACATGCTCCACCTCACAATCGGATGAATGATGATGATGATGTTATGACATGAGGTAGTTTACCAGGCACGCAACGCAAAATTACAGACAAGGCTTACATCATCTAGCCACAGTTGAAAAATCTATAGGATTTAGCAGAACACACTGACCTCCCATACTCTAATTGGCAAGTTTGGGTATAAAATATGCTAGAGGTCTGGTTTTACATGTCCTCCACATTCTACTGGCAAATTATGTTACGTTGCCGTTAATGTACTTTACGTATCTTCTCTGCTCATGGGAGATTAGCTTCCAGTTGACAGCTACAAGAGACCATAAACACTAGCATATATAAACACCCATAAAGAAGATGCCTATTATTCTACTGTTTGCTACTTTAGGTACTTATTAGTGATGTGCTATGTTTTGATTATGGAAATGTTGTACTTTTGTTTGTGGACATTTTTGTCAGTGTTGTTTTGTGCTTTAGGTTGCTGTGGTTGTGACTGGAGAAAAGGCACAGAGTAACCCCACCCTGCTGACCGATGCTGACCGCCCCACGTTTGAACGAGCGGGCGTCGACACGTTCCTACTCACAACAGAAGAATCACTCGGTCCTCTGCTATATATCCAAATATGGCATGACGACACTGGGAGAGATCCCTCCTGGTGATTGCAACTTACGTTTCCTTGAATTACTTAATTTTTGTCTATTTTTTACCCTCATGAAGTAGAGGTTATGTTTTATTGCCTGTGATTTTATGCATGTGTGGACAAATACCATGTTTCTAGGCACCCTAGCGGCTTTCCTTGACAATGCAATTGAACATCCAGTTTTTGTATCCGTCTGTTTGGACATGCTATGATCTTTGTATACTATTACATTTCCAGACTCTGTTGTTTTGCTTTTGTCATCAGATCATTTTGATGAGCGGGATGCTTCATGTACATAGTTGCTGAGTTAACGTTTTAGACCTCATTCTAATGTCATGAATGTATTCAATTTTCTTTTCTTTTCTTAGGTTTCTGGATCAGGTTGTCATCAATGACATGCAAGAGGACAAGAAGTACATATTTGTTTGCAGAAGGTAAGCTGAGAGAAGAGCTTGGTACCTTGTTCCAGAAAACTATGATTATAATAAGAAGTTTTAACATATAACAGTTAGATAATTCACAACAATTATAAACAGGCTTCTATTTACTTTTATCCTCAAATCCACATCAATTTTTTCTATTTTTTACATCTAACGCATGTTTATTTTAAAATGTTTGATTTAATTTTGCAGTGCTACCTCTCCACTGCAAAACCATGACACCATGAAAATACTTCCTTTGTATTATTCTTTATTACTGAATCATTTGAAACATTAACTGAAAAAAAATACAGCAATAATCTCATTTTTTCCCACCGTCACAAGTAAGTCCCTGCAAAAAGAGGGAAAGGAGGTAAAGGGTTTTATGTTCGTATTTTTTGTTTTGACAAAGTATCTACTTTCAGGCACATGCCATTATAAGGTTCCTGATTTGGGGCCGTATGGCAATGTTCACAGAGAAAAAAAAAACAATATCTGAATTCACCATCTGACATGTCTATCCTTAGATGGCTGGCTAGTGACAAAGAAGATAGTCAGACCATCAGGATCCTCCCTGTGGCCACAGACGATGAGCTGAAAAACTTCTTCTACGTCTTCTCAGTCAACAGTTCTCGGGGCTTCAGGTTTGCTTCTTGATGTATTATCAGAGTCAGAAAGTTCTGGTTTTGAAATTGAATATGTTAAAAAAAGTTTGCCAATTTTGGTTGATATGAAAAAGATTTTTATCCTTAGTGATGAAATATCAGTTGTCTTGAAGTTCATTTTCTCAAGGTAAGAAAGCATCTACAAGTAACACGCAAAGAACAGAAAACCCTATTGGTGTATAGAGGGGATGATGTCTGTCCCAAGTGCTGAAATATCAGTTATTTTGAGGTGCAGTTTTTTCAAGAAAGGAAAGCATCTTCAGCTAATACACAGAGATTCAAACACTTTCCAACCAAAGGCAGCATTTGGAGATAGAAAAGATGATACAAAATGTCCTTAGTGTTGTAATACATGACTCGTTTTGAGGTTCAGGTCTCCTAGGGTGCAAAATAATCTTTAGACAACACCCAAACATTAAGAAAATTTCCAAAACAAGACTTCATGTAGGGATGATGTCTGTCCATAGTGCTGAAATATAAACTGTTCTGAGGTTCAGTTTTTTTCCAAGGTGATAAAGCATGTTATAAGTAACTCCCAATAATTGAGACACATTCCAACTCAAGACTACGTTGGTTGATACAGAAGACATCTGTCCTTGGTACTAAAATAATATATCAGCTGTTTTGAAGTACTGTTTTCTCAATATAAAAAATCATCTATTTTCAGGGACAAACACCTGTGGTTTGGAGTGTTAGGACGTCCAGCACACAGCCTCTTCACACGGTGTCAGCGGGTCTCCTGTTGTTTATCCCTCCTGTTGTGTACCATGTTTGTCAACATCATGTTTTACGGGATAACGGAGGAGAAGAACGATCAGATAGAGGTGGCTGTGTTTAGCTTCCAGTGGTCTCAGGTAAAGACAATCAGATGACTTCATTTGAATTGCAACTACACATTAAAAGAATACCACACCACACAATATGATACAATACAACAATATACCATACAACATAACACAATCTATGAGGAAAGCATTTTGTAAATATTATGTAGCAGATAACTCACCTCAGAGCATAATATACCCGTTTTATAAAGCATGTTAAAAACTGCTTAACACTGATTTGATCTACTCATGCCTTCTTGCTAGGTCAACCATTAAATTGAACTTCAGATTTCAGATTTGATCATGATTCTTAGATATTCATATAATTATGTTATCTGCAATGTGATAGATTCAGCAGATCATGTCCACTATATACTTATAAGTACAGCTTTCTTTCCTTCCAGATCATGATTGGCTTTGAGTCTGCTTTAATAGTTCTACCAGTCAACATTTTGCTGGTGCAGCTATTTCGTCATCTGAAACCTAAACCTTTAAAGACAGCCGGACTAGAAGATGACGACATAGGTTTGTACTGGGGTTGATTAAATTTTTGAACATGAGAGAGCACAACTCATAGAAATTATATTAATCAGGAAACTCCTGTCTTTGTTGCCTTTTTATAACGTACAATACGGATGACAATGCTAGTACATTGTAGTGAATGAGGATCTTGACTTCTTGGGGAAAGAATCCAACAAATACAGTTTAACAATGGAATTTGCCAGGCACTGGTATTTTCAACATCATATTTCAATCATACAGATTTACATTGTAAAAGCACAAGTGTATCTGTTTCAATAAACTGAGAGAAAATTTATAATGTTTTCCACACATTCTCACATGAACTGCTCTAAGCATTGAATTGTTAACTGTGTGAAATAAAGTCTTTTGAATTTCATCAGAAAAATGTCAGATCTTGCTAGGTTCAGAATTGTAACCAGAAACATAGCATTCATTTTCCTAGGGACAGTTCATAGTCGTATAATACTCACAGATACATACAATACATAGTATAGTGACCTAACGCAAGTATCTTACCTGAACAATACTGCCTTTTTACCTAAGAAGAAGAGATATCAGAAGTAAAGGCAACGGATGGACAAGCTTCCATGGAGGGGACAGAGACAGACAAAGACGACAAGAAGAAACAACCATTTCTTCTTCCATGGTGGTTCCTGTACATAGGTCAGTACAGATATCGAATTGTAAGAAAGCCTGCACTGAGTAGTTAAAGTGTGATTTATTTTGGACATTGACATTATATATGGTTTCCACGATTTCAAAGGGAGAGATGTGAGCCTACATGTATCTCATAAGTACAATGAAGAGATAACTGCCCTGAGTTGTAATAACATGCATATTCTGGTTGCACGTGAGCCTACCTCTTGACGGAGAGGTCGAGAGTTTGAATCGCACCTGATCATGCATGCCAATCAAAATGTTGCAGTATTTAGGATTCTATTGTTGTGTCCTGTCCAACATACTTATAAAACAGAGCTAAGGGAATTTTCTATGGTACAATGAACCTGTAAATACCGTATCATGACTGGTGGGGAAATAGCTATTCGGTGAGCTCAACTTGTTTGAGATCAGGTGTATTTGTTTTTCGTATAGTAATTTAAAAGTTCTTCAAACACAACCAAAGTAGTACTCACTTCCAATGTTTCAATGTCTGTCAGATACCATCATCAGGGTAGAATGGCTGGATCTTCTTCTCACTGGTACTTATAGCCGATGTAGGTGGCGATGCAGCAGTGAGAATGCCGTACCAAACGTAGCTCAGTTTGTATACCCCTCATCTGGTGATACAAACTGAGTCACGTTTGAAACGGCATTCTCTCTGCTGCAGCGCCACCTACATCTATGTGTTGATCTGTTGTTCTCTCACAGGATGGTTTCTTGTGTTTGCCACCTGTGCTACATCAGCATTTTTCACCATGCTGTATGGCAACGCTTATGGGAAGGCAAAGACAGAGGCCTGGCTCCTGACTTTCTTCACTTCGTTCATCATGGACCTTCTGTTCATCCAGCCTGCTAAAGTACTGATACTGGCAGCCATGGTTGCTCTTATCATGAAGGTCAGTATGGCATATAGCCCAAATGAATATTATATTATTAGAGGTTTTAGCCTATATCAGGTCAAGCTGCTAGAAGCTTGACGACCACCAACTTTAATCCAAGAGACTTAGGAACATTCTAATTCTGTTCATTTATGCATATATGTATGTACAATGTGCCAACAATGGGCAGTGTCAGACTCCACAGAGCCCTGAACAGTAAGCGTTTGCTTCACACCGACAATTAAGGCATGGAAAGCAATTCTATGACATCCTTCCATCCTGTAAGTGGATAGTAATGCTTTGTTCACAGCCGTGGGTTGCATTGGGAGTGATGTACACTGCCTTACAAATGACATTTTTTATTGGCAAGTCCTTTAGTAGATTTGCGATCAGTATACGTAAAATCTTACACCTAACTTCAATTGTTACAGTATCAGTATCTAGATCTACTATGTAAACCTTGGTAATTACATTGTTTTTCTTAACATCACGCCTTTTGTTCATGTACTGCTTTTCAAAGAGCGTTGAGGACTTGAAGGATGACAATATCACAAGAGAGCTGGAGAATGATGAAGAGTACCTCCATCAAAGGTCTACTTTTAAAGAGGTTGGCACTTACTGTTAATCAGTACCCATCAAAACATACCAGTTGCGTGCTTTGATTTTCAATCACAGTGCAATAGTAGTATCTAAAAAAACTCTCTCTCTCTCTCTCTCATGGTGGCGTCCCTGCGATCAAGTGATTTAACAAAGCACTCAATGAAATTGAAATGCAAATCTTTTTACGCTTTGTGCGTTGTCTTTTAGTCGTACAGTACTTGACTATGTTGTTTTACTTGTCAATGATATTCTCATTATAAATTCAAGAGTTACACATCAAATCCAATTTAAGACGCAGCGATGCCACCAACGTGCCACAGAGAGATATCCTGCTTGAATGGATCACAGTTTTGAACCAGTTTTTTTATAGGACTTTCACACAATGCTATTGAAATGCCAAAAAGACATAATTGCATCATTCTGTATCTGCATATTCTATACATGTCTGTATCTGTATCTGTATCTATAGCCGGTATAACCGCCTTTTGGCATAACACCAGCTTCGCAGGCACGCGGTGCGGCAGCAGCTGGTTACAACTTAAATTACACTAAACGACCTGTCACACCTACTGTAACTTTTGCACATCTATCTGCAAGCGTTCTTTAAAACTATCCAGGGAAGATGCCCCTCCTGTACTTCGCGATAACAAATTCCACTCTACTATAGTTCTCGGAAAGTAAAAATTTTTGAACACATCAATCCTAGGTTGGTAACTCTGGTATTGAAGGCATGACTATTCCTTCTTTTGTTTGGTATTAGACACTTATCAGTCATTACGTCCACCAGTTTATTTCGTTACATCACACATAATGCGACGAACATCTGTACACATAAATCACCCTATCTGCTTGGAGATAAGCTGGTTACCAAACGCTGAAACCACATAGCCTGTTCCACAATAACTAAAATATAGGGGTGATTTCTGAAATTATTACATCACAATCTTTTGTTGTGAAGGAAGATGAAGATGATGAAGTCGCCCCACCCAGACCTGGAAACAAACAGGTGATCGCATCACGTGAGTTCTTCGCCAAGAGAAGTCAGATGTACATGGTCATACTGGAGGTGGTCTTCTACTTCCTCTACCTGTGGGTTGTCCTCTCCATTGGGTATGGACATCGCAAGGAGATCGCCTTCTACCAAACAAGGGATGTCAGGAATACATTTCTACATACAGAAATACCCAACAACAAGTCGTTTGTTTCAGTAAGTCAGATATTTTGGCAGAGTATATTTTCTTGTGAAAAGTACAGTTGACTACACCCATAGAGTGTTATCTTTGGTACTAGGACAATATCTTTACGATTATAGATCATCATCATGTCTGTGTTTGTGATAAGAATAAAACTTATAGATATTTTCAGACACGGATGAATCGATGATTGTGATGGAAATTCAGGATTATATATATATTCGGCAAAGAACAATATATATATATATATATATATATATATATATATATATATATATATATTCGGCAAAGAACAATGATCATATGTTGATCATAAGAGCATACTGAAGCTAGAATAGGATGGATACAAGGCTACCCTTGCAAAAGTGGTGTGTAATGCTGGATTGGTGCTGCATTGATACTGGACTGGTGTAATGACATTTTATTACTAAATGATGCCATAGTCCAGCTCCAATGCAACACTATACTATTCATTCAAGGCTTTCCTGGGTTAATAGTTTATAATAGCTGTGAAGTTACCATGTCAGTTGGCACCAATGCTATCTTACAGCAGTATCAAAATCTTGAGTATTAGGGCTGCATTACACACCATTTTTGAAAGGGTAAGAGTAACAAAATGACTCATTATTACCTGTAACACAATGTTGTCCCCTAGATGTCCTCCCAGACTGACTGGTGGAGATGGGTGAAAGGTGTGCTGGTACCGGGTGTGGCAGGTGGACAATGGTACAACGGGGACAACACCACCCACCGGGGCTACACTAACAACCACGTCAACTATCTCGTGGGTGTGGCCAGGTTACGGCAACATCGTATCAGGAACGGTGGGTTTGGATATCCATCAGCATATACTTAATACATATGTACATGAGTGAGACTTGTCATGGTATCTGAGCATAATACTAGAGTCTGTAATAATTTCATCATATGTCAATAAAGGTTTGACATCCAGGTAAGAAGATACATCAGCGACAAGCAACTGAATATGATTTTGGAAACCGTCAAACTTAATGGTGTTTAACTTTGCAAATGACTAACTGACATTCTTGGTTCAAAAACCACATGTAACGATGTTTTGGTGACCGTCTGTCAACTTCCTCAGGGTAATACTGATATAGGTTGTATCACACACAATAGCTAGGTGTTGCTGCTAATGATGAAGTTCCAAACGTAAAGTATGTCATATATTATTCAGCAACAATTAAAGGAATTAAACTAAACAATTGTCAGCTATTTCATGACTGGAGTGGATTGGCCCTTGTAGACGTGTGGTTGTGAATACAGATTGTTGATGTTCATGTTATTAGTCAGAGTCATTGTCGTAAAGAACTTTGTTGATGTCTTACTGTAATGACCAAAAGAGATTTTTAGTAAATCTTTGGATGCCTTGAATTGTGAGGCACATCTTGGTTGTCTGGTATTGTTTTAAGGAAATTTGTGTCTTTGCTCATCATCACAAGCCACTGCTGATATTGTTGAATATACATTCAAAATTGGCCAGATTGGGCATTTTGAACAATTTGCAATAGCAGTTGGCTGTCATTTAACAGTACAACAACCAAAGCAAACTTTTAAATATCTTCCCAACCAAATGTTATCAAATGTTATCAAATGTTATCTTAACGGAGGTCGGTTGGGACACACTTGCCACCAGACGGGAAAAGCATGTACTTATTCACTTCTATAAAATGGCCAGCGGCTCCGCACCAAATTATCTCCATAAACTGGTACCTCCACTTATCCGTGATTCCACCCCTTATGGCCTTCGAGATGACCAGAACTACCTCCCTATTGCCCTAAGAACCGAAAAGTACAAAAGATCCTTCTTACCTGCCGCAGTTTTCTCCTGGAGTCAACTTCCTTTGTCCGCCAAAACATCACCATCTATTAGTATTTTTAAAAGAGAACTAGAGTCTTTCTTTGACAGCCCGCCCACACACACACACTACTCCCATGGCCACGGACGCCATGCAGTTCACTTGACTAGACTCAGACTCAACTTCAGCCAGCTTAACTCACACCTATTCAAACACCATTGTATAGCTAGCCCTACTTGTGAATGTGGGAATTCAAACGAGACAACTGAGCACTACTTGTTGCACTGCGAACTATACAATAGCGAAAGGATTCATATGTTGCACTCCATATCCCGTTTAAACCTAGAAGAATTACTCTCGCCTGACCCCCTTAACTTATCTGACAATACTTTATGCACCCTTCTCACTATGGGCAGCCCTTTCCTCCCACACTCGATAAATTGTAACATCTTTGACTATGTTTTCAATTTTATCAAAATGACCGGAAGATTTATATATACTTAATCTGATTTGAAATTGATTGGTAATGCCAGCCTTGTATGTGCTTTAGCCCGTTTTTGTTGTTAGTATTTATGTTATTCTTATGTTGCAAAATGACGTTTATGTTCATGTCATCTTAAGTTATACGTTTTGTTATAATCTCAATTTTGTTACTTTTGATTGCCATTGTATGTAATACAGAGCAGAAGACCTCCATAAGCTCATTGTGAGCTTCTTGTCCAATGCTTGAAAAACGAATGCGAATAAATGTTATCAAATAGTATAGCTTATTAGAGAAATAGTTATAACCTGTTGAAATACATTTTCACAGATTTACAGTGTAATGTACATCCTATGCTTGCTGACTACACACTGAACTGCAATGTGATGTACAGCCAAAGTACAGAAGAAACCAGACAGATTGGACATTTAAACAGTAGCGGGACGTCACCATGGAAGTATCAAACAGCTGAAGACTTGAATGGTTGGTGCATGACATTTTGATGTCTTTTTGAAGGTTTTGATATGGTTTTGAACCGGACAAAAATTGTGGGCGCTGATGTAGACAGGACTGGCCAACTTTATTATCATGAATACTGTGAACATACTGTACTATAATTATTATAATCAATAACTAACTTTGCCAGTAGTTCATAGTGCAAAAGAGAATTGTGTCGAACTTACGTTTCTTTTTACCTTAAGCAGAACTGTTTTTTTTTAAAATAGTATGATGAGCAGAGAGACCAAGCTGGATAGAATGGGTTTGCCCCAGTGTGGAGTTTTATTCTTAAATGGTGTTCTTTTTTCTGGAGGGGAGAAATACAGACACCTTGAAGACCATGGCACACATGTGGACCTGAATCTTATACAATGCAATTCCATACATGTACCAATCAGAAGTTATGTTCATCAGAGGACCTGCTCCCCACAGTACGATTGGTTAGAGTATGATGGTGCCGTGCCCTTATTCCCCTCTGACAAAAACGTACGAATGGATATCTAAGATATTTTGTATGTGGACACTACATATATACAATGTAGGTGTGACGGCAAAACAAGTGACAAGTTCAATTTCGGGATGTAGTTTTCTCAAGTACTTCAGTAGAACTTCCAGTAGAACTTTGATATGTTGAGTGTTTGTTGTAGGTGAGAGTATCTGGGGATTTTGGGGCACCTACTCTGGCGGTGGGTACGTCGTTGCACTGACGGGTGCAAAAGCAGAAGACCTGGCTCTAGTGGAGTATCTGGAGAAAAACAATTGGGTTGACGAGACTACAAGTGCTGTTTTGGCCGAGTTTACGATCTACAACCCAAATACTAATTTGTTTACTATGGTGAGTCCAATCATTTCATTCTTAACTTCAAGGTGGACTTTTTGACGAGATGACAATTATTGTCTATCAAAAAAGATATTCATTTTAAAGGTCACTTGAACAGAACAATTTCGAAGGCATTGATGAGATTATGGTTACTGTTTTTTGAACAGCACAATGCCTTATTCTTAAATGCTATATCACATCTTATTCAGGTGCATCAAAGAACACCAAAATACATTATATTTTATGTAGAACAGACCGATCCTATAGCTCCGCTCAACTCCATCAAAACATGAAAATGCAAAATAAAAAAAAGGTTTTAACATAAGGTTGCAAATACTTTATCATTATGAGGATTCTCTCATTGTGCACACTGCTCATACATTCATACAGACTTCTACATAGTGACCATCTGGCCAATGTGACTCATTTCTAGTGGTGCAATTGGTCCTTTGGACAATTTTTGAAACTGACACAAGCAATAAGAATGGTGCCTCTAGTGAGTATTTATCCACAAACATGCAGGCCAGGTTTTCTTTCCATTCTTAACTCAAGTACCCTGAATAGACTTTTGGGGTAGTTTTGTTAAATTTTTGTACTTTAACTGCAAGTTAACTCTGCTTCCCATATCTCACACAGGTAAACTTGCTGGCAGAGTTTCCCCCAACAGGTGGTTGTTCTCCCACCCAGACCAAAGTTACGACTTTCCGCCTGTACAACTATGTGAACAACAGTGATTTCTACACCTTGGTGTGTGAGATCCTCTACATCATCATGTTCATCATACTGCTGGTCAGAGAAGGTAATTTGATAATCTAGAGGGGTCCTAAACTCCAGAAGGGAGTGTTATTTTCCAATAGATTATGTATCAATGAATACACAATCAGACAACTTTTTGCAGAATTTTCCTTGTGGTGAAATACGCAATGTGTGTTTGTACAACAATATGACACTCAACCCTACCCATGTATTTCCTATACGTATAGACTCTTCCTTCATTATGGATTATTTTTGGCATGAATGATGGGCGATGTTCACGAATATAAAAAAACATGCATAACAAGACGAGATTTTAACATCGCCCCTCAAATTGGTTTTGTGTTAGCTAACTTTTGTCAAGCCATGTCAGACACATTGTATTCAGACATAGGCTGACATTACTTAATTTAATTAAAGAGTACTTGGGGAGTTTAATAGAATACTGAATGCTTTTTGATCTACGTGGGGCTAGTGGGTACTTTATTGTATAATTTGTAGTAGTATGCATTTTTAGTTGCTAAAATTGATATATATTTAAAAATAAATCACTCTTCTGGAGTTTATGACTCCTTTAGAACTACATATTATATGTATCTCAAGACACTTCCCTTGCAAAAGTGGTGTGTAATGCTGGATTGATGCTGGACTGATATAGACAATTCATCACTAATGCTACCTCAAGCCAGCACCAATGCTGCAATATCTTATTCATGCCAGACTTTGCTGGGTTGATAGTTTATAACAGCCGTGAAGTTACTGTGGCAGTTGGCACCAATGCAATCCTACATCATCATTAAAATCTTGAGCATTACGGCTGCATTACACACCATTTCTGAAAGGGTTAGTATTACAGCAGAAAAAAACAACAACTATCTTGGTTGTCTCTGTCCAAGGTGCTGAAGTAAAGCGACTTCGGTGGCAGTATATCTTACAGTTCTGGAGCTGGGTGGAGATCATCATCACATGTTTATCAGTCTGCCTTCTGGCTTTCTACATCAAACGTTGGGTGGTGGTGGACTACACCAGCCAGCATCGACTCGAAAATCCTCAAGGCTTTATCAACTACAGGTAACCTACTGGACTTCTTGAACTTGTTTAACTGTAATATCCAACACAAAAGCTGGTCTCACCCAAATTTTCAACTGAACAGCACTAATCTTATCAAGGAATGAACAATCCACTGCTGCAGTGACGTCACGTACGTTATGCAGAAAGGACAGTGACTCAGTGAGCTGTGAATCATAAGTTGCAGGAAGTCTATGGCGGCCACCGTCTCTGTTCATACGTAATGTGATGTCATGTCAGCAGTGGATTGTTCATTCCTTGACAAAGACTGGTGCTGTTCAGTCGAACATTTGGGTGAGTCCAATTTTTGTGTTGGATATTACAGTTAAACTAGTTCAAGAATGACTTCTACCAACACAGATGAACTTTCAAGTTAATCTACTGGACTGTCAACTTTCTCTAGTTGTTGTGTCAATTTATTCTTGTCATGTTTGGCAAAGTTACACAGGGCCGGCACATCTGGTACTGAGTTGACTTAGGTGGATTTGATATTGATGAGCAAAAAGTGGATTCTGTTTCAGGCACTTTATTTGATGAAGTATGCCATTTTAAAATGATCATTTTAGATTTTGCTCTCCTATCTGTTCTCCCTCTGCCGCATTGCCTGGAACTTTATTTTGCTTTTGTGGGAACTTTTATATAACACAACGTGAGATCATTTAGTAATTTTACAATTTTTTAAAGCAGCACAAATTAGTACTTTATCTATTTTTCCTTGATGTAATACTTCCAATGTTCCTTCTGTTGCAGTGAGCCTGTGATGTGGGATGCGGCCTACGGCTATGTTCTGTCCTTCCTGTCTGCCCTGACGTTTGCTAAGCTTATCCGACTGCTGCGTTTCAACAAACGGTTGTCACTTTTCGGGGACACCCTTCGCGAGTCGGCATTCGCCCTTGTTGGTGTCGCCGCCATGTGGAGTATATTGTTCATGGCGTTTATCCACGCTGGTTACCTCCTTCTTGGTGCCTCCACTGGCGACTTCCGCTCCGTCTACGCAGTCGGGATGACCCTCTGGAATGTTGGGTTGGGAATGTTTGACTTCCAGTCCTTCCAAGGCAACAGGTAGGTGGAAAGACAAAGTCCTAAATGTATATGTCACTGTAGAGATGAGTTTATTTGACTGGTCAACTGCAGAGTGTCAAAGAACAGTGCCTTTCCTACATGTGGGACAGATTGGAATCATATTTAGGATATATCCAAGGACTATCCGCAGTTCAGCAAGCAATCTGCCTGAGGACATACTTAAATCTACTTTACTTCACTTTGATTGTGATTTATCTTAGACGTAGAAAACCTCATGTATCAATAAATGTGTTATGCTACATATGTAATATTGTATTGTTACCAGGGCTAGGCCTTGATAATAGCCTCTGGCTAATTGGGTAGCCCTGGCTGTATTTCTCTCTATATGGCCGAATAAATCAAATCAAATAATCAGTAGTTCTACTTGGGTGTAGTTAGGCTTAACGTACTTCTCCTAACCCAACCAGATTCTGTAATTATAATTAAAGTGCAATTGCAAATAGTCTTAAGACAAATTCCAATCTGTCGTAGAGAAGATTCTGATTCCAGTCTGTCCTACATGTAGGACAATCTGAGATTGTCTTAAATCCAAAAGTCTACTATGATATACACTGTATATATCGCATTAACTTTGCCTTTAAGACACCCTTGGATTTCTGAATCTACATGTACATATATGCCCCCTCCCTCAAAAAATGGGACCTTTACCAAAATATTTACTTATCAGAGCACGTCTTTCCTTGTTTCCTACAGCTTTTGGGGTCCAATCCTGTTCACAGTGTACATGGTCCTGATGAACATGGTCTTCCTCAACTTCCCCATTGCCATTATCACCGACAGCTTCCAGTCCGTCAAGTACGCCAACAATCTACGCTCCAACGATCACGAGATCGTCGACTTCTTCATTGAACAGTTAGGAGACTTTGTCGGTCGGAAGGAGCGTATGAAGGTCAGAGTCCACCCTACTGTGAGTATAGAAGATGATCTGACTGGAGAAGACCACAAGATGGAGAAGTTGGATGATGATGAGGATGTAACCCTGTACTTGATGCAGGAGCTGAAGCTGATGCGACAGGAACTGGACATGGACTATCGTTGACCAACAGCCTTATTTCAATGCCGTTGCCATAGCATATACATTTTGAATTTGCATTTTCTGAAAGGTCATATAAGTAACGAATATGGAAATGGTATTGCCATACTGGTTATCTGTTGGAAGTAAAATCAGGGGCAGTTCATATTAGTTCCTTTTGCGGAGTGTTGGTCCATTGTTTGACTCATATGTGGTCCTGTCTTAATGATCACATTTTGTAGAAATTGCTTTAAGCTTTACTCTGCTTCACTCTTGCTATTTTCTTCCACCAGCAAGCCCCCAAACGTGTGAAGTCATGATGACATAATCTGTATTTTTTTTTTCTAAAAAATCCAACATCCGGTCCATCGAATTTTTTCAGGTCCGTTTTTTCCGGACCGGTCGAATAAGAAAAATCGGTTTTGTACCGGTACCCACCCCTAATTACTACTCCAGTAGTACATTACCTACCACATGCAAATATGATCTGTGTTTTTTTTTTTTTCTAAAAAATCCAACATCTGGTCCATCGAATTTTTTCAGGTCAGAAAAATCGGTTTTGTACCGGTACCCACCCCTAATTACTACGGTAAACCCAGTAGTACAGTATCCTGTACCACATGCAAAGTAAAGCACTTTACTCACTGGGCCATTGCTGATTTTGGTTAATGGTGTTATACAATATAAGTTGACAAAAGGACCTTTCCAAGGTCTGGTCAGGAACATACTCAAAATATTCCCATCTTCAACTTTATAAAATCACACAGAGACAACACAGTCACACAAAGACTTCACAAAATACTGTCGTCTTTTTTTTATTGAAATACCCTGTAATAACATCATTATAATTACAGGTAAATACAACAGAATTTGGCATAATCTGTACATTTGAGCAACTGCAGCAAAGTGCGATTCGGTCAGACTTGTCAGTATAAATTTGTCTGTTGAAGATTGACCAATGTTACACAGAGTTGTGTGTAAAATAGAATTGTGCTACATGTACATCAGCAAATCATTACTTGGATTAGAAAATCTTTTTGCACATTGTGTGGTTATAATGTAAGGCCAAACCAATTCATATTCTTGGAAAAATCAAAGTAAAAATCTTGGACACAAAAATGGGGAACTTGAATCTGACCATGTTCTCTATCTCTATATGGTAAAGATATGTGAAAGGCACATGTATATGCACAAAAGCATATCTGATTATAAATTTTGCCCTCAAGCTATTCACGTGATTATGCTTCAGTTTAAAATAACTTGTTTTTTAAATCCAAGAATTCAAATTGGTTTGGCCTAATTAAGGCTCATGACACCAGGCTTTCTACAAAGGTTTTGCTTCAAATGAGTAGAGTATCACCTATTTAGTGTTTTACTAATTTGAAGAGTGCTAACATGATTGCAATAATTTGATCCAAAGTTTCTGGCTTACAAGCACAAGTTTTCATTGACATGTTCTCTGGAATGGCACTGAATTAGCACCACAATATAAATGACAGTAAAGACAATCCACTGACTGTGCCCGTCTCATTATTTACAACTTTGACTGCTTTTAGGAGTTGGGTTGTCACTGAAGTTGTATTTGTGTTGTAACAGGTACTAGTCTATCAAAAAAGAATAACATTGTATACTTTGTGGGCGTAACTGTTAGAGCATTCAGCTCGGAATCTAAAGGTCCCAAGTTCAATACCTGCCATACCCCTGACGTTGTGCCCCTGGGAAAGGCACTTTACACGACCTTCCTCACTTATCCCAGGTGTAAAAATGACTTCGTCCAAGGAGGAAAAAGAAACTACCTTAAACTTCAATCCCACATACAAAAAACATGTAATCCCCATCTGTCCAAAAAGGAAATAAAAAAAAATGGTGAAGCTGTCTGGTCTTTGAAACAAAGTTAAACAAGAGTGCACCATTCTGGCCACTTATTCGTTTTACATGTACCTTGCCTTGGTCAACAAGTTTACATTTTACATGTAAGTACTGCTGGTACTGAGTTTACGTGAACTCACATATGTCTGGAAATACAACTTTTTACATCTTCTATACAAGTAAAGGATCGCATACAAAGGAACTGAACGGTGAAAATATCATTCTATAATTTGTACTAATAGATGGAAAATACAAAGTGACTGACAAAGTAAAAGTTTATAATTAAGGTTATAATCATTACAGTTGTTTTGAGCTGTTTTACAGACAGTCTGAGATGGAATGACTTGAAGGTATCTTGTCAGTTAAGAACTTGATCATCACATTCAATGATTTTCTTAATTTGGACCCCTAAAATACATAAAAACAGCAAGTCTTTATCCCTATTCATTACAATGACTGGCAAGATCCAGCTTTTTTGCATGATATAAGAACCTACATTGTAAAAATGTACAGTAACAGTTTGCGTAAATCCAAAACAGTAGTTGACCATAAGTATGTACCTTACCTCTGTAATCCAACCTTAACTATTGTAATGCACTTCAGCTCATGACTGCAAGGGGGAGTAGCAGCATGGTTGCATTATTGTTGCTTAAGAGCCCTAACATGTCGAAGAATATCCCTCCTCACAGGTAAAACTAGTAAGACATGTACTACATGTTCCTGCCACTGATGTCAGGAAATACACATAAAAACACAACAGTGTTTATTTAAGACTTCATCTATTAATCTATATCAACTTTGGATGCCAAATTCTACATATTTTGTACATCAGCAAATCACAAGTACTATATAAGACCTTTTTCATTCCTGAGAGGTAACTTGAGTTGTTCTGCCTCTAATATCTCCTGTTCCTGGCCCTAAACCCTCCCCGCCCCCCTCTGTCTGAGTGCGTATTTGTTCCTCTTCCTCTGTTCCCCCCACCCCGTGGCGTACCTTCCCTTCTACCCCTATCCCCACCCCTCCCTCGGCCTCTCCCCCTCCCCCTCTCCTGATGATCACTGGACCCCGAAATTTTTCTTTCCCTTTTCTTCACTTCATGCCAGGAACCCTCTGATTGGTCTCCTGATTCGTGTGACTGGTGAAAGCCCAGCCTGTCAGGGGAAAGTTCACGCGTGTGATCGGGCGCTTGCATCTCCCTTGACTGGTGGCCACTCCCCCTGTCGTCAAATGAATCTTCCCTGACTTCTGCACTCCTTCTGTCACCAACATAGAAGTACGCATGATCCTCTTCGCGAATGCTGTTCTGCCGAGACTGAAAACTCTGGCTACTGTCTGTGTCGTAGTTGTCGTAACGATGTTGACCGTACTGCTCGGCCTGCTCCTGTCTGTATCTCTCCATATCGGTCGTACTGACCACCCGTCTGTACTGAGCGTGCTCCACATGTGAGGTAGCCGGCGGGATGTCGCTCACTCTCCTGTGGTAGTCCCTGGGACGACCCCTTCCCCTCCCCCTCCAGTCTTTCCCCCGATTCCCTCTGTAGTTCCCTCGGTACTGGCCCCTCCCCTCTCCCTGCCTATCATACCTCTGGCCCCTCCCCTCTTCTTGTCTATCATACCTGTAGCTCCGCCCCTCTCCCTGTCTGTCATACCTTTGGCTCCTCCCATCCCCTTGTCCATCATACCTGTGATGTCTCCCCTCTATCCAGTCCTGTGTATGTCTGCCAGGTTTCTGAGGATACCTCGGCCCAGATACCTCACTACTACTAGAGGAGTGAGCCCTGTCCCTCACGACAATCTGTAACTGCTGCATGTCCGCTGCCAGGCTATGTCCCGCCACGTCCGCGTAACTTTTGCCCGTCAAATCCGGTTGATTGTCCATCTCGTCAGACCAGCTGACGATGCGTTGGCTTTGCGACGACTCCTGCGACAGTCTTCTCCTCGCTCTGGGATCACATATTACAGTTCTGTCCACTTCGTAAGAAAGCGTGTTTTGCCCTGTCGGTGCTGCCTCTCTGTTGTCTACATAACGTGCAACAGGTTTTTGGGGTGATTTCTTGGTGACGTAAAATGATGCTGGTAGTGGTGGGTTGTCTCTGCCAGAGATTTTCCCAGCTGCAACACTCGCCCATAGACCCGCGGATGGCTCCAGTGAGGCAGTGGCCATCATTGGAAAATTTGCTGTAAGACAAAACACACAATTTTCTAGATAAATCCTGAATCTTCCAATGCCACATACGTGACAGTGTACTGTTAGTTGCACAAGGGATCTATAGCAATACGACCATGTGTTACTACATAATCAGCCACACAAACACTTATTTCAAGATACTGCGGTCAGAAGACTTGGTCTCTATTCAAGACTGGGCCTAAAAAAATAACAGGAACAAATTTCCTAACATTGAAGAAAACAAAATTAACAATTTTAGCAATTTTGCAGATTCTGATGCAACCCATACTATGTGTTATGTATCTGATTACATAAGTCTTAGAGCAAAAATATTTTGAGAATTGCATGTAAGTGGGACGCTATTCTACTCATAACACTATACAAAATCACTGTACCATGAGAAAAAGCGGACTCGCTCACTCACTCACTCACTCCTCACTCACTCACTCGCTCACTCACTCACTCACAGTTTATCAATTGTTGTTTCCGTCAGGTCAGGGTCACACATACTATGAGAAGTATCATTTTGATCGTTCCAACTGTTATCATCAGAACAGTTGTAAGATTTTGATGACCAGTGACCTCACAGTCTAGTTGAAGGCTATACTTGCCTGGTGCCTGTCTGGTAGCCCAGACCCCCTGTGGTGATGTCCACCCAGTGGCTCCGGCACTCTGCGGTGATGACCAGACTGCACCACTGCCCATGGTGGTGACCACTGAGTTCTGTGGGAACAGTGTCACCTGTTCTTCTGGAGGAGGAAAGTGTTCAAAACCTTAAGTGGATGGGTATCTCACTGAATCACGGTATTTTGCCAGCATTGCTGTTTATGTTACCCTTAACTTTATAATAGGAATACAGTGCAAAACATACATTTTCGAGCTTGACTAAAAGGACAACAAAACACACAAAGCATAAATATATTAAATTATGTACTTTTTAATCTATGAAATTCATTGATCACTGTCAGATCATGTATTGCAGCTCAGCTTCATACCCCTATCAGTTTTGGCCTGGGGCTGAAGCAATTTATTTTCCTGCTTTGTTATGCTTTCCCAAAACCAAGTTTGCAATTCTGTCCACAAAAACAAACATTCAATCACGTAATGTCTAAATGTACCAAAGAAGCTGCTATAAAGCCAAAACATCTTCCCTTTCAGCAACCAAGAAAACATGACAGCATAGCATGTTCAGAAGGTGAAATACCAAAACAGAAGTCTAGCTGCTATACCACAGTAAGCTGTACACTAGTAGTCCAAATCAATCTAGTACTTTGTACAAAATTATTCCAGTCAACCTTGTATTGGAGACAAAGGATCAAGCTTTTTCATTAGCTAGAAGGGCAATTAGAAGCTTTTATATGTCTTGTGTATTTAGTGTACATGTGCTGATTCCTTTTGTCAGGCATTTAACCAGGCATGCGTCCAGGCGGCATTTGGACGCACTGTTCTAACAATAAGAAGAAATTGGACGCACTAGACGCATTTACACTGGGGAGTGGATTCTCTGACAAGCATAAAATCCTTGGCTAGCTAAAAGCCTGCCTTTTAAACATTGAGAAATATTCATGTTATTTTCAACTGTGAAATGTCTTGAGCTATAGCTATATATAATATATGTATACAAACTAAATACCTGTGAAGTGTTTAGGAGAGCTACGTGCTGGTGTAGAGGTATACAAACTACATACCTGTGAAGTGTTTAGGAGAGCTATGTGCTGGTGTAGAGGTATACAAACTACATACCTGTGAAGTGTTTAGGAGAGCTACGTGCTGGTGTAGAGCTATAAAAACTACATACCTGTGAAGTGTTTAGGAGAGTTACATGCTGGTGTAGAGCTTTACAAACTACAAACCTGTGAAGTGTTTAGGAGAGCTACGTGCTGGTGTAGAGGTATACAAACTACATACCTGTGAAGTGTTTAGGAGAGTTACATGCTGGTGTAGAGCTTTACAAACTACATACCTGTGAAGTGTTTAGGAGAGCCACGTGCTGGTGTAGAGGTATACAAACTACATACCTGTGAAGTGTTTAGGAGAGCTACGTGCTGGTGTAGAGGTATACAAACTACATACCTGTGAAGTGTTTAGGAGAGCTACGTGCTGGTGTAGAGCTATAAAAACTACATACCTGTGAAGTGTTTAGGAGAGTTACATGCTGGTGTAGAGCTTTACAAACTACATACCTGTGAAGTGTTTAGGAGAGCCACGTGCTGGTGTAGAGGTATACAAACTACATACCTGTGAAGTGTTTAGGAGAGCTACGTGCTGGTGTAGAGGTATACAAACTACATACCTGTGAAGTGTTTAGGAGAGCTACGTGCTGGTGTAGAGGTATACAAACTACATACCTGTGAAGTGTTTAGGAGAGCTACGTGCTGGTGTAGAGGTATACAAACTACATACCTGTGAAGTGTTTAGGAGAGCTACGTGCTGGTGTAGAGGTATACAAACTACATACCTGTGAAGTGTTTAGGAGAGCTACGTGCTGGTGTAGAGGTATACAAACTACATACCTGTGAAGTGTTTCGGAGAGCTACGTGCTGGTGTAGAGCTATACAAACTACATACCTGTGAAGTGTTTAGGAGAGCTGCGTGCTGGTGTAGAGGTACCACTGTCAGGCACACCAGGCTGTCTCAGGCACAGCTGCACAGTTTTCTCATGGGTCTCCCCTCCCTTCTCCAGAACTACCGTGTGCAGGTGTTTAGTCTGCTTGGGTTTCTTCACATGGTCCTAAAACAACATGTAGAACAATGCAATCAGAATTCTCTCCCTAACAGAAGGACACATTTTGTTTGTTTTCCAGTAAAGGTACCGTTGCAAATGTGGCGTGTAATGCTGGATTGGTAATACATTGATGCTGGACTGGTATAATCATTTTATCATTTCTAACACAACAGTTTGGCACCAATGCAACACTATACTATATTCAAGGCTTTGCTGGGTTGACAGTTTTTAATAACTGTGAAGTTACCATGGCATTTGGCACCAATACCGTCCAACATCATCATCAAAATCTTGAGCATTATGGCTGCATTACATACCGTTTTTGAAAGGGTAAAAATAATGTTTTAAGTGTGACGCACCAGCTCTGTACAGTACATTTTGTAGGTTGTTGCTGCATAAAACTGGTCGGTAAGGTTTGATTCACTCACACTGGGAAGGACCCCTACCCTTTTCAGTAATTCTTTGCTTGAGGTGTGGCTATCCCAATTCACAATTTAACCTATGGTAGAGGAAGTCCCTTATTGAAGCTAGGTACTCCTTTTTACTGCCTTTCCCAACATTGGACCCTGCTAGGAAGTCAAAACCTGTAACTTACATTCTAAGTCAACAATCATGCTAACTATTCAATCCTGATTTTAAATTTGACTTCTTTTTGTTATGTTTCCTGTGTTATGTCACGTTAAGGCTAAACTTTTGGTTCACTCGTTTGGCAGTATCATTTTATGTTATCTAAGTTTAAATCTGACTTTGTACAATCTTTATGTTTATGTTACCTAAGTAATTTGGTTTCATAGAACGTTAATAATATGTATGATTATGTTATTGAAGTTGATTTGGTTCTGTTGAACTTAATGTATGATTTATGTTCGGGGTTCTCCCCCAGGGGGCTTTGAAAAACGCCATCAGGCGACATGCTTTACCCTGGTTAAATAAAGAATAAACAAACAAACAAACAAACTACAAGACTACATGCATGACCCTAATGCCACCATAATCTTGCAGAATGCACGGAAACTGCAATGAGGACACACAGGCAGACATGCCAAAAGCAGTTATTTTACTTCCAGATGTGTAACACTACTGATCCCAGTTCCCCCAATTGATACCCTTACCTCACAACAGTTGGAATAGTCCGACCCTTACCTCATAGAAAATGGAACACTCCACTTGAATGGGAGAGTTTGAGCCTACACACCAGTTGTCCATCACATAAGGAGGCTGTATGGACGGTAAAGGTAAAATAATGGTAATCTTTAAAGATTACTTAACCTTAAAACACCCCTGACATCATCAAATGAGTCTAACGGAACCCATTGTATTTTGTTCAGTGATAGCAATTTTTTCCACATTTTTGGGCCGATCATTGCACAAATATTGCTTTGTTAATTTAAGAGGAAAAATGTTCTAAAATAAATATTTAGACTGCATGACTTTTTGGTTTGAGATTAGTGAATGTAACAAATTACCTATAGATTCAATAAAGTGCATGCTGTAATAATAGTATTTCAATTACATGACTTACATGATCTTTCCTGATGACATCATTGGGAGGAGACTTGAGTAGGAAGGTGACGTTTTTGATGGCAGTCATGGCAGCTGCATCACCGTCCACTTCCACATACATCTTCCACTTACTGTCCTGTAAACAGTCGTATAACATATATCATCTCTAAGAGTTTTTCTTTGAAAATCTTGTTCAGTGGCTTTTGCATCTTACACTTACTCTCTTACAAACAGTCAGGTTACTTGTATTACAATGCATCTTGTGTACATGTGTGTATAGCATCACTGCACTGTGTGCATTGGGGGTTGCAGATATACAGGCACATGCACACACACAACACACATACAAAAACACACAGACACACATACATACAAATACACAGGCACACACACAACACACAACAAGCCAAAGAAAATAGCTCCACTCCATTGGGATGAAGTAAAAAGGAACAGGAGAGGGTTCAATAACATAATTTTATACAACATAGAGTTAGATTTTTGTCACAACTAAAAACAATTATCTCACAACATCATACATTTGGGTCACAAAAGAGGGACAGCATTTTAGAATGTTGCAAAGGTAACAGTTTGAAAATTATCTTTTGAGAGATTTAGTTAACATAAAGTTAGGGTATCCTTTGCCCCACCAACCTCCGGAGTTTGTCCCATCCTGCAGTGGTTGCCGATGAGGAGGTTCAAGGTGACGTACGTCTGTCCCCCGGGGGAGGATCCACCTTGGTACAGCCCAGCTCCATCCTAACAACACACACAATGGTCTTACAACAATGTAAATTCAACAAGACTACAATATGTATACTATGTAGATATAACATCTAAAACAAATAATTATAATGATACTAAATCTTTAGTTAGAATTGTGTACTACCTGTCATATAGTATGAAAAATGGTCATGACTGAAATTTTACAATTGATAATCATTACGTACATGTAAGGTTCAATATGTCTATTTATAAAAAGCACAGAAAAAAAATTACATTCCTCATGCAATTAGATAGACCTTGTACATCAGTTCTAAGCTCCATCTGGTCTACATTTACATCTTAAGAAGTGAGCAGAAGTTAAACCTGTACATACTAAACCTTATTATACAATAGTCTATAGTACTTTTTTTTTTTTTAAATTAATAGATGTACATGTACTACAAGTAAGATATTCGTATATCACTTATCACTAACAGTATACTTAGAGCTACTTTATCATCTTGACCCTTACTTAAAGCTTCAAGTTGTAAGGGCAGAAACATAGAGTAAACCTGTTCATTCAATGACATACACATTGTATCTTTAATAGCAATGTTATACAATGTACAATTCATAACAGTTTACCTTTGACAGTGGTGGGAAGTGCAGCAGTCTGTGATTCTCAATTTTCAGTTGTTCCATTTCATTCTGGAAAAAAAGATATCATGGCTGATTGTCAGTGGGTGAGTGGGTGAGTCCAAATTTTGTGTTGGATATTACAGTTTAACTAGTTCAATAATGACTTCTACCAACACAGATTGATGGAATTGCAGTTCATGTAAAACTGAAGTTCATGTCCCATACACACACACTCATATATTATTATAATAGTCATATGGTACTGACCTGTAAGTCCAGTCTGTGTCCCAGAGACAGAATCCCCATTGCCCTCAGGTCCTCTGGTGACAACATCAGTAGCCTCTTACCGTTGATGTTATTCTGTAGGAACACGTCTGCATACTTGGACAGGTCACTGGGATGGCCAGCTGGGGAAAAATAAAGAAAACAGAGCAAAAATATCAGACGCGAAAATAACAAAACTGTACTTTATAAAGCAATGGCAGCATTAAAGCAGTCTTTAACAACATATTTTTATTCGGAAGGTACAAATTTCTCAATAATTTTGTTCATGGTTTGAGCTGAACATGTACTGTGTGGTGCATTGTGGTCAAAGTTGACGGCCCGAGACATAAACAAAACAGATGTGGACATGGTATCTGCATGGTCTACACAAGAACTGGGACCGAGCTGGACGGTGATGTGGAATAAACCATTGTTGTATTTTATCTATGTCATACCCACCCGAGAAAACACATGTTTCAATGCGAAATGCACCAGAAGTTGAGAAAATTTGCAGTCCTTGAACTGAACAAAAAATTGTAACATCAAGTCCAAATCCTGTATTCCTGCGTTCGATTTATTCCATAGAAGCCCGTGATACAACTTAGAATCCCATTTCATATGGAAAGTTATCATCTGGTCTGGAACACCCGTATCGAGCATTATCACGGCCTAAGTACTATCAATAAAGAAGATAGGCATTACTTACAATCATTCCCTAAATGTTGCATCCATATGTGCTAGTGGAAGAAAAACAAACAGTCATCAGCTTAATAAAGTATATGGCTCTTACACAAACTGCAATGACAACAACAAAGTATGTCATTTTTTTGTGTTATGTCTGGTTTCATTTACTAGATACATTTCTATAATACAGTACTAGTCATGTACATGTACATGTACATGTGTACTTAGTATGTCCCATCCTAGTTCACTTAGTCTCCCTAACAAGGCAAAAACCCTCACTAATACACAGTGTCAATTTTTTTACTTTTTCAAATATGTTTTATCATCTGAGCAAGTTCTGTTTATGATTTCTACTAGTTATCCATTCATCTATATCATGAGGATCTATCTGCATCTTGAGCATCAATATCAGTACCAAAAAAATAACTTCATTTCTCAATTAAACTCTACATATTATTACATACAGTGTTACTGTTACTGTCAGTAGTACTTTATTCAATGATGTTACAATGTGCACACATGTGAATGTACTTACCACCTCTTGCTCTGTCCAGGCACCCACATCATGGTCTGCTGTGATAGTCTATGGGAAAACAAGAGTTTGTATGAAGTGCAGTAGTGATGTGTACTGGTACTAGCAATGGGTGCCAGTTACAGTATCGTGAAATCATTCATTAATAACTACACATCCAAAATACCTGTCCAGATATCAGTGCATGGTAACCAATTACTGTACCTTAATAGGCTTACACTCAAGTAATAAACTTTTCTTTAAAACTTATATTCTGTTACTTAAAGCAAGTTATTCACATCTAATTAATAGCACTGGAAAAAAAAAAGGAAAACAATTGCATAAGCATGAAATCAGCACCATGTTTGTTTTGAGATCCTCTCAAAAGCAAAGGGTCTCTGCATAGAATACACTTTGCACCTGAAGTTCAACACTAAATAACATTCTGCTCATTCTAGTGACGAAGCAGCCTTGTAACCCCTGTCTCCCTGAAGCTTGATGTTTCTGACTTAGGGAGAAGAGATGCTGCCACAGTGAACGTAGTTCAGTGCCTAGAAGTGGTCAATGGCCTTGCACTGAGCAAACTCGTTAAAAAAAGCAAAAAAAAAGCCCATCTCACCGGTACAGACAGACTACTCCTGAGTTTCTGTTCTCTCCTGTGGAGGTCCTTCTCCTTCTGTTGTAGCTGCTGTTCCCTCATGCTCAGGGCTCGCTCCATCTTCTTCAGCTTCTCTACTGTCTGCTGGATCTCAGCCCTACGGACACACAGTAAACAATCTGTTTATTTCCGTAAATAGTTTCATCAGGTTGTTTATACTGTTACATTTAGTAACTGTTACACTGTTGTTAGATATTTGCAATAGTATATTTCAACTCCCATGTATATTCAGATTGCCATACATTGTACCTGCTACAATTGTTGCTCAATTAAGTTCTGTTCTGTTTGGTTGGTGGATCAATTGAACAAAGTCTTCTGTAAACGTTTCGACGACTATCTGTCGCCTTCATCAGTACAAAATTAACTGGTGAAGGCGACAGATAGTCATTTTGTATACTGATGAAGGCGACAGACAGTCGTCGAAACGTTTA
This sequence comes from Branchiostoma floridae x Branchiostoma belcheri, assembly GCA_019207045.1. Taxonomy (NCBI): domain Eukaryota; kingdom Metazoa; phylum Chordata; class Leptocardii; order Amphioxiformes; family Branchiostomatidae; genus Branchiostoma; species Branchiostoma floridae x Branchiostoma belcheri. The sequence goes on from CM033034.1 coordinate 18,559,738, forward strand.
GGGAAGAATGGGAAGAATTAAAGGAAGGTTGTGTAACGAAGAAGACTTTGTTCAATCTGTTTATTTAAGTTCATCACAAAGTAGCATGCTTGGTCCATTGGTTAGCAACCTTGCCTCTGGCCCTAGAAGGCGTGAGGTTGCTTCCGCCGAAACTAAGACTGTGTTGCTCACCCGACATGCACGCTACCGGAAAGGGTTGCAGTCCTTAGGACGGGACATTAAGCCATAGTCCACTGTTCGTGCTTGTCGAAAAGAGCTAGGGGAATTTCCCTGGTACAATGAACCTGTAAGTACTGTACATAGCGTTTGCTCTCTCTGTCACGACCAGTGGAAGACTGGCTCTTCAGTGAGCTAAAACTGGATCAAGAACACTTTCCTTTCCTTTTTTTTAGGAGGGGACAGCAAAAAAGGTCCAAGCAAAGTTGCCCTCCCGCACATAAAAAAAAAAGATCAACAGTACAATAACATCATAATATACAGGACATATAAAATAGGAAGGCATAATCTGTTTTCAATTTACTTGATTGACTATAACATGCAAGAACTTAGCCAGTCACACAGGAACTACACCAACAAGAAGTAGACCAAGTACAAGGAAGATCAAGACTATACAATGTAGGTGGTTTTGACTAGGCGGTGAAGCGGTCACTGCATTCATGTGTGCAGTACATGTACTGTCAATCTTAGACTGTTCACAGAGGTTTTAAATTCACAGTTTTGCCGCAACCTCAACGCCGCAAAATAACGCCACTAATGTGCTAAAAAAAACACCACAAAAACGCCTATTGCTTTGACAGACAACTGTTACACAATATGTCAAGGAATACTTACTTCCATGCCATCTTCAGTTGATGGAAGGAATCTGACATTTCTGCAAAGTTTTCTGAAAATGAGAAGCAACATTTGATTGTACAGTACAGTTGTTTGTTACATACTCCTGTATGTTTTGTAAGTGGAAAAAAAAAACAAGATCATTGAACTGAGGAAATATGACATTTCTTTCAGGAAAAAATTGTATTTGTTTCAAAGTACTTGGTAATGCCATCTGCTTTGATGATGAAATGGACATGAGGTACAAGCTTGAGTGTGTTGTCCTCAAGTCGTAATTAAATGTTGCAATAAAGATTTTTTTTAAATAGATAGGGAATACATACTGTCGTGCATCATCCCCTCTAGTGTTGCTAGGATCTCTCTTACAGTGGGCCTTTTCTATAGGAAACATGAAAACATGTCAGTCAATCATAAACAAGTTTCAACGTCCTAAAATCAGCATCGCATATAGTCTGCGTGTCCCAACAGACACTAGTTTCCAGTAGCAATGGTGACAGTGCAACACTAATCAAATGTGATGAAGCTATTTATAGCAGGGTTCTAGCCAGCATCTGTTATTCAGTCCTCTCACAGAATTTTGCCGCTGGGGACATAAAAATTTTGCCCTTTCCGTCTTCTGTGACAGACAAAAATCAGCATGTAAAGATATTAGTTGAACCAAGCTGAGTCTACCAATAAAATTTACTCCTCAAAATAAAGGAGACAGTGCTTCAGAGGGTCCAGATTTCAAAATTTTCACAAGGGAGCATGCCCCAAGATCCCCTAGGATTGCCATGCCTTTGACAGGATTTCCATTCAAAATCCAGGGGATGGAAAAAATTTCAGGCTGGCTAAAACACTGATTCCTAGAAATAAAATGATGTTTTCAAAAGCCAGAAGAAGTTTTACCTTCGGGTCTGTTTCCCAGCACTGGTTCATGAGAGTGGCTAGCTTGGGTGGACTGGAACTGGGGATAGTCAACCTCTGAAACATCACAACACTCGTACAGGTCAGGGAAAAGAAACAACTTATAAACATGTATGTAAATATACTAGGGCTGTCTCCAGCTTTAAAGTTTTTTTTCGTCACACGCAAAGTTGTTTGGGAGCCCAAGTTGTTGGTATTTGTTGTTAAATCTGTGGTTTTAAGCTTATGACTATTATATTTTATCAGTTTCCTGACATTGAATATATTAGACAGACGGGGTAAAATTTTTGTCTGTTAAATGATCCAACAAGCAAATTTTCATCCCAGGATGGAGAAACTGGTCGTAGAGACACCATGTTACATAGGATAAAATGTAGTACACAATGTGATAAAAAAATAGTGCAGAAGAATCATTGTAAAGGCAAGAAGCTGAAATATTACACTTATTACACTAAACATTAAGAGAATTACACCATATGATATTACTGTTAATTGTGAAATATTCACAAAGGCCTACTTTCCCCAGCTACTGTAAAATTCCTTACAAACTTAAATCACTTAACAGTACTCTTGAACTCAGCCGAACCAAACATACATGTAACATAATGGTAAAAGTAACTGAGTAGAAAAGTTAGTGGAAAAATGATATGGTCGATCGAGTCAACATTTAAACATCACACACCAGATGACCAATAGAAAGGCTTGTCTCATTTGAAAGTTAGAATGATGCAACATACATCTGACAGTCAATGTTAGCATGACAAGGATTGGATGGGAGTTACAAGTGGCTTTTCGTACCTCGTTTCTCTCCACTACGAGCCAGGCGACCTGGAAACCTTCCACACCTTTGAACGGCACCTCTCCTGTCAGTAGTTCCCACACAACCTGGAATATCAACAACTCATTAGCCCCACCTAGCAGATACATATAGAACTGCAGACTGTACAGCACCTCTCCTGTCAGCAGTTTCTAAACAAACTTGGGGGTCAAGTATAGCAAGTCACACAATGAAACACACAGCCCAAAAAATATAGTTGTGAAAATATGAATACAGATAAGGCCTCACAAAATGAATAAATGAGATTTTCATTATATAAGAAACATCAAAGTTGAATGGACAAGTCTTAATTTGTTCATTCTCTGACCTACGTTTGTACATGTACGACAAATATATGATAAAAACATAGAAACTTACAACTCCAAAGGAGTAAGTATCACAAGCTTCAGATACAGGAAGCCCCTGAATGACCTAGAAGGAACGAAGAAAGATACATGAGTCCTCACATGTATGCCTAATTACATTCTCTTTTGCATTCTCCTACTCTTAGTTTGCATAGCAAAGTCCTGAGGTGTTTTGTTTATGTCTCAGAGGCCTTCAACATATCAATTCCTGTCACCCAGCATACAAAAATGTACGTCACCAAGCATGAATACGCGGTGACCTACATTTTTATACATGTAAGAAGTAAATAATCAAATCTAGTCTTACTTTCTTTTATCAACTTGTTGACATACAAATGTACTTTTCACGAGAACCATTCTGATTGGTAATGTTATACCGAATAGCAGTTACTAAAATAAGCTGAGCTGAATATGATTTGGGGGACAGTCAAGTGGCATCCACACAAATACATGTAGTCTATCTTTTGTCAGTGACACAGATTCTGATAAGTGGATTCAGAAATCAGTCAACATAAGGGGTGGGTACCAGTGCCGAATATTCAGGTATAAGTATGGTTCAGGTCGAGAGGAACCTAATTATTTATAAAAACTTACTTGTGAATGGGCAATAATCAAAACATTCGTCCAATTTCCACTGGTCTGACTAGTTCCCACTGGTGTCTTACAATCCTATCTTGAAGTAAACTCTAGATCTGTAAGTTTCACAGCAGAAACTGAATAGAAATGAGTCTTCTCTTCTTGCTCTTGATGTTTTCTTGGACCAGTAAGCCTCAAAACACGTGAACGCCTGCCAGTTTAATCTAGTCATTTTCTACTCGGTTCAAAATCAAAAGAAAAAACGTTTTTTTTAATGGTACATCGTACGGGTACCCTGACCATAGTCAATATATACAATGATGCATAATGGTCTCTAAAAAGTAGAGTAAAACAATACGAAAGTGTTAAGAAGTTACCTCTGGTGCCATCCATGGGATAGTCCCAACAAAGGACATCTTGGTAGTGCTGGACATGAACCTGGAGGCTCCGAAATCACACAGCTTCACCGTCATGTCACTACTGATCACCACTGCAATACACACAACACTTGCTAGGAGGCGCTGCTAACTCATAGAGCAACATACAAAAACCTACACCTGCATTTTCATCAAGAAAGAACATGAACATGAACCTGGAGGCTCCGAAATCACACAGCTTCACCGTCATGTCACTACTGATCACCACTGCAATGCACACAACACTTGCTGGGAGGCGCTGCTAACTCATAGAGCAACATACAAAAACTTACACCTGCATTTTTTATCAAGAAAGAACATACGGAATTTACAAAAACAAACACACAGTTCATAACACTTAAAATATAGAAAGGGCTGTTTTGTACTAAATTTATTAACATGTGCTTGTTTGTATCTATACATTTTAATAGTAGTATGGTACAAATTGAGAAAAGCAAGGGAAAATATTATCTGTAAGACTGTAACGTACCATTTTTGGACTTCAGATCCCTGTGGATTACAGTGAAAGGTGCCTCATTGTGGAGGTAGTTGATCCCTGTAAATACAAGAAAAGATGTTTATTTATGATATAAAATGTGTCCATCTGGGAACATCTGTCTTTGAACAAATCAAAAGTAACTTTTATGTTTCAATCCAAACTGTAAACAAACAGGATTTTTTAAACCACAGTACTTGGTACAAAAATCTGTGGGTTGGGGGTTCTACAATGTAGAGGGTGTCATAAAACTACCCCATTATGTATTGCCCCTCAGATATAATTTTTTTCCAAAAGTTAATTCTAACAGCACAGTCATATTCATTCTAGGCTGTTGTGCAATTTTGATGCCGTAGAATTTTCCAGCGGGCTGTGACAGAAACAACTGCCAACAAGGATGCTAGACAGCCTTCTCCATAACAGGACATACATACAAGACCTAACTTGCATGGTTATACTGAGAATGGCCTCAGGCTGTGACTGTATGACAATCGCCCGACGTACATGTACATTTGTATTTTGTTACTTACCCAGAGCAATATCTCTAGCCCATGTTAGTGTTCGTTCAAAGCCCAGTTCAGTGGAAGCAAGGTAAGCGTATAGGGACCCTTGAGCAGCATATTCTGTAACAGAGTTAAATAATACATACATAACAAATAAGACACAAGAACTTCTAAATACATTGAATTGCAGCTATGCTTAAGGGGGGTTCTGAATCTGCCAAATTGTGGTTTACGGTACTTTTGGTTCAGATGTTTAAAGAAAAGTACATGCACATGATTAGCAATAATTCAAGAGTGTAAATGTGTTGTGCGTGTTGTATATTTGTGTCTATGCGTGTTTGTATGTGTGTGTGTGTGTACACCTGTGTGTCTATGTGTATCTCTATGTGTATGTGTGTGTGTGCATGTATGTGCATGAGTGTGTGTGTGTGTGTGTGTGGCTGTGTGCATCTGTGAATGTGCATCTATGTATGTGTCTATGTGTGTGTGTATGTGTGTGTGTGTCTCTATGTGTGTGTGTGTGTGTGTGTGTGTGTAGGTCATATTCTGTGTACCTTAGGCAAGAGAACAAACTCCTTACCTGTAACTAAACAGTAGTTGGGCTCCTTGGTCACTGCACCGTAGAATTGCACAACATTTCTGTGTCTCAGGCTACTCAGAACCTCAACCTAGAATAAAGAAGACGAAATGTAATGTGAGTCACATAGCCAGAATCAAACTCACAGCTTCTAGTTCCAAAGGCAGAGACGCTAACCACTGGACTACGTTCTATATAAATTGAAATGATTTATATATAATCATGATGCTAGTTAAATGTGCACCTTCTGCAGTACATACATGCATATAGTCATAAGGCCTAGGAAAAAAATATTGTGTTTCCTGTTTCAGTCCTGAAAAAAATTAAGGTCAGTAGGTAGGGATTATCTTTTTCTTGTAATTTTTTTAGGCTAGCCAAAATTCTGGTGATACATAACATATTGCAACACAGTTGAACAAAGTAAACTGAAATGTATGAGCACACCTGTCTTTCAAGGTCAAACTCTGATTTCGTGCATAATAGATACATTTATCCTTCATTAGATAGGACAAGCATTGTTTTACTTCAATAGGAAGCAGGCTAAATAAAAATTCTAACTGGAAGCTATGTGACTCCACTGCCCTACCCAAAAAAAGTCTAGGGTCGGCAGGTTTCAATAGGATAGGTAGGGAAACAGGAAACACAACACTTTTTTTTCCTAGGCCTAAGATGTCTGAAGTTTACCTCCTTCTCCAAGACCAATAGACGTTTAACCGCGACCTCTAGTTTGGCAGACTTCCACAGCGCCCGGTACACGCTTCCGTACGAACCCCCGCCGCATCGCTCATAGAACTCCAGATCGTTGAAATCTATCTCCACAAAGGTTGCCATCCTCACTGGCGCACCATTGGTGATCTGTCATACAAAAAAATTATCATCTCATCAAAAAGACCTCTTCTTCGAATTCTTTCTTTCAAGGCTACCAACCTCAATCTGTTGAAGATTCTGTGGCCTATTTACTGACTGTAAGTGTAAGGTTTGATCCACTCACACTGGGAAGGACCCGTACTAGTACTCTTTTCGAAAAGTCTGGAGGTTCTTTAACATACTCGAGGTGTTGCTCTCCTCAAACATTGAACCCGGGGAACCCCCAAAAGATCTTGTCTGTTTGAATCAAGTATTGCATATAAAACATGCCAGTTTTGCACAGTAGGTACAAGCTGCATAAGACCGGACTGTGCTGTTACTAGTTTTCTTATCTGCAAAAAGTATAAGTTATAATGTTATGTGTGGTGGGTTCTTAAACGTTGACCTAATGAGTCTGCATGGGGGTGACAGCAACACCTAAAGCTGAATTCTGAAGATTGCTCCAATGTTACTGTAGTCTACGTACTATGCTAAAATCAAGGAAGTCAATTATGCAAAATCTTGTCACCTCTTAACAAGTTACCTGAATAAGATTCCCAACATATTATCAGAAAGCACAAATGCAGGCCCTCCCAAATAGCTGACTATACCTCATGCAAACAGAGCAAATAGGCAAAACTACCGAGGTCACGGGTAAATTTCTCATCACTCGGTATCCAGTGATGAAGGTCGCGTCGTCACTGGCTTACCAGTGGGGAATATCTATCGTCACTAGTTTTCCAGTGATGAGGAACTTCGTCACTGGTTTACCGGAATCAGCACTGGAAACCATGAATTTGAACAAGCCAAGATGGATAAAGATACACTTACGGACCAGACAAAGAACTGAGGCCATGAACTGATTAAAAACACACACTGAGTAGGCGACCTTTACAGCGGACCAAATCTAACAGTAACACTGCTATGGCGAGATGTGTTTTTGTTGCATATTGAACTCAGCACTGGAACATTCCGGTGATATCAGGACGTGGTCGCTGGAAGCCCAGTGCCGAAATAATTTCATTACTCGGTGTCCAGTGCCGAAGTGTCACCGATCACTGGAAAACCCAGTGAGGAACCCGTGACCTCGGTGGTTCTGCACTCGGTGCCCAGTGACGAATGACGTTCATCACTGCCTGGATACCGAGTGACGAGCGGAGTTCATCACTGGAAACCGAGTGACGAGTCAAGGTTCATCACTGGAATTCTAGTAACGAGAGAGCTTCATCACTGGAACAAAGCAATTCATCACTGGGAAACCAGTGACGAACTTTCTTCGTCACTGGGCGTCCAATGATGACGCCATTTTGAATGTATGTTCGTCACAGGAAGCCCAGTGAGGAACCCGTGAACCGTGTAGCCTTGCAGCAAATAGATCATAATATTCATGTGTAGAAGTACTAGTATAAGGATAATTTCATGTGTTCAAATGAAACAAAGATTCAAGTGAATGACAGTAAATTGAGAGAGCATGTGGGCATAAAATGTTGCCCCAAGGTAAGTTACCTCCGTCCACACAAAACTGACCAATGTTATAACGTCAGTCTCGTAACAAAACATGAAAACCTGAACTTGTCTGTTTCCATTGATATCTCCTGTGATATACCGGTACGCCCCCCTCCCCCATTACAACAACATTCTTAGATATGAGTTTAACTATGGATAACTTTGTTGTATTTACTTCATTAACTGACAGCGTCTTTTCTAAGTGTTAAACATCATTTACCTGTTGAGTTGAGTGGATTTCCTTGGTGTTTTTCGCCCCTGGAGTTGAAAGTTTCGTGTTCAACTCTGCAGGCGTGTTCGTGAGTGCATCGGAGTATGAACTGTGTCCCTGCATGCAGCGCGCGTTAGCTGGGCGAGACCATTACGTGGCGGGGAGGAGCGTTGTGAGATCGTGTAGGGAGCAATTGCACTGGTGTTTGGCCCAAACGCCAGAGGTCCTGGGTTCAAATCCTGTCACGTCACCGAACTCGTACGTGCGCTTGGGAAATGCACTTTAGCCGATTTTCCTCACTTCACGCAGGTGAAAATTGTACCTACCTTTATTGGCTCTTGTTGGAGATCGCACTGAATTATTTATGAAGAGCCACACCTTAAAGAACCCACCACACTTAAAGATGGGTTAAGTAAGGGTTCTTCCTAGTGTGAGTGGATCAAACCTTACAGTCGACCTATAGGCTTTAGAATCTTAAGCAAGTTGAAGTGGATAACCTCGAAAGAAAGGCTGCCTACGGTGATATACTTGGAACAATCCTTTCACTGAATACACAGTCAGTCAGGTGGTCTTACTTTAATAACAGAACAGAAGAACAAGGACGTTATTTAAGACGTCCTAGGTCTAGTGATAGACAGCCAGCTTGTTATAAGGTCTTTGGCGTTGAAAACGGCAACCTACCCTTATCGCTATGTCAACGTAAAGAAGTTTATAAAGAGCTGTCAAATGAGAAACGCATGTAAGCAGGTGAAGTCAAGCGTACCTAACATCGTTTTGCCTGTCACAAGAACTGAGAACAACAGAGACGCGCCAGTACCCAGGAAGACGACAAAAACCCCATTTAACTAGATAGTCTACAAAATGTTGTAAGCTTTATATTTATTCCTCTTCGTTTCAGATGTTTAGAGGGAATCAGAGGCCGCCACCGCAGCTGTCCACAACACCTGAAGATATCCGACCCGACACGTTTGGGACTCGATGCGATGTAACGCTGTTAATTTAAGTCAAGACGCCATTTTGGACACTCCGGGCAGTTCACTATCAAGTAAACAAAAACTCCCCCTTGTCTTCACAAACTGCTTGAATTAAGGTAGGTACATAACTACCTCTCCATGAAAAATGGAGGTATTATATATCTAGCTATAGTGTGTGTATAAATTATTGAAACCATTTCTGGTATAGCGGGCTTGGTCAGTTATAAAGCAGTCCTTGAACCCCAGTGTTACAACGTAGCGTTCATTTATGTGTTGTCACGTACCGCGCCTGTTTTGTATGTTTACCGTCATCCATGACAGTTAACATTCAAAAGTAGTACTGGTAGAATTCGGCAAAAAAATCGGGAAATTGGCTAGTGGAGTCATCTAGTCCACGCTGACGGGTTTATAGCATTCTCCCTCTTGAGGTCCGGGCCAAACCCTTAAGTAACAAAACTCCCAGAGTACGGTAAGTCTAGATCAGTCAAGGGCACAACCCGCCGTACGTGCAAATTGCTGTCTACGTGCCAAAACGTGGGCAATCTTTTGGGATCCGTAAGTGGTACGTACCGCCTCCGTACGAACTCGTAGGGAATCCGACGGATTTTGGAGCACGCAGACACGCCGTAGGACTTAACGTGCAGGCAAAACTTTGTGTGCCATCGGGCTGCGGATTCGCCCTCCGTACGTGCCAGTACGGGCGTCGCGCCTGCCCTGTACAGTCTGAACGTTTTTAGAAATACGTGGCGGACGTGGCCTAAAAAAAACGTACCTACAACAAATTGCACGTACGGCGAGCTGTGCCCTTAGCTTTAGTAGTCACCCTGGTAAGGGAAAGACGATCCTGGAGACAGCTCTCTACTCGAAGTTCATGTCTACCTTGTCCCCCAAACAACCTGGAGGTTAAGGGACTAGGTAGGTATGTAGAGACTATTCGGTTCTCACGAGGTCCCGTTGAACGTACAACGACTCATTAAATTTAGCTTAGTCTGCCATCGCATCAAAATTTTCTCTTCAAAATGTAGGAAATTGCGTATTCCACCTAATATATGTTACATGTATAAGTCCGCTTATCATCGGAAACACTAGAATTCTAGAATTTCCTTCTGGCTGGAGTACAGTCTTAGGATGGATAGCCTTCCTACGGCTTATGGCTAGCAGCTCTTGGTTCAAATTGTTTGATTGAATAAAGAGTAACAGTGGGTTTGATTGACATGTCCTGTTTATTCAACTTGCCTTCATTCACAAGTCAATACCGACGGAACAAAATGAGCTGAATGGAGTGTTTGACTTTATAGGGTAATTTCGGCACTTTATTTTTATGACCACCCTGTACGCAAACAGGCCTGGTGCTCGTTCCATAAATTTTCAATCATAAAACACTCTACTGAAATATGCTTAAAGTAAACTGGGATGTTCTGTATACCAAAAGTTACACGAAAAAAAAGGATTGATTGAATCATTGTCTCCCGCTGCCATAACAACTGGACGACGATACAGTGTTGAGCAGAAGTGGGGAAATTTGGGCACTTTTTTTTTTGGTGACCCACTCACGTAAGCAGGCGTGGTGCTTGTTCCATGATTTCATAATGATGATGAGTTTAAAACCATCAGAAAATAAATCAGACAAGCTTTCTATTGATATATAATACTTGAAATTGATGCAGAAACAACAGAAATATGATTAACCGAAGTTGATATTCCAAACTTTTTGTGCCGAGTTTAGATAGCTAGGTCAAATTACGCTTGACAAATAGTTCGATGTTAATTAGGCAACTCGGGAGCTAATTTGCATAGAAGCTGATAGATCATCTGCGTTGACTAATAAGATTTTCAAGCATGTGACCGTATGTATGTAAGATGAGTATATGTCGTCTTTGCATCAGGAGGTAAAACATGGGCTGTTGCTGTAGCAAATGTGCGCTGCCCTGTAGAAGACAAAAAGATGCAGCGGAAAGAGGTAAATCTGCACCGTCTTGAGTGCTACTTTGTTCTTTCTTATCTTCTTCGTTATCCTTTTCTTTTGCTAAGAAACGTTTTTGCCAACTTTGCAAGATGTCTTTCTTAAAATGTCAGACTAGTGTTCTTCTTTATGTAAATCTCTTCTATGTGCATATGATAGACATTTGTTGCTTTTCATCTTCTAAGTTTGTAAATGAATTTTGCCCTTCCCCATAGAGAAGAAAATTGGGCATTAGCCTTTCTTTACTGTGCTCTTCTTTTCTTTTACTAGACCCAGAAGAGAAAGAGTATTACGGTAATTGGACGCACTATGAAAGGAAGTTATGAAAATCATTGAGAGCTACTGCATTATTATAGTCTCTCATTCCACACTCCGATTAGATACATGCCGATTGCGAAAGTCATTACGAATTCATTTTTTTTAGATGAAGCCTACGAGGACATAGGACATAGGGCCGAAGGCTGGCAGGCGCCTTCGTCTGAAGGTAAGTGAAGGCAATGCAACTAGTAGGAATTGAGGGGTATTTACCATCGATCACAAAATTGATCAATCGATCACAAAATATAAATACATTTGAGAAAAGTAAATGAGGTCTCTTGAGGCTATTGCCATTTTAAACACATATGTATCCCCAATAACTTCATAAGTGATTAGAGAGAAAAATCACAAACACACAGTACGTATACAGAAAGAGAGAGAGAGAATCCCCAAATGTGTGTGTTACAAATGGAATATGCAAGTTTATGGGTCTCTCTGAAAATATCTCATGATCAGCTATGTGTTAATATACTTAAGATAAAATATATAAATCGGTTATCTTATTATGTCTTATATATTTACCATGTCACACAAATTTATAGTTTTTATAGTAAAAGATTTCGCGTGTCAAATTTGCTCAAAACATAGGTGTCCATTAGCTGTGGTGGATGTCATGTTGCTATCTTAATATTGTGTATTCACAATATCTGTATTCTGTTCAATTCATATGACTATGCCATGTATATTTCATAAACATAATCCTGGCCTTTGTTGCTTCTCGTCTTCTGATTCTAAATGAACCCCATTAAAAAAACGGGTCATTTACCTTTCTTTTATATATTTTCCTCTTCCCTAGCACCGGAGGGTGAAGATGGAGGGTATTACAGTAACATAGGTAAGTGGATGCGCTATGAAATAACGCAATGAGAATTATGAGAGTTATTCTACAAACCGATTAGAAACACGGCGCTAAACATTAACATTTCTACCATTATCTTTTATTATTTTTCAGGTGGCAAATCAGACCGAGGCTGGTTCCAGCAGGCTCCTCGTAAGTGAAGGCATTGTGCCGGCAAGAAATTTATATTGATATAATTATTAACATTATTTGCTAGACCACCTGTTCACAAGAACAGTTTTAACATTAAAAACGTAGGCGTCAGACGTGGAGTCTTAGATTTATGCGAATCATGAGAGCTATGTCATTTATTCCTTTCGTTTTTTTCACACAACGAGTAGAAACATGTCGATTGCGAAAACTTAGTACGAATTCTTTTTTTCAGTTGCACCACGCAACTGGGTCGGAGGCCGGCTGCCCCCTTCGTCTGAAGGTAAGTGAAGGCAGTGCGACTTGTAGGAATTCAGGGGTATTTGTGGAGTTGATTACAAAATATGAATGCATTTGAGAAAAGTAAATGAGGTCTCGTGAGACGATTACCAGTTTTTTTTAATCCATATGCATCCTCAATAACTTAATGAGAAGAAAACACTGACACAGTATGAAAAGAGAGAGAGAGATAACCCCTAAAATGTGCCACAAATGGAATATACCAGTGTATAGGTCTGTCTCGTGTACAATACCTCAGCTATGTGTCAATATATTTTAGATAAAAACTAGAGTTCCACGAACACATACCTTTGCCAAATAAACCAGGTTTGTTATGTAGAATGATGTCTGTAGACAAATGCATTACTCATTTAATTTTCTTTATAATTGTATGCTTGGAGTTGGTTTATAAAATTGCGGCATTGATTATGCAAATTAGATCCCAAGTTACAATTTACGATATCTATCAGCATACCAAAAATCATGATGATCCTTTGATCCATTCTTGACTTATTCTCTTTCAAAGTCTTTAAATACACCTCTTTTTCTCTTCCCTTTTTCTCAGTTACATATGTGACAACTTTGATGAAAGTACTATAATGGAATGCAGTGGATTTATGAACTTTTCCTCATTAATTATGCAAATTAGCTGTTAATTTGCATAATAAGTATCACATTATATAAGTCTTCACTTAGGCTATCTACATGCCAAAAATCATGACGATCCTTCAACACGTTCATATTTTCTCATTAATTATGCAAATGAGATCATCATTTGCATGATAAACATTTATTGACATTTCTCTCTTTCTCAGCTACATATGTGACAAGTTTTAAAGTCCTATTGTGGAATGTAGTTTGAATTTATGAAATATCCTCATTAATTATGCAAATTAGCTGTTGATTTGCATAATTGGTATCTCATTATGTAGGTCTTCATTTACGCTACCTACATACCAAAAGACATGATGATCTGTCAACATGTTCATATTTTCTCATTTGAGGCCATCATTTGCATAATTGATATCCATCGACTTTTCTCTCCTTCCCAGCTACATATGTAACAAGTTTGAAAGTCCTATCATGGAATGCAGTGGATTTATAAATTTTCCTCATTAATTATGCAAATCAGCTGTTGATTTGCATAATTAGTATATCATTATGTAAGTCATCACTCATTCTATCTACATACCAAAAATCATGACGATCCGTTAACACGTTGTAGAGTTATTCTCGTCCAAAGTTTGAAAGGAAACCGGCGCCTGCAGTTCCAAACAAGCCGCTAGGGGGTCCAAACTCACAGCACTTACTCTCTGCCCCAAGGGCTATCTACCAGTCAAAAATCATGACCACAGCATGTCCAGAACACGAGATATAAAAAATTGAGGTTCTGCTGCAGTACCTTAGCAAGCCGCTAGGGGGCCCATTATCGAACTTGACCTTCGTTTTCCCGACCTCTACCCACCTACCAAATATCATTGGGATCCATCAAAGGCTTCTCGAGTTATGCTGTTAACACACACACAGACACACAGACTCACAAGCCTAAAACATAACCTTAGCCATTCTGGCAAAGGTAATAAATAGTAATCGGGTATTGTATGCCTTATATATTTACCACGTCACACAGATCTACGACATATTTTTTTACAACATAATCCATACTTCAACAGCTTCAAAACAAATTTAAAACATTGGCTGCAATTGTTAAAATTTTATCGTTATCACGGTGAATTTTTCCAATTTCTTGTTTATTTATTTTCTTTTATTAACAACAACTCAGAATCTAGAGGTATCAAGTTCGATCCCCGTCGTGCCCCCTACGTTGTGCCATTTTGAAAAGCACTTTACACGGCCTTCCTCACTTCACCCAGGGGTAACAATGGGTACCTGATTTCAGTTGGGGAGGTAAAGGAAAGACTACATTTACCTTCTGTCTGTATTGTGTATGTGGCACTGTTGATATAAGTTACTAACTTGAGTGCAGTGCCACATTTTCCATGTCTGTCCAAATTAAAAAAACATCTTCTTTCCTTTCTACGATCTTCCAATTTATATGATGACGACGACAATGATGACTACATCAGTTTAGGTGAAGGTACGGCATACCAACTACACAAGAACTATTCATTTGAAATCAATCCCTTTGCAACTGCGGTAGAATTTTCCCAAATTCATTCTAAAGACACGTTAAGGATGTACTTTGGTGAAGCAGTTTGTGATTTTCCCATTTTATGTCAGATGTCGTACGTATACGTGACAGCAGGTACGTATATATACGTGGAGGCTATGTTTTACCACATTATATTTTACCGGCTCCACAAATATCTCTCTACATGTACTCGTATGCACATTGGAGGTCACTAGCATTATTACCCGTCAAATGTTTCAAACACATTACACTTGATTTAAAACATGAAAAGTAGCGAATCAGTGGGGTTCGCACTAGATCTTAACTGAAACTAATATCCGTGAAATTGAGAGAATAGACGACGTCTCCTGACAGTTAAAGTAGTTTTGAAGAAATCCTCAATAACTTCTTTAAGTAAACTGAGAGGGAAACGCAAACATATATGTAGTAGTCAAGTAGAATGTGCAAGGGTATATAGGCCCTTCAAGATTAATTTCAACCTCCTTGGTTCATGTTTACCAGAATCGTTGGAGAATGCCCCACTGAATGACCAGCAGCATGCACGCCTGGCTTGGCACGTGTCCAAAGGGGAAGAAACGTGAGGCCGGCGAGCCCACAGCTGGAAAAATCCGGCGGTTGGGAGAATTTAGCAGTCATCAGTAAACAAGCTGTCACCGAGCTTCTGTTAAGCAAAGTTCTCGTAAAAATATTACATATAGCATAATCTAAAACATTTCGAAAAAAATGTTTCTCGGGTAAAATGTGTAGTATGACCGTCGAGTTTACACTTGGACACGTGCCAAGCCAGGCGTGCATGCTGCTGGTCATTCAGTGGGGCATTCTCCAACGATTCTGGTAAACATGAACCAAGGAGGTTGAAAGACTCTTTCAACCTCCTTGCATGAACTAAAAGAATCACACCGGGCTGTGTCTCCACCTAAAAACGTTCGGTTTAAAAGATCATAGGACTGGTATTAAACGTTCCATTTTTTTTCATAGTTTCGTTGGGGCCCTGAGTGTTTGGATTTTGCGTATAATTGACCACTTCCGTCAACGGGCCACACAGGACCTGGACATAATTGGCCACTTCCGTAACGTTTGACGAAAAGATCGCAGCTCGAGATAGCGGACACGCAACTGGCTTGAACTGGCCCCAACAGGACCTCCTAATTAACCACTTCCGTAATGTAAGGGTTGACAAAAAAATCGCAGCTCGAGATAGCGGACAGGGTTCCGTAACGTAAGGGTTGACTAAAAAATCGCAGCTCGAGATAGCGGACAGGCTTCCGTAACGTAAGGGTTGACTAAAAAATCGCAGCTCGAGATAGCGGACAGGCTTCCGTAACGTATTACTTAGGTTTGACGAAAACATCGCAGCTCGATATAGCGGGCAAGCAACGGGCCATGAACGACACCGGGCAACCTGTTAGTCCTCTGTACTGAAATTCCCAAGGGAGACATGAATGAACCCCTGGTGTAGATTTTACTCGTAGCCACTGAAGGCAGACTGTTATGAAAACACAATGATGTATTTAAATCGATATCCCGTTGGTTTGTAAGTTTTTTTGTAAGTTTTTGAAATGCCCCATGTTTCAGAATGTCCAATATTTCGTCACTACTGAAAAGAAACGCAGAGATTTATAATTTAAATGTAGTCGAATAGAATGTGCAAGGGTATCATATTTTGTCTTTACAATATCTGCTCAATCCAGATGAAATCCGTCGTTCCTTTCTTCAGTTGACTGTTTTGACAAAAATACCCTTGCTGTTCCAAACTTTGATGTTTGGGGGATAAAACTTGCCCCACCTTGCCCTGACGTTAAAAGTTACGTGCCACTCAAGTATCAAGACCATATCATGTCCGGGATTATGCAATGTCCCATTAACCATGCAAATAACTTCCTAATTTGCATAATTTCTATTTCATATTGTACATTTTTTCAAAGCTACATACCCACGAATTTCCATTATTTTGGGCATGCAGGTAGTTTAGGTAAATATGTACAGAATGATATGCATGTTAATGGCACTTAATTCGCATAATTAATGAGGAACTTATATAATCCCATTGTTTTCCATAATTGGACTTCAATAAATGTAACACATGTAATTCATGACTGATGGAAAATATAAACAGATACTATACATGCTAATGAGGAACTGATTTGGATAATTAATGTAAAAATGGCAAAATAGCTAAATGATAAATAATGGGCTTTTTTTACTTGTGACATGTGTAAGGTAATCAACGATGAACATCACCATGCAAAAATTATGTAAATGTGTAATGTCATTTGCATAACATCTACAAACGCTATCAATATTTCATGGTGGTATGAGGTCATTTGTTTACCCTGTATTCCGTTAAGAGGACGCACTATGGAAGAGAGTTGTGAGAATCAGGGCAGCTATGACATTATAATAGTCTCTTATTCCACACTCTGATAAGAAACGTGTCGATTTAAACATTGTTAAAATCTGTTCGTTATCACTGTGAAATTTCCCAATTTCTTGTTTGCCAACATCTTATTTCCTTTTTAGTATATTTAGACGATGATGATGACTTCGAAATGCCCGAGCCAGCAGCAGGTACGTGGAGGCTATGTTTTACTACTTAACTATATTTTATCGGTTCCACAAATATCTGTCTGCATGTGCTCGTATGTACATTGGGGGCACTATCATTATCAATTACTCTTCAAATCTTTCAAACACATAGAGTTCATTCAATATTAACGAGAGGGATTTAGAATAATATCTGTAATAAGTTTGAACTATTTCAAGTAAAAGAATATTTCAGTCCCTATAGTTATATATTGTTCAAATAATAAAAATGAAAGTTTGACATTCAATATGTTTTAATCTATTTCTATTTGTTGGGAAAGTCAGGAAAGTAACTGTACAAAGATATCTTTATTTAGAACAATTTTCAAACATCTATATGTTTTTGTCATTGTTCCAGCATGTTCCAACAATTTGCATCATTTTTCCATTATACAACCAGTTATTCTCACCTGCTCACGCTTTGATGTCTGTCAGACATCTTCCTCATAGCTTCTATATAACTGCTTCTCGCCGTTATATGTAGCCGATATATATATATAGCTATATATATATATATATATATATATAGCGGTGAGAAGCAAAACTCCAGTTAGAAGCTCTGAGGAAGATGTCTTAAGGTGAGAAAAACTGGTTGTGTAAAAGAAAAGTCTTATGTCCTATGATGTACCAACCTGATGAAAATACTTTCGGAACTATGTTGGAACAGTTTAGAAACTAACAAAATATATCTATTTGATGTTAGAAATGTTTCTAACATGTATGAATACGGTAGAATATTTAGAACGTCAAACAGATATTACTTATCACTGTTAAATTGTTATAAAGATTTCCAAAATGTTACATCAAAGCCAGGAAACACATACATACATGCAAGAAACACCCTCTTGGTAATGTGGAAGTAATTCTAGTTAACACTTGATTTACAATGTGAGAAGTAGCAATTCAAGGGTATTTGCAATAGAATTTGATTGGAAAACATCTATGTAACAAGAGAAAATGACATCGACACAATTGAAACATCAATTAACGTTTCACACAGTAACGAAGATTTCTTAGTTTTTGACAGTTGCTTAAAAACTCTAGCAAGGCTGTTACATTGATTTTGATGATTTTGTGGCCTTTGTTTTCTATTCAGGTTCTTAATTATACAATTATAACCCTTTTTTCAGTCCCTATCTACCAGAATGAAAATTCTAATGAAGTTTATGAAGGTAAGGTTTGTGAACTAATGCTTTATAATAGCAGCGTATACATTACCGTTATGTACACATTCACGAAATAATTTTAACGTAATTTTCTGTATTCTACTGTGATACACGTTACACTGAAAATGGAGGGATGTGTTTGTTCAAACAATCACTGTTGTACATTTTATACTGTTGCTACAAATGTGAAATAGCAATGTAGAACTGAAAAGCATCACGCACGAATATTTCAACATCATATTGTAATCATACAGATATATATTGTACAAATCACAAGTATATTCGGGAGGTGAACAAAGAAGTACTACACATTATTAGATCAACCATGGAAAGCCCTAACTGTTAAAAAAGTGTGAAATAGGCTAGGGTCCGCAGGTTTTTGCAAGGGTCAGTATGATAACCGGCGGAAGCACAACATTTTTTCCTAGAACCTTGGTAATTTTTTGCTCTCTGCTACTTCACTCATTGAACTATCCACTACTTCCAGAAACCAGAAGAGAAAACATCGGACCACGAGGCGGGATGATCGACGAAGACGATATTCGTCTAATCATACCACCGAATAGCCTTCGCACAAGGGAGGATGTCCGTATAAGACATTGGCAACAGTCTTCGATGTATTTCAAGATGATAGAGAAGTCTGGCCTTGAAGACATTTTGTCCTTTTTTCGTGTAATTGAATGCAAACCCGATCATCTTCGGTTCCAACACCCGGCGGCTGTTACAGTCTTTTACGAGATCGTTCCTCAAAGTGATACCTTTCTTCTGTTTGGACAAGAAACATCCACTGCGGCTGAAGTAGCATGGAAAGATCTGTCAAATGAATGTTCATTGAATCGTTTTTCCTCACACGTGTCCTTCGAACTGCAGCATTTTAGCCTGTACATCCTGGTCGCTGTTGTCAGCTCTGTTGCCTTGTCATCAGCCAGCAAGCTGCTCCTCGACTGCTTGAATGGCAAATCATTCCCTTGCAGTTTCACCCCGTACCTGGGAAAACTATCCGGAAAGAAACACCCCCTGACAATCATTTGCAAAGAAGGATACAACACTGCAACGTCAACACCAAGAATGTACCAGCGGTTCGGATTGGCCAGGGCAGCAGAGTTCAATATATTTGATGAGGACAGGATCTCTGTGGAGATCAGACATGTTTCGTTGGTCAAGAAATGTGAGGATTCGTACCAGATAAACAGAGCAGTTTGCAAGACGGAGGGAGGACAGGCCATGGATTTGATTGTGGAGCCGGAAACGGATGAGACCCTTGTGACGGGCCAAGCAGTGATATCTGTGTTGAGGTTCCTTGGAGCAAGTGTGAAGAAGATCTGTACGCTCAATCTCACACTGCAAAGTCCTCACTCTGAGCATCACGAGATAGGTACTTATTTAGCTATTATTTAGGTATTTGTTATCCAGTTTTTTGTTAGGGCGTCCGTACATTCGTTGACGGAAAGTCAGTACTACTGTTAAGTAGTTCCAATAGAGACCTCTCAGAGACCTAAATTGGATTTATGTAACCCTTGGTTTCATAACTGGAATATCATTGAAAATGTAAAAGTATGACTAAAAATATAACACATTAAGTATTAGCATTATTATTATTGGGTGGGCCGACTCTTCACTCTTTGCAGCCAGGGGCTATATTGCAAGGATGTGGATGCTATATGGTGATAACTCTGGTGATCTGGATATGTCAGTAATGGCACTGCTCCCTGGATTTTAATTCACTTATACTAGGAAGGTCCCCTACTCTTTTCGATAAGTGTGGTCGGTTCTTTAACATGCTGAAGGTGTAGCTCTCCTCACACACGGGACCTTCATTTAACGTCCTATCCAAGGGACCGACCTAATCAAAGCAATGTACTCTTGGTTATGGTCCCAAAACTCGTTGAGCGCGCCTTCAAGTATAACTCAGTTTTTACTGTTTTTATTCAGGAGAGACCCTTCGAGTTTCAGCCGTAGAAACGATGACTAGCGTGACTCTTGGCGCAACTGCTGAAGGACAATGGACAAACCCTACTGACCACCACAGCAGAAAAGGTAAACCTTTATTTTGTATGCCAAAATGGGCGTGTTTATTTTTTCTGATACACCAGCCCAAAATTCGATTCATTACTATATTTTCACTGTTTATGAATGGGAGATTTTACACAGAGTTTGGCTAGGCAAGAAAATTGTGGAAATGACGGATCGAAGGCAATGTTTGAACAATTGATTATAACACATTAAAAACGCATCCTCTTTGTCTTTCCTCTCCATTTCGTCCTCTTTCTTTTCTGTCTCGCTCTCATCTCTCTCAGTTTCTCTCCCTAGAACTCTCATTTGCTCTCTTGGTCCTTCTCTTTCTCTTTCTTTCTATCTCTCTCCCTTTCTCTAAAAATGATTGATCGTAATCTCTTCTTCTTTCCTTTCTTTCTCTCTCTCTCCCAAATTCATCTATCTATCTATCTCCCTCTCTCTCCCTCTCACCCCTCTCTCTCTCTCTCTCTCTCATATATATATATTATATATATATATATATATATATATATATATATATATATATATATATATGAATACACACTTACACATACATATGTGTATCGTGATTGTGATACAGGCGTTCGGAAGTACTTCTTCTTCATCAAAGAAAAAGTGAGCTCGGATTGGAAGGACCTCGCTTTCTTCTTGGACTTGGACGACGCAGGAGTCAGAAACATCGCAGGCAGAAACCCGGACGACAAGTCCCGCTGTATGGACATGTTGGAAGACTGGCACAGAAGGCAAGGAGTCGCCGCTACAACAAACGTCCTGTTGGAGTGCCTCTCTAAAGCAGACTTACAGGACGTAGTGGATGGTCTGAAAATTGAATTTCCCGGTAAGGTCATTTTCAAGTGTTAATCGTTTAATGATTTTCCAATATTTTTCATCATCTGGAACATTTATCGTTGAAAAGGTTCATCGGCCACGGATGAATACAGTTAATACAATCGTTTTCAAATAGTGACCGTCGCTGTTTGAAGAATATTGAACATCTAAATTTTGTACATGAGGTATAGCTATATGCTTCTCCTTTTTTGAATTCATTTTAATATTTTATCACCTGAATATATTTCTCCTTTAATAGAAGTGGCAGATATGGAGGAAGCAAATTAAAGAGAACAACCCATATGGACATTTGGTCATACTCGAAAGGTAAATAGTCAACCTTGCTATCAACTACAAAATTCAGGTCAGGTCTACAACTGTAGACGGTAGAAGACGTAAACAATCTGGACAGGAGTTGAAAATATGTTGTATCAAAAGGGATTTAGTGTAACAATAACAGAACCACTAATATTTCTTGGACTTAGCCATGAGCTTAGCAATACATGTATTGACCTCTGACCTCCACTGTTGACGTTTTTGGTTGACTTTTGACCACTGTTTTTGTTAATGACGCTTCGAACGGTTTATTTGTAATTTTTGTTTGTTGTCCTCTGGTTGTCTTGAATGTAACACGTTTTGTTTTGTTATTCATGTAGTGAGCCCCCTTGGAAATCAAGTTGAAGGGGCTACCTACTCATCTGGAGATCAATAACTAAATATATAATAATCACTATTGCAAAATATTGTATATACAAACATTGGCTGAAACATAAAGATAATGAAGCAGAAATATTCAAGGCGTATATTTCAAACATTTCTGTCATACTCATGGTTAATCTAGTTCACCCTTACCTTCTATACATCTTCTATACATCTTACGTATTTCATTGTAATCTAAGTGTAGTACTGCATCAAAAGAGCCACGGTTTGAATTTATGTAGAATGGGTTGAAACAGACAAGGTGTTGAGAAACCGAATGTAAGCTCATCTGTGACGGTAGTCAACATGATGTTAAAATTGTATACCATATATCCGTACACAAAATAAAAGCGCGTACCAACAAGCTTTCGATCAGTCCTCTGATCCTTCTCAAGCTGAAATGACCCAGAGCCGGAACAGAAGTGACGTCAGCAAAGGGTGCTTGGCAGTCGGTATTGGCCCCCGTCTCTGTTGAGGGAAGGTCGGTGAGCTCTGGCTTGAGAAACCACCTTTTGTCGGGCAGTATAATGAGTCTTATAGTTGACCTGGGACTTTAGCTTAAAATTTTATGCCATATGCCAAATGTCTAGACGGGTCATAGTTGAAAAGTTAGGACTGCCATTGGTGACACAAGGAGAATAGCTTTGCCATAGGATGTAATATACGTGCTCGTGTATGTATGTTTTATATAGTTAAAACAATGAGAAAACACTGTCAAATTTTTGTAGCTGGAAATGTAATCATGAAGCCGTACATATAGATATCGCAATATATGTAATTGTTTTAGTAATTACTTTTCAATAAAGCTGTTAAAAAATAATTCGGGTCAGGTATTGTAATATTGCTGTGAGATCTTGTGTTAAAAAGAATATTTACAGCAGTAGATGATGTTCTTAGAACGTTGGAAACGTCAACGGGTGGAAAATTACAAGATTCTTCGTACACAACCAAGTGTTTTATTCAACCGACGTTTTCATATATTCAGCTTATGAAACATGTCCTTCAATTTATGAAATTAAAATGAATTTAAAATGACAAGGATATATTAACCATACCTCCTTTACAAAACTTGAATGTACAAGATGAAGAATGTATGAAGGTTTCTTTTTTTTATTAAAAACAACAACAACAATGGTACATTTGTCACCCACAAAGACTAGTGTTTGTACAGTCGAGTACTATTGCACATGGAGGGATAACATACTGGTGTGCCTGGACGAATTACATGTGTAACTTAACATGCAGTACATGGGCAGTGAAACAGTCAGGAAAGACAAATACATGTAGTACATTTGTCAAAGTACTGGGAAACCCTGAGGAATATGTACAGTCTGTTACTACACTACAGAATGTATGAAGTTACATGTATGGTCGTGACAGAGAAGACAGACGTTTTTTTTTCTATGCTGTGACCACACCTCATCATTAGCAGCTATGTACATAGTATATACAATATTGACGGGACCAGTCTAGTACATATTTCACTCACATAAAGCCCTATCTGACGTTGCTTTTTCTAAGTTCTCAAAATCAATACCAGGGTCTCTAGTTAAAGTGTCCGAAAAAGTCAAACTTCTGCAATGTGCCTGGCCACTCGGCTTTCATAGAAGAACAGACGAAACTATGTCCTTCTTGAACTAGTTAAACTGTAATATCCAACACACAATTGGGCTCACCCAAATTTTCGACTTAATATTAACAGCACCAGTCTTTGAAAAGGAATTTGGGTGCGTCCAATTTTTGTGAATGACTTCTAACAACACAAATGAACTTACAACTTATGAAACTATTTCCTGTTTGGCTCGACAACAACAGCGTCCCTCAAATTTTACCCTTCGGTGAGTCAGCTTTTGAGGTAGCCGTGGAACACTTCCATAAGTTGTTTTACGAGAATCATGTTGAGTTCTGTGCTCTGCGAAGCACAAGCTATATACGTGTTGATTGTGTGAAGCAGACGTCACGGTGGCACGAAGGTGCTCGAATGAAATATTACCTACGTACGCGCAATCTTTTGAGAAACCAGCCAACTGTTATAAGGGCCAATAAATTATTGTGATTACATCATCCATATGGTTTTAAGATTCAATCTTCATAACATTTTAGCCTGAGCAATAGATATTCAGTACAACTGATCATCGTCTTTATTGCCAAAACAATGGAAACACTAGAATTATATCTTGATACCACGTTGGTTTCTCGACTTATCCTAGACCAAGCTATCCTTGATCGATATCAATTTCACTTTTCACTTTCACCTTAGCAAGACTAATCATTGTTTTCCGCGAATTCCACACTCCGTTGCATAACAGCTACAACGAGCTCAAATTTGAGAGACACAATTGCAACAAGAAGACAATACTTGGCTCCTTTTCGACACACATACATACATAACCTTTTCTCAGTATTTTGACAGGATGGTCCTGTCGGCCAAAGCCGCTCTTCCGAGAAGTCCAGATGTCTGCTTCAGACAATCAAGACGCCCACATATTAAGAAAACTATTCATTGTTTTCTAAACATGGTGTCTGGCAGACTTTTTCCATGTATACGTAGCAGTTCTCAATGTCATGTACTTTCTACCATGTATGTAAACATTGTGTACATACACTTATATAGACATATAAGACTCATAAGGACTTCTGGCATGTAAAATGTATCTCTGCTATCTTTGTCTGACCCTTGCCTCTTCCCTCTTGACCTCAATAAAAACAGCTTGCAGGCCGATTTAAGCTTTCATCACTGAATAAAGGTTCAAACAAACAAACAAACAAATACTCGAATCTGAGAGGTACAACGTTAACGTTATCATAACAAAAAGACTGAAGACAGTCCTTCATGATTTCCTACCTAGAAATTTTCACTGCGTTCCAGTTTTTTTCTGCCCATTCTTGGGGGCGTCCCGAATGTTTTTGTCATACTCAAAACTTTCGAGGTTCATTTGAAGTGGGGAAATATAGTACAGCACCCAAAGTGTATTCTAACTGCAGTACGACCGCATTATACGACATTCCAACATTATTCGAAACATTTTGATCTCATTCGATGTAGAACCGATACGGCAAGCCACTTCAAATCCCGCTAGAATGTAGCCAAAAGAATATCTGGAATGCATTTAGAATGTCTAGAATGCACTACAAATACCCAAGGAAGAGACAAAGAATAGTTATTCTGACGACATTTGGCTCATTCTTTCTCCTGTGAAGGGGATATAAGGTCCATTTGGAATTCCCACCCGTATATGTGGCACGAATGTTGCAAATTCTTATTTTCGGCTGGTTCTGCTTGATTCTTGCTAATTCGGTTTCAGTGTGAAGGCCCTATATGTAGGGGTTGTTTCCAGGTATCGCGTCGGTACCGGTACTTGGAACAGAGGAAATACTTGGAACACTCCCTCCCACGCAAGCAAACGAAACAGATCATGATTCCTTCACGTGAATAGGAGGCGTACCAATAGTTTTCCGAAAGCTTTAACCAATGGAAGCGTTCTTTTCCCCTGGTTTATTTGCATTATAATACATGACAAGTAATTTTAGACACACCCAAAATCTGTTCAGCGGCTTTAAATAAATTGCAGGCAAATCCCGCACAAACCCCAGTTTCTCTGGAGCTCCGAAGGTCCAGACTGCGAACCGTCGTCCCTGAATCGACAGCAGACAACCTCAGCGCCTTCTTGGCTGATATCAACCTTACTTCAGTTTGCCAGAACTCGTAAGTTTTATCTATGTCGGTGAACGAATTACTTAATTAATCGAGCCTTTTTGTCACGTTTTTAGCATTTTGGGAAGAGTCGGGCATTGAAATGTGTTGCCATCACTACGTCTTGTGCGAGGGATGTATTTGAGGTGCAAAACAGTTTTTGTCATGCGATAGTTTTCTTCCTCTGACTTGCAAGGACGCATTACTGCCAGTCATGTTTTTGTCAACATGTAATATGTAACACAAGAAAGTGACGCTCGGAGCCAGAGAGCTATCCCCCACGGTTCGTCCAAGCGCGAAGCTAGTCCTGTCCGCAGGGCAATAGGAGTCAGGCGTAAGTTTATGTCGCCGACATGTCGCGACAACGGTAAAATAAGACCATGTTCTTTATGGGAATGAAACGTCTCCAATATTTGTTACTGCCATCTTTGTCCGCTGCACCACGACTGATATGTCTTTCTGCCGCCGAGGTAATATTTCGCACATGGTAGGAGGTTTGCACGGTATTGAATGTTGGTATATTGAAACAGCCAGCTCCAGACAATCAACACATCCATATCAATTAAACCTTTTGAAGGCTGTTGAACTCCATTTCAGAACAGATACTGTTACAGCACTTAGCTGTGTACTTTAACCATATTCAGTATATACGAGGGGCGTGCAATAAGTAATGGTCCTGACCCACTTCCAGTTGTCTGATCTAAATGAAATTTTGTATGTGTAATAATTCATATCTCTATGGGTTATGTTGCAAAAGACAGCTCTGAACTAATTGTGGTTTCTGATTTACTGGTGTTTGAACTTAGTCAGGTGCGAAATGGACCAGGTGTGAAATGGAACCAGTTGAGTGTCGCGCAGTGATCCGGTTTTTGTATTTGAAAGGACGCACACCAAAGAAGACTTTTGATGAAATAAATGAAACTTATGGTGATGATGCCCCATCATATGACCTTGTAAAACGCTGGCATCCTGAATTCAAACGTGGCTGGAAGTCTGTGGAAACAGCTCCCAGACCTGGTCGTCCCTCTTGTGCCATTGATGAGGCATCAGTTGGAGGACCAACCTGGGGTGTCCTACAAAAGCGGTGTCCAGAGCTGCATCAAACGATGGGAGAAATGCATAACTCTGGGTGATTCCTATGAAGAGAAAGACTAATAACTGTGCCAAGTTTCATTAATCTCCTGCTATGGGAAATGGGTCAGGACCATTACTAATTGCACGCCCCTCGTAGATCGAGCTTTTGGGGGGGGGGGATTCCTTGGGCCGGTGGGGTGGGGGTTGGGCTCTTTTGGCCCCACCTCGTAATTTGAAAACGGCTTGGGTTACGGTGACCAAATTTGCAGGAGATAAATTATTAAATGTACTTGTAGATTTTTATATTTTCTATAATTTTGGGATCGTTATGACGTAATATGACGTAATTATAACGTCATAACGCAATTTTTTGCCTAAAGCCGTCTAAATACGGAATTTCCGTTATGCTTAAAGGTATGAAACAAAAACTTGACTAAAGGTTACATCATTGATATTTAGTATGCCAAGTCTTTTGTTGTCAATGACGATGGCGCTGACGCCAATATGACGTCAGAATATGACGCCATATGACCGCCATCTTGGATAGGCAAGCTTAAATTCTCAGAAGTACGTTTTATTTACATATAACCCCCAAACCCAATAGAAGTGGACAAAAAAGGTTCAAGTGAATGTGTTTGCAAAAAAAAAATTGACGGAATTTGGTTGAAGAAAGCTGATTTTACCATCGCTAATGACATTGGCCACCATCTTGGATCTTGACCAATGACGTCATCAAATTATCATAGATTATGATGATTTAATCATAAATGTAATATAGAATTAGATCGGGTGTTAATGATATAGAAAAACTAGTTTCGTCTAGCAATAAAACCTTGAAAACACGAAAAAATCACAAACTCAAAAATTGTTCGTAGAACTGTTGCCGACAAGGCATTCGGCAGTTATACGATGTCACTTTTAGCCAACCCCCCACCCCCACCCCAATAGGGTTAATAGAATGGTCATTTTGTTAGATTTTTCTGCTTGGTTTGATTCTGCTTGGAATGTTTCTTAATAATTTGTGTACTAATAACGTTTTTTACGGATTAGTTGATTTGACGAGAGTTTGACGACATTGCTGTTCTATTGTAATATGATTTCTTTACCCTGATTTGTATAGCTTTTAGCTTTTAGCTGTAAAACTAAAAGCTATAAAAATCAGGGTAAAGAGATTATATTTATTTATCATTTCTATAATCATGATTATCTATTTCTACATCGTTTTAGCACCATTAACGTTTTGCAATAATTATCATTATATCATTTATCAATTTTTGCTGATAATGTTAAAATTTTGCTAGTATTTGTAGCTGTATAACAATGTTTATCGTCTAGTAGGAGCACAAGTCAAAGGGCTGTTGATTAGTTTTTTTTTAAGTTTGGTATGTAGTTAGGTTTTGTCCTATCAAAAAATTATTCTATTGTATTCAACAACAAAAAGTAAAAAGCTACCTGTGCGGAAGTTAATAACTACTACAAGCTCAGAGACAATTAAAAGTTTATCCACAGTGAAACAGTTTAACAAATGTTGAAGTTTTAAATATTTTCTGCTTTTTCGTTTAGGAAACCAGACACCATGGGAAGAAAGATGCGACACCTGCTGATGTTTCTTCTCATCATCCTAAAGCAGCCCAACATGCCAGAAGCCGGCTGCAGGTGTAGACCATCAGCATCATGCTATTGTCGTAACCTGGGTCTCACCAGCATCCCTCAGAACCTCCCAGCATCAATCTATCGGTTAGAATTTTCGGGTAACCCGATAACAATTATTAAGCCTGGTGCATTTGCAAAGCTAACCCAGCTACAAGTGTTGGACCTGTCCCGCAATAAGATAAAGATTATTCAGACTGGTTTATTTGCAAATCTAATCCAACTAAAATACTTGTACCTAATCTCCAACCAGATAGCAATGATTCATGAAGGAACATTTTCAAATCTGCCCAGGCTAGAAGGGTTGTCTCTGTCCTTAAACCAGATAACAATAATTAAGGAAGGTGTGTTTGAAAATCTACCCCGACTAGAAGTGTTGCACCTGCATAGAAACCATATAACAATGCTTCAGCCTGGCGCATTTGCAAATCTGATCCACCTAATTGAGTTGTCACTTTCTGACAATCAGATAACAATGATTAAGGAAGGTACGTTTGAAAATCTACCCCGACTGGAAGTGTTGCAACTCCGAAGAAACCAGATAACAATGATTCATTCTGATTCATTTGTAAACCTAATCCATCGCAAAGAGTTTGGACTCTCGTGCAATCAGACGGCAATGATTCAGGCAGCTACATTTGCAAATCTGCCTAAACTACGACGTTTGGACCTTAGGAATAACAAGATGTCTGTCATTGCCCCATTAGCTATGTTACCATCTAATCTCGCCATACAACTTGCTGGGAATCCCTGGCGTTGCGATTGTAAGATGGTTCCCCTCAGGCTAGAGCCGACTAAATCTTCTTTGCTTAATCTTAAGGACCAGATAATCTGTCACCAACCTGTCGAATTTCGGAGACAGAAGCTTACAGATGTCAGTCCTGAAAAATTGGTATGTGCTGAGCCAAGCATATCAGATATTGATGTAACCATTAACAATTTACAGTGTTACGATGCCACAACAGTAGGCTCAACAACAGGTCCTGCTGGCAAAAAGAAACTTCCCAGAATGATGATAAGTTCAACCCTTCAAACCATTTCAGACATGCAAAAAGAAACAAATTCCCATTCTAATACCAAAGTAAGCTCACACAACTATTACAATGACACAACAGCTGGCTCAACAACAGGCCATGCAAGCAAAAGAGGCAAAACAATTCAAACTACTTCAGGCAAACCGGAAAGCGTCCGTTCAAATGTATCTGTTCCTAGTTTCCCCATACCTCTTCTCATTGCCTTTGTATGTTTCTCAATAGCTGGCATTGCCCTAATTGTTACCATCGTTCTTACAATTTGGTGCAAAAGAACGACCAAGAATACTCCTTTAGACCATACCTCATCCGCAAATTCTAACATTGCTTTGAGTAACCTGAACACGACAGCTATTGCAATGACCAGTGCTCAAGATCAGATAGGGCAGGGCCAGTCTCAGGCCATAACTGAATCCAACATAACCACCGTAGCTGTTGAAGTGACCAGTGGCCATGATCAGTCAGGGCAGGGCCAGTCTCAGGCCCTCACTGAATCCAACATAGCCACGGTAGCTGTTGAAGTGACCAGTGGTCATAATCAGTTAGAGCAGGGCCAGTCTGAAACTCTAACTGAATCCAACCAAAACAACGCAGTTATTATAGAGGAGAGTGACCATGATCAATTGACTGGACAGGACCAGTCTAAAAACGAATCGTATGGCACAGCACAGATTGCCTCAAGGCAAAGTTCTGTGTACAAAGTGGTTGGTCAGTCTCGGGCCCTCACTGAATCCAACCAAAGCAATACAGTTATTATATAGGCGAGTGACCAGGATCATTCGACAGAACAGGGCCAGTCTAAAAACGAATCGTATGGCACAGCACAGATTGCCTCAAGGCAAAGTTCTGTGTACAAAGTGGTTGGTCAGTCTCAGGCCATCACTGAATCCAACCCAAACAACGCAGTTATCGTAGAGGCGAGTGACCATGATCATTCGACAGGACAGAGCCAGTCTAAAAACGAATCGTATGGCACAGGCCAGATTGCCTCCAGGCAAAGTTCTATGTACAAAGTGATTGGTCAGTCTCAGACCATCGCTGAATCCAATATCAACACCATAGCTATGATAGAGGCGAGTGACCATGATCAGTCGACAGGACAGAGCCAGTCTAAAAACGAATCGTATGGCACAGGCCAGATTGCCTCCAGGCAAAGTTCTGTGTACAAAGTGATTGGTCAATCTCAGACCATCACCAATTCCGATATCAACACCACAGCCACATTGGGAGCCACCCAATAGGATTGAACAGGGCAGGACAGCTAGGGTCTGAGATCATCATTGTATCCAACCTAAACACTCCATCTACTGTAATGGCCAGTGGTCATGGCCACAATTATGAAAATATCATCGAACATAATTAGACAGGACAGGGCTAGTCTAATTGACGCTATAAACCTATCGAATGGCAAAGGACAGATTGCCTGAATATAATGTATACGAGTTTTCCGATTGTATACCAGTTTTCGAAGTGTATATTATTTTTCAGATTGTATACCTGTTTTTTAAGTATGCCAGTTTTCTGATTGTATACAAGTTTCCTGATTGCTTTCTAATTGTTTACCAGTTTTCTAAGTGTATTCTAGTTTTCACCATGCATATACCAGTTTTCTTATTGTATACCAATTTTGTTATTGTATACCAGTTTGTTTATTGCATACCAGTTTTCTAAGTGTATACTAGTTTTTGATTGTATGCTAGTTTTCTGATTGTATATCAAATTTTCTAGGTGTATACTAAGTTTTCTGATTGCATACACGTTTTCAGATTGTATACTATTAAAATATACGTCTTTATTTTATGTAAAGTTCGTTGGTGTACAGAAGCTCCTAGGTGCTCAATAAACAAACTGTACCCACCATCATCTGTGTGGATGGTGTTCATCATCAGGGAAGAATGACTGTACTTACCTGTGTGTGGATAGTGTTCAGCACAAGATACGGATGTGTTTAACTGTGTGTGGATGGCGTATAGCACCAGGGACAGGCGTGTCCATCTGCGTGTGAATAGTGTTCAGCACCAGGGACAGGTGTGTTTACCTGTGTGTGGATGGTGTTCAGCACCAGGGACGGATGTGTTTACCTGTGTGTGGATGGTGTTCAGTACCAGGGACGTATGTGTTTACCTGTGTGTGGATGGTGTTCAGTACCAGGGACGGATGTGTTTACTTGTGTATGGATGATGTTCAGCATCAGGGACGGGTGTATTTACTTGTGTGTGGATGGTGTTAAGCACCAGGGACAGGTTTGTTTACCTGTTTATGGATAATGTTCAGCACCAGGGACAGATTTGCTTACCTGTGTGTGGATGGTGTTCAGCACCAGGGACGGATGTGTTAACCTGTGTGTGGATAGTGTTCAGCACCAGCGACGGATGTGTTAACCTGTGTGTGGATAGTGTTCAGCACCAGCGACGGATGTGTTTACCTGTGTGTGGATGGTGTTCAGCACCAGGGACAGGTGTGTTTACCTGTTTATGGATAATGTTCAGCACCAGGGGCAGATGTGTTTACCTGTGTGTGGATAGTGTTAAGCACCAGGGACGGATGTGTTAACCTGTGTGTGGATAGTGTTAAGCACCAGGGACGGATATGTTTACCTGTATGTGGATGGTGATCAGCATCAGGAACAGGCGTGATTACCTGTGTGTGGATGATGTCCAGCACCAAGGACAGGTGTGTTTTACCTGTGTGTGGATGGTGTTCAATGTAAAGGACAGGCAAGTTCAACTGTGCGGAGATTGTGTTTAACTAAGAGGATGATTTGTTCATCTAGATGTACATGGTCTCCAACAACAATGAAAGACGCATTTACATGTGTTTTTAAGGGTTAGCATCAAGGAGAGTTGTGGTCACCTGTGTTGTGTTGTCTTGTATGTAAGTCATCCTGAGTGACAATGTAGTTGTCATCGATTCTTTATTCTTTGTTGCATGTACCAACATGCCGTTAATGATGAAAGAACAAATATGTACAACATAAAAAATAGACACAAAAATATTGCTCTCTATAGATGCGTCAGATGATTTTATCAGATGGAATTCTCTTTTTTATCATTGTAGGTCGGCACTCTAACATTTGATTACTCTTCCAATAGCTTGATTTGTAAAGAGATCTTCACCTGTTTGTTTGATATGTAAACCCCTGCGGTTAGTTCTTGTTCTACTCTTTGCCATGATATGTCCGCTGCACCAACTCTACTTTCAGTGGACGCATCGTACAGTAAAACGTTCCAAGTGCTGCGTACTTGGCCCTCAAGCGTGTGGACAGCGTCACGTACCTGTAACGCCGCCTCGCGGAAGGAGGCCGCCCTACACGTGCTGGGCCACAAGTTGACATACTTCAGTCGTGTCATGTTGACAAACGCCTTTGCCAGTTTTGAAAGACTAAGCACCAGCTCATTTCTCGCCAAGTAGAGATTCTGTAGCTCCTGCAAGTGAACCAGCCTTTTGGCCATGGCTCTTCCTCCCACGTTTGTTATCGAGGTTTTTATGGCATTTAAGGTTTTGAGTTCTTTCAGGTGAGAAAATGTCTCTGAAATCGCTTCCACCCCGTCATCCCTGATATTGTTATTATCAAGGTTCAAACTTTTCAGGTCATGCAGCAGGTGAAGCTGTCCAGCCAATGAGGCTGCTGCCTTTGCAGTAAGTCCGCAGTTTGACAGTAGAATCGCAAACATTGCTCTCAGGTATGGGAAAAGGTTGGCCAGAGCCTGAATATCATTGTCAGAAAGAGCACGTCCAGACAACGATAGAGATGACATTGACTCGTTGTTTTTATGTGTCTTTGTCATGTTTGGCAGTCCCTCCAATGCGTCCAGCATAGACGAGAGGAACTCTGTGTATGTGGAGAAGCCGTGTGACCCCATGTACTCACTCGAAGTTCCGTATAGAATGCAGTAGGTTAGAGCATCTGTCAAGGTGTGTGGGAGGGCGGTTTTGTATTTCCAGTACCGACACACACATGGCCAGAAGAACCGGTCTTCCAGCAGGGCCATCACAACCTCATTGTCAGGATAGCGCTCTTCCAAACCCATGGCGGCATCACTGTCCTGTTGGAAATACTCTCTGATTTAGAGTGTCCACCCAGTCAACCAATCTGCAAAATAATTATAAACTAGTATTTTATATGTCTTTCGTTCACAGCTACCAGTTGTCCTTCTGCTCCCGTCTTCAGGAAAATAATGTTTAGTTCTGATTCCCAATGGTAGGTGGCGCTGCTAGTAGTGAAATCTGGTATCAAACGTGACTAAGTTGGTATCCCCCTTTATTAAAGAAGAACAAGTCAGCTTGAAATCGTAAGAAAGGTTACCGAAACGTTGCCGTTACTAGTATCAAATGTGCATGAAGAACATTTCTACCCAGTGATTTACCAACCTAATGAAAGTATTCACGATTTTTTCTTGCCTTAAGTTCAAAAACACAGCTACAGTCTATCAGTACATTAACCAAAACGAAGGGTCATATACAGAGCAAGCTCTTACGGGGCCACTGCAATAGACCGATCCCAGCTGTCAATCAAATTAAGTTTTTGGCCAATAAGAGAGAGAGATTCGGCCTCGTGGGCGTGGCTTCAACATTACGGTCAATTAAATTTACCTGTTGTCTCGGAAGTAGCTGGTGACGTCACAGGCAGGTGTACAGGCGATGTTGTGGAGGTGGTTGGAAATGTTGTCTGGTCCAGCTGGTAGAACAGATCACAAGTCAGGTATTGTCATTAGTGTAGAAATAATCAACATAACAATTCCCAGCAATTTACATGAACTTCCTTACTCCACCCAGGTGTAAAAATGGGTACCTGACATGGATGGCTCCACTATCCAAATACCATTGCACATACACGGCCTAAACACAATGGTCAACAACCCTAAGGCCTCAAAATATACTATGGGACCACCTGTACCTCCTTTCTTTTCTACCAAATGTCAGGTTTAAACTATGCCCTATAGCTAAACATAATTTTTGTATAATTCCACCCAATTGTGTTTAATTAGTAATTTTCGACCATTTAAAACATGTCGTATGTCAAGAATGTCTGGACTTATAACTTGTTTGCAAGGGTCAGCCAACAACAATATACTAATATGTTACAAGTACTTTTAAATTAGTACTAGTGTGATCTATGGCCTGAAATAAACTATTGGTTAATGAGAGAACATACCGTCATGTTTTTGTAGAGAGGGAATCTCGGTCTGCTGTGTTGGTTGAAGATTACGGCCACCACTGTTGCAGCAGTTACGGCAATGATGACACCAACACAGACAGCCAACACGCTCCCTGGACGGGACATGCAGAACTCACGGCAGTTCTGACTCCATCTCGGCTCGTCATCTTCAGCACCTCCTGTTGAAAAGCAAACGAGATGCTGCTTAAGACTCGCAACAAAATTGTGCAGTTGATCCTCGTATCCATCTATTTCCGCTTCTTACACCAATGAAAGAAATTAGAAACGTTATAATTTAAAAATGACCTAAAAGTCGTCATCTAATGATATCTAAATATCCTTTTGCTTGAAACATTGTTACAATCAATACCCATGTTGATAAACTACAGCTAGTGTTTAAGCTGGCAGAGGCTGGATCAAAATGTACGTCATGGGGTTTTGATTCCAGGCTACACTGTGCAAAATGTGTCCGTGTGAAACACACTTTCTTACTACAGTGCACACAGGTGTAAATGGGTACCAGGCTCCGGTTTGGGAGATGAAACACGGAAGGAAGGAGATGGTACCAATTTCTAAAACAAGGTAAAAGACAAGCACCACACCCCTCCCCTCGCTGAAAATCTACCTTTAGTATATCCCAGCATAAGCAAAGTCGTTATTCTTCGGTACAAAAAAAGATGGAAAACTGAAAAGGACACATGGTCAATGATAGGTGACCCCATTCGCTTTGTTGATAGACATTAAAGATACAAATTACTCACCCCTTCTGTCATCACTAGCTCTGTGTCTCCAGAACACCGCATCTTGTGCTGCCACAAACTCAGCATCCAAATCTGCATACACGTTATCTGAAGTTGGCTGGCCCAATTGATTAGTGTCCATTCCGTAGAAAGGTTGTTGCTCGTTTTTCTCATCAGCTGAGGCGGCGTCCATCTCGTAAAAGGGCTGTTCTTGTTTGTCTCTCTCTTTGGCAGCGGTGACGTCCATCTTGTAAAATGGCTGTTCTTGTTCTTCATCAGCAGGGGAGATGTCCATCTCATAGAATGGCTGAGCCGAGGCATTTTGGATCGCGTCTTGTACTGCCAGGAAGTCTGGGTCTAAATCGGCATAAACTTGCATGGATAAGTTGGAATGTTCCTCATCGTTCTCGTAATGTCTATCATTGTCGTAATGCCTGGCAGTGTGTTCTTCATCGTTCTCGTAATGCCTGGCATTGTGTTCTTCATCGTTCTCGTAATGCCTGGCAGTGTGTTCTTCATCGTTCTCGTAATGCCTGACAGTGTGTTCTTCATCGTTCTCATAATGTCCGTGATTTTTATCGTACTGGAAATATTTGTGTTCTTCATCGTTCTCATAATGTCCGTGATTTTTATCGTACTGGAAATATTTGTGTTCTTCATCGTTCTCATAATGTCCGTGATTTTTATCGTACTGGAAATATTTGTGCTCTTCGTCGTTCTCATAATGTCCGTGATTTTTATCGTACTGGAAATATTTGTGTTCTTCATCGTTCTCATAATGTCTGTGATTTTTGTCGTACTGGAAATATTTGTGCTATTCGTCGTTCTCGTAATGACCGTGATTTTTATCGTACAGGAAATATTTGTGTTCTTCATCGTTCTCATAATGTCCGTGATTTTTATCGTACAGGAAATATTTGTGTTCTTCATCGTTCTCATAATGTCCGATTTTTCCATCGCTCTCTCTATTCTCAACGTTCTGCATTTTACACTCCTCGCCATATTCTATTACAGGCTTCAAAACTGCTTCTGGGTCTTCCTTTGCACGCAGTGCCTGTCTCTGCCAGTCGAGGATTCGCTTAGTAGACCAGAACCTCTGCCCCACCCGTCTGACGTAGAGCGGGTCCGGCGGGCGGCAGGGCACATCGGCCGGCTGATGTGGTAACTCCTTCGGTCGAACTGCAGCAGGTGGAGATACTGTATAGAAATGAGGAAGAAAATAAAAATTGGGAACATGTGACGTTACACATGTACAAGACATTTGGTGAACACCTATTGAAATATATTTCATAATATATTCCATATATTATGGAAATAAGGAAAATATTTGTATATTTCCAGCGTATGTACGTATCTAGTACAGTATGTATTATTGTACATGTACAAGACATTTGGTTAACACCTATTGAAATATATTACATAATATATTCCATATATTGTGGAAATAAGGAAAATATTTGCATAACTATGTATATATCTAGCGTATGTATGTCTCTAGCACAGTATGTATTTTTGGTTAAAAAAACATTATGAATTAAACATCAATTACAGTGAAAGTTGCATAATTAATCAGACAATGGAGGTATGAGGTCTCCGAACTCTCGTTTTGATTGTGCTGCAAAGAAATCATTGCCCAAATCTGTATTGTTTACACGTTTACAAAAATTGATGCATGTACATGTACATGTTAATAAACATGGTATAACCACAAAGAAATTACACTGGGCCACATAAAATAGCTTTGTAAGTTCTTGTGTCCAGGCACATAATAGGCACAAAACTATTCGAATATTACCAAGAACATATTTCAGGGATATTTTTCAAATATATGTGGAACATGCCATCATGTTAGCCAATTCTTTACAGAAACACAACGGATTGCTGTCGGGATTTTCCGGCATATTCGGCGAGATGTTACGACGTTGCGAATCGGGAATCATCGTTTGTGGTCGGAAAATGTGCGAAATTTCAGCCTGTTTGTGAGACGCGATGACGTCACATTATTAGTCTATTAGTATGTATATGCAATGAGATAGATCTAGAGCGTTGTTAGCTGGAAATTAACGCAGATATTAACGCTGGAAATTAACGCGGAATTCGAAATTTGTGCAGACTTAATTTGAGCTATCAGCGATGAAACTGCTACCATTGATCAAAAATGAAAAGAAAATTTTGAAAAAAAAAGTGAAAAGGCGTGTCTTTTTCTCTTGCAATTGTTGTTTTCTTGTACATGACGTCGACTTTAAAACCATAAGTTGAAATGCTATGTATCACATGTACCCTGTATCCTTTAGCATATTCTTACAAAACTGCATCATCCTGTATATTGTACTTTAATCGGGTTCTAAGTAGTAATATCCGCAAGCTGTTGAATAAACAACTGTAATAGCGACGGGGTGTATATAATGAAGTGCAGACAAATCCTCGTGTATTGGAAACGATCAATGGTTTGAGAAACAATGAATTATATATTTTACAGCGTTCATAAAACGTCACCGTACCTGCTTTCTTCCTTCTGGCATAAAGTCTGTCCAACTCGTCGTCTCCACAGGAGGGACCCGCCTGTACCTGTACCCGCCTTGTACTCCTCACACTCTCCTTCTGTAGTAATGGCGGTTTCTTCTCCACTTTTACCGCTGGAGTTCTTGTGGTTTCTCCATCTTCAGCTTCCAAATTTCCGATCCCTTTCTGAACTTCCATGTTGGCTTTTTCGGCCATGCGTTTTCTCTGCTGAGGAATGATTTTCTGTATCGCTACTTCCCCTGCAGACTTCCTCTCTCCACTAAAGCTCTATAACGCCCAGAACTGACGGAGATCATTACGTCTCAAGGCTAGGTGTTATTTTGGTGTGGTTGCCATGGAGAGGAAATTCCAAAATTACGTCAATCCGGCGTTAATCGTACGTGATTGGATGGATTCGGTCCTTCCGAATCTAATACGTCTGCGAGTTGAATTTTTTACAGAGAGGTCTCCGACATTTTGTTTCCTTAATGCTAGCTTATAAAAATTGTCTTGACTCTTGTTCTAAGCGATAAAACAAAAGCAAAACAATAACTTTGTGTGACTATTCGGTTGTGTTAACTACTATTCTATTGCACATAAAGGAAATCAAACACTAACAGTTCAAAATACTGCATTTCCGCTCCGATGTTGTTTTAACGAACTCTTTCCGGCTTCTTTGTTTTCTTACGTCCGCCATCTTGAATTCCTAAACACCAGGCTAGCAACAAAAACAACTACTTTATTGTAAAATTTTGCGTGGACATTAATTGCAAATAGAAAAAAAATCGCGA
The DNA here is from genome assembly GCA_019207045.1 of Branchiostoma floridae x Branchiostoma belcheri. Taxonomy (NCBI): domain Eukaryota; kingdom Metazoa; phylum Chordata; class Leptocardii; order Amphioxiformes; family Branchiostomatidae; genus Branchiostoma; species Branchiostoma floridae x Branchiostoma belcheri. The sequence continues at coordinate 18,598,394 of CM033034.1, forward strand.
TAAAAGTAATAACAATAGTGTAGTCAGAGTTCTGACCTACTGTTTTAATTTCTGTCTTATATCTGAATTTTTTGCTTTGGAAAAGATGGACTCCACGTTTCAAGTAGTGGCAGACTAAAACAACTTGTAGCCTCTACTAAGACCACACTGACTTAATTTTAAGGTTTAAGGATGATATCCTCTGGAGACACCAAAACTAATATGCCAGTAAACCATAGGAATACACATCCAGTCCATTCTTTAGTAGGTACTGTAAGGCACAATGCAATCGTCGTCCTTTCAATAATTACTGCAATTTTTGGTTTTTTTTTGGGGGGGGGGGGCAAGGGCGCTGCGGCCCTAGATACTCTCAGTACCAGAGATAGGCGTGTTCATTTGTGTGTGGATGGTGTTCAGCACCAGGGACAGATGTGTTTACCTGGAAAGATAATCAAAGGGACCACCAAAAAAGTCAATGGGACCACCAAACATTGGTCACATTGGAAAAAATAATCTAAGGGACCACCACAGCTGTGTATAAACAGTGTTCAGCACCTGGGACAGGTGTGCCTTCTTGTGTGGACGGTGTTCAGCACCACGACAGGTGTTTTAATGTGTACGAATTGTGTTCAACACCAGAGACATGTATGTTTACCTGTGTGTAAACGGTGTTTAGCACTAGAGACAGGGGTGTTTACCTGTGTGGATGGTGTTCAGCACTAGAGACAGGTGTGTTTACCTGTTTGTGGATGGTGTCCAGCACCAAGGACAGGTATGTGGAAGGTTTTCAGTACGAAGAGCAGGTCTCTTTACCTCTGTGTGGATGTCATTCGATGAGACAGACATGTGCGTAGATTGTGTTTAGCAAATAATTATTCACCTGTGTGTTGGTGGTGATTAACACTAGGGACAAGTGTTTTACTGTGTACGAAATGTGTTCAACACCAGGGACAGGTGTGTTTACCTGTGTGTGGTTGGTGTTCAGCACCATTGACAGGCGTGTTTAACTGTGTTTGGATGATGCTCAGCATCGGGGACAGGCGTGTTTACATGTGTATGGATAATATTAAGCACCAGGGACAGGTGTGTTTACCTGTGTGTGGATGATGTTCAGCACCAAGGACAGATGTGTAAACCTGTGTGTTGATGATGTTCAGCACCAATGACAGTTTTTTTACAAGTGTATGGATAGTGTTCAGCACTAGGGACAGATTTGTTCACCTGCATATGGATGGTGTTCAGCTCCAATGACGAGTGTTCTAAAATCTGTGTGGAAGGTTTTCAGTACCAAGGACAGGTCTTTTTACCTTTGTGTGGATGGCGTTCAATGTGAAGGACATACATGTTTAACTGTGCGAAGATTGTGCTTAACAAAGAGGAATGATGTGTTCATCTAGGTGTACATGGTATCCAACAACAACGACAGCCGCGTTTACATGTCTGTTTTTAGGGGTTAGCACCAAGGAGAGTTGTGGTCACCTGTGTTGTGTTGTCTTGTATGCAAGTCATCCTCAGTGACAATGTAGTTGTCATCGATTCTTTATTCTTTGTTGCATGTACCAACATACCGTTAATGATGAAAGAACAAATATGTCCAACATAAAAAGAGACACAAAAATATTGCTCCCTATAGATGCGTCAGATGATATTATCAGATGGAATTCTCTTTTTTATCATTGTAGGTCGGCACTCTAACATTTGATTACTCTTCCAATAGCTTGATTTGTAAAGAGATCTTCACCTGTTTGTTTGATATGTAAACCCCTGCGGTTAGTTCTTGTTCTACTCTTTGCCATGATATGTCCGCTGCACCAACTCTACTTTCAGTGGACGCATAGTACAGTACAACGTTCCGAGTGCTGCGTACTTGGCCCTCAAGCGTGTGGACAGCGTCACGTACCTGTAACGCCGCCTCGCGGAAGGAGGCCGCCCTACACGTGATGGGCCACAAGCGGACAGACTTCAGTCGTGTCATGTTGACAAACGCCTTTGCCAGTTGGGAAAGACTCAGCGCCAGCTCATTTCTCGCCAAGTAGAGATTCTGTAGCTCCTGCAAGTGAACCAACCTTTTGGCCATGGCTCTTCCTCCCACGTTTGTTATCGAGGTTTTGATGACATTCAAGGTTCTGAGTTCTTTCAGGTGAGAAAATGTCTCTGAAATCGCTTCCACCCCGTCATCCCTAATATTGTTATCATCAAGGTTCAAAGTTTTCAGGTCATGCAGCAGGTGAAGCTGTCCAGCCAATGAGGCTGCTGCCTTTGCAGCAAGTCCGCAGTCTGACAGTAGAAGCCCATACATTCCTTTGAGGTATGGGAAAAGGTTGGCCAGAGCCTCAACATCAGTGTCAGAAAGAGTACGACCAGACAACGATAGAGATTGTATACGCCTGCTGTTTTGAAGAGGCTTTGTCATGTTTGGCAGTCCCTCCAATGCGTCCAGCATAGCCGAGAGGAACTCTGTGTATGTGGAGAAGCCGTGTGACTCCATGTACTCACTTGACGTTCCGTGCACTATGCAGTCGGTTAGAGCATCTGTCAAGGTGAGCGGGAGGGAGATTTTATCTTTCCAGTACAGACACACACATGGCCAGAACAACCGGTCTTCCAGCAGGGCCATCACAACATCATTGTCAGGATAGCGCTCTTCCAAACCCATGGCGGCTTCACTGTCCTGTTGGAAATACTCTCTGATGTAGAGTGTCCACTCCGTCCACCAATCTGCGAAAAAATAATAAACTAGTAGTTTTTTCGTCTCTTTTTTTCACTGCTTAAAATAACAATCACAAGCACAGCCCAATCGTCCATCTGCTCCCGTCTCCAGGAAAGTAATGATCGGTTTTAATTCCCACTGCTAGGTGGCGCTGCAGGTAGTAAAATCTGGTATCAAACGTGACTAAGTCGGTATCCCCCTCATTAGAATAAAATAAGTCAGCTTAAAATTAGAAGAAAGGTTACCGAAACGTTGACTTTACTAGTATTGGTTGTGTATGAAGAACATTTTTACCCAGTAATTTACCAACCTAATGAAAGTATTCACGAGTTTGTCTTGCTTTAAGTACAAAATCATAGCTACAGACTATTAGTTTATGTCCCTAGCCAAATACGAGGATCATATACAGAGACTGTAATAGACCGATCTCAGCTGTCAATCAAACTTAGCTATTTGTCCAATAAGAGAGAGAGAGAGATTCGGTCACGTGGGCGTGGCTTCAAGATAACGGTCAATTATAATTACCTGTTGTCTCGGAAGTAGCTGGTGACGTCACAGGCAGGTGCACAGACGATGTTGTGGAGGTGGTTGGAAATGTTGTCTGGTCCAGCTGGTAGAACAGATCACAAGTCAGGTATTGTCATTAGTATAGAAATGATTACCATAACAATGCCCAGCAAGTCACATGACCTTCCTTACTCCATCCAGCTGTAAAAATGGGAACTTGGCTTCGGTTTGAGAAGTTAAGGGAGGAGGAAGGCCATGGATGGGCTTCACTACCCAATACCATGCAAAGACACGGCCTAGACACAATGGATAGCATGGATAACAACCCTAGGCATCAAAATAGACCTGTACCTACTTTTTTTACTAACATTGTCAGTTTTAAAACATTCTCTATAGCTAAACATATTCTTTGTTTAATTCCACACAATCTTTTGTGTTTTATTAATGGATTTCGGCCATTCAAAACATGTTATATGTCAAGAACGTTTGAACATAAACCGGTACCATGTTTGTAACGGTCATACAACAACAAGGTACTGATATATGATTTTATGATGTTTATTTGCAAAATCATGCCCGAGGGCTAATTGCATATATTACAAGTACTTTTAAATTGATATCAGTGTAATATGTGGCCTGAAATAAACTATTGGTTAATGAGAGAACATACCGTCATGTTTTTGTAGGGATCGAATCTCAGTCTGCTGTGTTTGTTGAAGATGACGGCCATCACTGTTGCAGCAGTCACGGCAATGATGACACCAACACAGACAGCCAACACGCACCCTGGACGGGACCTGCAGAACTCACGGCAGTTCTGACTCCATCTCGGGGCGTCATCTTCGGCACCTTCTGCAAAAAAACAAACGAGATTCTACATAAGAGAAGAAAATTGTGCATTTGATCCTCGTATTTCTACACTTTCTACAACAATGAAAGTTATTAGAAACGTTATTGAGTTTTTATGGTCATTTGGAGACCAAAACGCTTTGTCTTGGGCTCCTGTACCCTGGGATTACAATTAAATGACCTGAAATTTGGTATAGATAGGCATTGTATATTTGGGCAAGTAAAATTTTGGCATTAACCAATAAAACTGTACATTTGATCCACGACCGTATCCATCTAGATATATTTCCGCTTTCTACACCATGAAAGTTATTAGAAACGTTATATTTTAAAAATGACCTAAAAGTCGTCATCTAATGATATCTGAATATGCTTTTGCTTGAAACATTGTTACAATCAATAGCCATGTTGATAAACTACAGCTAGTGTTTAAGCTGACAGAGGCTGGATCAAAATGTACGTCATTGGGGTTATGATTTCTGGCTACACTGTGCAAAATGTGTCAGTGTGAAATACCCTTCCTGACTACACTCAGGTGTAAATGGGAACCTGGCCCCGGTTTGGGATATGAAACACTGAAGGACGGGGATGATACCGATTTTTAAAACAAGGTCAAAGACAAACACCACACCTCTCCCCTCGTTAAAAAATCTACCTTTATACATATATTCCCAGCATAAGCAAAGTCTTTATTCTTCTGTACAAAGAAAGATGGAAACCTGAAAAGGAGATGTACACATGGTCAGAGATAGGTGACCCCATGCACTTTGTTGATAGACATTAAAGATACAAATTACTCACCCCTTCTGTCATCCCTGGCTCTGTGTCTCCAGAACACCGCATCTTGTGCTGCCACAAACTCAGCATCCAAATCTGCATACACGTTATCTGGTGTTGGCTGGCCCAGTTGGTTGTCGTCCATTTTGTAGAAAGGTTGTTGCTCGTTTTTCTCATCAGCTGAGGCGGCGTCCATCTCGTAAAAGGGCTGTTCTTGTTTGTCTCTCTCTTGGGCAGCGGTAACGTCCATCTTGTAAAATGGCTGTTCTTGTTCTTCATCAGCAGGGGAGATGTCCATCTCATAGAATGGCTGAGCCGAGGCATTTTGGATCGCGTCTTGTACTGCCAGGAAGTCTGGGTCTAAATCGGCATAAACTTGCATGGATAAGTTGGAATGTTCCTCATCGTTCTCGTAATGTCTATCATAGGCGTGATGCCTGACAGTGTGTTCTTCATCGTTCTCGTAATGCCTGGCAGTGTGTTCTTCATCGTTCTCGTAATGCCTGGCAGTGTGTTCTTCATCGTTCTCGTAATGCCTGGCAGTGTGTTCTTCATCGTTCTCATAATGTCCGTGATTTTTATCGTACTGGAAATATTTGTGTTCTTCATCGTTCTCATAATGTCCGTGATTTTTATCGTACTGGAAATATTTGTGTTCTTCATCATTCTCATAATGTCCATGATTTTTATCGTACAGGAAATATTTGTGTTCTTCATCGTTCTCGTAATGTCCATGATTTTTATCGTACTGGAAATATTTGTGTTCTTCATCGTTCTCGTAATGTCCGTGATTTTTATCGTACAGGAAATATTTGTGTTCTTCATCGTTCTCATAATGTCCGTGATTTTTATCGTACTGGAAATATTTGTGTTCTTCATCGTTCTCGCAATGTCCGATTTTTTCATTGCTCTCTCTATTCTCAGCGTTCTGCATTTTACAGTCCTCGCCATATTCTATAACAGGTTTCAAAACTGCCCCTGGGTCTTCCCTCGCACGCAGCGCCTGTCTCTGCCAGTCGAGGATCCGCTTGGTAGACCAGAACCTCTGCCCCACCCGTCTGACGTAGAGCGGGTCCGGCGGGCGGCAGGGCATATCGGCCGGCTGTGGTCGTGGCTCCTTCGGTCGAACCGCAGCAGGTGGAGATACTGTATGGAAATGAGGAAGAAAATGAAAATTGGGAAATGTACGCAATGACGGATTCAACTACAACACATTTTGTGAACACCTTTGTCAAAAGTGTCCACCACGATGCATGGATTATGTAAATGTAGAAGGTATCTGCATTATTTATGATAATATTTATACATATAATTTTGCCAAACGAGAAGACGTCTCCAGTACATTATATGTATTTTTGGTTAAGAAAACCATTGTGAATAAAGTAAATCAAACAAGTCATCAGTGTAAGTTGCATAATCAATAAGACAAGCAGACTGTGAAGCTAGTATAAAGGCTCCAAACAATTCATTGGGGTATGAGGTCTCCGAACTCTCGTTTCGGTTGTGCTGCAAAGAACTTATTGCCCAAAGCTGTATTGTTTACTTGTTTGCCAAAGTTGAAGCAGGTACATGTACATGTCTATAAACTTGGTCTAACCACAAAGAAATTACACTGGATCGCATAAAATAGCTTTGTACGTTCTTGTGTCCGGGCAAATAATTATTCGCATATAACCAACATATTTCAGGAATAATTTCCAAATATATGTGGTACATGACATCATGTTAGCCAATTCGTTGCAGAAACACGACTAATTGCTGTCGGGATTTTCCGGCAAATTCGGCGAGATGTTACGTCGTTGCGAATCGGGAATCATCGTTTGTAGTCGGAAATGTTCGGAATTTCAGCCTGTTTGTGAGACGCAATGACGTCACATTATTAGTCTATTAGTATGTATATGCAATGAGATAGATCTAGTGCGTTGTTAGCTGGAAATTAACGCAGATACACTCGGAACCGGAATTCGAAATTTGTGCATACTTAAATTGAGCTATCAGTGATCAAACACTGTTTTCAACTAAAACTGCTGACATTGATCAAAAATGAAAAGGAAATTTTGAAAAGAAAGTGAAAAGGCTGTTTTCTTGTACACGACGTCGACATCAAAACCATGAGTTGAAATGGTACGTATAACATGTACCTGTATTTATACGTATATTCTTACAAAACTGCATCATCTATCCTGTATTCTGTACTTTAATCGGGCTCTAAGGGGTAATTTAATGTCCGCCGGCTGTTGAATAAACAACTGTAATAGCGACGGGATATATAATGAAAAAAGGGCCGACAAATCCTCATGTATTGGAAACGATAAATGGCTGGAGCAACAATGAATTATATTTTTTACAACAACATAGTGTTTATAAAACGTCACCGTACCTGCTGTCTTCCTACTGGCATAAAGTCTGTCCAACTCGTCTTCTCCACAGGACGGACCCGCCTGTACCTGTACCCGCCTTGTACTCCTCACACTCTCCTTCTGTAGTAATGGCGGTTTCTTCTCCACTTTTACCGCTGGAGTTCTGGTGGTTTCTTCATCTTCAGCTTCCAAATTCCCGATCCCTTTCTGAACTTCCATGTTGGCTTTTTCGGCCATGTGTTTTCTTTGTTGAAGAAGGATTTTCTGTATCACCGCTCCCCTGCAGACTTCCTCTCTCCACTAAAGCTCTATAACGCCCAGAACTGACGGAGATCATTACGTCTCAAGGCTAGGTGTTATTTTGGTGTGGTTGCCATGGAGAGGAAATTCCAAAATTACGTCAATCCGGTGTTAATCGTACGTGATTGGACGAATCCGGTCCCTGAGAGTCTAATACGTCTGCGAGTTTTTTACAGAGAGGTTTTCGACATTTTGTTTCCTTTATGCTAGCTTATACAAATTGTCTTGTTCTAAGTGATAAAACAAAAGGAAAACAATAACTTTGTGTGACTATTCGGTTGTGTTAACTACTATTTTATTGCACATAAAGGAAATCAAACACTAACAGTTCAAAATACTGCATTTCCGCTCCGATGTTTTTTTAACGAACTCTTTCCGGCTTCTTTGTTTTCTTACGTCCGCCATCTTGAATTCCTAAACACCAGGCTAGCAACAAAAACAACTAATTTATTGTAAAATTTTGCGTGAGGCGTATCTCCCCGGGCCGGCTAAAGTCGGTTTACGGGGCTATGTTGCTAGCGGCCCGGGAAAGAACCGTAGCCGCGAGCGCTGTTCTCTGGATACCAGGGTAATCTTGTCCAAGTCCACAAATTTAGATATAAGACAGTAGAAATTGAACAGTGGGTCAAAACTCTGACCACACTTTTGTTATCACTTTTTTCATGATGTTTTTTTTCTATTGGCAATTAATATCTACGCAAGATTTTACAATAAAGAAGTTGTTTTTGTTGCTTAGAATATTAGATGTTTGAAAATTCAAGATGGCGAACGTAGGAAATAAAAGAAGTCTTGAAAGAAATATGTCTTTAAAAAAACACCGGAGCGTAGATACAGTATTTTGAACTGTTAGCGTTTTCAAGAGTTCCTGTATTTGCAATGAATACGTAGTTAACACGACAGAACGGTTATAAGCTAGTATTTAGGAAACAAAAGGTCCAGCTCCCTCTCTGACTAAAATTCAACTAGCAGACTTTTCATATTCTCAAGGATTGAATCCACCCAATCACGTACGATTAACGCCGAATTGACGTATTTCCTCTCCATGGCAACCACACCGAAATCTCGTCTAGTCTGGCTTGAGACGTACTCATTTTCGTCACTGGGTGTTATAGAGCCTTTTTAGAGAGAGGAAGTCTGCAGGGGAAGCGGTGATGCAGAAAATCATTCCACCACAGAGACAACACATGGCCGAAAATGTCAACATGGAGATTCAGACAGAAAAGTTGGAACCTGAAGACGGAGAAACCATCAAAACTCCAGCGGTAAAAGTGAAGAAGAAACCGCCATTACTACAGAAGGAAAGTGTGAGGAGTGCAAGGCGGGTACAGGTACAGGCGGGTCCGTCCTGTGGAGACGACGAGTTGGCCAGACTTTACCTTTATGCCAGTAGAAAGGCAGCAGGTACGGTAATGTTTTATGAACGCTATATTGTTTTAAAATATATAATTCATTGTTGCTCAAGCCATTTATCGTTTCCAATGCACGGGGATTTGTCTGCACTCATTTTTTTCATTATACACCCCGTCGCTATTACAGTTGTTTATTCAACAGCCGGCGGACAATACTCCGTAGAACCCGAGTAAAGTACAGAATACAGGATAGATGATGCAGTTTTGTAAGAATATGCGTATTAATACGTAGCATTTCAAATTATGGTTTTGACTTCTACGTCATTTACAAAAAAACAACAAGACAAAAAGGCACGCCTTTCCCCTTCATTCCAAAATTTCCCTTTTTTAGTTTCATCGCTGATAGCTGATAGTTAAGTTTGCACAAATTTCGAAATCCGGTTCAACGTGTCTCTTCGTTAATTTCCAGTTATCTAGTACGTTCTAGATCTATCTGATCGCATAGACATACTAATAGACTAATAATGTGACGTCATTGCATGCATCTCCGAACAGGCTGAAATTTCGCACATTTTCCGACCACAAACGATGGTTCCCAATTCGTAACGACGTAATATCTCGCCGAATTTGCCGGGAAATGCCGACAGCGAGCCACCGTATTTCTGCAGCAAATAGACTAACATGATGTCATTTGCCACATATTCGTAAATTATTCGTGAACTATGTGTGTAATATGCGAATAATTTAGTGCCTATTATGTGCCCGAACGCAAGAACTTACAAAGATATTTTACGTGGGCCAGTATCATTTCTTTGTGGTTATACCATGTTTATTAACCCTATCTAGACCGTGGAGGGGGGGCTAAACGTGCCTGAGCCATTTTTGACGTCGTATAACTGCCGAACGACGTGTGCTAGGAATACCAAACTTGGTTCCTTTTTCTAGAATATTGTTGGCAACAATTATGTTTAAAAAAATTGAATTTTCGTGTTGCCATGGCAACGGTTTCTGACAGCCATATTTTACCAAATTTCCTAATTTCAGTTTAAATGATAAGATTTCACGATTTTATTGCTAGACCACACTTGCTTATCTATATCATTAACATCTTGTGTAATTTTAAGTTAAATATTTTAATTAGATATTCATAATTGATGCTAACTTGATGACGTCATGGGTAAAAAAACAAAATGGCGGACAATGTCATTAGCAACGGTAAATACATGTTATTTTTACTCAAATTCCGTAGAAGTCTTCTATCTTTTTACAAATACATTCACTTGAACTATATTGTAGTCCACTTCTATTAGCTTTTGGGGTTATATGTAGAAAAAAAGTATTTTAGAAAATTCAAGCTTGTCGATCCAAGATGGCGGACTGATGAAGTCATTTTCTTTCCGTCATTTTAGACGTCAGTGTGTCGTCGTTTTGATTAACACATTTAAGTATAGCGGAAATTGCATATTTAGACGGTTTTAGCCCAAAATATGAGATTATGACGTCATAATTACGTCATATGACGTCATAACGATACCACAATTACAGAAAATATAAAACTCTACCAGCACATCATCCCCTCTAAATTTGGTGATCGTAACCGAAGCCTTTGTAAAATGAGGAAGGGGTGGGGTGTGGGGGGGGGGGGGGGAGGAAGGAGCCCCAGGAATCCCACAAAAGCCCGGTCTAGATAGCATGTACCTGCATTCATTTTAGTAGACGTTTTAATAATGCAGGTTTGGACAAATAGGTTCTTTGTAGCACAACCGAAACGACAAATAAGTTGCAGCACAACGGAAACGCAAGTTCGGAGACCTCATACCCAATGAAATGTTTGGAGCCTTCATAGCTTCATCTTGTCTAATTCATCATGCAACTTACAATGTAATGAAATAATCTAGATCTATATTATTCCTAATGGTTTTCGTAACCAAAAACACATATATTGAACTGGAGACGTCTTCTCGTTTTGCAACAACATTCCATAAATCTTATCATAGATTATGCAAATACCATTTTGAATATTTACATAATAATTTGACAAAGGTGTTCACCAAATGTCTTCTAGTTGAATTCGTGGTCGTGTACATGTTTCCATTTCTTATTTTCTTCTCTATTCCTATGCAGCATCTCCACCTGCTTCGGGTCAACTAAATGAGTCACCAACTCAGTCGGCAGAAGTCCCATGTGGCCTGCCAGCCTTCATCTGCTTCAGACGGGTGGGGCAGAGGTTTTGGTCTAAGAAGCGGATCCTCGACTGGCAGAGACAGGCACTGCGTGCAAGGGAAGACCCAGAAGCACTTTTGAAACCTGTTAGAGAATATGGCGAGGAATCTGAATTGCAGAACGCTGAAAACAGAGAGAGTGATGGAAAAGTCCGACATTATGAGAACGATGAAGAGCACAAATATTTCGAGTATGATGAAATTCGCGGACATTATGAGAAAGATGGAGAACACACTGCCAGGCATTACGAGAACGATGAAGAACACATTGTAAGGCACTACAAGCTCGAGAACGGCGAAGAACACACAGCCAGGCATTACGAGAACGACGAAGAACACAATGCCAGGCATTACGAGAATGATGAAGAACACACTGCCAGGCATTACGAGAGAGATGAAGAACACACTGCCAGGCATCACGACAATGATAGACATTACGAAAACGATGAGGAACATTCCAACTTATCCATGCAAGTTTATGCCGATTTAGACCCACATTTCCTGGCAGTACAAGACGCGATCCAAAATGCCTCAGCTCAGCCATTCTATGAGATGGACATCTCCCCTGCTAATGAAGAACAAGAACAGCCATTTTACGAGATGGACGCCGCCTCAGCTGATGAGAAAAATGAACAACAGCCTTTCTACAAAATGGACAACAACCAACTGGGACAGCCAACACCAGATAACGTGTATGCAGATTTGGATGCTGAGTTTGTCGCAGCACAAGACGCGGTGTGCATAAGAAACCAGGGTGGCAGCAGGGGTAAGTAATGTACATTGCCTATTAGTGATCACGAGTACATTTACTTTTTCATTTTTCCTCTTTCTTTGTACCGAAGAATAAAGACTTTGCTTACGTTGGGATGCTATATGTAGATTTTGTATGCAGAGGAGGGGGTGCTGTTTTGATTTTGACCTTGTTTTGAAAATCCCTTCCTTCCGTGTTTCATCTCCCAAACTGGAGCCAGGTACATATTTACACGTGAGTGTAGTAAGAAAGTGTATTTCACACGAACACATTTTGCCCAGTGATGTGAATTTGATTCAGCCTATTTCGCAAGCAAATCGATATTCAGATATTATAAGATAACGATTTGTAATTCAATTTTAACACATAATGTTTCTAATAACTTTCATTGGTGTAGAAAGCGGAAATAGATTTAGATGGAAACGGGGATCAAATGCAAAATTTTCTTGTCTTGTGTAGCATCGATATCTCGTTTGTTTTTCCACAGAAGGTGCCGAAGATGACGCCCCGAGATGGAGTCTGAGCTGCCGTGAGTTCTGCAGGTCCCGTCCAGGGCGCGTGTTGGCTGTCTGTGTTGGTGTCATCATTGCCGTGACTGCTGCAACAGTGATGGCCGTCATCTTCAACCAGCACAGCAGACAGAGATTCCACAACAACGAAAACAGCATGGTGGTATGTTCTCTCATCAACCAACTAAGTACTAATTCAAAAGTACTTTTAATATATTAGCACATTGTTGTTGGATGACAGTTACAAACATGTTACCGGTTAATGTTCAGACATTTTTGGCATATAACATGTTTTAATGGATGGCCGAAAATCACTCAATCAATTCCACCCTTCGTACGGGTGGAATTATACAAAGAATATGTTTTGCTATAGTGCATGTTCTCAACCTGACTGTTGGTAAAACAAAGCAGGTACAGGTGGTCCCATAGTCTATTTTGATGCTTTAGGGTTGTTATCCATTGTGTCTAGGCCTTGTCTGTACATGGTATTGGAAAGTGGAGCCAATCCATGTCCTTCCTCCGCCCTTAACTTCCCAAACCGAAGTCTGGTACCCATTTTTACAGCTGGGTGGAGAAAGGAAGGTCATGTGAATTGCTGTGGAATTGTTATGGTAATCATTTCTACGCTAATGAGAATACCTGACTTCTGATTTCATATACAAGCTGGACCAGACAACATTTCCAACCACCACCTCAACATCGTTGACAACACCTTACACCTGCCAACTCGACAACACCGTGCACTTGCCTGTGACGTCACCAGCTACTTCCGAGACAGAGTGGATACTGTACATCAGAGAGTATCTCCAACAGGACAGTGATGCCGCCATGGGTTTGGAAGAGCGCTATCCTGACAATGAGGTTGTGATGGCCCTGCTGGAAGACCGGTTCTTCTGGCCATGTGTGTGTCGCTACTGGGAAAGAAGATCAGCCCTTCCACAAACCTCGTTAGATGCTGTAGCTTACTACATTGTGTACGGAAGTTCAAGAGAGTACATGGAGTCACACGACTTCTCCACATACACAGAGTTCCTCTCGTCTATGCTGGACGCATTGGAGGGACTGCCAAACATGACAAAGCCTCTTACGAACAGCAGATATATGTCATCTCTATCGCTGTCTGGACGTGCTCTTTCTGACAAAGAAGTTGAGGCTCTGGCCAACCTTTTCCCATACCTGAGAGGAATGTATGGGCTTCTACTGTCACGCTGCGGACTTACTGCAAAAGCAACAGCGTCAATGGCTAGACAGTTTCACCTGCTAAATGAAATGGAATCTTTATATCTCAGAAATAATAATATTGGAGATGGCGGAGTGGAGGCGATTTCAGAGACATTTCCTCGCCTGAAAGAACTCAAAACCTTAAATATGAACAACAACTCGATCACAAACGTGGGAGGAAGAGCCCTGGCCAAATGGCTGGGTCACTTGCAGGAGCTACAGAAACTCTATCTGTCGCGAAATGAGCTGGCGCTGAGTCTCTCCTCACTGGCAAAGGCGTTTGTCAACATGACACAACTGGAGTCTGTGCGCTTGTGGCCTATCACGTGTATGGCGGCCTCCTTCCGGATGGCGGCGCAACAGGTACATGACGCTGTCCACACGCTTGAAGGTCAAGCACACAGCATTCGGAACGTTTTACTTTATAATGCTTCCACCGAAAGAAGAGTTGATGTACCGGGCATATTATGGCAAAGATTAGAACAAGAACTAACTGCAGGGATTTACATATCAAACAGACAGGTGAAGATCGCTTTAAAAATCAAGCTGTTAGAAGACAAATCAAATGTAAGAGTGCCGACCTACATTGATATGAAAAAGAGCAGTCCATCTGATAAGAGTATCTGACTCCTCTATAGAGTGCAATATTTTTTTGTCTTCGTTGTTATGTTGTATATATTTCTTCTGTTTTTACTATGGGCCAGTTTATACCTGCAACAAAGAATAAAGAATGAACCGCGTCATTGAAGATGCCTGACATACAAGACAAAATAGGTAACCGTGACTGTCCTTGGTGCTAAACACTATAAACACAAGAAAACATATCTGTTATTGTTGTTGGATAATATGTACATCCACACACACACACAAGAACTTCTGTTTAAATAAAGAAAGTGAAAGTGAAGTGAAAGTACACCAACAAACGTAAAAATGAACACGCATATTTCAACTCCACTGACCCTCTACAACGCTGTGCACCAGTAACCGGGATACGCCTACCCGTGGGGAACACCGAGGGGTACCCCCACAACGCTCACATCCGGAAGTTAGCCGGGACAAATTTGTGGCTTCGGAGCCTACATCAATAACGTTCACCGGTGATGGGGGTGGGGGTTTTGGGTTGTTGTGGCTCATTGGACCCCCCCCCCCCCTTCGTATTTTCAAAATGACTTACTCACGATCACCAAATTTGCAGGGAGTGATATGCTCGTCAAGTTCTTTAATTCATTTGGATCTCTGTTCGAACTTGTCAAGATCAGTACGGTCCAGTACGAACGCACACTCTATCGAATGCCTTGCTGAAATCGGTCAGTACAAGGCTAGTGACAGATTGCTTCCTCTCTGCACCCTTGTAGAAAAAGTCCAGGATCTCTATCAGACAGTAGGTAGTGGAGATGCCTCTGAGGTTCCCGAACTGCCTGGTGTCCACCGCCGGTAAGATGTCGCGGAGAAGCCACGAGAGGACAAAACCCTCCACTACTTTAGAAAACTGTGATGTTAGTGACACTGGTCTGATTTTGTCTAAGTCTGCTGGTTGTTCCTTCTGGACGGGGATGACGATCGCGTCCCGCCACTCAGGTGGTACTCTTCCCTGCCGTAGGGATACGTTTGTGATGTCGGTTAGCGGGTTGGCAAGTTCACACGCAAACTCTTTGATAAGGGTAGGCGGTATGGCATCAGGACCTGGAGCCTTGGTCACCTTAACCCTTCTCAGACGGTGGTACATCTGCCATGGCTCAATCTGCGGCGGTGGGGTGGCTGGCAGGAGTTTGACCCAGTCAAGCGGAGGCAGAGCCTGGCAGATGGTAGCTAGGTGGCTGTTAATGGCTCTGGCGATGGCGCTCATGTCAGTCGCGTCAATTGACTTATATTCTGAGTGACTTACTCTAGTCCGACCCATACAGATAAACACACAAAATAATAGAACTAAAAACCCAACAAAAGTTACGTTTCAATGTTAGATATTATAATATCCACCTCTTACAGATTGACAGAAAATTTCAATGACATTGACACTTTATATGATTTTATATAGTATAGAGATAAAATATTGGCGAAGCGGTGATATCAACCGATGTCTACATGAGACATTAAGCAGGCGTCGTTTTTCATGATTATGACAGCTCAGTATTGTTCCCAGTACCCGTAGTCATGAATATTTAAAATTTAATCACTCGGACTTGGGACTCGTGGCTCTATTGTAATAAAGGCTTCTTTCGTATCCGCTTCAAAGGCTGCATGATATGCTAGTGGCAATTTTGGAAACATATACGTAGGTAACGAACAGACCAACCGTTTCAGTGTAGAATTAACGTTGAAGGTTGGTCATTTGGTTTTCTATGGTCTTCTATTACCTCTTTTGGAAAAGTTCACTACCCGTCTTTGTACTAGATTCATCCTGCGATAATTTGTTTGAAAATAACGTCTCTTCATTTATTACTAAGACATTTGTTATTGTATGTGTACAGTTCTTGCCTTGTGAGAAGCCGCGTGTAGTAGGTTCATACGACTAGCTATAGGTATAACATTGGTTCACCTTTATCCGAGGGGTAACCTATATTCGTTGTTTTCAAAAACAGGGTATTAAGGGACTGTGGTTTCAAACTGCAATATTTTCAAAATGTTACAGTTCAAAACCACTGTCCGTCGGCTTCATAACCCCCTAAATATTCCGTTCTTTTACACAACGGATATAGGTTACCCGCGGATAAAGGTGAACTAGTGTTACAGCATTTCTAGTGACGACACAAGGTAACTTTGCCTCAGCATTATCAACGGGGAAGGATAAACCATCAGCCCAGCCGGGCCCGGGCGTGGCAAAATGGGAGAACAACTTGTCGCAGCTGGAATCGTCTGCTGGATATTTTTTACCACAGGTAGGGGATGTACTTTATCTATGGAAATATGGGACAATTCATTTCCTACTGCTTACGGAAAAGAAGTCAAACCCTCCAGATAGTAGACAAAGATTTAGAATAGATTTCATTTTGCTTTCAACCTATCCATATCTAATTTTCATTATTTGTTATTGTAGATCACTGTCTTACTTCGCAATTAGCCTTTGGACATGATATTGCAATTATGATTATTATATTGTATAACGTGAAATAGCATAAACACGTAATGCTCAATCTGTAACGATACCGACTACGACACTACAGGACAAAGGCTGGTGTCCCATGTGAGGGGCTTTCTTCAGTATTTTTTTTCTTATGAGACATACACCTTATTATATTTCAGCCATACCATAGGTATGGTAAAATATATTGTATTGGTAATGTTTCTTCTTTCTTCTTCTTCTTTCTCCTGTCAAATCTTCACATCGAATCAACTCCGTCGTTCCTGGACCGAATGACTTGAAATTTGGCACAATGGTAGAGTGGACCAATACCCTTAGTTTTTTTTACTTTTTCATATCTGCCTTTAAAATGATTTTATTAATTTTTTTTGCAATTTTTATGTACATTTTTGCCCCCTGTACCCTGGTATTACAGCCGAATGACCTCATATTTGGTACAGGGGTGCCTTAATCATATACCCACAGAACTCTAATAACAGTTGTGGCATACAATACCACAAAATGCCTAATTTCGCCCTTTTTTGCCATTTTTTTGCCCAAAAAATGACATTTTTGGCTCGTATACCCTCATTATGAGGGGTGGGTACCGGTACAGAAAATTCAGGTCCAGGTCCGGTTCAGGTCCAGAGGATCAGGTCCAGGTCCGGACCTGAACCTGAACCTGCGTCAGTATGACTCATACCAATGGTCTAATTTACTACAAGGAAATCTGTTTGTTGGAGTATTAGACTTACATTGGCATTTTATAATCCTACAACGCTATAACTGCACCTGTACGATTGGCTGTAAAACTTGGTAGAAATTACTATAAACTCTACTCTACTTCACTCTTTTATCCACCTGCAAGCGCCAAAACGTGTGAATGCCTGATAAAATAATCTGTTAATTTTCTAATCGATCCAACATCCGGTCTACCTAATTTTTTTAGGTCCGGTTTTTCTGGACCGGTCCAATAAGAAAAACCGGTTTTGTACCGGTACGCTGCACCGATAACCAGCACTTCTTCCAACATTCGTAATGTTTCTTCTTCTTTCTTTTTTTCTTTCTTTCTCCTGATAAATCTTCAAATCGATTCAGCTCCGTCGTTCCTGGATCAAATGATCTGAAATTTGGCACAAGGGTAGAGTGGACCAATACCCTTTTTTTCTCATTTTTTTTAAATATCTGCCTTTAAAATGATTTTATTGAGGTTTAAAGGTCATGTTTTGACCAAAACGGTGTATTTTGGCCCACTGTACCCTGGTCTTACAATGGAATGACCTGAAATTTGGTGTAGATAGGCATTATATAGTTGGTAAAATGATCCAAGTAAAATTTTGGGCATAAACTACTTTAAAATGCTCAATTTCAGCACTTTTCTGAGGGGAAATTGGTTTTCTTTCGGCCTCTTTCCGTGAACTCCAGTGACCGCACACCTGCGTCAGCCTTGGCTTAAACGAGAGTTAATTGAATTTAATGAGCCAGCCAATCAGCGCCGAGGAATGCGAATACTTATTAGTATTCATAAGCTGGCTTCCAATGCCGTATATACAGACAGAAACACATGCATATTATAGCTTTACAGAGGCCATATGTCACCCTTTGCCCGGTTTGAAATTGTAGTTTGCGAGGATTTGGAGTTCAGACAGGGTAATTTGAACGGTAGCGGACGGTACGCATGCATTGAACGTTAGAATACAAGTCTCTGTCGTTGACTTAACCAACATTTCACATGGCAATATCAATCATTTTTGGCAGAGTTGACTTTGGTAGGGTTAGTCCTTGGGTTAGTTGAGACAATCGAGAAAAAGTAACTTGGCGGAAAACGCGGGAAAATTGGCCAGTTTGCGTTTCAGTTTTGATACGTAGGTTTGACAGTGGCGAAAATGATTATTTTCTCATCAATTTGCAATATTTCTCGTCATAATTATTTAAACTGTAAATCTAAACAATTGGCTTACATGTGCAATTTTTATATGATCAGTGGGTACTTAAATTATGTGAAACTTATTGCTCTTGTCAATAGATCAGCATTTTTTCTATAGTGGCCATATGTCTATAGTGGCAACATTTCTCTCACTGTACTGGAAAGAAAAGTGATGTATTTACTTCTAGTTCACAAAGAGCTTATAACGGTACTTATACCTAGTTATTGTAGTGGAAATTGTTGAATGGCTTCATGTAATTTCATGATGAAAATTTTCTGAATGGAAGGTGCGGTGTTTTTTTTTTCACTTTCGGAAAAATAGGAGCTGCCGCGATTCTAATAACCAATTCGTTATGCATAGGGGCTCCTGTGGAAGAGTATATTTTTCTACATGGGCCCGGGGCATATTTGGCAGGCTCCGTTTTGACCTGGAATCAATTCACAATATTAGTTTCCTTTTGGGGATAAGTTACTGTTAAAATGTTCCATTTTTGCGCAGGGGTGACTTGGAACAGTCCAATTTTGCGTGGGAATGGGTATGGCTGAAATATGCTGTATTTGCACATAAGCAAATGTCGGCCTTTCTAGTATATACAATGCTTTCATCTTGCGAACAGGGCATCTCATATTTGACAAATGGCTTTTTTATTTCTTTCTTACGAGTTTTCTTTTTTCATTCAAAACATCCTGCATTAAAGTCGAAAATGTGGCCTTTCTAGTTTTATGTGATGATATAGACTGTTGATATTGACATTTATTCAAACGATTTGCTTTAAGAGGATTGCAAGTGTTGCCAGAATGGTTAAATTTCCATTTACTTTGTTCTTGGGCGCGTACACACAAAACACACACACAAAAGTAACGTACATAATACGTACATAGTCTACATACGTAGAAGCACATTGAAAACACGTATTCAAACACATGTACGTAGGCACCCTTTTCGTTTTGTCGTTATTATTCTCTTTCTATCTCTCCGTTTGTTCTGTACACATTTCTTTCATTATTCACATGCCATTAACTAAGCAAATGCGACAGTCTGGGGTAGTTAGTTGACAAGGGAGTGGTGAGGTGACTCACAATGCTGCATTAAATTTTGATACGCATAACTTATCATGCATATCTTTGTGTGTCTCTCAGTTATCCGCTCTGTTTCCTCTTAAAATGGCACAGGTCCATTTACAAAATTCCAAGCAATTCCACAGCATATCACATATACGTTTGTTTACCATGGAAAACGAAAGCAAAAACCGAAGTCCTATGATCTGTAGAAAGACTAAGTATACATTCTATGTTCAAATTCTGCATTCAATTAAGTATCTGATTGCTGTTCGGCTAACAGCTGGCCACGAAGACTTCGATAACATACTTTGATAGATAGAGAGTTGTATGCCAGTCGAATTGACATTTATGATCTGACACTGGGTATATATGTTATTGTTGGGCAGACAAAGGTCAAGTTCAAGAACGGGCTTTCTGAAGGGCCTCATATAGCCTACATTACTGCATCGGACCCTTTGCGTTTATTTGTTGGTAAAGGAAATAACTCTAGGTGCTATGGGTGGATTGCGAAAACATGTAGTAGATGAGTAGGGTTCGGAAGATCGGTTGGATATTGGGCCTACTAGCAGTTATGCATGGTACTGCATGGAGGCTTCAAAGATTTTGGGTTCAAGTTCATGAAGATAATATTAGGAATAGTTTAGAATATTCATTATCAACATTGTCAATGTGTACACTTTTACCACTGTGGGTAAGGACAAGTCGCTGTTCTGTTCGGACGCGCAAAGCTCAACGTTAGACTTACACCACAACAAAAGTCAACTGACCAAATCCAATCGACATAAGTATTTTTCTTTACTGCCTTGGTAGACGTGTTTGACATGTGGTCATTCTTCACAAAAGTGGTGTGGCGTAAGTTGCTTCCAAGGGTATTTTTTTTCTTCCATAGTGACCAGTGCGACCAGATGTGGTGGTAACCTGACGGCTCCCTCTGGAGGTCCTGTGACGTCACCAAACTATCCCAGTAACTATGGCAACAATGAGAACTGCGAGTGGGCGATCACTTTATCAGAAGAAAGCATCATTCGTCTCAATTTCGTCAGTTTCAACACTGAGGATAATTATGACATTCTGAGCATCTACGATGGAGCCAGCGATAGTGCTTCGGAGTTAAAACGGTATTGTTTTCTAAACATTTAACCCTCTTTCATACGGGGCGGGGCTTAAAAGTGCCCATGAGATCTTTACATGAGAATGTATCAACTTTGTGGGCGTGTCCTCGCTACAAATCTACTGGATGTAGCGCAGAGATAAACCCCCACCCCCGTCCTAGAAATGCCCCAATGTCCGTTCTGTTGTCCATAAACACCCTGATAAACGACAGTTTTATAGTGCAACTGAGAATACAATGATGGCCGACTACTGCGGGATATCCAACACCCCACTTTGAAAGATTTGAAATATGTTCTGGATAAGACAAATATAACAGGCCAGAAGTCAGGAAATTTTACATTTGCTTGTGTATATCGAACATGTTTGTGATTATCTATTTTATTCTATTCTATATTATTGCCCCTCAAATGCTGTGGAAGACGAGAGTCATTTTATCTCTAATTGTTCTTTTTATGATGATATAAGAAACCAACTATTTATGAGTGTATCCAAAATACACGCTTACTTTCTAACTATTCCTGACAATGAGAAATCAATCCTACTATTAAAATCAAAGAACCCACACATTATAAAAGAAGTGGGTAAATTCGTCTTCCACTGCCTAAAAAGAAGAAGTCAAACCCAACAAAACCAGTATAATGTACACATCAGTAGCACTGCATAGTCATACAATGTACTTCCTAGCACCTTTGTATTTTCCTTAATTTACATGTTGTTTGTACCTGCAATTAGCCCTCGGGCAAGAATTTGCAATAAACATATTATTATTATTATCTCCAGGCTAACAGGTTCTCTGTCAGTCAACCCCCTCACCGGCACATCTAACGTGATGTTCCTCAGGTTTACATCTGACGGCAGTGACACGGATCAGGGGTTCAACTTCTCTTACATAAGTAAGGTATTCAATAAACTTTTCACAGCTTGTTACTCTGTGACGGAGCGTAACCTCTGACGACAGACTATTGTGTTTTAGATGTTAGACTCTGGCTTCCTAGCACATTACATTGGTTAGAGTCAATGTTATGATGAACAAGTACGTACTTTGTCCTGGGGAACTATTAGTAATATTAGGGCTTCGTTTTCCTGTTGGTTGTTATTTCTCTGCCTGGGATTGTGCATATCATCGGCTTAATACGCATTGTTGTAACTTATGCGGCGGCTCAAATAAATACGTCACGGAGTACTAGTATGTTATCACGGTCATTTGTTTTAATTGCGGACTGCTTGCTATGAGCTTCTTTTCTTCGTTTTTGACGCTGTTCTCATGCTTTGTATATAAATACAGAAATGCCAGCGACTATGATAATGGAGATTCATAATGTCGCTATTTTAATACTCTCATAGGCCGAGCTAAAGATCATTGCTGGGATCCTGGTGTGCCTACCAATGGGACCAGGGATAACAACAGTAACTTTACATCAGGACAGACAGTCAGGTACACCTGTATGGCCGGGTTCCAGCTGTGGGGGACTGATAATATAATCTGCCGGTCCAACGGGACATGGAGCGATGATACTCCAACTTGCAGAGGTGATGTATTGTATTCTTAGAATAATGGTAAAATCAGAACATCTGCAATTAGTGCCTGATTGATATTTACTGCTGAAAATGTATGTAGCCTAAGAGCCTTCGGAGACCTCAGGCGCCTGTAAAATTCCTTCCCTGACTTTGTCAGTCACTATCTGCTATATCCTCTCCTAAGATTTAACGGAGATTGGTTCTGTAAAATTTATAAAGTAAAGTCTGTGATCAGTCCGTCCAGCGAAACGTGCAGTTTTTAAAACAAACTTTTGAGACCCAACGCTCAACTTAACGTATGACCACCAAATTTTTAGAAGATAATATAAATGTAACACTCAATCCTCACAACAACGTTTGTGTCATCATCATATAATATGACGACATTATGACGTCATTTATCTAATATGGGGGGCCATCTTAGATGTTGACTAATGACGTCATGAAATAAGCATAAATCATAAATTTTGAATCATGAAGGTAACATTGAATTTTATAGGTTTTAATTGATGTAAGAAAGCAAGCATAGTTTACCAACAAAAGCGTATTTCAATTGTAATTTGTATTTTTTTCATAATATGCCAAAATATGTCAGAATTCCGTTGTCAAAATTAACTTATTTAGTTGAGTATATATCACACATTTTGTGATATATCAATATGTTTGGTAGATTTACCGCTAGCCGTTCATGAGTTATTGGACATAAAAGTTGCTGAGGGCTTTAAATTTCCCCTTTCTGGTCAGAATTGGGTTAGTGCAAAACCATGGTGATAAATTATGGTGATGAGCTTAAATCCTGATAAAAACCTTACCATAGCAAAATATTCCTCTTATATTGACGAAGCTTTGTATGTATAATGATCACTGGTAAGAATTAGAAAGGACATTCTATTAAACAAAACATTTTGGGGTCTGTTTGCACCCCACTAGGTGCTGATGGTTGCTTGATGGTTAAGATCTTACAGTTCTAGGTCAATCTCAGTACGACTGTGACTTCGAGGTGGACCTGTGCAGATGGACACAATTTGTGGGCGATGACTTTGACTGGATCCGTCATCAAGAAGAGACTCGCACCACGGGAACTGGCCCGACTACTGATCACACAATGGGAACAGGTACAATGCTAATATTCAATGTGTTTTAATTTATCTATTTGTAAGTGCACATTCCCTCTCTGACAATTTTACGGTTATATAAGATTATTGGTTTAGCGGTTACAGTGGGCACCTCCCGTCCCCCAGCGCCCAGAAAATCCAGGTCCCAATAGCACGTATCAAACTATCGTGCGGCAAGATAACACCGACTGATTAGCATTTCCCATAACATATCGGTTGTAGCATTCTAACGTCATGGAAGTCCCAGAAGTGAAATAAGTGTGGTAATAAAAACTATTGCCATGGCGACGGTTTTATTGTTAACTAGACCCTATACCTTCGCCAAATGATCCTTACCTTTACAACTGCTGTGTTAATTGTATAATGATACGATTTTAAGACTTTATATCCGTACACAAAAATAAAGCGCTTACCAACAAGCTTTCGATCAGTCCTCTGATCCTTCTCAAGTTGTAATGACCCAAGACCTAAGTCGCACTTCCGGAACGGAAGTGTGACGTCAGTAATGGGTCAAAGGTGCTTGACAGTCGGTATCGGCCCCCGTCTCGGTTGAGGGAAGGTTGATGGGCTCTGATGTAAATGGCCTCTTTCACTCCCCTGAGAAAGTAATCCTGTTCGGAATCAAGTATCTCCACCTTGTCGAAATCCAAAGAGTGTCCCGGAGATTCTATGTGGATGTGTTGTGCCACCTCCGAAAGCTTGTTGGTAAGCGCTTTATTTTTGTGTACGGATATAAAGTCTTAAAATCGTATTATTATGTTAACTACCGTCACAGATGAACTTACATTCATGTGTTAATTGTGTTTGTCATTAATTATGAAAATATGGTTCTCATTTGCATAAATTGTGTCAGTTGATCATCTCTACAAGACAACAACCGTACACAATCTATGTTAAGAAAGAAGGCTTTTATCGCATATTCAGATAATGTATGCAAATGAGGATCTCATTTGCATAATTAATGTTCAACGATGTTCACCTAAACATGTCTTTTAATGGAATTTCCCGTCATTTACCACAATGAAATTATACCATTTTCTCATTTATTATGCAAATTAGGTCGTTATTTTGCAGAATATATATCAATCAATATTTTTCATTCTAAGTTACATATATCACATGTTGCAATGGTCCTATAATGGAACTGAGCTTCTAACTGGAGGTCTGCTTCTCACCGCTATATGTAGCCGGTGTGGGTGGCGCTTTTACGGTGAGGGACGAGGGGGTATACAAGCTTAGCCACGTTTTGGATTGTTTTCTCACCGCAAAAGTGCCACCTAGATCGGCTATATATAGCGGTGAGAAGCAGAACTCCAGTTAGAAGCTCTGACGAAGTTGTCTAAGAGACATCGAAACGTAAGCAACGTAAGTACCTGCTGGTTGTGTAAAATAATTCTCTTATATCCTATATTCTACCAACCTGATGAAACTATTTCTGTAAATTACCGCTGTAGAAATTCAGAACCAATCGCGTTGGCAGATCTTACAAAAGAGGCACCAGTTTGAGTTTTGTTTTCAATTCAATTAAGTGATATGTCGTCATTTCTGTTCCTTACTCAGACCAGGGGTGGTACATCTACATTGAGACTTCGAGTCCCCGGCGTACAAACGACAGAGCCGTGCTTCTGAGTGCAGACATCCCGGCCAACCAAAGCAAGTGTCTGCAGTTCTGGTACCACATGTACGGGGATGATGTGGGTATTCTAAACATCAAGTTGTACGCCAATCAAACCTTCTCCCAGCCCATCTGGACAAGGCGGGGAACCCAGGGGAACGCGTGGCGCCTGGCTCATGTTCCTGTCGATGATTTAACTGCGTCGATTAGGGTAAGCTCACTATACTACCTAAAATATGGCTCAGACCACCTGCAGGTCTTTCACCTAAGTCCGATTTACTGATTTCTTTTTAAAGTTTTGACCATAAAATTGCTCATGTGCCTGTCGGCCGTTTAGCTACGTCGATTAAGGTAAGCTCACTATACTACCTAAAACGGCTCAGACCACCTTTATTTCTTTCACTTACTGGTTTCTTTTTAAAGCTTTAGATAATCCTAAAATTGCTCATGTGCTCGTCGATGGTTTAACTTAAGTACGTTGATTGAGAGGGTAAGTTCACTAAAATGGCTCAGACCACCTGTACGTCTGATTTACTGATTTCTTTTTCAAAGTTTAAAGTCCTTAAATTGTTGTTCAAACGAACCGTTTTTTAATTCTTTGTTTTGATGTTGTCGTTTTATTCGTTTTAAAGTAGATATAAAATCTAGCGTATCTTAGTTGTACGGCAAAATGAACCCATTGCGAATGTTCCATTCTTTTCTTTTAAAGATTGCTTTAGAGGCACTGAGAGGTTCTGGTTATCGAGGTGACATCGCTGTGGATGACGTCACAGTGACAGACGAGACCTGTCCTCCTCTTGGTGAGAATTTTGATTATGTTAAAAGATCTAAAGTAAACTAAACACTCTCCAGGTTAATTTTGGACTTCCAGATTAATTCCGGACAAACCTCAATCATTTGAAAAGCGATTGACCAAATGAATTAAGATTTGCAACACTGGTCTATCAAAAGGTAGTTAATATGTAGATTGCAATTAGATGTCTCCATGAACAAATCTTCTGGAGAATTCTGGCTGTAGGTTCCCAGAATTCCGGACAATTTCGACTTAGGTTCCCAGAATTCTGGAGAATTCTGACTCTGGGCCAGAATTCTGGGTCAGGTTTTCAGAGACCAGAATTTCAAATTAATTCAGTTGGTTAATCGTTTATCAAATGATTAAGGTTTGTCCGGAATTAATCTGGAAGTCCAAAATTAACCTGGAGGGTGTTACTAACTTCAACTCAATTGCACTCAAAAGCTAGGCTCAAGTTTACATTAACTGCGGGCACACCTACCGGATGATTATGGACATTGGTTTCTATAAATTCTACGAACCGAGTGAACCGGTTTCAGCCACGTGCTACTAGAATCACAAAACAATGGGCATTTGTCATTTTACGAAATTCGTATTTGACCAATTTATGTACCTTGCAATGGCTAGCTATAGTTGTGTGCTGGGGGGCCACCGTCTCGGCAACGGTGTCCCCCAGGGAACCTATTGCCTCCGCTATTGTTCAATACGTATGTTGCTGACCTTAGCGGGAAGCTAAACTCTGCCAATGTTGGCGTACTCTTGGTAACGTCCAAAACATTTGGCTATGCCGAGGTGAAACGAGTTCTATTCAAGCAAAAGCTCAACGTTAGACTTACACCACAACAAAAGTCAACTGACCAAATCCAATCGACATAAGTATTTTTCTTTACTGCCTTGGTAGACGTGTTTGACATGTGGTCATTCTTCACAAAAGTGGTGTGGCGTAACTTGCTTCCAAGGGTGTTTTTTTTCTTCCATAGTGACCAGTGCGACCAGATGTGGTGGTAGCCTGACGGCTCCCTCTGGAGGTCCTGTGACTTCACCAAACTATCCCAGTAACTATGGCAACAATGAGAACTGCGAGTGGGCGATCACTTTATCAGAAGGAAGCACCATTCGTCTCAATTTCGTCAGTTTCAACACTGAGGATAATTATGACATTCTGAGCATCTACGATGGAGCCAGCGATAGTGCTTCGGAGTTAAAACGGTATTGTTTTCTAAACATTTAACCCTCTTCCATACGGGGCGGGGCTTAAAAGTGCCCATGAGATCTTTACATGAGAATGTATCAACTTTGTGGGCGTGTCCTCGCTACAAATCTACTAGATGTAGCGCAGAGAAAACCCCCCACCCCCGTCCCAGAAATGCCCCAATGTCCGTTCTGTTGTCCATAAACACCATGATAAACGACAGTTTTATAGTGCAACTGAGAATACAATGATGGCCGACTACTGCGGGATATCCAACACCCCACTTTGAAAGATTTGAAATATGTTCTGGATAAGACAAATATAAACAGGCCAGAAGTCAGGAAATTTTACATTTGTTTGTGTATATCGAACATGTTTGTGATTATCTATTTTATTCTATTCTATATCATTGCCCCTCAAATGCTGTGGAAGACGAGAGTCATTTTATCTCTAATTGTTCTTTTTATGATGATATAAGAAACCAACTATTTATGAGTGTATCCAAAATACACGCTTACTTTCTAACTATTCCTGACAATGAGAAATCAATCCTACTATTAAAATCAAAGAACCCACACATTATAAAAGAAGTGGGTAAATTCGTCTTCCACTGCCTGAAAAGAAGAAGTCAAACCAACAAAACCAGTATAATGTACACTTCAGTAGCACAGCATAGTCATAGAATGTACTTCCTAGCACCTTTGTATTTTCCTTAATTTACATGTTGTTTGTACCTGCAATTAGCCCTCGGGCAAGAATTTGCAATAACCATATTATTATTATTATGTCCAGGCTAACAGGTTCTCTGTCGGTCAACCCCCTCACCGGCACATCTAACGTGATGTTCCTCAGGTTTACATCTGACGGCAGTGACACGGATCAGGGGTTCAACTTCTCTTACATAAGTAAGGTATTAAATAAACTTTTCACAGCTTGTTACTCTGTGACGGAGCGTAACCTCCGACGACAGACTATTGCGTTTTAGATGTTAGACTCTGGCTTCCTAGCACATTACATTGGTTAGAGTCAATGTTATGATGAACAAGTACGTACTTTGTCCTGGGGAACTATTAGTAATATTAGGGCTTCGTTTTCCTGTTGGTTGTTATTTCTCTGTCTGGGATTGTCCATATCATCATATCATCATTATGCGGCGGCTCAAATAAATACGTCACGGAGTACTAGTATGTTATCACGGTCATTTGTTTTAATTGTGGACTGCTTGCTATGAGCTTCTTTTCTTCGTTTTTGACGCTGTTCTCATGCTTTGTATATAAATACAGAATTGCCAGCGACTATGATAATGGAGATTCATAATGTCGCTTTTTTAATACTCTCATAGGCCGAGCTAAAGATCATTGCTGGGATCCTGGTGTGCCTACCAATGGGACCAGGGATAACAACAGTAACTTTACATCAGGACAGACAGTCAGGTACACCTGTATGGCCGGGTTCCAGCTGTGGGGGACTGATAATATAACCTGCCGGTCCAACGGGACATGGAGCGATGATACTCCAACTTGCAGAGGTGATGTATTGTATTCTTAGAATAATGGTAAAATCAGAACATCTGTAATTAGTGCCTGATTCATATTTACTGCTGAAAATGTATGTAGCCTAAGAGCCTTCGGATCGAGACCTCAGGCGCCTGTAAAATTCCTTCCCTGACTTTGTCAGTCACTATCTGCTATATCCTCTCCTAAGATTTAACGGAGATTGGTTCTGTAAAATTTATGAAGTAAAGTCTGTGATCAGTCCGTCCAGCGAAACGTGCAGTTTTTAAAACAAACTTTTGAGACCCAACGCTCAACTTAACGTATGACCACCAAATTTTTAGAAGATAATATAAATGTAACACTCAATCCTCACAACAACGTTTGTGTCATCATCATATAATATGACGACATTATGACGTCATTTATCTAATATGGGGGGCCATCTTAGATGTTGAATAATGACGTCATGAAATAAGCATAAATCATAAATTTTGAATCATGAAGGTAACATTGAATTTTATAGGTTTTAATTGATGTAAGAAAGCAAGCATAGTTTACCAACAAACCGTATTTAAATTGTAATTTGTATTTTTTTCATAATATGCCAAAATATGTCAGAATTCCGTTGTCAAAATTAACTTATTTAGTTGAGTATATATCACACATTTTGTGATATATCAATATGTTTGGTAGATTTACCGCTAGCCGTTCATGAGTTATTGGACATAAAAGTTGCTGAGGGCTTTAAATTTCCCCTTTCTGGTCAGAATTGGGTTAGTGCAAAACCATGGTGATAAATTATGGTGATGAGCTTAAATCCCGATAAAAACCTTACCATAGCAAAATATTCCTCTTATATTGACGAAGCTTTGTATGTATAATGATCACTGGTAAGAATTAGAAAGGACATTCTATTAAACAAAACATTTTGGGGTCTGTTTGCACCCCACTAGGTGCTGATGGTTGCTTGATGGTTAAGATCTTACAGTTCTAGGTCAATCTCAGTACGACTGTGACTTCGAGGTGGACCTGTGCAGATGGACACAATTTGTGGGCGATGACTTTGACTGGATCCGTCATCAAGAAGAGACTCGCACCACGGGAACAGGCCCGACTACTGATCACACAATGGGAACAGGTACAATGCTAATATTCAATGTGTTTTAATTTATCTATTTGTAAGTGCACATTCCCTCTCTGACAATTTTACGGTTATATAAGATTATTGGTTTAGCGGTTACAGTGGGCACCTCCCGTCCCCCAGCGCCCAGAAAATCCAGGTCCCAATAGCACGTATCAAACTATCATGCGGCAAGATAACACCGACTGATTAGCATTTCCCATAACATATCGGTTGTAGCATTCTAACGTCATGGAAGTCCCAGAAGTGAAATAAGTGTGGTAATAAAAACTATTGCCATGGCGACGGATTTATTGTTAACTAGACCCTATACCTTCGCCAAATGATCCTTACCTTTACAACTGCTGTGTTAATTGTGTTTGTCATTAATTATGAAAATATGGTTCTCATTTGCATACATTATGTCAGTTGATCATCTCTACGAGACAACAACCGTACACAATCTATGTTAAGAAAGAAGGCTTTTACCGCATATTCAGATAATGTATGCAAGTGAGGATCTCATTTGCATAATTAATGTTCAACGATGTTCACCTAAACATATCTTTTAATGGAATTTCCCGTCATTTACCACAATGAAATTTTACCATTTTCTCATTTATGATGCAAATTAGGTCGTTATTTTGCATAATATATATCAATCAATATTTTTCATTTGTTACATATATCACATGTTGCAATGGTCCTATAATGGAACTGAGCTTCTAACTGGAGGTCTGCTTCTCACCGCTATATGTAGCCGGTGTGGGTGGCGCTTTTACGGTGAGGGACGAGGGGGTATACAAGCTTAGCCACGTTTTGGATTGTTTTCTCACCGCAAAAGTGCCACCTAGATCGGCTATATATAGCGGTGAGAAGCAGAACTCCAGTTAGAAGCTCTGACGAAGTTGTCTAAGAGACATCGAAACGTAAGCAACGTAAGTACCTGCTGGTTGTGTAAAAATAATTCTCTTATATCCTATATTCTACCAACCTGATGAAACTATTTCTGTAAATTACCGCTGTAGAAATTCAGAACCAATCGCGTTGGCAGATCTTACAAAAGAGGCACCAGTTTGAGTTTTGTTTTCAATTCAATTAAGTGATATGTCGTCATTTCTGTTCCTTACTCAGACCTGGGGTGGTACATCTACATTGAGACTTCGAGTCCCCGGCGTACAAACGACAGAGCCGTGCTTCTGAGTGCAGACATCCCGGCCAACCAAAGCAAGTGTCTGCAGTTCTGGTACCACATGTACGGGGATGATGTGGGTATTCTAAACATCAAGTTGTACGCCAATCAAACCTTCTCCCAGCCCATCTGGACAAGGCGGGGAACCCAGGGGAACGCGTGGCGCCTGGCTCATGTTCCTGTCGATGATTTAACTGCGTCGATTAGGGTAAGCTCACTATACTACCTAAAATATGGCTCAGACCACCTGTAGGTCTTTCACCTAAGTCCGATTTGCTGATTTCTTTTTAAAGTTTTGACCATAAAATTGCTCATGTGCCTGTCGGTCGTTTAGCTACGTCGATTAAGGTAAGCTCACTATACTACCTAAAACGGCTCAGACCACCTTTATTTCTTTCACTTACTGGTTTCTTTTTAAAGCTTTAGATAATCCTAAAATTGCTCATGTGCTCGTCGATGGTTTAACTTAAGTACGTTGATTGTGAAGGTAAGTTCACTAAAATGGCTCAGACCACCTGTACGTCTGATTTACTGATTTCTTTTTCAAAGTTTAAAGTCCTTAAATTGTTGTTCAAACGAACCGTTTTTTAATTCTTTGTTTTGATGTTGTCGTTTTATTCGTTTTAAAGTAGATATAAAATCTAGCGTATCTTAGTTGTACGGCAAAATGAACCCATTGCGAATGTTCCATTCTTTTCTTTTAAAGATTGCTTTAGAGGCACTGAGAGGTTCTGGTTATCGAGGTGACATCGCTGTGGATGACGTCACAGTGACAGACGAGACCTGTCCTCCTCTTGGTGAGAATTTTGATTATGTTAAACGATCTAAAGTAAACTAAACACTCTCCAGGTTAATTTTGGACTTCCAGATTAATTCCGGACAAACCTCAATCATTTGAAAAGCGATTGACCAAATGAATTAAGATTTGCAACACTGGTCTATCAAAAGGTAGCTAATATGTAGATTGCAATTAGATGTCTCCATGAACAAATCTTCTGGAGAATTCTGGCTTTAGGTTCCCAGAATTCTGGACAATTTCGACTTAGGTTCCCAGAATTCAGGAGAATTCTGACTCTGGGCCAGAATTCTGGGTCAGGTTTTCAGAGACCAGAATTTCAAATTAATTCAGTTGGTTAATCGTTTATCAAATGATTAAGGTTTGTCCGGAATTAATCTGGAAGTCCAAAATTAACCTGGAGGGTGTTACTAACTTCAACTCAATTGCACTCAAAAGCTAGGCTCAAGTTTACATTAACTGCGGGCACACCTACCGGATGATTATGGACATTGGTTTCTATAAATTCTACGAACCGAGTGAACCGGTTTCAGCCACGTGCTACTAGAATCACAAAACAATGGGCATTTGTCATTTTACGAAATTTGTATTTGACCAATTTATGTACCTTGCAATGGCTAGCTATAGCTGTGCGCTGGGGGGCCACCGTCTCGGCAACGGTGTCCCCCAGGGAACCTATTGCCTCCGCTATTGTTCAATACGTATGTTGCTGACCTTACCGGGAAGCTAAACTCTGCCAATGTTGGCGTCTTTCTTGGTAACGTCCAAAACATTTGGCTATGCCAAGGTGAAATGAGTTCTATTCATGGCACATTGTTGCCCTCTGTATTGCGCACACGGTGTGGTCTTACCACAGCGCCGCCGCGCTGCAGAGAATGAGTTGTATTTCATGCTGCCTTTAAGATCATTACGTCACAAGTCGCAACAAGGATCCAGCAGCAGCAGCTGACTCTTTGCACTGATGCGCGTGGACACCTTCGACGCCAGGAGGCGTAAGCTGACGCATTTATTTGCGTCTCACCTCCTGGCGTCTGAGAACGACATTATTAGAGCTATCATACTATGATGTTGTTTCCACAAGTACGTTCTGGAATAACTATTGTCACTTCGTACTCAAATGACGTAAATCATATTCACTGTGAATCCTGTATTTTGATTTTAAGTAGTAGGTTATTTTTTTTCAAATGTACTGTCAATTGTTCGTCGTCATGGGCCTGACAATACACAATAGCGAAATTATGGAACAGTTCCGGTGAGAAAGAGGATTCATGATTTCACATTTTCTTTTAGGCAATAACGCAGGCCAATGTTTGGATCCTGGTGTGCCTACCAATGGGACCAGGGATAACAACAGTAACTTTACATCAGGACAGACAGTCAGGTACACCTGTATGGCCGGGTTCCAGCTGTGGGGGACTGATAATATAACCTGCCGGTCCAACGGGACATGGAGCGATGATACCCCAACATGTGAAGGCAAGTTTATGATTATTCAAGTCAAGGTTAAAACGTCTTAATTAACAGTAGGTAGGTTAGATATTTTTAAAATATATTAGAGACGGTCGCAACACCGGTTGTCATTCTTTAGCACAAGTTCCGGCTTATAATTTTTAAATCATATGACGTCGGCAATGTATTCAAATAAGATTACAGAGTCCAAAGTTCATTTGCCCTTTCAAAAGCCACACCCATTAAGTTAAAAAAATACCACATTAGCTATAGATTCGATATGGCCGATAGAAATGTTTAGAATTGATAGAAGTACGTCGGTCTGAATAGCAAGGGAAAGGGACGTTAAAATAGAGCTCATTATGCGGGAACTGCATGTATCTAAAGTATAGTAAGAGTTGAAGAGTATTAAAGTGTGTCTAAAAGGTTCACGCATGTTTTGAAGAAAGTATAGTTGACAGCACTCCTAACAATCTTGTTGTCTTCAATCTTCAAGAGGGCAAGGATTTGCTGTAAACTTATTGTTAAAAAAAGGAAATATCTTAAGATCCCAGCAGAATCCGCCTTATCGGAGGTACTGGCCGACACGAAGGACGTCTGGAAGTTCGACCGGCCGACAGTTTGATCTGGGGCACAGTTTGTCAGGACCATTTTGACACAAGGGATGCAGACGTTGTTTGCCGAATGTTGGGCTATCTTTGGGGCATTCAACTTTGGACAGTTGGCGGAGGTACTACTCAATTTCTACACACCTTTCTCACGCGGCGACCATGATAGATTGAAGACGAGGTCAATGATAATGTCCAAGCAGATCCTACGGTAGCACAAGATAGCATCAAAAGCTGGCAGAGGGATGAAGCCGGCTTAGGAGTATGTTTCGCTACCGGGGATCTGCCTC
The DNA here is from genome assembly GCA_019207045.1 of Branchiostoma floridae x Branchiostoma belcheri. Taxonomy (NCBI): domain Eukaryota; kingdom Metazoa; phylum Chordata; class Leptocardii; order Amphioxiformes; family Branchiostomatidae; genus Branchiostoma; species Branchiostoma floridae x Branchiostoma belcheri. Next base: position 18,632,272 of record CM033034.1, read on the forward strand.
CACTGAAACAGGGATTTCAATTCAACAATGGTGTTGCTGCCCCTCCCTGTCGCCATGTGCTAATGATTTTACGAGCGACTTACACCAGTGACCAGCACATGTCCCAGTTGAAAGTTAGCACCAAACAGGAAGGAGGCAAATGTACACCTCTTGGCTGACTACACTCCTTGGCCAGTTTGCTACTATCTTATGCCATTGTAGGATCTGGTTGGAGATTAGTCAATGAGGCAAATAGACAAAAATTATTTCTAAAATCAGCTTCATTTAATTTTTCCCCCGAACCACACAAATTTTCACAATTCTCTTATTGGTCACTTTCCTAATTGCCAGGCTATCATTGCTTGAACTGCTAATTATGATGGGCAGTCTTTTGTTTGCCTCATTGAACTCGTTTTAGATCTATCATGGCCGCTGCGTGAGAAAGGTGTATTCAATTTCTATTGCCTCACTTTCTTTACATATTGATATACAGTAAACACATAATGTCTACGTTTGTGAAAAAGAATCGTTATATTACAACTATTTTGGTTGCATCTAGGTTCAGGACTAATCTACATGGATGACGTCGGATGTACTGGGAACGAGAGCAGCCTGTTTGACTGCACGTTCCCAGGATGGGGGGTTCACGATTGTTATCATCGGCAAGACGTCGGCGTGGTCTGCGGTACAGATATAATATTATACATTTATTCATATCCGAAGGCTAATTGCGAGTATTACAAGTATATACATTGATAGTTATGCGGTATAATATACAATAGTAAAATAAACATGAAATGAAATGGGAGTCGTCAACTAGGGCTACTTCTAAGCTAAAACGGATGCTACTCATGGGTTTGATTTCTTTTCTGTATGCGGTAGAGGATAGAATTCCCGAAATTTTGGGAGACATTTGAATTGGGTGGTGCTAACAGAAAGACAGGTTTTTGTAAGATATCCATTTCATTTTAGTGTAAATGTAAAAATTGAATGATGTGATTTTAGGCATTGTGGAAACTTATCTTTCCTAAGATAATTTTTTAAAAACTAATTCAAGGGCGGCCAAGGTGCTAAACATTTGCACGAACCCTATGAAATTCGTGCGAATATTATATGATACGCACGAATCACCATGTAAAAACGCACGAATCTTATGAAAATCGCACGAATTACTATGCGAAACGCACGAATCTTATGTGACACGCACGAATCTAATGAGATTTGCACGAACCTTATGCAAAACGTTGGGAGAAGGCATGGTTTTGAGCGTTTCTATCCGTGAAATTTATATTTCAAGGCATGGAATGGACATATACGGTCACAAAGACGTATTTGATAGCCTGTGAGCTACTCTTTTGCCTCATCTCAGCGTGTTACATCGCCGAAGATCGAAGCCGTCATTTTGAAAATCCCCTTCTGTCACGTGACTCAGGCAGTGGTTGGTCGATTTCGCACAAGGTCCTTGCGCGTCACATAGTGATTCGTGTGTGTCACACAAGGTTCGTACGTTTTCGCACAGTCATTCGTGAGATTTTCATAAGATTCGGGCGTTTTCGTATAGTGATTCGTGCGTATCATAATACACATGTATTTGTACGAATTTCATAGGGTCCATACAAATGCTTAGGCACCCCTGAAGGCCGACTTTCACCTTACTTTGATGTCATTTATAAAAGTGAGATACTGCATGAGCATTTTGCACCGTTATTGTGACACCAGTGATGATACTTTTAGATCCCAGCAAAATTCGTCTTGTCGGAGGGTCCGGCCATAACGAAGGACGTGTTGAAGTCCGACCGGCCGACAGTTTCATCTGGGGCACAGTTTGTCAGGACCATTTTGACACAAGGGATGCAGACGTTGTTTGCCAAATGTTGGGCTATCCAAGTGCCCAACATATTCGTAATGATGCCTATTTCGGCCAAGGTAAGATTTACCAGCGTTCTCTTGAATGGTGACGCAGGCTTTAATAATCCCTGAAACTTGCCATACATTGTACTTAATGTAATTGTTGCGCAATGAACTTTGACCTTCCTTGACTTTTAAGCCACATTTGTGTACGTGTCTTTGTCGACTTTGGTGACTTGTTAATCTAAACTTTCAGCAAAAAGATTAATAAGTCTAATCTTTAATGACACAGGAAAAGGACCAGTCTACATGGCTGACATACGATGTGATGGGAACGAGAGTAGCCTGTTTAACTGCTCGTACCCAGAATGGGGGATCCATGACTGTGATCATCACCAAGACGCAGGCGTGGTCTGCAATACAAGTAAATCTGTTATGATGTTATCATGTTGGTTTGGGTATATGGATGACATTCACGAATCAATTTTTGGTCACTTCCAAAAATAAAACAAAAAAGTTTTCAACCACACTGTAGTACAAAGGAGCTTCAAAATGGCTAAATGTATGCCGTGAATTGCAAAAACAACCTTGAATGAATTATTGGAAAACGTCATGGAATATTCCAAGGTCAAACAAGATGTGAAAGAACAAAAATGAAGAATCTATTGTTCGGTATACTATATTCTGTGTGTTTGGTCATTTGCTCAACCTTCCTCGGGCCACTTAGATTTCATAATGACGGATACTTTTGGGGGGTCAAACTTTTTTTATTACACGCTCGTATCAGTTTTGGGGTTCTCAGTGGATGTTATCCATATAATCAATTCAACATGGCCTTACGTGGATTGTTATTTTTGTGTTGGTATTCAAAGATAATCACTGAGTAACCATTAAATCTCCGTCGCTGTGAATCCTGTTGTCCCATTGGCTGACAGGTTTGTTTTACATGAAAAATAGACCTGAGGATGCGGAAAATTCTCATGATATCTGCTGTGGTATTTGTGGATAGCTTAGAGCATGAACAAGATCAGAATTAAGAAGTAGTCAGAAGAGGCTACTTGTACCTGTAAAACTCAACATAATGTCCATCACAACACGCTGCAGCTATGTGGTTATCCGGTGTCAGCGCGATCCCCAGGGGGCTCTTCCCTTCCCTGTGGCTGCAATGCGTCTGGTTATATGCTTAACGCTATCTAGTCGGTCTTTTTAATAGGCATCCCTGCGATTGGTGCAGGTGGGGACTCCTTTGCCCCTTGATAATGTCTCAACTGTTTAAGCTTAGTTTACGATCACGACATTTGCAGGAGGTGATGTACTTATTCCAGTAATTTAAGTAACGTTTTAACGTAATGACGTGTATATATGACGTATCTAGACACGTCATTTAGGTGATTCAATGGGATATTACCTTCCAAAGAGGGCATTCCCGTATTACCAAAAAAAGTTAACAAAAGGGTGTCTTATTGATATTTAAGTCGGCTAAGACTTCCTTTTGCAATGGCAACCGAGCCCACGTCAAAATCACGTTGATAAGATTTTTGAAAGAAGGTATTATACATTTACTTACGATACATTCCCCCATATTGGATTTTGACCACTGTACAAGACATGCTGATAATGTAAGGAAACAAGTGTGGTATAGCAAAAAAGTTAAAACCTATTTGATTAAACTGATTTTAGAGAGTTTTGATAATATGTGTGTCAGAAACCCATTGCAGCACTAAAACGTATAACTTTACTTTACTTAACCATTATAAAGTCACGCATCAAAACGTATAACTTTACTTTACTTAACCATTATAAAATCAAAGTAAAGTGTATAAAACGTCACCAAGATAGGTAGTTCTTTTTTAATCATGTACTTTAATTATATATGTATGTGGAACTTGCGTGATTGATTTAAAAGCTTTAGGCCCAACATTACAATCAACGTCTCATTTGAACTTCAGCGGGCTGTAGGCGATACTGAAAAATTGCCGTATCAAATGAAGGAAACTTTTATACTATCAAAGGCATTACCTAAGCAATATTAGAGCGTTAAAAGTGGAAATATTCTGGATGTTCCCATTTCTATAAAAGCATTATTTCATTCAAATCGAGCGGTTAAAAACGGCGCATAAACAGCGATTCCCTAAATATTGTAATCCATAATAATTAGACTTCACGGCGTCCTCTTGCTATTGTGGCATTGAAGAATTGCTCCTTGGATGTTGGTTTCATTTTATTACGTAGAAAGTGCTCCAAATTGACTTTGATAATTTCACTCGGGCTTATATTAGCATGAAAGTGCATTTGTGTTAGTAAAGTACATTATAGAAAAATGCTAACACTGTACACTGAAATAACTGTAGGGACTTACCCCTCTAAATTTTCGGTTAATCCCCGTCGGCCTTGTTCACAGAATGACCCTTCTATCTCCAGTAGTGACGTCAGGAACACACCACTTTTGCAGGAGAGGGTTGCCTTTAAAAATATGTTTTATTTATAGATTCCAGTAGAATCCGTCTTGTTGGGGAATCCGGCGGAAACGAAGGACGTGTGGAGGTCCGGCCGGCCGACAGTTACAGATGGGGGCCAGTTTGCCATAACAATTTCGACTTGAAGGATGCGGAAGTTGTTTGTAGAATGTTGGGATTTCCCAATGCTAATCAAGTTCGTCATTCTGAGTTTTTCGACCAAGGTATATTCTTAATTTTTTTTTGTCTCATGCAACACTCAACACTGGCCATCATTATCATATTACTTTATTAATATGGTGTCGGTTGGAAACACTTCTATCCCAAATTATGTTTTTATTATAGCTACATTACGTCTGCCAACTTTCTTTTTCTTTTTGAATTTAGCTACAGCTACAGGCCCAATCTACATGGATGACCTGCGATGTGAAGGGACGGAGAGTAACCTGTTTGACTGTCCGTACCGCGGATGGCGGGTTCATGACTGTGATTATCAACATTGGGACGATGTCGGCGTTGTCTGCGGTACATGGATGGACTAATTATGTTTAAATTTGCGCAAAGCTAAGGGCACAACCCGCCGTATATACCAATACGTGCTGGCTACTTGCCAAAACGTGGGCAATCTTTATGGGATCCTTAAACCCTATCTAGACCGGGGGGGGGGGGGGGGGTTGTTGGCTAAAAGTGCCTGCGCCAACTTTGACGTCGTATAACTGCCGAACGACGTATGCTAGGACTACGAAACTTGGTGACTTTTCCTAAAATATTGTTGGCAACAATTCTGTGAAAAAAATTAGTTTGTAATTTTTCCTGTTGCCATGGCAACGGGTTTCTGACAGGCATATTTTGCCAAATTTACTAATTTCAGTTTGAATTATGGGATTTCAAGGTTTTATTGCTAGACAATTTTTTTTATTTATATCATTAACATCCTGTGTAATTTTAAGAAACATTTCTAATCAAATATTCATAATTTATGCTAATTTGATGACGTCATGGGGTCAAAACCCAAGATGGTGAACAATGACATTTTCAATGATAAATACATGTTATTTTTACTCCAATACCGTCAAAATCTTTTATTTTCTTACAAAACACAATTACTTGAACCTTTTTAGTCCAGTTTTATTGGGTTTTGGAGTTATATGTGGAAAAAAAAATATTTTAGAAAATTCAAGCTTGTCGATCCAAGATGGCGGACAAATGACGTCATTTTTGACGTTATATAGGCGTCAGTGTCGTCGTCATTGGCAACAAAAGACTTGGCAGATTTAGACACCAATAATGTAAACTTTATAGACATCGTTTTGTTTAATACCCGTAAGGATAACTGAAATTTCATATTAAGACGCTTTTTAGCCCAAAATAAGATATTATGACGTCATAGTTACGTCATATTACGTCATAACGATACAAAAATTACAGAAAATATAAAAATTTACTAATACATCATTCCCTCCAAATTTGGTGATTGTAACCCAAGCCGTTTTGAAATTACGAAGAGGGGGGGGGTCAAAAGAGCCCCCCGGTCCCAGGTATACCAAAAAAGCCCGGTCTAGATAGGGTTAAGTGGTAAGTACCGCCTCCGTACGAACTCGTAGGGAATCCGACGGACTCTGGAGCACGCAGACATGTCGTAGAACTTTACGTTCAGGCAAATCTCTGTGTGCCATCCGGCTGCAGAATCGATGAAACCACCCCCTCCCCCGTGTACACTAAACCACCCCCAGTAATTTTCTAGCGAGGACCAATCACATTGCTAGTGACAGGTCACCGACAATTACTACTGTGTGAATAGGCCGAACGAGTGGTCTCGGGTTCGAATCCAAGTTGGTATACTTTTTTTTAATGATATTTCGCTATTTATCACTTATACGGTCGTACATATTGAAATGTTACTTTGCTTATTGTGTGCATTTCATAATAACCTTTTTGACAAAATCTATTGGTGCTATTTCTATACATTCATTGAAATATATTGAAGTGATACTGGTGAGTTTATTGGTGTAACATTACAGATTTGGCGGTATGGTTTACAAACATGTATTCGCAACTCGTCTGTGAAAAGGAAACAAATGGAAGATAGACCTTGCAGACAATCCTAGCTAAATGGGCACAATATACAGTCTTCATACATACCTTGTAACGTAACGTTAGTTGCATTTCGAAATTGAACGTAAAGAAATCATGGTACGCAGTTAGTTCTAACTTACAAGGTAAGAATGTGGCTTTGCTGCATTATGAAATATAATGTTCGAATCCAAATAACTAGCAAAGTATTAAACTGAAGCTTGGCGAAAAATCGTTAATCAACGTACAATAGGTGCGAACTATTCATCCCTGTCCCTCGCGTACCGTGTTTTCAGAAATACGTGGCGGAAGTTGCCTCCCCAGAAGACGCACGGCCAAATTGAACGTATGTCGGGTTGTGCCCTTAGCTTTACCCCTATGATTTACGCTCTTCTAAGAACCTTTAAGGCCAAATGCTTCAAGCTGACTAGAGGAGTAGTATTGAAATAGTTTTACAATTTACTGATGATAGGAAATCAAACTCTTATATTTAGTAATACAGGTGATGGAGTAGCACAGCAGTTACCTATTGGGGTCACCTCTTAGATCAGGTAACTAGTAATACAGTTAATTTATTATACATCTGTCAATACAGTTACATAAAATTGTTAAAAGGAAATAAACTTCTAGATTACAGCATGATCCGCCTTGCCGAGGGTTCTAGCCGAAACGAAGGACGTGTGGAAGTCCGTCAGGACGGCAGTTTCACCTGGGGCACAGTCTGTCAGGACCATTTTGACACAAGGGATGCAGACGTTGTTTGTAAGATGCTAGGCTACTCGCGTGCCCGAAGAATTAAAAACGATGCCTTTTTTGGTCCAGGTATGATTCCCCATATTCTATTTGAAACAATGTTTTGTTGGACATGAAGTATAAAAAACAACAAGAATCTTTATTTCATAGGGTATGGGAAAAACAATGAAATATAAAAGCTAAATTTACTACATGAATAACATGATCCTCTTTGATATATACTCATGCTTAGAGCTGTGTACCTAAATACCCGTACCTGTACCGTACCTATAAAATCGCTTAGGTACAGGTCCGGACCTAAACATCTCTGTACCTGTACCTGTACCTAAACAAATAAAATCACTGTTGAATACCACTTTTTGAGACTAATTTGATAAGTAAATTCCAAATCAAAGATGGCAATTGTGATAATTGTGCAGTTGAATAATATCAAGAAAACTTTGTTTTGAGGTTCAAATATTCAAATCCTCATACAAATATAACAAGTTCTCACTAAAGAAGACAATTTGCTACATTTATACTTACTGTAATTACGGATAATTGATCAAACTTGCTTAGGTACAGGTAAAGTTCCGGACTGCCTGTACCTAAAACCATGTACCTGTACCTAAAATTTATTTTTATAGGTACACTCATGCTTCATAAGATGACTCTTATTACTGTTATATACCTGATACACTACAGGAAGGGGGGCAATCTACATGGATGACTTGCAGTGTAATGGGAACGAGAATAGCTTGTTTAACTGCTCGTACCCAGGATGGGCGATAAACGACTGTGTCCATGACCAGGATGTAGGAGTGGTGTGTGGTACGTCTATTTATTTATTTATTGGTTTGGCTGCACCGAACACACAGCCAGGGCTGCCCAACTAGCCTATGGCTATTACAAAGGGCTAGCCCTGCGGACAAACACATAAACAATACAAATTTAAAAAAAGAACATTGGTACGTCTATTCGCTTTCCAACAAACATAAACAGTTTGCTCGTTTTGTATCAATTCTTCACGTATAACCTTGGTTAGATAAAAGGAATTAACCCTATCCAGACTGGGCTTTTTGGCATTCCCTAGCCTGGGAGGGGGGGGGGTGGTCATTTGCCCCTCCCCCTTCGTAATTTCAGAACGACTTACTGTACGATCACTAGATTTGCAGGAAGTAATATGCTTGTCAAGTTGTATTATTCCTGAAATTTTTATATCATTCTGACGTAATATGACGTAATTATGACATCATTATTTGATCTTTTTGGCTAAAACGGGGAATTCCCATAATACCTAAATATTTCACACAAAAACTTAACATAAAAGGTTTCTTAGCAATATTTAAGTGTTATAAGACTTTTGCTGTCAAAAGCCAATGCAACGACGTCAACGTAGTTTCGCTACTCCGCCATCTTGGATTATAAACCATAAATGCCTTAAAATACATAAATCTTTTTCAACATATCACGCTAAAATCCCATTAAAACGTATTGAAATCGTTCACATGATTGTTTTCTTCGGCGGCCCCCGGACCCCTGCGCCGACGCTGTAAAAAAATTCTGGCGGGAACACTGCTATATACGGGATCATGAGGCCCCGCTTATGAATATTAATTAGCCTTCGGCCTCCTCTTCGCTGATTGGCTAGGTCTTTGATTCAATTAACTCTCGCTGACGCGCACAGGTGTGGGCTCTGTGGAGTCACGGAAGGTCACGTCTGGGGCCAAAAGAAAACAAATTTCCGCTCAGTGCTAGAATTAATCATTTTAAAGTAGTTTATGTCAAAACTTTTACCAAATATCTAATGCTTATCTATACCAAATTTCAGGTCATTTAATTGTAATACCAGGGTGCAGGGGGCAAATCATACCGATTTGGTCAAAACATGACCAAAAAACCTCAATAAAATCATTTTAGAGGCAGATATGAAAAAAATGAAAACAAAGCATCAAAGTATGGGCCCACTCTACCCCTGTGCCGAATTTCTGAATCACTTTGAAGATTTGACAGGAGAAAGAAAGAAGAAACATTACGAATACAATATATTTCACCATACTATGTATAGCTGAAATATAATTATAAATGTCACAGTAAGACATGTTAAATATTGAAGATATATGAAAAGAAGTATAGTTAAGCCAAAACCCACTTAAAATCCCTTTGCCAAAACTAAAATTAGTGATTTTTGTAAAATATGCCTATCAGAAACCCGTTGCCATGGCAACGCAAAAAATTACAAACTTATTCTTTTTTCGTAAACTGTTGCAAAAAATATTTTAGGAAAAGTCACCAAGTTTGGTTGTTCTAGCACAAGCCGTTTGGAGCTATACGACGTCAAAGTTGGCGAAGGCACTTTTGCCCCCCCCCCCTCGTCTGGGTAGGGTTAAGTTATATGTTTGATCCTTCCGGCCTCTCTGTATGTTGGTGTATTGTTACCAGCTGTCAAATTTAGTCATTGACAGACCAAGCTAAGAGATCTAAGAGAAGTAATTTAACTGCTATCTATGAGAAGGAATTCTATTTTGGCATCGCTACTGTTTGTTTAAAATGATGGGAACTTAAGTACACTAGCTCCATCGTACACATTTGATATTGTCAATGACCATATTATGTGGATAAGCGCAGTTTTTAGAAGGTTTCAAAAGAAAAGAATTCTATCAACTATATCATATTCCATTTGCGCATTCATCAATATTAGACGAGTCTTTCCTGCTGGTTTCTACGAACTATGGAATATTTCAAGTTGACATCAAAGATGAGTCAAAAGTCACGATTTCTCCTTCCGGGTCCCGGTCCTTGGACTACGATCCCATCACTGACTTCGTGTACTGGTTGAATCGGTACTATGTCATCCAACGGACTCATCGTGATGGAAGTGGGACGGAGACAATTATAGAATCTAGCGGCTACAGTAGGTGATATTTTCCTTTTCCGCCCTCTTTACTGTTCATCGTTGTTACGTATTACGTTACGGAATCTGAAATGTATGCGCTTGAACCACAAGAACACTTATTATGAAATATATTAAATCCTGCTATTTCACGGAAAACTCAATGTCTTGCCGTTCTTGTCAAATAAAACCCCCAACTTATCGTTAATGGAATCTGAAATTAACTTGGACAAATGCAGTAAGTTAAATTCAGAGCTCCTTTCCGTTCTTTTATCTCTTTTCTCAATGTAACTTAACGACGATATATCTAGCTTGGGGCCTGGTCATAAGGTTGGACCTTGCTGGGGAGAATCTTTACTGGACAGACTACTACAAAAATACTATCTCAGTTGCCCGAAAGGACGGATCTTTCACCAGGACACTTTTGACGTCCACAGTCATCGAGAGTCCTCTAGGTCTGGCCCTGGACCCAAGAAACGGGTGATTATGCAAAAACAAAAAGGACTTGAAATGATTTGCTGACGATAAACATTTTTTGTTACCACTTTTAAGTACCGTGCAATCTGGTTTCTGTTCTGATATCTAATGGGTTATTTTCACAGACTCATGTATTGGGCCAGCGGAGAATTGAGTTCCTATGAACCTAGTATTAACCGCGCTGCGATGGACGGTAGCAACCTAACTACAATCATTGGTAGTCTGACTGATATCGGCGTAATTACTATAGACTACAAAGGTAAGAAAGCAATTAAACGACAACAATATTTACGTACCCATGACTTTAAAAAGTTATTTTCATAAACTAATGTATTTCTCCTAATTAGAGAATCGTCTGTACTATTCTGATGACAACAGCATCTATAGCTCAGACATGGTCGGTAACGATGTACAGCTAGTCATGGCTGGAGACGGGGGAATTGTACGCGGGATTGCAGTGGATGATAACTACGTTTACTGGATACACTCCAGGACTGTTGGAATACAACGGTGAGGAAATCATTTTTGCCTGCGTTGAATCTGTGAGATCGCGTGGCGGAGTGGCAATGCGTTTGTCTCAGGACCGAGAGGTCTCGAGCTCGAATCCTGCCGTGTCACCGATCTTGTGCCCTTGGGAAAGGCATTTTATACGGCTTTCCTCACTTCACTCAGGTGAAAATGAGTACCTAGCTTCGGCTGGGGCCGTCCCTCGGCTAGGAGTTAAATGGGGGTCCCGCGTTTGGGGAGAGCCACACCCCACGCACGTTAAATAACCCACCACACCTATCAGAAAAGAGTACGAGCATGCGAACCTAACAGACGGTATATAAAAATTTATGTCACAGTAGAGATCACGATCCAGTAGAATCGCCGATTCTCCTAGGAGAGATCGCAATCGGAGCTGGTCCTAGGGCCAACTCCGATCGGGATCTCTCCTAGGAGAATCGGCGATTCTACTGGTATAGATTGCGATCGGGGTCTCTCTTAGGGCCAACTCCGATCCAAACTCAAATGATGCTAAGATATGGGGAACAGACTGCGTTCGGGATCTGTCCTAGGACAATCGGCGATGCTACTAGTACAGATTGCGATCGGCATCTCTCCTAAGACCAACTCCGATCCAAAATCAAATGATGCTAAAATACAGGAAACAGCTATACTTTTTTTGATAAACAATAATTTTATTTAGTATTAATGCAAACTTACTAACTCAGTACCAACTACACTCAAGCCTACATGTGTCACTTATACAATGTTAACTTCACTCAAGACTACGACACTAGGGTCACTTCTTCAACTTTACTCAGCTCCGATCGCGATCTCTCCTAGTAGAATCAGCGATTCTACTGGATCGTGATCTCTACTGTGACATATAGGTTACAGAATCGGCAGCATGTTGATGTTGTTAGCCTCGAAAGAAAGAAGACTTTCTCGGAAGTAACGTTTCTAATACAAGATGGATCTTTTTAAAAAGCCGATGAAAATCTTACGTCGCACCTAATCCGGCACTGTCTTGATTTTCCCATTCAGCATTACATTAGACTGATTTTCTGATATTTACAAATAAACTTTAGGTTGTCCAAGACCAGCACTAATCAAACTGTTCTGTCGGAGGACCTTGATGATTTCTGGGACATCTACGTGTCGACGGCATCGCTTTCTAACGTCACCAATGGTAATTGCGTTGCAAAACTAGAGTTCGACGAACACATCTCTTCGCCAAATAATCATGCCTTTATTAAGACTTTAACGTCTTATCATGTATTACTAAATAGTACCTACCCCAATAGCAAATGACTGCATGAACGTGTGTTCCTCACAAACCCACAAATGCTACCAAAAACATAACCTTCTCGGTGAACTGGTGACAAGGAAATGAAGTACAATGTTGTGATACTTTCCAGCGCAACTTTCATAGTGTTTTGTTAAAATCAGACTCTACCAGACTCCAGCCTGGCCGAATAGTATTGATTTTAGGGGGCCTTGGACTGTGACCTATGATGACCTCGGTAGCATCCCTGGTCAATCAGAATTTCATGCTTGTCAGTCGACTGGCTGTCTTGACCTACTTTTTCTCTATTTTTAGACATCTATGGGCCGATTCAAGTTCTTTCGGGTGACTCCGTCACAAGTATATTTCTAACCTATATAGAAGTTTCCCTAAGTAATTATATCAAATAGATAGTGATTTATATAATTTGCATCTCATTATGTTCATTATCACCCAAAGTAACTACCTACCAAAAACAAAGACTATCCAACAATCTCCTCTGGAGTTATCCTTCTTAAAAGTTACGAACTATAAGACCCACTGCAGTTCCAAACAAGCTACTAGGGGGCCCAAAATTACACCATTCACTCCTAGTCCCAACAGCTATCCACCACTAAAAAATTATGAACCTGGCACTTCTGAAACATTTAGGCGCAAGCTTTGACGCTCACTTGCAGTACCAAAACAAGTCGCCAGGAGGCCCATTATCGAACTTGACCTTCCTTTCTGTGCCCCCTACCTATCAACAAAATATCATTAGCATTCATCAAAAGCATCCTGAGTTATCTTGCATACAGATAAACGCACTTACATACAAAGCCAGCTACAGCACCATAGGTAAAAGCTAGCTAAACCATTCTCGCACATGACAATCCTTTACACAACCGCTACACACCTACCAAATATCGTAAAAATCGCCCAGCTGCATTTTGACTTATGCTTCCTGAAACAAACCTCGAAAAAATACAAAGCTCGCTACTGTACCGTAGGAAAACGCCAGGTAAACCATTTTCAAACTAGGCATGCCTTTCGACAACCGCTACACACCAACAAAAAATCAAAAAGTTCCATCCACAATTTCTCGACTTATATGTTGTTGACCTACATACAGACCCAAGTCGACAAAAACATACTCTATCGCCATTGGCGAAGAGAAAAATATATCTTTCTAAGATTTTGGTTGCAAATTCAAACGTTGAATACTTCATTTGATTGTGTCCGTATGACAGCGTGTTCCTCGTCGAATGGAGGATGCCAGGAACTGTGCCTTCCCCATCCAGAAGGAAAGACGTGCGCCTGTCGAGATACCTGGGAACTGCAGGAAGACGGAGAGACCTGTGAGTAGCACAGCGTGACTTCTAAGCAAAAATTGCAGCAGCTTAACAGTGGTTGATCATTAAAGTAATGGCGGCGATGATATGATAGAAGCCTTGTGCACATTTTATGAATTTTGTTACTATGCTTATACAAACGCTGTATTTCATATTGTAACTTGATCAATGTACACATGCTTGTACTCTAGATCTTAGCACCTAAATGTGTGTGTTTTCATCTCATACACATGTCAAACTGAGTTTTGATTTTTGAGTAAGTGTAAGTGTAAAAGCCCATATATTTTGACAAAGTGTACAGGATCAGTTACTCTAAAGTAGGTTTTCATGTTGTCACTACGAAGTGAAGCTTTTTGCACCTGAAGTGCAACGCTACAAACCATTATATATGCAAAACGAACAGGGAGGCCTGAATAGTCTAAAGATCGGATGAGAATGCAAAGTTTTTCACTGTAAAGCATTTTTCTATAGGTTGCCCTTCTGGCTACACTATCTATCATGGTGCATGTTTCAAGGCGTACAACCAATATGAAACCTACAACCAGGCCAGACAGGTGTGCGGAGCTGACGGAGGGCTTTTGGCCATGCCGAAAGACAAAGACGTAGACAGCTTCTTGAGAAGTTTGAAGAACGCCGTGGATGAAATCTCACGTTTTTGGTTTGGCCTGAGTGATCTGAATGATGAGGATGAGTGGGTGTGGGAAGACGGGACTCCACACGACATACTTACTGACTGGAACAACTGGCAGCTGGGTGAACCTGACGATAACGAGGGAGAAGATTGTGCGAACTACTATAGTTCAGGCTGGAATGGCGCATCGTGCTCCTCTGAGTATAAGTTTATCTGCCAGCTAAAGGAGGGTATGTCAAAGTGCATTTTGCACACGTAACATTCCCTAAATGTTGATTTTTTTTCTCTTATAAAGTTCCTGTAATTGCTCTGGTAGAAGATGTAGACAGTCAAGTTAAAAAATGCTTATATCAAAACATACTCCTTGTGGTGAGTTCATTGTGTAACTAAGTCTAGATATAGCTTATGTTTTGCAGTCGTTAAATAACTTGGAGGACACGTCAATACACTAATTCAAAACGAATCCTATTGTTTTTCTCAGATAGAGCCTAGCAAAGAATCCGTAATCATGAAATCCATTATTTTGTAATCTATTTACTTGCGCAGCAATCCGCTGTTCTCTAGGATACTTCCGCTGCGGACACGGACGCGCATGTATTCTATCATGGAAGCGTTGTGATGGGGTCCCAGACTGTACGGACGGGAGTGATGAGGAGGGCTGTGGTAAGTTTCACGCAGTAGACGTAAACAATAGTCTTAGCTCACCTCACCTCACTGGTCCCATAGCCTCACCGGCCGTAGGGGCAGCACATCCATCAACATAAGTTTTCCACCTTTGTCTGTTCTCAGCCAAGGTGCCATTTGGTGAACTGTTTGTCCTGACCATTCTTTCAAATCACTAGTCCAAGTCAGCCGTGGACGTCCTCTAGGTCTTACACCCTCCGCCCTTCCTTGCAGTATAGTGTGAGTCAAAGTGTCCTTTGCTCTTGTAGCATGGCCAAACTATTGTAGTTTCTTCTTTTTCACTAGTGACAGGAAACTTGGACGTGGGCCTACGAGGGTCTTAACACGCTGCATGACTTCTCTGTTTGTGGTGCGAGTTGAACAGTGGACACGAAGTAGTCTTCGGTAGCAGTTCATCTCGAATGCATTTATCCGTTTCACAATGTCTGCATTACAACCTAGTCTTATAACTAACTGATAACATGGCATGTGGCAAGCCTTTGTCAAGATCTAGAAAGCAGTGTTTTACAGTGATCAATCGATATAAAAATTAAGTCATAATTTGAAAGAATGTCGGGTTACATGGCTCATTTTTGTGAAACAATTCTTATAATTTCATAATATAGTAGTCACCACTCTATAATGTGACTAATCCTCGATATATGGGGCATACTTTACTAAGTGGCTATAGACAAGAACATCAATTTATGGGTCAATCGGAAAAAGAAAAAAAATCCACAGGTCAGATTGTGCAATGATATACAGGCTCGACTGTATGTCCGATTCTGTTATATACTAGTATATGTCAGTGTTGTTGAACGACTAATCGGTATGTGTTACTTCACGAGAAAGCCTAAAGCCCCAAGATATATCTTGATTTCATACACCTAAAAGCAGTTATTCAAGAAATTCGATATGATTTGGGAAACGGTCTTGACAACGTTTTAGACAACATCCACCAGACTCTTCAACCAGCATTCCTCAGTGTCACTGGCGAACTGGACGCTGTCTGAAACGTGTGATGATATCCGCTTTTTGGTGTTTTATGATTATCTATGGTTTCAACTGCTTGTCCTCCTGCCAGTTCTAAAACATGTGAAATGCCATTAGGCCACAGCAAGTAAATTTTATGGATGACATCCTCTGCAGACTGCAAAAAAAATAGTGCGATAAGGCGAAAAAAACAAGATGGGTGACAAAAAAACAAGATGGCTACATTTTCAAAAATAGGCACCATTAAGTTGTGATAAATGTTGTAACAAGAATTAAAGAGACAAAACATGGTATCAGAGCCAACAAGACATTCATTCCTGTATTCAAGACATGAACTGGTGTGGTAAAAGTGACACTAGTGTGGTAGACTGGCATCACCAACAAAGTTGGTAACCACACTCATAGCTTCCATATTGGTGCCACTTTTACAACCATCCAATAAGTTTTATTTCTACAACTACAGTCCTGGGTACCTCGCAAGTGTCACTTCTACAAGTACAATCATTAGGCTACAACACAACATATTTGCTCATTTTGGCACTTTATCGTCATGTTGATCTTTGACCATCCCTGCAGAAAAAAAATCTTGTTTTTTTTCTGAAATCAGGCGAAAATCAATGCGCGCGCTGATGTCATCAATAAAATTTACTTGCTGTGACCTCATCTATAATTTTTTCAACCTCTCAGTTTGCCAGCCTATACCTGGAGATTATTACCTCGACAGTAGGCTGACGATGCTACCGAATCAGCTTGGCCAGACGACGTTTGGGGAGATCCAAAATTCCTCTGTCCTAGAGCTGCTCAACACTCCAGACGTCATCTCAGGAAAGCACCACCCAGAGTTTGAAAAATTCGTCTCGACGGCCATTTTCCCACGATGCAATGTCTCTGAAGAGGACATGACAAATTGCTTCTTGTCTCCAGATGCAGACAACGTTGGCTCTTGCATGTGAGTAGAAACAATAATGTGACAGTGCTATCCTATAGTTAATGTAAAGTCACTTCTGTGTAGAAGCAGGCTTTGATGCTGTTTGATTTTACTAGATACATTTGTATCGAGTTATACGGTAACGTCAATATCAAAAGATGTGCTTTCACTAATTTACGATACATAAGTAACAAAGTCTGTTGATCGATGCGCATGTAAAGGCCCCTTCACACGAGAATCGTAATGAGCTGGAATGCCGTCTAAATAAATTCATTGTATATATTTTTGGGAATCCGTAGTGTATTCTAGAAATTATCACTCATTCCAGATAATTGTGATTATTCTTGTGGCCGTCCCGAATGTTTTTGTCATGCTTAAAAGGTGAGGTGAATTTGTGGTGGATCTATTCTAACGACAGTACGACCGCATTCTAAGGCTTTCCAACATTATTAAAAACATTATGATATCATCCGATGAGGAACCAACCGGCTGGCCACAAGAATAAATTTAGGTATTGTTGGTAACCGTATTATATTGTATTGCATTGTATTGTATGGACCGACTACTATCTCTTCGCAGCCAGGGGCTGAATAGTGATGAGCTTACAATAGGTGGGGCTAAGGGCTTGAAATGGCAGCCTGTATACAGAGCCTATCTAGCTAATGGCCTCAATATGACAATAATTGCCCCAGGTGCGACCAAGGGACTGTAGGTTTTGAACCAGTCACACCGCACCATCGCGCGTGTGGTGGTCCTTTAACGTGCCTGGGGTATGGCTCTTCCCAGACACGGGACCTCCATTTAACGTCCTATCCGAGGGACGGGATATCTCGAATGCAGTGAGGGTTTATATATTGTACTTCGAATACCCAGGAATATACAAGAATTTTCATTCAGACGGCATTCCGACTCATTCCGCCTCTCGTTTGAAGAGGTATCAGGTACATTTGGAATTGCTGCCCGATTGTGGCACGAATTTTGCAAATCCGTCATTTCGACTGGTTCTGCTTGATCCCTAGTGATTCGACTTCAGTGTGAAGGTCCTATTGTGTAGCATACGTCAAGCAATCAAGGTGATCTTTCACTTAATATGCTTAATATGTTCATCAGGAGTAACGTTACGGGTAGACAACTGGTGCCGTGCCGCACGTGGTGTGAGGAGGTTCTCGGCATGGCCGATGACTGGATACAGGACCTGCTGCCGCGGTGTGACTTGTTTCCGTCATCCAAACACGGCTGTTGGAATTCCAAATCAGCCAAGAAAGGAAGTGAAGGTGAGAGAGAGAGAACTCTGCGTGTTTGGTACTGAAAGTATCTAAGATCCTTATACTTCTATAATTTCACAGTTTCTATTCTCCTGTATACTATCAATTTTCATTAAAACAAAACCATGATCTAATTATATAAGTTGTTGCATATCATTTTCTGCTTTTTGCAGCAGTTTTTGTTAATCGTAAAAACGTATTTGTATATGTTTTCCTCACGCGTACCAAATCCATCATAGTATTCAGGGATGTACGAGGGGCATTCAATAAGTAATGTCCCTGACCCATTTCCCATGGCAGGAGATTAATGAAACTTGGCACAGTTATTAGTCTGTCTCTTCATAGGAACCACCCAGAGTTTTGCATTTCTCCCATCATTTGATGTAGCTCTGGACACCGTTTTTGTAGGTCACCCCAGGTTGGTCCTCCGACAGATGCCTCATCAATGGCAAAAGAGGGACGACCAGGTCTGGGAGCTGTTTCCACAGACTTCCGACCTTGTTTGAATTCAGGATGCCAGCGTTTTACAAGGTCATATAATGGGGCATCATCACCATAAGTTTTTTTCATTTCATCAAAAGTCCCCTTTGGTGTGCGTCCTTTCAAATACAAAAACCGGATCACTGCACGACACTCAACTGGTTCCATTTTACACCTGGTCCATTTCACACCTGACCCAGTTCAAACACCAGTAAATCAGTAACCACAATTAGTTCAGAGCTGTTTTTTGCAACATAACCCATAGAGATATGACTCATTACACATGCAAAATTTCATCTAGATCAGACAACTGGAAGTGGGTCAGGGGCATTACTTATTGAATGCCCCTCGTATACTTTGTACATGTACACTTTCATAGTCTACTATTTCTTGGTTTGCCATCCTCAGTTTGCTACCATGGCAATGGCATGAACTACCGCGGTACATGGAGTAAAACTACATCCGGGTCAAATTGTGTAGAGTGGTCGGCTGAGCAAGCCAGTTACTACAAGATAGAGTACCCCTGGGCCAACCTAGATAACAACTACTGCCGAAACCCTACCGGTCACGATCGGCCATTTTGTTTGACCGAAAACGGTAGCCAGGAGGATTGTGACGTAATTCCGTGTGGTGAGTTTTCTTGTGAGAACTATAACAGAATATTTTCAGTATATCATTCAAAGAAGAAAACACGTACCTTGTAGCTACTCTGCCTTGCGTACCTAAAGCAATTGTCATTTTCGTCTTGGACAGTATATATAAGCATCCGCTCTTGCAATGATGTTTTTCTAACTATCCTACATCTTACAACATAAGATGCTGACGGCTGCTGGGACAGAGGTCCTCCAAACTACGGTAAAACAAGTCCAAACAAGAGGTTCTACTACGTGGGAGAAAATGTCTATTACACGTGCAACGAAGGCTACACACTTAAGGCGGGTTACACCAAGGAGGTGAGGTGCATCGGAGGCGATAACTGGCAATATGATAAGCCCAGATGTTCAGGTGACACAGCTTTACATCTCTTTGCTGAACATGCATAAAATCAATTTATCCATGATATGAAATACAGACCATTAACTTGACTGCAAATTCTGCAATAAGCTATATTTTTGTCTATTAATTAAGCACATGAATACAGTTACCAACTCGCGAATAGTCCCACACAATCTCTAAATAATCTTCATTTTTGCGCTTGATGTACAATAAGTTCTTTTTAATATGACGTTTTCATTTACAGAAATTTGTATCTTTTGAATTTCTTCTCCACTTAAATAACAGCAGTTGTCTAATGTCACAGAAGGCTACTTAAGCTTTCTCTGATCAGTTATGCAAATAATGTCCTCATCTGCATAGATGATATTTAACGCTATCCGCTTTCACGTAATATGCAAATGTGCCATGTAGGAATTTCCAATCATTTACCAAAATGAAATTCGAGTATTGTCTCAAATATTATACGATTTTGGTTTCCATTTGCTTAATTTATCGATGTTCTTCTCTTCCTCTTTACATTTTCCATTTGTTCGAATAGTCCTATCATGGAACACAGTGTATTTATAATGTCATATGAATTTGTTTGTTTGTTTATTTAGGAATGAAATGCAAATCTGATATTTACAATTTAAACAGCACTAATAATAATAATAAACATGTATTCTCACCACCCTGAAACCCGTAGTAAACCATAAGCGTCGGCTACAATCTGAGCTACTGGAGTTGTACAGTTCAAGTCTTGCACCTGAAAATGTTACTGTCAGCTTCACTGGATCTGTGCAACTCATCGTCGACTTGGTAATTATATACATGAAAAGTAAAACATTGGACATTGAATTCGATTTGCAGTAAGATAGATTTAAGGAATTAAAAATTTGAAATATTTATTTACTAATTCTTACTTGCAGGGTGAAAAGAAGGAGCAACTTGTTGCGTCTGTTGTCGTCGATTTCGTAAGTTGACATGGCTTTAAAAGTCTTTCTTTTATACCACTTGTGCTAACAGAATGATTATCCTACATTCATCTTTTTGCCAAGACATGTCTTTTCTACTAGCATTTTGTCTTTTTAAACAACATGTTCTATTTTTTAAGACATGGAAAGATAGCAGACTAAGTTGGGATCCAAAGTACTACGATGATATCATGACCTTAAGCGTCCCGGGCAAGATAATTTGGACTCCGATACTGTCTCTAAAGAGGAAGTAAGCCGTTGTTTCTCGTACACTACATTTCCTAAAAAAATATTGATATTTGTTTGATGATCATGGCAATTTCCTTTATGTAGCTGGTATAACAATTTAAAACCTTCGTCAAAGTCAATATTTGATGGTCATTTTGCAGTGCTGACCCTACATACAAAGGTCTACAAAAGAAAGTACCAGTACGAGTGAGCAGCAATGGTCTGGTAGAATGGAGTGTAGAAACCCTGACTACCACTGTGTGTGATGCAGAGCCCTTCTTTTTCCCCGCAGACAACGTGGAATGCGAAATCTGTTTTTCTGCGTCCCCAGCAATCAAGCAAACCATGCGTAAGGCTTTAACGAGTATTCCTGAACATATGTTTATGCCAGTTTCAGTTGAAATATGTATGAATAAGATACTGACCGTGTGTAGTCTGATGGCTTTGAAAGGAAACAATTCATCACAAGTTTTTACATTTTGCCAGGATGCCATACAGGAAACAAGACATTCGGTCCGTGCAACACTTTTTCCATTGCCACAAAGGAGGGTGAATGGTATCGAAAGGATAAGATCTTCGCCAAAGACAACAGGGAAGCGTGCTTTGTTGTCCATCTGGATAGGGTCCCCTTGTTCCACCTCGCCACTACTGTTGGACCCTGCATCATCCTGATTGTACTGATGAGTATCACATTCATCATGCCCTTGGACAAGGGAGATCGGGTATCGTTCGGATTGACCATTCTACTCTCCATGGTCGTGTCTCTTGTATTTGTCGCAGACGTTCTTCCTGTCAAGGGGACTTTGCCATTTTTTGGTGAGGGAAAATTAGTAATGACCTAAACCGTATTGTGTTGAAAACTATTTGTTAAAGATATTTGTAATCAAAAGTTGACCTATTTTGGCATTATGATGACTGTTTTACCTGTTTAATCTTGCAGCTACGCTGATCATTTTGTGCATGGGCCTGATGGGGTTGTTTACCTTTTTCACCGTTGCCATCATCATTATTCACGATCGGGAGGGTAGCCTGTCTCCGTCGGCGAAGATAATTTTTCTGCGTTACCTTTCCAAGTAATTAGTTTTCCATTTGTTTGTTGTATTGGTGTCTAAGTATAAAGATATTCTTTTACATGGCCTCTTCTTTATTTCCACCGACGTTTCTTTGAACTGGCAATTCTGACTTCTTCACATTGTACAATAAGTACAATAGGTATCGTTGTTTGTAAGTGAGGCTACAGAGTCATTTTGGACCGCATCGTGAAGACGTTATTGCACTGTCTTTTAAATGTTTATTTGATAACTTTATCAACAACTGCTATATATACAGTATTTACATTTGCACATCTATATTGCAAACGCCGTAAATTTTCACGATACAAAAGCACAAACGCTCACCCTCCCACTATTCCTGACCACGAAAAAAGATTCCACTATCAGAATAACCCTCATATTATAGAAGAAGGGTGCCCCAAAAGAGGATTGCATATTTTAGAATGTAGTATAACGTTACTTGTAACCCCGAAGACCCTTGTATTTTTCATTATTATATGTGATTCTTTTTGCTTATAGTTGTTCTTGCAATTAGCCCACGGCCATTTGCTAAACAAGAAAGCTTCTGAAAAAAGGCTGCCCGGTGCGTATTTTGGAAAAAGCCTGGATGTTAAACAAAATCACACGAAAAAGGAGTTTTTAAACATCGAATTACTGAATTGGTCTTTCTTCTATTAAATAAACAGTACATGAGATTTGTCTAACAAAGAAAAAAATTGGAGCAAGTGAGATTCGAACCCACGATCCACGGCTGCAGAAGCAAACTGCTATATAAAGCACTGTACCTTAGACCACTCGGCTACGCTGACTCAATTACGCAATTTGGCGTATACAAGGGTTATTAGAAGGGTTTGGTTGGATTGACCGATCCATGCATCCATGCATCCATCCATGCATCCAAACGAACGGTTGAACCAACCGCTTCTGTCGATTAAAAAAATATGTAAATATTCTGCGTTTGTGACCACATCTGTAAGCAGCAGTACCAATTGCTGCTGTATAGTGTGAAACAGTCAGAATTGCCCTTAGGAAGGCTATAGACTGTCACCGAAACGTCAGTAGTTGTGTAGAAAGAGTCTCTTTGTTCAGTGATGTAACAACCTAATGAAAATATTCACGAATTATACGAGTTTTAATTATTATAGCTGTATAGCGTATAAGGCCCAGTACATTATTTTCCCCTGCAACTTTTTTTTTCATATTGTGTACGGATTTGTATGCCATTTTGTTGCACTTTATAAAATAATCTATACATTATCAAACATTAAAGTCACAGTTTCTCTGTAAGCACGTTCTTCTTTTTGAGAAAGATGATTTTTCTTTGTTCACTAAATAACACCTGAAAGACTATTATCTGAACATTAAAACCTGCACACAACGAACAATAAATGGCTATGAATAAAGGGACTTTTTTTTCGCACAACCATCACTTTATTCTCAGTGATTTGTCACCAACGTTTCGGTGACCGTCTGTCACCTTCTTCAGGGCAATTCTGACTGGTTCACATTGTACTGCAGGGCAGGTGTCGCTGCTCAGATGTTCAGGTGCGATCACAAAACAGTCAGAATTGCCCTGAAGAAGGCGACAAACGGTCACCAAAACTTTGGTGAGAATAAAGTTACGGTTGTGTAAAAAAAAAAAGTCTCTTCATTCAGTGACATACCAACCTGATGAAACTATCTATTCACGGAAACGAATGGCCAATAGTATGTATGTATGTTATGGGAAAACTATTGAGGTAGTTTTCTTTATGCTTTTACAAGGATGCTGCTGTTGGGAGATCTAACAAAGGAGAATCCTACAACTATTGAAGAAGCTTACCCGAATGCCCCCACTGCTATTGAGCTGACTATCTACGCGTTTCAAACTGATGATATAGCTGTGATCAACGGTGAAGGGCCCGGTGATTGCAATGAGAGGTCAAGCCAGCCGGCAATGACTCCCAGTGTTCAGCAGTCCGCGGGTTCCTCCGGACTTTCTGATCTCATCTCCCGTGTGAAGGACATGACCAGGGAGGCAATAAGTATTGAGATGGGGAAGCTGGCTAGGGCTGTTACCAACCGGTGAGAGCAGCTTTCTAAGATCATAGAGAAGGATGAGGAGGTGTCCGACTTCACTCTGCTGGCTAAAGTCCTGGACAGGTTTTGTCTTGTCATGTACGTCCTCAGCATCTCAGCAGCTGTTCCAATGACCATGTATCTGAGCAAGTAAATTGCTGACATGTTTAGTGATAAAACACAGTTGTGGGGTTAAACCGAAACATAGTAACAACCTCGACCAGTAGACAGTTTTTATATGTCAGCCATACCATAGGTATAGTGAAATATATTGTTACCTTCGCCAAGAAGGTTATATTTTATGGGTAGCGTTTGTGTGTGTGTGTGTGTGTGTGTGTGTGTAGAAGACCACCATAACTCGAGAACGCCTGGATGGATAGTATTGATATTCGGTATGTCGGTAGGTCTTGATGAGACCTGGAAACGATTAGATTTTGGGTCCCCTATATAGCAGCCTGTTACAATACTGCAGGAAAACTTTCTGATTTGATATCTCAAGTTCTGAACATGCAAAGGCTATGATGTTTTAGTGGTAGACAGCTCTTGATGCCGAGAGTAAGTGGTATACGTTTGGGCCCCCTAGCGACTTGTTTTGGAACTGCAGGGCAAGTTTAGTGTCAGACGTTGAAAGGGAATAACTAAAAAAGGGGCTGACGGATTGTCATGATTTTTGGTATGTAGATAGCTGAAGTGGTGTTTCATATAATTACATATTATTTATTCAAATTGGCATCTAATTTGCATAGTTAATGAGGAAATTGTCCAAACACGCTCGGTCCCATTATAGGACCATTGCAACATGTGGCATTTGTAACCGAGAAAGAAGAATATTGGTACATATATATTATGAAAATAAAGATCTAATTTGCATAATGAATGAGGAAATGCAATAAATATAAAGTCGTTTTGGTAAATGACGGGAACTTCATACTTGCAGCATTTGGAAGCTATGTTTCGTAATGTTTCTTCTTTCTCTTGTCAAATCTTTAAAGCGCTTAACCTCCGTCGTTCCTAAACCGAATGACCTGAAATTTGACAAAAAAGTAGAGTCAGCCAATACCCCTAGGCTTTTTGCCCATTTTTCATATGTGTCGTTAAAATGATTTTATTGGGGTTTTTGGCAATTTTCAAGTATATTTTGGCCCCCTGTACCCTGGTATTACAGCCAAATGACATGAAATTTGGTACAAGGGTTCCTTGATCATATACCTACAGACAGTTTTGGCATATGGTACAAAAAAATTCTTAATTTTGCGATTTTTGCCAATTTTATTTTACAAAAAAAGACAATTTTGGCTCCTGTACCCTCGTTTTACAACCAAATGACCTGAAATTTGGTATAGGAGTGCCCTCCACACATGAGCACATGGATTCAATAACACTTTTGCAAACAGTACAAAAAAGCTGAATTTTGCCATTTTTCTACAAAAAAATTACACTTTTGGCTCCTGTACACTGGTTTTAAAACCAAATAACCTAAATTTTGGTACAGTGATGAACTAGATATCTATGCAAATGACTTATGTATGATTTTTGGCATGAACCACTTCAACGTGATTTTGGGGGGATTTTTTTGGGTCATTTTTCAATGGCCAGAGGGGTCAATGACCTCAAGGTCGCTGACCCCATTTAGAGGCTATCTGAGGTGCAGGCATGTATGTCTTAATTTAAAAAAAGGTAACCAATCGCTTAGCCCGAATCAATATCGTGAGTTGGATTTGGCAGCCAGTCAGCGAGCCCGGTGTTATCTTGCACGGGGAATCTTGTAAAATTCATTTTTAGGTTAAACCGTCATTAGTAAAAGTTATTTTTCAAACGGGTGATTTTGGAACAGTCTATTGTTGCATGGGGAGGGAGATGGCTGAAATATGCTGTATTTGCTCTCAAGCAAATGTCGGTCAGTTATACAATTCATTACCATGCCTATATCTGCATTCAATGTATTCATAGAAGAAGAAGAACTCTATTGCATGACAACTGTAGAGAATACAGTGTATGACAACTTGTACATACAATACATACAGAACAGTTTATCTACATAACTTACTAGTATCTAAAAATCTAAGAAACTAATCTATTCTACAAAAAGTATGTATTATTAGCAATACGGCTAGCATTATGCGCTGGTTCAGGACAGTATAATATTGTCTCGTTTTTTAAATGACTTATATACAAATTGACCGACATAGGCAGATATATCAGCAGGGCATGATTATAACATATGAAACATTTCTGTCTTGGTAGATGGTAACATTGTATCAGATTTGCATTTTATAGACTGTAAGAATTTTTGTCTCTCTCTATCATAAGTTGGACAATCCATTATAAAGTGGGATTCATTTTCAATATCATCATGGCATGTTGGATAAAGTCTCTAGCTGGCTGGTGTGTTGCGATGTCTACCCTTTTCGATTTGTAGGGAGAGGGCACTAATTCTTAGTTTCGTAATGATATTTCTAAAAGATTTGTTTTGAACAGTTAAAAGGTAATTTTCAAGACAGAAATCTTTTTGGATTCTGCAATAAGTACTAAGTTTGCTTAGACTTCTTATTTCTTGTCTCCAGCCAGAGAGAAATGTATCTATCATGCGGTTTTTGAATAAATTTCCAAACTGATTGGCATTCACGGCAGGGGCCGGGTGAGCCAAACAGTTTGGAAGCCATGTCTACATAGCATGTCTTGTACATGGACAGCCCAGTCTTGTTGTAGCTGAATAGAAGTACTGTATGCTTTCTTTACGAGTCTGTCATTTGGTAGACTATGTAATCTAAGCCAGTATTTTATCAACTGTGTTTGTGAATCAATGTATAGAGGAAAAACTCCTAGCTCACCCTGACCGCGGCGTTAATAGAGCTTTTGGGAACGCCGAGTGTATTAAGAAGGACTGTTGTGTAACAATTTCCATATGGCTTGTGTTACAAGCTTTTGGAGCAGTTGCCCGGGAACGATATGATTCACATTCCTGATAATTGATATAATACTATACTTACGATTTTGGATCAAGTATTTTAACATTTATGCCAAGTTACGTATTAACTTTGTACACTTTTTGCCATAACTAGATAGATGCTGCATGATTATGTGTGAGTACCATGTGTAAATACTGCATGTATAGTGGGGCAGATAACATCAAATTTTGGAGGAATCTTTCACTTTGTGATACAAGCACCAAACTTGGTACAGATACTCATTGGACTTTACTGTTTTGAAAAAGTACGCGGGCCACTTGATTTGACTTTCGGCGCCCCCTAGCGGCGCGTTTTGGTATTGCAGCAGACCTTCCGGGCTTTGTATCTCCTGTTCTAAACATGCTACAGTCATGACTTTTATGTGGTGGAAAGCTGTTGGTGCAAGGAAGAAGTGACGTAAGTTTGGTTTCCCTAGCGGCTTGTGTTGGAACTACAGCGGCGTTTTTTTGCCGCTGCCGAATTGCCCTAGGGGCGCTTTTTGGTACTGCAGCAGACCTTCCGGACTTTGTATCTCCTGTTCTAGACATGCTACAGTCATAATTTTTATGTGGTAGAAAGCTGTTGTAGTAAGGATGAAGTGATGTAAGTTTGGTCTCCCTAGCAGCTTGCGTTGGAACTGCAGGGGCGTTTTTTTTGCCGCTGCCGAATTTGAAGCGGAACAACTCCGAATGTTTAAAATGTCTAAAAGTATGGGACAGCTAAATGTTCAACTACAATTGTGATACAAGCACCAAACTTAGTACAGATACTCATTAGACTTTACTGTTTTGAAAAAGTACGCGGGCCACTTTATTTGACTTTTGGCGCCCCCTAGCGGCGCGTTTTGGTACTGCAGCAGACCTTCCGGGCTTTGTATCTCCTGTTCTAAACATGCTACAGTCATGATTTTTCTGTGGTAGAAAGCTGGTAGGGTAAGGAAGAAGTGATGTAAGTTTGGTTTCCCTAGCTGCTTGCGTTGGAACTACAGCAGCGTTTTTTTTTTGCCGCTGCCGAATTGCCCTAGGGGCGCTTTTTGGTACTGCAGTAGACTTTTCGGGCTTTGTATCTCCTGTTTGAAACAAGCTACAGTCATGACTTTTATGTGGTGGAAAGCTGTTGGTGCAAGGAAGAAGTGACGTAAGTTTGGTCTCCCTAGGAACTTGCGTTGGAACTACAGGGGCGTTTTTGCCGCTGCCGAATTCGAAGCGGAACAACTTCGGACGTTTAAAATGTCTAAAAGTGGGTTTTTGACTATGGGAAAGCTAAATGGTCACCTCTCAACCTTCTAAGGAGCTTTTTTTAAATACTTTTGTGAGCAACAGATGGTGAGAATTATGGACAAACTAGGACATATTGTGACGAAATATTTTATTTACACAACTAGAATGTTCCACATTTTTTTGACATTGATAGTCATTGCCATCCTTATCAAACTGAACAGTGAAGAGTCCATAATGAATAATTAAAACACCATCAGTCCTCGGTCGTCATATTCGTTCACTACTATGAATGCCAACCTATATTTAGTAATTTTGTTAAGTATACTTGCCACCTAAAAAAAACGAGGATCCAGCCTTCTGTAGATTAATTTGAAGGAGTGAGTATGGGAGCACTGGTATAGTGAATAGGATGGCACTCACGTGAGGTTTCCAGTCTGTGCAGCATCTTTCAACACGAAGCAACTTTCATCATGGAGAACTGAACAGAACAGCATTATCTATGCCTGAGAGTATGCAATCGTTATAGCAAATCTGTGAAACATGACTTTTTGCTTGTTTTGTTAGCTATGGCGTGTTCCCTGCGTTCCGTTGTGTTGAGTGTGTAAAACTTAAGTATAAAAATAGAACAAATTCAATACAGCTGTAAGACCTGCTGTAAGACCTGCCAAATAACATTCTTGGCTGTTTAGTTTATAGTACATGTATATCGTGGCCGCGACGACTGTTGGAGGGCTTATTTTACTTACACTTACAGTGACTCTTTTACATAGTCCTAACAACATCTTACTTGCACCAATGAGGTTAAATCTCACATTTGCAGCTACACAGTCCAGTACTCAGTTATCTGCCCCACTAGTAGGTGATGATCATACAATGACAACTTGGCGTTTCATTCCATTTAAAACAAGGCTTGTTATGGAAGTCTAAGGTCTCATTCAGCTTTTCGAGTTATTCTGATAATCACACAATCACACTGCGGCCAATCCACCATGGCACAACAAAACAAGTGCTTCTGAAAAAAGCTGCCATTTTCGCCTTCTAAAAGGACTTTTAGTGGTGGTCAGTTGATGAGTACATTATGATAGGATGCGACGACGTATGTAAGATGTGAAATTGTTGATAAAGATGAAGTTATTTGCACAAGGCCTGACTGGGTAGTGGGCAACTTTTTTCTTGTGTAAAGATAAGTAAATTTTGTGTCAGATATTACAATTTTAATAACCTGCCAGTTGAAGATTGAAAAAAAACAACAACGTAGAAACAGACTTCTTTTAATCTAAGTAACATTATCTTCTGTTTAACATATGTCACTTTAACGTTGTGGATGTTTGCAAATAAAAATAAAGAAATACCAAACCTGGGTTTCCATGCTCTGGTCACAGGACAAAAGAGTTGTGTATATAAAATGAAACAAGAAACCTTTAAAAAAAACTGGCCGCATATTTTAGAGAAAAGGCCTGGATGTTAAACAAAATCAAAAGAAAAGAAAACATCAAAGTATTGAATTGGTGTTCTATCAAAAGACATTATATGGGATTTGTTGAGCATTTAAAAAAAAAACTTTGTCATAAGTGGGATTCGTCGCAACGTCGCGGGCATGGGGATACATTCGTGCGGACCGGCCAATATAAACACCGCTGTAAAATGTTTGTAGATTTTAAAGCTTTTTTTTTTTGGTAAATTACACATGATTGTAAATACTGTGTACTTTTGTATGTGTGTGTTAAAGATAAAAACAAACATGGCAGAGGAAGTAAAAAAACACGAGCAGAAGAGCTCCCAATATGTTATATATCTTATGCATGGTTGGTTTTTAACATAATTTATGCGTGTATTATTTGATCAGTGATATGTTTAATTAAAGAGCTTTCAACCACTTTTCATTTCATTATTTTATGTTTTAATACATATGTTTTGTTAGATACATGAGTTTACTTAGAATTAAAGCATATTGAGTAATTGCATGGCATAGGTTTATATTATGTCAACCAGAATGGAAGGTAAACATGGTCTCTGTATGTATTACATGTTTTCACATGGTATGTTAGTCGACGAACCAACCAAGGAACCAAGAACGTTTTCGGTTACTTTTCGTAAAATACCATAACCTGTTCTGGGCGATGGTAGAGATGCCTATCATTTACCAACATAGTTTGTTCTTATTAATCGTTCAAATTAGGTCCTTAATTCATAATATTTATTGATATTCTTTGCTTTCACAGTGACAGATGATACATAGTACAACCTGTCCTATCATTGAACGCGAAAGACGAAAGTTTACTATTTCGGGGGTCCCTACTGAACACCTTTCACTCGCAAGTAAATACTGACCACTATCTAAACATAGCTTAACACTATCAAAACATATAGCTTAACACACCGGTCCCTGGTGCTGAACACCATCTGCACAAAAGTGAATACACCTGCCACAGGTACAGGTAAACATACCTGTCCCTGGTGTTGAACATCTTCCACTTTAAGATAAGCGGACTTTTCATGGTACTGAACACCATCCACATATAGAGGCGACTCTGGAAAACAACACTCCGAGATAAAACTTTGACTAAAATCCTCTTAAAAACCATATAGATCAGATATTCTTTTAGATTTCGTGGAATTCCTGGTCAGGCTACAGCATCCGGTCGTCCTTGGTTGGTCCCCGATCCAAGAACGGTCAAGACTGCACGTTGCTTTACTTCCGAGATCGAGGGATCGGGTGTATCTAACGCGCCACATGGCCATAGTAAAACATGTGACTATCACCTGTTCAAGATGACGACCAGGAGACCACACTGTAAGGTTTGATCCACTCCAGGGTTGTAGCCAGCCTGAAATCATTTTCCATCTCCCTGATTTTTGATCGTATCGAGCGTCGTAGGCGCGAGAGGTCTTTGGGGGTCCTGGGGCATGCACCCCCGATGCTATTTCCTGCATTTTGAGGAGCAAATTTTGCTGGTAGACTAAGCTATTCAATGGAATCTGTTTTGGTGAAAAATTACACAAGGGAGACAGTTTTATATATCTTTACATGACGATTTTTGTCCGTCAAAGAGGACGGAATCAGCAATTTTCCCCGCCCTCAGCTGCAAAATTCCGTTAAAAGACGGAAGGACGGTTGCTGGCTACAACCCTGATCCACTTACATCGGGAAAGACCCCAATCTTTTCGATAAGTGTAGCGGGCTCTTTAACGTGCTCGCGGTGTGGCTCTTCTAAACACGGGACCTCAATTCAACACCCGGGACGACCCTAACAGAAGCTAGGAGTATGGACTCATTTACACCTGAGTGAAGTAAGGAAAGCCGTGCCTTTCACAATGGCAGTGCGTCGGGGCACATCAGCGGTTTGGAAACCGGGACGTCTGTGATTTGGGCCAAACACCTTACCGATTGCGCCACACATGGTTGACAAATTTCCATGCATATGCTTAAATCATTCTCCCTACCGCTGGCGTAGGTAGTAAAGTGGTGAGAGATGTTTTGGTCTGCCACTACTTCAAACGTGGAGTCCAAAGCAACAAATTCATATATAAGACAGCTAGAGTACTGTAAATAGATTTAAGTTCGCGGGGATTTAATTTCGCGGTAGCGGGAGAAAGGACTTTTCGCGGTAGTTTTAAGTTCGCGGTAACACCATAGACTGCAGTCTTATACCATAATAGAAAAATGTTCGCGGTGGTTTTCAGTTCGCGAAAACCGCGAACATTAATCCACCGCGCGCGAGCATTTCTGCATTTACAGCAACAGTTAGAAATCCACAGTCAGCCAAAACCCTGACCACATTATCATCACTTTTTCATATGCATTATGTTTTGTAAATTGCAATTATCGTCCACGCAAGATTTTGCAATAAAGTAGCTGATGTTTTTTCTTTAGAAATTCAAGATGGCGAAGGCAAGAAAAGAAAGAAGCCGGAAAGGTTTTGATAAAAAGAACATGGGAGCGGAAATACAGTATTTTCAGCTGTTAGCGATTGAGTTCTGTGCAATAGAAAAAGTAGTAAACACGATCGAACGGTCACAAAATGTTATATTTTTCCCTTAATAATTGAATATTAAAGAAGTGTACTAGTGTAGTAAAAGTGATACTAGTGTGGTACACTCGTACCACGTACCATGCAAACTGGCAACTACAGTCATGGCTTCCATATTCGTCCAACTACGCAAAAAGTCTCACTTCTGCAACTATAGTCATGGCTACCTCCCTAGTGTTACTTCTACAAGTATGATTGTTAGGCTACAACACAACATGTTTGCCTATATTTTTTCGTCCGACTCTGACCATCCCGGAAGAGGACAAAAATTATTTTTTTTCTGAAATCAGGCGAAAATTAATGAGCGCGCTGATGTCATTCAAATTTACTTGCTGTGGCCATAGATGATATTTTTGTGTGATTGCCATGAAGAGGAAATTCCAAAATTACGCCAATCGTACGTCGGCGTTAATTGTACGTGATTGGATGGATTAGTTCCTTGAGAGTCTAATAAGTATGCTAGTTGAATTTTTGTTAGAGAGGGCCTGTATGTTTTGTTTCCTGAATACTAGATTATAAAATGTTCTTGACTCTTGTTCTAATTGTCAGTTGTAATGCCATGTTTTGTCACTTCAAATCTTGTTACGACGTTTATGGCGTCTATTTCTAAAATTTAGCCATATTGTTTTTTTTACCCATCTTTTTTTGCGCTGTGGCATAGTCTTTATTATTAACTTAATGGTTTCGTGAGCTCTATGTAGATCTTTGCGTAGAGCATTCTTGGAGGGAGGAAATCTGTAGGGGAAGCGGCGATACAGAAAATCATTCATCAGCAGAAACAACCTAGTCACTAAATTATGAACCGTTGGAAATTTGATCATTACTCATATTTACTCTCCAACAGGAGGTTCGGCTCCGCCGGTTTTTTTTCTCGTTTTTTTTTCTATTTTGTACCGTTTTCATGTCTGTCGCAAAAAGAAAGCCCGGCAAATATGCCTAATAGACGTCAAAAACAATCGGAGCCTAACCTCTGCTTGGAGAGTACATTCATAGCCATGATATCCAGCCATTACAGAAGAGTATTAGGCCCGATTTAAAGCGTACTTGTAAAGATATAGATACAGAGCTAGTGAGGCTCATAATAGTGAACTATCTGTCTATAAGCTTTTTATCGCATCAGTGGGCACGCTCAATGGTCATCGTCTCATAGTCAACATGCACCTGGTCATCCTTTCCTATTGTCCATACATTGCATGTGTGCTAGGTTCTTTTATGTATAGAGGGCTTACCCTCCAAGCAGAGGTTAGGCTACGGTTTTTTTTACGTTCTTCAAGCGTTTTTATCGTGTTTGTGATATCTTTTTTTACTGTTTTCTTGATGTCTTTCGGAAGGGCGTCAAGAAAACAGTACAAAATAGAAAGCCCCGTAAAAACGCCTAAAAAACGTAAAAAAACCCACAAAAAACAGCCGGAGCCTAACCTCTGCTTGGAGAGTATAGAAGCCCGACTTATGCTAGGGCTAGGGTAACATTTCCAAACCGGGGCCCGGTCGGGCTGTTTTAGGAAAAAAAAAAATTATACCTAGAAATAAACACAAAATCACGCCCACGGCTTTCCTCTTTTGTGTTTTGGTGTCTTTTATGTCATAGTTTTCGTTCCCGAAAAAGGACATAAATTCATATGCGCCAGGATGTCATCCACAAGTCAGTGTAAGCTGTAAGCTATAACGTTAGTCTATAAAGGTATATAAACTCTAAGTATTTGTAACAGAAGGGCCCACAAAAAATATTGCGATCTCTCCACCCCTTCTATCTGTTTGGAGATTAGGCTAATATGTCCTATTGTCAAACACTGTTGATGGAATTAGCGTGACAATTAACACAAGGCTGAGAGCTTGTAGACTCCGCCCTCCTAACACGTTGGCTGATCATCTATTGTGTTCATACCCACTTACCACCCAGATCCTAAAACACATCTTTCTCAGCACAACAGGGCTTGTTTGAAAAAGAAATTCTGTGGTTTAGATTTTCTTCATAAAATAATGAATGAAAACCTTCAAAGAAATGTTTCGCTTACAGAAACATTTATGTATAACGCTTGCAAAAAAAGAAGTTCCCTTTGTATAAAGTGGACTCTCCCGTGCGGAATATCCCATGCCCTGACCTTGCAACGCAGCGGGGGTGGGTGGATCGGCGTCATCTCCAAGCAGATGTGAGGTCCGGCCTAGTTTGCTCGAATTTTTGCGGCACTGTGCATGCTTTTCTATCGTTCCGCGTTATCATATGAGGTTTGTAAATGGCAGAAAGACTATCATTAAGACGTAAATAAGTTCTAAATAGCTTTAAATTGCTCCTACGTCTGCTTGGAGATGCGTGCTGACCTTGCTTCACGGCGGGGGTGGGTGGAACAGCCGAGTATTTAGCAGTTGACAGGAGCCTGAAAACACAACGTGGGTTTGTACGGGGAAGGGCTTCTTCGAGCACAGGTCAGTTTTGTACCTCAGTCATGCCTTCACAACAACCGAGATGGCTCTCTCCCGCGACATGATCGTCCTGTCGCTTGCTGTGGTTCTTCTCTCGGTCCTGACTGCGGCACAAGGCAAGTGATTGTTGTTTTTATGCTATTCTAAGTTAGAGACGGGCGCTGCGCTAGCAGCCGCCACCGCCATTTTGTGTCCCCTATCCCTAAGTTTGTTTACAGAGAGAAAACGTTAGATTTAGCTCTGCTTGTGGTACGATTCTACAATTCTAACGCTTTGCATCCCGTTCATACGTTTCTTAGTGGGTTGTAGAGCTGAATTCTGTTGGAAAGAATGTTATTTGTGCTTGAAACGTTGACGTTTCCGGCTCAAGTATTGGGTTACGTTAGGCGCAGCCTTGTCAGTCTTGTCTCCTAAACAGATGTCGAGGTTTGGAAGATTCGCAACGTTTTTCTCTTAAAATCCTAATTAATCAGTTCTATCTATCAGCATAGATTGTTCTCTAATAACCATGTGTACATATTAGAAAAGTCAGGTTAGCAGAGAAACCAGGAGAAAGCGGTAATACGACGTTTTATGATTTCTGACATCTGCTCGGAGATGGCAGGCGCCTGGGTCTGACTAAATACCGCAAACCAGCGCAAACCAGCGCAAACGGGTCTATTATGCAGTATTCATGGGACAATGGCCTTGTTTAACGCTCTAAATACACTGTCTGTGCAATGAGAGATTAAAAAACACGGCAAATTATAAGTTTTTACCAGTTTTTTTTTAGTTATTCCGCTTGTTTCAAATTCGAAAGGATTTCTGGCCGCCATCTTGGATCATCCGTGTAAGGGGTCCAGATGGGGAAATTATCGGTACCTTATTTACTTAGAAAATACCTTCATGGCTTGGCGCAGGCGCTTTTGACAGCTAAAACATGTCAAAAATCCACGGTGGCATGATTCCAATGCCCATCACTCGTATACGCGTACGGCTAACACTCGCTTTCACGGGGGGCTGGAGCCGGGCATGCCGCCGCGGATTTTTGACATTTTTTAGCTAGGGTTAGGGTTGACTCGACACTCGCGCTTCGCGCTCGGTCTCGCAACCCATAACCCTAGCTAAAAAATGTCAAAAACCGCGGCTACGTCATCAGAGCTATCGCTCTTCATCTCCCTAATTTTGAAGATAATCTCATTCACTTTTGACTCAAAAGATAGTGCCAAAGTGCAATTTTCCCATCCAGACCCCTAACACGGAAGATCCAAGATGGCGGCCAGAAATCCCTTCGAACTTGAAACAAGCGGAATAACTATTAAAAAAAGGGGTAAATACTTATAATTTGCCGTGTTTTTTATTAAATATCGCACAGATAATGTGCTTATAGTGTATTTAGAGCGTCAAACAAGGCCGTTGTCCCATGAATACTGCATAATAGACCCGTTTGCGCTGGTTTGCGCTGGTTTGCACTCGTTTGCGGTGTTTAGGCATACCGCAGGCGCCTGGCTTGTGTAAACTGACAGGCCTGTCTCTCTCTCACACAAACACCAACTGTCGTCTGAAGGGGTGCCAGATTTAAGCACAGATTTACGTAAAAGTTTTGTTTGAAAATTCATACGGACTTCACGACGAATGCAAAATGCTACATGGAAACGTAACTACCAATTTTGTGCAAAAAAATAAAACAAATCCACCCACACACCGTCATTTGAATGGGTGCCTGATAAGCATATATAGATTTATGTACAGTTTTTGAAAAATCCATACAGATTTCACAACAATTGAATGCGAAACATAACGTGGAAACGCACAATTTTTGTGAAAAAAAGGAAAAGAAAAGAAAAACACGAACTGTCCTCTTCAAAGGGGTGCCGGATAAGCACAGATAGACGTACAATTTTTTGTGTGAAAATTTGTACGAATTTATCGACAAATGAATGCGAAACGCTTACAAGGAAACGTACAAATTTTGTGCAAAAATATAGAAACAGAAATGCACAAAGGGATATACGAAGATTACAAAAAAAATGTATGCAAAGCATAATGCAAAAACGTGTGCAGATGAATAAATAGTGTTTCTCCACCAATCTTGAACACATCCAGAACGGAGAAAACTCAAATTTATGGTACATGTCTATTTTCTTCTCTTTTCTCCTGGTAACACTGTATTACAGAAATCACGGTCTTCTTTTCTAGGTCCTCGCTTAAATTGTAAAAATGTTACATACATAAATACCTTATGAAACTGTTAGTGTACTATAAAGTTATATGCATTGTGTCTGTACCTTGTGAATTAATCTTTTGCAAGTTACAAAATTGTTAAGAACTTAGAAGAGATTACACAAAAACCATTTATAAGTGTTGTTGTTGTTGTTGATGTCCTTGTTTAACGTCTAATATTTCGCTAGACATGAACTCTTGGTGCTGAACTCTAAGTGTAACACTATCTCTCTCTATTTGAGGTCCTTTCCCCATTTGCATTGTCTAACCCTGCTGTTGTTGTTGTTGTTGTTGTTGTTGTTGTACAGACACGTACCGATGCTGCTATCAGGCGCGGGAGTACCCATCATGCCGTGCTGCCTGCGAACAGGTACGTACGCCCCCTCTATCTCCAAGCAGACGAAGGGAGGAAAATTATGTTCATGAACTTGTCCACTTTTTCTGACACACCAGTCTTTTTCCTACAATCAGCTTTAATGAATGAAATTAGCATTGATAAGATTTTTAAAATCTTGCATGCTTCCAAAATCAACAAGAAAACTTTGCGTGATACAACATTGAATTTCAAAAACCTATGTTGGAAGAAAAAGCATGAAATGAAGTATTTATGCATTATATGAGATTGCAATAATGTTGTCAGGGATAGATAAATGGGAAATCCTCTGACCAATATTTCTTACTAATTAGTCGAGATAGTGTAAACCAAGCGTGTTGATTTTGGAAGAGTTCAGTCAGAAATTTAGTGCCAAAATCCACAGCGGTATTTCCTGTAAAAGCCTGCACAGGCCTATAAATATTAACAAAGCAAATAGGCAGGTAGTATATTGTAACTGCAGGGCTCAAAATAATGTGTGTATATCATTACTATATGCACAATTGTGCACCCCAAATTGAAGCTTTGCACATAATCTTTGACTGATCAGTGAGTGCGGGTGCACCTATAGTTGTGAAGGGTTACGTGCACAGCCAGAGATCGAAATACTTTTTTTTTGCTACATGCAAAATTGCAAGTTGGCAAAAATTTTATGTGCAATTTGAAAAATTTACATGCAAAATACAACTTGGCAGCGATGGCGT
The DNA here is from genome assembly GCA_019207045.1 of Branchiostoma floridae x Branchiostoma belcheri. NCBI lineage: Eukaryota > Metazoa > Chordata > Leptocardii > Amphioxiformes > Branchiostomatidae > Branchiostoma > Branchiostoma floridae x Branchiostoma belcheri. The sequence goes on from CM033034.1 coordinate 18,669,978, forward strand.
CGAGTATCGCTAGCTTGAATCAGTGAATTTTGATTACATCTAGTAAAGCTACCGGAGAAAGTTACTGGCAAAAACAAGGAAGGATAAAGACAGATGTCCATATGTCTTCTTGTCTAAGAGTAGGGTGTCTAATTCCTCAGTATTTCTACAATAGGCCAGGTATTTTCAACATGCAAGATTGCAAGTTCAGAATAATTTTACATGCAAATCTCAAAAATTATGTGCAAATTGCAAGTTAAGTATGTGTATTTCGAACCCTGACAGCGTATATTCAAGGTGCCAGAAAAATGATAAAACCTTGTATTAAATTGAAGTTATCCATAGTGTAGAATTTCAGTTTTAAAATCTAAAGATACATGTAGGTAGCAATGCTTATAAGTTATATGTCAGTTTGATAGGACAAGTGAATTTTAGAAAACTTGTCCAACCCTGGTTAAGAAATGAATGATTTATTTATGAAGCATGATTCCATGTATGTATGCATGTATGTATGTATGTATGTATGTAATACTATGTGTTTTTTCCACAGATGGCAGCAGAGATCGACCATGACACCAGAATACAGCATGTCATGACATTACCCAGATATTGTCGTAGTGAACTGGTAAGAAAATTCTCTTACTCTTCTCACATATAGAACAATTTTAGGGCTGGACAAACTGGGTGCATAATGAACTTTTGTGCACTCAAAATTGGAGTTGTGCAGCTTATTTTCGACTAGGTGCACCAGTGCACTTAGATATTGTGCATGGCTGCGTATGCATGGGCACACTACACTAGTATACAATATTACACATATTAATATTCGATTCTTGACATTCTCATGATGAAACCTTTGTTAAAAATTATATGTTTAAAGATTTAAGTAGTGATAGAATTTCAGTTTCAAATTCTGAAGAGAGGTGGTAAGTTTGTATGTAGTATGTAATTCGGCTTTACTGACATTAAATTCCGTTAAATGTTTGGTTATGTGACCATTTGTGTTCAAATTTTGTCCCCATGATTTTATGATTTAAAAGCTTCTGTAGAGAATTACAGAATACTTTTTTTGTAAACATTTCATTTTCACATACCTACCTACTCCATTAATTTTTTATTATATCTGAGGACCGACCAAATTTCAGTTATTGAGGCCTTTTCAATTTCATTCAACAATTCACATTTAACCTTCATACTGTAAATGCAGAAATGTTCGCGGTGGATTAATGTTCGCGGTTTTCGCAGTGACCACTTCACCGCGAACTTAAAACCACCGCGAACATTTTTCTATTATAGTATTAGACTGCAGTCTATGTTGTTACCGCAAAATTAAATCCACCGCTAAAAGTCCTTTTTCCCGCTACCGCGAAATTAAATCCCTGCGAACTTAAATGCATTTACAGTATTACTTTGAAGTTTCTTAAATGGCAGGTGGTATATGTCATGTGGCGAGCTGTCCTCAAGAACTAATTATGTCATCATGCTCACAATAGCGTTACGGAACTTTTGTTCATTATTTTACGCTCTGACGCTCCAACGGTGGTGCGACGGACATGCCGCTACACGTGAAAGCTGGAATGCCGAAAATTAGCCCCGTACGCTGTTTACCCATGTGTGGTTCATTTGCGTTGTGTACTTTCAGGTTGGGTTCTGGCAGTGTGTCAATACCTCTGTGCTTGGTAAGTTGGCTTTGAATTCCTAGAAGAAAACAGGACACAAAATACCTACCTGAATAATTTTTACCGCAAGGACAATTATAGATTTCTGGTCAAAATATGCATCAATGCAGTATTTTTAAGACTACCTAATAATAGTATACCCAAGCTCTTGCAGAAATAACAGCTTGGGTATTTTGTAGAGGGTTTTTCGAAGTTAATAATAATAATAATATGGATAAAACATTTCTGACAACTTGCAGTGTCGCAGGTAACCAACAAAAGTATCCTGAGTCCTGGTAACTGTACTATATACCTCTGTCTTAAATTCAATTACAATGTTGCTCTCTATATAAGATGTGTGTAAGTCCCACTATGATATAAGACTTGTGTGAGTCGCATGATAAGACTTGTGTGAGTCCCATGATACGACTTGTTTGAGTCGCATGATAAGACTTGTGTGAGTCCCATGATAAGACTTGTGTGAGTCCCATGATAAGACTTGTGTGTACCCCATAATCAGACTTGTGTGAGTCCCATGATATGACTTGCGTGAGTCCCTTGATACGACTTGTGTGAGTCCCAATCATGCCCATGATAAGACTTGTGTGTGCCCCATGATAAGACTTGTGTGAGTCCCATGATAAGACTTGTGTGAGTCCCATGATACGACTTGTGTGAGTCACATGATAAGACTTGTGTGAGTCCCATGATAAGACTTGTGTGTACCCCATAATAAGACTTGTGTGAGTCCCATGATAAGACTTGTGTGAGTCCCTTGATACGACTTGTGTGAGTCCCAATCATGCCCATGATAAGACTTGTGTGTGCCCCATGATAAGACTTGTGTGAGTCCTATGATACATGTAAGATATGACTTCTTTGAGTACCATTATAAGATATAACTTCTTTGAGTTCCATTATAAGTCCCATGATGAGACTTTTAGCCCCATACAAGACCTCTCTAATTCTAAATCCCATGACAAAACATGTGAGTTCTGACAGTCTGTGTACCTTTCCTGTTGTAGGAGAGCCTGAGTCAGGTGGGGAGTGGGTAGGCCATGCCTGCTGTGACCTGACTGTGTCAGACCTGTGCAAAACTGCCTGCTTAGAGGTAAGTCTCAACTAACGTGTACCTGTGTTACGCTACAGTCCCATTTACACCAGCAGCGCCCCTACGGTTGTAGCCCAGGCGGGGCTCTGAAACCACAAATTAAATGTGTCCCAATAAGCTGCTGGATACCACAGGCGTGTCTCTCAATGTTTTCAGGGTTAGGTCACAGCCGGATACAGTACCAGTACAATCAATTAGGTACAGGTACAAAATACCGGAACACTGGTGTACAGGTACTGGACCCAGGCTTTTAGCCAGGCATGCGTCAACGCGTCATCTGGACGCACTTTTCTTAGAACAACAAGAAATTTGATGCCCCTGGACGCCCTGTATTGGGGAGAAAATCATCTGACAGGCATGAAATTCTGATTGACCAGGGATGCTACCAGGTCATCTGTGGTCACAGTCTTCTACTGTGATATCTGTAACAGTATTTTTGCCTCTTGGGATACCTTAGAATGCACTACTTTTACTTAAAATCATCAAAAACTCTGCACCATGGAAGGTGGATGCCCCCAGACCCCCTACAATAGTCACTTACCGCGACTCACAGATAAGTTTGGACTCCCTATTATAAAATCCTAGCTAAAAGCCTGACTGGACCTGTATCTGATTAGTGCAAGCCAGGCAGGATAACAGGTCAGAGGATGGCCACTTTGCAGATAAAAATATTAATTACTGTGAAATTACCTCTGAAGCAGTCTCTGAGCCCCATTGAGGGAAAAACAACACTTTTGTAAGGGTCAAATCTTTGTTGCATCATGTGTCTACCATAATAAAAACGTTTTTATTGGTTCAAACATGCTTCTATTCTGATTGAAGATCGACTTTTACTTGAACAAGTAGTTCAGGTACAGGTTCAGGTCTGGACCTGTACCTAAACTCGCGTACCTGTACCTAAAATTTGTTTACTACACCAGGGATAAACAAGTCCACTAGCCCTATTGTCCAGGGCAAGTGAAAGTGCTGTTTGGGCAAGTGCATGTCCTACCCCACTTGTCCGATCGGGCAAGTAAGATTTTTCCATTGATTTTAGTGCAATTTTGATATACTTGTTACTTTTTACAGTCATGACATCAAGCAATTGTCTACAGAGAATTCCATTGCTGGAAGTGAAAGTGCATATACTAGTAACAGTGACATTTGAATTTTGGGCAAGTGAAAAATTGGTTCGGGCAAGTACATTTTTTTATGTGCTTGCCCGATAAGACAAGTGGATTTTAGAAAACTTGTTCAACCCTGGGTACACAGCTCTAGTCACAGCATCTATTTGCTGCCTGATCCCTATTTATGATGTTACTTACCATCATATTTTCCCTCTGTACAGGCGAGTACTAGCAGTGACATCAGTGCAATATCATGTCGTAGAGACCTGGAGGTAGGTTTCATCTGCTTGTCATGTTGAAATAGATTGATGTTCAGGGTAATTGCCAGAGTAGGGGGCCATTATGCTGTGATTTGCATTCCCTATGCAGGGCTCGAAATACCACCTTCATATGCAGGTTAGTGCAGGTAAAATTGGAGCTGTGCAGGTATTTCTGATGTCTACCTGCACCTAACCGGCACTGGTCCATGTACTCTACTGGGTTTCATACATAAATGTCCTATGATGTGGTGCCGGTGCGGTGCATTGGCTGTTACCAACTGTAAAGTATAAAGGAATAGCAATGGTTCCTGAACAATTTTAGTATGATCCACACTTCCTAAATTCTGAGTGGTGCAGGTAAAATTTGTCTGGTGCAGGTAATTTTCAATGTTACCTGCACCAGTTCAGGTATGCAGAAAAAACTATTTCGAGCCCTGCCCATGTAAACACAGTGATTTTGGCCACTATGCTGTGATTTGTATCCCCTATGCTGTGGTTTGTGTTAAGACAGGACATGTTTGCTTCATTTCGTAAAATTTGGCCCTCAAAATAGAGGAAATGGTGTTTCAGAGAGTCGTGAGTAAAAAATTGTGTGGAGGATGCCCCCAATAATGCTCAAACATGCATGGTTTGCCATGTGACGTTGCATCACTAGAGTAACATGCCCCCTACACTGTGAAAAAATCCTCAAAGATTATGCCTGTACATTAATATTCTGACATGTAAAATCTTTCTGGATTTCATTTTGTGTATTGAAGATATGTTAGGAATGGATCATTTTATATTCATTTGTTTTTGTTGTATTTTTCCAGCCTGCTCTCCATAGCTGTATTGAAAGAAATGAAAGTAAGTCATACCGTCTGCTTTCCACTCATCAATCAGACAATGATAGTATATATAACAGGACAGCACCATTATGGCTTTTACTACTTACAGATTCAAGTGCAAAGTTAGGATGGCATGACTGGTGGATAGTTGCTTTTAGTATAACTTGGAGTAACATGTATCATTTTACTCTTAAACTGTATTGCAAATATGTGTGTGTGCATGTGTGTGTGTTAGCAAACTGAGTGAGTGTGTGTGTGTGTGTGCATGTGTGTGTGAATATGTGTGTGTTTGTGTTAGCAAGAGAATGAGTGTGTGTCTGTGTGCATATGTTTGTGTCATTGTGAATGTCTTTGTGTGTTTTAGTGTTTGTATGTGCTGTATGTATGGGCGTAATAGTCTGTATGTATAGCTGATTACAACATACATGTAGGGTACCATTATTTATTTTAAGGGGTGAAGTCTGCCATCTCCGAATACCTTTTTTCTGTCTGTGGGTGATACCACATCAGCATCAATCATATCCAGAACAGTCCAATAACATGCATACATTTGGACAATTAATGCTGTGTTGTAACCTATAATTCACTTACTAGTTTACTTTTACCCTTGTGCCTCCCACGCATGGACAGGACGTCATACCTGGAGTAAGTCTTGATCAGTGTGCTCCGTTCGTGGTGTGGAAATAAGGACATAGTCTTCATGTGAATGCTTTGATTTTAGTATTCATGGTGCCACACATGGAGCCACAGTTTTGTGCTTGCACTTGTTGTAGCCTAGAGATAATGGCGGTGATATCATAAGAGCATTTTCATGAAAGGCTATTGCTATGTACATGTATGCTGACATGTTGTTTTCCTCATTTTACCAATCAGTGAGTCATAGCTCTCTTTTTGGTCATTGGAAGATGAGGGCTGTTTAGAAAGCTTTAACACCATTTTACATCTTTGGGAATGTGTTTTTATGGTTAAACAGCCTAACTCAAGAAGCTGGCAGATCGATTGTTACCAAGTTTGGTACATAGTTCAAAGTCTCGACTACTCAAAATGCAAAGGTAATAAAGAGATTGAGCACATAATACCTTCATGAAATACCTAGAAAGACTACTATGGGGCCCAAATCGACTTGTTTCTTCGGGAACTCAATAACATATCATAGCACAAAAACATAACCAAAAACAATACTCCTGTCAGAGGTGAACCTCCTTCACAGAGGTAATAGTGATGCGATTTTTGGTGTGTCAAATTTTGAAAAAGCTATGGTTATCTAATATATTATGTTGTCAAATTTGGGTATGTAGTTATAGTTAGCTCTGGACCAATCAGAATGTGAAGGTAGAACTTGGCTAATGAGGTTATTTAGTAGTTAGCTCTGGACCAATCAGAATGCAAAGTTAGATAATTAGTTATAATCAGGTTATTTAGTAGTTAGCTCTGGGCCAATCAGAATGCCAAATTAGAGAATGAGGTTATTTATTACTTTGTTAGCTCTGGACCAATCAGAATGCGAAGTTAGCTAATGAGGTTATTTTTTTTTTTTGTGTGGCAGTGGGTGAGCGGTGTTGTGGGACCAGTGTGAGTACGGAGTGTGAGGAGGCGTGCAGTACGGTGTTCCAGACGGACTCCACGCCAACAAGACAGCAGCGGCAGGCCATTCAGGACCACTGCATGTTGGACAATCAGCAAGTCATCCAGTGTGTGGACAACTATACCAACTCACGACCAGCCAACAATCCGGCAGAGAGTAAGTACCGTGTGTTTTTAAGTAGATATTTTTTTAGCATCTTTGTCTGTGGAAAGCTGTGTTTTTATGTTGGCTAAGGTTGAAGGAATAAGATATCTTAAGCTAAGGGCACAACCTGCCGTACGTGCAAGTATGTGCTATCTACGTGCCAAAACGTGGGCAATCCTTTGAGATCCGTAGGTGGTAAGTAGGCCTCCGTACGAACTCGTAGGGAATCTACGACGGATTTTGGAGCGCGCAGACACGCCATGGAACTTTACGTGCAGGCAAAACTTTGTGTGGCATTGGGCTTCGGATTCGCCCTCCCGTACGTGCCAGTACGGTTGACGCGCGTGCCCTGTACAGCCTGAACGTTTTCAGAAATACGTGGCAGACGCGGCCTCCAAAAAAAAACGTACGGACAAATTGCACGTACGGCGGGTTGTGCCCTTAGCTTTACAGTTGTGGTGCAGTCATACATTGTACATAATTATTTTTTGCATTGAAAATCTAGAAAACCACTGGTTGCTACACTGGGATGGATCCCTGCTCTTTTCGATAAGTGTGGTGGGTAATATCTGAAAAGAGAATGAAAATGTATACGTGTACGTGTTCAGTATAATGTATTGTACTGTGGTCATTTCTTCCTCTCTGACTGTCTTTTCTCTCTGTTTCCTCCCTGCTCTTCTGTGTTCTGGTTTCCTTTTCTAAAGGTGTGAAGGGCATTGGTGAGTGTTTCTGTTATCTTTTGTGGGGATAACTCCAGTTCTTGCCGTTGTTCCATTTTCCATATTCCTGTTTCTTTGTCGTCTTTCTTCTAATTATATGTGCTGTTGTGTCTTCTTTTCCAGCGCTGTGAAACTGTGAAAGTTTTAGCTCTTTACTATACAGTAGAAGCCAAGTAATTGCACAATGGATTACCACACACTTCTGTTATTTGCACAGAATCCCCAAATCCTGTGGTGGTTTGATGCAGCTGTATAACTTAATTGCACCACCTGGATAATTGCACTAAATATATGTTGGCAAATGGGATGTGCAAATAAATGGCTTCTAAGTATATATGTTAACGCTAGTTCGGCTTTATTCGGGGGGTAACCTTTATCTGTTGTATTTAACACCAGGGTATTTCGGAATATCAAGTAGACTGACGGTGGTCTCAAACTGCATTATATTGAAACAAAAAAAGCAATTTGAAACCAAGTTGTCCATCTACATGCATATGATATCCCTAAATATCCTGTTTTTAGGTACAACGGATATAGGTCACCCCGCAATTAAAGGTGAAGTAGCATTAACTAGGAACTCTCATGAACTTTCATGCAAACACAAAATACAGATATCGGAAAATGAAAATTCAAATTGTTATGGTGAATACCATTAGTGTGTAGTAAGAGATTGTTTGTTTATGATATGATGTTTCTTTGTTGCAGGTTTACATTGTTGTGACCAGTCGAATGACGAACAGTGTCAGGACAGGTGCAGGCGTGTGCTGGTCACCTTGACCAGTGAGCAGGAGATAGTGGACGGACTGATCGAGGGGTGTGGTGACCCCCTCCCACAGGACCCCCTCTGGCAGTGCTTCCTCTCAGCTTCAGGTACTCGCACACACATCTTCTTTCTTAGAACTATTGTAAAGTTGAACTTGTTGCCACCAAGTAGAATAGAGGTACCCTCAAAGCTTTAAACAATGCAGCTAGATGTTCAAAAGGTTAGGTGTAACGTCAGGTAGTTCAGTGTAATATAACCAGCTGCTGCCGCACCATGTCTCTGTGCAGTTACACTGGCTGTACCGATTGAGATACTGTAGAAGTTGGTGTGTTATACCATAAGGCAGTTGTACTGGCTACACAGATACAGATACAGAAGTTTGTGTGTTACACTGTAGGGCAGTTATACTAACTATACAGATACAGATACAGAAGCTGGTGTGTTACGCTGTAGGGCAGTTATACCAGCTATACAGTCATCCTGTATACAGTACCTTTTGTTTCTGTTTGTTTGCATGAATGGTAAATAACTGTTCAGTTGGCTAAATTACGTGTAACACATCAGTTTGTGCATTAAAAAAGACCAGACTTATATGTTTGATTTGCATGCACCAGAAAGGACCCATACTCTTTATCGATAAGGAAGCTGGGTTCTTTAACATGCCTGAAATACGGCTTTTCCTCGATCATGGGACCTTCAGTGTATGTCCCCTCCAAGAGTCAGTCATATGCCAAAGGTCCAAAACTAGTCCTGCTCACTTGTGAGTAGAGTTGGAAAATTGGTTCAAAGCCCATTTTCCAATGGCATGTTATTCGTTTGGACCTGCTCTGGATTGGAACCTAGAACCTTTAGATTCTCGTCTCCCATGCCATCGTTGCAACCTAAAACCTTTAATGTATGTTGTGTCCAGCTAATAATGGCCATGACACAGAGGAAGTGATCCCAGTGACAGGACTGGACGGAGCCAAACTACAGTGTTGCTCCAAAGCAGCCACGTCTAGATGTAGAGACCTCTGTGTTAAGGTAGGTAAACTTCGTCTTGTTTATAGGTAAAATAAAATGCTTAAAGTCCCATGTTTTTTTGAGGCCGTAGTGGCAGTGGGTAACATAATGTTATCCATTACTAGTATATCTAGGGCTCAGTATTGAAGGCAGAGCCCATCCCTCTCCATCCACCAGAAGTAATGCAGTATTTACATGTGTACCATTTTATTTATGTCAAGTGCAGAGGAAAGAACAACAACATTTGAATGAAAAATGCACCCGCCAGCCATTGAGAGAATTTGATGTCACCAAACAAAAATTTGTACCAACATGGTCAATTCAACAGTTCAATTCTGATTCCAAAAACATTTTAGGTCTGAGTCCAGTATTGGAATTTTGACAACAGTGCATTCGGCACATGCAAAGTACGTTTGAATGATTCTATGAAAGTTTGTTTAATAAAAGAAGAATCCCGTGTGATAACCCAAAAAATCACCAGATGTAGAACACCTGTATCAAATGTTACAACCAAATACAGTAGAAGCCAGTTAATTGCACACCGGATAATCGCACACTTCTGTTAATGGCACGAAATCCCCAAATCCCACGGTGCTGCGGTCCAGCTTAATAACTTTGCTTTATTGTACCATTCGGATAATTGCACAAAATGCACTGGCAAATGGGGTGTGTAATTAAGCGGCTTCCACTGTACCTGATGTCTTGTTCAAGTGTGTAAAATGAAAATACCTGTCACCTATTTCCAGCTGTACAGTACGACTTGGGCTACCTCCTCCAGCTGGAACCAGTTCTATGCTGACTGCCAGTACCACCCTTCTGAGGAGGTTCTTATGCAGTGTATAGCAGATGGTAAGTAGTCATTGCAGTGTCCTGTCTGATATGTGGGCTAGTAAGGGTAAGAAACTCTGCCTTTGAACCTGGAGGTCCTGACCGTTGCCGCTCACTAGTAGTGTCGCTCACAAGGTCTGGGTTCAGGTCCAGCAGTTCAGGTTCCTGACCTGAACCCATCATTGCATATTATGTGTGCTAGAAAGTTTTCTTTTTAGAGGAGGAGGGGGGATGATGCATATAAAATTGCATGTTAGCATGAATTAAAATGCAATGTGGAAAATAAAGGCAGATTATGTCAGCCAGTGTAAACATGAAATGTTTTTTTGTCTTTTTCCAGTGCAAATTTCAGTGTCTATGGAAGTTTTTAGATGCTTTGGAACAAAAAAGGAATATAACTGACAGATAGCTTTTTGCAAGTCCGGACTTGGCTCCAGACATTTAGGTTTTTTTTGGACTTGGACCTAAACATTTTTTGGTCCAATTCCAAGTCCGGGCTTTAGGTACGCACCACTTTCGCTCACTACGACGAGCAAGGATGGCAGTCCTTAAGATGAGACGTAAAGATATGTTCCGCTGTGTATTATGTTTGTTTCACAGAGCCATGGAAGTTTGTCTAAAAAATGAAGTATCATTTAGACACTCCTCTGTATTCCTCTCTTCAGTTCTATGACGCTGGAGAATGTTTTGTAGCATAATCAGTAGAAACATGAGAAAATCTTGGTTGTTGCACACTCCTTTGCAGATGGCCTAAAACTCTGTTTGGTTCGTACTCTGTGCTGATTGGCTTATGCTGAATCAGTGAATGACGCAAGCTCATTAATATTTATAAGCTGGATGTGTCAATAACAAATATGGCAAACCTAGCAGAGTTCTAGGACGCTGGTTCGACTCTGCATAGGAGAATGGGTTGTTGTTTATCATGACCAAGTCTTTGGTTTGACTTGCAGTTCAAGAACCATGCCAGCTTGGTTGTTCAGAACTGAACTATTGCACTAACTTCAACAACAGGTAAGGCTGGTAATTTTTTTTAGTAATGAATTATATTTATTTCCCTAAGTGTCAAATCTCTAATAACTTTGTGTAATTGTTTGTTTCAATGTACTGTTGAATTGATGGAAATTTTGATGTTCCAAACTTACATTGTATAAAAAAAAAGATTGCCATCTTTAGTGACATTAAGTAGTTTTGTCTGTCCCTTGACATAAACATTGACATTAATCAATCTCTTAATTAGTGTTTGTTAAAATCAGTAGAAGACAAAATTTTTTAACAGAATTACATTTTGAAAATGTGTACAGAACAACATATTGAATACAAAAAACATTAGCATATATAGAGCTGTGTAGTACCTAAACAAATTTTAGGTATAGGTACAGGTACAGGTACAGGTACACAAGTTTAGGTACAGGTCCGGACCTGAACCTGTACCTGAAATACTTGTTCAAGTAAAAGTTGATCTTCAATAAGGATAGAAGCATGTTTGAACCAATAAAAATGTGTTTATTATGGTAAACACATGATGCAACAAAAATTTGACCCTTACAAAATTGTTGTTTTTTCCTCACTGGGGCTCAGAGACTGCTATGGTAATTTCACAGTAATTTTATCTGTCAAAGTGGCCATCCCCTGACCTGTTATCCTGCCTGGTTTGCACTAATTAGATACAAGTCCAGTACCCGGTACACCCGTGTTCTGGTACAGTGTTCTGGTATTTGTACCGGTACTGTATCGGTACACTGTACCCGGTACACAGCCCTAAACATATATCATATTTCTTCTGTCCCCATAGACCGACGGAGTTGTTCCGAAGTTGTGCGTCGCGTTCGGACGAGGATGCGGAACAGTACATGTCAGACTGGCAGGGGGGGATCATCAACATGCCGGTGATGAGCATCCCTGTGAGAGACGTGCAGGAGTGCGAGCCTGACATGTGGAAGGCCATCGCCTGTACCCTGCAGATCAAACCCTGTCACAGCCAGTCACATGGCAACAGGATCTGCAAGTAGGTTCTTTTATGTAGATCAGGGTTCTAGCTAGTGTTCGTTCCTCCGTCCTCTGACGGAATTTTGCCACTAGGGATGGACAAAAATTTTGACCATTCCGTCCCCTGCACATCAAATCCTGTCATAGCCATTCACATGGCAACAGGATCTGCAAGTAGGTTCTTTTATGTAGATCAGGGTTCTAACTAGTGTTCGTTCCTCCGTCCTTTGACGGAATTTTGCCACTAGGGATGGACAAAAATTTTGACCATTCCGTCCCCTGCACATCAAATCCTGTCATAGCCATTCACATGGCAACAGGATCTGCAAGTAGGTTCTTTTATGTAGATCAGGGTTCTAGCTAGTGTTCGTTCCTCCGTCCTTTGACGGAATTTTGCCACTAGGGATGGACAAAAATTTTGACCATTCCGTCCCCTGCACATCAAACCCTGTCATAGCCATTCACATGGCAACAGGATCTGCAAGTAGGTTCTTTTGTGTAGATCAGGGTTCTAACTAGTGTTCGTTCTTCCATCCTTTGACGGAATTTTGCCACTGGTATGGACAAAAATTTCACCGATTCCGTCCCCTGTGAACTGAAATCCCTGTGGATTTTTTCACCATAACAGATGCCATTGAACCAAGCTGAGTCTATCAGCAAAATTTGCACATCAAAATGCAGGAAATAGCCTTTCAGAGGGTCTAGATTTCAACATTTCCCAGAACTCCCGTATGATTGTCGCACAACGGGATTTCCAGTAAAAAAATCTTTAACAAGGGATGGAAAAAAAATCAACATGCCCGTGATGAGCATCCCTGTGAGAGATGTGCAGGACTGTGAGCCTGACATGTGGAAGGCCATCGCCTGTACTCTACAGATCAAACCCTGCCACAGTCAGTCTCATGGCAACAGGATCTGCAAGTAGGTTTTTACCCTAGAGAATTTGTTGTTGGCATCCATCTGTCTCGGAAGACCATGGTAGACAGACAGGTTGGACTGTGTACTTCCTTCTCCTCCCTCTCTTCTACTGGCATCTGTTTTTGGACCGATTGGAATTTTGCCATTATGGACATATTTTAAATTGGGATTTTTGAAACGGTATGAGCTGGGAAAAAGATAAGATTATAAAACATTGAATTTAGAAATTTTTACATTATCAATGTATCCATGTGATATTTAATGTAGCTTTTACCTCAACTATTCAAACACATTGCATGAGTCTTTCTGAAGAAAGCTAGAGGTTGAATTTTTTTCTATTTGCTTTTGGACAGACAAGGACAATGTGGCACTGACCGACAGAAGTTAAAGGTAGCATTTTACCTCCCTGACTGAAGTTGGGTACCCAATTTTAAACCTGGGTGAAGTGAAGGAGGTCGTGTTAAGGCCCATTACCAAGAGCACAACTCAGGACCTATAGTCTAGATTCCGAGCCGAACGCTCTACCAGTTACGCCATACACGACGCCACTAAATGTTTACCTCTACGTTTCAGGGCTGACTGTGTGAACATCCTGACCAGGTGTGGTGACCAGGCCCGCTTCCCCATGGGTACTACAGTGGACAGTCTGTGTAACGCTCTGTCCCCCCAGGACGAAGATGACCACTGTGTCACCCTCGCACCATACCTAGGTACACAACTCAAACCTGGTGACAAGATCTGTAGTTGACCAGGTTTTCCACCAAAAAGTATCTAGGTTACAAAACTGGCGAACCACAGATTCACTGTCACATGAGTTCATTCAAGTCTGTGTGAGTTCAGTACAGCGGAAGCCAGTTAATTGCACAACGAATAATCACACACTTCTTTTAAATGCACAAAATACTCAAATAACTTTGCTTTGTTACACCATTTGAATAGTTGCATGAAATGCACTGGATATGTAATTAAGCGGCTTTTACGGTATTTTTTTTTTTTGGGTAAAGTTTAAAAAAAGTAATCTTTGGTGGTCATGCTGTACAGTAAAAGCTTACATTGAAGTAAGATACAAAACTTCTCCGGAAACTTGAAACAAGAAAATGTCAATATGGAACTCATGGACTTGTCATATGCACTTGTGTGACTGCTCCCTATCTTATTAGTAATACCTGGATGTTTATAACCATCATAAAAAAAACTCCTGGTTACTCTAAAGGCACGTTTTTCAAGGTGAATAATTGTCACCCCTTTCTGTTAAAGAAGTGGAGAATTCTGTTAGAATTTTAACTGTTTTGTGTTTTGTAGTTCCAAGCCAGCACCTGAGTCGGCTGGACGAGGTGACGAACCCATGTAACCCCAGCCCCTGTATGGAGTCTGTGTGTCACGTCAACAGGGCCAGAGAGAACTGTACAGGGTCATCCTGTCCACAGCACATCTGTAAACAAGGTCAGTACACTTCAAGCTGCTAGGGGGCCCAAACCAATGTCACTTCTGCCTGTGCAGAAGAGCTATCTACTAGCTATTCAGGGTTCGAAATACACATACTTAATTTTCCAAATTTCCATGTAATTTTTGAGATTTGCACATAGAAATATTCTGAACTTGCAATCTTGCATGTTGAAAATACCTGGTCCATAGTAAAAATACTGAGGCCACAGTGCCTTCCATGCTGATTTGTGTGGATATCTTTTGCAAAATTTCAAGTTCATGCACCGATTTCTGTCCGCCAAAAGTGACAGGCAAAATTCTTATCTGTCTTGAGCAGCAAAATTCTGCTAAAGGACGGAATGATGGATGCTGGCCAGAACATTGCAGTATAGACTAGTTGTATTTTGCATGTAAATTTTTCAAATTGCACGTAAAATTTTTGCCAACTTGCAATTTTGCATGTAGCAAAAAAAAAGTATTTCGATCCCTGATATTCCAATTTAGGAACCATACCATCTTTGAGTCAAAAGATACAAAAAAAGTTCTGCTGCGATACCATAACAAGCTGTTTGGGGGCCCAAAGTCTAACCATTTTGAGGTCTCATCAGCACGTTCTTAGCCAATGCGTCAAGGCCTTCTTGAATTCACAGACACAGATGAACGCTGACAAAATTTATCTATTTAATGGTTTGGCTATTCAGCACGCACAGCCAGGGCTGCCCAACTAGCCTATGGCTATTACAAAGGGCTAGCCCTGCTGACAAGAGATAAAGACAATACAAATGGAATTTGACAAGGACAGGATAAAAAATAATAATAACAGTAACTATTATTCTTCGGTGCCAGCGCTGCCATAAATATGATCTTGACAATGGTAAAAATGGCTGTAGTTGTCCAAACTGTTTTGTTAGAATTTCTGTATGTCTCTCTGTACGCAATGTACTGGATATAAGACTTTGGTTATTGCACAGTCAATTTTCAGCTCTTTTCTTTTCCTGTTGTCACACGACCAGAAAGGCATTGTGATATGAAAATTTTATATTTTGTTGTCATACAGCGGCGCTCCCGAAATATACGTCAGTTTGCGCGAAACGTGTTGCGAAATTTCGCAGAACTCACTCCGAAATTTCGCAGAACTCACTCCGAAATTTCGCAGAACGCAGTCCGTAATTTTGCGTAACGCACTGCGAAATTTCGCAGAACGCACTGCGAAAGTTTGCGTAACGCACTGCGAAATATCCCCCTGCGTAATCGAAACACCCATGCGAAAGCCTTCTACGTAAGAAATCTTACGCAAATTTTGGTCGTTAATGAGCAGTGATTACACAATGCAATCAACATGACAATTGATCGTCCTTATTATCACGTATTCATTGATAAATTGTAGATAATATGGGGGCTGGAAAAGCGTGGCGGGAGCGCAACTCGGAGAACGTCTGACCAAGGAGTGGCGGTGCGGTCCCAAATCATGAACAACATCAAATAAGTAGCCAATAAATTACAAACAGAAGGGTTAAGAAAAGTCGACGTAAAACTGTTACACGTTCTTTGATTGAGGACCGAAATGACATCGAACAACGCAAGACTTTAAGGGTCAATGACCCGTAGATAGCGTACTTGCGTAAACCCAGGATAAACCGACACGAAATCGGCTCTACTCTAACGTTACATCGTCATTTCTATGTAGACGGACTAGAAAACTACGGCAGATTTCACAAGCAAACAATCTAGTCTTGTATCTGATTATCTTAAGTTCTTGAAATGTATGTTAGCAGGACCAATTTTAGTATTCCGGGACAAAAAACAATCATTGTTGTTGTTGATGTGAAAATCGTGTTTCGCGTAATTTCTTCAAGATGGCCGTCGCAGCAGCAGCAGGAAAACAAGGTCACAAGGGGTCAGTGGACGACTCCACTTTTAAAGTAATATGGTAAAATATGGAAACGTGTATTCTGATGTATAGTATATCGTATAGTGATTGTGATATAGGAACGATTCATTTTAATTAAATGGATTTCTGTCAATTAGACACTACACAAAGTTGTTCTTTGGTCAAAGAAATGAGCCTTGAAGAGAAAAGTTTTCTTTCCACGGGACCACTTCGGCATAATGGTACATGCAGACAAGCCAAGCCTTGCAAACAAAGGATTTTGCAAGGCTCCTTGTTTTATTGTTGTGACGATTTGATTCTTAGAAATGACTATGAACTTGTAATCAGCAGTAATTGAAGGTCTAATCTTTGTCGGCAGCTAGAGGCATTCAGACAGCGAAGTTGCTGGTGACTCGCGTTGTGAGTCACCCAAGCCAATTTAGGAAGGAAATTTTTGATGGCGGCGCTGACGCTGGCTTCGTGTTCAGAGATCTTCAGACAATTCTCACTGTATAAAAGATAAGATAACCACGCAAATGTCTGTCAGTTTTGACTCAGACATACGATGGCGAAGACAACGAAATGCTAGAGACGCAATGATGTTGCTGAAGAAAGTTTAGGTCAGCCGGCGTTCCGAGACCTACAAGTCGACGGTTCCAACCCAACTGTTGCATGTTGTAATAATTCTTGCAATAGTTTTGAACTCATTCTAAGCTCATTCGCTGTTGTGAGTTATGGAACGTTAAGCATTATGAATGTTCCAACGCAATGTACTAGTAATTATTCTTGACTTGGATGTTAGCCCATAAATGACAGCTAATGTCATAACAGACATAACGTTACGCAATTTTACCAGAAAAAAAGGGAAAGGAATGGCGTTAAAGTTAGCTAGTGTTGAATAATCGTTAATGTGACATTTTTTCCTCTTGAAAGTGGAAATATAAGACATGCAGGATTTGCGTGAATTGGTTATATATTGTATACATGTGTAAAACCATATAATGCCCGTCCATAATTCCTAGATAAAGCTATACTCCTTCGTAGTAGGCATTGATATCTACTTTTCTAGAGGATTAGGATTCAGGTTTTCATCCGCCGACTTGATTTGGAATGACGTTGCTGGTCGTCCAGGGTGCAGGGGCCAACAAAACCTACCGGTTGCTGACGAGCTCCTGTGTCGGAACATCGATGTCAGCCTCTCTGAGTGGTCGTCGGACAATGGACACATGGCGCAACCTTGCTGCAGGGAATTCATCCAACCTTGCAGCGATCCTAGATTTAGACACCTTTTTCTTCGCAAGTCTGAATATATTCAATATAACGTTACATTATGTATAATGTAAAACGATATCAAAGTTATATCTGCTCGGTCATAACCCGTATTTCTAGCTAGAATGATGCTCAATGTAACGTTATTGGTATTGATATCATACTCATAGCTACTTTTCTAGACGATATCTAGGATTCAGGTTTTCATCGTCTGGCTTCACTTGAAATGACGCTGCTGGTCGGCGGGGGTGCAGAGCCAGAGGGGTCCAACAAGACCTACCTGTTCCTAACGGAACTCTTTGGAGGAACATCGCTGACGGCCGCTCCTGGTCGCCGGACAGTCGAACGAAGGAAACAATACAGGGCATTCATTCAACATTATATTATGTGTTTTAATTTGTTAACTGTATTTTGTCTGCGTATCTGTTCAAACGTGTTAGTGTCATATAGTTTAACTAATATTACATGTACTTCTATGTAGTAAAGCATCGATAGATAATGATTTTGTAAGCCAGCGTAATGGGATTCGGGTTTCTTGCTTGGCGCACTGCTGATCATCGGGGTGCAACTTAGCCAAGGAGACCTACCTGTTCCTTACGGAGTTCTGTTTCTTACGGCATCGCAGACGGCAGCCCCTGGTCATCGGACAGTCGAACGAAAGAAACAATACAGGGCATACATTAAACATTATCTGTTTAGGGTATACATTCACCTTATGTGTTTTCAATGTATTTATTAACCGTGTTTTGTCTGCGTATCTGTTCAAAGTTCTGTTAGCGTAACTAACGTTACGTGTACATTTGTACTTCTACTATGTATTGGTAGTTGTTTTTATAAGATGGGATTTGGGTTTCCATCCGTTGGTTTCCTTGGTATATTGCTGATCATCGGGGGTGCAGCTTGGCCAAGAAGACCTACCTGTTACGGAGCTCTTGGGTCGGAACATCACTGTCGGTCGCTCCTGGTCGGACAATCGACGCAACCTTACTGCAAGGAACACATTCAACCTCGCAACGATCCTAGCTTCTGACGTCTTGGTTTGACAACTGATACAGATATAAGGCAATAACTATCATAAGCTCTTGGTTTTAAAATG
Organism: Branchiostoma floridae x Branchiostoma belcheri; assembly: GCA_019207045.1. Classification (NCBI taxonomy): domain Eukaryota; kingdom Metazoa; phylum Chordata; class Leptocardii; order Amphioxiformes; family Branchiostomatidae; genus Branchiostoma; species Branchiostoma floridae x Branchiostoma belcheri. Next base: position 18,688,524 of record CM033034.1, read on the forward strand.
TTGAAATAATAATAAAGAGTTCGTCCATATATTTGAGAAATTGTGTATTTCCAATTCATGCTGCAAGACTGTTGAGCGGGGATTGTATGAATGAGTACAAAAGCAAAAAAATATACCGCTTGAAAAATAAGGACGCTGTTAGCAGCGGTGACGATCTAGCCCTAATTTAAACGAGTCGTTTATCAATTAGACACTATCGGACTAGGTGCGTCTCAGAATTATTGGTGGTGAGATTTAAAACCAGACCAGTCTAATGCAATGCTGATAATATAAACATCAACAAATGTATACTACATCATATCCCAACATATAGCGTTTAAAACCCGATCGACCATCATCTTTTCAAAATGTTGGAAATACGGTAGGTACATCACTAATATGTGCCGGTGTATGAAGAAACTCCACCTTTTGTCATCTTGGTGCCATCATGTACTTAGTATCAGTTTAAACTGCAACTGACAAAATGTAAATACGAACAACCGAACCAAAAATCTGTATGTCAAATGTTACCGCCTTTTTTTTGTCGCCGCTGTTGGCTGTGATTGGTGACAAGTTGATTGGATCTTGAGTGTAATCGGGCACGCCCTGTCCAAGACGTACATCTGAAGACTGCCGCCATAGCTGCTGCCATGGTAACGGCACAAATAGCGGCATTTCCCATGCGGATCGGGTTACGTGCGTCCTCTACAAATTGTAGTTCTCAACTCGAAAACTTGCTACTATACAGGTTTTAGTCGTGGGGTAAAGGGTCGTTCTCACTGCAAAATTTCAGGCAGCGAAGTGGGAATAAAAAAATCACGGTGCACCAAGCAGAATGTGATTGCGAGACAGTGTTTTTCGCACGCTAATTTTGACGTCTTTACACGGAAGTGCCCCCGTCGTCTTTCCTCCAACGGATTCAGATGCAACTTGAGACATTATTATTGTCTCAAGTTGACATGATTTTTAGATCTGGGTACTATTTGTACATAATAGGATATTATGTACTCCTAAACCTTACTCAAGACTGGCTTCCCTGGCTGGAATTCCAGCGCCTTACCCTAGGTATCTGTCTGGCTGGATTTCCAGCGGCTTCCATTTGACTGCTACTCTGGCTGGAAATCCAGCGGTCCAGAGCAAGATTGCTTCTTTGGCTGGAATTCCAGCGGTCCAGAACAAGACTGCCAGCCTGGCTGGAAATCCAGCGGCACTGTTTAACAGTGCCTCCCTGGCTGGATTTCCAGCGGCCCTGTTCAACACTGCCAGCCTCGCTGGAAATCCAGCGGCACTGTTCAACACTGCCTCCCTGGCTGGATTTCCAGCGGCACTGTTCAACACTGCCTCCCTGGCTGGCACTGTTCAACACTGCCTCCCTCGCTGGATTTCCAGCGGCCTCGCTCAACACTGCCAGCCTCGCTGGAAATCCAGCGGCACTGTTCAACACTGCCAGCCTCGCTGGAAATCCAGCGGCACTGTTCAACACTGCCTCCCTCGCTGGATTTCCAGCGGCACTGTTCAACACTGCCAACCTCGCTGGAAATCCAGCGGCCCTGTTCAACACTGCCTCCCTCGCTGGATTTCCAGCGGCCCTGTTCAACACTGCCTCCCTCGCTGGAAATCCAGCGGCCCTGTTCAACACTGCCTGCCCTCCCTCGCTGGATTTCCAGCGGCCCTGTTCAACACTGCCTCCCTGGCTGGATTTTCTGCGACACTGTTCAACACTGCCTCCCTCGCTGGAAATCCAGCGGCCCTGTTCAACACTGCCTCCCTGGCTGGATTTCCAGCGGCACTGTTCAACACTGCCTCCCTGGCTGGATTTCCAGCGGCCCTGTTCAACACTGCCTCCCTGGCTGGAAATCCAGCGGGCCTGTTCAACACTGCTTCCTTTCAAAACAGGTATACTCCTTACCTAGTGCTTTATTCGGTACCTTATATATACACGATGGCTGAATTTTGACGATGGCTGAATTTATTGTAATATAGCACTTAAAGTTTTCTGTCCGATTTATAACTGATACAACATCATGAAATAGGTGCATTTTGGGGGTTTTAGCGACCCGGAGACAAAAAATTTGGGCCCTGTGCCACCCCTGCTTTAAGTACACAAGACCGTCTTAGACATCCCTCATTCCTCGTCTTTCGGTCACAGAACGTCCCGCAATCTTCTGCAGAACACGTAAAAAGTTCTGAACATCCCGCAATCATCCGCAGAACTTGTAAAAAGTTATGCAAGATGCCAAAAGCCTTCTGCAGAGATCCACAAATTCCTACGAATTCACAATTAACAGCTCACAAAACTACAATCTATGATGATACTCATTGGTAGCTGAGTGTATGATTGTTATGTAGTATGAAAAGCTACAAATAAAATAATCCGGCGTTATAAAACTATGTTGGCATTTTTTCCATGTCATTCCGGAACACGTAATATGGCAAAATGTTCAAGAACACTGGCGTCTGTCAGTGGCTGCATGTATAAATAAACATCCCGTCAGCAGCACAACTTTTCTATAGCACAGGTACAACATTTGCCCTGGAGCAAAGAAAGCATATTTCGATCCATGGTCATCCCCTTTCGCAAATGTACTGTTCTATATTAATCTTAAGCATAAATTGTTTTATCCAACAACATCATCCCACTCCAATTTTTAAGGTATCGGACCGGAGTTTCTTTTACGATTTCGGAGGTTGGCGGAAAGCCTCAGGCCGAAGGGCTACAGTTCCGCTAGTAAACGTAGGACGCGAAACTTAATCAATATGGCGGAAAGCCGCCTAAAGCCTCTTTCCGACAAACCTATTGGTACCGTCTGTTGCCTCTTTATTTTGGTTAGAATATGTAGTAATAATGTAGAATAATTTTAATTTTGGACCCGAAAACTATCATTTTTCAACACTTTTTTGATCGAAGCTGCTTGGAAAAAACGAATTTTCCCAGGATAACGGCCTACGTGGTAGAGAAGCTAAATTCTTCATGTTTGTGTAAAATGAAAATAAAAAAATTCCATGTGATAACTTTTTTGCAATCTCCGATGACGTCATTTCTTCGAAATCGCATGAAAAATGCCGCTATTTGTGTCCTCAGGCGAAAAAAACGCATCACCGTTGCAGCGGACTAATACAAAAATGGTTTCGCTGGCCGACCAACTACTCCTCGCACAAAAACAATACAACCCATCACCAATACAAGCAATAGGGAGCAAAAGTTAGGGAGACAACAGCGCACTTCCGGCATATTACACCACCCTTCCGCCAACTCCGGTCAGATTTGAACTCCGACCCGGAACCTTAAACTGGATGTCTAAAAGTTGCCCATTAATACAAGAATGGACTCTTCCAGAACACCCCCATCTATGTAAAATGGACTGGTCTATGTGTCCCATTTCCCATTTCTAGATAACAGCTACCCTTATACCAAATTCTAGATCGGTTGACTATTTGAGTATTTCACGACAAAGGAAGCAAAAATATAGATTTTTGAACAAAGGCAAAATCGCAAAAAAATCTGAAATCTAACTATTTTTGAAGTGATGTAAATGTGATGTATAAGTGTAAATGTAAGTGGGCACATACGTTCTGTATGCATCCTCATACCAAATCTCAGGTCCTTTGGTTTTCATACAAATGCATAGGAGGCAAACCTATAAATTTTTTTGGCTAAAATGACAAAAAATCCAAAATTTCAACAATTTCATGAAAGGTGTTCCCAAAGTGAAAATGACGTGCTGTGGGCACGTGCCACACCCCTTCATATCAAATTTCAGGTCATTTGGCGTTAGGCTCGTTCGCATTTAAATGTCGAAATGCTGTCGCCTGACTTTACGCCTTGATATGGAGCAAATTATAGACAACATCACTAGTCCCTTCATTTTTCTATAACCCCTGTAATGTTTTACAAAAGATGCACCACAACATTCGTATAGGTTGGTGGGTTAGAAGATTGATATAGCCACGGGTGGGATTTCACACCCTAAAAAATGGCTGTCGCCTGAGAAGAAACGAAGCATTCAAATAGTACCCAAAAATGTAATAATTCAGTTCCCAGAATGACTGTTCGGCAGGTGAAACCAGCTGACCAGGCCCTCTGACCGATCACGTCAGATCGCTACTAATAGTACTAATAGTACTACTATCACTGATCTTGGAGGCTATGTGAGGAGGTTTATGCCTGTCGCCAGATTCTGTAACAAACGTTACCACCACTAGTACGATGGTTGCCACGGTTATATTATCCACGTATAAGACTAGAAATGGCCATTTTTGTGACGCTGTACAGTTTTTCTGGCTTTCTAAAGAAACAAGAAAGTTGTTGACTGTCATTTGTATCCCACCTTGCTTAACAAAATGTTGTACAGAAATGACTGTAACAAACGTTACCATTGTTCGATGCTGTCTAAGCTTTCTATTTGACCTGGTGTAAAAAAGCTGCTCACTTTTCAAATGTCCCTAGGGACATCCACTGATACCTAAATGTGTATCAGTGGTCAATAAGGTAAGTCCTTTCGAAGAAAACAGGGTAAAGTCTACTGTTGTAACAAGCGTTACCTGTAACGTTTGTTACGTGCCCTGTAATGCATTAACAATGGGACCGAAAATAATAAGTTTCCATTTTTGGCTATGGTTAAAAGAGGGATTTTTCTAAACAACCACATAGTTTTCACTAAATCAAGCCGATTTATTGTTCCACCAAAAAAATGCCATTTTCGACATTTCAATGAGAACGATTATTTAATACAAGGCATGGGAGCCAAAAATATACATTTTTTTGTCACAAAATGGCCTCAAATTCAAACCCCAACTCATTTTTGAAGTGATGTATACAAAAAGTGTCGATGGCGTCCTAATGGGCATATGTCCAATGCAAACTGCAGGTCATTAGGTTGTAATACAAGAGCACAGGGGCCCAAAATATACATTTTTGGTTTAAAAATGACCCCCCAAAAATAAATAAAGTTTAAGGCCTCTATTAAAAAGTGAAAAAAAACGCCTGGGGTATTTACTATCTCTAACTCCACGGCAAATAAATTTCAGTTCATTTGGCCTCAAAATGAAAAAGATGATTCCATTTGAAAATTTGGCAGGTGATGAAGAAACATGACAAAACACAATATAATTTAATCCAAAACACAATATAATTTAATCCATGTGTGGATTGATATATAATTAGAGCGCTGTGACAAAAATAAATAGATAGCAAGAACAGTCTGGGACCGAACTATAGATTATGCGATTTGATACACGCAAACGGCAGCATCGAGGCCACACTAAACTTTCTCACGGTGAGTGGTCTTGAGTCTTATCACAGATCGCAAATTTTTGAAAATCTTACCGCTACCTCCGGGCAGTCTGAAGTTTCGAGGGACGTAAATCCAATCATTTCAGCATTTTAGCAAATAGAAATACTGACAGCAAGCAATTTTATATTTGTCGCCAATAAACGAGCTTCTTTCATTTGTCTTTGAAGAATACCGAAACATTTATTGCAAAGGCATGTTATTGTGCTAAAGAAATAAACGACTCGCGCTTCCAAATCTGAAATCGGTAAGACGCGTGATTTGTGGAACCGAGGCAAATCTAAGCAGGACTAGCTTATGTACAAAATTATATACATGTATGTTTTTGTCCACCAGCGCAGCCGCCGCGCCCGTGGTCACGACAAGCTAGCGCAAGCGGTACAAAAATATTGTAACAAACAAAAGTGTTGCCTGACGTATTCAACACGTTTTCTCCGGTGGAACGCAGGAGGCCCGTTACAGGTCAGTCAGAAACTTTTGTATTTCAACAACAAAGAACAACTAGTACTTGGAGATACGAGTATGTCGGTCCGCCGTTTGATGCAAAATTTCAGAAACGCCGACAAGAGCATAATACGTCTATCGGGTTATTTTACGCCCGGCGTTACAGCTAACGTCTTCTAAATGTATTCTAATCTAAACAGGGCCGGTACACTCCCTTAGTAACGTATATATTCCTCTCCCGCCATTTTTCATTTCCCGGCATACTTTCCTTTCCCGTCGTATTCCCGGATGAATATGGCAAATCGACGTCCACCCCCCACCCCCCACACCCCAAAAAAAAAACTTTCGCCAAGGTCCTAGAGACGACGGTCGGGTGAAGGAGGCTACTTTGAAACCCTGTGTCTGTCCCAAAACACCGTCAGACACCGACCTAAAAATAGATGGAAATTTGACACCCACATGGGCGAAAACGTGGGCTTGTTCTGGCGTACCGAATGATCGACAGTAAACTGGTATTATCAGTGCCGTGAAAACTCTAACTATAGAAATTGAGACAATTATGAATCTATATCTTTGTGGTTTCAGAGCTAGTTTCCGACCTAAACTGGAAAAAAGTGAAACGGCCTCCCGTTGGGCAAGGGCGGCGCCGCCACGTGCCTGGAAGCAGTGCGAAACCAGTGTAACAAGCAGGCGAAAAGAAGGAAAAATTACGACTACACAACATATTTTGTCATTCATGGTCAGAAAACATTACATTCCAAACGTAGCCTTTGCCGACCAAATTTCCGGCTTCTCATTAAGAAATGGCACGTGGTGAAGTCTTGACTGGGCGTGAGGTCTTTCATTACTCTGGTCTTTAATCATTATAATGGACCGATCCTGTCGAACGCCATATCGAACGGATAGAACCCCCTTTTCTATATCGAACACCTCCGTCAAAAACTTCCCGACAGAAATGGCCATTTTTGACGGAGGTGTTCGAAATAGAAACATGATCGAACAGGGGGCGGAGTTTTGAGATCGGTCCATTGGAATACTCAAGCACGTCGTGACTCCGGCGGCGTGCTGTGATTTAGTCACTAGATGAAATAACTTCCACACGAGGCAAAGATATGTATGCACCAATTATATAGAAAATCAAATGCAGATGGACAGATGGATCGAAGTTTGAAGATATAACCTCCACGTTAAGTTTAGACAATAATAGATTATATGAAAATGAAGTCGCGGTTAGAATACAATTTGTACACATACCCCCTATGCGGACATGCTGCCGTAAGGAACTCAAAATGAAAAGAAAAAAATCCTGAGAAAATCACTTTGCCCCTCTCCCCTTTCTGCAACTGTCAAGGACGTCCTATGTCCACAGAGACCACGCTGACGCAAAAAAAAATTAATTAGGCAAGTGATAGCCTGGAGTCCAGCCTTGTACTGTTGATGAAAGCTTGATACGTTTTGCAGGGAAAACGTTATAAAGTTTCATATTTATAAGACGAAAAGTTGGGCACGCATCCCCCAAAATTCCTCAATTCACCCACATTAACTTATAGCGCATAAACAAGTGTACATGTACTCAAGGACGCCCTTGATGTACTATAGAAATGGTCGCCAGCGTCCTCTCCCGCTCGTCATATTTTCTTCCCAAATAAGGAAATCTTCGGACACTGCAGGCATCTCGCTCGCAGTTCGGGCAGTCTTCGGCCAACATCGGAGTGCGTGACGTCATAGCCGGGAATCCTTTTCATGAATTTTGCAGATTTGGGCCAAAATCGATCAGCAGGGATCCAGTGCCATCCTGGTTACTAGCATTCGATGACATGCCAGTAGTCTGTATTTGGCGGCCAAATACAGACTACTGGCATGTCATCGAATGCTAGTAACCAGGATGGCACTGGATCCCTGCTGATCGTTCATCATCAAGATAAGAGGGTGAACCGGCCGTATGTCAGGTGTGGACTGAACACGAGATTATAAGATTGATAAGGAAAGGGCACCCTGCCGGGACCTACAGAGCCTGGCGTAGTTGGAGACCTAAACCAGAACAGTTTAATACGGGTACTAATTTGTGAATCAAAGGGAGTGATGTACAACATAAACACGTACAGTAAGGTTAATTTTTTTCCCAATGAAGAGTAGTTCAGCCAGGTCATCATTCATGCAACCAAGCACAGAGGTCAAATCGAGGTCAAAGATGAATTTTAGTCTCTATCAGAATCCCATCAGCTGAAATTTAAGAGTGACCATAGCAGGAGTGAAACTGTTTAAACGACACTTGACTAGCCTGGTAAACAACTTTCAACTAAAAGAAGACTAGACCGAAATCTTAGCGATCCTTAGCACGGATATACCAGGCCCCACCCGATCTCAAAGATGTTTTTGATGATCGGGCTGGGGTCTGCTTGATAATTGTTTCCAACCCACTCAACATCTGCTTTGGCCTTCACGACTCACACTAGTCAAGTCAAGGACGTTACATCCTTGGTCAAGTTAATTCAACTTGATGGGGCAACTCAGCGTTTAAAATAGTGGGTCTTACCAGCTCATGGCAAATGTCGGCCCTATATGTGTAAATGTGGGCTTGATCAAGAAGTGATTTTCCATTTTTGCCAGCTCACCACACATGAACAGATCATAGGAATCAAATTACTAGTAATTTGCAACCTTCTTCGTGTACGACTAGACTTGACATATGAACAGTTCTTGAGATATTATTAATACGATGGAATCTAAAGCAAAAGTCTGCAAACCTTGTTGCGTGTATAACAAGGCACTCAAAAAAATGGCGGCAAAACTTAAATAGCCCCCACCCCACCCCACCCAACCCCGTAACTCGATCAACTCATCTCACCTTCACTGTGCGTAAAGTCCAGTATCAACAACCATAATCTATTACCATACCATGATACTAGCAATACATACTCAACAATATCAGCATAACACGATTTCCTACCTGTATTTGTTATCTCTTCATTTCTCATAAACAGGCAGCCTGTTTGTCCCCGTACCGTCGGGGGTGGTCGATAATTACTTCCCCATCAAGTCCCACAGATATGTTTTCCGTTCCTTTCCCCTCTGTGTGTGGAACATCTGCTGTGATGACTGGACTCCAACACTCCTACTCCCATAGTTTCTATACTAAGCTTAGCCATTGGAGAACGTATTTCGGAAAACACGATACAAGCGTTCCAGTCGTCCCTGCGTTTCAGTGCAGCATGATCAACATTTGGAATTTCCGCCAAAGAACCCCGCGGTGCTGCCAGCCAGTGAGCGAGCTAGCTCCCAGCCTGTGGCTCCCAGCAGTGCCATAATGTTTTCCAGCTGACCCGGGCGTTCGTCTCTGGCTACGATCTAGTAGCCATCTAGTGAATCGTGAATAGCTTAGAAATGTCTAATCGCCGTATTAAAATACACTGAGACTGAATTGTATTCTTATAAAGTTATATATGTTTCGAGATTTGGTGCCTCACGCGACTATTACTTGGTAGCCTTCCTGTCTGAAACTTTTTTTAACAACTTTCTCTCAAAGCAGACGTGTCAACTGGATGACAAAAGAGAAGAATTTGGCCGAAAAGGGACAAATACGTTGCCATGGGATTTCGGTCAGCTATCCAACAAGCTATCCGTCGGCCGGTCAGTTCACTCCTCCTAGGCCAATTAAGCAAATGGTCGGAATTCCATTATGTTGCTTTGGTGATCTTTGGGAACACCGCCAAAAAAAAATTGATTTCTAAATTATAACCTTGTAATACTGTTTTTTCTATTCCTAACTTGGCCATATTCCCTTATTACTAGTATTCGGTCAGGTCGCGGGACTTCCCCTCGCGCCGCTGGCAGAAGCCATATGGTGAGCAAACTCCCGGGACAACTGCGAGAGATGTTAGCCTCCTTCACCGGCCTCTCTGGGAAGCTTGGCGATTTTTTTTTTCGGGGGGGGGGGGGCGATTTTTTACCGGGTATATGCCGGGAAAGGCCCCTACAAGCTTTCCGGTGTATATTCCTTTGCCGGCATATTTCGGTTAAAAATCGCGAATCGACCCCCTCTCCGTCTTTCTTGAAACTTGTGTGTATCTTTCTGTACTGTCGGCTCATCGAAAGAAGCAAAGTGCCTCGACCCTGGAACCGACTTTCAGAAAAGAAAACGGCCGGGTGCCTGGAGGATCAATAGAAATTTAAGGGACGAGATAGGACGAGGGCACAAAGTAAGAAACACGTACAAGCATTTCCAAGGGGTTGAATATATCCTTGCATTCCATATCTAACATAAACTGTTGAAAGAATAACATATTGAAAAAAAAACTATGCCGATAACAAGATTTATGTAAGCCCACAGTTTAATACCTGTCATTCATAGAGCGACATATTCTCTTGTGATAATCTGTCAGTCTAAGAAAACGGTAGTGTTAAGTGTCAGACTCCCTCACACAATCCTCTTCTGGGTCTAATCCCTTTTACGTTTTAATTAGTACTGTATCTCACTGACTTGCGGTACTGTCACAGTGGGGTTCAAGCGCCGCCAAACTGGTTGGGGTTGTGAGATCTTGTGAGCTGACGGCCCGTGTTCGGCGCGGATTGGAATCCCGGGAGCCAGGAGACTGTTTCTACTCGCCTCTCGTGTTCAGACGTACCTTCACAGATAGCCTGGTTACCAAACCCCAGCCCGATCTCAAGTATCTATCGTGCAGGGTTATTTTTGAGGTTGGGGTATGGTATCCAGGCTACTTCACAGAGGGCCCTAGAGTCGTAGAGTCAACTAGAGATGCCGTGAGCAGGCGTTGCGGTACCGCCAACGAACTAATCTCCAAGCAGATCCTACGGTGCCATAAGATAGTATCAAAGCTGGCCAAGGAGTATAGCCGTCAAAGGGAGTCAAACGGTCGCGTACACACTCCTATAGCCGGCTTCACTACTCTGCCAGCTACTTTGATACTACGTATCTTATGCTACCGTAGGATCTGCTTGGAGATAACCAACGAACCCCTGTCTGCCAGTTGCAAATTGCCCCCACATTCCGACGGGCGGCGCATTTGCGTTTCAAGCCCAGATAAGCAGATTATTGGAAATCACAGCATTGTCAATTAATTGAATATCAATGTTAATTTATTGATTGAAATGTGTCAAAAATACACTTGCAATTAAAGAATGTACGCTTATGATAGATACAGTGACGTCACAGGTAACATATCATGAAATATACGTAAAACCTTAACAGAAATGACCGAAGTGTACCGCACGAACCATATTTCACTCTATTGATATTATATGTTTTGTATGGTCGACGGCGTCCACGGTATGGTGACGGTACGTTTGTGTCGTCAACATACCCCCTTTAGTGTTGTAAGAATCCAAGATTCTGGATTCGTATCCCCAGCAAACCCCAATGTTGTGCCATAGGGAACGGCGCTTTACACACATTTCCTCATTCGACAAGGTGAGAATGAGTGACAAGCTTCGGTTAGCGACGTCTTCTCCGATGGGACATGAAGTTTGTGTTTGAGGAGAGGCACATCTCAGGCACGACAAAGAACCGTCCAAGTAAGTTTTAATTTTCAAGGTTTTCCTTTGTGATATTTTCCAGGTTTTCCCGCTTGTATCGACTTTTGAGACGATGCTTTGCCCGAAACATGTGCGCACTTCGCAGGGTTCAACAGACTGAAAGTTTTGTTCCTTTTCACGTTCTGTTGCCCCAATTTGTTTTGTTATGTTTTTGTTGTGTCGATTCCATTGGGTCGTTTATCAATGAAACTTTACTAACAATTGGCTTTCCGATAGCCAACAAACATAAAATTGAAGCTAGTATCTTGGTCTATTCATTTGAAAATGCAACGACTGTGTATCTGCCGTCACCTTACTGCGTGACGATTTTCTTACAATGTGCACAAGAAACATTATAAAACAGAAGAATAATAATTGAAATAAATTTTTCAAGTTCTAACTTTTCAAGTTTTCAAATTCGCGACCGGTTTCAAGCAAGTAAGATAGAAAACGACGTTATCTGCTCCAGGAACAACACGCACCGCACTTCAACGGCAATATTGTTATCTTGAGAATCATTTTATGATTACAATTGTCCAACATTTGTCGTCCACCCAACTTAGTGACAAGACTAGTGTATTATATGCATTTAAAGGTTTTCTTTACACATGCGTGACTTTGAAATCACCAGGCAAATTTTGGCTGGAAATACCATCTATTGGGTAACCTGCTTGCCGGCATTTCCACTTCAAAACTTCAGATACATTATCATGCAAGTTTACAGAAATGTTTTTTATTGAAATTATTAAAGCAGTATAAGGTGTTGCTTACGCCTACGCCTTGGGGAAGACCAAGATAGGAGATCAAATGTACAGAAGGGCCTTGGAAATTCCTGGTAAGAAGGTTGAAAAGAACGGTCCGATATGTCTCAGCAGACCAACGGGACGTACGTAAACACGGTGACGTAAATACTTTTCATTCAGCACCTTATACCGAATTTCGTACCGGAAGCCAAGATAACCGAAAGTAATCTGACATGTTGCAGCGAACATAAATCGTAATAATGACAAATGAAGAATTTTTGAACTTCTGTGTAATATGGGTAGGATCATACTTTTTTTCTACTAATCATAACCTAATGTTTGAAACTCTAATGCAATCCTCCGTCAGACATGCTGCTGTTGCGTTACTGTTGGGTACTCCACATCCCGATACACCGACAATATGTAGACATAGCAATTGCTGTTGTATCACCTAATCGAATCGACACTATCCATGCGTTATGGACCTGTAACACCACCTCACGTAAGCACACACGCAAAGACAATCCAGTAAATTCTATTAACCATGTGCGACACAAAATACTGGTAACACGACACGTACCAGGTACGTAGTCTGTGCGGTAGGTGTTGCTGGAGAAGAAATGTTGAGAATCGCTTCAGGATTAAATTCGGATCTTCAAATATCTGTCGACCTCTCAACGTAACAATAACACTTACCTTTACTAGTGAATTGTGTTTACGTAAACGATTTAACGATTTCTAGGACGTCGCCGTCGGCCTATATGAGAACACCACTCAAATCATAGCAAGGCTCCAATAAGACCTCCTGTCAGATCGGACAACCTCGACTACCGCGCGCTAAAGGCGCTATTAAAGAAGACCTCAATTAAACTTTAGCAATTTGAAATTGCATCAAATTCGAGTCGAAATTTGGTTGCATTTTACCCGTGGGTTGGATGCCCGTATTTGAATTTTCCAAGGAAAAGCTCACCAAACGCAGAGCCTACGGTAAAAGTACTAGAATAAATGCGTAGTACTGCCTGGACAATGTACGCATTTATCAGAAAATGCGACTTCAAGTTCAAATATAGAAGTCTGACTGTAGAAGCATCCGCGACAGGTAGTCTAGGTACCTTGCTATATATAGGCTATATATATTGCCAGTCAAAACCTGCATGTTTATTTCAAATGCCAATGTGCATTTTATACACTGATCTTATGAATTATGAGTTTTTTCTTTAACTTTTCCGTGTCCGCCACGGCACTTACTGTCAACCCTGTACGGACAACAGAGAAGCAGAAAATTATCGTGCACATCGTCTTTCAGGAGTTCCCTTGGATTATCTTTCCATCTTACCCAAGACACGTAAATTGAGTAGTTTGTAATTGTAAGCAAGGTAATACAACATTTGTTAGATCCCAACAAAGCATTGTCCTCAGTAATATTTAGAAGTTTCTTGATCTAGCACACTCTAGAAACGTGTGTTACACGATAGTTTTAAGGCTTTTTGCAAATTTCACATAATGAACTGTATACATTTTCAGACACATTCCACTTGCTAAGTAAGTATCTACAGGGTAGTATCTTATGCAACAATATTGAAATTGAATTCACGCAGCTTAAGGTAGTATCTTACTGTACTTTGGTCAAGCTTGCGTCACTGTTGTGTCATTTTCGGGAACTGCTCCTTGCATTCACACTGACGTGCGGCACTGTTGCATTTCTAGACTGAATGAACATGTTATTGGAAATCGCAGCTTTGTCAATTTATGAAAAATCACTGTAAATGATGAAAATGCCCCCAATTGAGATTAATAATGAACGGATTCCCTTATGGTAATGAATTATATGTTACGTGTGTTATAAATAACCTTGAAAGACATTAAAGTAAAAGACGTGACCCAACCATACAACAGATTTGACTCGATCAATTATGTGTTTTGCACCATATATGTGTAATGATGTATATTTATAGGTTTATTCAACAACTTTTAAATTTCTCAAATGAAAATGTTTGATATTTCATATTTTTTTTGTGTGTGACGCGTCGTATTTTCACTGTCGGCAGATGGCTTGCCAAACAATTGATGTCTTAGTCTGTCATGTTTGTAAAAAGTGAGAAAAGGCTCCTGGGTCCGACTCGATGACTGCACGTTCTATCGACGGCAGGCTACCACTAGTACCAGCGATGATTACATTGCTTGTACCGCAAACTCAAAAGCAAACATCACATCCAACAGAAATAAGTTCTTTTTACGATGATCTGTAGGTTTATGAATCGATATCGATTTCTTAGGTGGTGTACGAGCACGAGTATAGAATACTGACATACTTCCCATTACATAAATTAAAAGATTTTTAAAGCTAAGGGCACAACCCGCCGTACGTGCAATACGTTCTGTCTTCGTGCCAAAACGTGGGCAATCTTTTGGTATCCGTAAGTGGTAAGTAGCGTCTCCGTACGAACTCGTAGGGAATTCGACGGATTTGGGAGCACGCAGACACACCGTAGAACTTAAAGTGCATGCAGAACTTTCTCTGCTATCGGGCTAGTACGGGCGACGCGCCTGCCATGTACAGCCAACGAGCGCACGTGATTGCGTGTTCCGTGCTTACTCCGCGGTTCACTTATTCACCTGTGACTGACGACGCACAACACACCTGCACTGTAACAAGGGAGCAGGTGCTCCGCACGTACAACGCACGTGGCAAGCACATGGTTTTTGCATTATATAAAGCCGAGTCGACGAATGACTACCGAAGTAACCCGTCTCCAAGATGCGTAAGAAGACGCAGAAGAAGCCATCAGTTGTATTTGTAGCAGCTTCGACCAGAGCCGCCCAAAAGAAAGACCTTGAAAGGTCGTCCTATATATACATCCCCGAAAAACTTACCTTCATCGCACTTGAACGCAGTTACACAATGCGAGTGAGTAAGGAAACCGTACGTAAGCAGCACGTATAAGTAGGGCCTGCATACGTTAATTTGGCAATCGCACACGTTGTAAGCACGTGTAACTCACCTACCACTTGCGCAACGAACGATGAACGCAACCGCGCGCAGCCTGGCGTGGCGTGCAGACCACGTACTTACACCTTGCGCAACCGTGCGAGTGACGTGCGTTGACGTACTCCCTCCCTGCTCTTGCAAGTCGTTCCCCACGTTTTCAAAAATACGTGGTGGACGTGGCCTAAAAAAACGTACGGCGGGTTGTGCCCCTAGCGTAAGTGGTAAATGCCGCCTCCGTACGAAATCGTACGGAATCCAACGGATTTGGGAGCACGCAGACGCCGTTGAACTCTACGTGCATGTCGATCTTTCTCTGCGCTCGAGCTGTGGAAATCGCAGTGTTGTAACTGAATAAAAGACCGCTGTAAATGATTAGAAATGCAGCCAAAATAGCTTTTCTGTGATAGAATGATTTTCACTTTTGATACTTGGTGCAAAGTAGGCAAAATATAACCTTGAAACTGTTGATGGCGTGGTGGCGGTACTGATTGGTCACTGTTAGGGCATCTTGCCACTTGTATTATTTTTTTTAATACGTCACCTCTAGCCCCGCTTGCTTTACCTCTAGGTTCCGTGAAGGTACATCTGCGATATCGAACCCCACAGTGACGCAGGCGTGACCCAAGTGCAGTAAGATACCACCTTTAGAGTACTCTATTGTGTATAATAAAACAGGTTTGACACTCCCAGATAGATTTGGGGAATACGGAATCCCAATATACCTGGGCAGTTGGTCTTACAGTATACTGAGATACATAGAAGTGTTGAATATAAGTATCTACTAGTGAATATATCAGCTATGTTACACCATCCATTAAACTAGAGTAAATTGTTTTGGTGAGACATGTTCGTCCTATAGACCTTTTCACGCAAGTATACTCACATAGCCAATTGTGTTCAGTAGTGAGTTTCCCCTGTAGCACCACCGACATCTGTATCGCTGCATATGTCCCTTACAAAATTAATACCTCAGTCTTACAATTTCTTTTTAGTACAAAGTTTTGTTACTCAACCAAGTTTTCATTACAACCAATAATTTATTTTGTACATGTGCAAGGCCGGTCTTTCCAGCTAACGCCATGAGGATTACATCTCTGCGGAAACGTGGAAGACTTAACACAGGCGGTGCATCTGTTTTTTGACTGAAAGTAAATCGGAAGACCAAACGTTCTTCCCTGTCTTGTTAATGAAGTCTTAAGGGCCACTATCACTGAGCGGAAGCACTCTGGAAGCACTGTTGATTCCGACATCGAAAACGTGCCTCCAACGAAATCCAACGTGCCTCCAACAAAGGCACGGTGTTTTTTAAATTAAAAAAAATAACGCAAGTGGTTGGTAAGATGCCTGCACAGTGCCTCCGTAGTGCCTCCATCATGACATCACCATGATAATCAGAAGATGCAAATGTTAGTTTCAATGTTATACGTATGCTTGATGATCTGTTACCTATATTGCACCAAGTATCAAAAGGAGGTATCAAAAGTGAGCATCCTTTCAACTTGAAAGGATGCTCACTTTTGATACCTCCTTAGTTTCAACACTAGAAATCTATTTCCGATGCGGTTCTAATAATTTTACATTGGTGCACAATCTACAGTGAACGAACTCCAGCGTACCACAACAGTAACTCCGCTCTGTGTGATAGGAGATTTATGTCATTTCCTTTACTGTAAGGGTATTTTGGTGTGATATGTTACCTATGTTGTTTAAGCATCATAAGTGAATATCCTTTTACATTGGCAAATCTCTTTTTGATGCATTTTATTCTTTTTTGGTATAAATTGACAATGCTGTGATTTCCAATTACCCGTTCATCTGGACGAAAAGGGAAAAGTGGCTAAATTAGTGCAAATGTGCTTCCGTGAACAAACTCGGCAGTGCCTCCGCTTGGTGATAGTGGCCGTTAAGGGTTTTAACTGCCATCTACAATTTCTGCTAGGGGCCTGCGGAGTGTTCATAATCCTTCGGACCCATGCAGCTTGTAGGCTTTTGGTTTTGCATGTACTGTATATACATCTAGCATCTTTAACCCTCCAGGCCTCTACCCTGGTAGTTTAAATACATGTACAATGTTTCCTCTTTGTTTTATCCGGTTTGCCATCGCTTTTTAACACCAACTCAGGAGTGGGTATTGAAGACATCTTATACACAATCTGGGCTATTCCTAACGATTTAACCTAGTTGTAGTGTCGAAAGCTTTTTCGAAGTCTAAACAAAGAACTGCACCTGGCAGGTTATAGAAATTGTAGTAATAAATGACGTCCTGTATCAAGGATACATTCTGTCCTATGAACCTGGACTTAGTGTAAGCAGTCTGATCTTCCGATATGAAATTAATGAAACGCCGAGGTAAATACTTGAAAAAAATGCGTAGTACTGCCTGGACAATGTACGCTTTTATCCTAGTCTGAAGTCTGACTGTAGGAGCTTCCGTGTCAGGTCGTCTAAGTACCTTGCTATATTTTCAGTCCAAACCTGCGTGCTCATCTCAAATGCCAATGTGCATCTTAAAAAACATGAGTTAATACTAGTGATGTCTTGTCGTTGATAAGTTCAGGTGTTAATGCCACAGAAAGATTGTATCCGCTCTGAACCCCCCCCCCCCCCGAATATTTACTATATTTGGCCACCACATTCCAAGTATTTCAAAGCTTCTGTAGTCGTCACATTTACAAGTATTTTGCAGCTTTAGTGTAGTCAACTATAGTTAGACACACGGACCTCACAGGCAGGGCGCGCAAGTCTGTTGCAGTGATAACTAGAGTTCCACGAACACATACCTTTGCCAAATAAACCAGGTTTGTTATGTAGAATGATGTCTGTAGACATAAATTTGTCACTCATTACATTTTATTTTATATGCCTGGAGTTGGTTCATAAAATTTTGCCATTGATTATACAAATTAGATCCATATTTACACTATTAATATCAAATTGTATCAAGCATCACTTAAGCTATCAGCATACCAAAAATCATGATGATCCTTTCATTCTTGACTTATTCTCTTTCAAAGTCTGAAACAAAACCGGCATCTGCAGTTCAAGAAAAGACATTATAGGGGACCCAAACATACACCACTTACTCTCTGCCATCTTTCTCAACTACATATGTGACAAGTTTGAAAGTCTTATCACGGAATGCAGTGGATTTATCGACTTTCCTCATCAATTATGCAAATTAGCTATTAATTGGTATCTCATTATGTAAGTTTTTACTTAGGCTATCTACATACCAAAAATCATGACGATTCGTCAACGCGTTCATATTTCCATTAATTATGCAAATGAGATCAACATTTGCATAATTGATATGTATTGACAGTTCTTTTTCTCAGCTACAAATGTGACAAGTTTGAAAGTCCTATAATGGAATGCAGTAGATTTACAAACTTTCCTCATTAATTATGCAAATTAGCTGTCGATTTGCATAATTAGAATTCCATCATGTAAGTCTTCCCTTTGGCTATCTATATACCAAAAATCATGACGATCCGTCAACACATTCATATTTTCTCATTAATTATGCAAATGAGGTCAATTGCATAATTAATATGCGTTGATATTTTTCTCTTTCTCATCTAAATATGTGACAAGTTTGAAAGTCCTATCATGAAATGCAGTGGATTTATAAACTTTCCTCATTAATTATGCAAATTAGCTGTTGATTTGAATAATTAGTATTCCATTATGTACATTGTTACTTGGGCTATCTACATACCAAAAATCATGACGATCCTTCTACACGTTCCCGAGTTATTCTCCTCCAAAGTTTGAAAGGAAATCGGCGGCTGCAGTTCCAAACAAGCCGTTAGGTGGTCAAAACTTACAGCACTTACTCTCTGCCCCAAGGGCTATTTACCATTTAAACATCGCGACCACAACATGTCCAGAACATGAGATATAAAAAATTGAGTTTCTGCTGCAGTACCTTAGCAAGCCGCTAGGTAGCCCATTATCGAACTTGACCTTCGTTTTCCCAACCCCTACCCACCTACCAAATATTATCGGGATCCATCCGAGGCTTCTTGAGTTATGCTGTTAACACACACACACACACACACACACACACACACAGACACACAGACTCACAAGCACAAAACATAACCATAGCCATTCTGGCACTGTGGCTATATTTGGGTGTAATGGTTACCTCATGCCCAAGCCTATAGTGTAAGATTGACAAGAAGTGACCCCAAAGGTCATAGTTGCTGCAAAAGAGGTCAACACGACTATGAACCAGACGATACGATTACAAGAAAATTGTTTATAGGGACAGTACATTATACATGATGGGGTGTATACATGCTATGTACACATAAGATTTAATAATCTGTAGACCAAGAATAAGGGCAACTAGGGGGCCCAAACTTATGTCACTAACTCCTGAGCACAAGAGCTATCTAACACCCAAAATTCGTGACCATATCATGTTCAGAAGATGAGAAAACACACCCGGAAGTTGCGCTGCAGTACCAAGGGAAGCCGCTAGGGGGCCCATTATCGAACTCCCCCTTCGTTTCCCAGACCCCTACCCACCCACCAAATACCAGCTGCATCCGTCGAAGTCTTCTCGAGTTATGCTGTCCGCAGACAAAAGTTTGCAATTAAACCGGCGCCCGCACTTCCATGAAAGCCACTAGGGGGCCCAAACTCGCAGCAATCACTCCCTGCTTTAAGGGCTCCCTAACGCTCAAAAATCACGACCGCAGCATGTCCGGAACGCGAGATATCAAGCATGCAGGTCCTGCTGCAGTACCTTAGCCAGCCGCTAGGAGGCCCATTATCGAACTCGACCTTCGTCTTCCACACCCCTACCCACCCAGCAAATATCAGCCGCATCCATCGAAGTCCTCTCGAGTTATGCTGCTCACAAACGGGGACAACCACACCACCAAACCGAAAACATAACCTTAGCCATTCTGGCAAAGGTAAAAATACAGAAGCGGACTCCGTGTTCTTACAAATATTGACTTAGACTTACAAATATTGCATCGACTTAAAAAATTCTGAATCTTAGGTACTATATTCGTCTATATCTAGTTACATCACAAGCATTAAAAAGCTTCTGCAATGTATCTAACTCAAGTACGACACACTGAACATCCGTTATTCCCAGAGGCAGGGCGCACACGTCGGTTACATGTACAGTGAGTTGAGAAAGATTCCTTCAGGAGCGAGAGCAAGTGTTCTTACGAAAATGGCATCCGTTCTGTAAAACCTAAATATTTTATACTATAGTCTTCTGAGTCTTGTCGTCGCATTATAATTTTCTAGAATAAAAACTCATGTGGTGTAATTAATGACGAAAAAAGAAAGTGTGTCACAAACCACAGGGGCCACAATGTCAATATTTGCAAACAAACGTAAGTCGGGCCTAAGTAATGTTAAGAACATGTTTCACTTCACCGCGACCATCGTACGACCCCTGAAAATCGCCGGCGATCCCGAAAAATTGCCAGATGATCGTGAGAACAGCGGACATCGTACACACGAAAATGTCATTTAGAGCTCGCAGAATCGTCGTCCGATCGATTTTCTCGTAATGTGACAGGGGTATTACAGATATACAGCTAATGTAGTGTAATCATCTAACGTTACACTCGCAGAACCACAGTCAATTATTTTCACAGACGATTCCTACAGGGGCGGACGCCGTGTTCTTACAAAGATGACATAAGCTCTGTAAAAATAAAAATTAATCTCAAATACTATGACCATTAGCATGTTGTCGTCACATTGAGTAGTCAAAGCTTCTGTAGTATAATTAACTGAAGTTAGACACACGAAACCCTACTTCAGACAAAACGTGTGTGATGGACTGTGATGATTTCAAATTTCAAGCAACGCGAATATTCACACATAAACACAATTCACACATAGTGTTAGGTATGCTCGTTCGTCTACAAGGGCGATTGTCCTCTATGCTTTTTGCGAACATTTTGGGAACGATTGTCAACATTTCCTTTATTTCATGATGTATTGGGAGGTTGCATATGGCTACAGGGTAAAGCCCCCTTTACAAATCAAGAATTTAGCTCGGCCGAATTGTTGGCGAGCTCCAAATGGACATTTTCGGCCGGAGTATGACCGGAGTTTTGGCGACTATGCGGGCCTCGAGCGAATTTTAGCAGCTCGGCCGGCGTTTGCGGGGCACTTGCAGCTGCGCTTAATTTCAGCGATGCCTCGGCGGCGAGCGTTGAGCTCGGATAGCTCGTCAATGGGTTGCCTGTAGCTCGACCGGCGCTTGTCCGAGCAATGGCCAAGACTTGGCCAATACTCGGGCGGCAACCCGACGGTTTTTGACTCTCTTTTTTTCGGTCGGAGTTTGCCCGAACTCTGACTCGTTCGGGCTTCCTGCAATAACCGGACGATATTCTGTCCGACTTTTAACTAGTTTGGCGTACTTTGGGCGAGCGTTGTGCTGGTGTCGCTGGGAGCTCGGAAGGGCTCCGGTAGAATTTTAACTGTCACCTAATCAATTTGACACCTGTGTCGAACACATGCCTTTGCTTTGGGCTTTCATCTTTAGTAAACAGTTTATTCCGAAATAAAAGATAAATAAAGACTAATGTATGAACTTTTCTAAGAAAGCTGCGTACCTTCAAGGACGTTATGTGATATCTTTGGTACCTTTTATAATGTAAGGCAATTGGACACCAAGGCAGTACTTCCTATTTAGTTTTTTGCCATAGGTTTGGATTTAGAGATCATATATTTTTCATGTCTGAAGACTTCCCGTCTGAAACTCGGACGGCCTTTGCCGGCCTTCGCTCGAGGTTCGCTCAAGGTTCGCCCGAGGTTCGCCCGATTTCAGCTTTGTCAAAATTATTGTATTATGGTCAGTAATGCCACACTGGAATTAAGGAACGTGATACGCCGTGTCCGAGTGTGTCGGTTTTACAGTGGCGTGCTTTTATATGTCCAGCTGAAATCTGCGAGGTGTTTTCATTGGCTCGAATGCATCTAAGATACATCGAATCGTTTAAGACAATGCAATCCGCAAGTGTGATTAAATATTGTTGTTCAGTTAAGAGGACAACAAACGGTTGGGAATGTAAAAAGAATCATACAACAATTCTCAACATTTTTGTCTTCAATAGTCTGTGAAACACAAACTCTGCTGTCCGGGCTGTACCTAGTCCCTCCCCACTAGAGGCCAGCAATGTTGGGCTGGCTGTATAGAAGCGTGATTAAATCAGGCTAGAGTTTCAAAGGTTGGCAAAGGCAAATTAAGGTTAACAATGTTTATTTCATACCACCACACAGATTGTTATGGGTGTTTTATTTTATGTGATTAATATATAAGCACGCTGCAAAATTTATCAGATTTAATATCAATTCGCAACATTTCTAAGACGTACGATGTTCGCCTAAGCGTTACCCGTGGGTACCGTACACAGCGCTGTAGTTTTTTTCTGAAGTCCCACTTTGTAAAGGGCAATATACAACTAACCAAACCCTACAAATATTTAGCTAATTTCAGACGATCTAAACTGTATTGAAGTCTCACTGCAGTCTCACTGTTGAAGTTGCCTGTAGTCAGGTCGCCCATGCAACAGGTGGTCCAACTGGTATTGCTCACACGGACAGTTCCTTTACGGCCAAAGCATGGGCTTTGACTTCAAAAGTCGGTCTTTTTGAAAAGTGAGAAACATTCAAAATACCGCACTTCGCAAATCATTTTAGGTATTGCCCACAAGGCGAGGCGATGGCAAACGTCACGAAAGGCGATAAAGATCCTAAATACATTTTCAACATTATCTCCCGTATCATTGCACATCACGAGTCATAGGAACGTAGCGCTACCCAATGTCGTCCTATTTGTAAAACGCCATTTTCCTTTAAAAAAAGCACAGAGACATTTAACCCAAGGGTAGAGAGACCAGTTCTACAAAGAATAATGGTGGTCTGTAACTTTCCTCCGCCCGTTTTAACGTCGTGTGAGCGTGATCTACCGGAATCCTGAGGTGTGCCGTGACTTATGCCCGGGTGACCTACATGCTTTGCCTGAAACACTCTATTTTGTCGCAGAATTTGTGGTGAATTTTGTTTCTTTTCAGCCGACATACTGACGCGTGCGCGCGCACATACTAAAGCACGTATACACACACACACAAACACACAAACGTAGACAGTCACACGCGCGCGCGCGCGCAAATAAATAAACGCGTGGACATTCACAGACCACTATAAGGTGGGGTCACACCTGCGTATATATCTAAGTCCGTATGAGGCGCGCATGGGAGTATTTACCTCCACCAGGCCCCAAAGGTCGTTGGAAAAAAATAGATATTGGACAAACATAAACAGGTTACAAGTCAGACGAGTTAGCTTGGTCGCTAACCATGCTTTTCGGTCAGCTAACTCATCTGGCATGTTATGTATCTATATTTGTCCAATTTCTACTATTTTCCCCACGACCTGTGGAGCCTGGTAGAGACTAAGAGCTTCATACGCACCTAAAACGGACTTGAATATATACGCATGTGTGACCCCACCTATAAAAGATACATAACATGCCAGATGAGTTAGCTGACCGAGAAGTATGGTTAGCGACCAAGCCAACTTGACTCTGACTTGTTACCTGATTTAATACGTTTCTCCAATTTCTATTTTTTCCAACGACCTGTGGGCCTGGTGGAGGTAAATAATCCCATGCGCGCCTCACACGGACTTAAATATATACGCAGGTGTGACCCCACCTATAGGTGGGTTTACACCTGCGTATATTTCCAAGTGCGAATGAGGTCCGTGTGAGCTTCTGTCAATACGCAGCCGTACGCCCAACGTGAAATTTTGTGGAATGAATCACATTATACGTCACGCCCATCTGGTGTATGAATTACGACTTTAGCGTCTTCATTTCGCCATGATGAGGTGCGTATGATTTGCATATGAAGTGCGCAACACAATTTTCCTTGCCGTGAATAGCTGCGTGTGAGTTACGTATGCTGAGCGTAATCCGGACGCACACAACGTCTGCCGACCGCATGTCTGACGCACCTGGCGTTAATTTCTTTCCGAGCGTATTTCAGGTGAGTATAACCGCAACTGCAGCCCGCTTTGTTTTCATTACCAGTGCAGATTTCACAGTGTTGACATGCCCCACACGAAACGTATATCTATATCTGCTACCGGCACTGGCCGTAGCTCCTTAGTTATAGACCGCCTGGTGATGCTGTACATATAGTTGGCTGTGATGGCCGTGGTGACCACGGAGACCCTGCCACCGCCCAGAAGAAGCGCCAGTCGCGTTAGACTTCGCCGCCCCTATACTAGTCTGTGTAACCCAAACTCCGCTGTCCAGGGCTGTAACTGGGGGCCGGCGGATGTTTGGCGGGCTGCTATAAGCGAGATTTAATCAGGCTACGCCGCCCCGTATACTCATACTTTTGTTCACGAGCATTGACAATTGAGCATTTTGTGTCAGATGAACACTTTGTACTACGTATACTTTTGTTTGGGACCAGTGCAAGCAGAACATTGAAAGTCAAAGTCAAAGAGCTAACAGTGAAGAGTTTTTTCTTATTTATTTGTGACCCTCACTTTTACAGTTATGTGGGCCATCATTTACATTAAAAGTTATATCACACTGTTAAGATTTCGCTGACAGACAAAGCTAAGTTTAATAACATATTTATTAAGATATCCAGGGTTTCGGTCTTCCTTTTGTGAGGATGACGCCACCCAACATATTTTACCATGTCAAGCGCAGGGCACAGGGCGTCGCAAGTGAGGTCCGGGGAATTTTAAAATCCTGACCCTCTGAAACACCATTTTCTGAATTTTGCTGGCTATCATATAAAGCTAAATAAGATGACATTTCAATATACGACAAAAAAGTGTTTGAGGGCACACCGCCCCATCCGCCCCATCCTACCCCCACCGTATTCAGCATCTGGAGCGCCGGAGGGACGAGATGTCGCAAGGAGGCCTAGAAAAAATTTGAAATCTTTCCCCTCTAAAACGCTATTTCCTGTATTATCATGGGGTAATTTTGCTGGCAGACTAGGTTCAATGACATTTCTATTAGTAAAAAAGACTTTTGAGGGCGACGCCCCTACATTTTGTTTTCAACATGTCGATGGCCAAAGGTGGCGTTGCAAGCAAGATATGGCAAAATTTGGAAATATTGTCCATCTAAAATGCCATTCCTGTATATTGATCGGGAAAATTAGCTCTATGTTCCGAAATCTATGAAGTTCCGAAATCCCTATGTTCCGAAATCTCTATGTTCCGAAATCTCTATGTTCCAAAATCTCTATGTTCCGAAATCTCTTTGTTTCGAAATCTCTATATAAATGGTTCCTGCAGCCTGCAATATATTCCGACATACATGCATGTAGGCGGCGGTCAAAGTAAGCGATCGTTGAGGGAGGAAAGGCTAGCTCCTTGCTCACGGCGATTTACTCGCCGGGAGAAACATCCTACAAGTATCTAACACGGACCATGGCGGCGTTTCCTATTCTTAGATCAAATATCTTTGCATTTTATTCTCCTTTCATCAAAAATACATATCGATAACAAGTTGCATAAACCAGTAAATAGATCTAATGATGTATGCATACAAAGTAAACATTCTTTTGAAATATACATGCGATTATACACGAGACCAGATAAATGGTTTAAATGCGGTTAGAAAATCGTGTGTTTTTAGAAATGAAGAAAATTTTCCGCTGATATTTGCGATCGAGTTCAGACTCTGTTTCAGATAAACAGTTCAAAACTTCTCCATTGGCACAAGAGGGGAGTATTAGAAGAAGGTACATGATCTAAAACCAGTATTTGAATGTTTTCAACTCAGGGTGGCCACGCACGTGCACGCTACGTCGGAATCGGGTCGGCGTTCAGGAAGGGTGTCGGAAGCTTAGTTTGTGGGTATGAGTTTAGTACGAGTACTATAGACTTGAATACCATTCCTCGTTGTATGTACATGATTATACATTTCGGAACATAGAGATTTCGGAACATAGACATGTAACCCTCTGAGATCTTGTAATAATACACACATGCAAGGAAACATGAAAACGATAGAAAAAAAAGCGGAAAACAAGCCCCACTTCTTGCACTTGTGCTTATTTTTATATGCCTTGTGAATATCACCAAGGGGGTTTCTAAACCCATTGTGGGTGCGCATTCTACGTCTTTCACAACATCTGCTTTGAGATTAGGCCAAAATAATGCCCAGCTCGGCTCTTGGAGTCGGACCTCGAACTGTAGGGTGGAGAGTGGATCGTTGTTCAAGGATTCAAGTGGGCGTGGCGTTATGCATGAAAGAAAGACTGGAAATCGTTGGTCCACACTCTCACGATGGTTCTTATGAAGACAGCTGTTCATGTTTTTGCAAGGCCTTTGGTTTTTTTTTAAATATACTCTTTGATTTATCACCAGTATGATCACTTGACTAGAAATTCAGTACAATGAATGATGAAATGTAAAGTAGCATTTAAATGATTCAGTTGGTTTTAATATGGATAAGGATATAACGATAGCCGAAATCACGACTTGTTTATTCTTCAAATCGAAGGCTTAATTCTGGACAAAAGTGATATCAGATATAATATATCATCGTACGGAATATTTCGAGAAACAGAGCCAGTCAGTCCATTCGCGATTTTTCACCGGGAATACGCCGGGAGGGGAAAATATGTAGATCTTCTTCTGTTTTTCCTTGGTTTGTTGGTGTATGAGTAGGACTCTGTAGAACCAAGGAGGCTGAAAAAGGAAGGCAGTGCTGGGCGAGGGGACACCGGTGTGTCCATATCAAGTCTGATACCAATTAAGCCTACCCGAACATTGCTGATAAGACGGTATCTCTTGGGGTGCGTTGCCAGGGAAACCGAAGTCTCCTATGGCTTTTGAGGAATGCGGGCATGCGCTTTGCCAACATCGTCTAGAAGCGCCAAACTTGAGAACAGCTTCGGGGTTGTGTTTTGTATCACATATGTTTTCTCCTGTACTTTGGTGTTGTTGTGTTCTCGACACGCACCCGGGACTGGGACAAATGGGACTGCTGGGTGACCTTGTATACATCGGCGGGGGGAGGCAAACTTACACGGAAATATTTCTACGACCCGATGTCGCGAATTTTCGTGAGGCTGAACTTGTGAAGATGTTTCATTTAGCCAACGGGATCTCGGGGTGGCGATCAC
Organism: Branchiostoma floridae x Branchiostoma belcheri; assembly: GCA_019207045.1. Taxonomy (NCBI): domain Eukaryota; kingdom Metazoa; phylum Chordata; class Leptocardii; order Amphioxiformes; family Branchiostomatidae; genus Branchiostoma; species Branchiostoma floridae x Branchiostoma belcheri. The sequence continues at coordinate 18,715,654 of CM033034.1, forward strand.
TATTGAACATGGAGTATGGTGGTTTGGATGGACTTTTGAACAACAGAGACGTTCACGAAAAATCGTTCACGAAACCGCCTTAGATAATTTACCCACGAACAGAAAATACCGTTTCTAAACTATCATGATGTATCATATGGGTGGTGGAGACTTCTAGCTATTAGACTGGAGAACGCAAGGTACGTAATCATCCTATTTTTGTTTAAATATTTTGGTTGAAATCTCTGAAATAGCACAGTTCCTCGCGTATAGACGTTCTTATTTTGGCGCGCATTACAGGGGTGGTGGGAGGGGGGCAACTCTTCAATGTTTTGGCCTTTCCTGTACTGCCAGCATATACGTACACAAGCACTAATTTCCACTAGAATTCTATATTCCATAATTTGAGCTTCCCATGACTTTTGTATTTTATTTGATCTGTGTGTTGTGTTTGAAAGAAAGGGCACCCGGCAAAAAACATTACGATTTTCCCTCCATAAACCATGCGTGCCACATGTGTTTTTGATCATGATGCCACTCGCTTTCAACACGTCAAGCAGAAGTGCGGTTCCGGCTGTTTTTTTCAACGTGCTTTAGTCGTTTTTATCGGGCTTCCTTTTTGAAAACGGTACAAATTGAAATTTGACAAACGCCTAAAACTGTCAACACGTCCAAAGTCCGGAGCCGCCGTCTGCTTGGAAAGTATCTATACGATATCGATGTTGCGCAACGCGGCCAAACCAAATAGAGGAAGGCCTCATGGACACATGATCTACATGCAATTACATCTTTATAGCAGATTTTTCCGTGGAATTCCGTGGTGACAACTTCTGCAATCTATAATTTCCCGGTCCCGCTGGCAAAGTTGGATCTGGGCCACTGACGCGTGCACGTGTCGCAAGTCACTAGTTTGCTTCGCCCCTCCCCCATTTTTCACCTCCATCGGTTGTGAAGCATGCAACATCAGGATGGCCTTCTTCCTTTCTTTTTACCATTGATGGCAGGGGTTAAAAAGACAACGTGCTAGATTCAAAATGGAATTTATTTTACAACCTGAGCATGTTTTATGCAAGAAGTTCCACATTCAAAGTTACTCATTCATTTTATACACCAGATGATTATTATTTAGAGAACTGTTGTTCTTGTCGTTTGTTATTGTAGTCATGGTTCGTGAGTACTAATTAACCAATTACAGCTGAATTGGCGCCTTTTTGTGGCCTCTACCAGGCTTCCCAGGTCGCTGGAAAAAGGCGAAAAATCAGTGAAGCTAGCCATTTTATACGAAAAGTACAATATGGCTGTTGCTCTGTAGTCAGTGTAGAACTAACCCATGGTCCGGCATTTCTCATCATGGGAGCGTGGACACCTCTGACAGCTTGTCCCTCCCCCTTGGGCTAATGATGTAACTTACACCAAGAACCTCTGTCTGATCAGATCATCAGATGTGTGTGGCGCTGGCTTGTATGTCTTCTTGTGCTTTGAGTTTTCGTCTCTCTTTGAAGGTATCACCAACGCGCGTAACGAGGAAGACAACAATAAAACAAATGACAAAATAATGTGCAAAGCAAGCCAAAACCTTGGCCAAAACCGTACATCTAAAACCGTACATCAATAAAATACTCTGCTAAATAGAGGCAATTAGCGAGGTGCCAATCAACTAAATCATTGAAGTCTGAAGTCTGGACCCTGCTGTTATCTGCTCTGTGCTCAGGAAATCTGGGGAAACCTGAGTATCCTTCATGACAGAGATAAATTCATTTGGAATGGATTATTATTGTTAAAATTATTATAAAACTGTTTCAGACTGTTTGGGAACGCAAGGAAAATGTGCATCTGTAGAACATGTATGGTGCATGAATGCTGTTCCATCATAAATTACGGCGGTCATCAGAATTCCAAGGTTGAATTTTCTAGCGTTTTCGCGTTGCAGCGTATCTTTTTTGTACTAGGCTAGCAAAGTCTTCACGGTGAAATGGCATATGATGAATGGGTATAAAAAGTATCTTCTCTTGTCAATTAATCAGTACTGGGCATCACTCCGGCCTAGGAATTGTAAAACACCATGTCTCCGTTTGATGACTTTGTGACAAAGGTCCTTATTTCTACCTCCGAGTTGATAGCAGAAGGTGATCATGATATTTCTTGTAAAGCCACTTGTTCAGATAGTCTTCTTGACCAAGCAGGTCATTCTGAATCCTTTGTTTTCTAATTTCATTTAAAGCAAAACAAATGTATCTTCTCCTGTCAAAATTCATGTAAAAAAGAAAGAAAACATGTTGAGATTTCAAAATAATTGCAGATAAAATCCCACCCAATATTGTTGAACTTGAATTGCCACAAATCTTTGACCTATTCTACTTGTACAGGATGGCCAGACATCAAAATTAGAATTCGCTGAAATTACATTTAACCATAATACTGTAAATGCAGAAATGTTCGCGGTGGATTAATGTTTGCAGTTTTCAGTGCAACCACTTCACCGCGAACTTAAAACCACCGCGCACATTTTTCTATTATGGTATTAGACTGCAGTCTATGTTGTTACCACGAAATTAAATCCCCGCGAACTTAAATGCATTTACAGTAATATTGCTGAATTTCATAGAGATTTGTACAAAATGAACACCCTTCTGATATAATTGAACTGCAAAAAAATGTTACCTCGTGCCCATGAGTCTTCCGAAGTTTTTTTTTTTCCATCAGGTAATTCATCCAAACTGAGACTTTGGTGATCTATACACCGGGCATGACGTTATAAGGCTCATTACGGCTGGTTCACTGTTTTTATTTATCAATCTTGTAGGGTTGTCCCTTCAATTGTTAACGATTTCCAAGGGAGCTCTGCAGAAAAAAAACATGAACTTAACAATAATCATATACTAGTAACATAAAACGTAAGTAATCGAACATTGGGGTAGTAAGTTACCTGATCAACTCAAAACAAGTTAAACAATACCAACTCATAATCATTAATTGCAGAACTCAGCACAGCAATAGAACAAAACAAAACCATAACTTAACTTCGGCTCTTAAGAGAAGCAAACAAAGCAAATATTACGTTTTTTCAATTATATAATGTTAATTACGATAATTAAGCTCTATTTATCAAACAATTTTTTCGAAAGCTGTGATGCCAGGTTCCAAAGCAGCTACCATGTTGATTGTGATGTCATACCTGATAAAGAGCTGGATGTATAGTGCTCAATAAGGCGGAAGGGTGCGTATTTGGTGTAAATGTTATGTTCATTGAATGATAATATTCTTGTTACAAATAACAAGGAAATGTTGTATTTTTGTGTCTTCCCTTTAGTTTCAAGTATGAGGGCACTGCTTTAAGCTTGTAACCTTCAGCCTCAAAACATGAATGATTGTAAACAACAAAATCTTCATAATGTTGGTTGACAGAATCAGTTTTGTAATTTTTTTTTTTTGTAACTCTTATGAAAGCAATGTGTTTAGAAAGAAAGGAACACGTGTATCCTAGTTGTTTGGGCACCAATTTTGTACACAACTACTTATACCAGATAAACCTCATTCCTGCACAAACCCAATTACAATGATACAGATCAGGCCAAAGCACTTTTGCATTCAGAGGCTGAAATTGCTACAACTTGTACAACACACTTCCAGCTGCTATGAGGCATTTGTAAACTTTACAATGGCTGCAATGCCCATGTAATATCTTGACCCCTGACCTCCACTTCAACTGTTGAATTTACTGTCATATGACTTGACTATGAGTAATGGAAGATGACTTTGTTTTGATTGCATAGGATTTTGTTTGCTGTACTGTATGTTGTCTGCTTTATTTGTGGCTACTTTACACAGTGTAACATGTCTTGTCCTGTTTAGGTGTATGCTGGGCCCCCTTCTAAATCAGCTATTGAACATTGATGGGCTTACCCAGCTGTCTAAATGTGAAATAGATAAACGAAGAAACATTTGAAGGATATATATACGTATGGGCAAGATAACAAGCTTAACAGGAAATAGATATGTCTTATGACATGACAGTGTCATTCCACGCTTAGCGGCTTAGGTTGAAGACATTCCTTTATGATTATCCAACAAGGGTAAGGTACAGTACATGCAAAATGGTTGAAAGACACAATGTGATGAGGCAGGGAGGGGTAGAGCCTCATACATCATATATGTTGTACTTTGACAGTGGCAGCATGTATAAAAACAAAAACAGCCTGAAATGTATAGATTGTTGGAGTACTGCATACAGGTTGAACCTGATATGCATGATATTCATGGTTTCAGATTGTAAAGGCAAACACAGAAGGGAATGTACAGTGATTTAGTACTGGTCAAGTTATGGACTACATTTTTTGATTTATTTAATAACCTCTATGAGCAACCAAAACTTTCGAATAACACAGTCGATAAAGTACTAGCGCTCGTTTACATGTACTGGATCAGCCATCATGTAAATATCTGGAAAAAAATAAGGTACCGAATAAAGCATTTGGCAAGGAGTATACCTGTGTTGCAAAGAGGCAGTGTTGAACAGGTCCGCTGGAATTCCAGCGAGTGAGACAGTATTGAACAGTGCCGCTGGAAATCCAGGGAGTGAGGCAGTGTTGAACAGGGCCGCTGGATTTCCAGCCAGGCTGGCAGTGTTGAACAGGGCCGCTGGATTTCCAGCGAAGGAGGCGGTGTTAAACAGTTTCGCTGCAAATACAGCCAGGTTGGTAGTGTTGAACAGTGCCGCTGGATTTCCAGCCAGGGAGGCAGTGTTGAACAGTGCCGCTGGATTTCCAGCGAGGGAGGCAGTCTTAAACAGGGCCGCTGGATTTCCAGCCAGGTTGGTAGTGTTGAACAGTGCCGCTGGAAATCCAGCGAGGGAGGCAGTGTTGAACAGGGCCGCTAGATTTCCAGCGAGGGAGGCAGTCTTAAACAGGGCCGCTGGATTTCCAGCCAAGGAGGCAGTATTGAACAGTGCCGCTGGATTTCCAGCCAGGGAGGCAGTGTTGAATAGTGCTGCTGGAAATCCAGCCAGGGAGGCAGTGTTGAACAGTGCCGCTGGAAATCCAGCCAGGTTGGTAGTGTTGAACAGTGCCGCTGGATTTCCAGCGAGGGAGGCAGTGTTGAACAGGGCTGCTGGATTTCCAGCGAGGGAAGCAGTGTTGAACAGTGCCGCTGGAAATCCAGCCAGGCTGGCAGTGTTGAACAGTGCCGCTGGAAATCCAGCCAGGCTGGCAGTGTTGAACAGTGCCGCTGGATTTCCAGCGAGGGAGGCAGTGTTGAACAGGGCCGCTGGATTTCCAGCGAGGCTGGCAGTGTTGAACAGTGCCGCTAGATTTCCAGCCAGGGTGGCAATCTTGCTCTGGACCGCTGGATTTCCAGCCAGAGTATCTCAAATGGAAGCCGCTGGAAATCCAGCCAGACAAAAGCCTAGGGTAAGGCGCTGGAATTCCAGCCAGGGAAGCCAGTCTTGAGTAAGGTTTAGGAGTACATAACATCATATTATGTACAAATAGTGCCCAGATCTAAAAATCATGTCAACTTGAGACAATAATAATGTCTCAAGTTGCATCTGAATCCGTTCTCCTTGTAAATGTAAGCACACCGAACATTGTCAACGAAGATCGTTTTAACTCGTGAGAACTCCAAGCACACCATTTGCTGACGACGATTCCTTTTTCAACCTCCTTGCCGAGATGAAGCGAATCACCCCCCGCCGAATGTGAAACGAGGATAGCCGAATATAGAAGTCTCCCCGGCTGTTTCTCAGAGCGTTCCAAATTATGGAAGAAAAAAAAAAAGAAAAAAAAAAACTTTCCCGTAACTTTTATGTGGTAAAATATGAGGAAAATACTGACACATGTTGGTACGCAGATATTGACAAGATAGTAAAGTTCTAAGGCACAAAATTTGTCACCATGATGCCGTGGCTAATCATGAATAGGGTGGCATTGCAAACCAAAAGTACATTTTTACGTTGTATTTTCGTAACTTTACCAAGGACACAGGCCTGTGGTTATTTTGTAGCAGTATTACTAATAGCATTTTTGTTCATTTTGTGTGACTTTCATTAAATTTGGTACATGACAACAAAAGGTAGAGGCTAGTAGATTTGTGAGAAGCGACTACCCCGTCCGGTATGTACATGTACTCGTATATGTACTTTGCCTTTGGCGCGCCGGCTTCAAAGGAAAGGTAAACAAACCGTGATATTTCTCCGCCCACCTCGCGGGCGGTCTGCATATGAATGCGGCGTGTTTCTACGGAAGTTTCGCAGAATTACGCAGTAGGAATTTGCGTTAGGCTCCTGCTTTTCGCGAAACTCGCTGCGTAACTTCGCAGAATGCCTTGCGAAATTTCGCAGAACGCACTGCGAAAGACTGCGCAACGTCTTGCGAAATTTCGCGGAACGCGCTGCGAAAGAATGCGTAACGCACTGCGAAATTTCGGAGGACGTTTCGCGCAAGTTGACGCGTATTTCGGGAGCGCCGCTGTATGGTCTTAAAGTTTTTGCCTCCCTGTCTGTCCCTAGGCTGTCCAATGGGAGAGGCGTCGGACTATGTGGTAGCGGCAGGTGCGGTGGTGAGGGTACCTGTGGCCAGTGGAGACCCGGGCTGTTACCGGGTGTGTCGATGTGCGGAGGACAGGAGACTGGGGGACTGTACCACCCTCTCCTGTATCCCCATGGACACATGCCTAGTGGGGGGACAGATTAAAGGTAAGAGACTGTACCACCCTCTCATGTATCCCCATGGACACATGTCTGGTGGGGGGACAGATTAAAGGTACGGGACTGTACCACCCTCTCATGTATCCCCATGGACACCTGTCTGGTGGGGGGACAGATTAAAGGTAAGAGACTGTACCACCCTCTCATGTATCCCCATGGACACCTGTCTGGTGGGGGGACAGATTAAAGGTGAGAGACTGTACCACCCTGTCATGTATCCCCATGGACACCTGTCTGGTGGGGGGGACAGATTAAAGGTAAGAGACTGTACCACCCTCTCCTGTATCCCCATGGACACATGCCTAGTGGGGGGACAGATTAAAGGTACGGGTTTAGAAATGGATTTGTCATGAAAGATGACAAAAATCCTTCTTGAACTAGTTGAACTGTAAATTCCAACACAAAAATTGGACTCACCCAACAATTTTTCGACTGAACAGCACCAGCAGTCTTTGTCAAGGAATGAACAGTCCACTGCTGCCGTGACGTCACGTTATGCAGATAGAACATGTGACTCAGTGAGCAGTGGATCATAGGTTGCAGGAAGTCTATGGCACCCATCGTCTCTGTTCAGGGATGGTTGTAAAGCTCTGATGTAGATGGCTTCTTTGATCCCTCTGGTAAAAAAGTATGGTTCTATGAAAGAATGTGAAAGGCAACGAAAATTGCAAAATATTCTTAGAAGTCTGGAATGCATAAAAAGCGTCTCTATCTACCGAAGGCAGTTTCCCTTAAAATCTGGTAGACAAAAGTCACGTCATGAATTTGGACACAAGGCACAAAATATTCTTGAAAAGTTCCATGCAGTTTCCTTTAAAAACTGTTCAGAGGATACAACCTGCGACATCTTCCCAAGCCCAACACCTCTCTGCCGCAGAAAAATTATGATCATGGCATGCCCAGAACATAGTCCATTGACAATAAACAGAACTTCTACAGTGCAATATAAAGCTGCTAGGGTACACAAGTGCTGTATCATAGTTGTGACTGGCTATGATCAATATAGTTTACAGATTTTTCTGATACTTCTTATTCTAATGTCTATTGTAGCTTCTCTTTTAGTTTACGTATGGTAGAATACTTTTATAAAATGGTTTTGATTTTTCCAGACCACGGCACTAGTTTTGAGCTGGACTGTAACATCTGTGCATGTTTTGCTGGTGAGCTGACCTGTACAAAGAGACCCTGTCTGTCTCTGGGCAGTACAGAGGAGGAGAGGAGGAGATACACAGGTGGGGTTTTTGTTTTAGTCTTTAACATGGTGACCTTGTGGTTAAGGCTGTAGATTCAAATCCCAAACAGGTCCCAGGGTTGGACAAGTCCACTAGCCCTATTGCCCAGGGCAAGTGAAAGTGCTGATTGGGCAAGTGCATGACCTACCCCACTTGCCCGATCGGGCAAGTAAGATTTTTCCATTGAGTGAGATATTGATGCACAAGTGTGTAACGGTTGCATCAACACAGAAAAATAATGAGATAATAATGAGAATTCGATTGCTGGAAGTGGAAAGACACATTCATAAAAATGACATTTGAATTTTAGGCATGTGAAAAATCAGTTCATGCAAGTAATTTTTCTATGTACATGCCCGATAGGACATTGAATTTGAGAAAACTTGTCCAACCCTGGGTCCTAGTTATGCGGTGCCCATTGCCATAACTAACTAACACCTAATATATCCTCATTCGACCCAGGTGAAAATGAGTACCTTAGCTTCAGTTAAGGCCACCAATCTTGCGTATTAAAGAACCTACCACACTTATCCAGGAGAGTTTTTGTGTAAGGGTTCATATTGTGTTAGTTGGGACTATAGAAATTCAAACCGAGAACCTGTAGAAGCCAAGAGCACTTTAGCTATCCACATAGAAACAAAGCCACATTGTCACCGTCTAATCATCATGATAGAAAGAGACATTGGACTGTCAGGGACTACTTCAATGTCTGCCATGAAAGACAGAGCATACTGGAAAAACTGTACTATGTATTTTACCTCACCGGTGTAAACCGGATGTACGATGATGATCATCTGCACACACATGCACACCTGTCCTTGGTACTGAACACCATCCATAGACCACACACAGGCCAACACACCTGTCCCTGGTGCTGAACACCATCCACACACAGGTAAACACACCTGTCCCTGGGGCTGAACACCATTCATACAAAGGCCAACACATCTGTCCCTGGTGCTAAACACCATCCACACACAGGTAAACACACCTGTCCCTGGTGCTGAACACCATCCATACACAGGCAAACACACCTGTCCCTGGTGCTGAACACCATCCACACACAGGCCAACACACCTGTCCCTGGTGCTGAACACCATCCACACACAGGTAAACACACCTGTTCTTGATACCCTCCCACTAACCAAGCCATTTTGTTTTGATTAAGTTGTGTTGATTGTTTATTGACTGTGTGCTATATTGTACCCAGGCCTCCCCTGTAACTGTGCTGACCAGTTTGTACCAGTCTGTGCCCACAATGGCAGAACCTACCCGAGCGCCTGTTTGGCAAGGTCAGTACTTTTTTTTTTTTTACTCAATGGTCACCACGTAACAAGGCCTGAAGGCCACTCAAGGTTACGGGTTACATGATTGGAACTGTAACAGCAACTCTTCGCCCTTGGTCAGAAACATCATGATTGAGACCAACCCAATTGCTCACTATGAGTGAGGACTAACTGACCCAATAGGCGAAGCAGGGGTTACGAGGGCTGCTCGGGAGATTCCCTACCCCTATTTTGGCCGGAATGGTTTGATCCGCTCGGGTGGATGTTCGCACATGTGGCGGGTTCTTTAACGTGCATAGGGTATGGCTCTAACCATACACGGGACCTCCATTTAACGTCCTATCCGAGGGACGACTCATTTTTCACTTGAGTAAAGTGAGGAAAGTCGTGTAAAGTGCCTTTCCCAAGGGCACAAGACCGGCAACACAGCAGGCGGATTCGAACCGGCGACCTCTCGGTCACGGGCCAAATACACTACCACTGTGCTACACGGCCCCACTGTTACAAGGAAAAGATTACTAACTGAAGCTTTTGAATTTTTTTTCTTCTTAGTGCGCAATTTCTTGGTTACTTTTTACCTGAATAATTGTTGTCTTGTGTTACTACGTGTGTTTCAACTGTAACCTCTAACTTGATTTCTATTGAGATTGTAAAATTTACTTGCGGCAAACTTAAGAGAATTTACTGTATCTTTCGAGGCTCTTTTTCTAATCCTTAGATTCTGAAATTTACCATTTTTTAAGTCACATCATGACTTTGAGTCAACCTTATAGGATACTGTAAATGCAGAAATGTTCGCGGTGGATTAATGTTCGCGGTGACCACTTTACCCCGAATTCAAAACCACCGCTAACATTTTTCTATTATAGCATTAGACTGCAGTCTATGGTGTTACCGCAAACTTAAATCCACCGCGAAAAGTCCTTTTTCCCGCTACCGCGAAATTAAATCCCCGCAAACTTAAATGCATTTACAGTACTTGGTCTCCAGTCAAGATCACTTTTGTACGAAGTCTGAATTCCTTTTAAGGTCGATTATGTAACATAAGGACAATATAGAAGGAAGATTTTCCTCCCATTTCTTAACATGGTAAGTTAGATCAACACTATAGAATTTCATGCCAATATTTATAGGGAGGGAGGAAGGGTCTAGTTTGAGATGGTTTCAGAAACTAAGCAGACCTAATGTTTAGCTTGTTTTGTACAGTTCGCAAAAACCCAAAATATATCATTATAGTCACATATGAATATGCTGAAAAGTGTTAGTATCGTTGTATATGTAATTCATATGATGCTTAATATGTTCTCAAGAATGTTTCCAATTTTTGGGGCAAAATGTTATATAATGGGCCTTTAAACTTGACTTTTTTTTCCGTAGATGTGCTGGGCTTTTGGATCACCAGTTTGAATTTGGAACCTGCTCCTCTCTTCACCCATGTCAGCCTGATCCCTGTCCAGCAAGCAAGAGGTACAGGGGTCTAGCCAGCGTCCGTTTTTCCGTCAATTGACGGAAATTTGCTGCGTCTGACGGAAAAATTTTAAAACCAATCCGTCAACCTTGACGGACAAAAATCCTTGGTGGAAGCTACAGGCGGCTTGGGGACGCCGTCCACGGCCGTAAAAGCCACACACTGTTTGTTTTGCTATTGTTATGATTCTTGACAATGTGTGTCGGCGCCCTTTCGCATACGATAATCTCATTAAAACCCGTTTTTCAAGGTCTCAGTTCAGTCCTTCTAATTAATTTTCGCGGTTTTCGCGACGATTGTAATTGGCTGACGGAAAAAAATTTCGAGCTGGCTAAAGCCCTGAAGAGGTACATGTACCTGGTTTTTAAAAGTTTCTTTATCCAGGGTTCTAGCCAGCGTCGGACTCCGTTTTTTGTCCTTTGATGATCTACAAAACAGTTAAGGCCTGAGCTGGATTCCTTGAGCAATAGTACAGTGTGTGCATCAGTTTCTTAAAGGGGCATTCCACTCCACACGGGAGTGTTATTTTCCGATAGATATTCATTTTAGGAAGTGATAACTGCATATGACTTCACATTACATTACATTACATTATACGATAAAGTACCCAGTTGCTCCACATGCCTCAAAAGCATTCAGTCTTCTACTAAACTCCCCAAGTACCCTCTAATTGAATAAATCCTATGGCTGAATACAATGCAGAACTTTTAGGTAAGTTTACCAAACTAATTTCAGGTTCGCTAAGAAATTTCGTATTGTTCTTGTGTTCTTTGCTATCTTAAGAGAAATTTGCCTTCTCGGTGTGCTCAGCGTACCTCATTTATTCCCAAAATATGTACGATAAACAAAGTGTCTATGCGTATAGGGAATGATGGGTAGGGTCTGCATGGGTTTAGTGAGTGTCATTATTGTTTTATAAAACACACATCACGTAATTCATCCCAAGGTGAATTCCACAAAATTCGGCTGATTATGTATTCATTGACACATTATTTATTGGAAAACAAGACTCCCTTCTGGAGTGGAATGCCCCTTTAAGACAGCCTGGTACACATTGTTGATTCTTGTACCTGTGTTGTAGGTGTATCCCCAGACCTTACACATTGTTGATTCTTGTACCTGTGTTGTAGGTGTATCCCCAGACCTAAGGTCTGCCTGAATGGACTGGACCAACAGCACTGTCAGCAGTACCAATGTGGTAAGTCCTGAATCTTACACCAATACGAGACAGGTAAAAGAACAATCACGTCTTTGAACTTTGAACTTTGAACTTTATTAAAATCACCACTTTGCAGGCGATTTAGCCTGAATTGTGTTGGTGCTTACAAGCTTCGTTGTTAAACATTGTCTCAAAAGTTAATACAATTTTAAAAGCATACATTACACTGACTGATAATTTTGCTTAAAATCACAAATTACAGACGTTTACTATACAATTTTTGTAACGATGAGTTCGGTACACGTCATACGGATGTGATAGTGCGTTAATTGTCACTCAACAGAGCAACGGCCCTGGGGATAAAGGATTGGGAATGTCTGTTTGACCGGCTCATTGGCAGCTTAAAACGGGGAGCCCGTCTTTAGCTGGTACTGACACTCTGTCTTGATACAACTCTAGGCATAATAATTGTGTTCCGGTAATTTTTTGTAGGAATTGGACAACATGAAAATGTCCTTTTGCAGTTGTCCATTTCAAGTGTTTACACTATCCAGCAATCAGCCAATGAGATTCTTCCCCTCCTTTTGTTGGAGTAAAAGGTACCAGCCAATGACGTTGCCCCTTGACTGTAAAGCAGTGATGTGATTGGCTGATAGCTTTCCAACCAATAACAGGAGAAGACTATCTGATTGGCTGTTGAGCACTCATGTGGAGAAAAGGAAGGATCGCTGGCCAGTGCGCCAAGGTCATTGCTGCAACTATACAACAGGCCTGGCAACACAGGATGTTATGTCATGTGCTTATTGCATTTTACTGTAATTTCGCAGTTGTAATTCTACAATGTACATGTAGTAGAAGATCAGCCCTAATAATCCTGTCGTTTGACAATGTACAGTTCCCCGTAGTTGTGAGGGGGAGGAGGAGGATCCTGTGTGTGATGTGGATGGTGTTCAACATCCCAACTACTGTCAGCTCCTAGCAGCTGGGAAACTACTGGGCTATCATGCTCCCTGTCATGTGAGTACTTAATATATAATATGAGTGTCGTACAATTAGTAAATTTTTCACGGCTGCTCGGGACTTAAGCTGGGTGGACCGACAGAAGACAGATCTATAATATATAGAGGCTCCTCATTGGTCCGTGCCCGCAGGCACGTCCACATGCTGGGTTTTGGATTACACAGTTTGGGGCTTTTATTGACTATAGTAAATCATCGCTCAAACCCTCTTAAGTCAATATTTCTGTCATCATTGAAGGCTACGGGGTACGGGTTTTGAATTGTGCATATATTAGTCCAGCTAAACTTCTGTACCTGTACCTGATGTTAGTCATTTAGATAATACAGCCCTAGTGCCAAGAGTTCCAATTATTGTAAAATGCAGAAATGTTCGCGGTGGATTTATGTTCGCGGTTTTCGCGGTGGCCACTTCACCGCGAATTTAAAACCGCCGCGAACATTTTTCCAGGGCATTAAGATACTACAGTGCCTAGTGCTTTTTTTTTTTTTTTTTTCTCCTTTCGATTGGACAGATGAGGAGGCAGACAGGCTATTTGCCTGTTTGCCTGACCTGCACATGACTTTTTATGGTGAAGGAGGGGTGTGCAATTCCTTCTCCACCCTCTCGTCTACTGGAGCACTAAATCTCACAGGGGCAACTGTATGCAACGTGTGAGGCGGCTCCAGCAGATGCAGCTTTGTTATTCGGAGTATCCGTCTCCTAGGAGGACTTCCAACCAAGGATGTAGGGGGTTCCTCCTACCCCCGACTCGTGTGCCATGGCGGGTGCCGCTCATGCCCGAACATGCCCCTAAGGCCTGTCTCGGCCACATAGCCCCACCAAGCCACACAAGGCCACTAGATACTCATTTACACCTGAGTTAAGTGAGGAAAGTCGTGTAAAGTGCCTTTCCCAAGGGCACAAGATCGGTGACACAGCAGCTGGATTCGAACTCGCAACCTCTCGGTCTCGAGCCACAAATGCTGCCACTGCGCCACGCGGTCCCACGCCTAGTGCTACCGCGAAATTAAAACCACCGCGAAAAGTCCTTTTTCCGGCTACCGCGAAATTAAATCCCCGCAAAGTTAAATGCATTTACAGTATTACCTTCGGGAATGAGGTATTGTGGTTGGTCATGTCCGTATGTTCGCAGCTATAACGCACCATCCCATTGCTGCATTTGTATATGATTGTGTTGTATGTAGTTTGGCATGATGTCTACTAGTATACACAAGATTTTTTCTGCATCTAAGAAATCTTGTCTGTCCTTTGTGTTTACTGAATGTGTACTGTCAACTGATCTATGACTGATACGTCTTTCCGTGCCAGGACGAAGCCTGTAAAGTCAGCCCTGTGTGCGGACACAACGGGGAAACCTACGAGAGTAACTGTGCCGCCCACGCAGCTCGAGTCTCCATAGATTACGAAGGGCCCTGTCTGGCAGTAGGTCTAAGGCCAGGTAAGTTAACATTCTCTTGTCATTCTCTCGTCTTATTGGCAGAACTACTAAGGTTAGCACTCAGGTTTCTATAGCCAGTGCAAATTGTGTAGTGCTGGATTGGTGCTGCATTGATGCTGGATTGTTGTAATGACACTTTATCACTAATGATGCCACAGTCCAGCACCAATGCTGCACTATTCTATTCTTTCAAGGCTTGGCTTGGTTGACAGTTTGTAATAACTGTGAAGTTACCGTGTCAGTTGGCACCAATGCTATCTTACACCAGTGTCAAAATCTTAAACATTACGGCTGCATTACACACCATTTTTGAAAGGGATCCACGCTGTTATTTGCTACCACTACGGCAAATTTAGTTACCATGTCATTTGTCACCAATGCTATCTTACAGCAGTATCAAAATCTTGAACATTTTGGCTGCATTACACACCATTTTTGAAATGGATCCATGCTGTTATTTTCCTACGGTAACCGCTACGCTAAATTGACGACTGTTATGCCTATTTTCAATTAGTGTAATCATACTTCTATTAGTATTTACGTGTGCGGAAATGTCACATGAAATGTTAACAGTCTCCATTGAATGTACTTGACGGTGTGTGTTTCTGTAGGACAAGGCAAGTACCCAGAGTGTTCCACAGTCAGCTGTCCAGACTCCAGCCTGTGTGAGGGGATCATTCCACCGGGGGCATGTTGTCCAGTCTGTGGTACGTAACCATGCTTTATACTGTAAATCCGGACATTTCTGTGATGGTTTTATATGTTTGGTGTCACTGCAAACTCAACAGGCCGAAAATCCACTGTCTTGTTACTTTATGGTTGTTTCTGCCACAAAATGCAAGTCTCTACAAAGTCTACCTTCATATTTTATCCTCTTATGAAATTAGAGTGCTGAAAAGATACTGTTACGTAAATGCATTTATAGTAGTTAGACCTTGTATGTATTTTCTTCTATGTGTTTTTCCCTTTTTTTTCTGGAATGGTCCAAGAAGAAAAAAAGTCTTTTCCACCAGCTTATAAACTTACCCCTACCGTACCTCTCTGCAGTTACAGATTATGCTATGCAATCTGTGAATATGTAGTTAGTACTTGTAAATGTTCTTGTAGCTTAACACTTCATCCAGTCTCAACAGTCACAACTCCCACATGATGTATAGTTACAACTGTTGTTGTACTCTGCAGGTGGAGTGTTGGCCATGCTGTACAGTGATTGATACATGGTGTTGTAGGTACACAGCTCTGATTACTGTTTGTTGTAACCCTACAGGTGGAGTGTTGGCCATGCTGTACAGTGGTTGGTACATGGTGTTGTAGGTACACAGCTCTGATTACTGTTTGTTGTAACCCTACAGGTGGAGTGTTGGCCATGCTGTACAGTGGTTGGTACATGGTGTTGTAGGTACACAGCTCTGATTACTGTTTGTTGTAACTCTACAGGTTGAGTGTTGGCCATGCTGTACAGTGGTTGGTACATGGTGTTGTAGGTACACAGCTCTGATTCAGGGCTTTAGCCAGCTCGAAATTTTTTTCCGTCAGCCAATTACAATCGTCGCGAAAACCGCAAAAATTAATTAGAAGGACTGAACTGAGACCTTGAAAAACGGGTTTTAATGAGATTATCGTATGCGAAAGGGCGCCGACACACATTGTCAACAATCATAACAATAGCAAAACAAACAGTGTATGGCTTTTACGGCCATGGACGGCGTCCCCAAGCTGCCTGTAGCTTCCACCAAGGATTTTTGTCCGTCAAGGTTGACGGATTGGTTTTAAAATTTTTCCGTCAGATGCATCAAATTTCCGTCAATTGACGGAAAAACGGACGCTGGCTAGACCCCTGCTCTGATTACTGTTTGTTGTATCCCTACAGGTGGAGTGTTGGCCATGCTGTACAGTGGTTGGTACATGGTGTTGTAGGTACACAGCTCTGATTACTGTTTGTTGTAACTCTACAGGTTGAGTGTTGGCCATGCTGTACAGTGGTTGGTACATGGTGTTGTAGGTACACAGCTCTGATTACTGTTTGTTGTAACTCTACAGGTTGAGTGTTGGCCATGCTGTACAGTGGTTGGTACATGGTGCTGTAGGTACACAGCTCTGATTACTGTTTGTTGTAACCTTACAGGAGGAGTGTTGGCCATGCTGTACAGTGGTTGGTACATGGTGTTGTAGGTACACAGCTCTGATTACTGTTTGTTGTAACCCTACAGGTGGAGTGTTGGCCATGCTGTACAGTGGTTGGTATGTAGACCTGGTGTCCCGTCAGGCCAGTATTGGACCCATCACTGTGACACAAGTCATCCAGCAGCTCAGAAACCATGTGTCTGTGGTAAGCAAAAGTTATGGTGGCCTTAATACTGGATTTGTTACAAAATTAGTCAAGTCCCGTCTATTCAAAGAAGAAGTGCTTTTGAAAACGTAATAGATAATGGTGAGGATTAAATGGTGGCCGAAGGTAATGTGTGAAGGACTGCAGGTGTACAGTGTTCTCTGAGCCCTCAACAGTGTATAGTTGAGGCTGTGAAATATCATGTTCTAAGCAGTACTGAACCTTTACTAAAACTCTGGTGAGAGACCGACATCTCTGTCTTGTGCTACAAGGTAACATATAACATTATGGGCATATAAACAGGACTTAGTCCTTGCATTTGTTTGGCAAAAATTTGAACTACACGGAATGAAATTGATGAATAATATTATGTACTTTAGTAAGGTTAAAAAACATGTAAAAATATTAACAGTCTGTAAAATCAGTGTGTGTTCACCTGATCATTAAACGTCCTGACTTGACTGTTGTTTCAGCCTCAGTGTGATGTGTTTGGGTACCTGAGTATCGAGGGAGACATCATCGCCATAGTGATGCCGGTCACACCCAACACCACACCCCTACAGGTCAGTGGCATAGTTTAGCTGCAGTTTCTGTTTGTTCTGTTCGAGGGAGCACTGCAGTTTCTGTATGTTCTGCCAGAGGGAGCAGTGCAGTTTCTGTATGTTCTGCCAGAGGGAGCAGTGCAGTTTCTGTATGTTCTGCCAGAGGGAGCAGTGCAGTTTCTGTATGTTCTCCCAGAGGGAGCAGTGCAGTTTCTGTATGTTCTCCCAGAGGGAGCAGTGCAGTTTCTGTATGTTCTGCCAGAGGGTACAGTGCAGTTTCTGTATGTTCTACCAGAGGGTGCAGTGCAGTTTCTGTATATTCTGCTAGAGGGAGCACTGCAGTTCTGTATCTTATGCTGGAGGGTGCAGTGCAGTTTCTGGTCAGTGAGTGCCATATGGACAAGTGCAGTTTCTGTATGTTCTGCCAGAGGGAGCAGTGCAGTTTCTGTATGCTCTACCAAAGGGGCATTGCAGTTTCTTTATGCTCTGTCGGAGAGCATTACCGTCCTGAGGGGGTGAAGCCTGCTGCCTGTAATTGTTTTTTTGTTTTCCTACTTCAGGTGGAGGCCTGTAACCAGGAAGCGCAGAAAGTGGCGGCCCTGATCAACGCGGGCAGCCCCGTCATCGTTTCCCACGTGCCTCTCTCCTTCCTTACCTCCGCCTCCCTCCACCTCGCTGCTGTCACCATGGTCAGCACCGCGACAGCAGCTGTCCCCTCACTGCCAGCACTCCTGCTCTGTTTAGCGACAGCTCTCCACAGACTGTTTCTCGGCATGTCATGACAATGCACGTAAATCTCCTGGGTTAAAAAACGTCCATCCTCCTACGCAGGGACATCCAACGGCGAAACCGTCTGTCTGGATGTACCCTGCTCTTTCAACCGTCACCCTTAGTTCCTGACTGCCCTGCTTATAAATATTAATGAGGTTACCCTTATACATGCGAGACAGCTTTCGAAAACGGAAAGCCTACTCTCTGATTGGCTGACAGCTGGTTTGGGGGGGGGGGACGTGACGGTTAAAAGAGCAGGGTACATCCAGACAGGCAGTTTGGCTGTTGGATGTCCCTGCGTAGGTTGATGAAAAAGGTCTGGCCCAGGAGTAGAATATTATTATGTACAATCTATACCCTAGAGATAATGTTTGTTGTAAAGTACTTCTCACAAAAATGACAATCTAAAAAATGTGTATACCAATCAAGAATGAAATATTAATTGGAAGGGTAATCGTTTTGTCCAGCAGTGCAATGTGTATTGGAAAGTGGACGGAAAATTGTTAAACATGCCTCTCTTTTCTTATTTTCTCTTAATTTGCATGATACTGTAAATTCTTTCTTTTTTTGCAACACTTAAATTTCCCACTGGCTAAAAATTGAGAATCTGCGGTATTATTCTTAACTTTGCAGTTTAAACAAAAAAGAAAGAAACACATGTTCATATATGTGTGGTGTGAATACTGTGAACTTAAATATGCTGCAAAAATTTCAGAATTTACAGTATTAGGTATGAAGAGGTACAAAAGAAAAGCAGTGTTAGGCATGAAAACAATGTTTTAAAGTGTTTTATTGTTTGTTATCTTATTGTAAAGTAATGTGACAATCCTAACCATTCCTTAATATGAAAAAAAGAATTGCCGTTTACAATCAGATCAAGACAAACTGTTGTGACAATCAAGAGGAGGTTTTAGTGAGTGAGAAAGGGATGGCGAATTGTTAGGTCTGTATAATTTATTGCACTTGTTGAGATTCGTAAAAAAATACAATGTATTTGTGATGGACTTTAGTGTATTCAGAATATTTTATAATCATGATAATCCAGGAATATGAAAGGCAATCACATCATTAATTATATCTGTATTAATGGCAGAGACAATTGGTTTAACCCAAATATTATACATAAAGTTTTGCTTGTGATAATTCGTCATTTTGTCAGGGCTGTCCCCCTGCCGCGGGACAGTGTTACAACAAACTGTAAATTTTTTCTGCCTCACTAATTTTTTTAGTTCCTTTTGTTAATTTTTGCTGTGAAATCTGTCAAGCTAACGAAAATACATCTTTTATCAATTTCAGGCTGTGAACTTTTTTGGGCGGTCAGGTTGAAATATTTGTCGTTGCCAGGAAACAAATGTCCGTCCTAGGGACGGGTCATGGAGACAGCCCTGAGTTTATGTAACTGAGTTTACTGGTACTTGTATGCAGTATGTACTATCATATGTCCGATAATGAGTTTTCATGTACACCATGCACGTGTACCATGGTTCATAATGTACCATGGTATGAGATGTATGTACCATGGCTGTAAAGTATTACATGATTTATCAGTATGGTTTTGCCATGACTTGTGTGTGTATAAACGATACCATGGTGAATACATTGTATGTAACTATGTATGTACATGCATGGTTTGTAGATGTTCATGTACTTCACCATGGATTTCTAAAGTATGTACCATGGTTTGTAGATGTTCATGTACTTTACCATGGTTTATACAGTACATGTATGTACCATGGTTTGTAGATGTTCATGTACTTTACCATGGCTTTATACAGTACATGTATGTACCATGGTTTGTAGATGTTTATGTACTTTACCATGGTTTTATACACTGTAACACACAAGTACAGTACATGTCTAAGGCATGGTTTATGGAACACATCCATGCACTTAACCATGGATTATAGATATTCATGCATTTTACCATGACTGTATACGGAATGTCTTTAAATCATGGTTTATGGAATATGTTAGATCATGGTTTTATACAGTACATGTGTGTGACATGTATAAAACCATGGGTTCTAAAGTGCATGGTTTAGATGACATTTTAATCAGGGTCAACATAACTATATTATATCATTCACAATTGACTATACAATACCTACTATAGTTTATATAGTAATTACTCAGATGATTCAGTTTGATAATAATTTCCAGTTCAAATTTCCTGCCAATTTTTAAATGTTGCTGGAAAATTTTTCTTCGAGGCTCCAGCCTCTATAATAGAAAGACCAATGGGTTGTATTATATTATACTATTATATTCTGTTGTAAAAATGGCAGACAACTTTGATTTAAGAACGTAAGACAATCATGAATTTTAACTCCACTTTATACAGATGAGATTTGTGTGCCAAATTTTGGCGATGCCTTAAGGGCGGAGCTGTTATTGTGTAAGAAAAATCCTAGATGAATTGAGATAGTTGAATTTTAAATACTTAACCTGTGTGTTTTGGAGGCAAGCAGTCTAACAAAGTAGTAGCATTTTTTGTTTATCATATAGTAGAATATACAATCAGTGAAATAATAACATTGTTTTAGATAGCCATAATTTGTACATTATGAATCAATTGTCAAAAGCTTGGACAATTCTGAAATTTGCAATTGCAGTGAGACAATGTTTTATTTTAAGCAAGAGTAGGTAGGAAAATTATGGTGTTTTTGTCTGTAAATGAACACGTAAAGAAAGTTGTGAAAATTTGACGTAAAATTGGACAATCTTTTATCTCAGTCACTACAGTTTTGATGGCATTATGACAATGGATGGTATCACGGTTACCGTATAAAAATGTGTAACTTGACAGTTTCCAAGTGAACACCAGTTGTACCTTTTTCTTTGTGCACTAACAAAAATTGTAGGGTATAGCTATTACCTTATATTTGTCAAAAATTTAATGTTTTATTACAATCAGCAGAATGTATTATATGCAGATGTGTTTAAGTATAAAGTATATACTTTTTTTGGTACAATTTAGCTGTTTCTTCATATTCAGTCTTTTAGTATTTCAAGGAAATTAAGCCAACGTTTTGAGACAATGTTTATTTTGATCATCGCAATTCTGGGTTAAAATTATCAATTTTTTTTCTAACATATGATGGAAACCTGAGATTATTTTCTTTTTTGTTTATACAAGTATGCAGTGGAAGTGTAACAAAATAACCTTGTGTCCATCAGACTATCAATTAATTTTCACTTAACAGTATATACATAACGTATTGGCTATACCATCTCTAGTATAAAATGCTACAATTTGTTCTGTAAATTCTTAGTGCCAATTCATTTGTGAGGTTGTAGAGACGATGTTACTTGCTGTATTTCTCTGTGCTTCTGTCCTCTGCATTTGTATCCATTGTGTTCCGACTTGACATTTGGATGAACTAGTTGTATTTTTAACCTCTTGTAAGCAACTCCACACCTCCAATGTTGTATGGATAATGCAGTATTCTAATGGTTAATTTGCAGACAACATGACAAACTAGGTGTGTTCTGTATAAGGCCAAGATAATCATTTTGATAATAATGTTTGCAACTTCGCATGACATAGATTGGTACTTTTGTATGTTATCATTCCTTGGTTATCGGAATAGTCCCAAATTTTGTACCCCCAGCAACCCCCCCACACTCCGTCCACCAGACGGCGATCGCTGATTGACCTAAATTGGCTTTGTGTGACTTTGGAATCCCTAGTACAAAATGGTGTGTAATGCTGCATTGATGCTGGACTGGTATTGTGGCATTTTAACACTAATGATGCCTCAGTCCTGCACCAAAGCTGCAATATTCAAGCTATTCGTTCAAGCTTTGCTGGACTTGACAGTTTAGAATAACTGTGAAGTTACCATGGCAGTATGGCACCAATGCTATACTACTGCAGCATCAAAATCTTGAGCTTTGGGTCACATTACGCACCATTTTCGCCAGGGATATAATGCTCAGTGCAAAGATATAAGTTTTAAAACAAAATAAACACAGAATGTAAAACTTTTCTTTGAAATTGACTAGTGATCTGTCAAATATTAGGTCTCTACTTGCACAAGGCTTTTGCTTTTCCAGAACTGAGTTTCTTTTCTCAATGATATTATCTTGCCATGTATGTACTTAACTGAAACTTCACACTGATTATCCTTTCTGTTAGTTCGAATTTGGCATGTTTTTTCTGGAAACCAAGGAATGTATAACCTAGTGTGGCTTGGATTGGACGCGGAAAGCTAAAAGTTCGCATTTTGCAGATTGAACAACTACTTAGTATTTGAAGCCAGGTTTTAAATAGATACCAAGATACGTACGTTTTTAATACAAACTGGATCCCACCGGTAATATTAATACGTTGAGGCAATCATTGACAACAAGTGGAGATTTTGGACAGGCAGGGTTGAACTGTGTACAGTATTAAACAGATGAGTGCGTATATAGAAGTTGAAGTAGGACAGAATGTGATGAAGATTTTAAAGTCATATATCCCAGTTGTGAAGTGAAATAAAGTCTCTACTTTTGCATACAAATATTGGGTTGTTGCGACTGATTTATTTCATCGTGTACATTAAGGGGTTGGTACCGGTACAGAAAATTCAGGTCCAGAGGATCAGGTCCAGGTCCGGACCTGATTCAGTATGTGAGAACTTGTGAATGGACGATACTTAAAACAAAGGTCAATTTCACAACAAAGAAATCTGTTTTGTGGAGTATTCGACTCCCAATGGCCTTTTAAAATGATGTCCTACAAGGTTAACAGCCTCTGTACTATTGACTGTAAAACTTGATAGAAATGATTATAGACTCTCCATGAAAGCCCCGAAACGCGTGAATGCCATATCATATAATCCATTCATTTTCAATAGGTCCAACATCCGGTCCATCAAATTTTTTTCAGGTCCGTTTTTTCTGGACCGGTCCAATTACAAAAACCAGTTTTGCACCAGTACACCGTACCGGTACCTGTACCCAGCCCTACTGTACATGCTTGTAGCCTAGGTACCATCTGGATAGTATTTCACTCCTGCTACCTGTCTGGAGACCTGCTCATTCAAACCTTATGGTGGGGATGTCTTGAGTTAATGAGAGAATTAAGGAATGGGTTCTAGAGCATTCTTTTAATGACAACAGGCCTCCCACTATAGCGGATGGAGGGCATTTGGTGTGTTAGAACGTCGTTGGAGCGAGCATTTGAACCCATTCCTTCATCTGCTATGTAGAGACCAATCAACGCCCTCGTCCAAAACCTGGACGATTCCAGACATCAAGGTTTCCAGACGGAATAGCAGAGAAGCGACTGTATATAGTGTATAATAAAAGTTGGAGCAAGCAACTGTTAAACCTTGGAGCAAACTACTATCCTGATGGTACATACATGTACCCAGGCTATTTATTGTGCATACCGTTAAAACTGCTACTGTGTATTTGGGACACCTAAAATCCGTTTACTTTTGTAGGAAATCAAATTCACCAAAGGCAGGAAAAGGAGTCTTTTTTAAAACTTAAAAGTGTGCTATTGAAACACTTCAGCAGTATCATAATGTAATTTGAAATGTATATTCAGGCCACACCAATTTAATTTCTTGGTTCATGGATTTTTTCATAAAAAATATGGAGCGAGAGGGCGAAATAAAAATTGTAAAATGGTTGGGGTAAAGGTAACGGCTAATCCAAAACATAAAGAAAAAAAGTTTTCAGCTTGAAAAAAGTACAAAAACACTATTTTTGTGAAGTAACAGCACCTGTACCCACACTTTAAGGAGCTTATAATATAAAGGCCAATTTGCTACACCAGAAAGTTGGTGAATGGTTTCATTAATGGTGAAATTTGCTGAGTGGTAATTTTTATTTTTATCTTTTTTCCCCAAAAATAGGAGTGAGCGAATCCGTGAACCAAGAAATTAAATTGGTGTGGCCTCAGTGACATTCTTATTTGACGTCAAGTAAATCCACCACAAGCATTGCAAAACTTACAGCAATAAAAGCATAACTTAATCCCATTGACAGCAGTAATTGCAAGTTTATTGATGTAGAGTGCATACATACAAGGTAAAGAATCATCATTACTCCATGGACAAACTTTTCCATCTTTTTCTAGAACAGGTCTGACAGATACATTATACACTAAGTCAATCCTCTCTCTCTCCACTAACAGTACTTAAATCAGGTCATATACTTAAGTCTGAAACAATTTCAGGACAACTGTATTTTAGCATGCCAGATATAATATTAAATCAGTGTGATACACCTTTGTACAGCCGAGCAATCTTGTGTGTTAGAATAATGATTTTTCACACCTTTCAAAACTGCCTTTAAAAAAAACTTCTGTTGCAAATGCACGTATCACATCTTATAATTCGGACAATTAGTGCTTTGTTGTCGGATACTACAAATACAGGATATTCTGTTGCTGCTACCTTTAACCAGTACTATACACATTTCACAACCCTCAAACAGACTTTCCTTAAAATTACAATAATCATTTTTAGGAAGAAAAGAAGAGCCTTTCTATTGTCAGACTGCTAGTGAGGAATACCATATTTAAACATAATTTTCCCAACAAACACCAAAAAAGGAGTCGAGCGCAACTCTAGGTAGACCTAACACATCTTTACTTCGCCCAGCAAGTTGAAGTTGTTCAGTTACAGAAGTTTAGAGGACAACACACAACCAGTGTGATACTCACGAGCCAACAACAGTGAAGGTCTGGTGCGATATATTCACCACTAAACTGCCCAGTACTGTTTAAGAATGAACCCCAATTTTGTTTCCTTTCTTTTCCTACAGGCCATTTAATAAAGTCTATGGATGACGTCACCAACTATAATAATTCAATGCAAAAAAGGCAAAACATTTAGATATGTTAGTAGCATTAAAAGACAGACAATACACAATATAGTAATTTAGGTACATCCCTTTCTTCTGGCTTGTTAATGAACATTCGAACAGTCCTTAAAAACAACTTACGTCTGCTTGATACAAACTTCTGTGGTTTTGTTTATTTCACATATAATTTACATCTGCTGTGTATTATAACCCTACCATTATAAGTGTATATGTAGACGTCATCCATACAATTATCTGACCTGACTTGGACATAGTCTTTTTGCTAAACACTGCACTGTCTGTTGTATCTAGTTTTTCATATGTGCCAGTAACCAACTAACTACAAGGAAATGTACAAATGAGATGTGTGCAAGGGTTGACTGGTTCTGTGCAGTATTACATAATCACAACTATTGTTTTTTTTAATGTGCCATAATTTGGTCTGGGCTCAAGAGAACACTCAATTAATAACTTGAAAATTAAAGTGAGAGGAAACTGGATTCTTGTTTTTTTTTGTTTGTGCTAAAATGTCTTACACTATGTAACAAATGATTACACTATCACTAACTCCAAACCTGAAGGATCCCTTACAGCTTTCCTGACAATTCTGTGTACATGTGGAGAGGCTTGTGTTAAGCCCCCCACAACCTGGAAAATTAGCAACTCATTAGCGCCACCTTGCAGGTACAAATGGTACCACATGTCACACCATCAAAACTGAATGACTGAGATCTCCATTTCCTTCCTTACTTCCCAAAGTTTTCCTTCCCTTCAGTCTTTTGCTTTTACGCTAAAACAATTTTAGTTTAAGGTTGACTTGCTTTGACACGACTGCGGTACTGTGTGCATTACCTATTGCAGCTGCTGCGAACAGCTACACAGACAGGTGAAAAGGCTGCAAACAGGTGCACAGTGACAATAGCTCACGAGTAGTCATACTGGCTATAGCTTTCTAACAATGGGAAAATATTTTTGCTTCAGTAGGCGCTTTCTTGTCACTATACCATTGACACAAAAGAGTTCTGCCAATACAGCAATGAAATCCTTCACAGAACTACAAGGAAAGCTACAAGGGTCTGTCAGGGATAGCTTTATACAAGGTTGAACAGTGCCCCCTTCTCAAGCTGCCCAAAACCATGTTTCTACTGGGATGGGATCTAGTTTTTGTTGTTTTTCAGTTGGTTGGAAAGCCAGTCCAGCCCTTCGTATAGCCCGTCTCCGCTTGTTGCACATGTGGCCTGGATGTACCATTGTCGGTTACGGAGGTTATGTAGTGCCAACTTGTCCGTGATTTCTGCAGCATTCATGGCATTCGGAAGATCCTGGTGGAAAGAAGACCAAAACGAATTTAGCGTTTGCTGGCGCTAGGAGGTTAAACGTTTGAGGAGTCAAACTTTCGGCACCTAAAAGCCTGATTCCACTAGGGTGGCAAACTCCTGTGAACAAAGATTTTGTTGAACTGATCGTCACAAATTTCATGGATGAAATGCCAATCCTTTTTACGCTTTGTCATAGCCATATTCTAAATACTTGTTACTGATGCAACTGGATATGATTTCTGTCAATCATTTCAGACATCTGTGGTCATTCCTCGGTTCCACTGTCTAAGATTTTGTTTATAACCAAAAACTATTAATTGATATGTGGCAAAAAAAATTTAGACAGTCTAATAGGAAACAAAAATCTTACACAAGTCAAAATAAGGTTGATACAATTAGCACCTGTTGTTTGGGTACAGGCGCTAACATTGTCTTTTAGGGGTGGTAGATCCAAAGTACTGGAAGTTTTGAAACGTTGGCATGGTTTTCAGCCATACTTTCACAGTTTGCATGGTATTCAATTTATAAAAACAAGGGTTACCCAAATTCATATTTTGCCGCAGTGAGATTGCCGTTTAGTGGAATGGAGCCCATTAAGAGTCTACAACTCTTCAAAACCTTATACATATATATATATGGGTAGATATTGTGATCCAACAGAATAAAAGATCCCACTTTGACAGAGACTCCAATCAGATTCTAAAAATGTGCTGGGGTTGAGACCCACTAACAGACTAATTCATCAATTTAAAGAGACAAATTTATGAGAATGTCTTCAAACTTTCACATCTGTCACTAAGAGCCATACATTTTTTTCATCATAAAATTTACAGATCTGACCAAATCTCTACCTGGAAAATTTAGGTTTCTGCCAGATTTTAATATCTACCTTGTCATATACTGTAAAAATACATTCATTTTCATGGCAGTAAATTTAATGTTAGGATGTGAGAGGTGGTTTGAAAAAGTGGTTCGAGTTTGCATTTTGAAACAATTTTGTAGTAGGATAGGCATATAGAACACAACTTCTCCATGTTTTGATTCTGCGATCACAGTGAAAACCACTTAAATAAAACCACCACACACATTTCAGTATGAAATGGGGATAAGTCACCTGTTAATTGTGTTATATATGCGCCATATGTCACAAATGTGATACAAATCAACAAGCCAGTTGACAGTACGGTACTGCGTATGCGTAGGGTCATTGATGAAAGCCCTTGACTTTTAAAAAGTTCTTGAAATCGTGTCCAAAAGTTTTTATGTTCGTCTCAGGGACCTTTGAAATTTTGCATTACTGTAAATGCACTTAAGTTTGCTGGGATTTAATTTTGCGGTAGCGGGAAAAGGGCCTTTGTGCGGTGGTTTTAAGTTCGCGCCATGCACTGTAGCATTTTACTGCCATGAAAAAAATGTTTGCAGTGGTTTTGAATTTGCGGTGAAGCGGCCACAGCGAAAACCGCGAACACTAAACCACCGCGAAAGTTTCTGCATTTACAGTACCCAGTGCATACTCAGTTTGAACTGTGAACCGGCTTGTACATTAAGAAGTAGACCACTGTGCTGCACGACACCACTGTGAGTTTCTTCCACCGTCCGAATCTGCCATGCTTTACCTGCTTGTTGGCAAAGACTAACAATACGGCATCTCTGAGCTCATCTTCCTGCAGCATTCTCATCAACTCTTCCTTCGCTTCAGTGGCACGCTCCCTGTCATTGCTGTCTATCACAAAGATTAGGCCTACAGAGTGGGAAACCGTTAAACAACAGATATGTCAATGCGTTCTTTACCTGCTTGTTGGCAAAGACTAACAATACGGCATCTCTGAGCTCGTCTTCCGCCAGCATTCGCTGCAACTCTTCCCGAGCCTCTGTGGCACGTTCCCTGTCATTGCTGTCAACCACAAAGATAAGGCCTACGGAACATAAACCGATGGTTAGCTTCCTTTCTTTAAGAACGTCTTATTTCAGACAAATCTACAGTTTACAGGGCTTCACTTAACCTAAAATTTTGTTGCATAGGAAAAATTTGGGGTGCATAAAAATCAAAATCTTCAGTTTAAAGCTTTGGTAAATTGTGATGAACTCAAATTCAACTTTTAAACAAATAATACAACATATAGTCTATACTTTTTTTCTGACACTTCACAATTCCGAATATGCTATACTTATAAGTTATATACAATAGTACTTGACATCATCATCATCGCGGGCTTTACAATAGTACTTTACATACATATACAAAATCCTACACCAATATTACGGCGCACTGGTACGTTAGTCCTTCAGACAAAAAATTAGATACATAGTTCCAACTTTTCATGATCCCAGTACTTTCTGTTCTGTGATGTTAAATCATTAGATACAAGTAAAAGTAACACAGCTACTATAGCATTATCACACAAAAAATATATATGGGAAAGATTTTCTTTCCCTTTGCAAAAGGATTATGGCTTAAGGCACATCAAGAACAAAAATTTTGTACACACATGCTTTCAAAAAGGTATAAAATTTACTAAAAAGTGAGGAAGTGTTGATTTTAAATGTACAAAAATCTCAAAATACAAATTACAGGAAGTCCTGCTGCAATACCAAGGGAAGCAGCAAGAAGACCCAAACTTGACCTATACACATACCGCATACATAGCTGGTCCATACATAGCTGGTGTGTTACGCCGAACGCCGGTTATACCGGCTATATAGATACAGATACATCACAATCCATCCATATCTTCTCAAGTAATAACAGACGAATAAAAATGATACCTCCTTGGATGGGGGTAACTTACCTTGTGTGTTCTGGAAATAGTGACGCCACAGCGGTCTGATCTTGTCCTGGCCACCCACATCCCATACCGTGAAACTTATGTTCTTGTACTCAACAGTCTCTACATTAAAACCTACAGGGACAAGACAGATTGGAACAGAGTATCAGGCACCTGAAAAATCAGCCACATTCATGTGGCACCAAGCAGGGCTGTTTCCAGCTTAATCTTTTTTGTCAAACCCATTGCTTGACAACCTATGTTGTTAATTTTTCTTGTTGTAAGCTTAACAAAAATACATTTTCATTAACTCCATGTCATGAACTTCAGATTTTTGGACAGATGGAGTTAGGGTAGGTACCAGCACAGAAAATTCAGGTATATGTCTGGTTTGGGTCCAGAGGAACAGGTCCAGGTCTGGACCTGAGTGAAAACTGAGTGATTGGGCAATACTCAAAACAATGGTCCATTTCATTACAAATGATTGTGTTTGGTAGAGTGTTTGACTCGGTATGATGTTTTAAAATCGTATCATCATGTAAACAATGCTACAATTGTTTAATTGTAAATCACAGCCAATGGGTGAGAAAATCAGTCCAGGAGCGAGTATGCTCGCAAAAAACATCTTACCGCCAAAAGGACACATGGCTACCACAACATTTGGGAGTCTTTTGATAATTGGCAATCCATTGGAAAATGACCGGTTCATTTTAGCAATATTACCCATGAAAATTTAGAGTGTGTACTGTCATCTTGTTTTGCTTCTGGTGTGAGGCTTCGATTCCCAAAACTGCTAAAAGTAAATGGTAACCAAAAATCATATCACTGTATAAGACACTGTCACAATTCAGAAAAGCTGTTGTGTTTTCATCAAAATCGAAAGATATTTTTTTCCTTTAATGACCAAAAAAAAGGAATCCATAGGAAGACAGACAAAAGATATTTTAGTATGAAGTTTCTTACCAATAGTCGGAATGGTTGTGACAATCTCTCCAAGCTTGAGTTTGTACAAAATGGTCGTCTTTCCGGCGGCGTCCAACCCCACCATCAGGATGCGCATCTCCTTCTTGCCAAACAGGCCCTGGAACAGCTTACCGAACACGCTCCCCATGGTCGATTGCTTGTATGATCTGGCGCTTGTCACAAAAAGGACTGGAGAAAAAACAAAAATATGTAGGGTGGTTAGTACTAAATAATAGAAAAACATTGTATCCAAATAATACATAACCAATGAAAGAATCTTTATAACCTGAAAACAAACCAGAAACCAGGATGATAATTCTTTAGTTATCTTGCAGAATCTCAAGCAAAATTGGTCCCATCATCTTAAAAAGGGCCGCCAAAGGTGGTATCTCACTGCACTTGGGGCACCAGTGCAGCACTGCGGGGTTCGTTCACTGCGGCACTGTTGGGTTATTTTTGCAGTTTTTATATAATTTAGATATTGCGTAATACATACAGGTATGACTTAGAAGACAAAAAAATTCACAAAACGTGAGAAAATTTGTTGAGTTATCTTTCGAACCCCGCAGTGCCGCACCAGTGCCCCAAGTGCAGTGAGATACCGCCTTCAGTCACCCAAGCCGACAACTTGCCTCCACAACTACTGTAAATGCAGAAATGTTTGTGGTGGTTTTATGTTTGCAGTTTTCACTGAGACCTCTTCACTGTGAGCTCCAAACAACCGCAAACATTTTCCATCATTGAACCATGTGGCTGTATCTTGTTGAACCAAGCTGAGACTACTAGCAAAAGTTGTACCTCAAAATCAAGGAAATAGCATTTCATATAAGGTCTAGATTTCAAAATTTCCTGGGGGAGCATAGACCTTTTTCACACTTCCCATAATACAATGCGACAGGGTTCCGGATATGGATGTTGACTGGGATGTACCACCGTTGCCCAGGGTGCGAAACCAGGGTGAAATCAGCTAAAACCTTCAGTACGAGGATGGCAAAGCATATGAACTAATGAGTTGTCTAGCAAATATAGTTACAGTCCACGGGACATGGTAAAAATCACTTTCTGACAACAAAGAACAAAGGCTGCAGACGAAACGCAAGTCGTGACCCATGAGGTCATCGGGCGAAACTAACTGACAGCCACAATGGTGACGGGCTTGCTAGTTCATACCTCTGACCACAAAAATTGGAAAATTCTCAACCCTAATGATAGTAGTACTATATTTTCCGGACATCTCATTAGTTTATATGCTTTGTCGCCCTCGTATTGCAGGTTTTAGCTGGTTTTACCCTGGTTTCGCACCCTGGGCAACGGTGGTAACATCCCAGTCAACATCCATATCCAGAACCCTGTCGCATTGTATTATGGGAAGTGTGAAAAAGGTCTATACCCCCAGACCCATTTGGACCATCACACATTCCACAGGACCTCCATTCAAAATCCTGGGGACAGAATAAAATTTCAGGCTGGCTACAAGTACATGTACAACACTGCACTGACCATATACAATTTGTATGTAGTTGTGTTAGCCCTGCTCTCAAGTCAAGGTGACCACATGCCTGGAGAATGTTAGCTTTGTTTTCAGTCCTCCATGTAAACTGAATTGTGGGCTTGGCTGCCAAGTTTGGCACACACCAACCCACTGAATAGTTGACATTGAAATCTAAGGGGATTTTTGAGATTTGGCAAACATATATTTCAAACCATACCCAATCATATGATGATACCTTAGGATACAAGACTACAAATACAAGGGCTACATAAATTCTATGCCTTCTTGGTGATCTCATTTACTAAGATGTGTCAAGTTAGCTCTAGAACCTATAAATCTATATAAAGTATAATGTGGTTGTGTTGTGTGGTTGTTTATACTATTCTTTCCACTGCACAAGACTGGACATGCATAATTTTCAATGAACATGACTTTGATTCCAGTCAGATTCGACACAAATGTCCCAAGTATTGCAGGTCCTTTGCAAAATTAGCATATTCATAATTACACTTTGCATAGAATGACTTCTACTTCTAGTTCTTCAACATGGCAGACAGAAAACAACATTTTTTAAAAATAATAATTGACTTACACCAATTTGTTATGGATAGATTTGATGACATTTACCTTTTGTTAGAAACCAATTATCAAATTTCTGAAAAGGATAGTTATGGTGATAACTGCAATCTATAATATCTATGGCGAAATTTGACGAAAATGACGGCAACTTTCAACAATAAGAGACAAATCTTCCTTCTCCAGAAATTCTACTGGTTATTTTCGGGCTAATTTTTAGACCGAACAAAGGCAAGTTACGAGAAGAAAGCATGTCACGCCCTGACTTGAAGTGACAGCAAAATCCTGACCAGTGCTTTACCATATATACGTGGACATCGCACGTTTTTCCCTCATCCTAACATTCCTCAACTATTACGCACGATTTGGACATGGTTTCATTTTCAGACAAACGTTTTCGACGTATTCCATGTGTTGTTGGTACTGAATCCTTTTCAAAATGATGAAATAAAACGAAATTTTCAAAAATGTGCGTTTGGGGGTGGAGGGAGGGGGGCAGAAACCGGCGCGGTTTACAAGTATCGTTAGTTCCAACTTTCATGTCCCTAAAATTCAAAACCACGGCGATTTGACACGTAAAAACACGGCAAAACAGGCCAAGAAGATCCTTAATAACTAAAATACGTCGAAAGAATTCCCCTGTTGCGGATTTGAGAGCAGAAATTGGTATGAGAAACAACCTGTTCACAAAAAAACGTTTTCTAGAAATGAACAGACAACCTCGTCTTGTTCAGTAGCGGAAGTCGTCGCCAACGTTGCACAACCAGCGACAATACGTCGAAAATGGACACAAAAATCGTCCATAAATTCTCCCGGGCACTCTATAACTATCGTAGTATAAGGTGTGGGTAGAATACGGGAGGAAAATGGGGTTAAAATGTGTAAGGAAAGATTTTGACACCCACCTCAGGTAGATACCAGTCTCCAAAATGGCGGATGTGAAAAGGTGTCGTTGCATGTGCCACGTCAGAGGGGTCTGAGTAATGCTCAATTGCGTGACCCCCTACCACGTGACCGGAACATCCCACACCCTCCCCTGCGACATCTGGCGGCCACATTAAAATCTGCAGAAAATGATCTAACGTTACAACACTAGAGTGAGTGAGTGAGTGAGTGAGTGAGTGAGTGAGTGAGTGATTGAGTGAGTGAGTGAGTGAGTGAGTGATTGAGTGAGTGAGTGAGTGGGTGAGGAGTGAGTGAGTGAGTGAGTGAATGAGTGAGTGAGTGAGTGAGTGAGTGAGTGTGAGTGTGTGAGTGAGTGAATGAGTGAATGAATGAATGCATGAATGCTTTGCATGAATGAATGAACAAATGAATGAATGAATGAATGAATTGCTCGACAATCTTACAAGGAACAATTTATGGCAACCAAAAAACTGACAGTGAATGAACGAGTGAGTGAGTGAGTGAGTGAGCAGGAGTAATTGATTGATTGATTGATTGAGTGAGTGAATGAGTGAGTGAGTGAGGTTCAAATAACGTTACATGGCTTCATTATCATAGTGACTGCTTGCAACTGTTGCCTAAAGCAAAGTCTGTTTTGTTCATCTGTTTTGTTGTTTTGTTTATTTGTGAAGCTTTGATGTCGATGGAATAGACCATAGGTCTTTATATGCACACAACAGTTCAGTTCAGTTCAGTTCATCCTCTTGGAGGTGACACCTGTGTCTCCACTCGTTCTGTCCAGCATTACTGATCGGAGTAATACACTGTGCACACAACAGGAGGAATTTTAGATTGGTTTTTGCTTAACGTTACACCCTTTTTAATACTGTATACTGTATAAATCAGATATTAAAATTTTCAAAGTCTTATTTCAATGGAAATGGAGACATCATATAGTAATATTTGCAATTTTAATATATTTATGAATATTGAATATCCGCAATTTCAAAATCAATGGAATAAAGAAACCCCCTTTATCAAAAAATGGTATATTCCGACCAATGCGCATGCGTTAATATTCCCGTACGAGCTGAACGTGGTTCTTCGAATATTCTAAACTAATATTTATTGAAAACGTTTATTTTTAAATCCGTGTGTGTAGTGTGAAGCATCATTATGTCTTTCTGTAAGGATGACAAGGTGAGTGACACTAAAAATCCCCCACCCAGGGGCACGGTTTGTCCTCAAATCCCCGCCATGTGTTAGTGCCCCCCTCCCCCTTGCCGGCCCCATGTATGGCGCGTTTGGACCTGCGTTTGCAACAAATTTGAACTTTGAAGTTCACTAATGACAATGCAGAAAATTTAGACAGCTTTACCGTTACATGTAACTGGAGGAAAGTGTACTGAATGGTTAAAGATTAATTATGATATTTTGTGCACACGTGCATTTTTAATGGTGGGGGGGGGGGGGGGGGGGTCAGAAAGTATAGAAGTTTTCATGAATTTGACAAAACCAGAGAAGCTACGTGTAAATTTGTACTTATATCAGTGATAGAACTAAAATCACCTTTTTCCAAGCCAAACAAAACAAAAACAATTCCTCACAAAAGGACAACAATATACTCCAAAATTATGCATCTTCTTTTTTCCTTCTTCTTCATATCATAAAAGCTCCTTGTTCATATCAGTGCCTTCAATCTTGGAGAAGATCATTATGGCACTTTTGGGTGGCAAAACTACCGAGGTCACGAGTAAATTTCTCATCACTCGGTTTCCAGTGATGAAGTCGCGTCGTCACTGGCTTACCAGTGGGGAATATTTATCGTCACTAGTTTTCCAGTAATGAGGAAACTTCAGCTGGTAAACCAGTGACGACAAATATACAGTTTACTGAAGAAAAATGAATCATCGTTTCAGTTGAGGGGATTTCAAAGTTAGCACTTAAAGTTATACTAAAGTCGCCTCTGCAAGTCCCCAGTACACTCCCGGACCAAATCTAACAGTAACACGGCTATGGCGACATGTGAATTAGGGTGTTTTTGTTGCATATCGAACTCAACACTGGAATGTTCTAGTGCTATCAGAACGTGGTCACTGGCAGCCCAGTGCCGAAATAATTTCATCACTCGGTGTCCAGTGCCGAAGAGTCACCCATCACTGGAAAACCTAGTGAGGAACTGGTGACCTTGATGGTTCTGCACTCGGTGTCCAGTGACGAATGACGTTCATCACTGGGCCCCGAGTGACGAGCGGAGTTCATCACTGGGCCCCGAGTGACGAGCGGAG
Organism: Branchiostoma floridae x Branchiostoma belcheri; assembly: GCA_019207045.1. Taxonomy (NCBI): domain Eukaryota; kingdom Metazoa; phylum Chordata; class Leptocardii; order Amphioxiformes; family Branchiostomatidae; genus Branchiostoma; species Branchiostoma floridae x Branchiostoma belcheri. The sequence continues at coordinate 18,750,667 of CM033034.1, forward strand.
TTCATCACTGGGTCCCCAGTGACGAGCGGAGTTCATCACTGGAAACCGAGTGACGAGTCAAGGTTCATCACTGGAATTCCAGTGCCGAGAGAGCTTCATCACTGGAACAAAGCAATTCATCACTGGGAAACCAGTGGCGAACTTTCTTCGGCACTGGGCGTCCAGTGATGACGCCATTTTGAACACATTTTCGTCACTGGAAGCCCAGTGAGGAACCCATGACTTGCGTAGCCTTGCTTTTTGGTGAGTGCTGTTGCCGGTGCAGGCTGTCTCTGAGTATAACCCATGTGCAATAATATATAAGCCAAAATCGTTGTCCATAGTCCGTGCCAGGTCAAGAGTGTCAAGATCCGTGTGGGATCCACCTGTTAGTCAGTACCTTCACGGTGAACTTAGTACATAGTACTAAATCAATGTTTCCTTGACTGTCAGTGTCATATTGGCTTACCAGTCGTTGGAATGACTTCATTTTGTTTCTGCCTCCAGGTCAAAGATTTCAAGGAGCACTTCTGCAAGGAGGTAAGATCTTACATACAGGTTTAGGTCTCATTTGTGTATAAGTAAGTTGGATCATAAGTAGAATACAACATGGAGATCAAAATAAACAAACAAACAAACAAACATGTTTTATTCTTTACCACCCGATATACAGAATGGAGAAATCACCAGTATTGGCTCTCCCTCCATTGTGATGGTAAAGTTTGATAAACAAGTAAATATAAACAAATAAATCCGAGGCACCAGCTCTACTGTAGTTTAAGGATTGTCTGAAGGCCGATCCGATCCAAGCGTAATACAAAACACACAGTTATATTTCATTTATGTCATACCTACCCAAGAAAACACCTACATAGATGAGGAAAGTGCCAGAGTCTTCATGCATTAACATGTACTTGACTGCGTGAATTGTATAATGTAAGTAAAATCTTCTTGTGTGTTTTGCAGGCAGAGACTATCGTCACTGATGACTTTCCCAAGAAAATTATTCAGCTGGATGAACTCCTCAAGGTAACAGTTGTACGCATAGTATGCAAGTTAGCATGCATAGTCCAGTGGTTAGCTGCCCTGAACTAGAAGCCATGAGTTTGATTCCAGCAGTGTCGCTCACCTGATGGCGTGCTACAGGGCTTTAGCCAGCTCGAAATTTTTTTCCGTCAGCCAATTACGATCGTCGCGAAAACACAGAAAATCAATTAGAAGGACTGAACTGAGACCTTGACAAACGGGTTTTAATGAGATTATCGTATGCGAAAGGGCGCCGACACACATTGTCAACAATCATAACAATAGCAAAACAAACATTGTGTTGCTTTTACGGCCGTGGACGGCGTCCCCAAGCCGCCTGTTGCTTCCACCAAGGATTTTTGTCCGTCAACGTTGACGGATTGGTTTTGAAATTTTTCCGTCAGACGCAGCACATTTCCGTCAATTGACGGAAAAACGGACGCTGGCTAGAGCCCTGGCGTGCTACCAGAAAGTGTTGCTGTCCATAGGATGGCAAGTGTAAGGAGCCCTGGTAGAAATTCAAATCGGATGGTACCCAGGCTAGATCTGCTCCCCAGTGTAATGGTGTCTAGTGCGTCCAATTTCTTGTTATTGTAGGAAAACCCTGTCCAAATGCCTGGCTTAATGTCTGTAGTGTCTTGATTTTGATAAGAGTTCCCAGTAAAAGTGACAAACCACCGCAAACTTTTCAAGATTTGCAGTATTTCCACCCTCACACTCAGGGTTGACAATCGTGGCAAAGCCTAACGACATCACCCCTGACAACTCAGCCACAGAATTCGGTTATTAGGGGCGTGGCTTCTAACCAACTGTCAGCCCTTCGGAGAGATGGCTTTTTGTTGTCGAAAGCTCGGAAAGGCGCCATATAAGGCGACTCATTGATATTCAAGAGCAAGATAACAGTACCGGCATAACGTTTCACAGTACTTTCAGCTTCCAGCCGTCTTTATTTAGGTACCAAATTTAACAGTTGTCGGTTCTATGGGTATAGGTAACCACGGCATCAATGTATGCCAATTTCACCTAGCATATGAAAAAAAAACATTACCGTCACGCAAAGATAAACAGATTTTTGTGCACGCCACGCCGTACCATGTGTACGCTGTTTGTTCGAAACTTGCAATCCGGTCGCAGCGACAAATCAGACAAGCTCATTAATATTCATAAGCAAGGCACCCCTAATACCCGAATTCTGTGGCTGAGTTGTCAGGGGTGATGTCGTTAGGCTTTGCCTTGATTGTCAACCCTGAGTGTGAGGGTGAGTAGTTCAAGTTCTAATCATGTAAAATCTCACTAAGAAAATTTGTTTCTTTGCAGTCTGACATGTTCCAGTGTGTAGACCTGACCCAGATGCACATGGAGCTGAATGTGCCCGTCCCAGACCCCATCCTCGTTAACTCTCATCAGGTAACAAACTACAGCTATGTAATTAAGGCCACAGCAAGTTAATTTTATGGATGGCATCAGATGCTCAATGATTTTCACCTGATCGCACTGCGCACGTAGGATCACCTGAAAGCAGGAGGGTAATTCGACCCTTTGGATGGCTGGGACTGAGAGTGATTTTATTTTTATTTTTGTCATACCTATCCGAAAAGCATTTCAATGTGAAATGCGCCAGAAGTTGAGAACATTTTGTGTCATTGAACAAAAAGTTGTAGCAACAACAATGCCACCACCCTTGTCCGGCAATGGTGCACTAAGCACACTCAAAGTATGTTGTACTTTGCAGTATCCTATGGAAGCTCTTGTGATAATAGAACCCCATGTGATAACCCAAGTTATCAGGTGGTCTAGAACGCACGTGTCAAACGTTATCACAGCCCAGTTATAACATACAGTATAACATACAGTATGACATGTCAAAAATTCCTGGGGAGAGCCCTGCATGTGTCTTCAGTTCAATACACTTTCTTAAGTTTTTTAGTCTCGAGTGTATAATACACAGCCTTACTGGTCAGACCTAAGACATATGAACTGTGTCTTGTTCTGTATATTTCAGCCAGATGCCAAGAGAAGGAAGCTGGACCACAACTTGGATGATATCCAAGGTGAGCTCTCCATCCAAGGTGAGGGTTCTGCACACAACTCTCTCACATTCAAACCATTGCTGCACAGTATTCTAGCTAGTCCATTTTTAGAGTAACAGGTCACCATGCTATAGATTTCAACCACCATGCTAAATGATGGCTATGACACTCAGTTTTAAGTAGTGCAGTGGTCCTTTGCTAGTAAACTGTATTTGCTTGTACAGCAATGTCTAATAGAATTTCCAAACTGACTCTAAGCCAACATTCAAATGCCAATGGTCTCTCTATTAATGGTGCCACACTATTGTAAATGAAAGCAGCCAGAGAAGTGAACAGAGCTAGAATATGATGGAAACCAAGCTAACAATAATTTTGAACTGCACAATCCATGAAATACTGTAAATGCAGAAATGTTCGCGGTGGATTAATGTTCGCGGTTTTCGCGGTGAAGTGGTCACCGCGAAAACCGCGCACATTAATCCACCGCGAACATTTTTCTATAATGGCATTAGATTGCAGTCTATGGTGTTACCGCGAACTTAAATCCACCGCGAAAAGTCCTTTTTCCCGCTACCGCGAAATTAAATCCCCGCGAACTTAAATGCATTTACAGTAATAATCAGTGGTCAAAATACCCACTTGCACTTATGCAAAGGCAACCGCATTTTGCTTGATGCAACTCAATTTCAAACTCGAGCAGCATGGTGCACAACCTGAAATGTTGCAGTTGGAACACTGATTTTCCCCACATGCACTTGTAGTCATGTACGTGCATAAACGTTTGTGTTTACAAAATGTATTTCTTGATAAGATAAAACATAATTTAGTGCGTTACATGTAGATGGAGGAAAATGTACTGTTGATGCCGCAACCTGCCTTTTGATGGCGGAAAAAAGGAATTTGAGCAAAATGCACAATGATAGAAAAAAAATTAACTTGATCTACGAACAAGATTGTTAACAAAGTATTGGTTTAAAGTTAAGAAGCATAACTGAAATTTGACCGTTGTTTTTTTGTTTGTCTCCAACAGGTACCAAAGTCATCCTGAACCCTGGTGGGATGGTCACCTGTAACACCAAGCTGACAAAGATTATCGAAGTCATGAAGCCAGAAATCAGGACTCTAGTGGAGAAGTGTAACATGGTAAGAAGATTGGTGTCATTGATCATGAAGATTGGTGTCATTGATCATGTACATGTACTATATTGATATACATGTAACAACAAGCATTTTTGTTACATTGCAATTTGTGAAATATTCCACACCAAAACCAGTCACAGACTGGCAGGAGTGAAATATACTGCATTTGCTTTCAAATGTTCCCTTTCTAGCTTGAGTTTACTTAAAAATAAAATATATAGTATACATTGTATGTTATATATACATGTACTTACAAGAAATGTTGGGCTTCTCATCTTTTGTTTTATGTTTGTTTCTCGTGCGACATCAGTTGAATTAAAGCTAGAATCTGTCACAAACCTTTCGGTTTATAGGGCGGTGCCTATCCATTTCTAAAGCTCCTGTGCCACACATTTGTTCAAACACTAGAGCAGGGGGTTGGTTCACTCGTACATTGTAGGTTTCTTGACTTAACAATGCGTTGTAATCTTGCACCAGTTGAAGATGTGGGTGCAGTTGCTGATCCCGCGAATCGAGGACGGAAACAACTTCGGCGTATCCATCCAGGAAGACACGCTGGGCGAGCTTCGGCAGTACGAGAGCGAGGCGGCGGCGTATCTCGACCAGATCTCAAGGTAGATCGAGAAATGTTCACGGCACTTTGTGTTCACATGTTTCATGGTGAGCTCCACGGTTCTAGCCAGCATCTGTCCATCTTTGACAGAATTTTGTTGCTGGGGATGGATAGACAAAAATTCCCTGCCATGACAGACAAAAATTGGCATTAAAATTCTAATTGAACCAAGATGTGTCTACCAGCAAAATTTGCCCCTCAAAATAAAGGAAATAGCATTTCAGAGGGTCTAGATTTTAAAAGGAGCATACCCCCAGACCCCCCTAAGATTGTCACGCCTTTCACAAATTTCCATTCAAAATCCTGGGGATGGCTAGAACACTGGACCGAGCTCTAAACACAAATTTATCGCACCACCAAAGCCCTTCTCCCACAAAAAAGACTCTTTGCTGTGAAAACTGCTATGAAATTTTTTTCCCGTGTCTTCTGCCAACCTACCTCCTCATCTAAGAGCTACATGTACTTAAAGTATATCATGTCATACTATATGTTGTGTAGGAGACACCTGTTATGGTCCTCTCTAATGCTCAGTCAGGTTTGACTGAAAAGTACCGAGAGGATAGATATGATTAGACAAGTAACAGTTGATCATGCCAGCACTGTGGAAATCGAATGTTCTGTCTGCCTACAACCCTTGCCCAGTCCCTACTTTGGAGTTGCCACCTGGCTGTATGTAAGTGCACTGGTGTTACCATTTTGTACAGATTGGAACTAAAGCGCTATCACAAACTAAAAAAATTCTGGGAACACTCCATGTTCTCCTGAAGCGTCTTGTGAAATCAAATCCCTGCAAACTTAAATGCATTTACACTATTACTGTAAGTGCAGAAATTTTTGCAGTGGTTTAATGTTCGTGGATTTTGCATTGCAAATTTACCACAAACTTAAAGCCACCGCAAACAGTCCTTTTCCCCTCTACCGCAAAATTAAATCCCAGCGAACTTAAATGCATTTACAGTACTCTGGAGAGCCTTAATCACAAAATGTAACCCAGCTTTTACCCTTACTTTGACTACTTGCAGGTACTTCATAACAAGAGGGAAGCTGGTGTCTAAAGTAGCCAAGTACCCCCATGTGGAGGACTATCGGCGGGCGGTTGAGGAGATGGATGAAAAGGAGTTCATCAGCTTACGATTGGTCTGTTGTGAGCTCCGTAACAGCTATGTAAGTACTGAACAAGTCAGCCGAGATCTTTTAGACAGGGTATACGTACCATGCAAGTAGTAGTTCGTGCCGACGTTCATTCTACACTATATTCAGTTGCTTCTTTCCTATTTTCTCTGGGAACTTTAACAGTCTATATACATACATACTGTCAGTCAGTCTATGCATACTATGACACTAGTGCAATGACAACAGTCTAACACCTGGAATATTTGATTCTTGTCCAAATTTTGGACGAGGGCACTGATCGGTCCGTACTGTCTAACACAAGCTCCCTGCTAGTCACAAGGAACTGGAAATGGTTAACTAATCAATGAAATACTATTCAAAATGGTGTTGGAACTCCTGTTCGAACAAGAGCTCAAGAACCCTTAATTTGCTCATTACCTGACGTCATCACCAAAAGATCTAAATGTACAATTGAGATGGGTTGGAGGAGTGAACATAGGAGCAAACGACTACCTGGATGGTACTCAGGCTAGAGATACGGCCATCAGTCAAAGACACCAAAATAGGCCCAATATTTCCATTAATAGTTTTTCTCAACATATGAGACCAATCCATCCGTCTATTCTTGAGTTAGATGTATCTTGTTGACCAAGAAGACGTCAACCTCCATTTTTCAAGGTCAAATCTAAGAGGGGATAGACAGTGTTTGGAACAGCTGACTTCATTTGCATGTATGATTATGTAGAGCTGCTGGTTTTTCTTCTATGGAAAATAAATCTCTCTTTTTTGATATGTGTTAAGACCCGGAGAGATAATTTTGTCACTAATGTTGGTTCTCTGCTTCTAGTTTTTGTTTAGTTTTCTGACTGTTGTGTTCTCCTATTTCAGGCCGCCCTACATGACCTCATAGTGAAGAACATTGAAAAGATCAAGATGCCAAGAACCAACAACACAGAGTCTCTCTACTAGACACACCTGCCGGATTCAAACAGAGACTGCTGATGGTAGACACCTCTACACATGCTGGGAGGCACAAGGCACTATGGGTAGCACGGGGCAGACAAGACCACTGCCTCGAGAACCTCTACCAAAAAAATTGTGAGCTAATAGAAATTGGTCAAATTATGAGAATATTTCTTGTCCCCCAGCATTTGTGGATAGAAATATTATTCTTACAAACTATTATTTCATTTTATCCAATTTGTACTAATTTTTTCGTTATATGGTGTCGTTTTTACAAGGTTGCTATACCCACAATGCCCCGTGTTTCCCAGCATCCAATGGGATCAGTACTGAATTCACCACATTTGAACAGTGGTATGAGACCCTCAGCAAGCCAATGTAGCAAAAGTTGCATAAACAAAAACTCTTAACAGATATATTGAACTGTGTTTTAATTCATACCTTTGAACACAAAAAAGTTGCAAGATGTTTTACTCTATAGACTTGATCTTGGTACTTCTTTGTCAAACAAGAAGACACTTAGGACTCACAAAACGCATATTTAAGTTTCCTAACTTTGACAAACTATGATGTTTAACAATATGTTTCATTTCTGTTAGATTTGTGTTTTCAATTTTTTTTTTTTATGTGCCAACACTAATGTTATGAGCCAACTACTCTGGAAAATGCAGTGTTGTGCATGCTTAATAAAACCAATATAATATTTAACAAAAGAACAACTGTCTGAAAAACAATGTTGACTGGAAAACTATTGCATGAACATACACCCTAATTATTTTGCAGAACAGGTTGAGTATTTTTCACACCATTATGAAAAAAGACATCATTTCATGAAATGTGGGATAGAGATTTTTTATCATCTTGATAACTGATTTTTTTAATTGTCACATTATCATTATGATAGTTGTTTTATGTAAGTAACATTGTGGCCCTGCCACCCAGGTTTTTCCTCCTATTTTTATGATACTTAATTTTCTCGGAGGAAGAAATCCCAGAAACATCAAACCATGTAGGTGTGTCAGACTGTGTCCTCTGTTGTATGATTTTCTCAATAAAATTGTATTGTATCATACTTGTTTTGTATTTTTCTGTCAACAATACTTGGATCAAATTCCAAAAGGAACACCTAGTCTAGCTTTGCCTATGTAAATCAACTGCTGTGGTTCGTCAAAAAGGTAGACAAAATGGCGGACAACGCAAGCGGTGGAGGGAAGTGCACATATTTTAGGACGTCATGACACAACTGAGTTGTATTTGTATGTTGTGAATATTGCTGTGTATTGTAACGAGGCAGATTCTAGTCATAATGCAGAAAAAAATTACCCAAAACTGACTTTGTTTTTTTTACAATACAGTATGTCGCTTTAATTATGTTACAATTTTGAAAACCCTATATTCGTACACTTACCAGCTTTCGATCAGTCCTGTGATCCTTATCAAGTTGAAATGACCGAAAGCCTATAAGTCACACTTCCAGATCGGAAGCGTGACGTCAGCAATGGATCAAAGGTGCTTGGCAGTTGGTATCGGCCCCCGTCTCGGTTGAGGGAAGGTTGGTGGGCTCTTATGTAACATCTCTTTAAGAAGAAGAAGAGGAATGATATGAAAAAACCGTACGGATCGATGTGTTTGCCTTCTAGTTCTGAGAAGGTAAACATAGATAAAACACAGAACATAAGTTTTAAAAATGTCCGATTTAGCCCCCATTTCGATATTACAGTGGAATGGCCCTCCGTTTGACACATTAGACCCCCTTTCCACTAGACGGCGATCGCACTGCGCTCTCACTGCGACCTAAATGGGATATGCTTAACCTTCGCTTATCATACATATGAAACGTAAAAGTGTGACTGAGAAGACAACAAAACACAGAATGTGTAAAAAGATTCGTTTCTTTGCTATACAATTCGTTGAGGGATACTTCAAATGTTAGGTCGCAGAGAAAGCGCGATGAGAGCGCCGTCCTATATAGTGGAAAGGGGTATTACGAAGACAATAGGACAGTTAGCTGGGCTTAATGGCGTTATCAGATTTTGTGTTAAGAATAGAAACACCTCAGAGGACACCACATTCATAAGGAGAGAAGCACCTCCGAGAAGACACCATATCACTGCAAAAGATGGGTTACGACTCTCAGTACATCTTGACGATAGTCGGTAGTTTCATCTTCCATCTGACCATCTCCGAATGGCTGTCCTCTCCATTGCTGCGGAAACTGGCGCCTGCCTTCGTGACTTTACCGGCCAACAAACAGGTGGTACTGAGAAACAGGTGAGACACATTTTAAATAGTCAATGACACATATAATTAACTGTATTTGTGGTTTAAAAGGTGACAAAACCATTTACAAACTTATTCAATCAAATAACAATACTGTTAGATTAGGTTAGATTAGTTGTTAGATTTTAGCAATAGTAACTAGTTCAACGTCCATGTAACGTTATATACAGATTGTCATACATTTTACCTCTTACAATTTTTGCACAATGAAGTTATTCTAAAGCATCACGTATACATTCCATCCTATCTACATTTTAGTTCTTTAAGCTAGTAACATCCAACCTGGGTACCATCCGGATAGTAGTTCGCTCCGACGTTTATCCAACTTTTATTCATCGGGATAGTCGCTTCTCGTTCCGACTTTTATTATACACTATATATAGTCGCTTTTCATTCCGACTTTTATTATGCACTACATACAGCCGGTTGCCGTTCCGACTTTTATTATACACTTACATCTATATACAGTCGCTTCTCTGCTATTCCAGAAGCGAACATAGGAGCGAACTGCCCGAATGTTACCCAAGTAACATCAGGATACCTGGAAAAATTGATTTGCGTTTTTTTTTTCGTTGGATAAGTATCAAACCAGGTCCAAGATTTTAGTGTCCCGGTTACCCGGGTGATAAGACAACAAAATGGTTTCCATAGTAACATAGCTATATTCGCGATGTGACATAAAGAGCTGTATTAATGTTAATCCTTTGAAAGAAACATCTTGATCTCCAACAGTATTCCATGGGGAAAATGGATAACATTTGTGTGCCATTCGTGAGAGTACATTTTATGGATGACATCCTATTCAGAATGCAATAATGCAAAATAATGTAGACACGTAACGTCGTAACAAGATTTGAAGTGACAAAACGTACCATCACAACTTACAAGACATTCATTCCTCAATCTATTGAAGACTATTGGTAGACTGGTATCACTTGCCAAGCTGACAACTACATTCATGGCTTCCATATTGGTTGCACTTTTACAACTATCCAAGAAGTTTCACTTCTGCAACTATAGTCATGGCTACCTCCCTACCTGTAACTCATCACACACAAAAAACTAGAGTTCCACGACCCCATATCTTTGTAAATAATTTTAACCTTTGCAACTGGAGTTCCAATTATGTTTGTAATTGATTATGCAAATAAGATCCTAATTTGCATTAAAAAATATTAGTTAATCATGTTGTCCATCCAAATGACATTCACAATCTATGTTAAGAAAGAATGATTCAATCGCATCGATAATTTATGCAAATAGAGTAGTCATTTGCATAATTTTGATTATGCAAATGAACAGGGGAACATCGTTGAATATTAAAGTATTCAACGATGTTCACCTGTTCATAACTTTCAAATGCCACCAGTAAGAACTTCCTGTCATTTACCACATTGGGCTTGTAGCAATTTCTCATTGATTATGCAAATTGTGTGAAATCTATCTATCAATATTCTTGCCTCACTAATTTACCTATGTCACATGTTGCAATAATCTTATAGTGGAACAGAGTATGTTTAGATAATTTCCTCCTTAATTATGCAAATTTACTCTATTTTGGAAAGAATTGAACAGCAACATCATATTTCCTTTCAGTGTGATGTCCACGGTACATGCTACAATCTCAGGTGGCCTGGCCCTGTACATGTTCCTTTTCGTCGACGCCTTAAAAGCAGAAGATCCATGGTACGTTAACGTTACACCTGAATGTCATAAAAGACCGTACAGAGCTGTCAATTAAGGGTTCTTGACCCGCTCCGAGGTGTACATGGTGTCATAACGCCTGGCCCTTTTCGATAACCACCGAATGAAACTACCGATGAGAGCGAAACGAACAAGGTGGTTTTTATGACATAATATACGCCGATGCACAGACGGGTCATTAACCCTATTCAGACCGGGGGGGGGGGGGGCTTTTGAGGCCTGCGCCAACTTCGATGTCCTTTAACGCCGGAACGCCTTACGCTAAAGCCACCAAATTTGGTGAGTTTTCCCAAAATATTGTTGGCAACAATTTTACGAAGTTTGACAAATTTCCCATGGCAACCGTTTCCTGACAGGCAGTTTTGCCAAAAATCACTATTTTTGGTTCTAACAATGTATTTTTCACATTTATTTGCTATATTACTGCTATTTTGTTACATAAATAAAATCTTATATTATTTAGCATATCTTTCATAATTATATATGCATAAATATGCTAATTTGATGACGTCATCAGCCCAAAATCCAAGATGGCGGACCGTATGGCCAGATCAAGAATAACAAGCTAATTATCCGTTAAAATTTGTAACTACCTGGTATTTTTTCATCAAAAACTATCTAAATGAATGAATTTAGTCTATTTCCATTGCCCTTTGTGATAATTTGTTGCAAAAAAAGTAGTTTTAAAAATTCAAGGTGGTGGATATAATATGGCGGAGCCTAACCCGTATCTTAGATGTGCATGACGTCATTTTATGACGTCATTATGACGTCATCGATGTTGTTATTAGCAATACAAGTCGTAATAAACATTATTATTCTGTTATCTGCACTTGTTGTTACATGTTTGTAGTATAATTTGTATAATAAGTTTTCTGAGAATGCCCTTTTTTCATGGGTCCGGCCAATATAATCAAATTGATGACGTCATAATTACGTCATCTTACGTCAACGTAACGTCAAACGTCAAATTCTCGTCAGATATTATGTCGATATCATGTCCTAAAAATTTGGTGACCCTACGGCACGTCGTTCAAGAGTTAGTGGACTTAGAAGTGGAGGGCCTCAAAAGCCAGACCCCCCCCCCCCCCGTCCAGGGATGACCCAAAAAGCCCGGTCTGAATAGGGTTAACGTTATTATCATATAGCCTATCCAAACTGATAGGCATTGTTGTTCTTGATCCCGTTTAACTTAGTAGATTTAAAAGAATTGTTATGATCTTATCAATACATCATCATGTATAGATTATGCAAAAGAGGCCTCCTTTCAATCATTAGTAAGAAAATGCCATAAGCACAGTTTTGCAAATGAAGCAGAGCTCAAATAATAAACTGCATTGTAGATATTTTGGTGCTTGTGTCATAAGAGCTCATTATTTACTGTATGTAATGCCTTCATGTACAACTGTTACAGGTTTCAAACACCTATCTTGTTATATACTGCATGCATCTACTTGGGATATACGTCGGCAGGCAAGTGTCTACAAAATTGACAAGAAAAGTTGTTTGTGAATATTTACATAACTATGTTGATACGTTTTTTGAAGCTCAATCTTAATTTTACTGTTACATTTCTTTGTTCCATAGCGAATATGTTTCATGTGTTTGTTGATTGTAGTTTTCTTTGAACACTTTGAATCATCACATATTCTATACATATATTAATATAATCTTAAAATCGTTGTAAAAACAACAAACCATGTACTTTTGCCTAACCCACAGACAATTTGATGATGGCCACTCATGCCCCTCTACAAGACTGGAAGATGGTACTGCATCACTCTATAAGCATGTGGGGGTGTCATAATGTCATTGTAAGTTTTCATCTGAACAAAGTTATTTTTCTCAGCATACTCATGTTATCCTCTCCTGTCAGGCCCGCTGCTTGATTATGTCAATTGACGATCTTGGCGTATCGGTCTTCGTACTTCGTGTATCGGCAATAACACTGGCCAACTATCAGATACGGCGGCCATTTTTTTTTTCTGGAGTCAACCGGGGTCATTACATCAATACGAGGCTAGCCTGGTAACCGAACTATCAACTCAACCACCAAGCATTGTGATAATGATAAAAAAACTCCCGAAAAGGAATTCAAAATGTCCAAAAAATATTTTCTACATATGACGTTTCATTTGACTTTGCTAGGCTGGACCTACATTGCAGTACTTTGCCAACATGGTGTTTCTGACGGAATTGTCCACCCCCTTTGTGAATATGAGGTAAGGTGTTTTCTAACGTTACATCTGCGAGACTGTGATATGTTTAGAGCCAAAGTAGTATTCGAGACTTAATAAAAATCGGGTGTTGGACGGGAGGGGCTATCAAATGAGCTTACCTAAATGAATCCATGGTCAATCAATGGCAAAACAATCAGTTAAAAGCACATTGTTCAACAGTTAACACTTCATACCCCCCCCCCCCCCCCCCACACACACACACTGAAAAGCTGGGTTTGTCAGGTTTGTTTTTGTTAAAAATTGGGAGGTCATCTCTGGCGCTTTAACGTGCTCCAGAAGATTGAAATGACTCTAGGATTTCATCCCCTGCCCCTGTCCTAATGGGCCAGTCTAGCTCGTGAGCTGCTTTTAAGATGTCAGCTACAGGTCAAGACATGACAAAGGTCACATTTTTGCCAAATTTGGAAAATGTACATGCCTTTGTCTTCCTTAGCTGAAAACGGGACCCTTATGATTGAAACTTGGCTGGAAAAAGCATTAATGTAAAAAAAAATATTCAGGTCGAAGGCACGCACTTGACTACGCAACTCAAATGATGACCTCTTTTCTAGAACATCATTTCCATTACAAAAACCAGTTCATGGTGTGACCCACTGTGTTCAATTGTCAAAAGACTATGCCCAGCTGCAGTCTTTCTTATTCATCCACAATTCATCACACCGTACACTTCGAATTGCCTATTGGCACAAGTAGGCAACGTATCATAGCTGTAACAAGTCTTTTCAGTATTCAGGATGTTGCGTCACGATGTCTGGTACGCCATGTTTTATAGGTAAAATGCATGAAGGTGTAATCATACTAGTTAATAATAATATATTATTGAACTAGTTTAACTGTAATATCCAATACAAAAATCGCACTCATCCCTGAACAGAGACGGTGGGCGCCATAGGCTTCCTGCAACCTATGATTCACTGCTTACTGAGTCACGTGTTCTATCTGCATAACGTGACGTCACGACAGCCGTGGATTGTTTATTCCTTGACAAAGACTGGCGCCGTTCAGTCAAAAAATTTGGTGAGTCGAATTTTTGTGTTGGATATTACAGTTTAACTAGTTCAATAATAAACTTTCATATTAGATATAATTTTTTTCCTCCAATGTAGACTGATCCTCCACACTCTGGGCCACCGACGTTCACTGATGTACAAAGTAAACGGCTTGGCAATGCTGCTTGTGTTCTTCCTTTGCCGTGTCGCCACCATCCCTATTTATTTCGGTGCGATTCCACACATCAAGACAGGCGAGGTGTACAAACTTGGTACTGGTGCTATAATCAACATCTCTGTTCTGACTCCCATCATGTTTGTGTTGAACATAGTCTGGTTCATCAAAATGTGCAAGGGTGCATATCGAGTACTATATGTTCCCAAGATGGATACGGAATGATTTTCAGTTACAGTAGAAGTCAGTTAACTGCACAACGGATAACTGCACACTTCTGTTAATTGAACGGAATCCAAAAGTCCTATAGTGATGTGGTCCAGCTGAATAACTTCGCTCTGTTGCACTGCCCGAATACAGTAGAAGCCAGTTACTTGCACAACGGATAACTGCACACTTCTGTTAATTGCACGGAATCCCAAAGTCCTATATAGTGATGTGGTCCAGGTGAATAAATTCACTTTGTTGCACTATCCGGATAATTGCACAAAGTGTGCTGGCAAATACATGGGATGTGCAATTAAACGGCTTCTACTGTACATAAAATTCATTTTCAAATTAATCAATATATGCCAATACTTTACTGATGTTATGCACAGATGATATAGCTTTTTAAAAGTACGGTATGCAAATGTGTGGTATTGTTATAAATTGAAGTCTTTTTAAAAAATAGCTAAACGCAGCAATACACGTATTTGTTATGCATGCACGTACTAAAATAGACTCCATTGTACGCTTTTTGTCTGTATCGCGTTCTGTGTGCTCCCAAGATGGATATGGAATGATTCGCTGTCAGTTTAAATCTATTTCAAAATTAAGCTTCTTATGACAGTACTTGCACTGATGTAATGCACAAATTATGAAAGCGTCTTCACACTATCAATTGCTTGTTTAAAGTATTGTATGCAAATGTGTGCTATTGTACTTCATTGAAATCTGTAACCGAATAAACACTGCAAAACATGTATTTCTAATGGACTTGGACCGCACTAAAACACACGTTCTGCGGTCGTAGGGGGTTGTCATTCACTTTATATAGGGCATGTTGCGTCTAGAACCGTACCTTATCCCGAACTGTGCCCAGGCACGGTTAAAGCACAGAGTGTTAACGAAAATCTAAAAAATATGTGTTTGAGGTCCAAAAACAAACGAGAGGTAACCTTCAAATACAATTCAATCCCTACAACTGCCGGACGTTTCGATCATCACTCTTCTTCAGTACTAGTTCCACTGAAATGAACTGACAGAGAGGCAAATACATAATGTTTACCTTTACAGAGTCCAGACTATTTTACTCTTTATTCTTGGTTACCAGCCCTCCACATCTGTCCTGTCACTTGTTACATAATGTAGTCGAACACCACATGGTGAATGCGTAACATTACCACTAGTAACCGTGATAAGAGCGGTCTGGTCCAGGCCATTTGTATTGCTTGTTTGGAAAGGAAAGGAAAGGAAAGGAAAGGAAAGGAAAGGAAAGGAAAGGAAAGGAAAGGAAAGGAAGGAAAGGAAAGGAAAGGAAAGGAAAAAAGGAAAGGAAAGGAAAGGAAAGGAAAGGAAAGGAAAGGAAAGGAAAGGAAAGGAAAGGAAAGGAAAGGAAAGGAAAGGAAAGGAAAGGAAAGGAAAGGAAAGGAAAGGAAGGAAAGGGAAGGGAAGGGAAAAGAAAAGAAAAGGGAATAACAAGAGAAGACAGCAAAATAACGTGTTTCCATTCGTTGAAGACAAATGTAGATATTAAGGTAGAAAATGGCAAATGGAAAAGAACAGCCGGTAAGACACTGAGATACAGGTTGAGGAATGAAGTGGTTAGAGAGATGGTTGGAGCCAAACCTGTCTTACAGTTCATCGCCAAGTAGAGAGTATGGTGGTTTGGTCACCTGACAAGAATACCAACCACTACAGACACCACCGCCAGGCACTCAGGTGTCTTGGCTGGAGGGAGACCACGTTGTAGATGGATAGAGGGAGAAGCAGAGTCCCTCCGTGCACAAGCCTGACTCTCCAGGAGGCTACTCACCTGGCTGCAGAGGGGCGTCTACATCTCCCCCCCCCTCCCCCCTCCCCACCGCACAAGCGAAAGGATAAAGTAAAGTAAAGTAAAGTAAAAGACAGATTTTGGCTCCCTGTGGACGATATCATATTCGACTAGTCCCCCGTGTTATGAGTCCATTCACGGTTCTGAGTACGGATGTCTAGTGACAGGACTTGTGGGTAATATGTTAAAGGGCAGGGGCCCTTGGACAAAAGACAACATTATGCAAATCGAGTCGAGACGAGTACTACTGTTAACAAATCTGGGGCCTTCATCATTTACATATTACCCACAAATCCTGTCTCTACACATGCGTACTCAGAACCGTAAACGTGCTTATCACGAAGGCAGTAGGTCAGTTAGCCGGACTTTGAAGCGTTATCAGATCCTTTGTAAACAATAGAAACAGCTCGGAGACGACACCATATCACTGCACAAGATGGGTTACAACTCTCAGCACATCTTGACGATAGTTGGTAGTTTCATCTTCCATCTGACCATCTCCGAATGGCTGTCCTCTCCATTGCTGCGGAAACTGGCGCCTGTCTTCGTGACTTTACCGGCCAACAAACAGGTGGTACTGAGAAACAGGTGAGGCATATTTCTTACGATCATCAGCATATTCCTTCTGGTCGATGACATATTATTTGCATACGGAGATTTTATGGTGAAAACTGTAATAAAGCTGTTAGCAGAAGGTCATATCCATATAATTCATGATTGTATAACGTATACCGTTTCCTGTCTATCTTATCATCCATTATTGTTCTGAGTAACACTAGAATACCTGGATATATCAAAATGCGTAGCACTCCTCCACACCCTATATGGGCCACTATTGTTTGTAATCAGTAAATACGCCCCAGACTTTGTTGACCGAGATAATAAGACAACAGATAAGATTGCTGTGGCTACAGATCTGTCTACCTGATACTCAATAGTAGCCCACATTAATGTAAAACCACTGAAGGATAGAGCTTTGAAAACCATCCAAAATATTATTTTCGAGAATTAATTAATATTTGTAATAATGACTTTTTGAGATTAGAACATGTAGAAATCAGTTTGAGTTTATACTGTTTATTGGTAAATATTTTATTGAATGGCAAACCTTGGGCTATTTTGATTCGACTGTATGGATGACATCCCCTGGAAACCTGCAAACTGATGCAAGCGTACGAATAAAAATGTTTAAAAAATAGATTTGACTTCACTATGAAATCAAAATGGCCAGAAAGGTTGAACAAATGCCTAAACACACAGAATACAAAATAAAGAAGAAAGGGGAACAAAGTCTTTTTATTCTTTCACATGTCCTAAAATCGATGACTTTGTCGGTTTTGACTTTGGCATTATATGGCATTTTCGATATTTCCGTTGTAATACTACTTTTGCAGCATTGTACGCGTACGATTGGCAGTGTGGTCGACAACATTTGCAAAAATTGATGCGAGCGCGCAAGTGTCATCCATTCAACCGAAGGAACGTATCTATCCCTTATCTATAATCAGAATTTTCATATAAATTTATTTATAAAAGAATTTGCTTGCCAACGCTATGTATATACAACTGCCCAAGCGACCACCACTTCTTGCGACCACCTGGCCATTACGACCGTTTTTTCTCGGTCCCGAAAATTTTCCCCATTGACGTGAGCATTAAGCGACCTCTTTACAACGTCCACCTGGCCAACGCGACCGCGACCGCCACAAATTGGGACCACATCCCTGCACATAACGACCGGTGTCATTTTCAAATCTTGAGGTGTCATCGATTTTCAATGATAACTAACGCGATTTTGTGCCAAATTAGGCCAGTTTGAGTCAGATTTTGACTACCATTGCGATGTTATGTTCAAAATAAAGAGGGCGGCGGATGCACGTACGTGTGCTTGCTATTTGCCATTAAACAGAACGGAAGCCATTTAAACTATGCATCGGGCATATTGTGAGTCGATACTCTTCTAACCGACCACCTGGCCAAATCGACCGCTTTTGCCCGGTCCCCCGGGTGTTCGTCTTTGGCAGGTTTGACTGTATTTACGTTTAGACAATAGATTGAAAGATGTTCTGTGCATATAGCTTGTTTGATCTGAATAAACATTATATAATCTTTCAGTGTGATGTCAACCTTCCATGCTGCTATTGTTGGAGGGCTTGGCGTTTACATGTTTTTCTATGACGGTTTAAATGCAGAAGATCTCTGGTAGGTACATATTATTATTGCATAAATACTCTGCATTCATGAATACTTTCATCAGGTTGTTTGGGCAACTATTTGACAACAGGGTTCTTTATTCAAAACCAGTATATGAGATACTTCATATGTATGACAACATTTTATTTCATAGCCAATCATTATGACACCATATACAATCCAACTTGCAAAAGGAAAGGAGGACTCATTTTTACACCTACGTATAGTGAGGAAGGTCGTGTAAAGTGCCTTTCCCAAGGGCACAACGTCGGTGGCACGGAGGGGATCGAACTCAGGACCTTAAATTCCGAGCCGAACGCTCTACCAGTTTCACCACGCCCGACGCCACACTATCCTATATTTGTCTTCAACTCAACTCATTCACACGTAATCCATAGTTTTGGTCTCAAACATGCTGATCAATTTTGCTCAGTTTTTTCCTTACATAAGACAGAGGATGCTGTATGAAACGTCTGACAATTTCAAATGAACATACGCAGTTACTTTTCTATTTGGCGTATGTTATCCATGGATGTAGCCTTGTATCGTTGGCATCGACACCTGCCAGTCAGTATTGTACTGTGACAGGTGACAGACAGTTACCAAAACGTTGGTTGTGGTTCTTTGTTCTTTATCTCTTCGCATATATTATATGACTTAAAAACACATTGAATGCGGAAAGGGGGAGGGCGGAAGCCATAAGGGCTTTTCGTGCCCCCCCCCCCCCCCGAGACTAGGTCGCATGAAATTAACCTTAAACCCCTTTATTATGGTTGTACATATATTGATGTTGAATAAAGACCCTTGCTATCCATGAGTAAGCTAGTTCACAGTTCCAGGGGAGTATGCACTAGGTCAAAGTTTAAAGCCCCAAATTTGACTTTGGTAGGCGTCCTCAAAGCAAATTGAGGTGAAAGTTTGTTCACGGACCCCCTATTGGCTTGCTATGATACTGGAGCAGATAATTCGATACGTTTCCACATATTGCACAAGGAGACAGACCGCGAGCCTTTCTTCCTGACCTCAACTCCCCTTTCTTTACGCTTTTTCTTTTTGCTTGGCGGTATTCCGGTAAACGTTTCATTCTTCTTAATCTGCAATTTGAAACAAAGCCGCAAGGGGCAACTTTACGAAAACTTTAAGGCAGAGCCTGAATCCGACTGGAGATCCCGAATTTATGTATTCATTGTCACATGAAACAAACAAACCAAGGAACCAAACACAGACATGATACCATAATACATGATACATCATAAAGACCACATTTCTAGACTAGAAGCGGTCCAAAAAAGAGCGGCCAGATTTGTTTCAAATGTCCCGAACTGTCCAAATTCTCAGTCAAGCGCCACTAAACTAGTCTCGGACTTGGGTTGGGATACACTCAAAAATAGAAGAGCAGCCAACAGACCAGGAACCACTATCGATTGAAATACTCTACCATACTTAACCACCCTTCAAGCTAATCCTGTTAAGTTCAAGGAGGAGTTGTTACAACACCTGAGGAACGGCCAATAAAAAAGCAGCACTGCGCCCTGGGTGGTTTGCCCCAACTCTAATTAGGGGTGTTACCCAGTAACCAAACAACAACAAAAACCATAGGTCAAGGAAAGAAATGGAATCATCACCCATGTATTGATGAAACATTTTGAAAGACTAAGACGTTGATTCAACAAATTCCTATTCTTAAATGTATCCTCCCTTATCCAACAGGTTTGAAATGCCCATCTTCGCATATGCATCAAGCGTCGCGATGGGATACGAGATGGCTGGTAAGTGTTTTCAAAATTTGAAAGAAACGTTGTGAATTTCTCAATAACTTTGACATTTTCATTATTTCTTTTAAATGTGTCAAACAATTGTCACTTAATCTCATGACAGTAGGCAAAGTTATAATACATATTGCTTATCATTTTGTAACTAGATTATTCCGTGTCATTTTACATGTACATTCAACAATATGGTAGCAGAACATAGTATTTCGCCTTTGGAGATTTCTGTACTTATTAATTAATGGCCATAAACTACTTCGCATGTACGCGGATAGAATTATAGCAGGCTTTCCTGCACGACAGACGAATATGTTGAAGTTGGGGTACAATATGTAAAATAATAAAAAATGTTTGGTAACAATTCAGTGCCTAATTTTTAAAATGGGGTTATGCTGAACTGCATCCAGACAGTTACACTAACTCTTATTTTTACACCGACTGGGCAAACTTCACAGGCATTCATACAACCTAAAACCCGACTTTGGCTTAGGTCACATTTCCAAACCGGGGCCCGGCCGGGGTGTTTTAAGAAACGAAAAATTAAAATGTATGCAAAGAAATATACACATATCATGCCCACGAATCTTATTTTGACATTTTGTGTATTTTGATGTCTTTTATATCATGCCTTTCGCTCCCGAAATCTGCCCGACAGGGCCCCAGTTTGGAAATGTGACCTAAGCCTTTCCCATACACATTACAGTCATTTTTATGCCTCGCTGACTTTCACAAACTGTCTACAAACTGTTTAAGATTTCGGTCGCACAACTTTTTTTTACGATTATATCACATAGTGTGTACGCCATCTTACAGTTTAATACCACAGGGGCGTATGGGTAAGGTCAGAGGTTAAGGACGTTACAAGTAAGGAAAAGATCCACGTAGAAAGAATATCGCTGTGTTTTGGTGCTTTCTGTCTTCTTCTCAGACGTTAGACATGTCAGAATATGAAAGAAACCCAAAGCTTAGTGTAACATTCAACTCTTTTCTGACCAACAGATAATCTACTGATGGCGATGTATGACCCTCTACGAGACTGGAAGATATTTCTGCATCACGCTGTTGGCATCTGGGGGTGTCATAATGTCATTGTAAGATATCGTCAGATGGTTTTGGAAAGGGTCAGACGTTTCAGCTAGTATCTACTCGTTTTCGTCAGTGACACTGAAGTGATCTGGAAGAAATTGGTGTTTTATACCGTATCTAAGAATGAAGACAATATTAGCTGTCCAATAGGAAACATGTAAGACAATTATTTCAGACGAAGACAATTATTGAAGACAATTTGGATTCCAATAGAAACAAAGGTAAGGCAAAGTCAAGCTGAATACAATTTGAATTTCAATGGGAAACAAGGCTATGACACAGTTGATGCAAAAGATTCAATTAGCTCCTGTTGTTTCAGTTTTGTAAACGTTGTGTGTGTATGTGTGTGTGTGGGGGGGGGGGGGGGGGGCTATGTCCCAAGTGCCGGAAAGTTCCATACGGGGCAAGTGACATAGCAGCCCCCCTCCCCCAAAAACGTAACTGAAACAACAGGAGCTAATTGACTCACTTGCATTATCTGTTTGGCAAGATGATAACACACCATTCTTGTAATATGTGTACAGTAGCTGCAGTACATATTTTTACCACCCATTGAACAGAAGTTTAATCGTTCCTTAGGCCCAACCCCAGGCGCTGTATTTTGGCACCAGCTGGACTCTGTTTGAACTGTCCACTCCCTTCATCAATATGAGGTAAGGTACATTTATAAGCCCTCTCACAGACGTCAGAACGCATATGCGGTGACAGGAATTCTAGGTAATATTTCAAAGGTTAAGGCCCCGTAAAAGAAAACTAAAGCCGTCTGGACTACGTGTTATTCAAATCGAAACAATGGTACCGGTTGAGAGACTTTACCATTGACATGTTACCTAGAATTCCTCTCGCCGCACATACGTTCAGGGGTGATCGAAACGTTCTGAGCCTCACCGAGGAATAAGGTGTACATCTCAAATTCCGGGGCAGAAATATGTAGTATGAAGTCTTTCATCAATACCTACAAAATTTTCATCGGCCACCGTCGCCTTCTTCAGGATCAGTACTGGTGACCAATCACTTCAGAACGGAAATTTGCAAGAGTTACAGATACGTGATGTTATCAGCACGTGATTTTGGGTATACGTGACGTCAGCAATGGGTCAAACGTGCCAGGAAGTTTATAACGCCCGCGGTCTCTGTTTAGTAATGGCTGATCCTACGGTTTGTTTTGTCTCCATTTCAGGTTGATTCTACACACCCTGGGCCACAAACGATCACTGCTCTACAAAGTAAACGGTGTGTCCATGCTGGTGGTGTTCTTCCTGTGCCGTGTCGCCACCATCCCCATGTTTTTTGGACTGATCCCGCACATAAAGACAGGCGAGGTGTACAAACTTGGAACTGGTCTTCTCATCAACATCTTTGCTCTGAGTCCCATACTTTACGTGTTGAATATATTTTGGTTCATCAAGATATGTAAGGGGGCACATCGCGTTCTGTTTGCTCCAAAGAAAGATACAAAATGATTTTACCTTAGTTTGCGTAACCCTATTCAGACCGGGCTATTTTGGTCAATCTGAGACGGGGTGGGGGGGTTTGGTGTCTTTTGAGGCCTACGTTTGAGACTCCTCTAACTCCTAAACGACTTATCATGTGACCACCAAATTGACGAAATGCCTGTCATCAACCGGTTGCTATGGCAACACAAAATGGAAAACTTTCCAAACTTTGTTAAATGTTTGTCAAATAAATTTCAGGAAAATTCACTGATTTTGGTGGCTCTAGCGTAAGCCGTTCAGGTTTTCTACGACATGGAAGTTGTCGAGGGCCTCAAAAAGCCCCCATCCCCGTCTGAAAAGGGTTAGTCTAGAAATAAGCTTTATCTTAAATATATTGCACATGTCTAATGTTAGGCCAAGGAAAAATGCTGTGTTTTCGGTTATATGTAAGGTCATGAAAAACATTTGGTTCCGTCAGTCAACATTATAGTAATGTAAAACTGAAATCCACTAGGCGTTGGTATTCTCATAATAATAGTGATTATACAGATATCCATAGGACAAGCACAAATATATTAGTACACTGACCAAAGAAGTACAATGTTTGTGACACATTATTACATTTCCAAAATCATGTCCAGTTGCTTGAGTAACTGGTATTATTTGGCGTATCTTATTACCTGGATGGCTAATCTTCATCGCATCGATATTACTCCACCAACTGTTCAAAGCCTTAATCTGTTCTCAGAGTGAAATAGAGGAAGTCTGTTTGGGATTTCATCACTTGGATATCAGATCGATCGATGATTTAATTGTTATGGGTGTCAAGTTTTATGATCCACTGATGCACGTTGACAATATAATAAATCAAACAACTTTCAGTTTGGTGTATAAGTTCTTTGACTTACGTTACATTTAGCCCATTGGGACAGATGCAAATGTAACTGATGCATTTATTCATATGTCGGTTCGATACACAACTTCACCAACAAAAATGCTTCTGATTATCTATGTCTGGTTTTTCTTCCACCAAATTTGGCACGGTTGTTAAGCGTCCCATCATCACAAATCTTCGTCCTTCAATTCAAACTAAAAATCGTAATGTTTATAACATGTGCGATATAGTTATACATTTACGCTAAAGGTAAAACCCGCTGAACGTGCAATTTGTCCGTACGTTTTTTTTAGAGGCCACGTCCGCCACGTATTTCTGAAAACGTTCAGGCTGTACAGGGCAGGCGCGTCGCCCGTACTGGCACGTACGGGGGGCGAATCCGCAGCCCGATGGTACACAACGTTTTGTCTGCACGTAAATTTCTACGGCGTGTCTGCGTGCGCCAGAATCCCTCGGATTCCCTACGAGTTCGTACGGAGGCGGTACTTACCACGTATCCCAAAAGATTGCCCAGGCACGTAGACAGCACGTATTTGCGGGTTGTGCCCTTAGCTTTAGAGGGCACATCCAAATTTCTTGCTCCCATGGAATCCTATCATATTTAAAAATGTTTTCATTGACGCCATATTGCAAGAAAATATATCCCAGGAACGATACCTATACAGAAATGAAACATGTACCATAGGATCTAACATATCTGATTTATGAGAAAATTCTAGTATTGCAAATCCCACCATTATTATGAATATCCTGACGCATGTCGAGAGCCCATAGCGGTGACGTCATCGCTCGGGCGCTTTACTGTTTCCGGCCTCGGAGCGATACCCGGACGAGCAAAGATTTGTCGACAAAAACGGACCGAAAACAATCTATAGGGGTCGAATTTATACAAACATCGATCTAGATCCACCATGGTATTTTTACACTAAGTAGCTGGGCACAGAACGGCGGCTAAAACCCTATTATTCCAGTGGACATCGAAGGTCATTCTCCGTGATCAAGATGTGTTGTCAGACATCGAAAAGTTGGAGGTATGTACCTTACATAAAAAAAACAATCATTGCTCCAAGAAAATTTGATTAACTGTATTCATACGTGGCTGATAAACCTCTACAACAAAAAAGTGGGATTCATCTTCAACCTTATTTTATTCAGGTTACAGAATTGACTGATTCTTTGCTCCAGAGGTGTGCGGTTCAATAATTTCATAGACATCATTAGCAAAGGGCCCTCCTTCACCCAGTCCTGCACAAAAGGTTGAAGAACCTTTCTTCTTGTAAGTGTCCGCTGCTGTTGCTGACGAAAAGCATTGTCCTTTATCCCGAACTGACCTAGTCTCTATCTCGCGATAGAATCCCACTTTTTATTAGGTTGCAGTTTATATAGTAATGATAGAAATATTCTTTTTAGCCATATTACAGTTTCCTCACTTTGAATATTTGTCTAGTGTTGAAAAATGTATTTTCTTATGAGTTTTGATCAAAAGACATGATACAAACACATCTCAAGCTACATTTGAACATTACTAAGAAACGAGAAGAGGCCGAACAAATGTATTACAATAGTTTTAGAACCCACGTTTCAGATTAGTCTTAGAAACTATGTGTACTGTATTACGACCTTTTGTATATATATATATATATATGTCTGTACCGATATTTCTGCCCCGATAGGGCATGACTGTGCAATACAGGCTATTACATGATATGCCTAACTTGGTAATCGCTTGACATAGTCTATAGCTGGTAAACTAAACTTTAATGGCTACATATATCTTTTATTTAATTTTTTTTAATTTATGTATTTATTTATTATTTATACTTGCATTTTTATTTGTGCACATACATAGATGAAAAAGAGAGGTTAGTAAGAAATGGGGGCACGACTCCCTTCTTATTCATTATTGGTACCATTGACATCATTTTTACCGTTTCTAGAAAATACTATCAATTTCACTGATGTGTCACTGATGTTAATGTTAATATGTTACTAATAATACTATATATATATATACGATTTAAAGTATTCTCTTGGCAATATTCAGCCAATTGGTTGCGACTTTTTTTATGAAATATTGATATGTTTATCCGTGGTGATGATAACAGTCTTTACCTTTCTGACAAACTTCAACTTATTCGATGAAAATAAAAGTATGCTTGAATACATCACACATGATCATCTTGATGTCATGGATAGAATCTCTTTGGAATAATATGTCCTTAGATAGCTTGACATCAGGGCATCTACATATAATGATTAATTATAAGCCATAATTAGTCATCTTAGGCTTAGGTCCCAATTGGAAAAAGGATCCCTCCCGGACGGTTCACGGGCTGTTTTTAGCACTTTCGGGCTTACCCCCTACATGGCCCATTGGGACTCCTGACGGTTCCCGAGGTATTTTGGAGTCCGGTCAGGCACCGGGTTGAATTTAAGTCGGACTTAAAATACACCGGGGACCCAGTAACAAATAAACGCCGTAATCTACCCATGGTAAGCACCGAGGGGTACCCCGCGGTGTCTGACAGTCCACCGGGATTTTGATTTTGTGGCTTCGGAGCCTGACGGGGGCTACATCCCTGACGGGCACTGGTGCTATTGTGACCTAAGCCTAAATGGCTAAAAACTAGATGGATCATTGGTGGTGGTACCAGTGGTTGTGGTAGGTTATGCTAATTCAGATGATAGTGATGATGATGATGGTTAGTTCCTTTCTAGGGGTACCAGACGTAACACCGTGCCATTACACGTGTTTTGTTGTGAAAAAAGCGGATGGTATAATAAAGGCCGACAACAAGATAAACCAAGAGTTTATAAAAAAATCAAGATGTACTACTGATCCACACATTTGAATAATATAAAAGGTAGTAAAATTTTCTCCCCATGGGTGTGCTGCAGTGGACTGATCCTTCGTGTTTGACCTAAGTAGGCCAGTAAACTGGACTTTGAAGCGAGCGTTGTCAGATTCTCAGGACAACACCACATCACTGGACAAGATGCCGGGTTATGACTTTCAGACCATCTCAACGATAGCTGGTAGTTTTATCTTCCATTTGGTCATCTCCGAATGGCTGTCCTCTTCTTTGCTGCGGAAACTGGCGCCTGCATTCGTGACTTTACCGGCCGACAAACAGGTGGTAATAAGAAACAGGTGAGGCATGTTTGCTTTTAAGGACACCAACATCTTCTGAATGGTCGACGTGTTGTTTGTAAACGAAGATGTTTGTTTGGAAAGGTGATAAAACTATTAGAAGGCAGTCGTGGCCACAGAATCATAATTTTATCATGTACACTGTTACCATCCTATCTAGATATTTGATATCTTCCCTATCATAAAAGATTGTGACACCTGAAAAATTTGAACACCCCTCATACGGACATCGCCCTACGTTGGTCATTGTTCTTTATAGTCAGTAAATACGTCCCAGATCACAGCGGCCGGGATGATAAGTCAACAGATAAGATTGTCGTGGCAGCAGATCTTTCTTCTCGATACAATATAGAAGCCTGTAGCACGGTGAAACCGCTAAAGAGAAAATCTGTGTTTCCTTAGTTATATAAAACTACTAGTATGAACAGGTCCTTGCTTCAGGTATATCTCGCTTTTTATGATAAATCTCGTTCATATCTCGCTTTGTTGTTTAGTGTATAGTTAACAGGTATCTATATCTAAAAGAATGTGTATGTTGTCATTCTCATTGATTAACTTAATATACATAGAAAATTTAATAACATATTTTCTGATCTATTGTTTTTATTGGAAGAAACATTCTTCATCCTTCCAGTGTCATGTCCATCGTCCATGCTGCAACCACCGGCGGTCTTGGCCTGTACATGTTCCTTTTCGTCGAGGGCTTAAACCCAGAAAATCTATGGTAGGTTATACCTGTCATCACTGTCAATCAAATTTTGTGAGTTAGCCAATCATAAGGTAGGAGCTGTTCACGTGACCATCAGCGAGATTCAGTGTCGTCAGCAGCCACGACCGATATACAATGATGCAAATGTTATGCCTAGGTTACACATAGCCGAATTTGGCTCCCGACTCGCTCCCGACTATGGTTTAGGGGTGATTCGGGAGCTAGTCAGCTGTAGTCGGCTGGCGTTTGGCTGAGTCGGCTGGCATTCCGCTGGCGTTCGGCTGAGTCCGCTCTGTTCGGCTACTCCATCCGAATGTTTTGAAATGTTCAAAACATTCGGCTCTGAACGGCAACTCTGGAATGGGTCGGTTGGTGTTCTGCTGGTATTCGGCACAGTCGGCTAGTGTTGGTGTTCGGGAGTAAGTCAGCAGTCAAATTAAATCTTAACCACGCCATAAACACTGCTGACTTACTCCCAGCTTGTTTCCAACTTATGCCTAGGTTACACATAGCCGACTTTGGCTCCCGAACACTAGCCGACTCTTAGCCGACCCAAGTCGGCAGTAGTTCGGGAGTAGTCTGACCAGTTTAGGCCACGCCTATTTTTTTAGCGCCGAACATGTCCCGAACACCTCCCGACCAGTAAATGACTTACTCCCGACTGTATCCCAAATGCTAACTAACCTATCACCAACCCTCCCGACCTCTAGCCGCAGACTGCCGAATTACTCCTGACTGATCCCCAACCGATTGCCGACCCTTTTTCGACTTGAAATAGACATAATCAGAGATTTTCAAAAGAGTGCTCATTTTCGTTTTTAATCAAGAATGTCCTTTGTTCTATTTGTCAACATCACCAAGAGATCAAATTTAGATAACATATAGCTCCAGTGCGGCATTTATGGGTCTTTTTGTTTTTGGCTGGATGTCGGTCGTGTGAAGTTCGGGCGTGATTCGTCTACGTTCTGGCAATAGTCTTTTTGCTTGGGAATGAGTTAGCAGAGATTTGTCTAAGGTCTTGGGGTGATTTTGTCTTTTGACGTGGACCTTCACACCCAGATGTCGCAAGAATAAAATTCCTATTATTGAACACTGTGCAATCATGTAACATTGTGTTAAGTCTAAATCACCAACCTCGCAGACAGGCTTTACGCACTATCTATAGATGATTATTTATTCGTTATCAATATTCCACTTATTTGTCGTGAATGAATACATTGAAACTGTTTACATCTAGTTGACAATATAGAAACTGAAACGTTGTACGTACAACCAAATGTATGTTTTTATTTGTCACAGAACGGTGCAAAGTATCAGAGTTCATGACTAGGGTAGTGAATTGATCTACTACTTAGATTTCGTGGATAAATACATTGGAACTGGTTACATCTAGTAAACAATCTCCAAACAGATTCCTCCGAGCATAAGACAGTAACATAAGCTGGGGAAGGAGTTAAGCCGGCAGAGGAGTATGATCCGCGTGGCCAGTTATACTCATCTGCCGGCTAAACTCCTTCCCCAGATTATGTTACTGCCTTATGCCACGAAGGAAATGTTTTATGTACAGTCAACTGTTATTTGTCACAGAACAGTGCAGAGTATCAGGGTTCACGGCTGGAGTCCTAAACCAATCTGTCACTTACTTTTCGTGAATGAAGACATTAAAACTATTTACATATAGTAAACAATATATAAACTGAAATGTTGTATGTACAGTCAATTGTTATTTGTCACAGAACAGTGCAGAGTATCAGGATTAACGACTGGAGTCCTAAACCAATCTGTCACTTACATTTCGTGAATAAAGACATTAAAACTATTTACATGTAGTAGACAATATAAAAACTGAAATGTTGTATGTACAGTCAACTGTTATTTGTCACAGAACGGTGCAGAGTATATCAGAGTTCCCGGCTGGGGTCCTGAATTGATCTGCAACTTACATTTCGTGAATAAATACATTGCAAATATTTACATCTAGGAGACAACATACTAGAAACTTTACAGTTGCCTTCCAGGGCTCCTGAGACAAGCACACTACATACTCATCATCATCACATTACATACTGAAAAGATACATTATAGGAACATAAACATTTACATAAACAATCATTTCTCCAATGATCGTTAACCAAATCTACTTATCCAACACGACAACGCTCCTGGGTGCAAGATAAACATTTATAACTTTAAATTTCATCATTATTTGTAATAAAATATGTGGTATTTCTGTCCAATTATAAACACTCAATCAGAATGAGATCTATGGGCTTGAAAGCTAGTATCCGCGACTAGAATAGTTACAGCGGTACTACCGGTGTATATATAGTAAGGGCTTTGCACTTGACTTGAATTTTGGGATACGCAATTGCTACATACACTACACAATAAATTCAATATAGATAACCGACGTAGGACTGGCAGACTACGAATGTTGAACATTCAAACAAAATCTACAGAAACTGTCTTTCATTGTTGATTTCACCACTTGTAATCGATTCTAAATACTCCCGCTACGATGACGGCTTTTACTTGAAGACTCGTCAGTCTGTGACTTATCATTTGTTGACTTTATGCACAAAGTTTTGGACCTGTCTATTTGGCCTTTCTCGCGCTTTTTTATAACTTCATCTTTGGATATGTGCATATTTGGCTCCTGTGGATATGACATTTCATGATTTCTTTTCGTTGCTTTCTTTAAAGGCCCAAGTTTTGATGTAGCTTCGTGCATAACGATGAACTGTTCTGGAGAACTATAGGGATTGGTATAAATGGTCAAAGCCTCAGTACAAGAATTGAGACTTCTATGTATTCTGCCATACTTACCCACCAAAACCATATCTCGGACTCTACGCTTGGTTGGTGCGTTTGTTGTATAAGACGGAATGTGTGTAGTTCTGGCGCTTACGTGGTAAGTATGTGCCGCTGTCGCGCAAAAGGAAGGTTTGCGGCCTAACCCTTTTACAGTGGGAATGGCTACCTCAGAGGCTGAAGCATGCGCAGTGAAAGGTACAAAGTCCTGGCCTAGCGTCAGAGGCACCTGCAGTGTCAAAGGGAAAGATAGGGGGCGCCCTCCGGTGTTTTCGTAGTTATAGTATTCATCCCCAATTTCCCAGTAATGATGCACCGATGCTGGTCTCGTGTTGTAGTAGCTATAATGGTTGTCAGGAATCTGCCAGTAAGTTCTGGAAGCCTCAGGCGGTAAAGTGTCAGTATTTTGGTACTTGTAGTATTCGTCGGGTATTTCGCTGTATTGCTGCTCATCACCTGAATATGAAGCTTGTTGAGTGACCCTAGTACCAGTTGTTTTATAGGAGGCTGTTGTACTGTGGTTGACATTGAGAGTAACTACATGGCTACCGGCCCCACTGATCATCCACTGGTTTAGGGATGTAAGACTGCGAGGAGACCCTACTGTAACATTGACAGCTTGGTCGCGCAGTGAAAAACAACAATATTTCCTGACAAAACAAGCTGGAATCAGTGTAACCAGAGCAACTAATAACACAGTTGACAATGTAATGAGACGCACATGTAGGGATACTCCCCTTCCCGGTTCTACTGTCACAGTTCGAGTTGTATACGGATTCGTCTGATTGTCGATCTCTCGGATTCTTGTACCTTCTGCCCCCTCCATGTGTTCTATCCCCATTTCCTCTACACAGGAAGCACCTACAGGAGTGTCTGACAGGGTTGTGGTAAAGACATGTTGGTATGTTTCCCCCCGGGCAGTTTTGAGCAAACACGTGACATTCATAGCCTTTTTGTGGCCAAAGACAGTTGTGACATTTCTACTGTAACTATCACTATAGTTCTCGTTACCGTGTTTACCAGCTGCGGCATCATACAGAACTACTGCAACACCCTGGGAGTTAGAGTGCTTGTCCACGCAGATGGGAACGATGCGCAGATTGGCCAGCCGACCCAAAGCAAAGTTTACACCACCTGCATCTTTCCACACATTTTTGCACATGCCTGTGATGTTTTCAACTTGTTTTTCTGATTTCATGTTCATGAATATTATCATTAATGGTAGGTCAGACTTCAGTTTGCTTTTGGCTTGTACGTTCAGTGAAGTACATAGTCGTCTTGGTTCGACATTTGGCCGAGCTAGCTGTGTGATGAAATCATGTTGTATTAGGACATGATATCGTCTCATCAGAAAAGGTTGGGTGATACAGAAAAGGTCTTCATTGACTGTTACTGCAATGAGATGTTCGGTTTTGAGAAAGTGTCGATAGTCAAGACTCCAGTTGGTCATCAAAAGGGCAGAGTCAGCAAAGGGAGGAAATTTATTTCCGCCGAATTGAAGTGCGTTTAGTTTGTGCATCCCCTTTACAGTCACTGTAGGTAGATGCCACAATGGATTATTGCTTAAGTCCAGGTGTGTTAGCTGTGACAATGACGTAAATGCCTTTGAGTGGATGCTTTTGATGAAATTTGATTTCAGAGAAAGGTGACCTAGATAGTCGAGTTTGTAAAACCAAGATGGCTCAATTCTTCGCAATGAGTTACTGTCGAGTAATAGGATATTCAGGGCAGTGAGGGTTTCGAAACAGTTTGAATCTATGGTACTTATGTTGTTATGTGAAAATGACAGACTATACATAGATTTTGGAAACTTCAAACCAGTGAACCATATTTGTTTTACATGAGTCAGGTTGTTGAAGTCAAGGTTTAGGAAACGTAATTGGGGAACCACAGCCAGAGTGTACTCTTCTATATCGGTGATTCCGCATTCAACCAGGGAAAGGGTTTTTACTTTAAACTGCTGAGGTGGTCGGAGTTTCTTAACGGAGAGTATCCCAAATGAGAACCCTCTAATGGCCACATATCCAATATTAGGGAGACATGTTGAGCTTGGTTGAGCGGTATCTAGTACACTTTGTTGCTGTAAATGCGTAGTGCAAAGTATACATGTGGCCTCTTGAGGGGTACTGGGCCTGTAGCCTACACCCTTACCAAATAATGCGTTATTGTGGGGGACACAAGATGACCATAGTTCAATAATCTTGCACCCAGGAAAACATGCCGGGTCTAAACTTCCACATGTCACCTGGATGATGAAAACCAGCACTACTACTTTCTTCATGTTATGTTATGTATTTTGTTTTCTATAATGTACAACAGGTTAGGCTACAATGCCTTTGCAATGCTAGAATAATCTAAAGGCACTTGAGTGTCTAGGTCTCCTCCGGACGGATTATGTGCAGCGTTGTTCTGACTCGGGTGGAGAGGTGAACCAACTGTCTACTGTCCTCCCTGAGAAGAAAATCATATACGTAGAGGTAAATACACAAATTGCAAGGGGTAATCAATAAATTGCACAAGTCAAATCTCGGTGAATCATATCAAGTCAAAACCTTTATACATGTCTATCAATATCATAACCATTGTGTTCATTGTGTTAATAAGAATATTAGAAGAGAAATGTACAAGAAAAATTAAAGACAATTAATGAACCGTGGATCAACTTGCTTTACTGAAGATTTTGTGTTTCTTTCGGCGTCGTGTGGCGAGAACGGTCGTTGACTTCGCACCTGGGACAGGAGGACAGCAGACTGCTGATTGGATTATATAGGTCAGCCTAACAGCGAAGAGGAAAGAAAGGTCGGGGACGCGGCCGAGCCTGGAGGAGGGGCGGTTTCGCGAGGCCGTGCACGTGCGCCTCAACAAATAGGCGTGATGACGCGGGTTACTAAACAATTCGAAATGTATTTTCTAACCTCATTTCTATCTTTGTCACGGACATCATCATACCTCAGAAACTCTGTACCGTTGTTACAAGTTATTTTACTTGCATGCTGTAAAGCTTTGTATCAGAGATTATGGAAAACTCTAATTTTCATTGCCTTTCATGACTTGATGATAAATAGACTATGTGCAGGTAACTTTTCTCAAAGTTTCTCGAAGTAGAGACTGTAAGTTTTGATTTGACATAGCGAGCTTATATTCCATTTGCCACACATTGTCAGTATGTCTAATTATCAACTCGCCTGTGGCAATACCTAAGATTGGAAAAATCTACTTTTACTTGCTTTTCTTACTTTATAATCAACACAATAGGTGCTAAAAACTTATCATAAAACAAAGTGAGACTTTGAGATTTAATTTGATGCACAACAATCTTGTTTTCCACTTGTCATCAAGTGTCAGAGTGAGGCTTATTCAACACCGAAAGAGATTGAATAAGCAGAATGACTTTACAGAAAAGCCAGTTCTGCACCGAGGACAATGTCCGATCAGCATTAAAACACCTGTAGCAATACCTGCATATTTTGCCCAACGTTTTTGTGCAGTGTAGTTATTTACAAATGCGTGTATCACTGTACTAAATTTGTCACATGTGGTGTCATCAACATGTTGACATTTGTCTTCCCAACGCACACTCACCTACTGAATATCATGAACATTCATCAACAGCTACTCATGTACACATACGTCCTCAGCCACCCTACCATAAAACGGCTGAAAACATAACCTTCGTGGCAAAGGTAACAACAATGGCTGACCTACACGTAGCCTGAGTGCCATCTGAATGCTACCGGGCCCGCCCAAGAAAAGGCAGCGAGTGCAAGGAGTCCCGATAGAGATCGGATGATACCCAGGGTAACCTACAAGTACACATGATGTGCTTTGACTTAATTCCAGAGCACTTTTGTCGCTAGGAATGAAAACGAAATGACGGAACACTGACATACCTTCCTCACAGACCAGGATTCTTATTTTCCTCCGGCCTTGTGGTGGTCCACCTCGTCTGGCGATTAAATACAGGAGAGATACCACAGTTAGACTTGTGAGAAGGAAAACACGTTGAAAAACACTGAAATAACGCTTCAGAAAACTGCTCACTGCTCATGTCAATCTTGAAAATTCTTCTTTACGAGAGTCACATAGGTCATCTTTACAATGATTCAAAGAAAGCATGGCTTGACAAGCTCTAAGTCTGAGGAAAGCTCGCTCTATTCTTCATGTATACACCCAAAGGAACTAATAACAACTCACAATTGTCCTTACCACAACTAAACTGCTGGACTGAACAGATTTCGACCAAAATGGAAAAGTTTAGCACCTACTTGTTCCTGCAAAAACCAAAAGTCTCCAGATTGGGCCAAAATTCTTAAGAAAAAGGAGGATCTTTTAAGACTTCGCACTACAGTCTCATTGAAATGTGAGCCCTCTACTGCGCACCTCAACTCTGTCACGTCAGGTCTACATGTGCGAGGAAACCGATAGAAGATGAAATTCCATCGTGCAGTTTAATCTTATGCCACCGCTCTGTTTTAATTTCTGTCCAGCTAATCTAAATGCTTTGTCTGGGTTGGACTGTCTTTTTTTATTGACGGAAGCTTTCGAAGTCCCATGTACATATTTTGGCTGTACAATCAACAGCTCTACAATCTAAAGATGGCTTTTATAAAGTCGACAGAATGATTTCTTGTTCACCTTCTTACAATGAAGTATACCAGATTTCAAGAGACTCGATGCTACAAACGGCTTTACATGTCAGAACTCACATAATGCCAAAATAGGCAAATATATAAAGGACTAATCTGCTATGAGAAAGAATACCGAAACTAATTATTAGCCTACTCCATTGCAATACTATATCAAAGAATTATGTTAGCCCTTATTGTTATGTTAACTAGGTTGTTAAGATTTATCCTATACCTCTATTTTTTACTTTGTGTAATAGTTGTTACTATACATTGTATCATGCACAATTGTCCTGCAATAAAGTTCTTCTAAATAGCCTGTGCAGCACACAGTTACATCTTTCTACTGCGCATCTCAACTGTCACGTGTGTCCTACATGTGCGAGGGAGACCTATTTTGAAGGGATGGTTGATGAAATTCCATTGTACGGTTTAATCTGATGCCACCGCACTGTTTTTTTTATCTTTGTCCTGTTGATTTAAATGCATTGTCTGGGATGATCTGTCTGTTTTTATCGAAAGAACCATTCGAAGTCTATAGTGTATAAAGTAACACTATTGTGGTCGCCATGAGTGTAGTTGTAGATGTATATATTTCCATCTATGTAATCAAAGTAGAGACTTTAATCGGCAATCCTACAACCTAAAGATGTCATATATTAAGGCGACAAAATGCTTCTTTTCACCCCTTCTTGCAATGAATATATATCGTGTGTAGCACACAGTTCAATGTCTTTTATATCTTCTCTTTTTTTGCAATATAAATGACCTTTGAGATACTGTAAAGTAATATGTACTGTACCGTACTTGTTTTTCTTAAAAAAATATCATATGATTATGATTTAGAATTTAAAATTGCACTCGAACACCGTAATTCAAATGTCTTAACTTGTGACTATTTCGATGTACCACACGGTACCAGTGCGGCCGATGGTGGTGGTGTTGCTCAAACACAAATGGCGAAATAAAAAAGTAATAACAAACTTTTGTGAGGTAATGGCCGCACTAATTATAACGGTCTATAACTACATTGCGGGGTTGGGGAGGCCAGCCCCGACTTGAAGATGTTCAATGTTGTTGATGTAATAAGATGAGGTGGTAGATTGCTCCACTTAGATATTGTTTTAGGGAAAAGGCAAGATCTGTATATGTCAGTTTTACATGCAAGAGAGGCGGACCAGTATCGGTGACCTCTTGTGGGTTTTTTGTTCCTGACCTGATAGTCGTGAACGGGTATGGCTACTAGACCGTTGATGGCTTTGTTTATTTGTTTGTTTATTTCGATCACCATTAGACTTTGCAATATACCCGCAAAGTCTATTTTTCTGGAGTCCAATTAAGATTACAAATCAATAAAAAAACAAATATAAGTATATGATAAGAATTATAGAAAATAAACTGTAGTGTCAAAATAAACATCGACCCAGTGAACTTAAGATAATGAGGGGTCAGAGGCCATCAGTAACAAAAAGCTATAACATAGATAACAAAATATCAAATCGTTGTAACAACTAAAATGATATAAATTAAATACCAAGTGGGTGTAACTGACAAAGAAAATGAACATTATAACTTAAACAAATTAATGACATAGGTTGTCTCATAACTTTTCTATAAACATGTTGAGTTGATCGGCACAGTTCAAAGCGAATGAAGCGTACCTGCTTTCTCCTGCCACGAAGGGTGGGCCATCCAAGGTTTTTCTGAAGTTGAGACGCGCTAGTCGTTTTCTTGTGATCACTCTAGCTGCCCATTTCTGAACAGCTTCAATTTTATTCTCTAATACAGAGCAATCCGCCCTGTAGGATTCCAGGTACGGTATGCAAGTGGGCAGAATGCACTGGAAAGGAATATATATATATATATATATATATATGTATATATATATATATATATATATATATATATATATATATATATATATATATGTATATATATATACATGTCCAAACTTCACTGTACTTGCGTCATTTAGCCTCTAGCCACTGAAGAAGCTGTACATAGCGAAACCAGTTTGGCCGACAGGCTGAATAAAAGTTCAAAACTTGAACTACCAGATGCCTTTCTGAGGGACGACTGCAGTGTGCAAGATGTCGGTAGCTTGAATTGAGGAATGTATCTACTCTGCTATATACGCCCTTTTATTCTCTAATATATTAGACTGAGCGTGTTGTCGCCTGCACGGGCCCCCAACTAAAACTGCGTATTCTAACTTAGGTGTAACTAATGTTGTGTCTTCTTTTGCTCTTACCTATCTGTTTGCCTCCCTTACATTTCTTGGGAGAAATCCCAGTGTGGTATTTGCCTTGGCTGTAATGTTGTTGATGTGAGCTGTCCACTAAAGATCCTGGCAGAGAATGATTCCCAATTATGGGTGCAAAAACTCTTTATTTGCATGTTCCTGTCCATATGGGCTAAATGGATAGGATACTAAAGGGTAAGTACTATTACATGTAGTGTTACAAGTAAACAAATTGCTAAACAATACATATCGGGCTATCTATTGTTAACATACCTCTTCCCTTTTCTTTTAACAGGTGTAGACGAACTCATAGTGTTTTTGTTGTCCGTGGCTGTCATTATACGTACATACATTTCCACTTTGTTTAACTGTTTACATCGTGTGTTTACATTGAGGGCACTGGTAAAAGAGTATATCATTGTATAAAGAACACTCTGATATAAAATTGACTTCATTCTGAGGAGTCTGGTTGTATCTTACCACTTCAATTCGTAGGGGTTGATCACTAATTCTAAATCTAGCCATGGCTTGACGATGGTTGAAATTCTGAATATTTAGGCCTTTCCAAAGCGTGGATTACGTTAAAATGACTAAACCACGCTCCTAGCGACAGGTGTCGAGCCAAATACGTGCCCCGCCAAATCCATGTCTCGCGGGCTATTGTGCGTGCACCGAGCATGCGTTCTGCTGTAAAAGGGCATCTTTCTTGTAGGTGGGAAAAGTTCTGACGTCATTCCTTATAAAGTTAGCATCCGTTTTAGCAACCGATTCCAAATTGATGTAAACCAACAAGTAAACTTTCTTAAGTCCCTCAATTAAAAATAAAATTATCTTGATCTTTAACATGAGCACTAAGATGATGAAAGTGTTCAAAATATTATGTTGAATAGTGCATAAATTAAACCGCTGACTTAATTGTCTGTAAAGGAAAAATTACACACCCTCCATGCACATCCTCGCAATCAGTATTGATGATATGATTCCATTGTTTTCCATGATTATACTTAGATAAAAGTAACACGTGGTCTCTTTTTGTTTGGGTTTTATAATGAATGCCTCTTAGGTTAACAAATCGTCCACAGTTCCTTCTCTGACGGAATAAACATTCAGCTAGCAGACTCATTAGACTCTCTATGAACGGATCCATCCAATCACGTACGATTAACGCCGGATTGACGTAATTTGGGAATTTCCTCTCCATGGCAACCGCACAAAAATATACACTTGAGACGTAATGATCTCCGTCAATTCTAGGCGTTATAGAGCGCTATTGGAGAGAGGAAGTCTGCAGGGGAAGCGGTGATACATAAAATCCTTTCTTCAGCAGAGGGCCGAAACACATGGCCGAAAAACCCAACATGGAAGTTCGGAAAGGGATCGGGAATTTGGAAGCTGATGATGAAGAAACCACCAGAACTCCAGCGGTAAAAGGGAAGAAGAAACCGCCATTACTACAGAAGGAGAGTGTGAGGAGTACAAGGCGGGTACAGGTACAGGCGGGTCCGTCCTGTGGAGACGACGAGTTGGACAGGCTTTATGACAGTCGGAAGACAGCAGGTACGATGACGTTTTATGAACGCTATATTGTTGAAACATATATAATTTATTGATGCTCAAGTCATTTATCGTTTTCAATACACGGGGATTTGTCTGCACTCATTTTTTACACCCCGTCGCTATTGAGGTGACGTGAGGTGAGGTGAGGAGACTATTACAGTTGTTTATTCAACAGGCGGCGGATACTACCCCTTAGAACCCGATTAAAATACAAAGTACAGGATAGATGATGCAGTTTTGTAAGAACATGCGTATAAAAATATGAATACAGGTACATGTAATTTTTAACTTATGGGTTTGACGTCGACTCCATGTAAAACAAAAGAACAAGAGAAAAAGGCACACCTTTTCACCTTGTTTATCTTATATTTTTGGTCAAAGGTAGGAGTTCCAGTTTGAAACAGCGTTTGATCGCTGATAGCACAAGTTAAGTTTGCACAAATTTTGTCTATGCGTCCCAGTTAACTACGCTTTAGATCTATCCCACTGCATAGACATACTAATAGACTAATAATGTGACGTCATTGCGTCTCACAAACAGGCTGAAAATTCGAACATTTCCGACCACAAAACGGTGATTCCCGATTCACAACGTCGTAACATCTCGCCGATTTTTCCGAAATATCCCGACAGCAAGTCGTCGTTTTACTGTAACGAATGCTAACATGATGTCATGTACCACATATTCAGAAATAACTCGTAAAATCTGTGTGTAATATGCGAAGAAATTTGTGCCTATTATGTCCCAGGAAACGGAACTTATTTATAAACATTTTTAATGTGACCCAGTGTAATTTCTTTGTGGTTAGACCATGTACTTTAGCAAACGTGTAAACAAAACAGGTTTGGGTAATAAGTTCTTTGCTTCATAAACGAAACTAGAGTTCGTAGACCTCATACCCCAATGAAATGTTTAGAGCCTTCATATCTTCATCTTGTCTAATTGATCATGCAACTTACACTGTAATTAGCATAATCTATTTTATTCATAATGGTTGTCGTAACAAATAATACATATATTGTACTGGTGACGCCTTCTCTTTTGTATAAATCATAATTATAGATCTTGCAAATATATCTGACATTTACATAATCTATGCATTGTAGTGACCGCATTTGACAAATTTGCACATGTCACAAGTACTAATAGGGAAACTCCACCATCTGATTATGGCACTTTTACATTGACTATACGGATTAATTTCTCATTCGGAGGATAAGATTTGATAATAATGTTTCACATTTATCTATAATTTTTTCCCATGATTTATTTGTCAACGTTTTAGTAGCCCTGTACTACCTTCCTCGGCATAGTGGCTGAATCTATTTCCAATTGTTATATATAGCGTGTGTAAGGAAAGCGGTCTCTAAGTGTGACGGAGTTTGTTACCCCCCCCCCCCCCCCCCCCATTCCACTGGTCGTTAGCAGTCACCTTCGGGGCCGTCTTTCTTTTACCACTGCAGTGCAGCAGCGCCACTTAGCAATGGAAGGCAGAACTGCCAAGGGAGGTTGTAAACTGGCTGCAGAATCGTTGGCAGATAAAAAATTTGGTCCTGTTACAAAAATGTTTTAACATAGAACGAATGTTGTGATTGTGTACGTGTTCCCGATTCTTATTTTCTTCCTTATTTCCATACAGTATCTCCACCTGCTGCGGTTCGACCGAAGGAGCCACCACCTCAGCCGACCGATGTGCCCTGCCGCCCGCCGGACCCGCTCTACGTCAGGCGGGCGGGACAGAGGTTCTGGTCTACCAAGCGGATCCTCGACTGGCAGAGACAGGCGCTGCGTGCAATGGAAGACCCAGAAGCAGTTTTGAAGCCTGTTATAGAATATGGCGAGGAGTGTAAATTGCAGAACGCTGAAAACAGAGAGAATGATGGAAAAGACGGACATTACGAGAACGATGAAGAACACAAATGTTTCCAGTACGATAAAAATCACGGACATTATGAGAACGATGAAAAACACAAATATTTCCAGTACGACAAAAATCACGGACATTACGAAAACGATGAAGAACACAAATATTTCCAGTACGATAAAAATCATGGAAATTACGAAAACGATAAAGAACACAAATATTTCCAGTACGATAAAAATCATGGAAATTACGAAAACGATAAAGAACACAAATATTTCCAGTACGATAAAAATCATGGAAATTACGAAAACGATAAAGAACACGCTGCCAGGCATTACGAGAACAATGAAGAACACACTGCCAGACATTACGAGAAAGATGAAGAACACACTGTCAGGCATCACGACAATGATAGACATTACGAGAACGATGAGGAACATTCGAACTTATCCATGCAAGTTTATGCAGATTTAGACCCAGATTTCCTGGCAGTACAAGACGCGATCCAAAATGCATCAGCTCAGCCATTCTATGAGATGGACATCTCCCCTGCTGATGAAGAACAAGAACAGCCATTTTACAAGATGGACGTCACCGCTGCCAAAGAGAGAGACAAACAAGAACAGCCCTTTTACGAGATGGACGCCGCCTCAGCTGATGACAAAAACGAACAACAGCCTTTCTACAAAATGGACGACAATCAACTGGGCCAGCCAACATCAGATAACGTGTATGCAGATTTGGATGCTGAGTTTGTGGCAGCGCAAGATGCGGTGTGCATGAGACACCGAGCCAGGGATGGCAGCAGGGGTGAGTAATGTACCTTTAATGTCTATCAAACAAAGTGCCTATCAGTGATCATGTGTACGTTTCCTTTTTTTTCTTTCTTACTTTGTAACGTTACCGAAGTAAAAAGACCTTGCTTATTCTGGAATGCTAAAGGTAGATTTTTGTACAGAGGAGGGGTGTGGTGTTTGTCTTTGACCTTATTTTAGAAATTGGTATCATCCCTCATCCCTTTCCTTCCGTGTTTCATATCCCAAACCGGAGCCAGGTACCCATTTACACCCAGTAATAAAGTGTATTTCACACGGACAGATTTTGCACAGTGTAGCCTGGAATCAAAACCCCAATGACGTACATTTTGACCCAGTCTCAGCTAGCTTTAAGAAATAGCTATATTTTGTCAACATGTCTATTGATTCATTGATTGGTTAAGCAAAAATATATTCAGATATTGTTAGATAACGACTTTCAAGCCAATTTTCAAATCATAGAGTTTCTGATAATTTTCAAAGCGGAAATAGATGGATACGAGGATGAAATGCACAATTTTTGTCTCATGTAGCATCTCGTTTGTTTTTCCACAGAAGGTGCTGAAGATGACGCACCGAGATGGAGTCAGAACTGCCGTGAGTTCTGCAGGTCCCGTCCAGGGTGCGTGTTGGCTGTCTGTGTTGGTGTCATCATTGCCGTGACTGCTGCAACAGTGGTGGCCGTCATCTTCAACCAGCACAGCAGACTGAGATTCCTCAACAACGAAAACATAACGGTACGTTCTCTAATCCACTTAACTTTATTTCAGGCTATAGATCACACTAATTTAAGATTACTTTTGATATATTGTTGTTGGATGACAGTTACTAGTATGGTACCTGTATATATCTTTATATTCTTGACATATAAATGTTTTGAATGGCCGAAAATGATAGGAATTGTACAGAGAATATGTTTCGCTATGGTACATGTTTTAAATCTGACTTTTATTTAAAAACGTAGGTACATGTGGTCCCATAGTCTGTTTTGAGGCTTTAGGGTTGTTATCCTTGTTGTCAATTGTGTTTAGGCCATGTCTGTGCATGGTATTGGAACCCCCGCTCTTAACCCCAAGCCGAAGTCAGGATTCCATTTTACACCTGCGTGGAATAAGAGAGGTCATGTGCATTGCTGTTAAATTGTGATGGTAATAATTTCTACGCTAATGTGAATAGCTGACTTACAACAGGTTTCTTATACTATCTTATACTAGCTGGACCAGACAACATTTCCAACCACCTCCACAACATCGTCTGTACACCTGCCTGTGACGTCACCAGCTACGTCACTGACAACAGGTGATTATAATTGACCGTCATCTTGAAGCCACACCCACGTGACCGAATCTCTCTCTCTTATTGGACAAATAGCTAAATTTGATTGACACTTAAGATTGGTCTATTCCAATGGCCCCGTCAGAGCTTACTCTGTATATGACCCTTCTATTTGGTTAGGAAAATGTTCTGATAGACAACAGCCGTGATTTTGTACAAGACAAACTAGTTTCATTAGGTTGGTAAATCACTGGTTAGAAATTTTCTTCATGCAAACCAAATACTAGTAACGTGAACGTTTCGGTAGCCTTTCTTCTAATTTCAAGCTGACATGTTCTACTTTGATAAGGGGGATACCGACTTAGTCACGTTTGATACCAGACTTAACTAACTGCAGCGCCACCTACCAGTAAGATTCATAATTAGAACCGATCATTTTTTTCCTGAAGACGGTAGCAAAAAGGCGACTAGGCTGTCGACAGGTGATTTCAATTTTTTAGCTATGAAAGAAAGATACATAAAAACTACTAGTTTATCACCCTTTTGCAGATTGGTGGACTGGGTGGACACTCTACATCAGAGAGTATTTCCAGCAGGACAGTGATGCCGCCATGGGTTTGGAAGAGCGCTATCCTGACAATGAGGTTGTGATAGCCCTGCTGGAAGACCGGTTCTTCTGGCCATGTGTGTGTCGGTACTGGGAATATAACAAAGCGCTCCCGCACACCTTGCAAGGTGCTGTAACCTCCTGCATTATGTACGGAACTTCAAGTGAGTACATGGAGACACACGACTTCTCC
This sequence comes from Branchiostoma floridae x Branchiostoma belcheri, assembly GCA_019207045.1. Taxonomy (NCBI): domain Eukaryota; kingdom Metazoa; phylum Chordata; class Leptocardii; order Amphioxiformes; family Branchiostomatidae; genus Branchiostoma; species Branchiostoma floridae x Branchiostoma belcheri. Next base: position 18,794,183 of record CM033034.1, read on the forward strand.
ACATATTCAGAGGTCTTCTCGTCTATGCTGGACGCATTGGAGGGACTGCCAAACATGACAAAGCCCCTTCAAAACAACAGACATACGCCAGTTCTATCTTTATCTGGACGTGCTCTTTCTGACAAAGATGTTGAGGCTCTGATCAACCTTTTCCCATACCTGAGAGGAATGCATGCGATTATACTGTCACGCTGCGGACTTACTGCAAAAGCAGCAGCGTCAGTGGCTGGACACCTCCACCTGATGCATGAACTGAAAAGTTTGACCCTTGCTAATAACAATATTGGAGATGACGGAGTGGAGGCGATATCAGAGACATTTCCTCACCTAAAAGAACTCAAAACTTTAATTAAATGCCATCGAAAACTCGATCACAAACGTGGGAGGAAGAGCCCTGGCCAGAAGACTGGTTCACTTGCAGAAGCTACAGAATCTCTACTTGGCGAGAAATGAGCTGGCGCTGAGTCTTTCCCAACTGGCAAAGGCGTTTGTCAACATAACGCGACTGGAAACTGTCCACTTGTGGCCCATTACGTGTAGGGCGGCCTCCTTCCACGAGGCAGCGCTACAGGTACATGACTCTGTCCACACGCTTAAAGGCCAAGTGCGCAGCATTCGGAACGTTTTACTGTATGATGCTTCCACTGAAAGTAGAGTTGGTGCCCTGGCCATCACATTGCGAATAAAACAAGAACTATCGTCAGGGATTTACATATCAAACAAACAGGTGAAGATATCTTTACAAATCAAGCTATTGGAAGAGTAATCAAATGTTAGAGTGCCGACCTACAATGATGTGAAAAAGAGCATTTCATCTGATAATAACATCTGACGCAGCTGTATATAGAGAGCAATGATTTTGTGTCGATATTTTTATGTTGTACTTATTTGTTCTGTTATCATTATTGGCATATTGGTACATGCAACAAAGAATAAAGAATTGATGACAACTACATTGTCACTGAGGATGACTGACATACAAGACAATCCAACACAGGAGACCAAAACTATTTTTGGTGCTAACCCTTAATACCACACATGTAAACGCGCCTGTCGTTATTGTTAAATACCATGTGCACCTATATAAACACATCAGTCCTTTTTGTTAAACACAATCTACGCATAGTTAAACATTTCTGTCCTTCTCATTGAACGCCATCCACATAAAGGTAAAGAGACCTGTCCTTGGTACTGAACACCTTCCATACACGTTGAAGAACACTCGTAATTGGAGCTGAACACAATCTACATGCAGGTGAACACATCTGTCCCTGGTGATAAACACCATCCATAAACAGGTAAACAAGCCTGTCCCTGGTGCTAAACATCCACACTTGTAAACACATCCGTCCCTGGTGCTGAACACCATTCACACACAGGTTAACACTCCTGTCCCTGGTGCTGAACACCATCCACACACAGGTGAACACATCTGCCTATGGTGCTGAACACCATCCACACACAGGTAAACACGCCTCTCCCCAGTGCTGAACATCTTCCACATACAGGTTAACACACCTGTTCCTGGTACTGAACATCATCTATACACAGGGAAACACATCTGTCCTTGGTGCTGAACACCAACCACACTTAGGTAAACACACCTGTCCCTGGTGATGAACAGTACGCCCATCCACACACAGGTTAGATACCTGTCCCTAGTGCTGAAAGTCATCCTCAGGCAGGTAAAAACATCTGTATTTTTTCATTCACACCGTTTTAATGAATGACTTTCAAATCAATATTTTCTTGAATCAGTATTTTTCCTTACAATTTATACATATAGAACAGAAATTAGCAGCAGGCATTTTGATATTAAACAATCAGATAAAGATATTTTTCTAATTCCAGCTGCTGGAAGAGTAATGTAAAATTTAAATGTTATGTTGTAGACCTTTATTGAAAAGACAGTGGGCTGTATCTAACATTATCATATAGCCAGGCGCCGCGGACCAATCAGAAGGCCCCGTTCCACGTTGGTTATGACGCCGTAACACGTAGATTCAGGCCAGGCAGGTGGGTATCGCTCCCATGATTGGTCAGAATGAATCGACACCGGCACCAGTGTCGATGCAAATCGACACCGGTGCCGGTGTCGATTCATTCTGACCAATCAGGGGAGCGATACCCACCTGCCTGGCCTGAATCTACGTGTTACGGCGTCATGCGTCAGCAGAAAGGAATGCTTTGTACAGTGTGCAGTCCATGTTAGAGTTAATCCAAACATTATTACTGTTCACATTCCTTCAAATTTATTGAATATGTACAACTATAACTTAGGATTGAATAGCAACACAATTGTCCCAGCAGAAGGGAATTTGTCATTATGTCAAGCCTTGGAAGTCTTGAATAAAGGATGTATGTATTATAAAGGAATTTGTTGCTTAAATGGGTCAGTTTGTGTAGGCTATATGATAATAACGTTAATGCCCCGCCTTATCCTCGGTGTATATGGTGAGATAATCCCTGGTCAGGTGCGATAACCACCTCATAAACCACCTCGTTCGCTACGCTCACTCGGTGGTTTATTCGGTGGTTATCGCACCTGACCAGGGATTATCTCACCATATACACCTCGGGCCGGGGCATTAACCCTTTATTATAATTTTTATGATATTAGACTGGTAATGACATTTATATTATTACTGAACACCATCCTCATACAGGCAAACACCTGTCCATAGTACTGAACACCATCAAATCCCAGTTTAACACAGCATTTTAATATTTGACTCCTTCTGCCAAGTGCCATTATCCAAGTCATATCCACAGAAGAAAAAATAAAACTTAAGTCGAAATTCAACCAGTTGCTAAAAGGATATGTCTTCAAATGGGACTTGTTAACCAAAAGCGAAGATGTGTCTATTGGAGTTTTATCCAATAACAAAGGAAACATGCATATCGGTGGCCGTGTTGACCAATAGCAACGTGCGTATGTGGGCGTGTTTGCTATGGTAACACAAGCGTGTACAGGTTGCAGCAAGCTTCTTGAATATACAAAGAAACACGTGTATTCAGCAACTAAACTTTTCAAGCTCTCACGTACTTTTTGAAAGGTTAACTTGGATGTGTCTGCCTCCTTGCGTAGGTTGACGTCTTCAAATTTGTCTGTCAGTTGCTGAAAACACTGCGTCACAGCCAGCTTGTCTTTCCATATATGGGCAAAGACAACATCACATCTTCAGACTAATCACGATATCGTTTTGTTATATTCATGCAGATCTCTAAGAGCTTCGAGCTGCTCCAACGTTGTTTGCCAGACAGTGAAAATGTACGAACAAGCACAGCCGGTCCGGTTCCCTGTCTCAGGGCCCGGTAACAGTCAAACCAGCGGGCCGCCGTCGTCACCTGCCGTCCATCAGAGTGGTCTGCGGCGTGGCCGACATAACGAGGGCGCTCCCGTTAAGACGGGAGGAGGGCTAGAAACATCTTCAGACACGTATGAAGAAGCCGAGGCAGTGAATTTCTCGTCAGTAACTCGAGAGGCCCGACTGCAGCGTGCAAAACTACGGGGAGAATCGCCCACTGAGGAGGCTGATGACAGTAGCAACAGGCGTTATGTCAATCCACCTGACACAGCTTGCACTACTGAAGGTACATCACACTAATTTAGTAGCTTGTTTTCGCCTTTTGAATACCGTTTGTGCGTTTTGCAAGCTGAGTACATTTCAATTGAGTGTATCACAACTAAGTGTGTCTTTGTTATCTGGTCTTTGGTGTATGCAATTGCACATGCAGTTAAGGTTGAAATTTTACACATAATTTTTTCTTATTTTTTTTTATAAGTTGTTTTAACGATTAGATTATGGCTATGATGCATTGTACTGTGTAGCCGGGACTTCGGCTAATTCTAGATTTAAATCAACGCGGGCCACAAAATAGCTCGGCGGCCGCTGAGAGTATCATGGAGCCCGAAAAACCTGAAAGTGCCCGTAATCTTCTAGGTAGGGGCGGCGCTATAGAATATGACTGGGTCATAATTGCACCTGTCATATGTGGCAATACTCATCTCGCCTGCTTTACTGACATATTTCACATTGGAGGCAATTTGACACAAAAAGTAACTTGTGTTGCACAAAAGTATGTGTTCAGCGAAACTATTGTACATTCGAATCTACAATTGTGGTGTTTAGAGAGGTGTTTGTGTTGTTCTCTAATAGAAGTTAGAAAATACTGCCAATTTTTTTTCAGACAGCACGTATCCTGGTGGAACAAATGGCCGCCCTGTGATTCGTGACTTCGTTCGGTCCTACCGTGGCTGCATCGTGGGCACTACTGCTGCTGTGGTGGCAACCTTGGTCACCGTGGTACTCGTCGTGATGTTGTTCATCAATAGACAGGTATTTGGTTCTGTGCTATGCTTAAACAAGTAAATTCTAGGTGTCAAAATCTCATCCTGGAGCTTTAAACGGTGCACGAAGTGAAGTGCACGACAAAAATGTACAAATTGGGTTAATATCTCTCATAATCTGCTGCGAAATTATGTCATATACTAGCATGGCCGAAAACATATTAAGTAATGTGATTTTGGTGAAAATTGTTTTCGGGTCCGAGTGTTGTGGATATCCATGCGCGGTGAATGTAAATCGGCTCTCTGACCAAGATTGACCTCTTTGGTGCTGTGTAAGCGAAGTTGCAATACCAAGCGCCTTGGATGATTGAAAATACTACTTTTTTTAGTATGTCTCGGCTTTCCTTTCTCTTTGCCGAATGGAATTTTTTTATGGGTTTTGAAATTTTATATGTGCAACTTCGCGGATTATACTTTAAAATAATTTTTTTTCTATTCAATTTACCAAAATTAGGTGAATTGAAGGAGAAAAACTCAGTTGGTCTTGTAGCTGAAGGAAAATCCATCAATCCTGCACACAGTTGTAGAGACGGTTGAGGGTGTGCAGCCTCCAATTGCAACCTAAAATAAACTGGGCTGTGGCCACATTTAGGCTGTTACAATTTACCCAATAGAGCCGTCAAAGAAGGCAAACTGTCTATTTGAGAGAAAAATGCATACCACAGAATTCTCAGTCCGAATCTACAAACACAACAGTGTCTCTTTCTAACCTCTGATCTTGCAGCTGTCCAGACTAGACCGCCCCGGAGTATAGGTTACAAAGGGTTTTTATATTTTTGGTTTTAAAAAAACCTCTAGTTTCGCTGATTTTACCCATCTCACAATGGACTAACGCAGCGACTCGAAAAATGCTCAGACTTCGCATAAAATCCCACCAAGAAAGGCTTTTATTGGTTTAAAGCTCTAGGCGCAGGCGCTAGTTCTGATGTACCCCTTTCGCTTTAAGTTTAACCCCGGGGTGGAAATGGTCTGGATTAGAGTACTTTTTTATGCGCGTGAGACTAATAAACAATTAGTCGTATAAGGTGTAATATTGTGTATTTATTACTGCGTGAAATTAATATATGCCGAAAGTTATAACTCACTTTTGGAGTTTGGGACTTCATTAAACCCGAGGCAAAAATGGTCGGGATTAGGATTCATAACATCTAGCTTCAGACCCAGGGTCTCAAGTAGTTTTGTATTTTCAACGTTACATTACATTAACTAAATCAACTTGTACATCATTCTTCCGGTGTCGATCTAAACGGATACTAAGGTAGTAAGAGCAAATGTCTGTAAGAATCAAGCAATAGTGCTCAAGGTCCAAAAATCGATTTGGTACATATATATCACAGTGATAGTACTTGACCCACAACCCTTCAAATAGCTTTCTTTCCGGTCAAAACTCATTGTTGCCATGGCAACAGCCCAAACAAGTTTTGAGACCATTTTCAAAGATTCAAGTTTGCATGTCAACAACATGAAAATTTGCCAAGTTCAGGACCCGAGTTTGTGGTTTGTCGTGTTGCCATGGCAACGGATTTCTGTCAGGCATATTTTACCAAATTTATGAATTTCAGTTTAAATTATGAGATTTCATGATTTTATTGCTAGACCATACGTGTTTATCTATATCATTAACATCCTGTGTATTTTTAAGTTAAATTTATAATTGAATATTCATAATGTTGCTAATTTGATGACGTCATAGGTCAAAATCCAAGATGACGGACAATATCATTAGCAACGGTAAACCAAGTTATTTTTACTCAAATTGCGTCATAATCTTTTATTTGTTTACAAAACATAATTATTTAATTAATTTAAACCTTTTTAGTCCACCCCATTTGGGTTTTGTGAATATATGTAGAAAAAGACGAATTATAGAAAATTCAAGATTTTCGATTCAAGATGGCGGACAAATGATGTCATTTTCCGACGTGATATAGGCGCTAGTGTCATCGTCATTGGCAACAAAAGACTTGGCAGACTTAGATACCAATAAGGTACCCTTCATAGTCAAAGTTTTGTTTGATACCTTTAACCCTCAAGCACCCGACCTTTTTTTTGCGACTAAAATGACCAAGTGGTTATTTAGGGTTGCCATGGCAACGGAATTCTGACAGGCATATTTTTGCAAAAAATTTCCAATTTTGATTTGAACAAGGTTTTTTTGGTAAACCATGCTTGTTTTCGTACAACAATAAAGTTCTATGAAGTTAAATGCTTTTTTCATGATTCAAAATTTATAATTTATGCTAATTTCATGACGTCATTTGTCAAAATCCAAGATGGCCGCCCTTATAAGGTAAATGACGTCATAATGACGTCACATTATATGGTAATGACACAGAAGTTTCTAGGAGGATTAAGTTTTACATGTTTACTATTCTCTGAAAGTTTGGTGGTGATAGGATAAGTAGTTAGAGAGTTAGACTCAAAAGTTTGTTTCAAAACCTGCACTTTTTGGCTGGGGTCCGTTTGGACCCCAGACGGACTGATCACGGACTTTCTTTATAGCTTCCACAGTATTGTACCAATCTTCATAAAACGTAGGAGAAGGTATAGAAGACATTGGCTGACAAAGTCACGGAAGGATTTTTTTCGTCCAATAAAAAATGTTCAAATGGTACTTCAAAATGTATGTCTGGGGTCCAAATGGACCCCACTCGGGTGTTTGAGGGTTAAGTATAGCGGAAATTCTATATACGGTTTTAGCCCAAAATATGACATTATGACATCATAATTACGTCACATTACGTAATAACAATACCAAAATTGTAGAAAATGTAAAACTTAACCAGGACAATATCCCCTCCAAATTTGGTGGTCGTAACACAAGCCGTTTTGAAAATACGAAGGGGGGGGGGTCAAAAGTGAATTCCCAAAGAGACCGGTCTAGAATTGGTTAATGAAAAAATAGAAATGGACTTTGTTAGACTAATGTCTAAACTTGTACAAAATTGATTTCAACTAAATCAATTTTTTGACCCTGCGCACTATTATGAGATCCCACCGTCTCCCCTTCATGTATCTAATGATAGTTGCACTGCGAATTCGAAATCGTTCATAGGAAATATCCCAGCTGTCTGGTACTATGGACACCTTGAAACGCAACATGGATGACATGGCCCAACTGTCCAAAACTGTTGACGACATGAAACGCAACATAGATGACATGCCCGACACTGTTGACGACCTGAAACGCAACATAGATGACATATCCAAATTGTATGACACTGTTGACGACTTGAAACGCAACATGGATGACATGTCCGACACTTTGGACGACCTGAAACGCAACATAGATGACATGCCCCGACTGTCCAACACTGTTGACGACCTGAAACGCAACATGGATGACATGTCTCAACTGTCCAACACTGTTGACGACCTGAAACGCAACATGGATGACATGTCCCAACTGTCTGACACTGTTGACGACCTGAAACGCAACATGGGTGACATATGCCAACTGTCTGACGCTATTGACGACCTGAAACGCAAATTGGACATCGAAAGGAACGGATCAGCCGTCTGGGAGACATGTCTTCGCAAGCCAAGTAAGTTGTTTCGTATCTAACTAGCTAGCCATGACCTAAATCGTCTTTTATTCATTAGATGCTGTAAGTGGTATTGTCTTGGAAACTGCACCTGCGTACCCATTACACTACTACTGTAAGTTCATTTATGTTCGAGAGAATTTTAGGTTCGCGTTATTCGCTGAGACCTTCTCTTCGGGAAGTCACCTACTCGCGAACTTGTTTCATCGATCGACATATTTTGTCTTTGTAGTGATGACCTATATAGGCTTGGAATCAGGGCGCCGAGAAAAAAAACAAAAAAATCATGCCCACAGTTTCTGTTCTCTCTGTGCTCCAGTTGTCGAACAACCTGAATTTGACGTTCATAATCCTGAATCGATGTTTGCACTTTCATAGAAAGGCTCTTTGTAACAAATAGCCGAAAACCGACGATTCTGTGACTCGTTTAGCGATTGGGATTTCACAAGCAGCATGGTCGAACAGGTTTTTTTTTTTAAAGAAAATACAAACACATTTCTTGTCGAATGAATAGAATATGAAATCACACACTCCTTAAATATGTGTGATAAATAATTGTGCATTTTTCTATGGTCACAATGGCACCGCAAGTAGCATTTCCACCCATGCTGTAATTGACTGTCCTGATGACCCTAGATGCCCCATAAGGCGTCGCCATCTTGCCAATCCTTGCCGTCGTGCCCAAAACGGTGCCCGTCCCATTCTGTGCCCATTCAGGCACTGAATGGGATACAGTCCGACTGTCCAGGTTTGTGCTCGGAAGCGCTGTCAATCACCATGATTGACGGGACAGTGATAATTAATTATTCAAGTCCGTGTTTCCAAATAAGGCTTGATCTTGCGACGTACTGTCCTGGACAGTCCACAAGTGCCCAAGAACGTGCTTTTGCCCCAGGCACGGTTCTGGACACGCGGGACTGGTTAAATTTACAGTCTTGGATATCTATATCTCTCTCCTCTCTCCCCCTTTCTCCCCCCCCCCCCCCTCCCTCTCTCCTCTCTCTCTTCCTCTCTCTCTCCTTCCACTCTCTCCTTCTCTCCCCTCTCTCTTCCGGGTTGTGCCCTTAGCTATACACTTGATGGTGCTCTCATTGCGCTCGTACTGCGATCTAAAACTGGCCAGAGCGCGAAGCGAGCGCCGAGACCCAAGGAAAAGTTGCTTCAGTTGACTATCTCCGGGACCCCAGCGCAACCAGCAAATTTTAAGACCGCCGAAATATTTATTAGATCACTCAATTGTAATTTGTTTACAATAAATATGTTTATTGTGTCAGGTTACCACCGTAAGTCATAGAATATTGAACAACTTTGGAATATTGAAGATAAGACGTCAATAGTTGTACAAGCTCAATACTTGTCAATAGTGTTCAAGATGTACAAGTGAAGAACTTTAAAACAAAAACCTGTTATGTCTTAATTCAAAAATAAGAATGTCAAAGAATAGTTAACCTTGCCTGCGCACTTTCATGACGATCCAACTGCGCGCGCTGCGCGCTCTGTTTAATCGACGTCGTAGGGAGTACGCGGTGATGGGGGAATTATGGTATAATTAAACGAGATACAACTTTCTTTGACACACATTTTTACCTTTTACAGTAAAAGTGCATATCATCATCTCTCTTTATGGTACTGGCTTTATCTATATTATTGTTGTAGAAATTAGTGCAATTAGAGACGTCCGTCTGTTTATGCCACATCAACTCTAAGTCTGTAAATGATCCAAGACACGCGTGAAATGTATTATTTTACTAAGCGAGAATTACGCTGATTCTTCTTCATACCAGCGCCCCGAAAAACAAAGATGGCGGGGTTGGAAAAAAAGAACGTTGGACAGACTCCTCCCCTAAAAACACCAAGCTTCTCCCCAAAGCACAGTATGGGACAAGGTCCCCTGTGTGCCCAGAATTGTGCGCAACTCGGCACGGTTCTGGGCAGTCCCCGCGTGTCCCAAAACATGCTTTTACCCCAGGCACGGTTCCGGACATGTGCACGCGGGGACTGCCCCTAACCGTGCTTAAGCACGGTTCGAGACAAAGCACGGTTCGGGGCGCAACACCCGATTTGCCCAAACTCGCGAAATTAAGTGCTCGCGAACATAAATGAACTTACAGACATTTATAATATTTCACTCCACCATACCGTAGGTAATTGAAATATACTGTTTCGTTTCTTTTCCTCCTCTCCTCCTTTCAAATCATCAAAGGGATTCATCTTCGTTGTTTCTTCGATGTATACAGTCTTTGCATATTAATCAGAATATTTCAAGGAGATATGAGATCTTATCAATAACTTGTTATGAATGTAATCGATCATCATATTCCAATACCCACAGTATCGGCAACAGACGTTCGGCTGGTTGGCGGATCTGGTGACCACGAGGGAAGGGTAGAAGTTTTCCACGACGGGCAATGGGGGACGGTTTGTGACGATCACTGGGACCTGAACGACGCTGAAGTGGTGTGCCGTCAGCTCGGGTACGGTGGCGCCCGTGCGAGTCGAATAAAAGCAGCATTTGGAAAGGGATCAGGTCCGATCTGGATGGACGACGTGGTCTGCAGTGGAAATGAGGAAGGTCTGAAGGACTGCCGCCACCGGGAATGGTCTGACTGCGACCATAGCGAGGATGCTGGCGTTGTCTGCAATCGTAAGTAAAAGTATTGCTGCTGCCATCACTCTTTCCTAAATCGAATTTCCCATTCCCTACATGGTTCAGCCATGCAAAACAATCACTTAAAAACACATTTACCTTCCTTTTCAAACCTCAAGTCTTTACCCCCACTGCAAAGCTGGATTTGTTAGGTTTGTTTTGGTTGAAAAAGCCGGAGTTGAACGAGCTACAGCCAGATGATTGTCATGATGTCAGGATTTCACCCCCTCTCCTAATGGATCAGTCCATGTCTCCCCATTGAATATGAAGGTCAATCACAGGTCAAAGTATGCCAAAGGTCACAATTTTTGTCTTCTGCCCCTCTTGCAGAAACCTCGACCTTTGTGATCAAAATTTGCCCAGGGAAAAAAAGATTTAGAAGATTAATCAATGAAGAGGCTAAGGGTACGTAGGCACCGGGCACTTTCTGCGCAGCTCCGGAAGAGAACTCCATCCTCTAAACATCTCTTATATGGTATTTACCAAGTACCAGATAAGATATCGTTAGAAACAGATATCGTTTTGATAGTAAAATGCGTTTTTAGTATAACGATGTCCATATACGTCCCATATGTAAAGGGGGGGGGGGGGTATGGCCATCGCTCATAAGGTCCATTTCGTTCTACCGAATTTGACGTTTTATTCATGCTATTATTGCATCACCGTTGTCGTATTCAGATTTAAGAAAAAGAATAAATTAATGAATAAAAAATAAAAGACATACGTCTGTCTAAGGGAACACCACTTTATGCAAATGTACCATGTACCATGTAGAAATGACTCCCACTGAAACAATGAAAATTAGTTTTAAATTTCAACATTGTTTTGTCATTACAAAGAGACCAAACTCTAAAACTGTCGTTATTTTATTCAATATGCTAACTTCATTCATTTCTTTCAGGCCGCATGAGTTTGTGGTAACTGAATGAACTCTCATCAGTACTGCTCGACAATTCTGCGTCAAAAGGTGATACAACTCGCCAAACCACTGATACTACCGACTCAAGAGCTGGAGTAAAGCCGACGGGCCAAATAGCAAGTTGGTTTCTCGATGTTATTATACCTTGTTTCGTAGAAAATCTAATTGAATGACTGAAGCAATTCAGTAACAGATTGCACTATGTTGCTCACTCGTAAGCCTTAGTTTAGTATGGATGCTTAGGAAGATCATGAATACCATACTGTTCCCAAGACTATATTTCTCACACCTAGATTGAGATTCTTGTACCAAGACTGAGGTTCTTGTACCAAGAATAGCTTTCTGTTATCAAGATTGAATTTTTGACACCTAGAATGAGCACACTCGAGCCTTAGTGTAGTGAGGGTGCCTGAGAAGATAATAAGTACCCTTTTGTTCTGTTATCAATATTAAATTTGACAACCAGAATGATTTTATTCTACTCAAATTGAGGTTATAGTACCATGAATATCGTTCTATCCTCACGACTTACATCAGAAATGATTTTCTTGCACAAAGATTGAAGTTAGTGTACCAGGAGTACCTTTTTGTCCTTAAACTGAATTTCTTACATCAGAAATGATGTTCTTGCACAAAGATTAAGGCTATTGTACTAGGAGTACCTTTTTGTCCTTAAGGCCATAAAGAGGCGTTTGGAGGGTGTTTTTGGTGTCATGAAAATATCATGTTTGGATAATGCATGGGTCTTTAGTTCTTTTTAGGAAGTACCTTATCGCGTAAAGGTGATTTATGCAAATAAGCATGACGTCATGATGATGTCATAGAGAGCTATATGGCCACGCCCATTTGGGGAAAAAATGTCAGAAAAGTGTTTTGCCCCACTTTTAATTCGACGATTGTTGTTGATACTTTACAGTAATGTATATAATGGTCATTTAAAAAGATTAGATCAGAAATGATGTTCTTGCACAAACATTAAGGCTATTGTACTAGGAGTACCTTTTTGTCCTTAAGACTGAATTTCTTACATCAGAAATGACGTTCTTGCACAAACTTAAGATTAAGGCTATTGTACTAGGAGTACCTTTTTGTCCTTAAGACTGAATTTCTTACATCAGAAATGATGTTCTTGCACAAAGATTAAGGCTATTGTACTAGGGGTACCTTTTTGTCCTTAAGACTGAATTTCTTACATCAGAAATGACGTTCTTGCACAAACTTAAGATTAAGGCTATTGTACTAGGAGTACCTTTTTGTCCTTAAGACTGAATTTCTTACATCAGAAATGATGTTCTTGCACAAAGATTAAGGCTATTGTACAAGGAGTACCTTTTTGTCCTTAAGACTGAATTTATTACATCTGAAATGATGTTCTTGCACAAAGATTAAGGCTATTGTACTAGGAGTACCTTTTTGTCCTTAATACTGAATTTCTTACATCAGAAATGATGTTCTTGCACAAAGATTAACCCTATCCAGACCGGGGGGGGGGGTGGCTTTTGAGGCCTGCGGCAACTTTGATGTTCTATAACGCCAGAACGGCTTACGCTAGAGCCACCAAATTTGGTGAGTTTTCCTAAAATATTGTTGGCAACAATTTGACGAAGTTTAAAAAATTTTCCGTTTTTTCGTGTTGCCATTGCAACCGTTTGTTAACAGGCAGTTTTGCCAAAAATCACTATTTTTGGTTCTAACTGTATTTTTCACATTTACTTGCTATATTACTGCTATTTTGTTACATAAATAAAATCTTATATTATTTAGCATATCTTTCATAATTATGTATGCATAAATTATGCTAATTTGATGACGTCATCAGGCCAAAATCCAAGATGGCGGACCGTATGGCCAGATCAAGAATAACAAGCTAATTATCCCTTAAAATTTGTAACTACCTGGTATTTTTTCATCAGAAACCATCTAAATGAATGGATTTAGTCTATTTCCATTGCCCTTTGTGATTATTTGTTGCAAAAAAAGGATTTTTAAAAATTCAAGGTAGTGGATATAATATGGCGGAGCCCAACTCGTATCTTAAATGTGCATGACGTCATTGATGTTGCTATTGGCAACACAAGTCGTAATAAACATTATTATTCTGTTATCTGCACTTGTTGTTACATTTTTGTAGCATAACTTGAAGTTTTCTGAGAATACCCTTTTTTCATGGGTCCGGCCAATATAATCAAATTGATGACGTCATAATTACGTCATCTTACGTCATCGTAATGTCAAACGTTAAAAACATGTCTGATATTATGTCGACATCATTTCCTGAAAATTTCGTGGCCATACGGCACGTCGTTTAAGAGTTATAGGACTTAGAAGTGGAGGGCCTCAAAAGCCCCCCCCCCCCGGTCCAGGGATGACCAAAAACGCCCGGTCTGAATAGGGTTAAAGCTATTGTACTAGGAGTACCTTTTGTCCTTAAAATTTCTTGATGAAACCTGTGATGATATTTTTGTACTTTGATTAAGGCTCTTGCAATAGGAAGACCTTTCTGGCATCAAGATTAACTAAGATTCTTAGACATAGTATGTATGAACAGTTTTTGATATTTAGATTGATGTTCCTGTATCCAGAATACAAAGAAATCAATCTTACTATAATTATGTTTTGTCAATTACTTATTCTTTGCTAAAACTGCAAATATCCACCGATTTGCTTGCTTATGCTTATTTCTTTAACATCTATTTTCCTGATACTACGCATAAATAACGAATTGTGCTTTTGAAAGCATTAGTGCTTCAACGTTAACGTTGCTGTAGTCGTCATTATATCTTAATTGACGACTTATCGTTTTCCCAACGTTGAGATGGTAGTCGTCTTTGGGTTTCTGAGGTTTCTGTACCTAACACAACAAACAAGGAATATGAACAAAACTGTTTCTCCTGTAAAGACTGAAAAGGAAATTTTACTTGATTTTTTTCTGAACATACTCGTCAGTGAGCATCATGCAAGAAACTCTTCAAAATAAGACAAGAAAAAAAACTCTTCTTGCAAAAATCAGCATACAATGGTTTGGCAGGTCATTTCTTTGTTTCCCTCATACCATAAAAGCTTTCTCTCTATAAGAAAAAAATAAGGAAAATAAGATTTTTGCAGCGTGTGTAATATTTCAATCTACTAGTATATATTTTCAGGATTATGCTCCTCTCTTCTCTGTTATTCAATTACGATGATGAATGGACTGAAATCCGTGTAGCAAATATTGAAGCCAATAAAGAGTTCTGTGTATGTGCACTCTTCATGTCTCTCCTGTTATTACTGTGTGAAATTAGAATTTTGAATATTATATAAAAAAATCTATATCAATATACACAAGTATCGTAATTCTAAACTGCAACTACATAGTATAAGAAAAATAGAAAATACTTGTGCCATTTCTACCTAAGTGTGAATAAGACTACAGAAATAATTATGCACTAAACAATATTAAGATGTGCTTAGCACGGTTATCTAGAAAACGATTGTTGGTGGCAGTATAACAATATTGGGAATCATATTTTTCACAATTATGAAAGTTTCACAAGTGGTCATTAGATGGGCATCCTCAATGACGTACTAGTATGCAAATGTGGACTTATTTACATAATCTGTGTCTAAAATGTTCATTTTTCTTAGAGTACATTCCAAGACACCATGCGGATGTTTGTTGCCATTGTTAAGAATTGATTTTAAAGTTTTGTAACTATATGTCTAGGACATCTGATACTTCAGAAATATTTTTAACACTGTTTCAACTTTATAAATATTTCCCTGGTCCTGTAAAACTTTGGAAATATTCATGGTGTTTAATTGGTTACTTCTAATGGTTTCTAAATAATGATAACAGCATTCTACCATTATTTACCATTTTCTACCATTTTCTACCATTTTTTGTAATGGTTCGCGATCGGTGGGCTGGGAAGATAGCAATTCACACATCCTTGCAAAGTATGGTTGGGTGCCATGCAACAATGGCCCACCACAAAGGATCCACCAGTGCCCAGCAGTGAAATCTAAAAATATACTGATGCAACAATAGGGCTTACTTTTATGGGGGCAATAAACTAATTTTACCATTTGGCCAGGTTTACCATTTTTGGTACATATATGTAAATGTGAAATAATCACGGAGAGGTTTCACAATTATTCTAAATAAAGATATTTTTGTACAGTTACTTTCAAAATGTTTCTAAAATATTAAAAGAAATTCAAATAAATGAGTATTTTGTTAGTCAATTTTTTGAAAATAATTTAATTATTGTGGCTCAGATATTCTTTTATTCAAAATAATTCAGACTATTTATAAATATCGCCTAAAAACCCTCATGGTGTCTTGGAAAGGACTCTAACGTCCACACATCACACGATATTGTGTAAATTATGTCAAGTTAACATTACTGTAATCATCTTCAGCTGAAAGCCAAACGTTGGCTGTGTTGGCTGTTGAGAAATTCACGGTATTAATCAAAGGGAAATTTCACACTTGGGCGACACTTTTCTTCACCCTCTTCTTTGCGGGCTGCATCAAGAGTTCGAGGTCGGACAGGAAGTCTTCCCGGAGCTGTCGGAACAGCGCCTCCTGGCGGAGCCAGCAGACGGTGCGAGATGGTCTCTCCTAGGACGGTGATTGATGGGCCAAACTTGTTGATGAAGTCGACCGTAGCGGGGCTCATGGCAACCATGTTGATCACCTTTCCACGGAAGCCTGGCAGGTCGTCAAGCCAAAACAGTGGCCAGACCAGGACCAAGAGCGCGAGACAAACTGTGACGATGATCATAGCCGCGCGTTGTTTCTCCTTTGACCCTTCCCGCCTCCGTCGCTCAATCCTGTATGAAGTAATCCATTAGAAATGGTTTTGCTATATAAATTTGCGGTTTCACTGATCGTTTTTTTAGACAATGACATAGAATAATGTGAGGACAGATATTTTGACAGTTGGCAAATCCATGATTGATTAAATGATGATTGATAGAGTGATGATGTCATGATGTGTTAAATTGGTTGGACCAATCCTTTCTCTACGATCAGATGAGATGGGTGAGTGGATGATTCCAAGATGGCTGACACATGACGTCATAGATCAACATGGCGGCGCGCATTGACCTATAGGTAAACGGAATAGTTTTTTTGCTTGTCATTATACTGAGTCTACTTCTATAAGGTGGAACAGAGAAAATGTGAAAGGTATTAACATCAACGTACCTTTCTCGGAGGTGATCCAGCCTCTCTGCCATGTCGTTGGCATATGTCTGGCGGCCTGTCAGTTCCTCTGGGTCTGACGAGGAACTTTGCAGGATGGTGGGGGTCCTGCGGTCAATGGGGACGCCGTGGTCCTCTTCATATCTAGTTCCACAGAAACAAAAGAAATATTCGTTAAGACGTTTTCACCTTCATCAATAAGGAAAATGTAATTTTGAAATCTTAAAGCTGTATCACTTACACACTTACACCTTAAGTTTCGACTCTTTCTACCTTAACAAAACTAAGAAGATACTAGATGTAAAATTCCGTAAGTACAATTTGTAGTTTTTGGCCACGCCTTGTGAGTGGAGGCTGTTGAAAAAGCAGTTCAAATTCTTTGAAAATATTTCGAAATTTGTACAAAAAAAATTCCCCGGAAACATTTTTTTTATTTCTAATTCTTTTTGATAAATCAGTTTTTTACCATCATCCGTAGTGACCGCTGGCTCAATACTTTCGCTTGCTAAAAAGTATATTATTGGAGGATGGTACTCAGGCTATTTTTTGTACTGTACTGATTTTTTTTTTCTGCTCACAAGTTTGCTATTGGCGTTTACAACTTACCTGCGGATTTTCTCCACCAAATCAGGCCTATTCACATTGTAGAGGAGAATACCCAGGTTACTCAGGTTGTCTTGATTGATCTTGTCCGTGTTGATCAACCATTGCATGAAGTCACGGTTGTTCTTCATCCTCTCAGACGTGCCGGCAGGGACGCTGCACTGCCGCTTCATTCTGTCAACCTCGTCGGACGTTAGCCGGTCTGCTAGTTTCTCCAAGAGGCGTTTGTATTGGTCGATTTGTGGGCAGTCGCGGATCTTGTAAGTCGCGCTGTAACCGGCAGGTGTCGCTTTAGCACGGGTGTCACCGGAAGCACCCTTTGGACTTGAAGACTCGCCAGACAGGGATGCTGCCGAACTGTATCCAGGTGATCCTGTTAATGGAAAGGAAATTTTAGAAAATGATTTGGGCCCCCTTGTCAGATTACTCTGGAACTGCAGGGACACAGCCTGAAATGTGTTCTATCAATTGCTTTATGCAGTGCTGGATTCGCTTTTAACAACATAGCCTTTAGCCGTCGAGCGATACGACCCGCGGTAGGGCAGACTCCTCTGTCGGTAATACCGAATGAACCATATTATATTTACCTCCATGAAATGTCATGTTGGTTATATTTTCACTAGCGTTTGTCTGTCTGTTAACTAGATAACTCAAGAACGGCTAGATGGATTTGTGTCATACTTGGTATGTCAGTGGGGTGTGATAAAAGCTGAAAATGATTAGATGTGGGCCCCCTAGCGGCTTTCCTTGGTACTGCAGCGCAACTTCCGGTTTTGCTAATTCGTTCTCTAAACAAACTATGGTCACGGATTTGAGTATTGGATAGCTCTTGCGCTCAGAAATAAGTGACAGGAGTTTTGGCCCCCTAGCGACTAGTTTTAGGACAGCAGGGGCATTTTTGGAAAAAATTCTGAAGCAGATAACTCAAGAAGGGAACAACGAATTTTCATGATTTTTGGTACGGGGGTACCTTAGACAATGTCGTACAAAATAACATACTAATTATGCAAAATATGAGTACATTTCCATAATTAGTTCTATCAATGTATCTCCTGTCCCGGGCATGGTATGGTCTTGACATTTTAGTGGTAGATAGCTTAAAGCGTCATGCCAATGTGGGGCAAGTTTGAGCCCCCTAACATTAATTTTTGGAACTGCAGGGACATTTTTGTCAAAACATCCTAAAGAGGATAACTGTAGAAAGGAATGACGGGTTGGCATCACTTTAGGCATGTCGGTACCTTAGGCAAAGATGTGCGTAATGATATACATGTTATGCAAATAAGGACTTAATTTACATAATTAATGTGGAATTTACATGATTCGATTGTTTTCAATATCTGGACTTCAATAGATGTAACACATGTAAATTTTGATGGATGGAACATAAGCAGATACCAAATATGCTAATGAGCAACTTATTTGCATAATATATGCGAAATGGTACAACCGCGTAATGATTAATGATGGGAATTTCCTACTCGTGACTCGTGTACGTTAGTTAATGTTGAACATCACCATGCATGAATCATGTAAATGTGCAAGTCATTTGCATAAAATTTACAAAAGCTCTAAATATTCAATGGAGGTATGAGGTTGTTATATTTATATTTAACTCTTGTTCGTAAACCTTTTTGTTTGAAGTAACCAACGTACCTAAAAGACTTGGTGACCACGACCAAGAGCGTTCATCGGCGTTTGGCCCCGCCGATAGAGGGCGCACCTGGCCGGGTATCTCCGCCATCCACGGCTGAAGTATTCCCTGGTAAGACGGGGGCCTCCGCAAGGGGGCGCTAACGGGCCGGGGAACAGCAGGCGGCATGAATGTCTCATTTCCCTGTGGCTGTGCCATAGTCTATACGTGAGTAAAAGAAGAAGAAAATATTCTAGAGCATGGTTACCTTGAACATTTTTCAAAGAGACAAACACCGCAGCCGAATCTATCTGCTCAAGTTGTGGATTTTTCTGGTCTACCGTTGATGTTTGAATGAAACAGTGTACACGTACTTTGTGTAACGAAATAAAACAGCTCAACCCTCCCCCCAAACATCTGCTCGAAAATTAAACACACCTAATGCCGGTAACTACGTCAAGCCGTTACATCATACCGGACTTCCGCACTTTAAACTATACGCATGTGCGCCATTGTTTGCAAATCTATAAATATACACGTGGTATCAAGGTACTTCCCGCTGTTAACTCATT
Organism: Branchiostoma floridae x Branchiostoma belcheri; assembly: GCA_019207045.1. Taxonomy (NCBI): domain Eukaryota; kingdom Metazoa; phylum Chordata; class Leptocardii; order Amphioxiformes; family Branchiostomatidae; genus Branchiostoma; species Branchiostoma floridae x Branchiostoma belcheri. The sequence goes on from CM033034.1 coordinate 18,813,641, forward strand.
GTGCAAATACGGCTTGTTTTTGTCTTGCTCTTTCTCGAATTACTGAAAGTGTTTCAGTCTTGACCAATACAAAATTACATATAGGTAATACATACAATAAAGTCATGCCGCAAGCCCTCGGACAAAAACGCGTACGGCATTAAATGTCGTGTATCTGGCGTTTACAGTTCGTGTTTAGATTGTAACAGTGGTATGTATTGAAAGTGGTATGGATTGAAATATTAATATTGTGATAGTTTGAGCCACCTCCTTCATTATGAAGTTTTCAAGCTAGGGAATTCGGTAGAGGAACAAACACGACTTGACTAGTTTCATTTTTAACTTCATAATTGTTTTTGCATAGGAAAGCCAAGTAGCAAGGAAGTACCTAAGTATATTTGTACATAAGTAGCACATAATCGTGCGCAACAGGAACGTACAGACATTGTGCGTTGCTTTTACCTTTTCTTTTACTTTCACAGCTCTCGAAGACTGTCACGGAGGTGTCTAAGCAGATACACGGTGAAGGATGTCGCCCGGTAGCGAGTACGTTAGTTAACCGGCTGTCATAGTCGGGCCTCTGATTTTAGTTTGAGTCACAGGACTGTGACCAGGGGTGTTCCCCGTACAATGACGTCAAATGCACCCTGCCCATTCGCCGTCAACGGGGCGGGAGATTCGAAGTCTGGACCACTACGGTCTGGACCAAAACATCCTACCCTTACACCACACCAAGACCATTGTTGCGTCATAAATTGAGAAATAATCAAATGAAGACGATACAAGATAATTTCTTTATAATTTCTTTTACAACTTTATTTCTCATATTTGATCCACAATAAAGCATTGTGCCAATGTTAAGTGACGAAAAAATAAACAACTAACCGAGTTGTTTTCTATATTTACGTAAGATGATAAACTAACAATGTATAGTAAATTACGTATATCAGGATATTTTGGACATACAATCAAAAGTAATAGTCTTCTTCAATTAGCTTTGGAAAAAATAGACAAATCCTCTGGTCGATATGAGTTTTTTTCTAAATCTTTTACATTTGATTTGTGACAGTAACTTCAGAGTCTTGTGATTGTTTAGCGAACCTCAAGGCTATTCATACATTTTGTAGTTTAATTAACCAGCTGCCGCCAAGCTGCGTGCTTGCAAACCTGTTGTGTTCTGCCGAGTGGTGGTTATACCGGCTGTACAGATACAGAAGCTGGTGTATTATGCCTAGATTATATGTTTCAACAACCGAAATATGTGTCTCAAGATAAAGGCAAATCATTTGCTACATTTGCCTTTAGAAAAATGACTAGCATGTTTATGCACCTAACATATGTCATTGTATAAACCTAATAGATCCACAGCAAAAGATTTCTTTGCTGTTTACTCAAAGTCAAACTGCAGACCGGTACCCTCTAGCCTCTCCCTGTACTTTGCATCATAAGCCTTGCTTTGGGACTCTGTAAACTGATTCTTCCAGTCACCAATGACACCTACAGTAAGAAAAAAAGGTTTTACACAAGGAACATGACTCCAATTATAAGACACGATTATAGAGTATCAAACTATATATCAATATAAAACAAAAACCATTATTTCATTTGATAGCAGGCCACTTGCCCAATTTATTGAAAGGAGAAAAACATGGTCAACTTTATGTGTGGGCACAATTCTAGCAAAAACTGCCTGTGAACCATGTGTATTGTACTGTTAATGAATATAATTCAATACTAATGAATTAAATCGATCAAATTAAATGACATGTTTAAAATAAAGGTGGATGGGTGCCAGAATATTTTGCAGGGAAGCGATTAGAGAAGAATGGACACTGCCCTTTCAAAAATGGTGTGTAATGCAGCCATAATGTTAAAGATTTTGATGATGATGTAGGATAGCAGCATCGGTGCAAACTGCCACGGTAACTTCAAAGTTATTATAACCTGTCAACCTAGGAAAGTCTTGAATGAATAGAATAGTGCAGCATTGGTGTCAGACTGTGGTAGCATTAGTTATGAAATGCCATAATGATTATATCAGTCCAGCATCAATGCAGCACCAATCCAGCATTACACACCAATTTTGCAAGGGCAGACAAGACTTACCTTTCCTGCCAATGATACGTTGTATCTTGTTCTGCGAATCGGCCCAAGCAGTTGAAAGACTGGCAAAGGTACAGGCCTCAGCGATACTTGCAGTGGTGACGTCATCCAAACTGATGCCCAAGAATTCCTTTGTCTTTGTGACGGCTTTGAGCAAGTCCTACAAGTATTGGATAAAACTTAGTAATACTTACTTTACTTTGGCCAGACCCCTCCCCCCACTTTAAACTCCACTGGCTAAGAGACACACACAATTCATTTTTTACACTTCCCGTTATGTTTTGCTACAGGGTGGTTCTAAGGCCTATGTCACCGAGGTATATATGCACACACAATGCGAACCGAAGGGCAGTTTTACCGGTTATTGGTCATCTGTAGTTTATTGGTCATCTGTATCTGTATCTATATAGCCGGTATAACCGCCGTTCGGCGTAACACATCAGCTTCGCAGGCGCGCGGCGCGGCAGCAGTTGGTTATATTACACCAAACGACAAACTTTTGCACATCTATCTGCAAGCGTTCTTTAACTACCATGAGAAGATGCCCCTACTGTACTTGGTGATAACAGATTCCTCTCTACGATAGTTCTGGGAAAGTACGAATTTTTGAACACATCAATCCTAGGTTGGTAACTCTGGTATTTGAAGGCATGACTGTTTCTTGTTCTTTTTTGAGCTGGTATTAGATACTTATCAATTGGTACGTCCACCTTATCAGTTGGTACGTCCATATAGATACAGATACAGATACGGACAGATACATCACATTTCCAAGCCGGAGCCCGGCTGGGTAGATTTCGGAAAAGTATGACATAAAGGAAACCAAACCACACAAGATGTTAAGAAAATAGTTGTGAACATCATTTGTGTAAATTCTATGTATACATTTTTATTTTTCGGAGTCCGGTTTGGAAATGTTAGCCTAATCTGGGCTCGAAATTCATTTTTGAGAATAGGTACTCTTAACCTTAAAATCTTAGTTGCACAGAAAAAAATTTGCATGCACAATATAATTCTTCAAAATTGCTAATGTGCACACATCAAATTGAATGTAAAACAAAGGATTTACTGTCTTCTCTTTTCTGATACTTATTTCAAGAATATTTTGTATAGTGTGCAAAAATAAAACATCTACGTGAACTGGTGCACCCATAGTAAAAACATTAGGTGCACAGCTCTAAAATTTTGGGTTCACAAAGGTAAATACTTATGCACCCAGTATTTTGAGCTATGCTTTATCTGTAACAAAGACACCAACCTTGCTCATGTCTTCATATTTCAGAAACAGGAAATGGGGATCTTCCTGCATCTTCCACCAACCGAGGACATGGTCATAGAAGTCACCAAAAACAACTGGAGATAAAAGAATTATGTCACAAAACTGCTTACCTGTACAGAGACCTAAGTATATGTCTCAAGGCCTGTACCTGCACCTGTACAACTTGACTAAGTAACATGTAGTCTTCTTTGATCGGCAAACATGAATGAACAGTAAAGTGTTTATGACACAAAAATTCAACATTTTCGAATTACCTTAGGCCACAGCAAGTAAATTTTATGGATGACATCAGCGCGCGCATTAATTTTCGCCTGATTTCAGAAAAAAAAAACAGTAATTTTTTTCTTCTGCAGGGATGGTCAACATGACGATAAAGTACCAAAATGAGCAAATTTGTTGTGTTGTAGCCTAATGATTGTAGAAGTGACACTTGCGAGGTACCCAGGACTGTAGTTGTAGAAATGAAACTTATTGGATAGTTGTAAAAGTGACACCAATATGGAAGCCATGAGTGTGGTTACCAACTTTGTTGGTGATGCCAGTCTACCACACTAGTGTCACTTCTACCACACCAATTCATGTCTTGAATACAGGAATGAATGCCTTGTACATGTTGGCTCCGATACCATGCCTTGTCCCTCTAATTCTTGTTACAACATTTCATCACAACTTAATGGTGCCTATTTTTGAAAATGTAGCCATATGCATCTTTTTTTTCACCCATCTTGTTTTTTTCGCCCTATCGCACTATTTTTGCAGTCTGCAGAGGATGTCAACCATGAAATTTACTTGCTGTGGCCTTAGTTGGTCATACCATAATTCAATGAACACGGATTTTTGCACTAAATTGCAAAACTCGATATTGCACGGCATTAACAACGATTGATTGCACAGTGCTAGCCTTACACCAAATAATCCTAAATACTAACAACACTTAAGTTGTAGAGAATTGCTTGCTGCAATTTTCACACATAGTAAAGTGCATTAATTAAAACTTCTAGAATATCTGGTTTACTTCTATGTACCTTTCCCATCCAGAAAACCTTGTGCATGTTTGTCCCATGAAATGGCAGCTTGTATGCCATACAATGCTTGAAGCTTGGGTACGTAATGATACCGGGACAGTGCTGTGTCTTTTGGGTTCCGCATCACGACTATGACTTTAACCTATTTTAAGATGTAAAAACATGTGCAAATTGATGTAGTTTCAAGACAATTCAAACTTACACTTTCTTTTAAAGTATGGCACTACTATTAAAGAATGGACAGGACTGCAGCTTGCCAGCACCCAAGCACTGGCGCACGACAGGGAGAGATGGAGGGAGGCAGTTTGCTCAGCAGCAAAGCGCCCCCACGACCACCCCCGGTCAAGGGACCGGTAAGCGGTAAGCGTCCACTCTATCGTAGCATAAAGATTCCTTACATTGTAATCTATAGATTACTTTATTTGGGGTAATATAATATACCACTCCTAACAAAGGATTTACAGAAAAGATGGGATGTCTTTATTCCAAGCTACCAGGCCACACTAATGGATCTATGGAGGGGGATACCTACTCTCCAAGCAGCGGTTAGGCTCTGGCTGTTTTTACCTTTCCCTTTGAACTGGAGATCATTTATGGGGCCAGATGCCGTTGAAGATGCGTGTGGATGATCCTTGGTGACGGTTGGTCCTTCAGGATCACGTGACCTGGCTGGCTGAATCCCGGCAGCGTTGCTTCCATGCACAACGGTATGTCTTGCGTGTTACCATCTGTCTTCCCAGCAGCCTTCATTAGTTTGTTGACGATCTCCCAGATCCAGTGAGTCCCTTAAGATTGCACTACGTTTTAGGTCATGTTGATTACATTATATGACATGCATGTGCATCAATATTGTTTTTCTTAATTATCGACATACTATAAATCAGAGCAGACATGTTGGCATGGTAGGCAGGGTGAGTTTAAGGCGACCCGTCTGCCTGGCCTGCACGTGACTTTTTAAGGTAAAGGAGGGATGTGCACTTCCTTCTCCACCCTGTCGTCTACTGGCGCACTAAGTCCTACAGGGGAAACTATATGCAATGTGTAAGACGGCCCCAGCAGATGCAGGTTTGTTGTTTGGAGTTTTCGTCTCCTAGGAGGACTTCTGACCAAGGATGCAAGGGGTTCCTCCTACCCCTGACTCATGTGGGCACTCATGTGTCATGGCGGATGCATCATGGCCGAACATGCCCCTATGGCCTAAGCAGACATAGATGGGCACATATAACGTTATGCCGTTAATTTAAAAAGCGGGCTGATTTTACCAGGATGCTGGGCCGAGTTGACCAAGAGTGGACTGGGTCGAGTGGGTGAAGAGCCGAATTGCCCCCGAATTTGTTTGTTTGACTATACAGTGTATAAAAAATATCTTACCTGATTTGGGATAAGTCACAATGACAATATCATCTTCACGTATGACATAATCAGGCATGATCTTTGGTTATCATCAGAGAGTTAAAGATAACTCCTTTGTACTCAAACAGTTGCGAGCGATCCATCTTCGTATACGCAGCTCTTCTATAATGTGATCAACAAAGACAGCAGGTAGAGAAATGAATGCACAACTGTAGAACACAAACAAACTTAGTATGATATAAACAATTGATGATGCCTATGTCTAGCATTTCAGTTTTATGACCCCCAGCCTACTTGATTGGGTCTTAGGACTATTGGAGCTTTGTTTTAGAATAAGATTCTTATCAAGAAGCAATGAAATAAGACCTCATCAAAGTAATACCAAAATTTTGATCTCAATAATTTTACTCCAGCAGAAAGCCACAGAGGTCTACTCTCTACCAATTAAAAGAAAATGGGACTTCTCAGTTAAAACTTCGAGAAAAGCAAGTTGTAATTAACGAAATCTCACCTTTGGGTCCTAGCCTGGTAGCCTGTCCCTCAGGCCAGACCAGCTTTTTCTGTAAACCCTTTATTTGGTGGGACCTGGCTAGTAACTAAAATTATAAACGACACGAATCTGTGATTTTAGTCTATTAAATTCAACATGAAATTTAGTATTGTCTTCGTATATTCTTCCAGTTGGCCCGGTCCAGACGTTCTACTAGTGTTGAGAAGCTGTCAATCTTATTGTCGCCATACCAAATGTGCAAACACGTCTCGCATTTCCGGCGTCGGCTGGTAAGATGGCGATGACCCAGGTCAAGTTGAACGTTAAAAAAGGAAGTATCAAACGGCTCCGGTCATGTTAGTGCTGTTATCGGACAGTTTGTAGCCATATACCGACGTAAACAATCGTGAGACTGCCAGTCCAGGCCTCGCGTCTCCCCTGAAGTTCAAGTTGTAAGCCATAACCTACATGTAGCTTGGCTTTAAAAATAGCACACATTTGAAAATCAGTACGTATTCGGCTCCGGGTCGAATTTCAAATCTGGGTGCGGTATAGGCCGGAAGTACTCGGTGTCTCCCTTACTTTTGCTCTTTCATGCTTATATAGTCAGTATAGCTGAGCATATAGGTCTTTGTTTAATCAAAGGAGGTGAGGAGTGGATAATGTTCAGCATCAGAGACTTCAATCTCATAAGGTTAAACATGTTAAACATACCAGTCGCCTCCAGTGTGTGGTGACAGACATGCTGCTCTATTTGATGTACAGGCATCCCTATCCTTTGTATTTATAAAATGTCGTTATATATGTCGTTATATATGTCGTTACCAAACCAAATCAATCTAGTATCATATAACGTTAGATACTGCCCTCTGGATCATCAATAAAGGCCTACAACATAATATTAGATGAAACATCACCGAAAAGTCCCCAACGCTTCCGGAGATATCTTAAATTGATCGAATCATTTTTTTTCAATTTGCGAACACGCGAATCAGATTTACTAATGTGCTCGGTGACCTCGCGCGTTTAGCATTTGTAAAAGGGAAGTTTGAAAATGGTTTATTTTCCATGGCGTTTTCCTATGCCTCTACAGCGGAATGTATGTATGTGCGCAGGTTTAAAAACAACATAAATCAGAGGCTGTGGATGGATTTTCGTGGTCTTTGCTAGTGTAAAGAAAGTTCAAGTTCGAAAATGGTTTAATTACCTGACGTTTTCCTTTTGCAACGGGCTGTGCATGTATGTGTGTTTGTGGACAACATAACTCAAGATCGGTTGGGATGGATAGTATGAGATTCCAACCGCTACAAGTACTAGGTAGGTGTCACTTCTACAAGTACAATCATTAGGCATTAAACACAACATATTTGCTAATTTTGGTGATTTGTCGTCGTGTTGACCATCTCCCAAAAAGAAAAAGATTTTCTTTTCTGAAATCGGGCGAAAATTAATGAGCGCGCGGATGTCATTAATAAAATTTATTTGTTGTGGACTTAACTTAAGGGACTTTGAAACATCGAGCTTCTGAGAAGCCATGTGTGACTGAAACGCCAGCCATTCACGAGACTACGCATAGAGCTTGACATAATGTTCGATCAATGAAATTTACTGATAAATATTACTTAAGCGTCCTTATTATGAGTACATGACAAAGTCGCTCACTCACTCAGTTCAGTTACTCATCCAATAACTCGCTCATTCATTCATTCACGTCTTCATTCATACATTTATAAATTTTCCGCACTTGTGCATTCACTCATGCATACATTCGCTGACTTTAAGTCATGTATTCATTCGTTTGCTAACGTTTTCATTCGTTGATCTTGATCTACCTATGGTAAGTGCCAGGTCACAAGCAAATGCGAACTAGAGTTCAAATTTTTCGTCCAGAGCATATATTTGCTCTCTTTTCGGGTGTTTTTTTATTACTTAAAGCATGGTTGAAAACTTTTGAAGCGGCCGAAAATTAATACGCGCGTTGATGTCATCCATATGATCAAATGAACATGGTCTTATTGACAAAAACGATTGCTATTTCTAATTTGGGTTATCAGGTAAAATAAAACGTATCACCGTTGCCGCGATCTAATACAGTAACAAATGCTTCGCAGGCCGAGCAACTGCCCCACGCACAAGAATAATAGTACTCACAGGCTTTTTGAGGTAATTTTTTAAAAAAATCAATGCTTAACTATTAGAAGCACCGTGTAAAAGTTTAGGGAGACAAACACGCACTTCCGGCCTATTACCGCAACCAGATTTGAACTCCGACCCGGAAACGTATACTCATGAGAGCCATGCTAGGTCACGTTCAGGTCACGGCTTACAACTTGGACGTGGAGGTCGGCGCGGGGCCTGGGCTGGCAGTCTCACGACAATTTCCGTCGGTATATGGCTACAAACTGTCCGATAACAGCTCTAACATGACCGGAGACTGTTCGAATGCTTCATTTTTAACGTTCAACTTGGCCTGGGACATCCCTAGCTTACCAGCCGACCCCGGAAATAAGAGCCGTGTTAACTTTGCACATTGGTATGGCGAGAATGATATTTCGGAATAGATCGTGTGGACCGGACCAACTGGAAGACTATAAGAGAGACAATACTGAATTTCTTGCGGATTCAATAGACCTAAATGACAGGGTCGTGTCGTTAATAATTTAGTTATTAGCCAGGTCCCACCAAATAAAGGGTTTACAGAAAAAGCTGGTCTTGCCGGGGTCAGGCTACCAGGCCAGGAGTCAAGGTGGGTTCAAAGGTGAGATTTCTTTAAATACAGCTGGCTTTTCTCGGATTGAGCCGAACAGCCCAATTTCCTTTGCAGGTCAGAAAGTAGACCCTTGTCGCTTTCTCAGTGCAGTAAAATTATTGAAATCAAAATTAGGGTAAATACCTTGATGAGGTATCGTTAAGTGCTTTTTGATAAGACTCTTATGCAAAAACAAAGCTCCAACGGCCCAACTTTGAGCTGGGAAGTCTTGAAACTGGAAATGCTAGACAGACCACAGTTGTTAGAGTTAAAGATAACACCCTCAAGACCATTAATTACTTAGATGATCAGTTTGCCTGCTCATGTTTTTAAATTAATGAACTAACAGTTACATTGTACTGGTGCATTCATGTTTCTGTCTTTTGTCTCTGTTGATCACATTATAGAAGCTTCAAAGATGGAACACTCCCAACTATATGAGTACAAAGGAGTAATCTTTTACTCTCGGATGATAACAAAAGAATCGCTGGACATCATGCCTGATTATACCATACGTGATGATGATATCGTCCTTGTGACTTATCCAAAAGCAGGTAAGATAAATGACATTGTATTTTCGTTTTCCCCTATCAGGGAATACATTTTTCTTTTGCTGGTGTGTTTTTCTTCTTTGTTCTTTGTTATTCTTCTGTCAGGGGCCAATCAGAGTTTAGAACTGCCATGAACCAATCATGCAGAGCTTACAATTGCCATGATCAAATCAGAGTTTAGAACTGCCATGACGCAATCAGATATACTATAGTCAAATCTACTTATGACATCGAGTATCTTAAAAATCTGTAGTATTTAGACATAGGAATGTGAATACGCTGGTAACTTGTTGCATAACATATCAATACATAGGGCCCTCCATGATGAAATGAAATTCATTTTCAATTTGCTTTGGGCAAACTGGGGAGAACCTTTGGTCAGGGGATTACATTGTGGCATCTTTCTGTTTCTATATTATATTTGCCCTTTTTATAGCTGCTCTGTACGATTTACAATGTTTGTTTTGTGAAACGAACAAAAATTGATGCATGCGCATGTCTTATAATGAGATCAACATGGCCTAAAGCGTACATTCTCTAGGGACTCACTGGATCTTGGAGATTGTCAACAAATTAATGAAGGCAGCTGGGAAGACAGATGTTGACACACAAGACATACCGTTGTGCATGGAAGCAACACTGCCAGGATTCAGCCAGCCAGGTCACGTGATCCTGAAGGACCAACCATCACCAAGGATAGTCCACACGCACCTTCCACGGCACCTGGCACCCAAAATGATCTCCAGTCCAAAGGGGAAGGTATCAGTTACTAGTTTCCCACCCGGCAATTTACTTTTGTCAATCTACTCGCACACAATGCTAGTACAGTGGAAGCCAGTTAATTGCACAACGGATGAACGCACACTTCTGTTAACTGCACGGAATCTTGTTCTTGTACTGTGCAACACCCCTAGTTTGTTGGGGCAAACCACACAGGGCGTAGTGCTGTTGTGTTATTGGCTGTTCCTTAGATGTTGTAATGCCTCTTCCTTAAACTTAGTGGGGTTAGCTTGAAGTGTGGTAGAGTATGGTAATGTATTCCAATCGCTTGTTCTTGGTATCCCCAAATCCCAAACCGGTGTGATTCTGTTAGACAATACTGCATTATTGCACTAGCTGGATAATAGCAAGAGATTCAGTGGCAAATAGGCCGTGCAATTAAGCGGCTTCTACTGTACCATTAGACTCAACCCTGAGATGTCGCCCGAAAATGACAACTTTATGTTTGCTGGAACAGATAACATTTGTTAATTTTTGCTGTGGCAGCTAAATAATTTTGTTCATATTTGCTGTAACAGTTGGTACTTTGTTCATATTTGCTGTAACAGTTGGTACTTTGTTCATATTTGCTATGACAGCTGATATTTGTTCATTTCTAGATCTGCTGTAACAGCTAATATGCCGATGCCAATGGCAGGTCTAAGTTTCGATTGGTCCTTAAGAAAAAGGACACACCAGCAAAAACAATATGTTTGTCCTTTGACATGAGTATTATGTTTAGTTTATCATAACTCCTTCTTTTTCTCATAACTATACCTCAGTGAAGAGAGCGACGTGGTTTTCAATTTGCCTGTTTATTTGTGCATTTCAAAGAAGTGACATGGTTAAAATGGTATAGAATTAGTGATAAATCAGCTGGAATTGCACTTGGCCCATTATTTCCTAAAAAGAAGATTTCAATGCAGGCTAAAACCTCATGATACCCTTGGTCACAGAGAGAGTTATCTAGGTAAGCCTTGCCTGGTATCCCCATCCGGGAGTGGCCTGGTAGCTTGGGCTGAAGACAGCCCATCTTTTTCAGTAAACCCTTTGTAAAACAGGCAGTTATAGCAGCAGAATGAGGTATCTACTTGTCACTTAAGGAATGATTATGCTGTGGCACAGCAGTGACATATTTTAAAGAAAGCGTGATTTTGAATTGTCTTAAAACTACTTTTTTTTTACTTCTAACAGGTGAAAGTCATAGTCGTGATGCGGAACCCAAAAGATATAGCACTGTCCCGGTATCATTACGTACCCAAGCTTCAGGCATTGTTTGGTGTACAAGCTGACACATCATGGGACAAGCATGCACAAGATTTCTTGGATGGGAAAGGTACGTAGTAGTGGTAAACAGATTATAACACCAAGTATATATTTGTATGTGTGTTAGTACCTAAAAAGTTCCTAAAATTAATGCAATTCAATATGTGTGAAAATTGCAGCAAGCAATAATTTCAATACATATTAAATATTGTTACAGTTATATTTAGGATTATTTGGTGTAAGGATGGGAACCAGTACCAACCAGTACAATCCTTGGGAAAATCATTTACTAACACATGTAGGTACATGTCCAAAATACCAGAACTCCAGAAATACCTCCCTGTATACATGCATATAAAGAAATAAAGAAATGTAACAGAAGACGTGCTGGACGTGCTTTATCATTTATGATCAAATAATTCAATTAACTGGCATCAAGAATCAAGAGCTGTAAGTATGATCTTGGATGTTTTTGTTGAATTCAATCATTATGGTGTATATTTGGTGCAAAAGTCTGTGTTCTGTTTATTTGTGTTTCCATCAGCAAAGAAGAACAGTCACATATTACTTTGTCAAGTTGTACAGGTACAGGTACAGGTACAGGTACAGGCACAGATCATTGAGACACATACATGTACTTATGCCTCTGTACAGGTAAGCAGCGCTGTTTTTGTGACATGTCTCTTTTATCTCCAGTTGTTTTTGGTGACTTCTATGACCATGTCCTTGGTTGGTGGAAGATGCAGGACGACCCCCATTTCCTGCTTTTGAAATATGAAGACATGAGTAAGGTTTGTGTCCTTGTTACAGAAATAACATGGCTCAAAATACACTGTACTGGATGCATAAATTATGCACCTTTGTGCACCCAAAATTTGGAGCTGTGCACCTAATGTTTTTACTATGGGTGCACCAATGCACCTTGATATTTTATTTTTGCACACTACACAGAATGTTCTTGAAATAGGTATCAGAAAGGACAGTAAATCCTTTGTTTTATATCTAATTTGACATGTGACACAGTAGCAATGTTGAAGAATTATATTGTGCATGCAAATTTTTTTCTGTGCAAGTAAGATTTTTATTTAAGTTTTGCTATTCTCAAAAATGAATTTTGAGCCCTGATTTAAAATTTCCAAACCGGACCCCCCAAAATGTATACATAGAATATACACAAATGATGTACACAACTATTTTCTATGTTGTGTGGTTTGGTTTCCTATATGTGATACTTTTCCGAAAGCTACTATGTGATGTATGTATCTGTATCTGTATCTGCATCTATGTAACCTTTGGTGTAACTAACACACCAGCTTCGCATTGTAGATGCATATGCATATATACCCCAGTGACGTAGGCCTTACGACCACCTTGTAGCAAAGAAAAACGGGAAAAGCGTGAAAAAAAATATATTGTGTGTGTCTCAGCCAGCGGAGTTTAATACAATGAATTTTGTCCACTACTTATAGGACTTGCTCAAAGCCATCACAAAAACAAAGGTATTCTTGGGCATCAGTTTGGATGATGTCACCACTGCAAGTATCGCTGAGTCCTGTACCTTTGCCAGTCTGACAACTGCTTGGGCTGATTCGCAGAACAAGATTCAACGTATCATAGGCAGGAAAGGTAAGACTTGTCTGCACTTCCAAAAGTGTTGTGTAATGCTGGATTGGTGCTGGATTGATGCTGGACTGATATAGACATTTCATCACTAATGCTACCTCAAGCCAGCACCAATGCTGCAATATTCTGTTCATGCCAGGCTTTGCTGGGTGGTTAGTTTATAATAACTGTGAAGTTACCATGGCAGTTGGCACCAATGCAGTCCTGTATTACACACCATTTTTTGAAACGGCAGTGTCTATTCTTCTCTTACTAATCACTTCCATGCAGAATGGTTTGTCACCCACCCCCATTTATTTTAAACATTTCATTTCATTTGTATGATTTCATTCATTAAGATTGCCAACACTATAATGATGGGTCAAAGGCAGTTTTGGTAGCATTGTGATACACACATAAAGTTGACTATGCAGGGCTCGAAATATCACCTGCAGGTCAGTGCAGGTAAAATTGGAGCTCTGCGGGTATTTCTAGTGTCTACCTGCACCTAACCTGCACTGGTCCATGTACTGGGTTTTATACATAGATGTCCTATGATGTAGGAGAATGTGGATTGTTATTAGCTGTATTGACTGTTACCGACTATAACAGAAAACATAGCAATGGTTCCTGAACAGTTTTAGCATGATCCATACTTCCTAAATTCAGAGTGGTGCAGGTAAAATTTGCCTGGTGCAGGTAATTTTCAATGTTACCTGCACCAGTGCAGGTATGAAGAAAAAAGTATTTCGTGCCCTACTATGGTTTTCCCTCTCCGGCAAGTGACATGCTATTAGATAAAAAAAACAATGATTTTAGTTTGTTGGACATTGATATACATTTTTATGCTTCATAATCGTGCATTACAATTTGAGTCATACACCTTGTATAAACTTTTTTTCTGTAGGTGTCATTGGCGACTGGAAGAATCAATTTACAGAGTCTCAAAGTAAGGCTTATGACGCCAGGTACAGGGAGAGGCTAGAGGGAACCGGCCTGCAGTTTGACTTTGAGTAAACGGCAAAGAAATAAATCACTGTGTATTACATCTTTTAGGCCACGATGACTCAATTGTTTGGATGACATCTACGCACATCAATTTTCGACTGTTACCAAAAAAATTTAACCCATACTGTTCATTGTACAAAACAACTTAAAAATGAGGAAATAGATGCTGTAGCTTGCAAAAATAATATCAGAAAACGTATACTAATGTCATAGATACCCAACATCAAGGTAAAAAAAGATAGAATGCCTACGTCAAGATAAAAAAAGATGGGAAAAAACAAAGATGCTAAAGTACAAAAATGAAGAATCTATTGTTTGGTAATACCATGATATTCTGTATGTTCAGTAATTTATTCAATCACTTAGATTTCATGATGAAGGCAGTTTTGTTTTCTTCGCACGCCCGCATCAGTTTTGGGGTCTCCAGAGGATAAGATCCATATAATCAAATCAACATGGCCTTAGGGCTACACAATGGCATAAGTCAAGTGTCAAAAAAGCTATTCTTTTTGCTAAAGGCATATGATTGCCCTATATAGTATATTTTACACATATTTCAAACAATATTGAGGTGTAACACATCAACTTCAATCTGTGTATATCTGTATCGGTATAACTGCCCTTTGGCGTAACACACCAGCTTTGCAGGCATGCAGTGTGGCAGTAGCTAGTTTTAATACCTTTCAAGTGAAAGCATAAGAGCCTTGACAAACATTGGACAATCACAAAACTCACGATTGACTGAAATTAAGTATAGAACCCAAGAGATTCAACAAAATTCCTATCAACAAGAGGGTTTGTCCAAGGCTAACTGAAGACAAATGTGTATGTCTCAAATGTTCTGATACACATAATTCACTATACACAAAGCTAGCATCTATAAGACATAAACAGATCAATGACCCCCTCCTTATTTACTTCATGTTGGCATGTATAACTTTTAGTTGACCTAATTTTAAATTCAACAACAGTTCCTTGTTTTATGTGATTTCATCTGATTTATTTATTCATTTTGTAATAATTGATGTATGTTTCCACATATGTTCATGTCCATGTTCAGGTTTTATGATTTCATTGAATGTGGCTGTTTTATACATTACTATGTATCTGGTTCTGCCCTTATATTTATTCTATTCTAACTTCTGTATAATTGGTAGGTTTGGTTTATTGATTTATTTATAATTTGTGTCTAATCACTTATAATTAAAAAACAACAACCCCGTGAATGGCCCAGGTCCCGTTTCCAAACCGGGCCCTGGCCGGGATGTTTGCAGGATCAAAGCATTAAAAAAAAGTGCTTCTCAAGAAATATACACAAATTATTTTAATATTTTTTTCACGTTCTGTGTCTTTTGTTACCTTTTATATCATTTTTTTTTCATTTCAAAAAGCAACCCGGCCAGAACCCAGGTTGGGAATTGGGACCTAAGGCTATGCGAGAACTTTAGGTATAAGTCTTGTATACATCTGCCAAACCTAAATTACAGGTCAAAGAACCCAACACACTTATCGAGAAGGGTAGGAAAGACTTTGTGTGCTTGGTTAAATACTCTAGCCAAAATGCAATACGTACTATCAGCTACCAAAAGGCATCACGCTTTGCCATTAGTTTGGGTGAAGATTTCTGATTTACCCATTAGTAAATGAGAAGTTTATTATTTGCTATGTCGATAAATGTGAGCACAATGCTTACATCAAATATACGAAATAAAGTACATGACCTTGTGTCGTCTTGATTTTTGACACAACAGTGGTGTTGGTGTGGCGTAAAGGTAGATTGTTTTGGTACAAACCCTAGCAGTTCTGACTTGGCATCTCCCGACATGCCTCCTTGGCGGCGAATGGGCAGTGTGACGTCACTGTGCGGGGAACACCCCTGGTCACATATCTTGTGACTGGACCCAAACACAGAAGCCCGACTGTGTCAGCCGGCTCGCTAAATCGCTACCGGGCAACATCCTAAGCTGTGTATCTGCTTAGACACGAAGACAGTCTTCGAGAGCTGTGCACGTAAAAGAAAAGGTAACAGTAACGCACTTGTCTGTATGCTCCCGTTGCGCACTCTTGTACCTTATATGTAGTATTAATGTTTCGGCTTGCTACTTGGTTCTTACTATACAAAAACAATTACGAAGTTGAAAGTGAAACTAGTTAAGTCGTGTTTTTCCCCTACCGATTCCCCAGCTTGAAAACTTAATAATGAAGGACGTGGTTCTTACAATGTTATTGTTTCAATTTATACCACTTTAAAATGTAGATATGAAACAGGAACTGTAAACTTTAGATACACGACATTTAATCATTAATGCCGTGCAAGATTCCGCCCCAGGGCTTGCGGTAGGACTTTATTCTATACTTGTTTGTAATTTTATATTGGTCAAGATTGCGACACAACAATCAGGAGTTTCATAACATTTAGTTGAGTCGGGAAAGAGCAAGACCAAAACAAACCATATTTGCACAATGACATAACAGCGGGAAGTACCTTGACACCTCGTATCTATTTATAGACTTTAAAACATTGGCGCACATGCATGTAAAGTTCAAAGTGCGAAGTCCGATATGATGTAACGGCTTGAAGTAAGCAGGTGTTTGGGGGAGGGCTGAGCTGTTTTTTTCGACAAAGTACATGTACACTATTTCCTTCAAACATCAAATTTACGGTAGACCAGAAAAATCCACAACTTGAGCTAACTTTTCTCTCAGAGTGATTCTGTTGTGATGTTTGTTTTTGTTGAAATATAAACAAGGTAACAATGTTCTAGATCATTTTTTCTCCTTTTACTCACGTATAGACTATGGCACAGCAACAGGGAAATGAAACATCCATGCCGCCTGATGTTCCCCGGTCCGTTAGCGCCACCTTGCGGAGGCACTCGTCTTACCAGGGGATACATCAGCCGTGGATGGCCGAGATACCCGACCAGGTGCGCCCTCTATCGACGACAACAAACACTGACGAACGGTCTTGGTCGGGGTCACCAAGTCTTTTAGGTACGTTGGTTACTTCAAACAAAAAGGTTTACGAACAAGAGTTAAATGTAGAATATAGAGATCGCCTGGCGCAGCGGCAGGATTTGTGCCTCGTGACCGAGAGGTTGCGGGTTCAAATCGGGCTGCGTGTCACTGATCTTGTGCCCTTGGGAAAGGCACTTTACACGACTTTCCTCACTATACTCAGGTGAAAATGAGTACCTAGCTTCGGCTAGGGCCGTCCCTCGGATAGGACGTTAAATGGAGGTCCCGTGTATGGGGAGAGTCACACCCCATGAACGTTAAAGAACCCCCACACGTGCGATGGTGCGGTGTGGGATGGAACAAACCCTTCTGTCTGGAGTTGGTGATTCACTTCAAATCACCCGGATGGAGGCCTGGCGAACACATACCGTATCAGCCACACGGTGTTTTACCAGCGAAAGGGTATGTCACCCCGTAAGGGGCGATATAACCCCGCCGTGTAAACATGTGCGAACATGTGTCAGGGCTCCCTTGGAAATCAGTCATCTAGACTGCAGGGACTACCCTATAAGATCAATAAATAAATAAATATAATATGGTTTATTCGGTATTACTCAGGAACCTGCCCTACCGCGGGTCGTATCGCTCGACGGCTTAAGGTTATATCGTTAAAGCGAATCCAGCACTGCATAAAATAATTGATAGAACGCATTTCAGGCCTGTGTCACTGCAGTTCCATAGCAAGCTGACAAGGGGGCCAAAATCATTTTTTAATATTTCCTTTCTATAAACAGAATCATCTGGCTACAGTTCGGCAGCATCCCTGCTTGACGAATCTTCAAGCCCAATGGGTGCCTTCGGCGCCCAACAGCCCCCATCGCCCGCTGACACCCGTGCTACAGCGACACCTACCGGTTACAACTCTACCTACAAGATCCGCGACTGCCCACAAATCGACCAGTACAAGCGCCTCTTGGAGAAACTAGCAGACCGGCTAAATACCGACGAGGTTGCCCGAATGAAGCGGCAGTGCAGCGTCCCGGCCGGTAGGTCTGAGAGGATGAAGACCAACCGTGACTTCATGCAATGGCTGATTAACACAGATAAGATCAACCAAGACGACCTGAGTCACCTGGGTATTCTTCTCCACTATGTCAAGAGGGCTGACTTGGTGGAAAAGATCCGTAAGTAAGAGGGTTGCAAAATGCTTGGAGAAATATGAACATCAACGGAAGGAGGTGGGAAATTGGCCAAATGGCAATAGTTTACTAGTTCCATATGTGTAAACGACTAAGTTAAAGACATAGCTTCAACATATTACTAATATTATTTCTGAAGAAGACATTTGTCCATCAACTATTTTCAAGGGATCAAAACTGTGGCCTCCACCCTTGACCGTCGCCAAAAACTTCAAAACGTTTTGCTGAATTTTTGTATCTAATAGTTTTGTTCAGGTATAAAAGAGTCACAAACAGTGAAACACCCGTAAAATTGAAACTGACATTTTCCCATCGAGGTACTTGAGATAAACCGCCTTCCTACAATTAAAATTTCGTTTGCTTTTATGGAACCTAAGGTATGAAGACGAACATGGCGTCCCCATTGACCGCAGGACTCCCAACATCCTGGAAAGTTCCTCGTCAGGAACCGAGGAACTGACAGGCCGCCAGACATATGCCCACGACATGGCTGAGAGGCTGGATCACCTCCGAGAAAGGTACTTTGAAGTTTACCTGTCACATATTCTCTGTTGCTCCTTGCAGCTGCAGACTGCAGCATAATGACAAGCAAAAAAAATATTCCGTTTTACCCATAGGCCAATGCAATCTTCGATTGGGGACTGTCAAAATATCTGTCCTCACTTTATGTCATTTACTCATTATCCATATTTCTGAAAAACGTTCAGTGAAACCTCAAAATCATATAGCAAAACTTATTGGCCTATTTCATACAGGATTGAGCGACGAAGAGAGGAAGGGCCAAAGGAGAAACAACGCGCAGCTATGATCATCACCACAGTTTGTCTCGCGCTTTTGGTCCTGATCTGGCCACTCGTTTGGCTTGACGACCTGCCAGGCTTCCGTGGAAAGTTGATCGGCATGGACGCCAAGAACTCCGCTACAGTCGACGTCATCAACAAGTTTGGCCCATCAATCACCGTCCTCGGAGAGACCATCTTTGGTCTCGCACTGATGTTCACTGTCTGCTGGCTCCGCCAGGATGCGCTGTTCCGACAGCTCCGGGAAGACTTCCTGTCCGACCTCGAACTCTTGATGCAGCCCGCAAAGAAGAGGGTAAAAAGAAGAGTTGTCCAAGTGTAAAATTTCTCTTTGATTAATACCATGAAATTGTCAACGGCCATTGCAGCAAACGATTGGCTTGTCATTGAAGATGGACAGAGTGCTGTTAACTTGACAAAATTTACACCATATCGTGTGAAGTGTGACCGTTGTGAAAAATGAACACTCCTAGTCATAGGTTATGCAAATCAGTCCATCATTTGCATACCAGTGCATCATTGAGGATGCTATTCTGATGACCACTTGTGAAACTTTTATAATTGTGAAATATATAATTTCCAGTTAAGCTATATCACCGCCAATAATCGATTTCTAGATGCCTGTGAGAAGCATATTCTGATATTGTTTAACTCCATGATTATGTTTGTAGTCTAATTCACACTTGGCACAAATATTTGATTCATGTACTTTGGTCCCATAGAAAATTATTCAAATTTGGTTATCACATCTGATGATGTCCTTAGGATTTCTATTCTTATAGATAGTTGGAGGGTAAAATTACGATTATTTTGTATATTGATACAAGTTACAGTTATGGTTACGATACAAAATCATTTCAAAAGTTTCAGAATGGAGGCCTGAATGTGATATTTCATTTCACACAGTGATGACAGAGTAGTACATACACAAACTCTTTATTGGCTTCAACATTGGCTACATGCATGGTTGCAATTAGAGTCCATCATAGTCATCATCGTTGTTGAATAACATAGACAACAGGAATATAAACCTGAAAATGTATCAATTGAACAAGCTACAATTCTTTTCTTATGGAATGTTTTTTGGTATAAAGGAAACTAAGAAACCTTAAGCTTCTGCAATTAAAACCTTTGCATGTTGATCTTTGCACGAGGAGTTTTATTCTTATTTTCAAGTTAAAGTATTTCTTGCATATTGCTCACGGACGAGGATGTTGTAAACAAATTAAGTAAAAATTTATGTTTCAGTCTTTACAGAATATTCTCTTTTGTGTGGTCAAATGAAGCCCTTAAATTTTGCAGAATCTACTCTATTTTCCCCTACAATGCATCATTTTGTCCTCAACATTTGATTGCAACAATGTTTTCAAGTCTTCGTGCTATCTTTATGCAGAAAGTCTGAGAAATGTGGTTATTGCTTTCTTTAATTAGTACAGTTACAACGATGCAAAGATTTGCTTCTTTAATTTTTGACAAAATACTTGACCAATAAAACCAAGAAGTTCTAAAACAGGTTATAACTGGCATAAAACTTTTAAATTCCTAAGCAATTCTAAAACAAGTTAACTGGCATAAAATTCTTAAATTACTAAGATTTCCTTGTACAGAAAGATTACGAACGATTATTCTTGTTTTCTTTGTGATGTTTCTGAAGTCACGAGAATTTGTGTCTTTATTACTTGACTGTAATAAGACACTAATAAGAATAACAAGAAAAGGGGGCGAGGATTCTAAAACAAGCTATGGCAAGCAAAATCGTCTTGAATTTTCTTGAGTTCCTCATCAAGAAAGTTTTTCTGGGTATATGATAAAAACATACTAAATGAATTATATCTTCTTGACAAACTCTGAGTTCAGATAGAATACAATTTTTTTTAATTTCATAACATCATGTATTAAGAAAGATATGTTTTATTCTGGTAATAAGTAAGTCAATTTTGCTAAAAATCATTGGAAATTTCTTCCATAATCCTTTGCTATATTACGTTTGAATTTGAGCGGTTGGTTGTAAACTGGTCTCTAGTTACATTCGTGTCATGTGCGTCAGATCGTAATAAAAGGGCAAAAATGTAGTTTATTTCACGGGAACTCATCGTGGAACCCTGTAGAACGCGGCTAGTCAAATTACAAAATGCTACCCAAGCTAAAAGTATATGCAGGTGCGTCAGCCATGTTGGGAATTCCTATAGAATAAATATTTTGAAGTGGGAAAATTATAAAAATGTTGAATTTATAGGGTAAGGCCTGGGTCGACATGAGGAATAAACAGCCGTTCATCCAGATATAGCCCTTGTGTGGCTCAG
Source organism: Branchiostoma floridae x Branchiostoma belcheri (assembly GCA_019207045.1). NCBI lineage: Eukaryota > Metazoa > Chordata > Leptocardii > Amphioxiformes > Branchiostomatidae > Branchiostoma > Branchiostoma floridae x Branchiostoma belcheri. Next base: position 18,835,065 of record CM033034.1, read on the forward strand.
AAACACAAAGAGGACGCCGCTATCTCAACTTTAAAAAATCCTTCAAGAAGAGCAAATAATCAACTAGATTTCCACGAACACATACCTTTGCCAAATAAACCAGGTTTGTTATGTAGAATGATGTCTGTAGACATAAATGTGTTACTCATTACATTTTATTTTATATGCCAGGAGTTGGTTCATAACATTTCGCCATTGCTTATACAAATTAGATCCCTATTTACATAATGATATTAAATTGTATCAAGCATCACTTAAGCTATCAGCATACCAAAAATCATGATGATCCTTTCATCCCTTCTTGACTTATTCTCTTTCAAAGTAGGTAACTAAACCGGCTCCTGCAGTTCAAGAAAAGGCATTACCGGACCCACACATACACCTCTTAGTCTCTGCCATCTTTCTCAGTTCCATATGTGTCAAGTTTGAAAGTCCTATCACGAAATGCAGTGGATTTATCAACTTTCCGCATTAATTGTGCAAATTGTTAATTTATATAATTACTATCTCATTATGTAAGTTTTTACTTAGGATATCTACATACCAAAAAAAAGGCGATCCGTCAACACGTTCATATTTTGCCATTAATTATGCAAATGAGATCATCATCTGCATAATTACTATGTATAGATATTTCTTTCTTTCTCAGCTACAAATGTGACAAGTTTGAAAGTCCTATAAAGGAATGCAGTGGATTTACAAACTTTCCTCATTAATTATGCAAATTAGCTGTCGATTTGCATAATTAGAATTCCATCATGTAAGTCTTCCCTGTGGCTATCTACATACCAAAAATCATGACGATCCGACAACACGTTTATATTTTCTCATAAATTATGCAAATGAGGTCTCTATTTGCATAATTAATATGGATTGATTTTTCTCTATTTCTCATCTATATATGTGACAAGTTTGAAAGTCCTATCATGAAATGCAGCGGATTTATAAACTTTCCTCATTAATTATGCAAATTAGTTGCTGATTTGCATAATTAGTATTCCATAATGTACGTTGTTACTTGGGCTGTCTACATACCAAAAATCGTGACGATCCATCAACACGTTCTCGAGTTATTCTCGTCCAAAGTTTGAAAGGAAATCGGCGACTGCAGTTCCAAACAAGCCGCTAGGGGGTCCAAACTAATAGTACTTACTCTCTGCCCCAAGGGCTATCTACCACTCAAAAATCATAACCACAGTATGTCCAGAACACGAGATGTCAAAAATTGAGGTTCTGCTGCAGTACCTTAGCAAGCCGCTAGGGGGCCCATTATCGAACTTGACCTTCGTTTTCCCGACCCCTATCCACCTACTAAATATTATCGGGATCCATCCAAGGCTTCTTGAGTTATGCTGTTAACACACACACAGACAGACTCACAAGCCTAAAACATAACCTTAGCCATTCTGGCAAAGGTAATTATGATATAATGATATAATATAGACTACAACAACAGTAATGGTTTTAGAACGACAATAGTTTTTCATGCGTAGCATCAGGAAAAGGGGTGTTAAAAAGCAAGCACAGTCTTACGAATTGGTTGATATTTGCAATCTTTGGCAAAGAACGGGTAATTGACAAAAAGATAACAGTAACATTGATTTTTTTCGTCTTCTTGATACAAGAACACCAATCTTAGTTTCAGAAACATTTTATAAGTACTTGGTGTAAGAATCTTATTCGTGATGCCAGAAAGGTCTTCATATTGCAAGAACCTTAATCTTAGTGCAGGAATATCATCGCAGGCTTAAGAAATTCAGTCTTGAGGACACAATGGTATTCCTAGTACAATAACCTCTACTTTTTTGTGCAAGAACATTATTTCTGATACAAGAAATGCAGTCTTCAGGATAGAAAGATATATATGGTAAAATAAGCTCGATCTTGGTACAAGAAAATCATTCTAGGTGTCAAAAATTCAATCTTGGTAACAGAAAGATATTCTTGGTATAATAGCCTCAATCTTAGTTGAAGAAACTCATTCTAGGTGTCAAAAATTCAATATTGACAACAGAAATATATGCTTGGTACTAAATCTAAGTAGAAGAATACACAGTCTATGTATAAGAACTTTAGTATTGGGTACGGAAAGATATTCCTGGTGCAAGAACCTCACTCTTAGTACAAGAATCTCATTGTGTTGGTAATGAGTTTACTCTTGATGACAGAAAGATATCCTTGGTACTATAACACAATCTTTGAACAAGAATCTAATTCTAGGTATAAGAAATTTAGTATTAGGAACAGAAAGATATTCATGATCTTTCACCCTAAAAAAAGGATTTAAAGTGAGCGAAATAGTGCAATCTATTAATGAATTGTCATACACTTAGATTCTCTACTCAACAAGGTTTAATAACATCGAGAAAACAACTTGCTATTTGGCCCGTCGGCTTCACTCCAGTTCTTGAGTTGGTATTATCAGTGGTTTGACGAGGAGTTTTATCACCTTTTGACGCAGAATTGTCGTGCAGTACTGATGAGAGCTCACCCAGTAACCACTGCACACATGTGTCCTGAGAAAAAATGAATGAAGTTAAAATAACGTCAATTCTTGGTCTCTTTGTAAAGAAAAATGATGATGATAGGTATAATTAAAAGAAAAGCTTTCGACTTTACATGTATCAGTGGAAGTCATTCTTTTTAAATGGTACATTTGCATAAAACACCTAAACGGTCTGACAGGGTAAGTGGTGTTCTCTTAAAGAATATGAATACGTCAACAGTGCTGCAATAATAGCACAAAAAATCTCGTTTCGGAAAAAACTAAAATATAAAGGGACCTTTACATACGGGACGAATATGAGATCATTATACGTATTTTTACCATCAAAACTATTTCTTTTTGCGCATACGATATCGTCTCGGGTAAAAAACAGATTAAAGAGTAACAAAAGCTAGCTAGCAGCAATGTTTCTACTTACGATTGCAGACAACACCAGCATCCTCACTATGGTTGCAGTTCTCCCTGCCCCATCCACTGTGGCCACAGTCCTTCAGACGTTTTTCATTTCCCCTGCAGGCCACGTCGTCCATCCAGATCGAACCTGATCCTCGTCCAAATGCTGCTTTTGGTCGACTCTCACGGGCGCTACCGTACCCGAGCTGACGGCACACCACATGAGCGTCGGTTAGGTCCCAGTCATCGTCACAAACCGTCCCCCATTGCCCGTCGTGGAAAATTTCTACCCTTCCCTCGTGGTCACCAGATCCGCCAACCAGCCGAACGTCTCCAGCCGATACTGTGGGTATTGGAAAATGATGATCGATTACAATAATAACATGTTATTATAAGACCTCATATCTCCTTAAAATATGCCGATGATGCAAAACATATATACATCAACGTTAGATATGCAAATTAAGCCTAATTTGCGTAATTTGAACTTTATTATGTAAATCTCTGCCAAAGGAAATCCGTCAGTCCAATGTTCCTTTATGCTCCATGAACGATTTTGACAAAAACGACCGTGCAGTTCCAGAGCAAGCTGCTAGGTGACCGGAAACAAACGTAGTTTCTTTCCTACAACACAAGCTGTCACCAAAAAATCAACACCATATATAGCACGTCCAGGTCAAAAGATTTTTATTAAAAGTGGAAGTTCTCCTGCAGTACAAAGGTCACATACAAGGGAGCCCAAAATTGACATGGACCTTCGCCTTCCCAACACCTACCCACATACATACTAAATATCATCGTAATCCATCAAGGGAATCTTGGGTTATGCTGACTACAAAGATCCGGCAATAGAAACACACACACCGTTTAAAACAAAGGTGAAAGGCTACAAACTTTCATTTTTGTGCCATGTGCAATAGTAATCGACTGTACAAACACTAGTCTAAGTACTTGACAAATGTACTATTGTTGTTGTTGTTTTTGATTTAAAAAAACGTCCGAATCTGGAAAAAAAACTTTTATTTGTTAACATTGGAAACAGCCAGAAATTAATGCGAGTGTGGATGTCATCCATATAATGAAATCACAAGCGAGGCCTTATCATAAGCAAAAACTGGTGGACTATGAGACTAAGTCGTATGTTCCACTTGAAGACAAAACAAAGACAGAGCAAAACGAAAAAAAAACTTTCCTCTTTACTGATTGGATGCAGATATAATTTGATTAAAAGGTAGGTGCATGACGACCGACCTGAACTAGTGTTCAGTGACCCCGCACCTGGGATATCGGTCGTCACAACAGAACGCCGAAAATGAAACCGAATCCCAATTGTCAAAATAAAAGTGGACTGAAGTATAACAGTAGCGTATTGGATACATAAGCGTAGTTTTAATTATATTGCCACTTACAAGGGTTAGTTATAATGGATAAAAGAAGCTGGTTAATCGACTAGTTGATCTTAATAAGTAAAGTCTCACTTGGCCCCCGAAGACATGCCTCTAAGGCTGCAGATCGGTTTCTCTCGATGTCCAAACTGCATTTTAGGTCGTCAACAGTGTCAGACAGTTGGGACATGTCATCCATGTTGCGTTTCATGTAGTCGGATATGTCATTTATGTTGCGTTTCAAGTCGTCTACAGTGCCAGACAATTGAGATGTTTCCTAAATGATTTCACAATGGAAAATACCGTTAATTACATAAAGGAAAGGCAATAGGCTATTATATATATTTCAGAATGGTCGTAAGCACAATCATACATGTGTGCAATTTCAATTGATACTATATGAATTTGAATTAAATAAATTAACGTTGAAAACGTAAAACGAATGGATAATTTATTTCAAAAAGGGCAAAGAACAAGTGAGTTCGGAAATCTCTTATGTTTATAAAAGATTCTGTTTAGCCAAATGATTTCCACATCTGCATAATATATGTTTTTATGTGCACCTTTGACTAACTTATACAGGTCACAATGTCGACAATCCAATCTGTTACCACATGTACTTAGACTAAGTTTGGCACTTTTACATTAATTATGCAAATTTTACTATTGACGATTTGGAATCCTCCACGTTCTCCAAACTGTATATTACATGAATTTGTGTGTTATGATGCAAAACAATGTTGGAAAATCCCGAATCTTATAGAGACCTGCATGAATATCACAAAATGATACCACGACTAGTCTGAAGAAGCGATGTCGTTTTTGCCCTTATATGGAAAGACAAGCGGGCTGTGACGCAGTGCAAATGTCATTTTGTTTTTCAGCAGCTGACAGACAGATTTCAGGTTGAAAACGTCAACCTACGCAAGGAGGCAGACACATCCAAGTTAACCTTTCAAAAGGTACGTGAGAGCTTGTCAAGTTTAGTTGCTGAACACACGTGTTTGTATATTCAACACCCTTGCTGCCACGTACCTAGTACCTGCACAATCTTATGTTACAGTATCATTACACTGCCAGAAATTCCATTTTACTATCTTTATTTTTTTATCCACAAGTTAAGAATTTTTTTCTTAAGTAATTGTTTCTTACATCGTTTTTCTTGACCGTTGTCTTCCAATCACCTACATGTACCAACATACTGATTATCATTGTAATCCATCAAAGTTCCATTTGATTTATGCTGTCTACCAAAGTGAATGCGGATTTTTAATCATCCACGACGCGCTTACACAGCACCAAAGAGTTAAATTTTGGTTAGAGAACCGATTTACTTTCAACGCGCATGGATATCCACACCGCACGGTCCCAAACACAACTTTCATCAAAAACACACCACTTCTTATGCTTTTCTGCATTGGTAGTATCTAATATCATTTCGCAGCAGATAACGAGAGTTACATGTATGAAACCCTTTTGCCCTTTTTGTCGTGCATTTCACTTCACTTCGGTCATGGGTGAGATTTTATCACCTAGAATTTAATTGTTTTAGCATTGTACAGAACCAAATACCTCTCTATATTTGACCACCATCACGACGAGTACCAAGATGATCAAGGTTGCCACCACAGCAGTAACGCCCACGATACAGCCACGGTAGGACCGAACGAAGTCACGAAGAACACGGCGACCATTTGTTCCACCAGGATACGTGCTGTCTGGAAAAAATGGCAGAATTTTCTAAATTCTATTAGAGAATAACACAAACACCTCTCTAAACAACACAATTGTAGATTCGAATGTACACTGGCTTTCGTGGAACACATATTTTTTGTGAAACACATGTTACTTTTTGTGTCAAGTGGCCCTTAATGTGAAATACTGAGTATGTCAGTGAAGCAGGCGAGGTGAATATTGCCACATATAACAGATACAATTATGCCTCAGACATATTCTACAGGCCCCGCCCCTCCTCAGAAGATTGCCGGCACTTTCGGGTTTTTCAGGCGGGGCTCCAAGATACTCTCAGCAGCAGCCGAGCTATTTTGTGGCCCGCGTTGATTTAAATTAAGAATCAGCCCAAGTCCCGGCTAGAAAATACAATGGATCATAGCCATGATTTAGTCCTTAACACAACTAATAAGAAATATAATGTGTATAATTTCCACCTTTACTGCATATGCAATTGCATGTGTCAAAAACCAGATAATAAAGACACTTTTAGTTGCGGTACACTCAATCTAAATGTATTCAGCTTGCAAAACGCTAAACGGTACTCAAAGGACGAAAACAAGCTACTCGTGTACCGTACCTGCAGTGGTGCAGGCTGTGTCATCAACCCCCTCAGTGGGTGATTCTTCCCTTTCAGCTAGCTTTGCACGCTGCAGTCGGGCCTCTCGAAATGCTGACGAGAAATCCACTGCCTCGGGTTCTTCATACGTGTCTGAAGACATTTCTAGCCCTCCTCCCGTCTCAACAGGAGCGTCGTTGTCATATGCATGTCGGCCACGCCGCAGACCACTCTGATGGACAGCAGGTGATTTTGACGGCGGCCCGCTGGTTTGGCTGTTGCCGGGCCCAGAGTCCGGGGACCGGACCGGCTGTGCCTGCTCGTACATTGTACTGTCAGACAAACAACGTTGGAGCAGCCCGAATCTCTTATAGATATGCATGAATATAACAAAATGATATCACGATTAGTCTGAAGATGCGATGTTGTCTTTACCCTTATATGGAAGGACTTGTCGGGCTGTTGTGCAGTGAAAATTATGTTTTTCAACAAGTGACAGACAGACTTTCAGGATGAGGACGTCAACCTACGCAAGGAGGCAGACAAATCGAAGTTAACCTTTCAAATGGTACGTGAGAGCTCGCCAAGTTTAGTTGCTGAATACAAGTGTTATTTAAATATATTTTCGACTCTTGCTACAACTTGTACAAGATGGTGCCACCATAGCAGACACGCCGACATGCACACATTCTCCGTTGCTATTGATTGACATGCCATAAACACAGATATCTCCTTCACTATTTGTTGACACACCCATTAAGACACATATATCTCCGTCAATATGTCATTCATATTGTTTAACAATGCCCACATGTATTTCTCTGTGGGTATGACTAGGATATTGACAACTTAGTAGTTCAGGTACCACAACGAAAGCGGTGGAGATGAGAACTTGGCCTAGCCAACATTTATTTCCTTTTTTTACGTTGCAATGCAATAAAACCTTGTCATAACAACTCCATAATGAACAATAATGATCACCCAATGATACGCTCTTTTCTCTGTCTCTGTCTGTCTAGCTCTCTATCTCTCTTTCTCGATTAAGATCGATCTATTTGTAAAAAAAATTGCTATGGTCTGAATCTTGTAATACAAGGAAAAGTGCACACATTAAGTAATTGCATTACACTTTAAAACCACTGAGATTAAAATAACTTTCTATTGAAATAAGATATGTCATGAAACCATGATCCAAAGAATAGAGTACGCCTTAATTATTTATTATTAGTTAAGGTGTTTTACAGCTATAAGAAATTCCAAGACAAAAACAGAAGAACGATAACTTCCTCTCAGGGTGAAATCCACCAGCACACAAACTCGGTTTCCTGGTATCTCATTTAAATAGTTAGCTTTATTTTATTAAACCATTATTGTATATCAGCACATTATATTCATAGCTTCATATTGAAGAAACGGGAGAGAAAACTTGATATTTCATCTCTACAACTTTTGTAAAATTTCATGGTATATTTTAGTTCATCACACATCAATAGTTGCAAATCATTTTAGCAATTAGAAAGACATAGCTTGTGTAAGTTATTATGAGTGTATCTCATTTAAATGTCTCGTTCTCTCTGGGCTTATTGAGTTATTTGTGCGCATGTGTGTGCTCGCGTGTGTACTTGGGGTGCTTGTTATGCGCATATCATTGTGAAAACCCTAATGAAACACATTCACTAAAAGTGTTCTTAGTCAACAGCCATTAACTTTAGAACGCAATACAGCATTAGCCATGACTTCTACTGTAGCCTTGTGAAGCTCCAAAAGAGACACTTCACTTTCACTTTGTGGGGCCGCGTAGAACAGTGGTATTATATTCGCCCCGTGACCGAGAGGTCGCGGGATCGAATCCGCCTGCAGTGCTACCGATCTTGTGCCCATGGGAAAGGCACTTTACACGACTTTCCTCACTTTACTCAAGTGAAAATGAGTCGTCCCTCGGATAGGACGTTAAATGGAGGTCCCGTGTCTGGGGAGAGCCATACCCCGGGCACGTAAAAGAACCCGCCACATGTGCGATGGTGCGATGTGGGCGGATCAAACCATTCCGGCCAAAATGGGGTAGGGAATCTCCCGAGCAGCCTCGTGACCCCTGCTTCGCCTATTGAGTCAGTGAAGTCAAGCTTGCCTAAGCTTGATGTTTCTGACTTAGGGAGAAGAGATGCTGCTACAGGCCGCTCTTCATCTTCATGATGGTAACATCAGGCCCTACGAACCTGATTTAGAAAAAAAAACTACTACTATAAATCGAGCTTTTCCACACTACATACAGATCTTCCAAGTTCCGAGCACAAAGATACGTATGATGTCGACTGCTGTACCTTATGCGCCATTCCGTGCAAATATGAATAACACAGGGAGATTTTTAAACACTCCTATCGAACTAAGGCTTAAGATTGATTAAAACAGTGCAATTGCATTCTCTAGTACTGAATTGCTTCAGTAAATGTGTTCGATTCTCAGTAAACAAGGTTTTCATAACATCGAGAACACATTTCTATTTGGCCCTTTGGCTTTACTCCAGCTGTTGAGTATGCAAATTGCTATTTGGCCTAAATTAACTCCAGCTCTTGAATAGGTAGTAACGGCGGTTGCTCGAGATGTATTACCATTTGTCGCAGAACCATCGAAAAGTATTGGTGAGAGTTCAGCCTGTCATCTCTGTGCACCTGTGTCCTGAAAGGAATGAACCACGTTAGCGTATTGCCAAGAATAAGAAGAATTCTAAGGTTTTTGTAATTGTAAAGACAATTACTTTAATACATGTTTTTATCAAATAATACTTTTCGAATTAACCAGCGAGAATGACTTGAAGAAATGGTACTTTTACATGAAGCACCTGGAATATCTTGGCAGATGAAGTGGAAACGCATGTGGCATTTGTAGTTGTACCACATGTCTTCCCAGAAACTGACGCCGGACACAACGCAATCACCATGACCATCCGGTTCGCCCGGAGCCCACGAGTTGTACACCCCTAGTGCAGAACCATCAGCCCACTCAAATCTTCCTTCTTCACGTTGATATTGCAAGCCGATAAAGAATCGAAGATCGTCTCCCCTCAAGTGATTGTATAAGGAGATCAGGAAGGTGTTGGTCTCAGCGTCTCGGGGCATGGCGAGGGTATCCCACCGACAAGACAAACAACGAGGAATAATGATAATTCGAGGGAAAACAAAGCATTTTCTTTTAACAAATCTGTCTTAGGTAATGTTCTAGCTGGATGACAATCTTAGTTCGGGCACAAAGTAGTTCGTGTTGTTAGGGCGTGTAAGAGCTTGTTGATTGTAGGTGAGCGAGTGCGAAAGTGTTGTAAATGTTAGAAGAATATGTTAGCTTTGAGAGTGTTTTATTTGGATGCCGATGTTTGTTCGGTTGTGTTGAATTTTGCGGCTGGGCAGAAGACGTTAAATTCGTCCGCGAAGAGGGCAACGCGACCTTGTCGCCTGATGACCCAAATCATGCCTTCTATGTTCGTTTTTGGTGTAATGCGACCTTGTCGCCTGATTATCCAAATCATACTTTCTATGTTCGCCATCGGGGATTTTGATTCATCAACAAAACTAAGTAAAGCTACCCAAATTGCACCCAAAAGTTTGGCTACACGTAAACCTGAGGTATTGTGTGTTTACGTTGCAGAGAAAGACAACGCCGTTTGATGGCATTGTTCTAAAGAACGTCAAAAGGGACGTACACTGCATTGCAACCGTCATGTGTTCCAGATTTATTGCGTCATAATATACCTTCTTTGTTTTCTTCTTGTTGATGTTCGTGGCAGCCGATACATACACACGACTCGTTGGTGTGACTTCTTGGTGTGTTTTTAACGGCGATAGTACCGACCACAGGTTAGTGATATGTGTGCGCGTGTTGGGTCATGGAAAGCGTGACTCAGTATAGCTCTTTTGTGAGGATGTGGGTGGCCTTAAAAAGGCCGGGGTTATAGCTTGTGCAGTAGGTCTACTTGGAGCTGGTGTACTTGGTGACGGCCTTGGTGCCCTCGCTGACGGCGTGCTTGGCCAGCTCGCCCGGTAGCAGGAGTCGCACGGCGGTCTGGATCTCGCGGCTACTGATGGTGGAGAGCCGTTCTTCCCGAGCGGGGCTGCAGTTCCCGGTTGGCCGTGTCCATCGCTTCTTGCGCAAGGGAAACTATGCCGAGCGCGTGGGTGCCGGTGTTGCCATGTAGAAATAACCCCCTTTATGGATAATGGGATAGTCCGGGCCGACACGCATGCGTCGGGGCAGTAGCCGGGGAAAAGGAATAAAGATCAGTTCACGTCGTCTCAACTCCAGTCTCCTAGTCGCTCTTGTGTCACCTCTGGGCTCCCTAAACATCATCTAAAGTGGACAGAACGAGGGTAACAAAATGGAGGTTCTACCGAGATCGTAAAACTTAGAGGAAAGGGAGCCGATCGGATGATCACGACAGGAGAAGTTTGACCGCCACTGGAGCCCGACGTTGTGACAGAAAAGGATTCGCGCCAAAGAAGACACGTGACCACAGGTCAGAGAGGTCAATTTGTTGTAAACAAATAGTTCAGAGGTCAACAAGATGGCGCTGCGGTTGTAGAGGGGGAGGGCGGCAGTTCTTTATCGGAGGAACTAAGTTCAGGAGTGTTGTACTTTTTGTGTAGCGGGTAGATCCTTGACGTGAACCAACCATGACGGACACGCTCATAGAGCAGGCCACGAAAATGGGCCTAGAAGGGCCGAGTATCCTCGAGTATGTCGAAAAACAACAGGCCATTGAGAGGGATGAGAGGGCAAGGGAAAGAGATGCTCAGAGGAAGCATGAGTTGGAGCTAGAGGCCCTAAAGCTGAAGCAAGCTGAAATTAAAGCGGTACAAAAGCAAAATGCGGAGGAGGTCAAGGCGAAGACGCCAAGATTACCAAGCTTCACAGAAGGCGAAGGAATAGACGAGTACCTCTTGAGGTTTGAGAGATTTGCACGTGCTAACCACTGGGCGGAAAACACGTGGGCGTCCCTACTGAGCGCCCTACTCACGGGGAGGGCACTGGAAGTTTATAGCAGGCTATCGGATGATGATGCAAAAGATTACAAGAAAGTGAAGGATGCCATTCTTAAGAGATATGAACTTACGGAAGACGGGTTCAAGAAGAAGTTCAGGTCTGAAGTTCCTCAGGAGGGGGAAGGGCCGGACCAGTACATTGTACGTCTTAGGGGTTACCTGAACAGGTGGATCGAGCTGTCTGATACCCCCAAGACATATGAAGGAATTTGTGACTTGATCATCCAGGAACAATTCCTGGATCTGTGCCCTGTGGATTTGTCAGTCCACCTGCGGGAGAGGAAACCGAAGTCTCTGGAGGAGTTAGGGAAGATGAGCGGGCAGTACCTGATTGCACATGGCCGTGGTCTGTTTGAAGGGGCACGCCCGCGCAACCCACCCCGAACAGACCAGGTGTTGTCTGGTACAGCCAATGTGCGGGTTGTCACAACATCAGCAACCTCCAGGCGGCGGTGTGACAGGTGTATCCAGAATGAGGCAGAGTGGTGTGGGCACTGCTTCCGCTGCGGCGGAAGCAACCATATTGCCAGACGGTGCTGGAAACAGGGAAACGCCGTGAGGACACCCCCAAGGGACGAGGGGTCGTCCTAAACAGCTCAAGACAGTCCCACAAACAACCCCGTCAACAACGAAAGGAAGAAACAACAACCAACACCGACAGTGACAATAATCAACAGCCAACAGGAACACCAACTAGAAATAATCAGCAAGTTCACATCAACGCCATGTCGGCTTCACATCTAACTCCAACTCAACGAACGAAGATCACCAAACTGATTGGAAATAAGTGTCAAGTAGCATGCCTCATGGACAATAAACCAGTTATGGCTCTGTGGGATACGGGAGCCCAGGTAAGCATCATGTCAGACAGGTGGAGGGAGGAACACTTACCTGGAGTTGAGGTTCGACAAGTGATAGAGATCCTGGAGGACTCGACAAGTTTTAGTTTACAAGCGGCCAATGGCACTCCGATTCCCTACAGTGGCTGGGTTGAAGTGAGGTTCAGATTAAGTGAAGACCAGTCACCTGAACTGATTGTACCATTTCTGACGACGTCCGACAATACCCAAGTACAACCGATTATAGGGTACAATGTGATTGAAGAGATTCAGAAGTGCTGTAAGGATGACTGTCCAACATTGCTTACCAAAGTGATGCCCGTCCCACCACAGAAGGCAGCTGCCCTCGTGAACATGATTGAAGATTTCAGTAACGTGACTCCAGTAAGCATACGGGTGGGTCGTAAGAGAGTGAGACTATCTCAGGGGCTACAGTCCAGGTGAGGTGCAAAATCCCCAAGGGTTCCGTGGAAGAGAAGCAGCTGGTCCTGTTCGAACCAGACGAAGCGGGACATTGGCCCACAGGTTTAGAAGTGGGACCTGTCCTTACATCAGTCAGCCCATCTGGAATGGTCAAAGTACCGGTGACCAACACTAGCAGGTACGACATTCACCTCCCAGCGAAAACGGTTCTGGGTCGAGTTGAGACGATTAGGTCAGCAGTTCCCATTGAGCTGCAGATAGTGTCTGAAGATTCCGAGTCTGAAAAACCTCCGCAGTCAGAGCCAGTTCAAGTGAACACAGTGAGGAAGGCGAGTAATGAGCTGGGGGAATTGTGGGATCCACCGGTAGACCTCTCCCACTTAGAAGAGGATCAAGAAGAGATCGTTAGACAGATGCTGAGGGAAGAGTGTCAGGCCTTTTCGAGGGATGACCAGGACATTGGCAGCATGGAGGGGCTCAAGTTAAACATCAACCTGACTGATAAAGAACCAGTTCAGAAGAATTACGTGTCAATTCCCACCCCACTGTACAAGGAGGTTAAGGAATATATCGAAGATTTGATTAACCAAGAATGGATCCAGAAATCCAAATCACCATATTCATCACCAATGGTGTGCGTACGGAAGAAGGATGGAGGAATGAGACTATGTATTGATTACCGGGCACTGAACGAGAAAACAGTGCCAGATCGCCAGCCCCTCCCGAGGATTCAAGATGTGCTCAACAGGTTGAAGGGAAACACATGGTTCTCTGTACTGGATCTAGGAAAGGCGTACCATCAGGGGTACATGGAGGAAGAAAGTAGGAAATACACAGCATTTGTAACGCCATACGGACTCTATGAGTGGGTTCGCGTCCCCATGGGATTAAAGAACGCGCCTCCAGCATTCCAACGGCATATGGAAGAAGTACTCGAGGGCTTGAGCCATGAAATATGCGAACCGTATATGGATGACACCATGGTCTACAGCGAAGGCTTTGAGTCACATGTCGAGCGCATCAGGAGAGTGTTGCGCAGGTTCCAGGAACATGGCTGTAAGTTGAAGCCAAAGAAATGTGTGATGTTCCGACGACAGGTGAGGTATGTCGGGAAGCTAGTCACTGCAGATGGGTACACGATGGATCCAGAAGATACAGCAGCAGTCAAGGCAATCAGAGACAAGAAGCCCACTACTGTAGGAGATGTACGACGGGTGCTTGGGTTCCTCGGGTACTACAGGACGTACATCAAGGACTTCAGTAGAATTGCTAAACCACTGTACGACCTGCTGTCGGACAGTGCTGCGAAGCAACCAGTCCAGTGGACTGAGGAACACCAAGATATCCTTAATCAACTGACAGAACAACTGACCAGCCCACCTGTGATGGCCTACCCTGACTTTGAGAAACCATTTATCCTGCACACAGATGCATCAGCCAATGGTTTGGGCGCAGTATTATATCAACAGCAAGAGGGCAAGCTCCGGGTGATTGCATATGGTTCACGGACACTGTCACCGGCAGAGAAGAATTACCACATGCACTCGGGGAAGTTGGAGTTCTTGGCTCTCAAGTGGTCCATTACTGAGAAGTTCCGAGACTACCTGTACTACGCCCCATCTTTTGAAGTATATACCGACAATAATCCACTCACCTACGTTCTGAGCACGGCCAAGTTGAATGCGACAGGTCACCGATGGGTGGCAGAGTTGGTGGACTATAACTTCAGCATCAAGTACCGACCTGGGAAAGCTAATGCAGATGCAGATGTGCTGTCAAGAGTACCAGGTCCAGGAGATGCTGAGCGGTTTATGGCTACCTGCACAGAAGAAGTGAGTGGTGATGTACTGAGTGCCACCACCCAAGCCATGCAGGCAGTGGATCAAGGAGATGCCACATGGATAAGTGCTATCACTACGAACATTGACAGTCTACCACCTGAAGACAAGAGTGCAAGTATAGGACCATTGAGCAAGAAGGAGATCGGTGAAGCGCAACGTCGGGACTCGGCCATTAGAAAGGTGATAGAGCTGAAAGAAGGGGGGAGGAATCCCACTACCCGAGAGAGGCAAGACAACTCAATTGGTACAAGAGAATACATGCGGGAGTGGAAAAAGCTGCAGATCGATGATGAGGGCATTCTCCGCCGGAGAGCTGGTCCAGTACTGCAAGTAGTGCTCCCGAAGGAATATAGAAACATTGTGTACCAAGAACTACATGACAAAATGGGCCATCTGGGAGCAGACAGGGTTGTCAGCCTGGCAAGACAACGGTTCTACTGGCCAAAGATGCAGAGAGACATAATTGAATACTGTACCTCCAAGTGTCAGTGCATTAAGCGCCGGAAGCCAAACATTCCAGACAAAGCCCCACTTACTAACATCATCACCACTGAGCCGCTACAACTGGTGTCCATTGACTATGTCCACCTTGAAAGGAGCAAAGGTGGCTACGAGTACATTTTGGTGGTTGTGGACCATTTCACACGGTTCGCTCAAGCATATGCAACCAGGAACAAGTCAGGGAGAACAGCGGCAGAGAAGCTCTTTAATGACTTCATTCCTAGATTTGGGTACCCTCTCAAGATTCACCATGACCAGGGAGCAGAGTTTGAAAATAGGTTGTTTCAACGCCTACATCAGCTGAGTGGAGTGTCGCCCTCGAGAACAACCCCGTATCACCCCCAGGGAAATGGTCAGGTGGAGAGGTTTAATCGGACTTTGCTAGCGATGTTACGTGCTCTCCCAGAATCCCAGAAAACAGATTGGAAGGCGTCTCTTAACAAAGTGGTTCATGCGTACAACTGCACCCGACATGAGAGCACTGGGTATTCGCCTCACTTTCTGTTGTATGGACATCACCCCCGCCTGCCAGTGGACCTTATGTTCGGGATTGAAGACAAGGAGAATGAGGTTCAATCATATCCTGAGTATGCCAAGAAATGGAAACGTGGCATGCAGGAGGCCTACAGGATTGCGAGTCAGCATGCCAGGGAAACAGGTGCAAAAGGGAAGAAGCAGTACGACAGAAAGGTGCACGGTCTCAGTTTGTCCAGTGGTGACCGGGTCCTTGTTCGAAATATGACGGACAGAGGAGGACCGGGCAAGTTGCGTTCCCACTGGGAGGACAAAGTCCACATCATTGTGAAGCAGAAGGGGAAAGATATTCCAGTGTATGAGGTACGCCCAGAATGCAGAGAAGGAAGGTCAAGAGTGTTGCATAGAAATATGCTACTACCGTGTGACGGACTGCCTCTAGAGGTTCCAGTGGACAAACGGAGCAAAGGGAAAACACCTCAAAGAGAGGACAAGAGGAGTGATAATGAGGAAGAAGAACTTGCAGACAACAGAGTCGAAATTGGAGCTGAACAAGAAGACCAGAGAGGAAGTACAGGTAGTGAAAGGGATGAAGAAACTGATGGTGAAGTTGAGTCTGAGGACCAGCCCTGTGTGTCTCAGGGTGCTGAGGAGGTTCCAGACCCAGCAGAAGTAGAAGAGAACAGACCAAGACGAAATAGGAGACCACCACGGACTCTCACGTATGATGTAGGTGGCCAACCAGGCTACTTGAGAGTACCAACGGTGAACACAGTAAATGCAGCAGAGTGGAATGTGGGGACACCATGGCCACTGAACATGTGGAACGCGGGAGCAGGGCATCCTGGGCAATTATATCAGTCGTGCCTTCACTGTGGACAGTTAATACCGATAATTCGCATGTACGCGCCCAGCTAAGGGGATGGAGTACCTGTTATTCGTGTAGACTGTGAACTGCAGTGGATTACTATTCTTGTGGATTACCTGCTGTTATTGTGGATATTACTATTCCTGTGGATTACCCGCTGCACCAGTGCCGCTGTGCCTGTGGATTACCCGCTGAATGAGAAGAGTCTCATGGGACAATTATATTGTGGACAGTAAATGCAAGGTTATTGTGGAAAATCATTCCATATTTGAGAGACATGTATGTTGGTTATTGATGGATAACAAAGAGACTGATGGATTCCAGTTGTGTGGACTCTGCAGGACTTCCAGCTCAGAATTTAGACCAGGCCTAATGTTGTGTTAACTGTTCTAAAACAGTCAGTACGTTGGAGCTTCTGTTAGTAGCAGTGAAGCCAGTTTATTGAAGATGCTATCTGTGCCAAAGTTAAAGATGTTATCAGTGCCAAGGTTAAAGATGTTATCGGTGCCAAAGCTAAAGAAAAAAAAAAAAGAGGCTAACGCAAAGGAGAATAGAATAGAATATATCCTTTATTTTTCATAGTACTAAACAACCATATATATATGTGTTCATTAATAGTTTCTTATTGTTATTGTTATTGTTCCGAGATGACTTTAAAAGAGGGGAGAGTGTTGCCATGTAGAAATAACCCCCTTTATGGATAATGGGATAGTCCGGGCCGACACGCATGCGTCGGGGCAGTAGCCGGGGAAAAGGAATAAAGATCAGTTCACGTCGTCTCAACTCCAGTCTCCTAGTCGCTCTTGTGTCACCTCTGGGCTCCCTAAACATCATCTAAAGTGGACAGAACGAGGGTAACACCGGCGCCCCGGTGTAATTGGCGGCGGTGCTCGAGTACCTGACGGCCGAGATCCTCGAGCTGGCCGGTAACGCTGCCCGCGACAACAAGAAGACCAGGATCATTCCCTGTCACCTTCAACTGGCCGTCCGCAACGACGAGGAGTTGAACAAGCTATTGTCCGGCGTCACCATTGCACAGGGCGGCGTTCTCCCCAACATCCACGCCGTGCTTCTGCCCAAGAAGACCAGCAAGGCTCAGTAAGATCCAGACGGAGAGATTTAAACCCCGGCCCTTTTCAGGGCCACCCACATCCTCTCGAAAGAACTGTATCATGATCACCACGTTTAGCTTTACATACAGCTATTCCACAGAAAAGTAAAGAAATACCCCCCCCCCCCCACACACACACACACACCAAAACAAAAACACGCACACTTCATCTGCTTAGACAAATTTGTATCTATTGTATATTTCCTGACAGACAACCTTGAGCATGACGTTTGTGAGTAAGACCGGTCACTATATCATACCAGAGATAACCACAATATCGCTTCCTTACCAGTGTGCGGTTTACTGCTAGCTGATATACATCTACATGATATGTACGTGTAGTCGGAGAGAGCGAATGAACATGTGGATAGTTAACGTTGTGTTTTCGCCGTCAGAAACGCATGATTAAAATGTGTTTCCTTTTCGTTTTCTTTTATTGCTTGCTTCTTGTGTGTGGTGCTGGGAAACTACCATTTCACAAGCGCCAAGTACTGACTAATCCCCTATCGGGTAATTGGTTTGTGTGTGCCTTGCCTCCTTTACCACGTCCTTTACCACGTCCAGACATGTTGTAGAATGAAGTCGATTGATTAGAGTCAAACGGCCAAAGGAATGAATGAATGAAGAGACAAATTGCTCTGCCCAAACAATTTATACACCGCCCCTGGATTCACACCTTCCGACAGCGAACCAATAGCGAGAGCTTACCGTGAGAGGTTCTACCACGTCCGCGCCTTGGACTAGACAATCCGATAATTTGCATTTTTCCCCGATATAAAGGCAAAGCAGACACTGGCGCAATTATTCTTTGCTGTCTGAGGGGGAGGGGGGCAAACGAGTTAACAGGGTTTATGATTCAAATTTTGCAAGAAACGTGAAAGATGTAGATCTTTCTGGGATATGTAAGTGGCGCCGAAAAGGGCCGGGGTTCTCGATCTTGTTCCGATCCTCATTAGGCGCGCTCCCCTCGGATGCGGCGTGCGAGCTGGATGTCCTTGGGCATGATGGTGACACGCTTGGCGTGGATGGCGCACAGGTTGGTGTCCTCGAAGAGACCGACCAGGTAAGCCTGTGTTGAATGAAGCCAATTAAAAAGTATCAGATATCAAGAATCAAGCCAGTCTAAAAAAAATAATTGTTTCAGACAGCCCAGTCAACGCCGATATCAAGAAGTCAGTGCTCAATCTATGTTTTGGTTTTTGAGCGTGCTTAGGCTAAGATTCAACGGCACAAAAGTTACCTTCTGTTAATGGTTTCATGGTACAGTGGTAATACCGGCCGTTTATGCCTTTTCAATGAAGCAAAACTCTGACACGTTGTTAACCGTAGTGGAAAATTTTATTCGAAGTCACCAAAAGCATCAACAGGAATAGTACACCTTTGCAAAGAAAAAGTAGTTTTACACTAAACTTGTAAACTTATCAAAAACATTACCAGTAAACTTACGCGTTACTATGCACCGTGGTAAAAATCGTAATATGTCTTATAAAATTTTATGTTAGTTGAAACCTTTCAACATTCAACTTATTACCATTCTTAATGTCATGTAATACTTAGCGACAAATTCTGATAAAACGGTCGAAAAGCCCCATGATTATACACCAACATCAGTGTAATATCCTCGCGATAACCAACATCAGTGTAATATCCTTGTGATAACCAACATCAGTGTAATATCCTTGTGATAACCAACATCAGTGTAATATCCTTGCGATAACCAACATCATTGTAATATCCTTGTGATAACCAACATCAGTGTAATATCCTTGCGATAACCAACATCAGTGTAATATCCTTGTGATAACCAACATCAGTGTAATATCCTTGTGATAACCAACATCAGTGTAATATCCTTGCGATAACCAACATCAGTGTAATATCCTTGTGATAACCAACATCAGTGTAATATCCTTGTGATAACCAACATCAGTGTAATATCCTCGCGATAACCAACATCAGTGTAATATCCTCGCGATAACCAACATCATTGTAATATCCTTGTGATAACCAACATCAGTGTAATATCCTTGCGATAACCAACATCAGTGTAATATCCTTGTGATAACCAACATCATTGTAATATCCTTGCGATAACCAACATCATTGTAATATCCTTGCGATAACCAACATCAGTGTAATATCCTTGTGATAACCAACATCAGTGTAATATCCTCGCGATAACCAACATCATTGTAATATCCTTGTGATAACCAACATCAGTGTAATATCCTTGCGATAACCAACATCAGTGTAATATCCTTGTGATAACCAACATCATTGTAATATCCTTGCGATAACCAACATCAGTGTAATATCCTCGCGATAACCAACATCAGTGTAATATCCTTGCGATAACCAACATCAGTGTAATATCCTTGTGATAACCAACATCAGTGTAATATCCTCGCGATAACCAACATCAGTGTAATATCCTTGCGATAACCAACATCAGTGTAATATCCTTGCGATAACCAACATCAGTGTAATATCCTTGTGATAACCAACATCAGTGTAATATCCTTGCGATAACCAACATCATTGTAATATCCTTGCGATAACCAACATCAGTGTAATATCCTTGTGATAACCAACATCAGTGTAATATCCTTGTGATAACCAACATCAGTGTAATATCCTTGTGATAACCAACATCAGTGTAATATCCTTGTGATAACCAACATCATTGTAATATCCTTGAGATAACCAACATCAGTATAATATCCTTGTGATAACCAACATCAGTGTAATATCCTTGTGATAACCAACATCATTGTAATATCCTTGCGATAACCAACATCAGTGTAATATCCTTGCGATAACCAACATCAGTGTAATATCCTTGTGATAACCAACATCAGTGTAATATCCTTGTGATAACCAACATCAGTGTAATATCCTTGCGATAACCAACATCAGTGTAATATCCTTGCGATAACCAACATCAGTGTAATATCCTTGCGATAACCAACATCAGTGTAATATCCTTGTGATAACCAACATCAGTGTAATATCCTTGTGATAACCAACATCAGTGTAATATCCTTGTGATAACCAACATCAGTGTAATATCCTTGTGATAACCAACATCATTGTAATATCCTTGAGATAACCAACATCAGTATAATATCCTTGTGATAACCAACATCAGTGTAATATCCTTGTGATAACCAACATCATTGTAATATCCTTGCGATAACCAACATCATTGTAATATCCTTGCGATAACCAACATCAGTGTAATATCCTTGCGATAACCAACATCAGTGTAATATCCTTGTGATAACCAACATCAGTGTAATATCCTTGTGATAACCAACATCAGTGTAATATCCTTGCGATAACCAACATCAGTGTAATATCCTTGCGATAACCAACATCAGTGTAATATCCTTGTGATAACCAACATCAGTGTAATATCCTTGCGATAACCAACATCAGTGTAATATCCTTGCGATAACCAACATCATTGTAATATCCTTGCGATAACCAACATCAGTGTAATATCCTTGCGATAACCAACATCAGTGTAATATCCTTGCGATAATCTCATGTTAGTAATGATCCTAACTTAAACAACACTACCAACAAGTGCAGTATATGTAATATAAGGTGCTAATAAAACCGAATCCCTCTATCCCCTAACACACCAATCAAACTTTGTATGACATGTAGGCGGAGCTCGACTTGACACAGTAAAGCATCACATAAAGGAGCTAGAGCTAAGCAAAGGGTTAGAAAGAAATTTTAAGGAAGGGCGCGGTCACATAGGTCGCGCGATCGTCGTACGATTTTGACGACATAGGATTTTTAATACCCCCCTCACATTAGGCGAAAATCGATCGGAAGACTAGTCTACGAGCTCTAAATGACATTTTCGTGAGTAAGACGTCCGGTGTTCTCACGATCATTTTGCGATTTTTAGGGATCGCCAGCGATTTCAGGGGTCGTACGATGGTCGCGGTGCAGCGAAACATGTTCTTAACATAAGCGACATAAGTCGCAGGAGATCTCTGAGATCGCAGAGCTCGTTACCGAGTCGCAGATCGTGCGTACCTCGCAAGGGTATCGGTCAATAGTCTTGCGTCAATCCAACGATTGAAGACCGATAGGCGAGCACAGACATAGTTATTAATCATCGAGCGCAAATCGGATGGCGAACGCCCGTCAGTCGGGCAACGTTCGGGCAACGTTCGCCCGACTTCCGTTTGTTTACAAATATTGAATTGCTGGGAATGTGAGGGTATTTCTAACATTGTGGCCCCTGTGGTAGTATGTAGGCTGGCTTTGTGACACACTTTCCTTTCTTGTGTCTTTTCTGTTATTCCCGCGCATTCCATTCATTGGATAAAAGATTCCGACAACAAAATAAGCAACAATTATTGATCTCTTGCCTTTTTTGAGGAACGTTTTGTGTTATCTTGTCCGCGTGCAAGAGGTCATAGGAGGTTCATTATCATAGATTTATTTACCGTCGATCGCACGAGCCTCGCTTATATGTGAGGGGAACAGTTTTGGGGCGAAAAATACGTAAGACCATCTTAAGATCTTAAAATCAGCCGACCTTCCTGCGATCGCGAAGTACGTCCGAAGATCGTATATAATGTGAGGGGGGTATAAGCAGGCTGTGACAGAACCAACTACCGACATGGATCCAAAACAGCATTTTGTGTACCAAGACAGTTGAACTTTACAGGACACGCACATGGCTGTCTTCCAAATTCCCGAAGTTTCCGATCGTACGACGACCGCACGACCTATGTGACCGCGCCCTAAGGCTTTCGTTTCACATGGTTCTTTGCTGTTTTAGCTTCCCTTAACGGTTTTTTGAATGTAATTTGGTGATGAATAATGGCATGTTGTCTCAAATATTGATGGCAGAGTATGTTGAACGGTTATCGTTATGGAAACTGAGGGCCCCTTTCCTCTAGACGACGATCGTTGGGCAACCGTACAGCGACCAAAATTGGATTTGTGTGACACTTGATTTTATATGTATTGGAATATGATGCAAGATGTAAAAGTAGTAAAACTTGAAAGACAACAAAACACACCAAAATGTGAAAATAATCGTTCTTTGTGAAATTCGTTGAGCGATTTGTGAAATCTTTGGTCTCTCAGTGGTTGCGGAGCGGTCGCAGCCTCTAGTGGAAAAGGGGTCAAAGGAAAATATGGAGTGAAACGAAAACTTTTTAGACTCGGTTTTACTTGACGCAGACCACGCAAGTGAGCTCCCTCCCCTGCGCGTAGGCCGGACATGGCAGGGACCCACAGTGGGCTTCCGTGGGGAAGAAGAGCGCTCCGTCCTGGTTGGTGTGGCCGCCCTGTGCCGCTTGAGGTTGCTTATCCATGCAGACGAACTCCTTGGAGCCAGCGTGGTCGCGGAATTCCGCCATCAGGTACCCGTCGTACTCGAGGTACCAGCCCGGGGGGCAGGTTTTGCGGGCGGGGATCATCAGCACGCTGTTGTGACAGGTGTGGCAGACGGAACACACCACGTTATGGTCGTGCAAGGACCGGTCTCCGAACGGGACGTCGGCCGTTATCTGGAACTCAGCGCCGTATATCCACGCCGAGTGTCCTTGGAACCCATCTTGGTATTTTCCCCACTGCGGGTTCTTCGGCAGACACAGGTAGTTGGTCCCGCCGCCGGACTGCCCGTACCCGTGAGTACCGCCTGCCACACCTGGGGAGGATAGACGTCTTCGTCGTTTAAGTATCAAGAGATAAGCTATCTACATACCAAAAATCATGACGATCCGTCAACCCCTTATTGAGTAATTCTCTTCTGAAGGTATACCTGCTCATGCAGTTTCAAAAAAGCCACTAGGGGAGCCAAAACCTACACCACTGACTTTCTGCTCCAAGGGCTACCTATCACTCAAAAATCACGACCACAGCATGTCCAGTACTCGAGAACTCTCCGCTACAGTAACTAAAACAGCGCTAGGAGGTTCAAAATTTAATCGACTTTCTTCCAGGTGTCATCAAGACTTCAGACCTAAACACAAAATATCACCACAATCCATCCATGCGTTTTACAATGATGCTGGTCATCTATACATATACATGCACACACATGCACACATACAGACGCTTCCGAAAACATAACCTTCTTGGCGAAGGTAATTAATTAATGACAGCCAGAAAACACAACGCTACTTTCTTGTGATGCTTTCGTGCACTTTCCACTCCAATAAGAGACTCTTTGCTCTCGATACCCTCTATAACCCCTTGCTTCAATCGGTTGTTTGCCTTTGACTTGTCTTTTTATACACTTTTCTGGTTGTGTGTCTTTTTTCTGTGTCGGAAACTATGTAACATCATTATCACAGTGGCTTCCGGAGCTGTTTTTTTTTTCCTTTCTTGAAGATAAGCATGCACATCTTACCACTGTAGACAGTCTTAGCACTCATAGGACAGCTGGTCCTTCCCCAACGGATGTAAACACCACCTGTCACTGTGTGGGGAGTGAAAACATAACAGGTTGATTTTGGTCCTTAAAGTAGGCCTTGTAGCAGATTCCACGCCACGGTTGGTAACCATCGGGACAAGATACTGTGGGAACATTGTGCTCTTAGTAGAAGAAAAAGCTGACAGCTCAAGATTAAAACGTTCTGATATGCATCGATCGCATTATGCAAATGTCAATTCCTTTCATTGATCTTCTGCCTACCAGCAGTGTATGTTTTCGAATTTGTATGTTCAATAGTATAGTGTATACGTCAGTGCAGCTTTAAAAAAGACCACTGCCATTTACGATTTTTTTTTTCAAATGGACTAGAGAATAAGAAATATCTTACTTGGCTCCCGAGGACATGCCTCCAAGACTGCTGATCGGTTTCTCGTGTTGCGTTTCATGTCGTCAACAGTGTCAGACAGTTGGGACAAGCCATCCATGTTGCGTTTCAGGTCGTCCAAAGTGTCGGATATGTCATCCATGTTGCGTTTCAAGATGTCTACAGTGCCAGACAGTTGAGATGTTTCCTAAATGATTTCACAATGGAAAATATCTTTAATGACATAAAGGAAAGACCGTAGGCTCTTAGTTCTGAGATCTGTCAGCATGTTCGCAAAGACAGTCATACATGTGTGCAATTTCAATTAATACTATATGAATTGAATTCAATAATGTAACGTTGAAAACATAAAACGAATGGATAATCTATTTCAAAAAGTGAAAAGAACAAGTGAATTCGGAAACCTCTTATCTTTATGAAATATTCTGATTAACCAAATGATTTACACATGTGCATAATATATATTTTTTATGTGCACCTTTGACTAACTTGTATAGGTCACAATGTCGACAGTCTAATCTGTTACTACATGTACTTAGACTAAGTATGGCACTTTTACATTAATTCTTAAAATTCAACTATTAACGATTTGGAAACTTCCACCTTCTCCAAACTGTATATTACATACATTTGTGTGTTATAATGGAAACAACGTTGGAAAATCCCGAATCTCTTAGAGATCTGCATGAATATGACAAAATGATATCGCGATTAGTCTGAAGATGCGATGTTGTCTTTGCCCTTATATGGAAAGACAAGCGGGCTGTGACGCGGTGCAAATAGCATTTTGTTTTTCAGCAGCTGACAGACAGATTTTCAGGTTGAAAACGTCAACCTACGCAAGAAGGCAGACAAATCCAAGTTAACCTTTAAAAAGTACGTGAGAGCTCGTCAAGTTTAGTTGCCGAATACATTACTTTGTATATTCAAGACCCTTGCTGCCACGTACCTGCACAAGCTTATGTTACAGTATCATAACACTACCAGAAATTCCATTTTACTATCTTTATTTTTTTATCCACAAGTTAAGAATTTTTTTCTTAAGTAATTATATTTCAGCCATACATAGTATGGTGAAATATATTGTATTCGTAATGTTTCTTTCTTTCTTTCTTTCTTTCTTTCTCCTGTCAAATCTTCAAAGTGATTCATCTCCGCCGTTCCTGGACCGAATGACCTGAAATTCGGCACAGGGGTAGAGTGGGCCAATACCTTGATGCTTTTTTCCCATTTTTTTCATATCTGCCTCTAAAATGATTTTATTGAGATTTTTTGGTTAATTTTAGACCAAAACTGTATATTTTGGCCCCTGTACCCTGGTATTACAACCAAATGAGCTGAAATTTGACAGAGATGTGCCTTGATAATGCCCCCATATAAATTCGATAACACTTTTGGTGTACAGCACAACAAAATGCTTATTTTTGCGATTTTTTGACCAATTTTTGACCAAAAAAGGACACTTTTGGCCCCTGTACCCTGGTATTACAACCAAATGAGCTGAAATTTGACAGAGATGTGCCTTGATAATGCCCTGATATAAATTCAATAACACTTTTGGTGTACAGTACAACAAAATGCTTATTTTTGCGATTTTTTGAACAATTTTTGACCCAAAAATGACACTTTTGGCTCCTGTACCTTGGTATTGCAACCGAATGAGCTGAAATTTGACACAGATGTGCCTTGATATTCCCTTCATATAAATTCAATAACACTTTTGGTGTACAGTGAAACAAAATGCTTATTTTTGCGATTTTTGGCCAATTTTTGACCAAAAAAGGACACTTTTGGCTCCTGTACCCTGGTATTACAATTAAATGACCTGAAATTTGGTATAGATAGGCATTAGATACTTGGTAACAAGATTCAGGTAAAATTTTTGACATAAACAACTTTAAAATGATTAATTTTGGCACTTTTCTGAGGGGAAATTTGTTTTCTTTTGGCCTCCTGACGTGACCTTCCGTGACCCCGCACAGAGCCACACCTGTGCGCGTCAGCCGGAGAGTTAATTGAATCAAAGACCTAGCCAATCAGCGATGAGGAGGCCAAAGGCTAATTAATATTCATAAGCGGGGCCTCATGATCTCGTATATAGCAGTGTTCCCGCCAGGGGGAGCGAAGCCCGCCTAAGGCTCTCGCATTTTAGACTATTCAGAAGGCTTTATATTGTATCAGTTCTTAGGGGCATATCTATGATAATCGCAGCAGTCACTTAACTTCTCTTCAGGAGTTTAGCGTAACACTATTTCAGGTCAAACCGTCAAAGGCAACTAAAAACAAACTTTAACGTTACTGAGTTCAACAGTACTTATAACTTGTTATCCGAAGTTGAAACGCTAGCGATGGTATTTTCGCTGCGCTGTTAGCTCTGTGCGACTGTTGTTGACGGTCTTATAACGGTATATTTTGCACCCCTGTACCCTGGTATGAGTAACATTTGGTATAGATAGGCATAAGATAGTTGGTAAAATGATCCAAGTAAAATTTTTGGCATAAAGTACTGTAAAAGGCTTAATTACAGCACTTTTTTTAGGGGAAATTGGTTTTCTTTCGTTCTCCATGCCATGACCTTTCGGACGTTCACCCCACAGAGCCGACATCTGCACCTGCGTCTAGCCGGCAGGAAGAGTTAATTCAATTAATGGTTCAGCCAATCAGCGAAGAGGAAAGCGAAGGCTAATTAATATTCATAAGCGGGACCACACAATACGTTAACTTGAAGACTCAGGCCGTACAGACTTCTCGCCAGGATTTTTTCAAAGCGTCGGACAGAGGTCCGGGGGCCGCCGAATGTCCCAGGCGGGGTCCAGGGGCAGGGCCACTGTGGGGGGGACCCAGGTGGGCGAAGCCCCCCCGGAAGCTCTTGCATTTTAGACTATTGAGAAGGCTTCTTTTATCAGTTTTTTTAGGGCCATATCTACGATAATCGTAGCAGTCACTTACTTCTCTTCAGCAGTTTGACTTATATTTCGGGTCAAAGCTTCAAAGACAACTAAAACCTCATAAACAACAAACTTTACTTAGTTCAACAGTATACAAAAATATTGTACGGGTTGCCATCCTTAGTTGAAGCGCTTATTTATAGCGCTAGTATCTTCGCTGCGCCTTTAGCCGCCGTGCGACTTTTGTTGACGGTCTGATATCCCTACGTCGCCGCCTCGCTGATATTCCCACGGACATGTTTCAAGAAAAATACCCAGCAAAAAACGCTGTTCTGCGTCAAATTCTATTCTATAAAACATGTGGGACTCAGTGTTACAGTCTAAATATTTTGTAGAAGCACCGCTGTAGGAAAGAAGGTCCAAGCAATGTAAAACATCACGTAGCATGAAGTTTGCTGTCAACTGGCACACAGCACATGACTGTTTGAAACTCTAAGTCTAATCAACAGCCGTGTTTGATTGATAGCCGGCGGTCCTTTGATGAAGTCGGCGAAAGGTGCGTTAGTTAGAAAATCTGCGTTTAGTTTTGATACGTAATTATAAGTTAGACAGTGGCGAAAATGATTATTTTCTCATCAATATTTCTCTTCAGAATTATTTGAACTTAATTGTACATCTAAACAATTGGCTTACCTGTGCAATGTTTATATGATTAATGATCAGTGTACTGAAATCATGTGTAACGTATGGCTCCTAGTCAATAGATCAGCATTTTCTCTATAGTGACCACCTGTCTATAGTGGCCACATTTCCTAGTGCTGTTGTTGTTTGACATAAACTTTGAACATTTAAATTGTAAGTAACTTTAAACTGCCAGAGTTTCAGCCCAATAAAACACTCTCAGCGCCAGGGTATGAACAGACTGACCAGACAGACGAAAATAAATCCTCGAACAAGGTTCAATCGTATCTTCCGGGTCTGGCAGGAAGTTGTTAAACTAAAATAAGAATAGGCTCGATGGCTGATTGCATACAAAGTAAAACAGTTTAACAGTTTTACAGCTTGAAGAAAACAAACGCTCCTACAGTACCTGCACCTGCTTGATAATTATTAAATCGTATGCCCTACTTGAATAAAAAAAGTTCACTGCAATAATAAATGTACCCACATCACAAGGAGCTTATACTTTTTTAAACTTACACCTAGTTATCGTACTGAAAATTGTTAATGACATTACATGAAGTCATTCAACAATTTTCAGTCATGATGAAAAGTTTCTGAATGGAAGGTGTGATTATTGTCATTTTCTGAAAAATAGAAGCAAGCTCTGTTTTTACCTGGAATCAATTCACAATACCAGTCCACTTTGGGGGATAATGTACTGTTAAGAGGATGTTCCATTTTTGCGCAGGGGTGATTTGGAACAGTCCAATGTTGCGTGGGAAGGGGTATGGCTGAAATATGCTGTATTTGCTCTTAAGCAAATGTCGGCCTTTCTAGTTGTTTCTTACATCGTTTTTCTTGACCGTTGTCTTCCAATCACCTACATGTACCAACATACTGATTATCATTGTAATCCATCAAAGTTCCATTTGATTTATGCTGTCTACCAAAGTGAATGCGGATTTTTAAACATCCACGACGCGCTTACACAGCACCAAAGAATTAAATTTTGGTTAGAGAACCGATTAACTTTCAACGTGCATGGCTATCCACACCGCACGGTCCCAAACACAACTTTCATAAAAAACACACCACTTCTTATGCTTTTCTGCATTGGTAGTATCTAATATCATTTCGCAGCAGATAACGAGAGTTACATGTATGAAACCCTTTTGCCCTTTTTGTCGTGCATTTCACTTCACTTCGGTCATGGGTGAGATTTTAACACCTAGAATTTAACTGTTTTAGCATTGTACAGAACCAAATACCTCTCTATATTTGACCACCATCACGACGAGTACCAAGATGATCAGGGTTGCCACCACAGCAGTAACGCCCACGATGCAGCCACGGTAGGACCGAACGAAGTCACGAATCACACGGCGACCATTTGTTCCACCAGGATACGTGCTGTCTGGAAAAAATGGCAGACTTTTCTAACTTCTATTAGAGAACAACACAAACACCTCAGAGTCGCTAGAAAAAACACTTTCAGAGGAAGATTTCGTAAAGGCACTGACACAAATGAAATCTGGGAAAAGTCCAGGATCAGATGGTCTAACCGTCGATTTTTACAAAACATTCTGGGACATAATAGGTGATTTAGTAATTAACTCAATTAAGGAAGGCCTTCAGGAAGGACAATTGTCGCTCACACAAAGGAAAGCAGTACTCAGACTTTTACATAAAAACGGGGAGGAAAATAATTTAGATAATTGGAGACCAATCAGTCTACTGAATGTTGACTTCAAAATATTAGCACATGCACTAGCCAACAGACTTAAACCATTTCTATCTAAGATTATACATGAAAACCAAACAGCGTATATAAAGGGTCGTCATATCAATCAAAATTTACGACTACTTCTAGATACCATGTCCTACACAGAAAAAGAAAATATACCTGGAATATTGTTGTTTTTAGACTTTAAAAAAGCGTATGATGCAGTAGAATGGAATTTTCTATTTAAAACCCTGGAAAAATTTAATTTTGGAAAAACATATCTGTATTGGCTTAAAACAATTTACAAAAAATGCGTAAGTGCTGTCAGTAATAACGGATGGACAACAGAATTCTTCAGTTTGCACAGAGGAATTCGACAGGGCTGCCCGTTATCTTCAATTCTGTTTCTATTTGCAATGGAAATTTTATCACTATACATAAATCAGAAAAAAGATATTAACCCTCAAACACCCGAGTGGGGTCCGTTTGGACCCCAGGCGTACATTTTGCAGTGCCATTTGAATATTTTTAATCTGAAGAAAAATTCCTTCCGTGACTTTGTCAGCCAACATCTTCTATACCTTCTCCTAAGTTTTTATGAAGATTGGTACAATACTGTGGAAGCTATAAAGAAAGTCCGTGATCAGTCCGTCTGGGGTCCAAACGGACCCCAGCAAAAAAGCGTAGCTTTTGAAACAAACTTTTGAGTCTAACTTCCTAACTATTTATCGTATCACCACCAAACTTTCAGAGCATAGTAAACATGTAAAACTAAATCCTCATGAAAACTTATGTGTCATCACCATATAATATGACGACATTATGACGTCATTAAGCTAATAAGGGCGGCCATCTTGGATTTTGACTAATGACGTCATGAAATTAGCAGAAATTATAAATTTTGAATCATGAAAATAGCATTGAATTTCATAGAATTTTATTGTTGTTAGAAAACAAGCATTGTTTACCAAGATAACCTTGTTTAAATCGAAATTGGCAAATTTTGGCAAAAATATGCCTGTCATAATTCCGTTGCCATGGCAACCCCAAATAATGATAAATTTACTTTATTGACAAAAAAGATTTGCTAACAATATTTTGTGATATATAACCAAGTTTCGTAGCTTTAGCACTAGCCGTTCATGAGTTATGCGACATAAAGGTTGCTGAGGGCCTCAAAATTCCCCTCTCTGGTCAGAATAGGTTTAGTGCAAAAGATGGTCCTTCTGATCTTTTGCATAAATTGTGATAATGAGGTGGAATTAGCAACACCTTAACATGTCAAACTATTCCTCTTACATTGACGAAGCAATGTATGTACAATGATCACCGATAGGAATTGGAACTGAGATTTTATGAACAAAACATTTTGGGGTCCGTTTGGACCCCACTCGGTCATTTAAGTCGCAAAAAAAGGTCGGGTGCTTGAGGGTTAAAGGAATACAAATTACAGACGGTAACGAGATTAGAGAGGTAAAAACTTCACAGGTCGCAGACGACACAACGCTCCTCCTGGGAAGTGAAAAATCTGTACGCACTGCCATACACGCCCTGGCACACTTCAGCAAAATAGCGGGACCACAGTTGAACTTAAGGAAGACTCAAGCTATTTGGATCGGGTGTTGGAAATTTAGAAAAAAGGAAATCGAAGGAATTTCCTTCCCTCAGAAGCCAGTTAAATCACTCGGAATTTATTTCGGCCATAACTCAGACAGTTGTAACGAAAAAAATTGGTACGAGAAAGTTAGGAAAATAGAAAATATACTTCACACATGGACAAATAGAAATCTCACCTTGTATGGTAAAGTTACGGTCCTAAAAACTTTAGTAATATCACAAATAATTTACTGCGCTACAGCACTAGTTCCGCCCGACAATGTTATTGTTAAGTTAAATAGAGCGTTTTACAATTTTTTGTGGTCAGGAAAAAAAGATAAAATCAAAAGATCCGTAATTACATCTGAATATGAGAACGGAGGAATAAAAATGCCAGACATCCGTGCACAAATAGATGCACTACACGCAAGTGTAATCAAACTAATAATGGATGATTCAAGGGGGGATTGGAAACTTCTTCCACATTTGTATCTAAACAGTTTTGGTAAAAATTTCCTTATCCTAAATATGCACTTTAGAAATAAGCAAAATTGTCCAAATATGGACCACATACCAGTGTATTACAAACACGTCATCTTAAGTTGGCACAAAGCGATAGGTGGTACCATGTTAGAACCTGAGACCCCGGGCGAAGTTAGAGGTCACATAATTTGGGGATCAAAATTTATTGTCAGTACACAAAGAAGGAAAAAAACCACATCATTATTCTACCAAAAATGGATCGACTCAGGAATTCTACGAATTGATGACCTGTTAGATAATGATTACCATATAAATGAGAAACAAATCCTTAACAAACTCAATGACAAGAGGAATTGGTTAAAAGAACTATATATCTTAAAAAAAGCTATCCCCAAGAAATGGTTAACACTGTTACAGACGTCAGACACATCATTAGTTATAGAAAATACAGATATTACGAACTTTTCCATATACACGTGTAAATATTTGTACAAACTGTTGATCACAGACAATATCGAACAGCCACATTCTACAAAAGTTTGGGCAGAACATCTACAGAAAGATCCAGTTATCTGTAAGGTTCATTGGAAGGACAGAACCATCGGCATAACTACAGAGAGAAAATTATCCAATTTCATTTTTAAGTTCCTGCACAGAATTCTCCCAAATAACAAAAACCTATTCAAGTGGAAAATTATACAGTCGCCACTTTGCCAAATCTGTCTTGAACTAGAAGATGAAAAACACATGTTCTTCTACTGTAAAAGACTTGGCAACTTCTGGAAAAAAGTAAAACAATTATTATGCATTATTGTTAACATTCAAGATATTAATTTTGAAACATTGGTCTATGGCCTTCCACAGAACCTGCAACAAGAACGTGCAGCTAACCATACAATAGCCATAGCACAGTACTCAATATTTAAAACCTGGTGTCAGTATAAAGATAAGGACTGTTACAAACAAATTGATCCGCTCTCTGTCTTCCTAAAAGACTTTACTTGTATTCTAGAAATAGAACAAAACATATCACCCAGAAATGCGAAAAGAAAGTGGGGAGATCTTCTTTGTCTATTAGATACATTGCAGTAAGTAGTGTTTCATACTTTGTAAATATGTATTTTGTGTAAATAAAGACCATGGCAGTGGGACCATGGGAAGGAAAAAAAAAAAAAAACACCTCAGAGTCTCTAAACAACACAATTGTAGATTCGAATGTACACTGGCTTTCGTGGAACACATATTTTTGTGAAACACATGTTACTTTTTGTGTCAAGTTGCCTCCAATGTGACATATGTCAGTGAAACAGGCGAGGTGAATATTGCCACATATGACAGGTACAATTATACCTCAGACATATCTTACAGACCCCTACCTAGAAGATTACGGGCACTTTCGGGATTTTCGGGCGGGGCTGCAAGATACTCTCAGCGGCCGCCGCGCTATTTTGTGGCCCGCGTTGATTTTAATTTAGAATCAGTCCAAGTCCCGACAAGAAAATACAATGAATCATAGCCATAATCGTTAACACTTCGTTAAACTTAACTGCATGTGCAATTGCATGTGTCAAAAACCAGATAGTAGAGACATACTTAGTTGCGATACACTCAATTTAAATGTACTCAGCTTGAAAAACTCTCAAACGGTATTCAAAAGACGAAAACAAGCTACAAGAATAGTGTCATGTACCTTCAGTAGTGCAAGCTGTGTCGGGTAGATTGACATAACGCCTGTTGCTACTGTCATCAGCCCCCTCAGTGGGTGATTCTTCCCCTTGCTCTGCACGCTGCAGCCGGGCCTCTCGAACTGTTGACGAGATAGTCACAGCCTCGGCTTCTTCATAGGTGTCTGTAGATGTTTCTAGCCCTTCTCCCGTCTTTACAGGAGCGTCGTTGTCATGGCGGCCACGCCGCACACCACTCTGATTGACAGAAGGTGCTTTTGACGGCGGCCCGCTGTTTTGACTGTTGTCGGGCCCCGGGACAGGGAACCGGACCGGCTGTGCTTGTTCGTACATTTCTGCTGTCTGACAAACAACGTTGGAGTAGCCCGAAGCTCTTAGATATAAATATGCCAAAATAACATCGCGATTAGTCTGAAGAAGCGATGTTGTCTTTGCCCTTATATGGAATTTTGTTTTTCAACAAGCGAACACGTCAACCTACGTAAGGAGACAGACACATCCAAGTTAACCTTTCGAAAGGTACGTGAGAGCTTGTCAACTTTAGTTACCGAACACGTGTTTATTGCACACGTGTTTTTTTAATATTTACGACTATTGCTGTCGCCTCTACAAGCTGGTGCTACCTAGCAGACACCCCGACATGCACAAATTCTTCGTTACTATTGATTAACATGCCATACTAAAGGTGGGTTCACACATGCGTATATATTCAAGTCCGTTTGTGGTGGTGCGTATGAAGCTCTTAGTCTCTACCAGGCTCCACAGGTCGCGGGAAAAATAGTACAAATTGGAGTAAAATACATACATAACATGCCAGAGGAGTTAGCTGACCGAGAAGTATGGTTAGCGACCCAGCTAACTCGTCTGGCATGTTACCTGTTTACGTTTGTCCAATTTCTATTATTTTTCCAGCGACCTGTGGGGCCTGGTGGAGGCAAATACTCCTATGCGCGCCTCATACGGACTTAAATATATACGCATGTGTGAACCCACCTTAAGACAAATATCTCATTTACTGTTTGTTAATACACCCATTTAGACACAATCTCCTTCAATATCTTATTCTGTGAGTCTAGTATGTCTGTATGTCTAGCATATTGACAGCTTCGTAGTCCACGTAGCACAACGAATGTGGTGTAGTTGAGAACATTATTTCATCGAAAATTATTGGTGAGAGTTCAGCCTGTCACCTCTGAACACCTGTGTCCTGAAAGGAATGAACGACGTTAGCATATTGATTAATTCCCTGAACTAGAGTTGGGAGACCTCATACCTCAATAAAATATTTTGATTACGTTAATGACTTTCACATCTGCATAATTTACGCTTGATTATGTGAACCTTAGGCAACTTACACAGGTCTCAAAGTCTCAATGTTGACAATTCAGTCATTTACTACATATACTTATGGATTTGGACACTTTCAAATTAATTATGTAAATCATGGACTTATTTGCATAATTGGAATCTGCTAATCTTCCACCTGCCACAAACTACATATGTTACACGTATCTGAGTCCTATAATGGAAAACACTGTAAATGTAGATTTTCCTCATTAACCCTATTCAGACCGGTGGTTTTTTTCTGGACCGGTGCTTCATATGGCAACCAAATTTTCAGAGGATAATATGAACATAACATTAAAATAAGATGACATAACATAACACGCTATTATGACGCAATATGACGTACTTATGTTTGTTGCGACTTGTGTTGCCTATAGCAACATCAGTGACGTCTTTCTTAAGATACCAGTTGAGCTCAGCTGTCATATATCGAGCACATTGAATTTTCAAAAATACATTCATTTCAGAAAATAATCGCAAAAGACAAATAGAAATAGACTAAAAACGTTCATTTAAACGTTTTTTTATGACAAAATAACAGGTAAATACGAATTATAAGGGAAAATAAACTAATTATCATTGACCTGGTCACAGGTCCGCCATCTGGGATTGTGGCCGAAATTGGACCAAAATTGACCCTGACCCTGACCTTCGTCTTTCCAACATACCAAACATAACATTATCACATACCGAATATCATTAAAATCCACCGAGGTTCTAAAGTTTGCTGTCCACAAATATGCGGAAACGCACAGTCACATATATACAGACATACACATACACACACACA
Organism: Branchiostoma floridae x Branchiostoma belcheri; assembly: GCA_019207045.1. Classification (NCBI taxonomy): domain Eukaryota; kingdom Metazoa; phylum Chordata; class Leptocardii; order Amphioxiformes; family Branchiostomatidae; genus Branchiostoma; species Branchiostoma floridae x Branchiostoma belcheri. Next base: position 18,870,698 of record CM033034.1, read on the forward strand.
CACACCAAAAACTATTCATCCATTTTTCATGGAGGTAATTACTGCGACAATAGACATGTTATGTGGAATATGCGTTCTTGATAAAATACCTTTTTCTTCGTCGAGATACAGATGTAATATAATAGTAAATTCACTTGTTCGGCTTCTTCCCGTCTTTCAGTGATGGTGTGAAATTGTGAATGTACATGTAGCCTGAGATGTGTTTGTATAATATAGTGTGACGATACGCATATCAAGAAAAACACTAGACAAAGATTTAAAGTGAGGAAACTTTCCTACAATATGACTAAAAAGAATATTTCTATAATCAGATATATAAACTACACTTATAGATAAAGTATAATTTATCTTAAATTCTATTCATTTTACAAAACTGACAAATTATTTGCTCCATAGGTCTGTGGATGTGCCTTCCTGAACATTCAACACGGAGTTTTATGACAGCTAATTCGTAGTTTGATGATAGTAGTTCTTCGTCGTTCGTTCGGGGTTTTAAGGTACTCGTTCTCATCATAAGTAGATGTGAATTGTGTGTATGAGCGTTGTGTCTTCTTAGCACGTTTACTTTTTTCGACATTATTAATTGCGCCAAGGAAAGTCTGAAATAAGATGTCCTTTAAACGCTGTTAAAAGAAGAGATGATTGAAGCACGTTTGAAACAATTGAGTTTGGGGAATACCAAACATAGGCATAACCGTATTCCTCTAAATTCTTCACACACCGAATGCCCAACAATTACTACCTAGAAAAACTAATTCTCATTGACATAAAAGTGCGTCTGCCTAGCCTGGAGACTTTTTTGTCCAACATTTACAGTACTCATTACGAAACACAATGCTTTTTCGGCAGTGTAGACTGTAATATGCCTAATCTCTTTTTAACTAAGGGAACCACTTCTGTCGATAAATATAATCATGTGCATAGGTTTAACACCTAAAGCTCTCTCGCACGTCATCTTTTACTCTCATATGATGTGCAAAGTACACACGCTAAGCATGTAAGTGAAAAAAATCTTACATTCTGTTTGGAACGTTGTCCTTTTCAAATTTACGATTAATTCATGAGGTCTAATTTCTAAACACTATCAGCATCATCGAAAACATTATGCACATTCAACACCGCTTTTAAAATCTACATTATTATGTATGTTACAGAAATCATTCTTTCTTTTCTATTCCCTGACAACATCAGATGATGTCATTCGAGCTTTTACCAGTATTACTGAAAAACTAAGTTGCTAATTACGCTTACTCTGCAATCTTTTGATTGCCTACTCACAGGCTAACAACACTGGCCCTTAACATGTGGCCTTAACATTGTGCAAAGGCATATACATAATAACGTGACAGTCTCAGACAGGTATATCATGATCAAAACTTCTATGTCACCAAGAAAAAAAATGGAACATTTATTTTTTTTTAACTAATTCGTTCAATGCAATGCCAATTGACCTCTTCTAGGCAATGAACTACGATGAGGGATGATAAGGTTGCTCAAAAATAGCTATAGAGGCCCAGGTGAAGATTGGTTTGGAAGCCTTGAAGATTGTTAGTAACAGTTGACCTCGAGAGAGTTCAATAGCTTGGGGTCCAAGGAAAGAAGCTGTTGCTGTAGAAGGATTTTGAGCCTGGTAATAGAAAAGTATAGCTTGAGCTAGAGGAGAACCTAGTGTTCCGCTCAAAGACTCTCATTGGAGGGGCAGATAGTGTTAGATCATCGAAGAAATGGTCTTGAAACTACTGTTTTAAAAGAGACAGTACGACAGTGGTTGGAATAACCATGCTGGAAATCTGGGTGCTTAATGCGATAGGCTGTCAACATCTCAATACAGCTCTTCCATGGATTCTTCTGGGTTATTGTAGTCGCTGCCGTTGAAACCATCAAGAATGATGTAGTCCTGTAACATCAATGAAAGAATATATGTTAATTAGACATCCGAAAAAATGAAAATACAAGTAAATATGACTGAATTATGGTTACTTATGCGGGCTTTTTAGTTGCAAAGTTGAACAATGTAAATAAAAATACTGTCTGCCCAAGCTCAAGTTAAATGCAAAATGAAACTTGCGCTTCCAGAAAAATAATTGCTAACATGCTAATGCACTTGGAATTTTAAAAAATTATGTAACGTTATGATCGACAAAACGTAGCTGATCTGAATTTTGACCAGCCTTTATTGCAAAGAAGCGTTAATTGCAATCCAAAATCATAATGATTATTAAACATTGCACTTTGTACTGTGTGCAAGTACATAAAGCGTACGTATTTTGCAGATAAGGAAGATTTTCAAACATTTGCCGTTTAGGAGCGGACATAATCGTCTTAGGTAACCTCATGATTCTGATATATGGTAGGACCATCAAGCAGCTTGTGAGAGTGCAAGGCAGCCTACAAGGATCCACGACAGCCTTTTTTGGTAACATGTGGAGGTAATCAATCACCTGTTTTGGTCCACCCTCAATTGTGATGGTAAAGTTTTATAAACAAATAACTGAATTTTGTATGACATTCACATTTTCCGCAAAGGCAGCCTAATTTTGTATGACTAATACGTTTCTCCTTTGTTTTGTGAAGGTAGATAAATATTACAAAATTTTATCTGAGAGTGGGTAACATTTTCTTAAGAACTGTCTCACCAACACAAATGAACATCAGGGATGTAACCTACATGTTCAACCTGCAGAAGGGTCTCCAAAGCCAGCTCCAATTGTGGGAAACTCGGCCTCATCAAAGGATCTCCATTCCAGCACTTCATCATCAGGTTAAATCTGAATAAAGATAACAGGATTACACGATTTGAATTGAAATGCCTTCCCCATTATTACACTAATATTCCCAAGGCCATAACAGCTTTAACAAGACTGGTAATGAAAGCGTCATCACCATAGCAACGATGGAGTTCATGTCAAGACGATTTTCCCCTGTTGACCTACTGATCCTAAAATTAATATTTCTTTCCTGCTGATTCTACATCCTAGTTAGAAAGATTCTAAAACTTGTAATTTGAATTATGCTAACATTGCTGTCTACTATTGACACATAACCCGATTTCTACCTGTGACCAACCGTCTGTGGTCCCAGTTTATCATAGGATGAATGCCCCCAGGGAGCCTGCATTACCCAATTTCTACCTAACGTTCCTGGGTACAAACTATTCCTAAATCCTGTAACGGGGGCCGCCCTAAGACGGTCCCCGTCGTAAGACGGAACCGATTTTTTGCTGATCTTATTATCCATAAGTACACCGTGTTTGTTGCCACTGACTATGCTGATTACAAAGGTAAATAAACCAAGTCCAAGCATACAGCTTTAATTTGCATTCCAAGTATACTTTAATATATTTACTTCATGTTTAAAAAAAATAGAATTCTAACAGTAATGTTGACAGTGCTGAATCACTGCGGTCACCGGCCTCTGCGTATTGGCGGCTCGTGTCGCTAACTATACGAACTCTTTCAAGCAGTCACACAACTGCCATGATACACATAAATAAAGATCCATAAAACACTATGAATATGGGTCTTCAAATGTCTGTTGAGTAGAAAAGCAACCAAAAGGAAGCGACATAAACATTGCCACCATTGTACTCCCAAGGGAGTGTGGCCGTGAAGGTGACAGACTAGAGAATGCTCCAAAGATTTATTTGACTGTAACAAATGATTCGTGTTGTCTATGACAATAAGACTTGATAGAGAGATGTAGATGATATTTTCATATAATCAGACCGAGTTTTGTTGATGTTAGCGATGTCTTTTTTTCGTAATGGTTTTTTTAGTCGGGCATTCACAATCAGTGTATTCAGCCCATTGCCCGTGAAAACATGAGCTGGATTGTTCTAGGTACAGCCTTCCTCATGTGAGACAAGAAGTACATACAGTCACGATTTTACTGTCAAAAGAAAGCTAAAATATCATATTATTAATTTTTTTCTGTGTACTTAAATCTACCACTTACTTCTGAAGAAAGCAAAATGTAAAAAAAGCGTACCGAGTTAGGCACACTTTCCAGCGTAACACAAAATTGGAAGGTTACATACACGAAATTGTCTCACAGTGTTTGCCGCTTGTAACATACAGCGCGAAAGGTTAATGAACCACATGAATGCATTTCTTATTCAAGTATGTTGTTCAAATCTATGTGTAAAAAATTCAGTCATCAAAATTTGACCACTCTCAGGCAACTAGCGATGGAGCGCCATGAGTTTGAGCGCAAGGAAAAGCGTACCGTGTTGGGGCACCTCCCGTTACAGTCCCTAGGTGCAGTTTGTACACAATATTTTCCCTTTAGGTTCGCCCCTGAGGCTTCGACAAAAAAGAAGTATGCCGATAACTTACATGCTGTCATCACAAGGTTGCGGTTTCTCCAGTCTGCGTCCCTGTTTTACATGTTCCATCACCTCTCGTTTGGTCATGTCGGAGTAGGGTGTACCTCCTGCTTGAGACAATGTATCATACAAAGAACACACACCCATTAGACCATCATGTTTTCTGTGGCAAATTACACTTTTGAACGGCCATAACAAGTAACTCTTCATGTCAGTTTCTGTGATATCGACAGTGTAACCATATCGACAATATATAGTCATTTTACCTGCAGAGGAGGGACGTGATTAGATAAGAAGGGTATTGTCCGAGCAACTTCTACCTACTGCCCATTTTTTTTTAAATAATGTGATAAATTTGTAAACAAACGTCATCCGCATGTCTAACCCTCATCGATGTCGTATGCAGAGTTTCAGTTTCAAACTGTCCTATATGTATGCACAGTGCCATGGACGGCAGTTCCTGTGATAGATATATCCAAATGTCAATTGTACAATGGGGAAAAGATATACTTGCCCAGTGTGACGATCTCCCAAAGAAGCACTCCAAATGACCAGACATCACTCCCAGTAGTGTACATCCCTTGGAAAAGGGACTCAGGAGCCATCCAGCGAATAGGAAGACGGGTCTGTGAGATATTGCCATTAGTTGTTACAGTATTTTGATAATTGGTAAATGTAAACTGCACAGTGCAATTCTTATTTATATTCAATTAAATTCATCACCCAACTTCCGAAAACAGCAAAATTACAAATAACTTACGACACGCTGCCTGCAGTAGCACAAATTTGGCCATAATTCACGAAAACTCCTCATAGTGCTAGCGTTTGCCACTTTCAATGCGGAATGCGAAGGGCGCTTGATCAATATTGATGTATTCCTTATACAAGTATGTTCTTTACATGAACAAATTGAATATTCATTCATCAAAAGTTGACCACTTTCTTGAAGCTAGTGATGGAGCGCCGTGAGTCCGTGTGCGTGAAAAAGCGTGTAATGTTAGCCCTTAGCAAAAGCTGCACATGAATCAGGGGTCTCAGGACCAATACATACCATGTAAATAACTCCTACCTTAGTGGTTCTCTCATACTCAGGTCCCTCGCGAGAGAACCCAAAGTTTGACAGCTTGCACGTTTTCTCTCCAGAAACCAGAACGTTTCGAGTGGCAAGGTCACGGTGGATGATCTAAGACATATATATGTTAGCATGGCAAACTGTCATGAAAACAATATCGAAGCATATACATAAAAAAGGATAAATATGTATTTTGGAGATCATCTCTTAAACACGCAGATTATTTAGTACATTCATTTTTTGTTTAGGCTGTTTACGACGCTCAGAAGGGATTATCTATTTAACACGTAGCTGTAAAACGTCAAGATTGTTGTATTGTATTCCAAACCTAAAACAACGATGCATTTAGATATTGTTCAATGTTGCGCATCGTAGACAGTTCGTAGTTTTCAATGAAATGTTTTATTGCAAATCCATGCCCATGGGGCTAATTGCAATTGAGGAAAGGCTAGATACATGAAATGAATGAATGTGGTCTAAATACATGTGGATAAACTAAATTCTAACATACAAATATTAAGTGGATGAATATACATACGGTACAGAATAGGGTACTAAATCAACGTAACTATTACGGGGTTTGACTTCTTCTTCGAAGACAGTTGAAGATGACATGCCCCATGTATTCTATAATAGATTGATTCGATGATCTCACTGCTTACAAATTCTTTCTTTAATGGACCATTACCATTGCGCCATTTTCCAATTTGCCATTATGTTAACGATCACACTATAAGTAACTTATACGGCAGGGATACGACGATTATCACATGGCGGTTTTAAGTATGTTAAGTTAAATTAAATAGATACGTTTATTGTCAACCAAACTGAACCTTGTATTATATTACTCAAACTCGAGCGCTGTTTGTTGTTGATTGATCTGTTTTGTGTTTTTTTTCCAAAGTGTAACGTAAATACTCTGCAGATACCTTCTTTGCTGATAAGAAGCTCATGCCCTTGGCCACATCCAGAGCAAACTTGACCAAGTCATGTGACAGGAGGGACTTGCTGTTTCCATGCAGGTTTTCATATGACTGCTGACTACGGCTGGTCCTCAGAACAGACTGCAAACTTCCACCGGACATGTACTCAAGGATCAGGTAGAATGGTGCTGAAAAATAATAGGGCTGTTTTACTATCTTTTTTGATAATCTGAATGTTTGCAATGTATATAAAGCATAAGTAGAGGTCATACTCGCCATTCCCTCTCCAAATATAACAAAAAGTTCGTATTCAACATTCTAAGCCATAATAATAACAGTTCCGCAATTACTAAAATAAGTCCAATTGTCACATTCCTTTTTTTGTATCATGTTCACTGTCATCTGTAGTGTTGCAAAATACTCATATGGCCGTTGCTTTCAAGCATCCAATTAAAATCTATGGTAAAAGAGTCAGGCTGAATTCGAAGTGGTTCAATACATCAATAAAGGTTGATGACTTTTACCCCACAGAAATAAAAGAAAACACTATACAATCGTGAAGTCAAATTATATTGTCTCGCATCACAATGAACTTGATGCACAAACCTTCTTTGGTGCAGCATCCCAGCAGACGTACAATGTTTGGATGGTTGTTAACCATCCTCAGAACTCTAAACTCCTCAAGGAAAGTTGTCGCAGCAGCAGAGGCCGACTTAGCTGCATTCATAGAAGAGAAATTGCAAGGTTCATTATTTTGCTTTCATCACAGTCTTGCTCTATTTCATAACGAGCATATCAAGATATGTGAGACGTTGTTCGCGGAAAGTCTATTATGTCTTTTGATAATTATCTCAAAGAATTGAAACTAGAAGATTTTACATCAGGAGGTATGTTCCTGTGATGTCATCCCGGAAGAGAATGAAAATTGGAGTATTTTTGACATTATTAGGAGTCTGTTCCTGTGATATCATCTTGGTGGAGACCAAAAAGTAGAAGATAACGTTTTCCATCGGAATGTATTTTCCAGGAATGTCATCCTGGAAGAGGATGAAAACTACAAGATTGTTAATGCTTTTCACAAGCAGCTATTATTCTCTGATGTCATCCTGGTGAACTATTCTAATTTCCAAAAAGAGATAACCTACAAGCAAACCTTAACAAATATATTTGAGATCAAAAGTCATCTGTCAAAACGTATATCCTATGTAAGATTGCACTGCAAATGTAGATGTGAACTATAATACCAAACCTCATTGTTCCTAATTTTTTTATCACGCTAAAGACAAATTTAGACCATGTTTTCACAAATCGTGATTGATGCAACAGTGCAAGTAATCACAAATGTGCATAAAAAATAAACTTACGGGACATCATCTTGACAGCTACGAGAGAAGCTCCTTCCCTTCCCGCAATACCCCATGCCTCAGCCTTGTAAACAGCTCCAAAATCTCCTTCCTGTAGACAATCTTTAAGGGCCACTAAGTTACGTGGGAATTCATAGCTAGAACCCACGTCTTCATATTCATTTTCTGCAGTGTCTACATTTCCCTGTAAAGAAGTATGACATTACTGTAACAAGAATGTTGTTGTTTACGAGTCAATGTTGACACCAACACAACATATCAGCAGATGTATGTATTTATTACACAAGAACCGTACTTACCTGATTTTGATGGGGTCGCTGTAGACTCTGATAGTCATGTGCACCAGGCTGCTGTAGGCCTTGGTAGTCGTGATTGACACCCACAGCCTACATGACCAGACATTAGGCGAAGGTTAGCTGAATAGTTTTACGTCCTTCCACACCTGGTAGTGGTGTACGTTCAACTGCAATTATCTTTTCTACATGCTGGTTGTTAAGCAGAGAAAGCAGCATGTAGAAAGCGGCTAGTGCCGTTTTTAAAGTCTTTGGCATGACCCGGCCGGGGACACAAACACAACATCTCAGCAGCAGCAATAGCAAACATGACGAATAATGTATTTTTTTTACTCAATGGTCACCACGTAACAAGGCCTGAAGGCCACTCCAAGGTTACGGGTTGATTGGAACTGTAACAGCATCTCTTCACCCTAGGTCAGAAACATCATGATTGAGACCAGCCCAATTGCTCACTATGAGTGAGGACTAACTGACCCAATAGGCGAAGCAGGGGTTACGAGGGCTACTCGGGAAATTCCCTACCCCATTTTGGCCGGAATGGTTTGATCCGCTACATGTTCGCACATGCGGCGGGTTCTTTAACGTGCTTGGGGTGTTGCTCTCCCCGAACACGGGACCTCCATCAGAAGACGGCCCTAGCCGAAGCTAGGTACTCATTTTCACCTGAGTAAAGTGAGGAGTGTAAAGTGCCTTTCCCAAGGACACAAGATCGGTGACACGCGGCTGGATTCGAACCCGCAACCTCTCGGTCACGGGCCGTACACAATACCACTGTGCTACGCGGTCCCACCCGTATTTAGTACGTACGAATCACACCTGATTTTCATGGGGTCGTTGCAGCTGTAGACTCTGATAGCCATCTGCACCAGGTGGATGTATGCCTTGGTAGTCGTGATTAACACTCACAGTCTGGAAAAATACATCACCAGTCATCAACCGAAAGTAAGTTTTAAAAGTCCTTCCCGAACCAAATGATGCATCCGTTTCCGTAGCCCTGGGCAACGTAGCTTTTATGCAATAACTACAGCAGTGGGGCTTTCAACGAACTACTGATAGTGGGCTGTGTGTTCAACATTAAAGCAGCATGTACCATTTTAAAGCCTTTGGTATGACTCGGATGGGATATAACTCACGACCTACGGACTGTATGGCGAACGGTATAACCCAAAATTTGACAATTTTTAAATTAGACAAACCTGATAGCAATTGTTTTTCAAAGATTTTGACATTCTTACATAAGGATCATATTACCAGCATGGAAACTTATGGCTGTTTGCCTTGATGTCAGGTTCGCTCATCAGTGATTGATCAGCGATACGACAACATGTTTAGATATTAAACCTGAGTCGAGCAAAATTCATCTAACAAAATGTGGAGATATCAAAATAATATAATTGCCATCTTAAATCTTCGCATGTACGTGTAAGAATGTAGCTTACCTGGCTTTGTTGGGTTTCCTGTAGATCCTGATAGTCATCATTGGTATTCTGAATCTGTAGTGGCACAAAAAGTACATAGAACTTAAGTGGAAAAAATCATTGCTGCGGCCTTTGATAATCACCTAAATCGTCAAAGGGACAGGCGTGACAGAGCCTATAATCTTTGACTCATTCTATGTTTGTGATATTAAATGGTATATGATATAAAGAAGGGTTCGAAATGGCAGGGACATCAATAAAAAGATACCATACCGGAGAATCAGATTCAAATCTTTAATCTCAATATTTCAAAGGATTATCATAGATGAGCTGCCGTTCCCAGATTACTGTTTCCTTCTTTCACGCCTAGAGGTTTTAGTTACAAAATATATCTAATAGATACCTGCTGGGAAAGCTCCATATCATCTTCTCTATGCTCTGTGGTAAAACCTGTAGAAATGAAATTACTTGTATACTATAAAAAGTCAAGGACTTTCAAAGAAGTAGGTGCTTATATCCTATAGTCAGCTAAATCAAGTCAAAGCTTTTTGCACAACATTTGTAAAACGGGCAAACAATGTAAGGCAAACTTGGTATGTTGTAAAAGACAACTAGATATGACTAGCGATGTAGATTTAAGGCTATGAAATATTCGAAGAAACACAGTGCACAATGTGAAACAAATCTAGAATGTTGAAACAGACTTCTTGCTTATTATATAAATCTAGTACGTACAAATTTTTCATGGTATAGAAAAGATGCCGTTATGCTAATGGACATCATCTAGTCGCACATTTGAATGTCATACTCTAAAATTCAATCTTGGGAGTGCATCCCATTCAAAGCTACACCACTTGAAACATTTTTTTGTAAAGAGTGGCTTCCAAACAACTGACCTTTAAATTTTCTTTGCAGGAGTCCCCGCCTGAAGAAAATTAATGTCGCAGTTGCAATAAAAATGACTAACAATCCACCGAGTACACTGACGATAATGACTGTAGTAGTCGAAGAAGTTTCCGGTTGGTTTTCTCTTACTGTGGTGATGATGACGACTGAAGTAGTCGAAAAAGTTTCCGGTTGGTTCTTTGTTACTGTGGACAAAATGGTGGGCGTGGGTGTCGATGTAGAGGAAGAGGAATACACAAGTCACAATGGAAGTGTACATCAAAACAGGGCAAATACAATGAATGTTATCAATCACTGATAGCTTCGATTTTAATCCCTAAACATTCTGTTTTACAACAACGAATTTATTGTATACAAAGATATTGCATTTCCAAACCACCATTCCTCAATTCATCGATTCATCATGATCGCAAAATACCCTGTTTTCAAAAACAACGGACATAGGTTGACCCACGGGTAAAGGTAAACTAACCATGTCCAGACGGGACTATGCGACTATTATAGAAATAGGCCTTCATTCAGACAAAGACTGCTCCCACCTTCGTTCGCTTCCTGCTCGCAGTTGACTCCCTCCCAGCCCGACGTGCATGAGCAGGTATAACGGGTGATGAGGTCGATACAAGTCGCTCCGTTCTGACACGGGTTGGAGTCGCACTCCCTAATCTCCCTCTCACACCAAACCCCCGTGTAGCCATGAGCACAGGTGCACTTAGCTTCAGCGATGAGGTCCTGACACGTGGCGCCGTTTTGGCAGGGCTCAGAGAGGCATTCGTTGATGTCAAGTTCACAGTTCTTTCCGTGGTAGCCCTGACGGCAGAAACAGTCGTAGCTCCCCTCTGTGTTGACGCAAACCGCATCGTGTTGGCATGGTGAAGGGTTGCATTCATCAATGTCTTCTTCACATGTTACTCCCTGCCATCCTGGAAAGAGAACACAGAGGCCATTAAAACCTGCTGAATTATGCCTACATCATCTACTAGATGCACGATGCAAGTATCTATTAGTGAAAGAATGTGATAGCACACGGTTTTCGACAGAAACACTTTTTTGAACTAAAATAAGGGGATAAATATACAGTGTCGCAGAATTAGGCCTACATCATATGCTAGATGCACGATGCTGCTCTCAAATAGCAGTATATTTGTCTTGTTTTGTTTTCTCGCCTTCCAAACACTAAGCATAAAGAGCAAGAAACATTTTCCCGTCAACAATATCTTCCAGGACAGGATGTTTTTAGTCAAATTTGTTAGAATTCTGTCTACAGGAGTATCTAAATCTAAGACAAAGCCTATATCTATATATAAAAAGCTATAGGTGGAATAATCGCACATTACATCTACCAATACATCTAATCGCTTATGTTACTGTATAGACCCCCTCCAACGAACTGAAGGTTGAGGTACTAGATACTATTAGGAAGGTAGGTATTATATAGACTGACTAATGAAGAGCTCTCACCGCTTGCACAATTGCAGACAAATTCGTTGATCCTATCAATACAGGTAGCATTGTTCTGACATGGGTCAGGGGCACATTCGTCGATGTTGTCGGCACAGTTGACACCAGTGAAGCCCAGAGGACACCGACAGTCAGTACCAAGTCCATCTTCTGATATAAAGCACACCTTCCCATCCGTGCAGACAATAGGCGTGGGCACCTCACACCGATTCTCCTGCAATGATATTTAGTAATTGTGGTCAACAAGACTCCTTTTCAAGTGCATTTTATGCTTCACAATCTGTGGAAAAATTAAACAATTTCGAGCCTAGTGCTGAACTTTTCAGGGCCCTTGTCCTAGCCAAACCTGTACATATATACAGTATAATAAATATCATATATTATGTAATATAGCAACATTACTTCTCCAGTCTTTCTTTGCACATGTCCAAGTGTTTATGTTACTACTGTTTGTCCCCATTCACAACCCAAATGCCACGTACTTGTAAATGATTTTCAAGACTAACTTCTAAAATATCCAGCATGCACATGGCAGTTCATCATGTAAAAAAAGATGTATTACCTGAGTGCAGTTTTTGCCTGCCCAGGCTGTTGTACATTCACATCTGTAGTCGTTGACCAGATCAGTGCAGGTGCCACTGTTCTCACAGGGGTTAGGGCTGCAATCGTCGATGTTGGTTTGACATCTGTCGCCTGTAGGACAAAGGAATTGAGAATCTAGCTTAAAATCATCAATTCCACAAATGCCAAAGGCTGATTATAAAGACGTGATTCACGGCTTAAGCCAAAAGAGAATACTGTAAATGCAGAGACTGTCGCGGTGGATTAATGTTCGCGGTTTTCGCGGTGGCCGCTGAACCGCGAACTTAGTTATAATAAAACCACCGCGAACATTTTTCCATGGCAGTAAGAGACTACAGTCTATTTCGCTACCGCGAACTTAAAACCACCGCGAAAACTCCATTTCCCCGCTAACGCGAAATTAAATCCTGACGAACTTAAATGCATTTAAAATATCTATCAACATAAATTTACATTTGATATATTGCTACACAGAAATGTTTGTACCACAACAACCTTTGATGGATACTGTCATCGTAGTAGAACTAGTTTCTTAGATTGGAGTATCTCTAAATCCAATGTGAAAATCACCTTCAAAACCAGGTAGACAGTTACACGTGTAGTCGTTAATTTGGTCCATACATGTTGCTCCATTCTGACAGTTGTTCTGGGTGCAGTCATCAATGTTCTCTGAGCAGTCTTCTCCAGTAAACCCAACTGCACAGATGCACTCAAAGGACGCCTGTATGAACGAATGAAAAGAAATAAGCATAATATGATGTGCCAGCAACCAAAGTCCAGATCATGAGTCTGTAGAGTATGGCAAGAGAAACAAAATAATGCATATCTTAGGGAATAAACGCGATAGATCACATTCATGACAAATTCGTCCTGTTAACGTTCATATACTTGCATTCCTACTCCACCCACACAGCCAATCCATATCAAGTTGAAATGACCCAAAGCCTAAGTCACACATCCGGAACGGAAGTGTGACGTCCGCGAAGGGTCAAAGGTGCTTTGCAGTCGGTATCGGCCCCCGTCTCGGTTGAGAGAAAGTTGGTGGGGTCTGATGTAAACAACTGTAGTCTTTGGGTCATTTCAACTTGGGAAGAATCAAAGGACTCATCAAAAGCTTGTTGGTAAGCGCTTTATTTTGTGTACAGATGTAAAGTCTTTAAATTGTAACATAATGTTGACTACCGTCGCAGATGAACTTACATTCAACTACACAACCAATGTAAACAATATATAAAGAGAGAGAGAGACCAAAAACTAAATTGATAAAGAAAAAACACGATACAAAATAAAAAGAACCAACCGTTAAGTCCCGACATGTTGCCCCATTCCTGCAGTAGTTGGGCCGTAGGACACACTCGTTAGTGTTCTCACAGTTGTAGCCGTAATAGCCATCGCGACATGAGCAGTTGTAGTAGTTGATGTAGTTGTTACATGTGCCTCTGTTGCGACATGGATTGCTGGCACACTCGTCAATCTCCCTGCAGTTCCCCGCAGAACCTGTAGGTGTAAACGATATTTGTATGTTTCGTTACGACATGATTGTACACAGCTTGTTGACAAATCAATGAAAAGTTACATCTATAGCACCCAACATGTATTGCCTAATAATTTCTTGAGCTGGAAATGCAAAGTTGAAATCATCTAAAACAAAGAGCATAAACATGAATGAAACAATGGATATAAATTTTTCCATATAATTTCGAAAATCATGGCCATTTCCTTGAGTAACTGCTTTTCGGCGTATCTTATTACTTGGATGTCTAACCTTCATGAACATACAGTACACATAGATTCACAGTAATCGTGTTCCAAATAACCAATAAAATATCAGCTAACTTCGACAGAGGCGTGCAATAATATACTAGTACTAGTGTACCACTCACCTTCATAGCCTGGCTTGCACTCACAACGATAGTCTAAACCCTCTGGAAAACAGTCCTCCTCTGGGTTGCAGGGCTGCGCCTGACAAGCCTGGCTGGTCTCACAGTTGGTCCCCTCGAATCCTGACAAACAGTTGCAGAAGTACGCCCCCTGTCGGTCCTCGCAGGTTGCGCCATTCTGACAAGGGTCTGAGATACACTCGTCAAGGTCGTTTTCACAAACGTCGCCGTCCCAACCCTGCGCACACTGACAGGTGAAACCACCGGGGCGGTTGGAACAGGTTCCACTGTTCTGACACGGATCGTTGTTGCACTCGTTCAAGTCGCTCTGACAGAAAGGGCCTTCGTACCCAGTACTGGTGCAGTCACAGATCACTCCATTGATACTGTCTGTGCATAAACCGCCATTTTTGCACGGTGCAGTAGCACATTCGTTAATGTTGGTTTCACAGTTCACACCAGCAAAGCCTGAAGCAACATACATACACCTACTACATTACTACTTACAATGTACATCACCAGCATGGTGAAGGTTGTGTGAATTTCACAGCTGCAAGTGATGACAAATGCAGTTTTTTTTTAATATGATCACACGTCAACATGATACTCATATGCAAATGCTCACATGTAAATCATAGTTTGACCGGATAAAAGGAATCATATCATTGAGACAGAAAACCATGCTTCTTCAAAGGCAATGTCGTGTTGAAATGCACTGTAAATTAAACATCGAAATGCAAAACTTACATACAACAATGGTCCAACTTTCGAAATAAAAATGACCAGTGTTACAAGTTAACATTTGTAATTGTTTTAAGAAAAAGAAAGCTTATGTACCATCAGGACATGTGCATTGGTATCCACCGGTGACATTCGAACATGTTGCACCGTTCATACAGGGTTCGCTGACACAGGGGTTTTCCGTGCACGGTGGTCCGGCCCACCCGTCTCCGCAAACACAAGTAGTATAGTTCCCGTTTTGCTGCTCCTGGCAGACTCCTCCATTGTAGCACAGGTTAGCTTGCGACTCACACAGCGGACCTACATTAAAACATACACGTTTTTTATATTATAATGGTTTATTTGGAAACTTAACATGCCATACAGTTTGCAGCCTTGCGGCTGAATTGGTGTAATAACATCACATTCAGCATAATTAATAGGGTTGTCAAATGTTGTCGATATTATAGGATATCTGCAAGGAAAAAAGTAGTACATCAATTTTTAATCAATCCTTGGAAATGATTATGACTGGAGACCCTTGTAATCAAACCATCATTATAACCATAGAAATAATTACCCATCGCCAAATTAGAAAAGCATTTCAGGACCCATCATTCAATCTTCCATGCAAAGTTATTAGCAACGACTTGATAGGGATTATATCTAAGTAAGAATTGTAATTTTCGGCCCAAACATTTCAGCATGCACTGTTATGACGTTGAAAGCTTTCCAGCTGTGTATGTAGTGGTTGATTTCATACATATTAGTATGTCAAAGAAAAGCAACACAAGAGATGTGTTGTATGCATGTGTTAGTCATCTCGACTCGAGACCGGAAGGACTCGCCTTAAGCAAGTAAGTAAGCAAGTCATCAATGAGGATAAAATAGTGACAGATGTCGAACTATGTACAAGTTATCACTGGCATACCCGTGTCGATCTCGCAATTTCGACCGGTATATCTAGTCGTACAAATGCATGTGTAGTTTTGGATTTCGTCTACGCATATCCCGCCGTTCTCGCAAGGGTGGCTAACACAGGCGTCCGTGTCAACTGGGCCATCTGGGATGACGAAAATATACAGCATGCTGTTATGGTGACAACATGAACATTTATATTCGTCATAGTCAAGATAGAAGCAGATATGAAGTTAAGAGGTTAAAGAAATGGTTCTCAACAATCAGTACTACTCTATTTTGTGTTTTCGTTCTTTTCGTCAGCATGTTACATAATCCAAGAGCTAATCAGACATAGACTACGTAGTTAATGTACGTACAGTGCTTCACGGGTCAGCTTGCGAATAACAACTCGGGGTAATTAGTTAGGCAAGTATTAGTTAGGCATTTCTTTCTAACAACAGCCAGTGCCTGCATGTTTTTAGGTAAGTATGAGTTAGGCAGTTCTTTCTAACAACAGTCAGTATCTACATTTACATGCAGATAGGGGGAAAGGGTCATTAATTGAGAGCTGTGACATTAGACATTCATGGTTTAACTTAACATGTATAAATTCACAGGAATGGAACTTTTAGTTTTCATTTGACATAAATCATAGGTGAATGGAAACGTCCAAGCTACAATGATATGCACAAATTAATTTGTAAACTTTATCTGAAAATTGTTTTGTGAATCGCAAAGTGTTGAAAACATTGTTAAAATGAGGAGATAAAGGTCAGTGACTGTTGCAAAAAAAAATTATACGACTTGGGTCCCCTTTGCGTTGGAGAATGATAGACGTTCGATAAAGGTGTTCTGGACCGTGTGATAAAAAGCCGTACCACACAGGCTTCCAAGTTGCATCACACAGGCTTCTATCGAATAATTCGAGCGGTTTCTGTGCACGCTGAGTGCGGCGCGGTCGAAATTTCGAATACCTAATTCGGACGTTGGAACATTACTGTTGAGACAATTTTTGTTCGTGGGGCGCATTTCGCATCGAAACATGTGTTTTCTCAGGTGGGTAACACGTTATGACATAAATAAAATACAACACTGTGTATTCCGCATCACCCTCGGTTCAAACCCTGTCGCGGGAGGGCTGGTACCTCGCGGGTGATACGGAATACACCGTGTTGTGTGCTATATGTATCCATGTATGTGCATACATATACATTGTGCGTCAGTGTCCTTTCTTCCAAAGACAACACATCTACTTACCACATCCCTCATTGTTCTCCAAAGGACAGCTACCCCACTGGACATTAGACTGTGATGTTGTAGTGGTCAACTGCACCCCTGGACCCGCATATACACATCCAATGAGTCCACGTCCAACCTCCACTCCTGCACTTCCAGACAGGTCGATGTCCAGCACATAACTTCTGACAGTCTGAGATGCAACTGTGATTTTTTCCCCATCAACACTTAACGTCAGGTTGCCTACCAAATACTCTATATCTACTGTGTGCCACATCTGATTGGTATTGAGTCCTGACCCTAGATCAACAAAATCTTCCCCCCTCCCCCCTGCCTTTCGAAAGGAGAATCTTAGAACCCCTCCCGATGCTATAAGAGACAGCTCAACGTAGTCCCCATTGCTTCCCTCCTGTCGTAGGAGTTGGCCCCCATTGCAAGTTCTAAAGCTGAATGATGTTAGTGTGGAGGTGATCTGTAATGTGTTGGGTAGAACTGCATAGGAGTTGAAGCCGTTGAAGAAGGCATTTGCGCTTGGTGTTGGTGCTTGCGTTGTCTGGGCTGCAACAACAACAACAACAGAAGAATAGTGCTCAGATAACCGTTTATGACCAAAGCTGCGTTTCAAAGTGGACGTGAGAAAGCGATACGCCAACAGGAGTTTTTCGTTTGTTTTCCAACATTTTTTTTACTTGTACCCTAAACTCGAACATATTTGTTTATGGAATTCCTACTGTGCACCCAACTATGATTTTTTTAGCGTCAAAGCCACTTAGCTATAGAAATCTTCCGATATGACAGAAACTGTGTTCTGCTATTATAAACAATCATGTACAAAATGTAAATGCTTTACGTTAAACTTAGTGACCGCATCTGTAGTATTAAGTAGTGACACTGGCAGTGCTTCAGCGCAATGTAAATCATCCCTGCTAATCACTATATAGCCCAAAATTGAATTTTGAAAAAAATGTCCCCATGCCAGAATGGACTCTTCCAGTGCACCGAATATAAAAAGGTCAAATATACCAGTCCACTTCCGCTCTTAGCATGAATATTTCTAAATCTCCAAAGTCCAAAACTAAATTTCCCTCTCTTTGCAAGAATGGATTCACCTAGCAACAACCCTTACCTATGTAAAGGGGTTGAGTCCAAAAACACTTATCCTTATCGCCCTATAGTCCAAAAAGTGATTTACAAAGAATGCCCCCTGTGCAAGAATTTACTCTTCCAGCACACCCCTAGTGAAAAGGAAAAATAAACCAGTCTAAAACACCCCAAAAGAATGGAATTTTTTCATCACCAAGCTCCAAAACTGAATTTCATAAGTTCCCCTTTTATAAGTAAGCCTGTATGGACTCTTTCAACAATACCCCCGTGTACGATGGAGCAGCAGTCCAAAAACATGTCAGCTCAAAAAGGAATTATGCTAATCATGGCGTCATAACCAACATGAAACGGGGCCTTCTAATTGGTCCGCGGCATTTTTACAGCTTCTAACGACGTGTTACGGTCCATGACCCGTCCATCATGGCCAAGAAATGCATGTTATTTGCTTTGTTACGTTCAAGTAAATGACGTTCATGTTCACTAGTCCGTACGGCCGTGTGGGTTGGGTTGTCAGCGTTTTCGTGACATCTGTCCAATGAACTACACACAAACTTCAAAAGGGTGCAGTGGGTGACGCATAGACTGTTGTGGCATATACAATGGTTAGCTGTAATCCCTATGCAATGGTACCACTAACCTTGTAACGATGTTGTTGTTCCCAGTATTAGCTGAATAGCTGTCAGCAGAATCAGGGATGTATACCAAGATACGGTCATCTGCAGAAAAATTGAAATTAAAAATGAAAAGTCTGAAGTTAAATGACTCATTTTCCATTCAAGGTTTTTCCACATGAAAACAAGTAATATGTATTTGATCATAATGTTGTTATCAGTGTCGTCAATGTTTAAACGTTTTGCATATTTCCATGCATTTTTCGTCAAAATCATAGTGACAGTGTGTTGCTTCAGTTATTTGGATAGATTCACCATTGTAGCTTTATCATCAAGAATGAAAGAACCCATGCTAACACAAGTCTACCATGGTTATACACTTAGGGTATTCTCACCATTTTGCAAAAGTGTAATTTTGGGTAAAATACACCATTAGAAACACGGAGCCCGTCCATCCGAATGTGTAGATTACCACCCTGTACTTAATCCCTAAGTTTATGGTATAACAACGAGGTCATCGTCATATCATAGATATATGAAACCACAAAATATTCTCAATGCAAATATGGACTATTGCAAATTACCCCCATTGCACAAATGGTCTATTCAAACTTCACAACATTTGCAAAATGGACCACTGGTATGTCATGTCATGGAAACAAAGTGCATTGACATGAATTATGCCAGCACTGCTGTGCAAAAAACAAGAGCTTGCTCCTTACACACGGCTACAGTGATTTATGGGGGTAGTAAAACCTCGAGAGGTACGTACACGGGCGGTTACAGTTCAATAAACGCTTTTGTTATCTATGCGCTTGGGCTCACTTTCCACTAGACGATCGCTGCGCTCTCACTGCGACCTAAATAGGATATGTGTAACCTTTGCTTTCACACTGGGCATATCATACAAAACGTGAAAGTGTGACTGATATGACAACAAAACACAAAGTATATTTATATTCTTTTTTTTATAGAATTCGTTGAGCGATCTGTCAAATTTCAGGTCGCAGAGAGAGCGTGGTGAGAGCGCCGCCCTAGTCCTAGACCGTCACCATATTTTAGAATGCCTTTTTGTAAAACGCTAGTGCTAGCACCCAGTGCTTATTTTGAATCTATAGAACGTTCGTGGTCCCACTGTAACCGATATGCTCTCAACATCTGTGTAACAGGTACACATTAGGTGCCAATCAGTAAAGCCCGTAGTATAGTCTTCGTCCACTCCAAAGTCGTGCTTAGGACATTTGAGAAAGTCCTGTATGTAAGTCAGCTGTCTTTTAGCAGAATATACTGTATCATTTTTCGATTTTGGTCGGTTCTGTTATAGCCTGAATGAAAATGCCATGACAACAAATAAGTGTGACCAAGAGTATAACATATTTTACTGCTCCAACACTTGGCAAAATTGATGATTGTAAAAGTATTACATTTTCTTACCGCCGTAGGTGTCACTTCAGCCGCCTTTCAGGGTGCAATACCTGCGCAAAATGTCTGGATACAACCTCAAGTGAAGGAAGACACATCCAAAATCTTGGTACCGACTCGGGTTGGACCAGGAAACGGGAACACTTCCTTGTCAGTGTTGCTTGGTCGAATGCCAACAAACGTAACGACCTTTGACACTTGCTCTATTTACAGAAAGATACGTCACAGCTTGAAATGGCATTGTGCCCCTGGGAAAGGCTTGTTATTTCTGACATAGGTAGAAGCGATGCTGCTATAGTCAGTGTTAGTTCAGTGCCTAGAAGTTGCCTGCACCGAGCAAACTCGTTACTAAATAGTATACAATGTCATGTAAAAGTTTTACATGTAATCGGCATAACTGAGAACAATTTTGAAAAGTGAAAAAAATTCTAAAAGATTCTGTTGGATACATAAGAATGAAGTCAAGTACCACAGGAGTAAAATGCATTTTCGCCTTGTCGTAAATCAATAAACATGTGTGGTACTTCCTTCCATTTTGGTGGATTGCTGTAATTACTAGGTATATACTGTTTCACAATCTATACAAATATTTTGACAAGTTTTGGTGTCATTTATCAATGTTTATTATCATTTTTACGCACAAAATGAGAAGAACTCACCTTTTGCTCTAAAATCTATCATATTCCACTTAGTTTAATAATCTTTTAATCTTATCGGTTTCTATTGACATCACTTCTTTCATTATATATCTGTTAATTGCATGCAATAAGTATCTACACAAGGTTTTGCAATGAAGTAATAATTGTTTTTTCACAGAAGTTTAATCTGGCGAGCATGAGCGGCAGTAAGAGTCGAAATATTTCATTAAAAAACAAATGATCACAGATGCTTTTGTTTGGTTAGCGTTTGACTTCTTAATAATATGCATTTATGTGCAATAAAGGTAATAAACTCGCCAGTCCAGCACAATTTGGTCGTAGGTTTAACCCTGCTCTTAGACAATCGGCTTGTCCGTCTGACCGGAATCTGACCGTCCGACATATTTTGTTATAGTTGTGCGTGCACGCGCACGCGCCTGTGTGTGTGGTGTTTGGGCTTTTTTGCAGCTTCTTTTTTTGTTATAGCTGCTTCGTGTAATTACAAAGATCGAGTTATTACAAACAATGCGTCAATAAGTGGGATTTGTATCTAAAGGCCCCATTTTAGTAGACAGCGACCGTGCGGCAACCTCGCTGCTACCTTTTTTGGATCTGAGTAACCGTTGATTTCATGATAGAAATATCATATCAGATGTAAAAGTATGACAGAAAAAAACAATAAAAATGAGAAGTCGTTCTTATCAATGAAATTCGCGCCCTTTCAACATACTCAACCGCTACGAGGTCGTCGTCCTAGCGGAAAGAAGGTGTAACTATACCCGACCAAGGTACATCGTCAATACTCACAAAATAATCTTAACACGTTGTATGATAGACGTGTTGTTGCCTCGGAGTCAACGTGAACATCATAGAAAATACACTATCACGTATATGTATTAGCGTATCTTACTATTATATAGATTTGTAATAGTTTTACTATTAGTTTTATAAGTAATATGTCCGTTAAACACTAGAGTCGTACAAAAAATAATTATATGATGCCAGAGATAGGTTGGGTACTGGAAGGTTGTGTTTGTTTAACCCTCGCAAGTATGCCAGGCTAGAATCAACACAACAGTACAAGGTACAAAGATTATGACAAGAACGTTAACAAGCGGTCAGTGATAAATAATGTATTTGCGTCTTTGGAGTCCTTATTTTTCTATTCCTTCTCGTTATATATACATATCTTTGAACAAAATGGAGAGTGTAATTGGGAGGTAGAAATTGTCATTGCTTGATGTTAATGAGTGCAAGTTATCAGGATCGATTTTTCATTCTAATACAGGAACTACTTATTACCTACCGACAGTTAAATTTATGCGGCGGATGGATATGCAAGGTGAGTTGGTGACACAGATCACGTGAGTTGCCAGTCACAGAACTGGTGTAATGGTTCTACAGAACAACTATAAAAACCAAGGCAGTTATCGGAGGTTTCTAGAATTCTAAAGGATGAAATACGGATCTAGTGGCGTGAAGTGACATCGTGGTGAGTTCGATGTTTCGTATAGGTGACGTCTTTGTATTTTTTGTACGGAGAGAAACTACTATTTTGGTCGGATTTACGCCGTGAGTACGACCTGACCTGTGCTCAAGGTACACCTTGCTTGTTTAGTATGTTGGCTGTATTTTTTATGTCAACAGACCATCTGTAACACTTAAATGGACTCTTTCGTTCACTTTTCAGAGCCTGCAGCAGCTATGTCGACCACTGATGATAACGGTAAGACATGTTCCTTTAATCATTATTGTTTGATTACGATTATCATAATACTGCGAATTAATTCATGTTCACGGGGATAAAATTTCACGGTAGGGGCGGAAAGGATTGTTTCGCGGTGTTTTAAGTTCGCGAGTGAAACAATATTGTAGTACATTAGTAATATCCACCGAGACTCTTACGGACCACAGGTCGGAAACCATGATGGCACATGGCCTAGAACTGTTTATCACGTCTAGCACAGAACGGAAAAGGACTCCTAGTATATATACATATGATGGAACAGGGCCTCTAGCCTGCCATAGGGTATCGAGTTTTACTACACGATATCAACACATTTTCATTAGATCTCCTTCTTATTCAATTCCAACACTATATTCATCATACTTAGTTACGTTTATGATATTGATTATGAAGTAGCAGTTGTTTTAAAGAGTAAGATCGTCTTTATTTCTTCTTAATGACATTGTATACAATGCGTAACACCAAAACATGGCTTTTAGCCGGCAAGTAAGCGTTCAGATGTAAGAGATTAAGACTCTCCTAATATAAATTTAATTTGCAAATGGCGGAGCAGGGCCTCTATATCCTGTCATGGGGTGTCGGGTTTTACTGTGCGATAGCAACACGATTCCATTAGATCTCATTCTGATTCAATCCCAACAGTTTCTTCATCTTACTTTGTTACATTTATGATATTGATAATGAATTAGAAGCTATTCAAAGGGGGTAATTTATCGTCTTTATTTGCTATTAATGAGACACTATGCGTAACAATGAATGTATTTGCATGATAATTGGCTTCTTATATGACTGGTTTATTTCGAAAACAAAACTGACAGTAACATAGCAGCCACAAGGCTGAATTACGACATGTCATTACATCAATCATTAGAGTAGTTAAAATCGAATATCATGAATCATTGCAATAGTACAGCTCTTAAAATCGTTACAGACGAATAAAATCAGTATCAGGATAAAGCATATAAATTTGTATTTGCAGTAATATCAGCATATCACTTTATCGGAAGGTGAGCAAATATTTAAAATACACAATGACTTACTATTTTATACAAAGCACAAACACACAGGTAACAATAACTGGTTCAAAAGGCGGACCATGAATGGTACCGCGCTTTTCCGGTAGCGTTCAGTTCTACAGTGAATAGTGTTCAGTTTGTGGGATGATCTTGTCTGTCTACCACTGATCTCACCTCTGGCTGGTGGTAGTAAGTGCAAGAAATGATCGGACTGACTGAGGGAGTTAGCAAAGTGTGTGATCAGTTCAAGACGTCGTGCTTGTAGCGAAGGTAGACCCAAGTCAGAACAGGCATCAGTGTAAGACGTGTAGCTCTGTCCCAGTATTATACGCACAGCTCTCCGTTGGACCTTCTCGATCCTGTCACTAAGTGCAGTGGTGAGCCCGGAGTGCCAGACGGGGGCACAATACTCCAGGACAGGTCGGATGTAAGTCACATACACTGTGACTAGGTCGCCGGTGGACACGTTAAAGTGTTTCAGATTACGGAGGAGGTAAAGGCGTCGGCTAGATTTGTTACAAATGTTGTCAACGTGAGAGTTCCAACGTAGGTCAGCCTGCAGAAACACGCCCAGGATCTTCATCACTGGCACCTGTTGTAGCTCAGTGTTGTCGATCATAAGAGGTGGTGGGTACGGGACCTTCCTGAATTGGATGTGCATAACTTGACATTTCTTGGGATGCAGCTTCATGTGGCTTGTGTGAGACCAGAGGTCCAGGTCGTTCAAGTCCTGTTGCATACAAGACATACTTAGGTTGGGGGTTCTTATTTCCAAGAGATTCAGGTCTTCAACGAATTTCCAGCGTTTGGAGGCAGCCTGATGTGCGGCGCTGTTGATATACGCAAGGAAAATCAACGGCCCGAGTAGAGTGCCCTGGGGTAATCCGCAGGTAACCTTCAAGCTGTCGGAAAGTGTTCCATGGTAGCGTACAACCTGGCTCCTGTTTGAGAGGAAGTCAATGATCCATCTTGTCACAGGGGGGCGCAGGCCAAGATCAAGCAGACGTTGGATAGCGAGGTTGTGACACACACGGTCGAACGCCTTGCTATATAATCGGTTGACACAAGAGAACACAGGACGCCGGGTTTGTCGGTGGCTTTGAAAACCTCGTTGGTCAAATCTAGAAGGCAATGTGTTGTCGATTTGCCCTTGAGGCAGCCGTACTGTTGAACATCGATTTGAGGAACGATGTCGGTCAGCACCCACCGCGAGACAAAACGTTCGGCGACTTTCGCTAGCAAGGATGTCAGGGAGATTGGACGGAGTTCAGTTAACGACGGGGATTTGGTCTTAGGACTTGGAACAATAACCGCACATTTCCATTCATCCGGCACTAAGCCTTGTTGGAGGGAGCTATTGAGAATGTCGGTAAAGGGCTCGCTCAGTTCACACGCAAACTCCTTGATTATTTTACCTGGAATGCCATCTGGCCCAGCTGCTTTGCGTGTTTTGACCTTCTGGAGTTCTTTGTAGACATCCCAGGGTTGAACCCATGGTGCCGGGAGCGAAGGTAAGTACGCAGGCAGTACTGTTGTGT
Organism: Branchiostoma floridae x Branchiostoma belcheri; assembly: GCA_019207045.1. Lineage (NCBI taxonomy): Eukaryota > Metazoa > Chordata > Leptocardii > Amphioxiformes > Branchiostomatidae > Branchiostoma > Branchiostoma floridae x Branchiostoma belcheri. The sequence goes on from CM033034.1 coordinate 18,895,853, forward strand.
CGATAGCAGGTAGCGACTGTATCACTGATCCGAGTGTTTTGTTTATCTCCATGGCAATACCGGGTTTGTCAGTGGGGTCGAACCCGTTGATGTGAATGACCGGTTCGGAACAGGATGAGTTCATCATGGCTTTTATCTCCTTGTGCCACTGTGTGATATTGTCCTTCTTCATAGACTTCACTTTGGAGTTGTAGTAGGTCCTTTTTAAGTCCCTGGTTTTCCTTTGGACTTTGTTCCTAAGGTGTTTCCAGGTGGAATCATCGTTTCTGGCAAAGGCTTGTTGTCTGCGATGTATGAGGGATTTGACCTCAGCTGACAGCCAAGGCTTGTCTTGGTGGTGAGAACGGGAAGCCTTTAGTGGGAAGAAGTGGTCAATTTGACCTTGGAGCGTCGTGTACATAGCTCGGGATTTGTCACAAACGGAGGTAGCGGTGTAGACTTCAGCCCAGCCATGAGATGTAATCCATTGCCCGAATAGTCGCAATGCTGAGTCTTTGATAGGTCTGTACACACGTCTCACTATCCTGTTGATCACGGTTCTAGCTTTAGGTTGAAAGTCCACCGTGTTGTGAATGTCTAGATCCAACAGATATACCTGTATGTCACTTCTGCTGCACTGACAATGATCTGTTAAACAAACGGCCGTGCCATGAATATGTGTGCATCGGCCGTAGCTGCCACGGACCATAGTCTGTATAAACTGCCGTGCAGCTCACTTGTCAGGGGTTTACAAAGTAAAGTACAGAATGCTTCTTGTACTGTAGTACTGTACAACGTTATTCTGTTCCAGCACACAGACAGACCCGAAAACATAGCTTTCTCAGCAAAAGTAAAAACAGGATGTAAACCGTATCAGTGCCCGGTTCTTGGGCATGGGGGGTTGTTACGAGGTACGACAAAAGTCATATTCGCGGAGTCATGATTTCGCGGTAGAAAGATCAGCGCGAAAACCGCGAAAATAAAACTACTGCGAACATTTCAAGATTAACAATAAATGGACTGTCTTGCGAAACAATGGTGCCCCGCTGCTTACGTTCGACAGCAAATTTCCCCATCAACGAAGAATGGGCGTGTTAACTTGTCAATGTGTGTCTTTCCACAAACTCGGGACCTCCCGATCCGGCTGGACGTCGTCCCTTCCGAGAAGACGTCCTTAGCCGTAGCTAAGGTCTCATTTTTATCCAAGTCTCTTAGTGCCTTTCCCAAGAACCTTTTGTGTCTATGTCAGCAACCTTAACCACGTTTCCACCTTTCAGTAGCTAATAGTTAGCATTGAAAAAGAAACTTTTAACTGTCAGTATGGGTTAGAAGTGTCAATAAGCAGATTGGTTCTGATAAGCGCACTACGGAAATAACGGTCGTCATTACCCCATGCCAACCAGCAGCTGACGTAAGTTGTGTACTTCCTCTGCACCTTTGACCCTGCTCCTGAGCACAAAATCGACATATTCCAAAAGCTAAGGGCACAACCCGCCGTACATGTTTGTAGTCCGTACCTTTTTTTTTGGGAGGTCGCGTCTGCCACGTTTTACTGAAAACGTGGGGAAGGAATGGCAAGAGCAGGGAGGGTGTACGTCTCCACGCACGTCACAACACACTCACAAAATATTAATGTTTTAGATTGTCTTTGATTTCTTGTTAGATACTACTCACTCTTTGTGCCTAAACTCTCCAAGCAGAGGTTAGTCATCAAGATTTCAGTCCAAAATAAGAAGCCCGATAAGAACGCCTAAAGAACGTCAACAAAACAGCCGGAGCCCAACCTCTGCTTGGAGAGTACTACGAATGGTATCTTTTTTTCTCTCAAATTTTTCTCACAAATCAATTTGTGTTGTGCCATGTAAGTTATCTGCCAGAAAAAAATCTGCCTTATCAACAATTCAATGTACTTGATACGCCTTATCATTTGAAGCTTGTCGGCACGGGTTTGTCCGGCCTTACCTGCCTTGCACTCAAGTATAGACAAACGTAACTCAGCACAAAAAGTTCGGAATATCACATTCGGTTCATAGGAATTCCCGTTGTTTCTGCGTCGATTCTATATCATAAGACAGCTTGCGTAATTTCTTTTCCGACGAGATCCAACTTAATACAATTATAAATTTATGGAACGAGCACCAGGCCCACTTACGTCAGGGGTCACAAAAATAACGTACAAAAATCACCCTAGTACTGAAGTCAAACACTCCACTCAGTTAATTGTCTTCCGTCAGTATTAACTCGTGTATGAAGGCAACTTTAATAAACAGGACATGTTAATCAGAGCCACTGTTACTCTTTATTCAAGCAAAATAATTTGACCCAAGAGGTTCAATCGAGTGCTCTTTTAAGGCCATTCCATCCTAAGACTGTACTTGCGCATCCTGGAGGTAGTGTGTTTTGTGTGAACGGGCGGTTTAATCTTGCAGAATGGCTTTTGCTCCATTGTGAAAAAGGTAAATACAATGCGACACAATGACGAACGGTGTCCTTATTTCCACCGCATAGGGGTTGCCTTGGATGATGACGAACCTTGTTTTTCTGGCAGCTATACCGTCCCACCCCATAACGCTGCCTCTGCCACCAAACGCTGTTAAAGTGGGGTCACACCTACGTATATTTTCAAGTGCTTACGATTTCCGCATGAAATTTTGTCAATATGCGGCCGTACGCCCATTTGGATTTTTTTTGGAATAAATTAGCATGTCCCAACTGATTTGCATACGTCACCTATTGGCGATAGTTCAAGTGTGTGTGTTTGTGTTCATGAGTCTATCTGTGAACTGCATACCTCGATACGTTTGATCTATATATTACATTTGGCATGTTGAAAATATTAGAAAAATACAGAAATGACTGGATTATGAGATCCTACCTGGTTTTTAAGGTGCAGTAGAATTATTTGTTTGTATTGACATGTCGCGTAAATCGGTGACCATCAGGATTTGAATACATTGTCAAAAGCATTTGACTTTCGTATCGCATAAAATTATACATGATTACGTATAAACATAGAACTTTTTTTACAGTAAATGATCTGGCAGCGAGCACTGGAACAACCTTTGCAACGCACACTGAGACTGTTCTGTAGTACCACACAAGACAACATTGCGGCGCAACACGTTTTCTGACACAACCCAACAGTATACACCCACTGTTCGTATTATTCCAGGTATGCTTTGCTGATTTCTTCGTTAGCGCGCGCCCCAACAGTGTGTATGTCTGAATGCGTGATCGCTGTGCAAACAGCAGAACTAAAGATGTGGTCCTTATGATATTTGGTATGTTGGTTGTTGCTAATGAAATTAAGAGTTTACTAGATGATGCATCACCTAAAAGCTTTTTAAGGTTTTGCTCTGAATCTACTAAAAATCTTCGGTTTAGTGATATTTGGGGTTATGGCTATGTTATGGTTAATTTTAAATGTGCTCAAAAAGCAGAATCTTTATTAAGATTCGAATGGGTTTTGGATTTTCGATGCATTCGGTGTGTAAAATTGACATAATAGGATAGAAAATCAGCAATTCAGGAGCAAATAGTAAAAGCATGTTTGTAAATGCGCTATAAATGCGCTAAGTGTCTTAGTTGGGAATTCAGATAGTTGGCAACTGTAACTAAAAGGAACGTAAAAGAAGACTTTACTCTAGGTTATGGGCTTGTTAAATTAAATTAATTTAAACTTAAACAAAATTAGACATACAACAGGAAAGCCCCTTGTTTAGATACCACAAACGTATCATGTTAGAATTCATGCTTGTGGCCTGTATTATTTTAAAAAAGATAATTTACTGGTGTGGATGAAGGGAAGAACATATTGCTCGCCTGTTGTACATGATGCAGCGTGTATAATAACAAGTACAAAGCAATAATTATAATTATAATGGTACAAATATCCTTAACGCTATGACTACAAGAAAATGGACGCAAATGGCGTATTGACATAATCTATGTTAATCACTTCTTTTATGCTACATTATCTCCTTTGTAAAGTACTACATAAGTATTAGTCTAAGTACTAGGTATCAGGTCGGTATATAGCATACGTATGTGTGCTTGACTTTAACAGGGGTGTACTAGATTTATATGTAATCATTTTCATCAATTTTCATCTATGTGCAGTATAGACCGGACAAGTCTTTGGTAAAAATATTATTGATACACATAATGAGACGCCCTTTACATAATCTGTAAGGATCTGTTAACATCATTTTATGAGCGTCTTAGATCTCGGAAAGTTTTTTTTTTATAATTTACCTGTATTTCACCTATGTACCAGATGTTCCGCAAACTACCAGACCAGTGACAGACAACCAACCGGCCAGTTCGAATTCCAGAATTGATGTGCTATCTCTCAGCGGTATAGGGATAGTAGCTTCTGTTTTTGCATTGTTTGCTGTCATCCTGGCCTTTGCCGGATTCAAGTTCCTGTGGAAGAAACGACAGCAACGAGCAGCCAATCGCGACCGTCTGGCCTCCGTCACCAACCCTGCATTCGATGAAGAAATCTACGATGGGAAACCATTTATGTTTACATTTGAAAAAAATATGTGTAATAGATTCATTAGGTAGATTTCTATCAACTGATATTTACCGATGTGTATTTGTTAAATCCCTCTTTATTTCATCGTCATCATCATCTTCATCATACAATGTGTTCTGCCTCTCCCTTTCTATATGATATTTTAAGTATGTGTTCTTATGTTTCTTTAACCGTAACTGTTGTGATTTTCAAGGATTTCTTGTTTATTCCTTTAGCTTTATTTGATATGTTTTCTTTGATTACAGTGATAATAGACGAAGGGTTTGATTGGAGTAGCCACTCTTCCTCCCCCAATTCCAACACCCTTAAAGCAAAAAGATGACGACTATCTGGACGTGGACAGATCAGTTCTGGAAAACTCAAACAGCTACGGTCAAGATTCCTCGGCGTTTAACCGAGCGACGCCTGGCGATCCTATCAAAAATCACACCCACAAGTCTGCGCACCTGCCAGATGACACCTCAGAGCTGGAAGATAACACTTACCTGGACTTAAACTTGGACGTCTCCGAAGAAGTCCTAACACCGACTATCAGCTCCTTCGACAATAGTATTCACACGCCTGTCAATATGCTTGATGACGCTGATACTGATCAGGAATACACCTACCCTACACGGCCAACTGATCCGTACCAGCCCCTGGGTGGTTCCTATGAGCGCCATCATGACTACCAGGGTCTGCACAGCAAAGGTGGCAAAGGTGAGCAGTCCCAGAACACAGATCACGACAACAACTATCGATCCCAAGTGGGAAACCGACTCATATATCAGCCTCTAAGTGGCTCCTACCAACACCATCATGAGTACCAAGGTTTGCACAACAAACCACGTCCCCAAGATACTTCACACGACTACTGTCTGCCTAAAGTCGACTATTTATAAACCTACATCTATTTGCCTTATACATAGAAGGAAGGATGCCTATTACTGCTACTATTAACCCTATTCAGACCGGGGGGGGGGGGCTTTTGAGGCCCGCGCTAACTTCGATGTCCTATAACGCCAGAACGGCTTACGCTAGAGCCACCAAATTTAGTGAGTTTTCCTAAAATATTGTTGGCAACAATTATACGAAGTTTGACAAATTTTCCATTTTTTCTTGTTGCCATGGCAACCGTTTGTTGACAGGCAGTTTTGCCAAAAATCACTATTTTTGGTTCTAACAATGTATTTTTCAAATTTATTTGCTATATTACTGTGATTTTGTTACATAAATAAAATCTTATATTATTCAGCATATCTTTCATAATTATATATGCATAAATTATGCTAATTTGATGACGTCATCAGCCCAAAATCCAAGATGGCGGACGGAATGGCCAGATCAAGAAAAACAAGCTAATTATCCCTTAAAATTTGCAACTACCTGGTATTTTTTCATCAAAAACCATCTAAATGAATGAATTTAGTCTATTTCCATTGCCCTTTGTGATTATTTGTTGCAAAAAAAGTATTTTTAAAAATTCAAGGTGGTGGATATAATATGGCGGAGCCCAACTCGTATCTTAGATGTGCATGACGTCATGTTATGACGTCATATTGACGTCATTGATGTTGCTATTGGCAATGCAAGTCGTAATAAACATTATTATTCTGTTATCTGCACTTGTTGTTACATTTTTGCAGCATAACGTGAAGTTTTCTGAGAATACCCATTTTTCATGGGTTTGGCCAATGTAATCAAATTGATGACGTCATAATTACGTCATCTTACGTCAACGTAACGTCCAACGTCACATACTTGTCAGATATTATGTCGAAATCATGTCCTGAAAATTTGGTGGCCCTACGGCACGTCGTTTTAGAGTTATAGGACTTAGAAGTGGAGGGCCTCAAAAGCCCCCCCCCGGTCCAGGGATGACCAAAAAAGCCCGGTCTGAATAGGGTTAAGACGGACAGTGATTTTTGTGTGTGCTTGTCATACTGATGACAAATGCAATACAATACCTAGCATAATAAAAGGTGGCGAGACAGAGAAGCAAAAGGTAGTGAATTCGAAAATGTTGACACTGCCTTCGGGACTTTATGAAGGACGTCTGAAGGTGGATGGCTGAAGTTGGAAAAGGACCCAGGTCCTCCCCCTATAAAAGCTATTTTCTGTCAGGGAGCAAGGATCGAAATTGACTCTTACCATCATCCCGACATCATAAATGGATTACTCTCTGTAGGCGTCCAGCTCAACCCGCCTGGCCACAAGAACAATATAATGGAACCAAAGCAGACGACAGGTTCCATTATATTGTTCCTGTGACCAAAACTGTTTTACCAATCTGTAAAACTGTCATTTTCCCCACTAAATTTTCATACTGATATGTATATCGATCAAACTCTGTTGGCAGTGATTATTTCTATCACTCATTTTCATTGGATTTCTCTTACAATTGATTAGTTCTTTAAAGACGACAATGACAACTGTCAGCCAAGATAAAACCGGTTTATTCGAAGGCCAGGGTAATCGCATTATTGATTTGCGTGATGCAAACGTTAACACGACCAGCAGGTAAAAAAAAGACTCGATCAGTGGTCCTTTCTGGTGTGAATTTCTTATGAACTTTATCTGGTATGTCATGTAACCAAATGAAGTGCGACTCATATCATATTACCATAAGATTGAAGCTCAAACTAAAGAAGGTATCTCACAACACGTGGAGCACCGGTGCGGCACTGTGGGTTTTGTTCACTGGACTGTTATTTTCGCCGATTTCTTTTTATCATTTAGTTATTGCGTAATACTTAAAAGTATGACTTATTAAGCAAAATACGCAAAGTGCAAGAAATTTCGTTCATTATCTATGTAATCTTTCGAACCCCGCAGTGCCACACCGGTTTCCCAAGCGCAGTGAGATACGTACCACCTTAACATGTGTATAATAAATGTTTTCTGACCTATGATGTCTAAGCTCATTATTACCTGTGTCAAAACTGATTTTTCAAAAGCTGACTTTTATAATCGCTCCCTTGCAGAAAGTTGTTATTGCCAATGCTTTAGTAAGATGTAAGAAGTAAACATTTAAAGTCCCAAATAGCATATCAAACAATGCAATCAATAGCAGCCAGACAAAGTTGACTCTTACTGTAAGACACCTAGTGGTGGAATTCAAGGTAGCCAAAGTAAGCCGTTATATATATCAATATTGGCAAGGAGGTTGAAATTCCACTTTCAACCTCCTTGATATCGGTAATTTACATCTTATGGTAGGCATCCTTCCATATCAATGAGTTATGTTGGCACTCTTACTGCTACATGATCTGGGTCATCAGTGCTTGTCTCCCAACTTGGGGTCATGACATTATCGTCATTATCATCATCATCAACATGGCTGCCGGAAGCCAAGAAGAATCCCGTACCACCGCAGTTCTTTCTTGTTCCTACCAAGACTGGCGCTACTTGCAAGGGTTTTTTGGAACTGTGGGTGACTTACAGAAGGCTGGGGTACTGCAGGATGTCGTCCTTGAAGTCGAAGGCCGTCGGTTTCCCTGCCATCGGCTTGTAATTCTGTCCGCGGCCAGCCCCTACTTCAGGGCCATGTTTACAAGTGACATGGCGGAAAGTCGTCAGAAGACGGTTGTTTTACAGGTAGGTTGGCGTGACGTGTGGTTAGAATGAAGTGAAACTTTCAAAGATGCTACGCATCCTAGAGAACATAAGATGAGATCCATTGTTTACCAAATCCAACAATGTTTTAACTAAATTTCCCTTGACGTATCCCTTGCTATGCCCCCCTCCCCAATTAGGTCAACGGGAGGTGCCCTAACATGGCACGCTTTTTTCTCGCGTTGGCGCTCCATTGCTAGTTGCCTGAGATGAGTGGTTGGTGAATTAATTAAAGTTTTCATGAATTGATTTTTGACAACATTCATTTTGAACAACATACTTGAATAACAAAAGCATTCATTTGGTTCATGAGCCTTTTGCGCTGTGTGTTACAAGCGGCAGACACTGAGACATTTTTGGTATGTATCCTTTCAATTTTGTGCTACGCTGGACAGTGTGCCTAACTTGGTATGCTTTTTTAAATTTTGCTCTCTTCAGAAGTAAGTGATGAATTTAAGTACACAGAAGTAAGAATTTAATTGTATGATATTTTGGCTTTCTTTTGACAGTAAAAGTGTGACTGTAGTATGTACTTCTTGTCTCACATGAAGAGGGCTGTATCTAGAACAGTCCAGCTGATGATTTCATGTGCAACGGACTGAATACACTGATATTTGTGAATGCCCAACTAACAAAACCATTACAAAAAAACAACACCTCTATCTAATTAGGGCTCCCTTGGAAATCAGTTACTACGTTAACTGAAGGGACTACCCTAAAGATCAATAAATAAATAAATAAATAAAATAAAATTATCTGAAAATATCATTAACATCTTTCTATCAAGTTTTCTTTTCATAGACAGTATGAATCAAGGTTCATACCCTTTCGATGGCTAATACGAACGTGGAGCGCCACACCTCCATTCGGGTGATTTAAATTGTAGAGTCACCAACTCCGGATCCGATGTGGTCGACTAACCTGCTCCTTGAATCATAATAAAAGGACACTGTGCTGATCCATGTTGGATTTTGTATAGCATTCCAACCCATGCAATCCTTCTGTGTTTCTCTAAGGTTTTTCATCCTAGGGATTTTAACAGTCTTGTAACGCTGGAGGTGTTGGGAGATGAAAAATTGTCCTTTTTATAATCAATTGTGATGTATTTCCCCACTAATGTTACACTGATAATGATAACTTATTGTGGTAAATGTTTGGACCATCATATAATTTTGCAGGGTTTGGATGCAGACATGTTTGGGGAGATTCTGAGTTACATCTACTCGGGAACCCTCCATGTGTCCCTGGACAAAGTGCAGCCCCTGTACCAGGCAGCCGACCTCCTCCAACTGGACTATGTGAGAGACACCTGCAGCAAGTACATGGTGAAAAACATGAAAGTGGAGCGCTCCACCTGTGTGGACCTGTACAAGTTTGCTGATGTCTATTCCCAGGATATTGTCCGGAGTCGTTGTCAGCAGTGGATTGTTAGGCACTTTACTGAGGTCAGTCTTTATAATTAGTTAGGCAAATGTCCCAAATAGCACTCTTATATTGTGCCTAACATGACATGCACACTTGGATGGATATATCTGCAAAACAGATATTTATAATTAAATTTCATGGACCACGGTGGTCAAATACGGGCTCAAAACTTCCCATGTCTAGTCGAATTCGAACCTTCTTCCATGATGTTCGATCTGACGTAGTTCGAACCGAACCCGTGTTCTATTTAGGTCATCTGCGGTCATTGCAGGTAAAACCGTGCTTTCTGGCTTTTTCCCACCAACTAACTTGAATCAGGCAAAAAACATAGTTTTTAACCAATACAACAATTTTCTGGACAGTACATCTATGCTTTCACTCTGTTGCGGACCTGTAATATGTAACAAAGCTACTGGCGTTTTTGTTGGTGACCTTGAATATCATAAGTGTTGTTTACGCCGGTATCAATTACACCCTCCCGCTCTCCGCGCGGCATGACATGCGTGTAAACATCGTTTAAGATCTCCACCTGTCCAAGAAGAGTCCAACTTAACTCATTGACGGCTCAAAATGACCGCAACGGTTTTCCCGAGATTTCTGTTTTTGGGATTTTTTTAAAATGCCTTCGATTTTGAATTATTGGTAATTAAGTGCGAAAAATGCCATTTTAATGCATATTTTTGATTGTAACTTTGCTTAAAATCAAAAATTAAAAAATCCCAAAAACAAAAAGTTTTATTTGCCTCTCAGATGACGAAAAATATAAAAATCGAGAATTTGCCGTGGCACTTGCGGCCCATCTTATCAAGAGTATGGTCAAATTGAAGGCCTTCCTTGAAACGGAAAATATTCGCCTTTGGAAGCAAAATCGAAACAAAACAACTATCTCCATTCAAACGGGAAGATTCAAACTATCTAAAATTGCGAATTTCATCTTATTTTGAATACATTTTCCTTGTCATAACATTTTGTTTATTTTCAAATATTTTACGGTTAAAAAATAGTCGGCCTCTTGTAACCCGATACTCTGTCGAACTCGCATAGCAACGGGAAAGAATACCCTAGCAACCGACCGCCGTGGACGGAAATCCCTGTTTTCTTGTCTACATCTCCTCATTTTCATAATATGATCATGTCCTTCTCCAAACGACGGGAAAAAAATTCCCATGGCTAGAGCTAGTCCATATAATTCATTTGAAAAAGTTCCAGCTTTGCTGTTGTCTCTCAAGGTACATTGAAAATTTATTATACTATGATGATTTGTCCATTAAGTTTGAAAGCTGATATTGCTTTGTAAACAGTCTTCTCAGTGCTAAGATCTAATTGAGTAAGTTTAAGTGTTTGTGGCACGAGTTTGTACTGGGCAATGAGATAAAATAAACATGATTGCTAAGGTTGATGGGACACTCTGGCTGACAGAAAGGGAAAGTATTAAGAATGGTCTGACACTACAGTGTTTACAAGACCATACTGTAAGTCCTGATTTTTTCACTGTAAATGTTATGTTCACGGTTTTCACGGTGACGACTGTAGCGTGAACTTATCATTACCGATAAAAAATAATTCACAGACTTTTTTCATGCGCACTCGACAGTGAACATTTAGTTCCGAGAACAAGTTCAATTTTCTCAGACCGTGAAAATTTGGTACCGTGAAGATAAAGTGAATTACAGTATTTCACTACATACCTGTGATTCTGTTCCGCACAACCTTAATGCAGTAATAAATCTGTCCCATACAAACTTCGTATATGTTTGAAAATAAACAGTACAAAAATCATTCTTACCATTTAAAGAAAGAACTACCCTCTGATTTCCAAGCTTCTCCTAGAGACCAACTATCAATTGGACTCATTATTCGATAGACCAACAAAATACCTTCATTTCTCTCCTGGCAAAAGGCACCCCATAGCTCACCTCATTTTAAGAACAAAATCAAACTTAAGAACCCACGTTCAAAATGAGTTCAATGACTGCAGGTTATGGTTAAGGACCGCAGCTTTGAACAAGCCACATGCCCATGCAAAGGGCTAGCAACATGGAATTTGAAACCCCCAAAGTATTAGAATGTTCTTATGTTTCTTTGTATGAAATAAGTCAATTTTAAGTCTCTGCTTTGTTGTTTTAAGGTTTTTTTTTTGGTGGGGGGGTGCAGTTTGCAACCGGTACAACTTACAAGCCAGTTTTTTCCTTGTCTGTCAGCCATCCTAACATTGATTGGTTGACAAATGCATACAGAATTGCCCTTTCCCACACTGGCCAACACCTGTGGTATGTAAATGTGGTTTTGCAGCGCCACATTGTTCCCACTTTCACCCTGACTTCAAATGGATTGATAGCTGGCAGTTAATTCTGTGTTTTACTCTGATTAGGTATGGCATAAATACAATATAACATGAGATACGTTCTGCATTACCCTCAGTGGAAGCCCTCCCTGTCAAATCACTCTCTGGCTGTAAATCTTATGTGATACTAGTACACAACGTGTTCTATTCAACACTACACATTTACTAGTATATGTAAATTGAAAATAACACTTGCAGAGAGGTATAATTTACTAGTACTAGCAATTTCATTAATGTATTTGGGCAGTACAGATACAGATTATTCCTTTATTGGCTTTTTACTTTTGATTACCAGATTACCACGAGGATTACTATCAAGGTTACGTCACACATTCTTGCAATACCTTGGTACATGTACATGTACTAGTACCTCTACTCTGAACCTCCGTAGGTTGCCTCCAGCGAGGAGTTTTGCAGCCTGAGTGTGCATCAGCTGACTGAGGTCATCAGCCACGATGAGCTGGATGTTAAAGAGGAGACAACAGTGTGGGAGGCTGTGGTGAGATGGGTGCAGCACAGCAAGGAGGACAGGTGGGTGTCAGTGATTGAGACGTACATCTTCATCTTGTTTTCACATGAAATAAACATATTGTATTGACACGGTGACGTTTCACCTTTACCCATCCTTATCTTGTACCCTACAGGCAGCACCACCTACCCAGCATCCTCCCTCACGTCCGCTTCAACCTGCTGACCTCAGATGACGCGGCAGCCATCTTGGATCACCCCCTGGTCAGGGAGGATCCTGGGAGTTCTGAGGTCATCAGGAATGTGGTACAGAAAGGGAACACCGACCTGAAGCCGAGGCATGGGATGTTCATAGAAATGGCTTTTCTGTCCCATAGAGAGTATGTACTACTTCTCTTTTGTTTAACTTTCTAGGTTGTAAACTATCCTTGCACAATGCGCCATTCCTGATTTTGAGGTCTTACAATGCACATTGATGAAAGTACTCCGACATGCACCTTATTCCGACACTTACTATAGGTATACTGAAGCTCTTGTGTGTGTGTGTTTGTGTGTGTGTATGTGTATGTGTTTGTGTATGTGTGTGTGTGTGTGTTTGTGAACAGCGTGACTCAAGAGGGCTTGGCAGGATTGGTATTTCTTATGTGGTGCTTGATAAAACCTCAAAATGATTGGATTTTGGGAGAAATTTTTATTATATGTCACTCGAAAAGGTTGACATCATTTGTCAAAAGTGTGAGGTCGTGAAACTCGAATTGACAGCTTTCATTGTATTCTGTTCTCTCCAGTTCGGACAAGTTCCTTTTCATGAACCCTCATGAAGGCAAGTACATCAAGTGCAGATACGAACCTGGGGACCTACCTGAAATCCAAGCCTTGACAGTCACCAGTGATAATGATATATGCATCCTTGCAAACGAGTTAGAGGATTCCCGTAAGTTGTCCCTGTTTAAGTACAGCCATGTGAGGAATGTGTGGGAACCTGCTGGTATTTCTTCAGTATCTCGGTGGCGGAGATGGGAAAACGATATGGTTGAAGAGCGCCTTGTTGAAGTTGATCGGACTTTATACTACCTTGTTGAAAATCTGGAAGAAAATGTGGTGCGGATGAGAAAGTACATCCGACACAGGGACATGTGGATGGAGTGTTCACAGCTGGAACTTGACTATTGTACATACGACTTCAGTGCAGCATTGTCCTGCAATTCACACCTCTATTTCATCACAAGCACAGAAGTGCATCGCTACGACGCGAGCCAGAACTGCTGGTGCAAGCTGAGCTCACCCGAACCCCCTCCTGATATCAACACCGCCGTTGCCATGGGAACAGAGATTTTCTGGACAGATTTGGACTTTAATCAGATCATTGTGTACGATACAGAGTCAGACCAATGGCAGAAACTGCAAGGCTGGCAGAAACCAGGAAACCTTGATATTGGAAGTAGAAATTATTCCCATCTTTTTGTAATGGAGAACCAGCTGCACATTTTGTTAAGCTGTACTACAGACAAGAAAGGGGACTGGCAGCGCTGTACTAATTCTAAAGACATTGAAGAAGACAAATACAGTTTATATCTGGTTTATGTGTATGACAGGTCTGCTGATACCTGGAGACAGTTGAAGGCCGATCTGCCTAATGACATTACGAGCTACTCAGGGCATATACCTCATTGCCTGATGCCACGGATATATCCACCATATCTCAAAGGATAAAGATAAATACAGTAATTTCTGCACGGTTGTAGGACACGGCTGTTATCGTTAAACAACATTTTGGTTTAGGTTTTGCTGATTGTGCCTACATTGGGATAGACCTTGTAGTACATGTACATGTTTTACCTTGATCTTTTTTTGGAAACCCCTATTCCCTCTTATAGATAAGGTTCATCTTTCCATGACGGATATGATGTGATGTGTCAAACTCTTAACAGTAGTAACAAAAGAGCTAACACTTCTCCGGACTACGAAACTTGCTTGCATCACAGTGTGATAAGATCACAAATCTGCTGTTAGAATGAGCTGTGGTTAACATGTACATATTCGAAAGTATGTGATGTATTTCATGTCTGTGGAAATAATTTATCACCGCCTGTGACAGATGCAGTTTTAGTAGTTCGTAGAAATGAAATTAAACTACTGTATTACCAGGGACCAATAGTCTGGGTGCCATCTTTTTTCTGATTTTGTATTAGCCAAGTAAACTTTGTATTTGTGATATCCTAGTTTGTTTTTCATTTTGTATTGGGTAAACGTATTTTTGATGTCCTTTTTTTTCTATTAGATTTTGATTTGTATTTGTTGATAATGTTACTATTATATTTGATGTTTAAGAAGGTAATTTAAGCACACTCAAGTACTTTTGTAGATTCCAGCAGTTTATTTGTTTCCGCATTGCTTGCGTTTCCGTATTAAAAGTATGTATAGGTACGTATGTATGTATGTATGTGTGTATGTATCTCTCTCTCTATCTATCTATCTATCTATATATATATATACATATATATATATATACATCAGGAAATGTGAATATTTATTTTTCAATATATGAATATATTGAAGAATAAATATTCATATTTCCTGACGAATACAACTGAAACTGTACAAGGTTAAACTAACAGAAGTACATTGCCCATATAATGAACAGCTAAGTTGTATTGGAACGCTGTGAATATTGCTGTGCAGTGTAATAACTTGAAGGTAAATTCAACTCATAATGTAGGGGGGTGGTTCGCGATTTTCAACGTTGGCTAGGTTCTCTTGTAGGAAGTTTGTCGAGGAAGGGAGTTTGTTGTGAAAGGGAGTTTGCCGTGATAGCGAGGTTTTCTCCGGGACGGGGCAAAACTCCCTTTCACAGCAAACTCCCTTCCTCGGCAAACTCCCTTTCGCGAACCAACGTGTTGGATAACTTAAAGTATACGTGAAACAGGTTACGTCTTATATCATCTATAAAATCTACATAGTCTCTTCTCCCTTTTTGAAACTTTGTATTTATTAGTCGACATAATGTAGTTGAACATTTTGTCCTTGCTTAAACACACATATTTATTATCTAGATGTAGTGTACTTATGAGAGATTTGCGCATCTCTGTGTATAATGAGCATTCTAAAAGAAAATGTACTTCATTCTCTACGAATGTAACGTTGCAAACACTTACCTTTGAGCCTTAAGGTTGAAAAACCGCCTGTGTAATACTACATTACTAATGTTTAATATGACCTAGTTTTCCGGAATTGTGACCAGCAGCTATGTCCTCGATATAGGTCGATGTACTGAACTCTATTTTGACAATGAACTCATTACTTTTTTCTGATTAATTAAGTTAATGAGGACCAGAATTAAATTAAATACATCTTATTATGTAAACCATCACCTAAACCATCTACCTTCCAAACGCAGTAAAAATCCATTAAGCTAGGCTTGAGCTATTCTCCTCTAAAGTACGCAATAAAATGGCCACTGCAGTTCTCAACAAGCTGCTAGGGAGGTAAAACACCATTTACTCCCAGTCCCTAGAGCTATCCACAAATTAAAAGAATCATGTTCTTAGCACTTCAAGAAAATTTAACTTATAAATTGAACCTCAGCTGCAGTACCGCAATTCGTCATCATCAAACTTGACCTTCCCTTCTGCGACCCCTACCCATCGACTAAATATCATGTAGATCCATCCACAATTTCTGGTCTTATGTTGTCCACAGACAAACGCACTTGAGTACAAAGCTCGCTGCAGACCCGTAGGAAAACGGCAGGTATATCATTTTCGAACTTGACCTTCCTTTCCACAACCGCTACTCACCTACCAAATATCATCAAGATCTATCGACAGCTTCTTGATCACTTCAGTGTCACTGACGAAGGAAAGTGGATTCTTTCCGAAACGTCTGACCGTTTCAAAACCATATCCAGTTGCTTGAGTAACTATTTTTTGGTGTATCGTTCTACCTGGATGTCTAACTTACATCGACGGACAGCTTCTTGAGTTATCGTCTTTACAGCCAACGCACTTACGAACGAAGATCGCTGCAGACTCGTAGGAAAACGCCAGGTATACAATTTTCGAACTTGACCTTCCTTTCCTACTTACCTACCAAATATCATCAAAATCCATCCACAACTTCTTGAGTTCTATGCTGTTGACTTACATACATACCCAACAAGTCATGGCTCAACCGTTTCCATAACCTTCTGCCATTCTGGCGAAGGCAATAACGCCTTACGTTTCTTAAATTCCTGTCTCCCACCGTACCGTAACTTCGACAGGTATGAGATGTAGCTTAAGGCTCATCATTTGGTTTCGTGGCATCAAAATCAAGTTGCTCCATAAATGCCAAGTGTTTTTGTTCCTTCCAACTACCAAGTGCCTCCCAGATCACAATAGAAAACGCCCCTATAAGTACACATGTTAGACCCAAGCCATCTAAAACTGTCGGAGCGAACCCTAACATTGCCCACTGTACGCCATAGCCCGAAAACGCGCTGAGCTGAATGAGTGCAGTAACTGCATTAACCTCTACTGACTTCAGACCAATATAGAAGAACAGCATGCCCATGCCATGACTGCAACAGCTTAGCACTAAGACTGTGGCAGTCACTGGTTCAAGTTGCCACGTGGTACTGGTAACAAACGCTCCTATCCCGGCAGACAGCGTACTTATAGCGTATGTGTATATCATAACCTTTGCCCTCGGGGTGGTTTCTAAAAGATATTTGGTGCCGATGTCACCAATGGAGTGAATAATTGCTCCGGATACGGTTAGAATCTGTCCAAGAGTGACGTGAGTAGTATTCGCTGATGACGTCATGTTGACAAAGCTACCGTAGCCCAGAAGCACAACACCTGCTACACACCACATGCTGCCGAAGATGGTCACACGAGTCGGAATCTGGAATGTAAGAAAAGTTACAACAGTAAAATGCCTGGTAGCTGTCACAAGCATAATCTTTAAATCAACTTTTAGTCCCCTGTTATCAATACATATAAGGTTACATGTACATAAAATAATAGATTTTGATACACGTAACAACAGGAACCATAGTTTGATGCAGAAACAGTCAGTTTTGCCCGGAGCTGTCTAGTTGTCAGTTTATGTCGGCAGGTTAACTATTACTGGTTGTGCCAACGAACTGTAAAATTTAAGGGTTAGTTCACCATTTACCTGTCGAAGGAAGATACAGGACAGTGTCACCACAAAAACCGGCATACTGGCGTTCCAGGCGGCTTCTGCGTTCGCAGGCGGAATAAACTGGTACGCCATGAACAGACAAAGGACACTGGTAAACCTGGTACATCCCATAAAAATCAAGTTGGCCCCATGTTTCCAGCCTTTTGGCAGCATGTCTGTCCGTTGGTACACAGTGATGCTCAGTGCCACAAGGAAAATCAGAAAGTCATTCAAGAAAAGCATCTGATATGGTGTGTATCCTCGGTCTATGACGTATCGTGATGTTGCCGGTACTGGTCCTTTGAAGAAACTGCTCACCAGGCAGGCTGCTACACCCGAGAGGTTCTGAAAAAGCACACAGAGACATATTGTCACTTGTCATCATCATCATCCGGGTGTGCTGGTTGCACGGATGGACATGACTCTCTTCCTCCATCCTTCCCTATCTTCCATAGCCTTGTGCAGTTCTTCAGCCGAGCAGCCAGTAGCTTCACATACTTGATGTTTTGCGTGGTTTACATATGCTTGCATGACCATGTTTTGTCTTGTTGAAATTGAGGTCAATTATTAAGAAAGAAAGGAAATGAAAATTTTCATGGATGCGCGATATCTAACCAACTGTAGTTAACTGTGGGACAGCGTAGAACCAACTTTAGTTAATGTGAAAATTAAACAGCGGAAAACGTCTGATGTCAATACCAAAAACATTAAAAGCGTTTCAATGTCTCTATGTACTAGATATCTCAAAAAGGTATCAAACAAATAGGTAGTCCTGAATGAGCTATTCAACTACATATATACATACATTGTGGTTATAGGATCCGTCCATGAATTATGGCACCGTGTACACCTCAGGGCGGGTCATTAACCCTATATCATATTACGATTTGTGAAACTGTTTTATAGAAACCTTGCTTCTATAATGAAATTTATAATGCTTAATCAAGAAAGGTCAATCATCAATTGGTTCATGAGGTCTTGAAAAGCTTAAGACGAAGTGTTTGTAACCCTGTGAACCGTTTAGACTGCTATACATGAGGTCAAAGATAAAACCTTTAATGTTATGCATTAGATACATTTCATTTATTAAGATTGATGAAATTTGTAGCAATCATTTTCGATAAAATCTAGGCCTACATGAGAAGCCTAAACCTATATCATGGTGTCTTGCCTTGATCCAGAGTCGCCAATTGCTGCCCTTTTTCTGATCCTCGGAGTTTCCATTCCTCAGATGTTTAGCCACCTCCTTGCTGTTGTCGGTGTCCCCACTCATTTTTGATAGTTCCAATTGTGTGTAACGCTGTAGTGAAAGAAATGTGATAAATCAAAAATTAAAAACGTTAAAAAACTGGTACCCATTTTCAAAGGCCGTTTAGTGAATGTCTAGCTTGTAGCTTGTTGGAAGACGATTCCAAAAAGAATATACATTTGCAAAAGAAAAGTTTCAGGCACGTGTAAACAATGCAAAATTATGTTGTATCTGTATAAGTTGCCAAATAGTATTGCGAGGTCTTTGCTAAAAGCGTAATAGTCATAAAGCAAATCTACGCTTTATTTATATGAAATAATTCTTAGTTACAAAATAATTTACAATGTGGACAGTTCGTTCCATTGATCATTCACTAAGATGTATGAAAAATAAAGAGTTTGTTTGGATGTTCCAGAAACTGTGAACAGGGTTCATGACCGGTTGTCTGTTTACCTCCAGGGAATGTCCAACAAGCGGGTTTCTAGGTTGGAGTATTGAATGTAGGTTGTGGAGGGGACACTTTGTCAATGCAACACACACACACACACACACACACACACACACACAGAGACACACACACAAACACTCACACATTCCTACACATAAAATGTTGTCACTTTCTCTGGATACCATCATCATATCTTTTATCTAATACTGACCTACTTTATTGCTTAACCTCACCTATTGTCTAACTCACACAAATCTACTTTCTACCAGACTCCTGCCTGGTCGAATAGTAATAGGGGACTTTAGAAGTTAGGAATAAAAGCCTAGTAGGAGTAAATTGGCGAAGTGGTGAACTGGCCGACCGGAGGGGAAACATGAATCTAAGCGTGGACAATTTCCCGAATTCTAGGATCCCTTCACCCCCGTAGGAAGGCCTAGTGGAGGCTACATAAAACTGTTATAAGTAGTTTTCTATCTTCCCTAGTCAACAAGAACGGTTGTATTCAAATAACTCACCAAGAAAGCTTGTCACAGATGGACACTAAATAAGAATTTGCTGTGACTTGTCTCAGTAGGCAGGGTAGTTCAGATTTCTTGAATCTCTTCCACACTTCGCCGTATATGGGAGATAGATCCTGTTCTTCCAGTTATCGTGGTGCGGAAAACAGTTTATCGTATGGACCCAATGCATCTTTATCGTGTCTAAATCGAGTTCAATGAGGCATACAAAAGACTGTCCATCATAATTAGCAGTTCAACCAATGATAGGCAGATAATGGCTGCATGTCCGTCAAGTATTTGTACTGTTATATTTTTAAAACTAAAACGGGGAAAACTAAATGGGAGCTTATTTTAGAAATAAGTTTTTTTTTTCTGTTTGCCTCATTGACCTAGTCCTCGATCTATCAAGGACGCCGCGTGAAAAATGTGTGAATTGGGTTAATGACCCGCCCCGAGGTGTATATGATGTCATAACGCCAGGGCTTTTGCTATAACAATCGAATAAAAGCACCGAGTGAAGTGATTACTTACACTGTTGCTGCTACGCATAAATCACGGTTTGTTCAGACATGGTAGAAATCGTACTTAACCCCGGTGAAAAGACATTGTGGAACAATAGTGTTTAGTACAATAGCTCACATGTGCCGAGCAATCTTACTTAATACCAGTTTTACAAACGAGTTTCATTCTCAGATATACATGTACGTGATCTTTTTTTTTTCGGAACTGGAATGATTCACAGGGCCTACTGATTTGACGGGCCCCGCGACAGGGGACCGGACCGGCTGAGCTTGCTCGTACATTTCTGCGCTACTGAGAAAAAACGATTGTGCAGCCTTAAGCACTTAGAGATGCACGGATGGTACAAAATAACATCGCGATTAGACTGAATATGCGATGTTGTCTTTGCCCTTATATGGTAACACAAGCGGACTATGGTGCAGTCCAAATGCATGGCATTTTGTTTTCCAACAAGCGAATACGTCAACCTACGTACTAGGGAGACAGACAAATCGAAGTTAACCTTTTAACAGGTACGTGAGAGCTTGCCAACTTTAGTTACCGAACAAAACACACGTGTTTTTCTTTATATCTACTCTTGCTGCCACCTGTACAAGCTGATGCTACCATAGCAGACACGCCGACACGCACACCTTCTCCGTTGCTATTGATTAACATACCATAACACACATAAATCCTTCACTATTTGTTGACACACCAATTAAGATTGCTCCGTCAATATCTCATTCTTCGTTGTTAAATAATGCCCTCCTGCATTTATCTGTGGGTAGGACTAGGACATGGACAACAATTAGTCCAGATAGCACAAGGAAATCGGTAGAGATGAGAAAGTGGTCTTGTTTACATTTATTTTCTTTTACTTTACATTGGAATGCATTACAAACTTATCAGCCCAATTCCTTCATGAAAAATAATCATCATCCAATAATACAGTGTTTTCTCTATGTCTGTCTCTGTCTGTCGAGCTGTCTCTATATATCGATTGAAATCGATCTATTTTTAACATTGTACAGTAATACAAGGAAAGGGGCAGACATTAAGTGTCTTACATTACACTTGTAAAAACCACTTGAGATTGAAATAAATTTCTATTAAAATAAAATATAACATAACACCATGATCCATGGTGTCTTTCCCCCCCCCCCCGGTGTCTTACCGCAAGCTGTAAGAAATTACAAGACAGAAAATGGATATTTATAGCATTAGATTGGAGAAAGGGGAGAGAAAACTTCATCTGTGTACCTTGTAGAAAATTAAAAGCTACATTTTCCTTTATCACATTTTAGCAGTTGCCTTTCCTTTCAACAATTCGAAAGTTGGTGTAACTTTTTATGAGTCTATCTTTTCTATATGTCTCTCTCTTTCTGTGTTTGAGTTTGTGTGTGTGTTTCTGTGATTGGAGGTGTTTTGTGCATATTATTGTGAATCCCCTAATGAAACACATTTATTAAAAGTGTTCTTAGTAAACAGAAATTAACAAAAAAAACTCCATACAGCATCACCCATGACTTCAGTTATAGTATTGACTCTAGTGAAGCTCCACAAGACATTTCACTGCTACTATGAATCGAACTGTTCCACACTACATACAGATCATCCAAGTTTCACTCACCTTCATATGGTGTCAATTGCTGTAACTTATGCGCCATTCTGTGAACACCCATATTGAACTAAGGCTTAAAAATGATTAAAACAGTGCAATGGCATTCTTTAGCACTGAATTGCTTTAGTGATTGTTTTAATTCTCAATCAACACAGTTTAAATAACATCGAGAAAAAACTTGCTATTTCGCCCGTTGGCTTAACTGCAGGTCTTGAGTAGGTCGTGGTTGGTCGAGTTGTATTGCTGTTTGTCGCAGAACCATCTTAAAGCTTTGGTGAGAGTTCAGCCTGTCACCTCTGTGCACCTGTACTCTGGAAGGAAGGAGTAACGTTAGAATATTAAATAAAATATTTTTATCTTTATATAATTGTTAAGACAAATGATGACCATAATACACATTTCCATCAAATAGTACTTTTCAAGTTAAGAAGCAAGAATTACTTCAAGAAATTGTACTTTTATATCAAGCACCTGGCATGACTTGGCAGATGAAGTGGAAACTCCATTCGCAGCCGAAGTTGGTCCACTTGTCTTTCCGGAAATCGAAGCCGGACACAACGCAGCCGCCTCGGCCATCCGGTTCAGCCAGGTCCCACGAGTTGTACACCCCTAGTGCAGAACCATCGGCCCACTCAAATCTTCCTTCTTCACGTTGATCTTGCAGGCCGATGAAGAAACCATAATTTATACCAGAGAATCCAACATCCTCTGAGTCTCCTCTAATAGAATCATATAAGGTGGTCAGGAAAGCGTTGGTCTCAGCGTCTCGGGGCATGGCAAGGGTGCCGCCATCTTTGCGACAGCCTGCAGCTGCTTCGTTAAAAGGCTTGGGAGTGTCGAAGACCTTGTAGCAGATTCCAAGCCACAGTTGGTAACCATTGGGACAAGAGACTGCAGGGAAGTGTGCTATTAGTAACAGGAAATGTAGACAGCTCAAGAAAAACATTCTAATCACATTACGCCAATGCCAATTCCCTTTATATGATATATCCCCTGCCTAATAATACTTTATGTTGTACGTTCAATAGTATAGTGGATAAGTCAGTGATGGTTTAAACACAATACGACAATTTTTTTCCAATAGATATCAGAAGCTCTAAGTCATATTATCTTTATAGGAAACATCTTACTTGGCTTACGAAGACATGCATCAAAGACTGCTGATCTGTTTTTCTCTATGTCTAATCTGCGTTTCATGTCGTCAACAGTGTCGGACATTTGGGACATGTCATCCATGTTGCGTTTCATGTCGTCAACAGTGTCGGACAGTTGGGACATGTTATCCATGTTGTGTTTCATGTCGTCAACAGTGTCGGACAGTTGGGACATGTCATCCATGTTGCGTTTCATGTCGTCAACAGTGTCGGACAGTTGGGATATGTTATCCATGTTGCGTTTCATGTCGTCAACAGTGTCGGACAGTTGGGACATGTTATCCATGTTGCGTTTCATGTCGTCAACAGTGTTGGACAGTTGGGACATGTCATCCATGTTGCGTTTCAGGTCTCCAACAGTGTTGGACAGTTGAGATATTTCCTATAAACGATTTCGCAGAGCAAAATATGATTAAGTTACCAAGGAAATGCAACGAAATGAAATACTAAAGTAATATTAAACAAAAAACTACTTTGTCTAACTAATTATCAACGCTAGTTGGAGTTCGAATCCAGAGGTCCATTCTTGGAATATCTTCGAAATCTAGGTCATTTTCAGATGGGTTAAATAGGTCTCATTTGAAAAAAAATATCCATCCTTAGGTCTCCAGAAACTCCTACTTCTAGGTAATCTAGACTAGACAGCTGAAAAGTCACAGGTACGAGGACTGCCGTTTAAAGGGATTTTCAAAATTATGATTTTTGCACAATTTCCATAGTCAAGAAAATTCATGAATGTGATTTTGACAGCTTTTTTCTAGCATGGCAAGAAATAAAATACTTCTCTATTAATGAACACCATCACGACGAGTACCACGGTGACCAAGGTTGCCACCACCACAGCAGTAGCACCCACGATGCAGACACGGTGGGACCGAACGAAGTCACGGAGAACACGGCGGCCATTTGTTCCGCCAGGATACGTGCTGTCTGGAAGAAAACCTTGGAGCTATTCTGAACTATATCATTTCCTGTGAAAATTGTTTTCAAAGCTTAAATATTGATTTAGATAAGATCATTGCCAGAGATCAAAGCCAGTTTTTGACCCAAAGTATTAAGTAAAAAAATTAAGCTTATAAGGATATGCATTAATGAAGATGTATGTATAAACATATCTTGCAAGTAATTTTAAAGATTAACCAATTTTTCTCATCGTCACCCCAGTTAACGTTGCAATTCGATCAGTTATTCTTCGCCCTATAATGTTTTACTGACTGTAATTCATCTGGAGGGTACTCTGGCTAGGGTAACAGAATAATAGCACCTGCAGTTAAGCTATAAAAGACCAGGGCATAAAGACACAGTGACAATAATCTTACTGCAAAATTTACTCAGCTTGCGAAAAACTATAACAGAATATATTCTAAACACGAAAACAAACTTCAGCTACCTGTAGACCTTGCCGCTGTGTCAGGTACATTGACATAGCGCATGTTGCTACTGTCATCAGCCCAATCAACGGGTGACTCTCCCCGTAGCTTTGCACGCTGCAGTCGGGCCTCTCGAAACGTTGACGAGATATTCACAGCCTCGGCTTCTTCATACGTGTCTGAAGACATTTCTATCCCTTCTCCCCTCTTTATATTAGAGACGTTGCCATGGCGGCCACGTCCATGCTGACCACTCTGATGGTCAGCAGGTGTTGGGGTCTGCGGCCCGCTGGTTTGACTGATGTCGGGCCCAGAGACAGGGGACCGGACCGGCTGTGCTTGTTCGTACATTTCTACTGTCTGACAAACAACGTTTGAGCAGCCTAAAGCTCTTACACATACATGAATATAACAAAATGATATCGTGATTAGTCTGGATATTTGACGTTGTATTTGTCCTTATACATATGGAAAGACAAGCGGGCTGTGACGTAGTGCAAATGGCATTTTGTTTTTCAACAAGCGAACACGTCAACCTACGTCAGGAGGCAGACACATTTGAGTTAACCTTTCAAAAGGTACGTGATAGCTCGCAAAGTTTAGTTGCTGAACACACTTTTTTCATATTTTCGACTCTTGCTGCCACCTGTACAAGCTGGTGCTACCATAGCAGACACGCATAAATGCACACATTCTTCTTTGCTATTGATTAACATGCCATATACACACATATCTACTTCACTGTTTGTTGACACACCAATTAAGAGACATATCTCCATCAATATCTCATTCTTTATTGTTTAACAATGCCCACATGCATTTCTCTGTGGGTATGACTAGGATATTGAGAATTAATTAGTCCAGGTAGCACATCCAAAGCGACGGAGATGAGAACTTGGTCTAGCCAACACTTATTTCTTTGTTTTTACTTTGGAATGCAATCAAACCTTATCATCACAAGTCCTTAATGAAGAATAATAATCACCCTATGACACACTCTTTGCTATGTCACTGTCTGCCAAACTGTCTCTCTTTATGTCTCCATCTCTATTATTATCGATCTATTTATAAAACATTTTCTTTGGGCTACAAGTCGTAATAGAAAGAATGGTGAACACATAAACACATAAAGTGTCTTATATTACACTTGAAAACCACTGAGATTTAAATAGATTTCTATTGAAATTGAATGTTTCATAAAAGCAACTAATAGAATATGCCCAATGGTGTCTTACCACTGTTATGAATTCAAATACAAAAACAGGAGAACGATAACTCTCTCTCGGACTGAAATCCACTAGCACTCGGTTTACTTGGTATCTCAAGACAATAATAATTTTCTTATGTATTTCATATCAGCGCATAATATTGATGTCTGTATACCTTTTAGAAATTTTGAAGATACCTTCTACTTTATCAAAAATCAATAGTTACAAGCTGTATGATGTAGTTGGTGTAAGTCCTTATGAGTCTATTTTTCTATATATCTCTCTTTGTTTGTTAGTGTGTGTGTGTGCGTTGTTGTTGTTGTTGTTGTTTGTATTTGTGTGCATGTGTTTGCTTGGGGTGTTTGTTTTGCCCCCATCATTGTGACAACCGCAATGAATCACATATCTACCACAAGTGTTCTTTGTCAACAGCTATTGAATTAGAACTCAAAACAGCATTAGCCATGACTTCTATGTAGTCTTGACTATAGTAAAGCTTCACAAGACATTTCACTGCTACTATGAATCGAGCTTTTCCGCACTACACATTGAAAATCCTTCAAGTTTCAAAAATTGAAGATCCTTCAAATTTCACTCACCTGCATATGGTGTCAATTGCTGTATCTTATGCGCCATTCAGTGAAAATGTGAATAACACATGGAGATTTCTAAACACCCATATCAGATTAAGACTTAAGATTGATTAAAACAGTGCAGTTTCATTCTCTGGTGTTGAATTGCTTCAGTAATTGTGTTCAATTCTCGACAAAGTTTTAATAACATCGAGACAAAACTTGCTATTTCGCCCGTTGGCTTAACTGCAGGTCTTGAGTAGGTCGTGGGTGGACAAGTTGTATTGCTGTTTGTCGCAGAATCATCGTAAAGCATTGGTGAGAGTTCAGCCTGTCACCTCTGTGCACCTGTACTCTGGAAGGAAGGAAGGAATGAAGTTAGCATTAGGGTTGGGGGTAAGGTTAAGGTGAATTTGATTTTTTTCAATTGTAAAGACAAATGATGATTATAATACATATTTTCAACAAATACCGCTTTTCGAGTTTTCAAGCGAGAATGACTGGAAGAAATTCTACTTTTAAAAAAAGCACCTGTCATAACTTGGCAGATAAAGTAGAAACTCAATTCGCAGTCGAAATTGGTCCACTTGTCTTTCCGGAAATGGAAGCTGGACACAACGCAATCGCCTCGACCATCCGGTTCATCCTGGGCCCACGAGTTGTACGCCCCTAGTGCAGAACCATCGGCCCACTCAAATCTTCCTTCTTCACGTCCTTGCAGGCCGATGAAGAAACCATAAGTTATAGCAGAGAATCCAACATCCTCTCCTCTAATAGAATCATATAAGGTGGTAAGGAAAGCGTTGGTCTCAGCGTCTCGGGGCATGGCAAGGGTGCCGCCATCTTTGCGACAGGTTGCAGCTGCTTCGTTAAAGGGCTCACGAGTGTCGAATGCCTTGTAGCAGATTCCACGCCACAGTTGGTAACCTTCGGGACAAGATACTGAGGGAAAATTGTGTCTTAGTAGCAAAAAAAAACTGACAGCTCAAGATAAAAACTTTCTGATCGCATTACGCAATTGTCAATTCCTTTCAATAATATAAGATCTCCTGCCTACAAGTAGTGTATGTTTTCGTATTTGTACGTTTCATAGTATAGTAGAATTCGTCAGTGCAGCTTTAAAAAACACTGCCAATTACGATTTTTTTCTAATGGACAAAAGAATCATAATATTAAGTCAGTATAATAAGAAATATCTTACTTGGCTCCCGAAGACATGCCTCCAAGACTGCAGATCGGTTTCTCTCGAGGTCCAACTTGCGTTTCAGGTCGTCAACAGTGTCGGACAGTTGGGACATGTCATCCATGTTGCGTTTCAGGTCGTCAACAGTGTTGGACAGTTGGGACACATCATCCATGTTGCGTTTCAGGTCGTCAACAGTGTCGGACAGTTGAGATATTTCCTATAAACGATTTCGCAGTGCCAAATTTTATTAAGTACACCAAGAAAAGGCGGTAGCACCTTAACGTTAGCTTTCTGAATCGACGACAGGAGAATTTTACCAATATGCAATAAAAATGCGACGAAATAAAAAATGAAAGATTTTAAACAAATTGAAATTTGATTATCAACAATTCTAGTTGGGGTTTCAAAACCAGAGGCCCGTTCTTAGAATATGTTTGCAATCTTTGTCGTTTTGAGATGAGTGAAATCAGTAAACTATAGATTTCATTTAATATAAAAAAAATGTATCCATCCTTATGTGTCGGGAGACCCCTAGTTCTAGGTAATCTAGACTGAACATCTGAAAATTCTGCCGTGTAAAAAGATTTAGAAAATTAGAAGTTTTGCAGTTTCCACCGTCATGAAAGTTCATGAATGTGATTTTAACACCTGGAATTTTTTTCTAATATGGCACGAAATAAAATACCTTTTTATAGATGACCACCATGACGACGAGTACCACGGTGACCAAGGTTGCCACCACAGCAGTAGCGCCCACGATGCAGCCACGGTAGGACCGAACGAAGTCACGAAGAACACGGCGGCCATTTGTTCCACCAGGATACGTGCTGTCTGAAAAAAAAACTTTGGAGCTATTCTGAACTATATCATTTTCTTTGGAAAGCTTAATTATTGGTTTAGATAAGATGATTGCCAGAGATCAAAGCCAGTTTTTGACCCAAAGTATTATGTAGATATTAAGCTTATACGGATATGCATTAATTGATAACGATGTATGTAGAAACATACTATGCAAGTAATTTTAAAGATCAACCAATTTTTCTCATCGTCACCCCAGTTAACGTTGAAATGTGATCAGTAAGTCTTCGCCCTATAATGTTTTACGGACTGTATTTATTTCTTTATTTCTTTATTTCTTTATTTGAATTTACCACATGCAAAAACAAGTGGAAGGGAGGACAAAACAGGTGTATCAACACCTTTACAAGTTGTCCTCCCAAACCTGAAATGATAATAGAAAACAATACGAAACCAAATCAAACAATAAACATTAGACATCAAAAGTCAGTAGACATGAATATACAATTCGGTAACAATTATACACAGAATTGATTATATACAAAATTATCGAATATCATTATATACAGAGTAAAGAGCTAATTATAATACTAATGTAGCCTTAAAGCAGTGCATGAGGCACACCCACAAGATGTGGACCAAGAGCAGGGGACGTCGATATTGAACTGGGTGTCAAATCTCACAAACGTGGCTCTCACAAGCGATCGCTTGAATGTCAAGATGTCAAGCGAACACGTCAACCTACGTCAGGAGGCAGACACATTTGAGTTGACCTTTCAAAAGGTACGTGATAGCTCGCAAATTTTAGTTGCTGAACACACTTTTTTCATATTTTCGACTCTTGCTGCCACCTGTACAAACTGGTGCTACCATAGCAGACACGCATACATGCACACATTCTTCTTTGCTATTGATTAACATGCCATAAACACACATATCTACGTCACTGTTTGTTGACACACCAATTAAGAGACATACCTCCATCAATATCTCATTCTCTATTGTTGAACAATGTCCACATGCCTTTCTCCGTGGGTATGACTAAGGCATTGACAACTTAGTAGTTCAGGTAGCATAACAAAAGTAGTGGAGATGAGAACTTAGTCAAGCCAACATTAATTCTTATTTCACTTTAGAATGCAATAAAACTTTTCATAACAACTTCTTAATGAATAATAATGATAACCCTATGACACGCTCTTTTCTATGTCTCCGTCCGCCAAACTCTCTGTCTCTCTTTATGTCTCCATCTCGATTATTATCGATCTATTTGCTATAAAACATTTGCTATGGGCTAAAGGCCAAAAACACGTGCACACATAACGTATCTTATATTACACTTGTAAAACCAGTAAGATTAAACTAGCTTTATGTTGAAATGAAATGTTTCATAAACGAACTAATAGAGCAATGGCGTCTTACGTCTGTAAGAAATTCCAAGACAATAACAGAAGAATGATAACTCCCTCTCAGGGTGAACACCACTAGCACACAAACTCGGCTTCCTGGTATCTCAGTACAATAATTATCATCTTAAATCTTAGATTTAATCTTAAAGGTTATCTTAAATCATTACTGTATATCAGCACATGATATTTATAGCATTTTATTGAAGTAACGCGTGAAAAACTTTCCTTTAAGAAAGTTTCACGATACATTTTAGTTTATTAAACATCAACAGTAACAATATGACATAGCTAGAGTTAGTCTTTTTGAAGTGTCTCTCTTTTCTCTCTCTCTCTAAGTGTGTGTGCGTTTGTGTGTGTGTGTGTCTGCGTTTGTGTGTGTGTGTGTCTGCTTGTATGTCTGCTTGAGGGTGTTTGTGCACATGACAATTTTGAAAACGCTATTGAAACACATTTACTAAAAGTGTTCGTGAACAGCCATTTACATCAGGGCTCAGGACAGCATTAGCCATAACTTCTGTTGTAGTCTTGTCTCTAGCGAAGCTCCAAAAGAGACATTTCAATGCTACTATGAATCGAGCTTATGCACACTAGATACATATGACGCCGATTCCTGTATCTTAAGCGCCATTCTGTGCAGATTTGAATAATACAAGGTGATTTCTTAACACCTTTAATGAACTAAGGCTTCAGATTGATTATAACATTGCAATTATATTCTCTAGTACTGAATTACTACAGTAATTGTGTTCAATTCTCAGCAAACTTTAAATAGCATCGAGAAAGAACTTGCTCCTTCTCCCGTTGACTTATAGTAAATCCCTGTCTTGAGTAGGTAGTAACGGTGGTTGGTCGAGTTGTATTGTAATTTGTTGCAGAACCGTCGTAAAGCATTGGTGAGAGTTCAGCCTGTCACCTCTGTGCACCTGTGTCCTGAAAAAAATGAACAACGTTAGCATATTGAATGAAATAAGAAGAATCTTAGGGTTTATCTAGTGATGGAGGAAGAGAGTAATGGCCATCCGTGCAACCAGCACGCCCGGATGATGATGAGGGTTTATCTAACTGTAAAGACAAATAAGTACTTTGATACATTTTTTCATCAAACACTACTTGTCGAGTTCATAAGCGAGAATAACATGAAGAAATTGTACTTTTACATGAAGCACCTGGAATAGCTTGGCAGACGAAGCCGAAACTCATGTCGCATTTGAAGTTGTACCACTTGTCTTTCCAGAAACCGCTTGCGCCGGACACAACGCAATCACCAGCACCATTCGGTTGACCCGTAGCCCACGAGTTGTACTCCCCTAGTGCAGAACCATCGGCCCACTCAAATCTTCCTTCTTCACGTTGATCTTGCAAGCCAATGTAGAATCCAAGACCGTATCCCCTCACGGGCTTGTATAAGGAGATCAGGAAGGCGTTGGTCTCAGCGTCTCGGGGCATGGCGAGGGTGCCGCCATCTTTGCGACAGGTTGCAGCTGCTTCGTTAAAGGGCTCACGAGTGTCGAATGCCTTGTAGCAGATTCCACGCCACAGTTGGTAACCATCGGGACAAGACCCTGAAGAAAATCGTGAACTTAGTAACATTTAAAGCTGACATCTCAAGATAAAAACGTTCTGATCGCATTACGCAATTGTCAATTCCTTTCAATGATATAAGATCTCCTGCCCACCACCAGTGTATGTTTTTGTATTTGTACGTTCAATAGCACAGTGGGTGCGTCAGAACAAAGAAACTACCATTGATGAGTTTGTTTGTTTTTCTTCTAATGGACAAAACATTTATTAGGTCGGTATAAAAATAATTACTTGGCTCCCGAAGACATGCCTCCAAGACTGCTGGTCTGTTTTTCTCGGTGTCCAATTTGCGTTTCAGGTCGTCAACAGTGTTGGACAGTTGGGACACATCATCCATGTTGCGTTTCAGGTCGTCAACAGTGTTGGACAGTTGGGACACATCATCCATGTTGCGTTTCAGGTCGTCAACAGTGTCGGACAGTTGGGACACATCATCCATGTTGCGTTTCAGGTCGTCAACAGTGTTGGACAGTTGGGACACATCATCCATGTTGCGTTTCAGGTCGTCAACAGTGTCGGACAGTTGGGACACATCATCCATGTTGCTTTTCATGTCGTCAACAGTGTTGGACAGTTGGGACACATCATCCATGTTGCGTTTCAGGTCGTCAACAGTGTCGGACAGTTGGGACACATCATCCATGTTGCGTTTCAGGTCGTCAACAGTGTTGGACAGTTGAGATATTTCCTATGAACGATTTCTCAGTGCCAAATATCATTAAGTACACCAAGGAAAGGCGGTAGCATCTTAACGTTAGCGACCTTTCAGAATCGACGACAATTTTACCAATATGCAATTAAAACGCAACGAAATGAAAAATGAAACATTTTAAACAAATTGAAATTTGATTATCATCATCTCTAGTTGGGGTTTCAAATCCAAAGGTACATTCATGGAATATGTTTGCAATCTTTGTCGTTTTGAGATGGGTGAAATTAGTAAAGGTTTTATTTAAAAAGATGAATTTTGTCCATCCTTATGCATCGGAAGACACCTAGTTCTAGATAATCTAGACTAACAACTGAAAAGTCACAGGTAAGAAGACACTTGTGTTAACGGATTACATATGAGAATTCTGTCGTTTCAAAAGATTTTCAAAATTAGGATTTTTGCACGGTTTCCATAGTCATGAAAGTTCATGGATGTTATTTTTTGTCTAGTATGGCACAAAATAAAATACCTCTTTATAGATGACCACTATGACGACGAGTCCCACGATGATCAGGGTTGCCACAATCACAGCAGTAACGCCCACGATGCAGCCACGGTAGGACCGAACCAAGTCACGAACAAAACGGCGGCCATTTGTTCCACCAGGATACGCGCTGTCTGGAAAAAAAAATTGGCACTATTCTGAACTATATCATTTTCCTGGAGCAACTGTTTTCAAACCTGAAGTACAGATTTCAATACGATGATTGCCAGAGATCAAAGTCAGTTTTTGACCAAACGTTTAAGTAAAATGGAGCTGATAAGGATATGAATTGACAAAGATGTATGCAGAAACATATCATGAAGTAATTTTTAACTTAAGATAAACGAATTTTTCTCAACGTCGCTCCAGTTGAAATTCGATCAATAGTTCTCGGCGTTATAATGTTTAAACTGGCTGAAATTCATCTCATAGAGGCTAGAATCTCGGAGCAAAATTTGCTCAGATTGCGAAAAACTCCAACGGTATATTCTAAACACCCAAAGAAGCTAAAGCTACCTGTAGACGTGGCCGCTGTGTCAGGTACATTGACATAACGCCTGTTGCTACTGTCATCAGCCCCCTCAACGGGTGACTCTCGCCGTAGCTTTGCACGCTGCAGTCGGGCCTCTCGAAATGTTGACGAGATATTCACAGCCTCGGCTTCTTCATACGTGTCTGAAGACATTTCTATCCCTTCTCCCCTCTTTATATTAGAGACGTTGCCATGGCGGCCACGCCCATGCCGACCACTCTGATGGTCAGCAGGTGTTGGGGTCTGCGGCCCGCTGGTTTGACTGATGTCGGGCCCAGAGACAGGGGACCGGACCGGCTGTGCTTGTTCGTACATTTCTACTGTTCTGACAAACAACGTTAGAGTAGCCTAAAGCTGTTACAGATACATGAATATAGCAAAATGAATCGCGATTAGTCTGGATATTTGACGTTGTATTTGTCCTTATACATATGGAAAGACAAGCGGACTGTGACTTAGTGCAAATGGCATTTTGTTTTTCAACAAGCGAACACGTCAACCTACGTCAGAGGCAGACACATTTGAGTTAACCTTTCAAAAGGCACGTGATAGCTCGCAAAGTTTAGTTGCTGAACACACTTTCTTTCATATTTTCGAGTCTTGCTGCCACCTGTACAAGCTGGTGCTACCATAGCAGACACGCCGACATGCACAGCTTTTTCGTTGCTATTGACTAACATGCCATGGACACACACATCTCCTTCACTGTTTGTTACGTACCAATTAAGAGACATATCTCCGTCCAGATATCATTCTCTATTGTTTAACAATGCCCACATGCATTTCTCTGTGGGCATGACTAGGGTATGGACAACTTTAGTGGACCAGGTAGCACAACGTAAGGTAGAGATGAGAACGTGGTCTTGCTAACATTAAATTTTTACTTAACTTTGGAATGCAATACAAACTGATCATCACAGCTCCTTAATGAATAATGAGGATTATCCAATGACACACTCTTTTCTCTCTGCCTGTCTCTGTCTTCGAGCGTTCTCTCTATCTCGATTGAAATCGATCTATTTTCAACATTGTACAGTAATACAAGTAAAAGATCAGGCATAAAGAGTCCTACATTATACTTGAGATTGAAAAGTGAAATAAGATATATCATAACACAATTATCCATGGTGTCTACGCCCGATGGTGTCTTTGTATTTTTGTGCATGTGTTTGCTGGGAGTCTTTGTTTTCATATCATTGTTAGAACCGTAATGAAACACATCTACAAAAAGTGTTCTTTGTCAACAGCCATTGAATTAGAACTCAAAACAGCATTAGCCACGACTTCTGTTGCAGATTTGACTATAGTGAAGCTCCACAACACATTTCACTGCTACTGTGAATAGAGCTTTTCTTCATTACATACAAATCCTCAAAGTTTCACTCACCTGCAAATGACCTCAATTGCTGTATCTTATCCGCCATTCTGGACAAAATGTGAATAACGCAATGAGATGTCTAAACACCCGTATTGAACTAAGACTTAAAATTGGTAGATAAGTGCAATTGTATTCTCTAGTACTGAATTGCTTCAGTAAATGTGTTTCTTTTCATAGTCAACAAGGTTTTTCATAACATCGAGAGCAAAACTTGCTATTTGGTCCGTTGGCTTTACTCCATCTGTTGAGTATGCAACCTGCTACTAGGCCTAAAAAACCTCTAGCTCTTGAATTGGTAGTAACGGTGGTTGGTCGAGATGTATTGTAATTTTGCGCAGAACCATTGAAAGCATAGGTGAGAGTTCAGCCTGTCACCCTTTCAGCCTGTCACCTCTGAAAGGAATGATCGACGTTAGCATATTCAATAGCATAAGAAAAATTTTAGGGTTGATCTAATTGTAAAGACAAAAAAAGCTTTGATACATTTTTGTCATCAAATAATACTTGGGTTAACAAACGATAATGACAAGAATAAATTGTGCTTGTAAATGAAGTACCTGGAATAGCTTGGCAGACGAAGCGGAAACTCCTGTCGCATTCGTAGTTGAACCACTTGCCTTCCCAGAAACCACCTGCGGTGGACACAACGCAATCGCCACTACCATCCGGTTCACTCGGAGCCCACGAGTTGTACTCCCCTAGTGCAGAACCATCGGCCCATTCAAATCTTCCTTCTTCACGTTGATCTTGCAGGCCGATGAAGAAAAAATAGCGCCCCCCAACGGACGTGTATAGAGAGGTCAGAAAGGCGTTGGTCTCAGCGTCTCGGGGCATGGCGAGGGTGCCGCCATCTTTGCGACAGGTTGCAGCTGCTTCGTTGAATGGCTCTTGAGTGTCGAAGGCCTTGTAGCAGATTCCACGCCACAGTTGGTAACCATCGGGACAAGATACTGGGGAAAAGTGTGCTCTTAGTAGCAGAAAAAAACTGACAGCTCAAGATAAAAACGTTCTGATCGCAATACGCAATTGTCAATTCCTTTCAATGATATAAGATCTCCTGCCTACAAGTAGTGGATGTTTTCGTATTTGTACGTTTCATAGTACAGTAGAATTCGTCAGTGCAGCTTTAAAAAACACTGCCAATTACGATTTTTTTCTAATGGACAAAAGAATCATACTATTAGGTCAGTATAATAAGAAATATCATACTTGGCTCCCGAAGACATGCCTCCGAGACTGCTGATCGGTTTCTCTCGATGTCCAATTTGCGTTTCAGATCGTCAACAGTTTTGGACAGTTGGGACACATCATCCAGTTTGCGTTTCAGGTCGTCAACAGTGGCAGACAGTTGTGACAAATCATCCATGTTGCGTTTCAGGTCGTCAACAGTTTTGGACAGTTGGGACACATCATCCATGTTGCGTTTCAGGTCGTCAACAGTGTTTTACAGTTGGGACTCATCATCCATGTTGCGTTTCAGGTCGTCAACAGTGTTGGACAGTTGAGATATTTCCTATAAACGATTTCTCAGTGCCAAATATCATTAAGTACACCAAGGAAAGGCGGTAGCACCTTAACGTTAGCTTTCTGAATCGACGACAGGAGAATTTTACCAATATGCAATTAAAATGCACGACATGAAAATGAAAGATTTAAAACAAATTGAAATTTGATTATCAACAATTCTAGTTTGGGTTTCAAAACCAGAGGCCCGTTCTTAGAATATGTTTGCAATCTTTGTCGTTTTGAGATGAGTGAAATCAGTAAACTATAGATTTCATTTAATATAAAAAAAATGTATCCATCCTTATGTGTCGGGAGACCCCTAGTTCTAGGTAATCTAGACTAAACATCTGAAAAGTCACAGGTAAGGACTAAGGACACTTGTGTTAACGGGTTTCATAGAAGATTACACCAATGAGACACACCACACCAGGGACTGGCCGGATTCAGAGTTTAATGGAAGACCAATAGGGAACTCTGATGGGCCCCAGAGAACCTAGGCCGCAAGAGAAACGAGGCAGGGGTAGGGAGAGGAGGGTGGGTCGCGAGAGGCGGTGTTTTGCCTCCGGTTGTGTTTGGTTGGTGGCCCCCTGCGAGCTCTCCCTGTAGCGCAAGGTACCATGGGACCAGTGCGCAATCCCACCCAGAATTCTGTCGTTCAAAAACATTTTCAAACTCAAGATTTTTGCACAGTTTCCATAGTCATGAAAGTTCGTGAATGTGATTTTGTCACCTTTTTTGAACGAATCTGGCACAAAATAAAATACCTCTCTATAGATGACCACCATGACGACGAGTCCCACGATGATCAAGGTTGCCACCACAGCAGTAACGCCCACGATGCAGCCACGGTAGGACCGAACGAAGTCACGGAGAACACGGCGGCCATTTGTTCCACCAGGATACGTGCTGTCTGGAAAAAAACTTTGGAGCTATTCTGAACTATATCATTTTCTGTGGAAAATTTTTTCAAAGCTTAAGTATTGGTTTAGACAAGATGATTGCCAGAGATTAAAGCCAGTTTTTGACACAAAGTATTAAGTACAAAATGAAGCTTATAAGGATATGCATTAATAACGATGTATGTAAAAACATACTATGCAAGTAATCTTAAAGATCAACCAATTTTTCTCATCGTCACCCCAGTTAACGTTGAAATGTGATCAGTAATTCTTCGCCCTATAATGTTTTACTGACTGTATTTCATCTGGAGGGTACTCGGGCTAGGGTACCAGAATAATAGCACCTGCAGTTAAGCTATAAAAGACCAGGGCATAAAGACACAGTGACAATAATCTTACTGCAAAATTTACTCAGCTTGCGAAAAACTATAACGGAATATATTCTAAACACGAAAACAAGCCTCAGCTACCTGTAGACGTTGCCGCTGTGTCAGGTACGTTGACATAACGCCTGTTGCTACTGTCATCAGCCCCCTCAACCGGAGACTCTCCCCGTAGCTTTGCGCGCTGCAGTCGGGCCTCTCGAAATGTCGACGAGATATTCACAGCCTCGGCTTCTTCATACGTGTCTAAAGACATTTCTATCCCTTCTCCCCTCTTTTCATTAGAGACGTTGCCATGGCGGCCACGCCCATGCCGACCACTCTGATGGTCAGCAGGTGTTTGGGTCTGCGGCCCGTTGGTTTGACTGATTTCGGCCCCAGAGACAGGGGACCGGACCGGCTGTGCTTGTTCGTACATTGTACTGTTCTGACAAACAACGTTTGAGTAGCCTAAAGCTCTTACAGATACATGAATATAGCAAAACGATATCGCGATTAGTCTGAAGAAGCGATGTTGTCTTTGCCCTTATAAGGAAAGACAAGCGGACTGTGGCGCAGTGCAAATGGCATTTTGTTTTTCAACAAGCGAACACGTCAACCTACGCAAGGAGACAGACACATACAAGTTAACCTTTCAAAAAGTACGTGAGAGCTTGCCAAGTTTAGTTGCTGAACATACGTGTGTGTTTTTTTAATATTTACTACTCTTGCTGCCACCTGTAACAAAATGATTTTACCATGAGACGCGCTGACATGCACACATTCCGTTGCTATTTTTTTTAAATGCTATAAACCTACCTAAATCCTTCACTATTTGTTGACACACCAATTAAGAGACATATTTCCCTCAATATTTCATTCTTTATTGTTAAACAATGCCCACATGCATTTCTCTGTGGGTATGACTAGGACATGGATAACTTGGTAGTCCAGGTACAACAATGAAAGCAGTACTTGGTCTAGCCAACGTTTATGTCTTTAATTTTGAATGCAATAAAACTTTCTTATAACAACTCCTTCATGAATGATAATGATCACCATCATGGCTATGCCTCTGTCTGCCAAGCTGTCTCCCTTTATCTCTCTATCTCGATTATTATCGATTTATTTATAAAACATTTGCTATGGGCTGGACGCCGTAATACAAAGAGCACACATAAGTGTCTTATATAACACTTGTAAAACCACCGAGATTAAAGTAATTTTCCGATGAAATAAAATGTTTAATAAAACCATCTAATAGAATATGCCCAACAGTGTCACGATAACTCCATCTCAGACTAAAAATCACCAGCACACATGCTCAGTTCTTGGCTATCCAAGTGCAATAATAGGCTGTCTTATATCAAATCATGATTGCATACAAGCACATGATATTCAATAGCGTTTTATTGAAGTAACGAACGAAATAAGATTTATGTGTACCTGTTAGACAGTTTTATTTTAGTACATTTAGTTTAGTCAACGTCAGTTACGTAGAAAAGGTGTATGATATAGCTGATGTTTGTTCTTATGAGTCTATCATTTCTATGTGTCTCTCTCTGTCTTTCTGTGTGTGTGTATGTGTTGTTGTTGTTTGTATTTGTGCGCATGTGTACTTGGTTTGTTTGTTTTGCGCATATTGTTGTAAAACCTCTAATGAAACACATTTGCTAAAAGTGTTCTTGGTCAACAGCCATTAATATTACGACTCAATTCAGCATCAATCATCACTTCTGCTATAAGCTTGACCATAGTGAAGCTCCAAAAGAGTCATTTTACTTCTACTATAAATCAAGCGTTTACACACTACATATAGATCTTCACAGTTTTAAGCACTTAGATACATATGACGTCGACTGCTGTATCTTATACGCAATTCTGTACAAATGTTGATAACACAGGGAATTTCTAAAAATATTGAACTAAGACTCAAGATTGATTGAAACAGTGCAGTTTCATTTTCTAGTACTGAACTGCTTTAATGATTGTGTTTAATTCTCAATGAACACAGTTTGAATAACAAAAAAACTTGCTATTTCGCACGTTGGCTCAACTCCAGGTCATGAGTGGGTAGCACAGGTAATTGGTCCAGTTGTATTACTGTTTGTAGCAGAACCATCGTAAATCATTGGTGAGAGTTCAGCCTATCACCTCTGTGCACCAGTGTCCTGGAAGAAATTAAATACGTTAGCGTATTGAATGAATAAAGAAGAATTTTAGGGTTTATCTAATTGTAAAGACAAATGATCACTTTGATACATTTTTTATCAAATACTACTTGTCGAGTTACCAAGCAAGAATGACAAGAAGAAATTGTACTTTCAAATGAAGCACCTGGAATAGCTTGGCAGACGAAGCGGAAACTCCGGTAGCATTCGTAGTTTAACCACTTCCCTTTCCAGTAACTTGCGCCTGAAGAAACGCAATCGCCTCGACCATCCGGTTCACCCTGGGCCCACGACTTGTACTCCCCTAGTGCAGAACCATCAGCCCACTCAAATATCCCTTCTTCACGTTGATCTTGCAGGCCGATATAGAACAAAGAAGCGTCTTCCCTTATAGACGTGTATAAGGAGATCAGGAAGGCGTTGGTCTCAGCATCTCGGGGCATGGCGAGGGTGCCGCCATATTTGCGACAGGTTGCAGCTGCTTCGTTAAAGGGCTTACCAGTGTTGAAGACCTTGTAGCAGATTCCACGCCACAGTTGGTAACCATTGGGACAAGATACTGGGGAAAAGTGTGCTCTTAGTAGCAGAAAAAGCTGACAGCTCAATATAAAAACGCTCTGATCGCACTACACAAATGTCAATTCCTTTAATTGATAAAAGATGCCTACAAGTAGTGTTTGTTTTCGTATTTGTACGTTTAATAGTATACTGGATACGTCAACTCAACTTTGAAAAAAGACACTGCCAATTAAGAAGTTGTTGTTTTTTTCAAATGGAAAAAAAGAATCTTTAAGTCGGTATAATAAGAAACATCTTACCTTGCTCCCGAAGACATGCCTCCAAGACTGCTGATCTGTTTTTCTCGGTGTTCAATTTGCGTTTCATGTCGTAAACAGTGTCGGACAGTTTTGACATATCATCCATGTTGCGTTTCAGATCGTCAACAGTGTTGGACAGTTGGGACATGTCATCCATGTTGCGTTTCAGGTCGTCAACAGTGTTGGACAGTTGAGATATTTCCTATAAACGATTTCTCAGTGCCAAATATCATTCATATCAATCATAAATATCAAAAATCACCAAGGAAAGGAAGTAGCATCTTAACGTTAGCGACCTTTCAGAATCGACGACAATTTTACCAAATAATATTATACAATTCAAATGCAACGACATGAAAAATGAGAGATTTTAAACAAATTGAAATTTAATTATCATCATCTCTAGTTGGGGTTTCAAATCCAAAGGTAAATTAATGGCATATCTTTGTCGTTTTGAGATGGGTGAAATCAGTAAACTATAGGTTTTATTTAAAAAAATGAATCTTGTCCATCCATCGGAAGACCCCTAGTTCTAGGTAATCTAGACTAAACATCTGAAAAGTTACAGGTAAGAAGACACATGCGTTAACGGATTACAGATGAGAATTCTGTCGTTTCCAAAGATTTTCAAAATTAGGATTTTTGCACGGTTTCCATAGTCATGAAAGTTCATGGATGTTATTTTTTGTCTAGTATGGCACCAAATAAAATACCTCTTTATAGATAAACACCATGACGAGGAGTCCCACGGTGATCAAGGTTGCCACCACAGCTGTAACGCCCACGATGCAGCCACGGTAGGAGCGAACGAAGTCACGAACAACACGGCGCCCATTTCTTCCACCAGGATACGTGCTGTCTGGAAACAACAATGAACTATATACCTTTTTTTTCTGGTGGATGTGTTTTCAAATCTTAAGTAAAGGTTTCAATAAGATGATTGCCAGACATTAAAGTCAGTTTTTGACCCAAAGTATTAAGTAAACTAGAGTTCGACAAACACATCTCTTCGCCAAATAATCATGCCTTTATTTAAGACTTTAAGTTTAAGGTCTTATTCATGTATTACTAAATAGTAGCATGAACTGTGATCCTCACAAAGCCAGAAATGCTCCCCAAAACAAGTCTGTGATCACAGATGACCTGGTACCATGCCTGGTCAATCAGAATTTCAAGCCTTCCAGAGGTTTTGTCCCCAGTGTAACAGCGTCCAGCTCACAAGCTCCTCCAGCAAAACATCTGTGTAACAGCTGTGTCTATAGATATAGGTCAAAATGATATATATATATATATATATATATATATATATATAGAAAACAGTTTATTTCTGTTAATTGGCCACTGATTACAACTAAATGCATCTTTCCATGCAGATTATTATCTAAAGTACCTTTCAGCCCAAAACAATGCAATCAAGTTTGAAAGTCCTATCATGGAATTCAGTGGATTTCTGTACTTTCCTCATTAATTATGCAAATTAGCTGTTGATTTGAATAATTAGCATTAAATTATGTAAGTCGTCACTTAGGCTATCTACCACTCAAAAATCACGACCACAGCATGTTCAGAACACAAGATGTAAAATATTGATGTTTTGCTGCAGTACCTTAGGAAGCCGCTAGGGGCCCACTATCATACTCGACCTTCGTTGTTCAGACCCCTACCCACCTACCAAATATTATCAGGATCCTTTCAAGGCTTCTCGAGTTATGCATTACACAAACAAACCTAAGCACACACTCGGCCCGCTAACGTCCTAACGGAAAATGATATGCCAACTATTTTCGAACACAAACTTCCTTTCTGCAAACGCTACTCAAATGCCAAATATCATGAAAATCCATACACAGATTCTTGAGTTATATGCTGTTGGAATGGAATTATGAACGTTCCTCATTAATTATGCAAATTATCTGCTGATTTGCATAATAAGTATTACATTGTGTAAGTCATCACTCATTCTATCTACATACCAAAATCCTGATGATCCGTCAACATGTTCTTGAGTTATTCTCGTCCAAAGTTTGAAAGGAAATCGGTGCCTGCAGTTCCCAAAAAGCCGTTAGGGGGTCCAAACTCACAGCACTTACTCTCTGTCTCAAGGGCTATCTACCACTCAAAAATTATGACCACAGCCTGTCCAGAACACGAAGTGTATAATTAAAAGTTTTGCTGCAGTTCCTTAGGCAGCCACTAGAGGGCCCATTATCGAACTTGACCTTCGTTTTCCTGACATCCACCCACCTACCAAATATTATCAGGATCCATTCAAGGGTTCTCGAGTTATCTTGCATACAGACAAACGCACTTACATACAAATCCCGCTACAGCACCGTAGGTAAGAGCTAGGTAAACCATTTTCGCACTTGACCTTTCTCTCCAAAACCGCTACACACCTACCAAGTATCGTGAAAATCGCCCAGCTGCATTTTGACTTATGCTGCCCAAAACAAACCCCAAAAACATGCCAAGCTTGCTGCAGTACCGTAGGAAAACGCCAGGTGAACCGTTTTCTAACTTGGGATTCCTTTTGACAACCGCTACACACCTATTAAAAATCACAGTTCCATCCACAATTTCTGGAGTTATTTGCTGTTGACCTACATACAGACCCAAGTCAGCAATAACATACTCTTCTTGGCGAAGAGAAAAATGAAGCAAATAAAGATATACAGTAACAAAGATGTATGGCATGAAATAACATGCTATAAAATTATTTTTAAAGATCAACTGTCGCTCCAGTTGAAATTCGATCAATAAATCTTGGCGCTATGTAATATTAAGACTAGATAACATTCATCTGGAGGGTACTCGGGAGAGGACATGAAAATAACAGCATATGCAATCAAATTCTCGAAGACCAGAAGATCAAGACATAGTT
The DNA here is from genome assembly GCA_019207045.1 of Branchiostoma floridae x Branchiostoma belcheri. Taxonomy (NCBI): domain Eukaryota; kingdom Metazoa; phylum Chordata; class Leptocardii; order Amphioxiformes; family Branchiostomatidae; genus Branchiostoma; species Branchiostoma floridae x Branchiostoma belcheri. Next base: position 18,938,709 of record CM033034.1, read on the forward strand.
AGTTGAGATAATCTCAGAGTAAGACCTACTCAGCTTGCGAAAAAGTCCTACGGTACATTCTTAACAAAAAAATGAAAAATAACAAAAACAAGCCTCAGCTACCTGTTGACGTTTCCGCTTTGTCAGGTACAGTGACATAACGCCTGTTGCTACTGTTATCAGCCCCCTCAGTGGGTAATTCTCCCCGTAGCTTTGCACGCTGCAGTCGGGCCTCTCGAAACATTGACGAGATGTTCACTGCCTCAGCTTCTTCATATGTGTCTGAAGACATTTCTATCCCTTCTCCCTCTTATTATTACAGACGTTGCCATGACGGCCACGCCCATGCCAACCACTCTGGTGGTCAGCAGGTGTTGGGGTCTGCGGCCCGCTAGTTTGACTGATTTCGGGCCCAGAGACAAGGGACCGGACCGGCTGTGCTTGTTCGTACATTGTACTGTTCTGACAAACAACGTTTGAGCAGCCTAAAGCTCTTACGGATACATGAATACAACAAAAATAATGTCGTGATTAGTCTGAAGAAGCGATGTTGTCTTTGCCCTTATATGGCAAGACAAGCCGGCTGTGGCGCAGTGCGAATGGCATTTTGTTTTTCAACAAGCGAACACGTCATATCAACCTACGCAAGAAGGCAGACAAATCGAAGTTAACCTTTTAAAGGGTACGAGAGAGCTTGACAATATTTACTACTCTTGCTGCCACCTGTGAGACGCGCTGACATGTACACATTCCGTTACTATTCTTTAAAATGCCATAAACCTACCTAAATCCTTCACTATTTGTTGACACACCAATCAAGAGACATATTTCCCTCAATATTTCATTCTTTATTGTTAAACAATGCCCACATGCATTTCTCTGTGGGTATGACTAGGACATGGATAACTTGGTAGTCCAGGTACAACAAGGAAAGCAGCAGAGATGAGAACTTGGTCTATCCAACGTTTATGTCTTTAATTTTGAATGCAATAAAACTTTCTTATAACAACTCCTTCATGAATGATAATCATCACCCTCATGGCTATGCCTCTGTCTGCCAAGCTGTCTCCCTTTATCTCTCTATCTCGATTATTATCGATTTATTTATAAAACATTTGCTATGGGCTGGACGCCGTAATACAAAGAGCACACATAAAGTGTCTTATATTACACTTGTAAAACCATCGAGAATAAAGTAATTTTCCGTTGAAAGAAAACGTTTCATAAAACCATCTAATAGAATATGCCCAATAGTGTCACGATAACTCCATCTCAGGATAAAAATCACTAGCACACATGCTCAGTTTTGCACTATCCAAGTGCAATGATAGGCTGTCTTATATCAAATCATGATTGCATACCAGCACATAATATTCAATAGCGTTTTATTAAAGTGACGGACGAAATAAAATGTATGTGTACCTTTTTAGACAGTTTTATCTTAGTACATTTTAGTTAAGCCAACGTCAGTTACGTGGACAAGGTGTATGATATAGCTGATGTTAGTTCTTATGAGTCTATCATTTCTATGTGTATCTCTGTCTTTCTGTGTATGTGTTGTTGTTGTTTGTATTTGTGCGCATGTGTACTTGGTTTGTTTGTTTTGCGCATATTGTTGTAAAACCTCTAATGAAACACATTTGCTAAAAGTGTTCTTGGTCAACAGCCATTAACATTACAACTCACTTCAAGCATTTCCACACTTCATATAGATCTTCACAGTTTTAAGCACTTAGATACATATGACGTCGACTGCTGTATCTTATCCGCAATTCTGTACAAATTTTGATAACACATGGAATTTAAAAAAATATTGAACTAAGACTCAAGATTGATTGAAACAGTGCAATTTCATTTTCTAGTACTGAATTGCTTTAGTGATTGTGTTTAATTCTCAATGAACACAGTTTGAATAACAAAAAAACTTGCTATTTCGCACGTTGGCTTAACTCCAGGTCATGAGTGGGTAGCACAGGTAATTGGTCCAGTTGTATTACTGTTTGTAGCAGAACCATCGTAAAGCATTGGTGAGAGTTCAGCCTGTCACTTCTGTGCACCTCTGTCCTGAAAGGAATGAAATACGTTAGCATATTGAATGAAATAAGAAGAATTTTAGCATTTATCTAATTGTAAAGACAAATGATCACTTTGATACATTTTTTCATCAAATACTACTTGTCGAGTTACCAAGCAAGCATGACAAGAAGAAATTGTACTTTTAAATGAAGCACCTGGAATAGCTTGGCAGATGAAGCGTAAACTGTTGTCGCAATAATAGTTATACCACTCCCCACTCCAGAAACTTGCGCCTGAAGAAACGCAATCGCCTTGACCATCCGGTTGACCCGGGCCCCACGGGCTGTACGCCCCTAGTGCAGAACCATCAGCCCACTCAAATATCCTTTCTTCACGTTGATCTTGCAGGCCGATGAAGAACATAGTAGTGTCTCCCCTTATGGACGTGTATAAGGAGATCAGGAAGGCGTTGGTCTCAGCGTCTCGGGGCATGGCGAAGGTGCCGCCATATTTGCGACAGGTTGCAGCTGCTTCGTTAAAGGTCTTAGCAGTGTTGAAGACCTTGTAGCAGATTCCACGCCACAGTTGGTTACCATCGGGACAAGATGCTGGGGAAAAGTGATCGCACTACACAAATGTCAATTCCTTTAATTGATAAAAGATCTCCTGCCTACAAGTGGTGTATGTTTTTGTATTCGTGCGTTCAATAGTATACTGCAGCTGGATACGTCAGTGCAGTTTTAAAACAAGACACTGACATTTACTCCTTTTTTTTCAATTGGAATCTTTAAGTCGGTATAATAAGAAACATCTTACTTTGCTCCCGAAGACTTGCCTCCGAGACTGCTGATCTGTTTTTCTCGATGTCCAATTTGCGTTTCAGTTCGTCAACGGTGTTGGACAGTTGGGACACATCATCCATGTTGCGTTTCAGGTCGTCAACAGTGTTGGACAGTTGGGACATGTCATCCATGTTGCGTTTTAGGTCGTCAACAGTGTTGGACAGTTGGGACATGCCATCCATGTTGCGTTTCAAGTCGTCAACAGTGTTGGACAGTTGAGATATTTCCTATAAACGATTTCTCAGTGCCAAATATCATTAAGTACACCGAGGAAAGGCGGTAGCATCCTAACATTAGCGACCTTTCAGAATCGACGACAATTTTACCAAATAATATCATGCAATTGAAATGCAACGAAATGAAAAATGAAAGATCTTAAACAAATTGAAATTTGATTATCATCATCTCTAGTTGGGGTTTCAAATCCAAAGGTACATTCATGGAATATGTTTGCAATCTTTGTCGTTTTGAGATGGGTGAAATTAGTAAAGGTTTTATTTAAAAAGATGAATTTTGTCCATCCTTATGCATCGGAAGACACCTAGTTCTAAGTAATCTAGACTAAACATCTGATAAGTCACAGGTAAGAAGACACTTGTGTTAACGGATTACATATGAGAATTCTGTCGTTTCAAAAGATTTTCAAAATTAGGATTTTTGCACTGTTTCCATAGTCATGAAAGTTCATGGATGTTATTTTTTGTCTAGTATGGCACAAAATAGAATACCTCTCTATAGATGACCACCATGACGACGAGTCCCACGATGATCAGGGTTGCCACAATCACAGCAGTAACGCCCACGATGCAGCCACGGTAGGACCGAACCAAGTCACGAACAAAACGGCGGCCATTTGTTCCACCAGGATACGCGCTGTCTGGAAAAAACAGCTAAGAACTAAAGAACTATATCATTTTCCTGGAGCAACTGTTTTCAAACCTGAAGTACAGATTTCAATACGATGATTGCCAGAGATCAAAGTCAGTTTTTGACCAAACGTTTAAGTGAAATGGAGCTGATAAGGATATGAATTGACAAAGATGTATGCAGAAACATATCATGGAAGTAATTTTTAACTTAAGATAAGTGAATTTTTCTCAACGTCGCTCCAGTTGAAATTCGATCAATAGTTCTCGGCGTTATAATGTTTAAACTGGCTGAAATTCATCTCATAGAGGCTAGAATCTCAGAGCAAAATTTGCTCAGATTGCGAAAAACTCCAACGGTATATTCTAAACACCCAAAGAAGCTAAAGCTACCTGTAGACGTGGCCGCTGTGTCAGGTACATTGACATAACGCCTGTTGCTACTGTCATCAGCCCCCTCAACGGGTGACTCTCGCCGTAGCTTTGCACGCTGCAGTCGGGCCTCTCGAAATGTTGACGAGATATTCACAGCCTCGGCTTCTTCATACGTGTCTGAAGACATTTCTATCCCTTCTCCCCTCTTTATATTAGACACGTTGCCATGGCGGCCACGCCCATGCCGACCACTCTGATGGACAGCAGGTGTTGGGGTCTGCGGCCCGCTGGTTTGACTGATGTCGGGCCCAGAGACAGGGGACCGGACCGGCTGTGCTTGTTCGTACATTTCTACTGTTCTGACAAACAACGTTAGAGTAGCCTAAAGCTGTTACAGATACATGAATATAGCAAAATGAATCGCGATTAGTCTGGATATTTGACGTTGTATTTGTCCTTATACATATGGAAAGACAAGCGGGCTGTGACGTAGTGCAAATGGCATTTTGTTTTTCAACAAGCGAACACGTCAACCTACGTCAGGATGCAGACACATTTGAGTTAACCTTTCAAAAGGTACGTGATAGCTCGCAAAGTTTAGTTGCTGAACACACTTTTGTTTCATATTATTTACTCTTGCTGCCACCTGTACAAGCTGGTGCTACCATTGCAGACACGCATTCATGCACACATTCTTCTTTGCTATTGATTAACATGCCATAGACACACATATCTACGTCACTGTTTGTTGACACACCAATTAAGAGACATATCTCCATCAATATCTCATTCTCTATTGTTGAACAATGTCCACATGCCTTTCTCCGTGGGTATGACTAAGGCCATTGACAACTTAGTAGTCCAAGTAGCACAAGAAAAGCGGTAGAGATGAGGACGTTGTCTTGTTTACCTTACTGTCTTACTTTACTTTGGAGTGAATTACAAAATTATCAGCACAACTCCCTAATGAATAATGATGATTATCCAATGACACACCACACGTTTTTCAGTATGTCTGTCTTTGTCTTCGAGCGTTCTCTCTATCTCGATTGAAATCGACCTATTTTTAACATGGAACAGTAATACAAGGAAAAGTGCAGACATAAAATGTCTTACATTACACTTGCAAAACCACTTGAGATTAAAATAAACTTCTATTGAAATAAAATATATCATAACACAATGATCCATGGAGTACACTACGCCCCATGGTGCCTTACAGCTAGTTGTAAGACATTACAAGACAAAAAATAACGATATCTTCGTCTCAGGCTGTAAACTACTTCCATACAAACCCGGTTCTCTGATATCTCAACGAATATGCGTAAGTTAATTATATTAAATCATTATAGTATATCAGCACATGATATTCATAGCTTTATATTAAAGAAAGGGACAACTTTATCGGTGTACTTTGTAGAAAATTTAAAGATAAATTTTAGTTTATCACACATCAGCAAATGCTATTCCTTTTACCAATTTGAAAGCTGGTAATACTTCTTACGAGTCTATCATTTCTATATGTCTCTCTCTTTCTGTGTGTGTTCGTGTGTGTTTTTTTTCTGTATGTGTGTCTGTGTGTGTCTGTATGTGTGTCTGTGTGTGTGCGTGTATGCATGTGTGTGCTTGGGTTGTTTGTTTTGCGCAAATTATTGTGAAAACCCTAGTAAAACACCTTTACTAAAAGTGTTGTTGGTCAACAGCAATTAACATTAGAACTCAATTCAGCATTAATCATCACTTCTGGTATAGTATAGACCCTAGTAAAACTCCAAAAGAGACATTTCACTAAATGTGCTGAATTACTATAAATTAAGCTTTTCCACATTACATACAGATCTTCGAAGTTTCAAGCACCTGTATACATATGACTTTGACTTCTGCATCTAATGCGACATTCCGTGCAAATGTGACTAAAACAGGGAGATTTCTAAACACCCTAATTGAAATAATGCTCAAGATTAATTACAATGGTGTAATTGCATTCTCTAGTACTTCAGTAATTGTGTTCGATTATCAGTCAACAAAGTCTATATAGTAAATAACATCGAGACAAAAACATGGTATTTGGCCCATTGGCTTTACTCCAGATGTTGAGTATTCAATTTGCTATTTGGCCTGAATTAACTCCAGCTCTTGAATAGATAGTAACGAGTTGTATGTTTGCAGAATCATCGTAAAGTATTGGTGAGAGTTCAGCCTGTCACCTCTGTGCACCTGTGTCCTGAAAGAAATTAAAGACGTTAGCATATTGAATGAAATAAATAGCTTTTAGGGCTTATCCAACTGTAAAGGCAAATGATTACTTCGATACATTTTTTTGTCATAAAATAACACTTTTCGAGTTAACAAGTGAGAATTACTTCAAGAAATTGTACTTTTAAATGAAGCACCTGGAGTAGCTTGGCAGATGAAGCGAAATCTCAAGTAGCAATAGTGGTTGTACCACATGCCTTTCCTGAAAGCGCTTGCGCCGGTGCCGTACACAACGCAATCGCCATTCCCATCCGGTTCACCCTGGGCCCACGAGTTGTACACCCCTAGTGCAGAACCATCGGCCCACTCAAATCTTCCTTCTTCACGTTGATCTCGCAAGCCTATATAGAATCGAGGATCTTCTTCCCTCACGGACTTGTATAAGGAGATCAGGAAGGCGTTGGTCTCAGCGTCTCGGGGCATGGCGAGGGTGCCGCCATCTTTGCGACAGGTTGCAGCTGCTTCATTGAAGGGCTCTTGAGTGTTGAAGGCCTTGTAGCAGATTCCACGCCACAGTTGGTAACCATTGGGACAAGATACTGGGGAAAATTGTGCTATTAGTAGAAGAAAAAGCTGACAGCTAAAGATAAAAACGCCCTGATCGCACTACACAAATGTCAATTCCTTTAATTGATAAAAGATCTCCTGCCTACAAGTGGTGTATGTTTTTGTATTTGTACGTTCCATAGTATACGGGATACATCAGTTCAGATTTAAAACATGACACTAACATTTACGTTTTTTTTCTAATGGAAAATAGAATCTTTAAGTCGGTATAATAAGAAACATCTTACCTTGCTCCCGAAGACATGCCTCCAAGACTGCTGATCTGTTTTTCTCGGTGTCCAATTTGCGTTTCAGGTCGTCAACAGTGTCGGACAGTTGGGACACATCATCCATGCTGCGTTTCAGGTCGTCAACAGTGTTGGACAGTTGAGACATGTCATCCATGTTGCGTTTCAGGTCGTCAACAGTGTCGGGCAGTTGGGACATGTCATCCATGTTGCGTTTCAGGTCGGCAACAGTGTTGGACAGTTGGGACATGTCATCCATGTTGCGTTTCAGGTCGTCAACAGTGTTGGACAGTTGGGATATGTCACCCCTATTGCGTTTCAGGTCGTCAACAGTGTCGGACAGTTGGGACATGTCATCCATGCTGCGTTTCAGGTCGTCAACAGTGTCGGGCAGTTGGGACATGTCATCCATGTTGCGTTTCAGGTCGTCAACAGTGTTGGACAGTTGGGATATGTCACCCCTATTGCGTTTCAGGTCGTCAACAGTGTCGGACAGTTGGGACATGTCATCCATGTTGCGTTTCAGGTCGTCAACAGTGTCGGACAGTTGAGATATTTCCTATAAACGATTTCTCAGTGCAATATATCATTCAAATCAATCATAAAGATCAAAAATCACCAAGGAAAGGCGGTAACATCTTAACGTTAGCGACCTTTCAGAATCGACTACAATTTTACCAATATGCAATTAAAATTCATTCAACGAAATGAAAAATGAGAGATTTTAAACAAATTGAAATTTGATTATCATCATCTCTAGTTAGGGTTTCAAATCCAAAGGTACATTCATGGAATATGTTTGCAATCTTTGTCATTTTGAGATGGGTGAAATCAGTAAACTATAGGTTTTATTTAAAAAATGAAGTTTGTCCATCATTATGCATCGGAAGACACCTAGTTCTAGGTAATCTAGACTAAACATCGGAAAAGTCACAGGTAAGAAGACACATGTGTTAACGGATTACATATGAGAATTCTGTCGTTTCAAAAGATTTTCAAAATTAGGATTTTTGCACGGTTTCCATAGTCATGAAAGTTCATGGATGTTATTTTTTGTCTAGTATGGCACAAAATAAAATACCTCTTTATAGATAAACACCATGACGACGAGTCCCACGATGATCAGGGTTGCCACCACCACAGCAGTAACGCCCACGATGCAGCCACGGTATGATCGAACGAAGTCACGAATCACACGGAGGCCATTTGTTCCACCAGGATACGTGCTGTCTGAAGAAAAAAAAACCTTTTGAGTTATTCTGAACTATATCATTTTTTCTGGAGAAAATTTTTTCAAATCTGAAGAATAGGTTTCGATAAGATGATTGCCAGAGATTGAAGTCAGTTTTTGACGCAAAGTACCAGTACAAAATGAAGCTGATAAGGATATGCGTGAATAAAGATGTGTGCAGAAACATACTATGAAAGTCATTTTAAAGATCAACGAATTTTTCTCAATGTTGCTCCAGTTGAAACTCGATCAACAATTCTTGGCGCCAAAATGTTTATACTGGCTGTAATTCATCTGGAGGGTACTCGGGCTATGGTAGGAATAACAGAATAATTAAATAAGTTACCAAAGCCAAGAGGATCAAGACATAGTTAGAGAGGATACTCTAAGAGCAAAATTTACACAGATTGCGAAAAAACTCCGACGGTATATTCTAAGCACGAAAACACGTGAAAGCTACCTGTAGACGTTACTGCTGTGTCAGGTACATTGACATAACGCCTGTTGGTTCTGTCTTCAGCCCCTTCAGTGGGTGATTCTCCCCGTAGCTTTGCACGCTGCAGTCGGGCCACTCGAAACGTTGACGAGATATTCACAGCCTCGGCTTCTTCATACGTGTCTGAAGACATTTCTATTCCTTCTCCTATCTTTTCATTAGAGACGTTGTCATGGAGGCCACGCCCATGCCGACCACTCTGATGGTCAGCAGGTGTTGGGGTCTGCGGCCCACTGGTTTGACTGCTGTCGAGCCCAGAGACAGGGGACCGGACCGGCTGTGCTTGTTCGTACATTTCTACTGTCTGACAAACAACGTTGGAGCAGCCTAAAGATCTTACAGATACATGAATATAACAACATGATGTCACGATTAGTCTGAAGAAGCGATGTTGTCTTTGCTCTTATATGGAAAGACAAGCGGGCTGTGGCGCAGAGAAAATGGTATTTTGTTTTCCAACAAGCGAACACGTCAACCTACGTAAGGAGACAGACACATTTATGTTAACCTTTTAAAAGGTACGAGAGAGCTTGCCAATATTTACTACTCTTGCTGCCACCTGTAACAAAATGATATTACCATGAGACGCGCTGACATGCACACATTCCGTTGCTATTCTTTAAAATGCCATAAACCTACCTAAATCCTTCACTATTTGTTGACACACCAATTAAGAGACATATTTCCCTCAATATTTCATTCTTTATTGTTAAACAATGCCCACATGCATTTCTCTGTGGGTATGACTAGGACATGGATGACTTGGTAGTCCAGGTACAACAAGGAAAGTAGTAGAGATGAGAACTTGGTCTAGCCAACGTTTATGTCTTTAATTTTGAATGCAATAAAACTTTCTTATAACAACTCCTTCAGGAATGATAATGATCACCCTCATGGCTATGCCTCTGTCTGCCAAGCTGTCTCCCTTTATCTCTCTATCTCGATTATTATCGATTTATATATAAAACATTTGCTATGGGCTGGACGCCGTAATACAAAGAGCACACATAAGTGTCTTATATAACACTTGTAAAACCACCGAGATTAAAGTAATTTTCCGATGAAATAAAATGTTTAATAAAACCATCTAATAGAATATGCCCAACAGTGTCACGATAACTCCATCTCAGACTAAAAATCACCAGCACACATGCTCAGTTCTTGGCTATCCAAGTGCAATAATAGGCTGTCTTATATCAAATCATGATTGCATACAAGCACATGATATTCAATAGCGTATTATTGAAGTAACGAACGAAATCAGATTTATGTGTACCTGTTAGACAGTTTTATTTTAGTACATTTTAGTTTAGCCAACGTCAGTTACGTAGAAAAGGTGTATGATATAGCTGATGTTTGTTCTTATGAGTCTATCATTTCTATGTGTCTCTCTCTGTCTTTCTGTGTGTGTGTATGTGTTGTTGTTGTTTGTATTTGTGCGCATGTGTACTTGGTTTGTTTGTTTTGCGCATATTGTTGTAAAACCTCTAATGAAACACATTTGCTAAAAGTGTTCTTGGTCAACAGCCATTAATATTACGACTCAATTCAGCATCAATCATCACTTCTGCTATAAGCTTGACCATAGTGAAGCTCCAAAAGAGTCATTTTACTTCTACTATAAATCAAGCATTTACACACTACATATAGATCTTCACAGTTTTAAGCACTTAGATACATATGACGTCGACTGCTGTATCTTATACGCAATTCTGTACAAATGTTGATAACACAGGGAATTTCTAAAAATATTGAACTAAGACTCAAGATTGATTGAAACAGTGCAGTTTCATTTTCTAGTACTGAACTGCTTTAATGATTGTGTTTAATTCTCAATGAACACAGTTTGAATAACAAAAAAATTTGCTATTTCGCACGTTTTCTTAACTCCAGGTCATGAGTGGGTAGCACAGGTAATTGGTCCAGTTGTATTACTGTTTGTAGCAGAACCATCGTAAATCATTGGTGAGAGTTCAGCCTATCACCTCTGTGCACCAGTGTCCTGGAAGAAATTAAATACGTTAGCGTATTGAATGAATAAAGAAGAATTTTAGGGTTTATCTAATTGTAAAGACAAATGATCACTTTGATACATTTTTTATCAAATACTACTTGTCGAGTTACCAAGCAAGAATGACAAGAAGAAATTGTACTTTCAAATGAAGCACCTGGAATAGCTTGGCAGACGAAGCGGAAACTCCGGTAGCATTCGTAGTTTAACCACTTCCCTTTCCAGTAACTTGCGCCTGAAGAAACGCAATCGCCTCGACCATCCGGTTCACCCTGGGCCCACGACTTGTACTCCCCTAGTGCAGAACCATCAGCCCACTCAAATATCCCTTCTTCACGTTGATCTTGCAGGCCGATATAGAACAAAGAAGCGTCTTCCCTTATAGACGTGTATAAGGAGATCAGGAAGGCGTTGGTCTCAGCATCTCGGGGCATGGCGAGGGTGCCGCCATATTTGCGACAGGTTGCAGCTGCTTCGTTAAAGGGCTTACCAGTGTTGAAGACCTTGTAGCAGATTCCACGCCACAGTTGGTAACCATTGGGACAAGATACTGGGGAAAAGTGTGCTCTTAGTAGCAGAAAAAGCTGACAGCTCAATATAAAAACGCTCTGATCGCACTACACAAATGTCAATTCCTTTAATTGATAAAAGATCTCCTGCCTACAAGTAGTGTTTGTTTTCGTATTTGTACGTTTAATAGTATACTGGATACGTCAACTCAACTTTGAAAAAAGACACTGCCAATTAAGAAGTTGCTGTTTTTTTTCTAATGGAAAAAAGAATCTTTAAGTCGGTATAATAAGAAACATCTTACCTTGCTCCCGAAGACATGCCTCCAAGACTGCTGATCTGTTTTTCTCGGTGTTCAATTTGCGTTTCATGTCGTAAACAGTGTCGGACAGTTTTGACATATCATCCATGTTGCGTTTCAGATCGTCAACAGTGTTGGACAGTTGGGACATGTCATCCATGTTGCGTTTCAGGTCGTCAACAGTGTTGGACAGTTGAGATATTTCCTATAAACGATTTCTCAGTGCCAAATATCATTCATATCAATCATAAATATCAAAAATCACCAAGGAAAGGAAGTAGCATCTTAACGTTAGCGACCTTTCAGAATCGACGACAATTTTACCAAATAATATTATACAATTCAAATGCAACGACATGAAAAATGAGAGATTTTAAGCAAATTGAAATTTAATTATCATCATCTCTAGTTGGGGTTTCAAATCCAAAGGTAAATTAATGGCATATCTTTGTCGTTTTGAGATGGGTGAAATCAGTAAACTATAGGTTTTATTTAAAAAAATGAATCTTGTCCATCCATCGGAAGACCCCTAGTTCTAGGTAATCTAGACTAAACATCTGAAAAGTTACAGGTAAGAAGACACATGCGTTAACGGATTACAGATGAGAATTCTGTCGTTTCCAAAGATTTTCAAAATTAGGATTTTTGCACGGTTTCCATAGTCATGAAAGTTCATGGATGTTATTTTTTGTCTAGTATGGCACCAAATAAAATACCTCTTTATAGATAAACACCATGACGACGAGTCCCACGGTAATCAAGGTTGCCACCACAGCTGTAACGCCAACGATGCAGCCACGGTAGGACCGAACGAAGTCACGAAGAACACGGCGGCCATTTCTTCCACCAGGATACGTGCTGTCTGGAAACAACAATGAACTATATACCTTTTTTTTCTGGTGGATGTGTTTTCAAATCTTAAGTAAAGGTTTCAATAAGATGATTGCCAGACATTAAAGTCAGTTTTTGACCCAAAGTATTAAGTAAACTAGAGTTCGACAAACACATCTCTTCGCCAAATAATCATGCCTTTATTTAAGACTTTAAGTTTAAGGTCTTATTCATGTATTACTAAATAGTAGCATGAACTGTGATCCTCACAAAGCCAGAAATGCTCCCCAAAACAAGTCTGTGATCACAGATGACCTGGTACCATGCCTGGTCAATCAGAATTTCAAGCCTTCCAGAGGTTTTGTCCCCAGTGTAACAGCGTCCAGCTCACAAGCTCCTCCAGCAAAACATCTGTGTAACAGCTGTGTCTATAGATATATATATATATATATATATATATATATATATATATATATATACATATATATATATATATATAGAAAACAGTTTATTTCTGTTAATTGGCCACTGATTACAACTAAATGCATCTTTCCATGCAGATTATTATCTAAAGTACCTTTCAGCCCAAAACAATGCAATCAAGTTTGAAAGTCCTATCATGGAATTCAGTGGATTTCTGTACTTTCCTCATTAATTATGCAAATTAGCTGTTGATTTGAATAATTAGCATTAAATTATGTAAGTCGTCACTTAGGCTATCTACCACTCAAAAATCACGACCACAGCATGTTCAGAACACAAGATGTAAAATATTGATGTTTTGCTGCAGTACCTTAGGAAGCCGCTAGGGGGCCCACTATCATACTCGACCTTCGTTGTTCAGACCCCTACCCACCTACCAAATATTATCAGGATCCTTTCAAGGCTTCTCGAGTTATGCATTACACAAACAAACCTTAGCACACACTCGGCCCGCTAACGTCCTAACGGAAAATGATATGCCAACTATTTTCGAACACAAACTTCCTTTCTGCAAACGCTACTCAAATGCCAAATATCATGAAAATCCATACACAGATTCTTGAGTTATATGCTGTTGGAATGGAATTATGAACGTTCCTCATTAATTATGCAAATTATCTGCTGATTTGCATAATAAGTATTACATTGTGTAAGTCATCACTCATTCTATCTACATACCAAAAATCCTGATGATCCGTCAACATGTTCTTGAGTTATTCTCGTCCAAAGTTTGAAAGGAAATCGGTGCCTGCAGTTCCCAAAAAGCCGTTAGGGGGTCCAAACTCACAGCACTTACTCTCTGTCTCAAGGGCTATCTACCACTCAAAAATTATGACCACAGCCTGTCCAGAACACGAAGTGTATAATTTAAAAGTTTTGCTGCAGTTCCTTAGGCAGCCACTAGAGGGCCCATTATCGAACTTGACCTTCGTTTTCCTGACATCCACCCACCTACCAAATATTATCAGGATCCATTCAAGGGTTCTCGAGTTATCTTGCATACAGACAAACGCACTTACATACAAATCCCGCTACAGCACCGTAGGTAAGAGCTAGGTAAACCATTTTCGCACTTGACCTTTCTCTCCAAATCCGCTACACACCTACCAAGTATCGTGAAAATCGCCCAGCTGCATTTTGACTTATGCTGCCCAAAACAAACCCCAAAAACATACCAAGCTTGCTGCAGTACCGTAGGAAAACGCCAGGTGAACCGTTTTCTAACTTGGGATTCCTTTTGACAACCGCTACACACCTATTAAAAATCACAGTTCCATCCACAATTTCTGGAGTTATTTGCTGTTGACCTACATACAGACCCAAGTCAGCAATAACATACTCTTCTTGGCGAAGAGAAAAATGAAGCTGATAAAGATATACAGTAACAAAGATGTATGGCATGAAATAACATGCTATAAAATTATTTTTAAAGATCAACTGTCGCTCCAGTTGAAATTCGATCAATAAATCTTGGCGCTATGTAATATTAAGACTAGATAACATTCATCTGGAGGGTACTCGGGAGAGGACATGAAAATAACAGCATATGCAATCAAATTCTCGAAGACCAGAAGATCAAGACATAGTTAGTTGAGATAATCTCAGAGTAAGACCTACTCAGCTTGCGAAAAAGTCCTACGGTACATTCTTAACAAAAAAATGAAAAATAACAAAACAAGCCTCAGCTACCTGTTGACGTTTCCGCTTTGTCAGGTACAGTGACATAACGCCTGTTGCTACTGTTATCAGCCCCCTCAGTGTGTAATTCTCCCCGTAGCTTTGCACGCTGCAGTCGGGCCTCTCGAAACATTGACGAGATGTTCACTGCCTCAGCTTCTTCATATGTGTCTGAAGACATTTCTATCCCTTCTCCCCTCTTATTATTACAGACGTTGCCATGACGGCCACGCCCATGCCAACCACTCTGGTGGTCAGCAGGTGTTGGGGTCTGCGGCCCGCTAGTTTGACTGATTTCGGGCCAGAGACAAGGGACCGGACCGGCTGTGCTTGTTCGTACATTGTACTGTTCTGACAAACAACGTTTGAGCAGCCTAAAGCTCTTACGGATACATGAATACAACAAAAATAATGTCGTGATTAGTCTGAAGAAGCGATGTTGTCTTTGCCCTTATATGGCAAGACAAGCCGGCTGTGGCGCAGTGCGAATGGCATTTTGTTTTTCAACAAGCGAACACGTCATATCAACCTACGCAAGAAGGCAGACAAATCGAAGTTAACCTTTTAAAGGGTACGAGAGAGCTTGACAATATTTACTACTCTTGCTGCCACCTGTGAGACGCGCTGACATGTACACATTCCGTTACTATTCTTTAAAATGCCATAAACCTACCTAAATCCTTCACTATTTGTTGACACACCAATCAAGAGACATATTTCCCTCAATATTTCATTCTTTATTGTTAAATAATGCCCACATGCATTTCTCTGTGGGTATGACTAGGACATGGATAACTTGGTAGTCCAGGTAAAACAAGGAAAGCAGCAGAGATGAGAACTTGGTCTATCCAACGTTTATGTCTTTAATTTTGAATGCAATAAAACTTTCTTATAACAACTCCTTCAGGAATGATAATCATCACCCTCATGGCTATGCCTCTGTCTGCCAAGCTGTCTCCCTTTATCTCTCTATCTCGATTATTATCGATTTATTTATAAAACATTTGCTATGGGCTGGACGCCGTAATACAAAGAGCACACATAAGTGTCTTATATAACACTTGTAAAACCACCGAGATTAAAGTAATTTTCCGTTGAAATAAAATGTTTCATAAAACCATCTAATAGAATATGCCCAATAGTGTCACGATAACTCCATCTCAGGCTAAAAATCACTAGCACACATGCTCAGTTTTGCGCTATCCAAGTGCAATAATAGGCTGTCTTGTATCAAATCATGATCGCATACCAGCACATAATATTCAATAGCGTTTTATTGAAATGACGGACGAAATAAAATGTATGTGTATCTTTTAGACAGTTTTATTTTAGTACATTTTAGTTTAGCCAACGTCAGTTACGTGGACAAGGTGTATGATATAGCTGATGTTAGTTCTTATAAGTCTATCATTTCTATGTGTCTCTCTCTGTCTTTCTGTGTGTGTATGTGTTGTTGTTGTTTGTATTTGTGCGCATGTGTACTTGGTTTGTTTGTTTTGCGCATATTGTTGTAAAACCTCTAATGAAACACATTTGCTAAAAGTGTTCTTGGTCAACAGCCATTAACATTACAACTCACTTCAAGCATTTCCACACTTCATATAGATCTTCACAGTTTTAAGCACTTAGATACATATGACGTCGACTGCTGTATCATATCCGCAATTCTGTACAAATTTTGATAACACAGCGAATTTCTAAAAATATTGAACTAAGACTCAAGATTGATTGAAACAGTGCAATTTCATTTTCTAGTACTGAATTGCTTTAATGATTGTGTTTAATTCTCAATGAACACAGTTTTAATAACAAAAAAAACTTACTATTTCGCACGTTGGCTTAACTCCAGGTCATGAGTGGGTAGCACAGGTAATTGGTCCAGTTGTATTACTGTTTGTAGCAGAACCATCGTAAAGCATTGGTGAGAGTTCAGCCTGTCACCTCTGTGCACCTGTGTCCTGAAAGAAATGAAATACGTTAGCATAGTGAATGAAATAAGAAGAATTTTAGGGTTTATCTAATTGTAAAGACAAATGATCACTTTGATACATTTTTTCATCAAATACTACTTGTCGAGTTACCAAGCAAGAATGACGAAAAGAAATTGTACTTTTAAATAAAGCACCTGGAATAGCTTGGCAGATGAAGCGTAAACTGTTGTCGCAATAATAGTTATACCACTCCCCACTCCAGAAACTTGCGCCTGAAGAAACGCAATCGCCTTGACCATCCGGTTGACCCGGGCCCCACGGGCTGTACGCCCCTAGTGCAGAACCATCAGCCCACTCAAATATCCCTTCTTCACGTTGATCTTGCAGGCCGATGAAGAACATAGTAGTGTCTCCCCTTATGGACGTGTATAAGGAGATCAGGAAGGCGTTGGTCTCAGCGTCTCGGGGCATGGCGAAGGTGCCGCCATATTTGCGACAGGTTGCAGCTGCTTCGTTAAAGGTCTTAGCAGTGTTGAAGACCTTTTAGCAGATTCCACGCCACAGTTTGTAACCATCGGGACAAGATGCTGGGGAAAATTGTGCTCTTAGTAGCAGAAAAGGCTGACAGCTAAAGATAAAAACGCTCTGATCGCACTACACAAATGTCAATTCCTTTAATAGATAAAAGATCTCCTGCTTACAAGTGGTGTATGTTTTTGTATTCGTGCGTTCAATAGTATTCTGGATACGTCAGTGCAGTTTTAAAACAAGACACTGACATTTACTCCTTTTTTTTCAAATGGAATCTTTAAGTCGGAATAATAAGAATCTTACTTTGCTCCCGAAGACTTGCCTCCGAGACTGCTGATCTATTTTTCTCGATGTCCAATTTGCGTTTCAGGTCGTCAACAGTGTTGGACAGTTGGGACATGTCATCCATGTTGCGTTTTAGGTCGTCAACAGTGTTGGACAGCTGGGACATGCCATCCATGTTGCGTTTCAGGTCGTCAACAGTGTTGGACAGTTGAGATATTTCCTATAAACGATTTCTCAGTGCCAAATATCATTAAGTACACCAAAGAAAGGCGGTAGCATCTTAACGTTAGCGACCTTTCACAATCGACGACAATTTTACCAAATAATATTATACAATTGAAATGCAACGAAATGAAAAATAAAAGATTTTAAACAAATTGAAATTTGATTATCATCATCTCTAGTTGGGGTTTCAAATCCAAAGGCCCATTCATGGAATATGTTTGCAATCTTTGTCATTTTGAGATGCGTGAAATCAGTACACTATAGGTTTTATTTTAAAAAAATGAATTCTATCCATCCTTATGCATCGGAAGACACCTAGTTCTAGGTAATCTAGACTAAACATCTGTCACAGTCACAGGTAAGAAGACACATGTGTTAACGGATTACATATGAGAATTCTGTCGTTTCCAAAGATTTTCAAATTAGGATTTTTGCACGGTTTCCATGGTCATGAAAGTTCATGGATGTTACTTTTTGTCTAGTATGGCACAAAATAAAATACCTCTTTATAGATAAACACCATGACGACGAGTCCCACGATGATCAGGGTTGCCACCACAGCAGTAACGCCCACGATGCAGCCACGGTAGGACCGAACGAAGTCACGAATCACACGTCGGCCATTTGTTCCACCAGGATATGTGCTGTCTGGAAAACTAGTAGCTGTACTGAACAATATCACTTTCTGCGGGAAGTGTTTTTAAATCTGAAGTATAGGTTTCAATAAGATGAGTGCCAGACATCAACAAAGTCAGTTTTTGACCCAAAGTATTAAGTAAGAAAAAAACGAAGCTGATAAGGTCATGAATTTACAAAGATGTATGCAAATTTAATTTTAAAGATCAACCAATTTTTCTCATCGTCGTCTCAGTTGACGTTGAAATTCGATCGAAAGTTCTTATTGGCGTTATAATGTTTATACTTGCCAAAATTCCTCTGAAGGGTAATCGCGGGCTAGGGTATCAGGGACCAGAAGATCAAGACATAGTTAGAGATGATAATCTCAGAGCAAAATTTACTCGGCCTGAAAAATACTCGAAAACAAGCTTCAACTACCTGTAGCCATGGCCGCTGTGTCAGGTGGATTGACATAACGCCTGTTGCTACTGTCATCAGCCCCCTCGGTGGGTGGTTCTCCCCGTAGCTTTGCACGCTGCAGTCGGGCCTCTCGAAATGTTGACGAGAAATTCACAGACTCGGCTTCTTCATACGTGTCTGAAGACATTTCTATTCCTTCTCCCCTCTTTTCATTAGACACGTTGCCATGGCGGCCACGCCCATGCCGACCACTCTGATGGTCAGCAGGTGTTTGGGTCTGCGGCCCGCTGGTTTGACTGATTTCGGCCCCAGAGACAGGGGACCGGACCGGCTGTGCTTGTTCGTACATTTCTACTGTCTGACAAACAACGTTGGAGTAGCCTAAAGCTCTTACAGATACATGAATATAACAAAACTATATCGCGATTAGTCTGAAGAAGCGATGTTGTCTTTACCCTTATATGGTAAGACAAGCGGGCTGTGACGTGGTGCAAATGGCATTTTGTTTTTCAACAAGCGAACACGCCAACCTACGTAGGGAGACAGACAAATCGAAGTTAACCTTTTAAAAGGTACGTGAGAGCTCGCCAAGTTTAGTCGCTGAACACACGTGTTTCTATTTTAATATTTACTACTCCTGCTGCCACCTTTAGCAAACTGGTATTAGCAAAAGACACGCCGACATGCACACATTCTCCGTTGCTGTTGATTAACATGCCTTATACACACATATCTCCTTCACTGTTTATTGCAAGACCCATTAAGAAACATATCTCCGTCAGTATCTCATTATTTATTGTTGAACAATGCCCACATGCTCACTATGTGGGTATGACTAAGGCATTGACAACTTAGTAGTCCAGGTAGCACAACGAAGCGGTAGAAATAAGAACGTGGTCTTGCTAACATTAATTTCTTAATTTACTTTGGAATGCAAAACAAACTTATCATCACAACTCCTTAAAGAATAATGATGATCATCCAATAATACACTCTTTTCTCTATGTCTGTCTCTGTCTGTCGAGCTGTCTCTATATCTCGATTGAATTGAAAATCGATCTATATTTAACATTAAACAGTAATACAAGGAAAGTGCACACATAAAATGCCTTACATTGCACTTGTAAAATGAAATAAAATATATCATAACACCGAGGTCCATCGAATAAACTACGCCCCATGGTGTCTTACTGTAAGTTGTAAGAAATTACAAGACAAAAAATTGAGAACGAGAACTTCAATCAGGCTGTAAACCACTAGCACACAAACTCGGTTCCCCTGGTATCTCAGTGCAATAATAGGCTTTCTTATATCAAATCATGATTGTATATCAGCGTATGATATTCATAGCTTCATATTAAAGAAAGGGAAGAGAAAACTTTATCTGTGTACCTTATAGAAAATTTAAAGATACATTTTAGTTTGTCACACATGAGCAGTTGCCATTCCTTTCATTAATTCGAATGGTGATGTTACTTCTTATGAGACTATCTTTTCTATATGTCTCTTTCTGTGTTAGTGTTTGTTTGTTTGTGTGTGTGTGTGTGTGTGTGTGTGTGTGTGTGTGTGTGTGCGCTTGGGGGTGTTTGTGCACATGATTATTATAAAAACGCTAATGAAACACATTTACTAAAAGTACTTTTTGTCAACAGCCATTAACATTAAAACTCAATAAAGCATTAGCCATGTTGTAATCTTGACCCTAGTGAAGCTCCACAACACATTTCACTGCTACTATGAACCGAGCTTTTCCGCACTACATACAGATCCTCCAAGTTTTACTCACCTAAATATGACGTCTATTGCTGTATCTCATAGGCCATTGTGGGCAGAAGTGAATAACACAGGGAGATTTCTAAACATGCCTATTGAACTAAGGCTTAAAATTGGTTGAACAAGTCGTGCAATGGCATTCTCTAGTACTGAACTGCTTCAGTAATTGTGTTCAATTATCAATCAACAAAGTTTAAATAACATCGATAACAAAACTTGCTATTTGGCCCGTTGGCTTTACTCCAGATGTTGAGTATTCAACTTCCTATTTGACCTACAATAACTCCAGCTCTTAAATAGATAGTAACGGTGGTTGGTCGAGTTGTATTGTTGCAGAATCTTCGTAAAGCATTGGTGGGAGTTCAGCCTGTCACCTCTGTGCACCTGTGTCCTGAAAGAAATGAAAGACGTTAGTATAATGAATGAAATAAATAAATAGAATTTTAGGATTTTTCTAATTTTAAAGACAAATAATTACCTCGATACATTTTTTTTTCATAAAATAACACTTTTCGAGTTAACGAGAATTACTTCAAAAAATTGTACTTTTAAATGAAGCACCTGGAGTAGCTTGGCATATGAAGCGGAAACTCAAGTAGCAATAGTGGTTGTACCACATGCTTTTCCTGTAACCGCTTGCGCCGATGCCGGACACAACACAATCGCCACTACCATCCGGTTCGCCCGGAGCCCACGAGTTGTACACCCCAAGTGCAGAACCATCGGCCCACTCAAATCTTCCTTCTTCACGTTGATCTTGCAAGCCGATATAGAATCGAGGAACGTCTTCCCTCAGGGATATGTATAAAAAGATCAGGAAGGTGTTGGTCTCAGCGTCTCGGGGCATGGCGAAGGTGCCGCCATATTTGCGACAGGTTGCAGCTGCTTCGTTAAAGGTCTTAGCAGTGTTGAAGACCTTTTAGCAGATTCCACGCCACAGTTGGTAACCATCGGGACAAGATACTGGGGAACATTTTACTATTAGTAACAGAACAAGCTGACAGCTCAAGATAAAAACGTTCTGCTCGCATTACGTAAATCTTAATTCCTTTTAATAATATAAAATCTCCTGCCTACGTAACATAAATAGTGTATGTTTTTGTTTTTGAATGGTATAGTGGGTGCGTCATCAGAGCAGCTTTAAAAACACACTACAAATTTACGTGTTTTTTTTAATGAATAAAAGAATCATGAAGCAAGACTAATAAGAATAATCTTACTTGGCTCCCTAAGACATGCCTCCAAGACTGCTGATCGGTTTCTTGCGATGTCCAATTTGCGTTTCAGGTCGTCAACAGTGTCGGACAGTTGGGACATGTCATCCTTGTCGCGTTTCAGGTTGTCAACAGTATCGGACAGTTGAGATATTTCCTTTAACGATTTCGAAGTGCAAAATATCATTAAGCACACCAAGAAAGACGTTAGCATCTTAGAGTTAGCAACCTTCAAAAATATTAAACAAAAACTATAGCTAGTTTATCTGATCTGTCGTAACTAATTATCAACTCTAGTTGAGGGTTCGAGGCCCATTCTTGAGATGTGTAAAATAGATTTCATTTGAAAAATATCTTTTCCATCCTTGGGTCTCGAAAGACCCCAACTTCTCTGTAATCTAGACTAGACAGCTGAAAAGTCACAGGCACGAGGACACTTGTGTTAATGAATTTCATATGAGAATTCTGCCGCATAAAAAGATTTTTAAAAAGTGGACTATTATGTTGGGGAGGTTCCATAGTCATGAAAGTTCTTGTACGTGATCTTTCACTTGATGTTTTTCTAATATGGCACGAAATAAAATACCTCTCTATAGATGACCACCATGACGACGAGTCCCACGATGATCAAGGTTGCCACCACCACAGCAGTAACGCCCAAGATGCAGCCACGGTAGGACCGAACCAAGTCACGAAGAACACGGCGGCCATTTGTTTCACCAGGATACGTGCTGTCTGGAAAAACAACAACTTTGGAGCTATTCTGAACTATATCATTTTTCTGGAAGTAATTCTAAATCTGAAGTATAGGTTTCAATAAGATGATTGCCAGAGGTCAAAGTCAGTTTTTGACCCAAAGTATTAAGAGAACAATGAAGCTGATAAGGATTTGCATTAATAAAGATGTATACAGAAAACTACTATGAAAGTAATTTAAAAGATCATATGTCGCCCCAGTTGAAATTAGTTCAATAGTACTTGGCGCTAAAATATCTAACTGGCTAAAATTCACCTGTAGGGTACTCGGTCTAGGGTAACAGGACAACAGCATATGCAATTAAGCTATCAAAGATTAGAGGATAAAGACATAGTTAGTGGCGATAATCTAAGTGCAAAATTTATGCAGCGTTCAAAAAAAACTCCAAAGGTATATTCTAAACACGAAAACAAGCTTCAGTTACCTGTAGACATGGCTGCTGTGTCAGGTACATTGACATACCGACTGTTGGCTTTGTTATCATCCACCTCAGTGGTTGGTTCTCCCCGTAGTCTTGCACGCTGGAACCGGGCCTCTCGAAACGTCGACGAGATCTTCACAGCCTCGGCTTCTTCATACGTGTCTGAAGACATTTCTATCCCTTCTCCCCTCTTTATATTAGAGACGTTGCTATGGCGGCCACGCCCATGCTGACCACTCTGATGGTCAGCAGGTGTTGGGGCCTGCGGCCCGCTGGTTTGACTGATTTCGGCCCCAGAGACAGGGGACCGGACCGGCTGTGCTTGTTCGTACATTGTACTGTCTGACAAACAACGTTGGAGCGGCCTAAAGCTGTTACAGATACATGAATATGGCAAAATGCTATCGCGATAAGTCTGGATATTTGACGTTGTATTTGTCCTTATACATATGGAAAGACAAGCGGGCTGTGACGCAGTGCAAATGGCATTTTATTTTTCAACAAGCGAACACGTCAACCTACGTCAGGAGGCAGACACATTTGAGTTAACCTTTCAAAAGGTACGTGATAGCTCGCAAAGTGTAGTTGCTGAACACACTTTTTTTTCATATTTTCGACTCTTGCTGCCACCTGTACAAGCTGGTGCTACCATAGCAGACACGCATACATGCACACATTCTTCTTTGCTATTGATTAACATGCCATATACACACATATCTACTTCACTGTTTGCTGACATGCCAATTAAGAGACATATCTCCGTCCATATCTCATTCTCTATTGTTTCACAATGCCCACATGCATTTCTCTGTGGGCATGACTAGGATATGGACATCTTTAGTAGACCATGTAGGACAACGTAGGGTAGAGATGAGAACGTGGTCTTGCTAACATTAAATTTTTACTTTACTTTGGAATGCAATACAAACTGATCATCACAGCTCCTTAATGAATAATGAGGATTATCCAATGACACACTCTTTTCTCTATGCCTGTCTCTGTCTTCGAGCTTTCGATCCATCTCGATTGAAATCGATCTATTTTCAACATTGTACATTAATACAAGTAAAAGTTCAGACATAAAGAGTCCTACATTATACTTGAGATTGAAAAAAATTCTATTGAAATAAGATATATCATAACACAATTATCCATGGTGTCTTTGTATTTGTGTGCATGTCTTTGCTCGGAGTCTTTGTTTTCATATCATTGTGAAAACCGCAATGAAACACATCTACAAAAAGTGTTCTTTGTCAACAGCCATTGGATTACAACTCAAAACAGCATTAGCCACGACTTCTGTTGCAGTTTTGACTATAGTAAAGCTCCAAAACACATTTCACTGCTACTGTGAATCGAGCTTTTCTTCATTGCATACAAATCGTCCAAGTTTCACTCACCTGCATATGACCTCAATTGCTGTATCTTATCCGCCATTCTGGACAAATGTGAATAACGCAATGAGATGTCTAAACACCCGTATTGAACTAAGACTTAAAATTGGTAGAATAAGTGCAATTGTATTCTCTAGTACTGAATTGCTTCAGTAAATGTGTTTCTTTTCTTAGTCAACAAGGTTTTTCATAACATCGAGAGCAGAACTTGCTATTTGGTCCGTTGGCTTTACTCCATCTGTTGAGTATGCAACCTGCTACTAGGCCTAAAAACCCTACAGCTCTTGAATAGGTAGTAACGGTGGTTGGTCGAGATGTATTGTAATTTGGCGCAGAACCGTCGAAAGAATCGGTGAGAGTTCAGCCTGTCACCTTTTTAGCCTGTCACCTCTGAAACTGGGGAATGATCGACGTTAGCATATTCAATAGCATAAGAAAAATTCTAGGGTCTATCTAATTGTAAAGACAAATGATTACTTTGACACATATCTTCATCAAATACTACTTGTCGAGTTAACAAGCGAGAATGACATGAAGAAATTGTACTTTTACATGAAGCACCTGGAATAGCTTGGCAGACGAAGCCGAAACTCATGTCACATTTGAAGTTGTACCACTTCTCTTTCCAGAAACCGCTTGCGACGGACACAACGCAATCACCATCACCATTCAGTTCGACCGGGGTCCACGAGTTGTACACCCCTAGTGCAGAACCATCGGCCCACTCAAATCTTCCTTCTTCACGTTGATCTTGCAGGCCGATATAGAATCGATTATCGTATTCCCTCAGGGACCCATATAAGGAGCTCAGGAAGGCGTTGGTCTCTGCGTCTCGGGGCATGGCAAGGGTGCCGCCATCTTTGCGACAGGTTGCAGCTGCTTCGTTAAAGGGCTCACGAGTGTCGAATGCCTTGTAGCAGATTCCACGCCACAGTTGGTAACCATCGGGACAACATACTGAGGGAACATTGTGCACTTAGTAACAGGAAAAGCTGACAGCTCAAGATAAAAACGTTCTGATTGCATTACGCAATTGCCAATTCCTTTCAATGATATAAGATCTCCTGCCTACAAGTAGTGTATGTTTTCGTTTTTGTACGTTCAATGGTATAGTGGGTGCGTCAGAGCAGCTTTAAAAACACACTACAATTTGAGTGTTTTTTTTTCTAATGGATAAAAGAATCATGAAGTCAGACTAATAAGAATCATCTTACTTGGCTCCCGAAGACATGCCTCCAAGACTGCTGATCGGTTCCTCTCGAAGTCCAATTTGCGTTTCAGGTCGTCAACAGTGTCGGACAGATGGGACATGTCATCCATGTTGCGTTTCAGGTCGTCAACAGTGTCGGACAGTTGAGACATGTCATCCATGTTGCGTTTCAGGTCGTCAACAGTGTCGGACAGTCGGGATATGTCATCCATGTTGCGTTTCAGGTCGTCAACAGTGTCGGACAGTTGGGACATGTCATCCATGTTGCGTTTCAAGTCGTCAACAGTGTTGGACAGTTGAGATATTTCCTATAAACGATTTCTCAGTGCCAAATATCATTAAGTACACCGAGGAAAGGCGGTAGCATCCTAACATTAGCGACCTTTCACAATCGACGACAATTTTACCAAATAATATTATGCAATTGAAATGCAACGAAATGAAAAATGAAAGATTTTAAACAAATTGAAATTTGATTATCATCATCTCTAGTTGGGGTTTCAAATCCAAAGGTACATTCATGGAATATGTTTGCAATCTTCTTCGTTTTGAGACGGGTGAAATCAGTAAACTATAGGTTTTATTTTTTAAAAATGAATTCTATCCATCATTATGCATTGGAAGACACCTAGTTCTAGGTAATCTAGACTAAACATCTGTCACAGTCACAGGTAAGAAGACACATGTGTTAACGGATTACAGATGAGAATTCTGTCGTTTCCAAAGATTTTCAAATTAGGATTTTTGCACGGTTTCCATAGTCATGAAAGTTCATGGATGTTATTTTTTGTCTAGTATGGCACAAAATAAAACACCTCTTTATAGATAAACACCATGACGACGAGTCCCACGATGATCAGGGTTGCCACCACAGCAGTAGCACCCACGATGCAGCCACGGTAGGACCGAAGGAAGTCACGAAGAACACGGCGGCCATTTGTTCTACCAGGATACGTGCTGTCTGAAAAAAACAAGGAGCTATTCTGAACTTTATACCTTATTTTTCTGGAGGAAGTGTTTTCAAATCTGAAGTATAGGTTTCAATAAGATGAGTGCCAGACATTAAAGTCAGTTTTTGACCCAAAGTATTAAGTAAAAAAAAAGATGTATGCAGAAACATATTATAAAACTAATTTTAGATTTAAAGATCAAACAATTTTTCTCATCTTCGCCTCAGTTGACGTTGAAATTCGATCGAAAGTTCTTATTGGCGTTATAATGTTTATACTTGCCAAAATTCCTCTGAAGGGTAATCGCGGGCTAGGGTATCAGAGACCAGAAGATCAAGACATAGTTAGAGATGATAATCTCAGAGCAAAATTTACTCGGCCTGAAAAATACACGAAAACAAGCTTCAACTACCTGTAGACATGGCCGCTCTGTCAGGTGGATTAACATAACGCCTGTTGCTACTGTCATCAGCCCCCTCAGTGGTTGGTTCTCCCCGTAGCTTTGCACGCTGCAGTCGGGCCTCTCGAAATGTTGACGAGAAATTCACAGACTCAGCTTCTTCATACGTGTCTGAAGACATTTCTATCCCTTCTCCCCTCTTTCTATTAGAGACGTTGCCATGGAGGCCACGCCCATGCCGACCACTCTGATGGTCAGCAGGTGTTGGGGTCTGCGGCCCGCTGGTTTGACTGATGTCGGGCCCAGAGACAGGGGACCGGACCGGCTGTGCTTGTTCGTACATTGTATTGTTCTGACAAACAACGTTTGAGCAGCCTAAAGATCTTACAGATACATGAACATAGCAAAATGATATCGCGATTAGTCTGAAGAAGCGAGGTTGTCTTTGCCCTTATATGGAAAGACAAGCGGGCTGTGGCGCAGTTTTAATGGCATTTTGGCTTTTCAACAAGCGACCACGTCATATCAACCTGCGCAAAAAGGCAGACAAATCGAAGTTAACCTTTCAAAACGTACGTGAGAGCTAGTTGCTGAATACACCTGTATGTTTGCATATTCAAGACTCTTGATGCCACCTGTGCAAGATGTTGTTATCTGCATGAAAATGTGTGTGTGTGTGTGTGTGTGTGTATCTGTATCTGTATCTGTATCTATATAGCCGGTATAACCGCCGTTCGGCGTAACACACCAGCTGTGTGTGTGTGTGTGTTTGTTTGTGTGTGTGTGTGTGTGTGTCAGGATAGATTTATCAAGATCGTCTGAATGGGTTTTACTAAAGGGTTAATGTCCCGCCCCGAGTTGTATATGGTGATGAGATAATCCCTAGTCAGGTGCGATAACCACATAATAAACCACCGAGTGCGCGTAGCGTGACTGTTGTTGGTTCACGTACAGTCCCGTTTCACTTACAGTGGCATTTTACGGTACGGCCCGGGATTTTATACTTCGATTTGAACTATTCGAACTCGCTTGCGTGCCAGGTTGTCGAAAATGTAAACAATTGCGGTTGCTCGCTTGCGGTTTTTTTGTTCGAATTGACGAATAAAGCTGTTGATACGATACGCATATGTCCCCTGTATAATGGTGCGGTTCAGAATGTGTGCGGTTATTCTAATAACCATCCACTTTTGACGTTACGCCTTGATAACCCATAGGAAATGGGGGCCTCTGATTGGCCAACTCCATCTGGCTATATGATTATGCTATATGGTATGTGTGCATTGTGAACCCGAAGGTCAATGTTAATCTTTTTACGTGACAGCTGTTCGTGTTGGGGAGACGCGTTGTAGGACCCCTAGCTACTTACTATGGGAATTACAAGGGCGTTTTCATTAAAATCATTCAAAAAGAATAACAGTCCAAAAACCGATGGATTTCTGTCTTATTTTGCATGCAGATAGCTTAGACAAATTTGTACACAATGAATTATACATTATGCCATCCCGGACTTGAATTTTATAATTACTGAAGAAATTTTATTTTTCATTGTTTTCCCATTATAGGAGTTTGATACACGTAACCTTTGTCAATTAAGGCAAGTGGAACATTACAAAATACAAATTTTACAAAAAAGGTCTGATAAATGTACATTTGTCTATGATATGTGGATATCTACCATTATTGATCAGACAAATATTGCACTTTGATGTCGTTGGTGCGAAAACATTTTAATTGTAATTTCCCGCAATCGTACATAACTCCTCTTTGCGCGTAGAAAGAGAACGCAGTACATTCGTCCGTATATACTTCTATAACGTTACATCACATATTGTTATAGATAAATCTAAGCTGTTCCAAACTTAATGTTTGATGGTACGGAAAGTGTCGTGCCTGGTAGTACCTTACCTTGGACCATAGATCCTACCGCCACACTGTTGCATTGGTCTACTCGTCGAGCATACTAGCTTTCTCCAAAGGTTGCGGTCTTGAGCAGCTACTGCCATGCTTTCCATATTGTTTAGACCCATTTTCCTTCCAGATTCCGGATCTAAGATTGTCCGTCTTAGTGTAGTTTTAGGCCTGCCCCTGGGGCGGGTGCCCTTAGGAGCCCATGACAAAGCTGTTTTTGTTGTTCTTTTGTCGGATAGCCGTCATACATGCCCGACAAATCTTAATCTTCTTTTTCCGACTGTCTCACTAGTTAGTAGACCCCTAGCTCTTTTCATGAGCTCTTCATTTGTGACGTGGTCACGCCAGGAGATGTACACTGGTGGTTAACTGTTATATGCTTGATAGGCAAAATGTTGATACTGAATTTGAAATGAAAATTAAAGACAATCTAAAGGCACTGGAGGAACTCAACGGAGAGCAAGGGCCTATCGATTGCCCAATCACGGAGTCAGAAATAAGTAGTTCAATAACGGCTCTCAAAAACAAAAAGGCGAGCGGCGAAGACATGATAATTAACGAAATGCTAAAAGCGGGACACAGCTTACTTTTAAAGCCTCTTGTTGCTTTATTCAATCGCACCTTTTTAGTGGAAAATTCCCCCAAATCTGGTCAAAAAGCTACATAGTGCCCATATTCAAATCAGGGAGAAAAGACGACACTAACAACTACCGCGGGATTTCCATTTCTAGCTGTCTCGGGAAACTGTTTACCTTTGTTCTAAACAAAAGGCTCTCCTCTTTTCTCGAGGAAAACAAAATTCTTAAACCTAATCAAGCGGGGTTCCGGAAGAATTATAGAACGTCAGATAACATATTTGTTCTGAAAACGTTGATTTCCAAATATACACAGTCAAGAAAACAACTATTTGCTTGCTTTGTGGATCTATCCAAGGCATTTGATTCAATTTGGCACGAGGGCCTATTATTCAAACTCATATCAAAAGGCATTTCCGGTAGATTTTTTGATATGCTAACAAGCTAATATAGTCAATCCACAGCGAGTGTGATAACAAATATAGGTTTAAGTGAAAATTTCCAATAAAAAACAATCAAAATAGGAGTGCGGCAAGGTTGTGTTCTAAGTCCTTCACTATTTAACCTATATATCAGTGACTTAGCAGACGAACTGAATACAGGAGATTTTGATGCGCCCTTGCTAAATACATCCGATGTATCAAGTTTATATTATGCCGACGACCTTGTCCTACTATCAACTAGCCAAAATGGCCTTCAAAATGCAATTGATGAACTAGGTCTCTATTGCAACAAATGGAAATTATCAGTTAACATAAATAAGACAAAAATAATCGTTTTTAACAAAGAGGGTCATATGTTCTCAAATCTCAAATTTCATATACTCAACGAAGACATAGAGATAGTTTCTTCATACTGCTATTTAGGGGTGGTGCTTACAACAGGTTGCAACTTCACAACAACATTAAAAACACTACAAAAGAAGGCGCTAAGTGCTCTGTTCAGTATTAAAACAACACTAGGAGAAACCAATCCTTCAATTTCAGTATATTATGAATTATTTGATGCCTGCGTTGTCCCAATATTGACTTATGGTACAGAGGTATGAGGCAAAATCGGATTAAATGATAAGTCACCCATTGAACAAGTTCATCTGAATTTTTGTAAGTCGTTATTAGGCGTAAGAAAAAACTCAAGTAATCTTCTTGCAACAAGGGCAGAACTAGGCAGGTATCCTCTGTGGATCGAAGTATATACTAGATTGTATTCATACTACAAAAGATTAGTTAAAGAAGTGCCAAGAAATAGCCTACAATTTGAAGCTTTTCTTGTACAGCAGGACTTACACAGTCGCAACATACCATGCTGGTTTTCCAACGTTAGTAAAATCCTGGAGGAGTCTGGTTTTGCCTATCTTTTGATTAACAGTGATCGCAACACATCTTTCGCTCAGTCCGAAGTAAACCAAAGACTGAAAGATAACATTGTTCAAAATTTTTACTCCGAAATGAATTCTCCTGGCATGAAGGAAAACCAAGGTAATAAGTTAAGAACCTACAGAAAATTCAAGCTTACCTATGAAAGAGAAAAGTACCTAGAGATAACAAATTTTAGCTATCGCAGAGCCATGACTAAATTAAGGATCAGCCATCACCCACTGCAAATTGAAGCTGGCAGATACACCCGAACTCCTCCTGATGATAGAATATGCATGTTTTGTAATAAGAAAGTCAGATATATAGAAAATGAAATGCACTTTGTGCTAGAGTATTCTCTGCACAATGATATGCGTAATAGCCTTGTTAATGTTAAACGTGTAAAATAGTAGACTTGTTTAAATATCTGATGACATCAACTAACTTTGACGTATTGGAAGAACTGTGTAAGTTCGTTTACTCATGTTTTAAGAGGAGGGGCGAAGCTTGTAGAAAATAGTTATAATTAGGATATATCATTGTTTATTTGTTGTTATTATTTTTATATCAAACTTAATGCATTTAGCCCCATTGGGGCATGAACATGCATCATTGTCATTGTCATTGTGTATGCTTAACTATGCAATGATTATGCAGTTATATATAGTGGCATCTTTGTTGTCGCTGGTCGAGTTTTGATGCAGAGATTAACATGGGTTCTACTAGGGGTGGGTACCGGTGAAAACATGTGAATAGACGATACTCAAAACGATGGTCCATTTTGTTTTGTGGCGTATTTGACTCCCACTGGCGTTCTAAAATCTTGCAAGACTAACTGCATCTGTATGATTGACTGTAAAACTTTGTAGAAATGACTATAAGCTCACTCTGATCCGATCTTGTTCCTTTCTTCGACCGGTAAACCCCAAAACGCGTGAATTCCTGATCATATTCCATCATCCGGTTCACCGAATTTTTTCCGGTCCGTCTTTTTTCCGTTCCCACGTTAACTACCTACCTACCTAGTCCCTTCACCTCCTGGTCGTTGGGGGGGGGGGGGGGATGTGGCAGGTAGACATGCAGTTTCAACGTTACAATATGATAAAACCCACAAAGTTCCGATGTCCATTGTCGTTGATCTCCACTTTAGACAGCTGGAGAACGTGCTTCCACCTTCAGCCAGACTTCTCCTTCAATCTGGTTACCCAAGGTGTTCTTGATGCGGACAGGAATCTACGGTTCAACGGTTAACATATAAACAAGTGAGTGAAGATCACATACCTCCGTGAAATACTTAAAGGGATTTGGGGGGGGCTTTATGTTGTTGTTGTTTTCTTCATTATCATCTTTTTTTTCATTATTGTCTTCCACTGTCTTCGAAAAAGGAGTCGAGCCCAACAACCCAGGATCTAGAGTTAGCATTTACTACTTTTAGATTAGAGTAGACACTTGTGATATTTTTTTACACTGTTTGAATCTCTTATGTTACCTGCAATTAGCCCACGGGCAAGAATTTGCAATCATTCTTCGCTGACTCCCTCCCAAGAAATGAGGTAACCATCAATAGCCTCTTCCGGGTCTTTAACAAAATTCCCCGTCAACTGGCAACTTTGAACCCGGGCCAAGCCAACCTTGCCATCCTGTCAATCTCAGATTACACCATCTTTTGCCTCACATCCTGTCACTCTGTAGTATTCAATTGATACACAAACACACACTCACAGAGCTAAAATAACACGTTCATTTCCCACGTTGTTTGTTACGTAGAAAGTTTACGATTCTAAGTACACATGTGCAGCAAAATGCACTGTGGGTAATACATGTATGTCAAAGGTGAATGCCCCTGATAAACAAACAATGCATGTTTGGACTATTGCAATAGTTTACAAATTAGAGTCCTCCACCTTTGACATATTGTCCACAATGCATTCTGCTGCACATAGGATCTATACCTAAGGGAACAACCCGCCGTACGTTCAAATACGTGCTGTCTACGTTCCAAAACGTGAGCAATCTTTTGAGATCCGTAAGTGGTAAGTACCGCCTCTGTACCAACTCGTACAGAATCTGACGAATTTGTGAGCACACAGACACGCTGTAGAACTTTACGTGCAGGCAAAACGTTGTGTGCCATCGGACCGCGGATTCGCCCACCTACGTGCAAGTACAGTCGACGCCTCTGCCCTACAGCCTAAACGTTTTCAGAAATACGTGGCGGACGTGGCCTCCCCCCCCCAAAAAAAAAAACGTACGGACAAATTGCACGTACGGCGGTTGTGCCCTTGGCTTTAGAAACGTGGACGCCAACGTGCGAACCTTTTTTTTGCCCCGTGAAAGACAAAGGTATTGTTTTACGGTCAGTGTATGCACACTAAGGATCTTGGGCATCTTTCTTACCTCAGTCTTTTCACAGGTCACAAAGCGGAACTTCTGCAGGGCTTTGGCCAGTGCGAACTTGAGCTCCAACATGGCGATGCGCATGCCCAGACAGTTCCTGGGGCCGGCTCCGAAGGGCAGGAAGGCGTACGGGTCACGTGATTCTCTCTCTTCCTTACTGAACCTGTCAACCAATGGTTACCACATAGGGTTAAAATCAAATCTAGTCCATTATGCTAGACTGATCACGCTTTACTTTAGCAAAATATGCAACACAACCTAGAGCTAGCACGGACGTTCATCTGATATGGTTAATTGATTTATGGCAAAAATTGAATTGTTCGCCAGTCGCAACATAGGTTTGAATCAAATCTAGCCCATCATCTACACGGGACAACTCCTCAGTTCTAGGTCCAACGTGCCCCCATGGGAGTTCTTCAACAGACACCCTTGAGTAAGACCCACACGAAAGATATTATTGAGTTGTGGGGTCTGGCATACAGGCAATCATTAATCGCCCATTCCTCTTCAGATATATCTAACATGAGAATGAGACTTCATGTGTGAGAACAAGTGAGGACAACACTTCATATGCGAGAGAACAGATGAGGACAACAGGTGAGGACAACATTTCATGTGTGAGGAGAACATATGAGGACAACAGGTGAGGAAAACATTTC
Organism: Branchiostoma floridae x Branchiostoma belcheri; assembly: GCA_019207045.1. NCBI lineage: Eukaryota > Metazoa > Chordata > Leptocardii > Amphioxiformes > Branchiostomatidae > Branchiostoma > Branchiostoma floridae x Branchiostoma belcheri. The sequence continues at coordinate 18,972,400 of CM033034.1, forward strand.
ATGTGTAAGGAGAACAGGTGAGGGCAACTGGTGAGGACAACACTTCGTGTGTGAGGAAAACAGGTGAGGGCAACACTTCGTGCGTGAGGAGGACAAGTCAGGGCAACAGGTGAGGACAACACTTCGTGTGTGTGGAGAACTGGTGAGGGCAACAGGTGAGGACAACACTTCGTGTGTGAGGAAAACAGGTGAGGTCAACAGGTCAGGAAAACACTTCATGTGTGAGGAGAACAGATGAGAATGACAGGTGAGAACAACACTTCATGTGTGAGGAGAACATATGAGGACAACAGGTGAGGACAACACTTCATGTGTAAGGAGAACAGGTGCGGGCAACAGGTGAGGACAACACTTCGTGTGTGAGGAGAACAGGTGAGGACAACACTTCGTGTGTGAGGAGAACAGGTGAGGACAACACTTCGTGTGTGAGGAAAACCAGGTGAGGGCAACAGGTGAGGACAGCACTTCATGTGTGAGGAGAACAGGTGAGGACAACACTTCGTGTGTGAGGAGAACAGGTGAGAACAACACTTCATGTGTGAGGAGAACATATGAGGACAACAGGTGAGGACAACACTTCATGTGTAAGGAGAACAGGTGCGGGCAACAGGTGAGGACAACACTTCGTGTGTGAGGAGAACAGGTGAGGACAACACTTCGTGTGTGAGGGCAACAGGTGGGGACAACACTGTATGTGTGAGGAGAACAGGTGAGGAGAACAGGCGAGGACAAAACTTCGTGTGTGAGGAAAACAGGCGAGGGCAACAGGTCAGGAAAACACTTCATGTGTGAGGAGAACAGATGAGAATAACAGGTGAGAACAACACTTCATGTGTAAGGAGAACAGGTGCGGGCAACAGGTGAGGACAACGCTTCGTGTGTGAGGAGAAGAGGTGAGGACAACGCTTCGTGTGTGAGGAGAACAGGTGAGGACAACAGGTGAGGACAACACTTCGTGTGTGAGGAGAACAGGTGAGGGCAACAGGTGAGGACAACACTTCATGTGTGAGGAGAACAGGTGAGGGCAACAGGTGAGGGCAACACTTCGTGTGTGAGGAGAACAGGTGAGGGCAACAGGTGAGGACAACACTTCATGTGTGAGGAGAACAGGTGCGGACAACACTTCATGTGTGAGGAGAACACGTGGTTCGGATACGATATCGCCTCTATACTTTCTCTTAACCAGACGGAGGGGGACATATCAACAATCTTCACCCATTGCTTTAGTTGAAAAATACCAGATAATTTCTTTAGATCGTATAACGCGTTAGATAGAATAAAGCCTTAGAATTCACTGACCTCTCAGGCTTGAACTTCTCAGGTTCCGGCCAGATGTCAGCGTCATAGTGGATCGCCCACACGGGGAAGGTAACAATGGTACCTTCTGGAATGTGCAAACCGTTCACTTCCGCATCCTCCTTACAAACACGGTCAAACCTAACAACAAAACAGGATCCATCAACACTACAAGATATTGATTTCATTGGACTACTTGACAAAAAACATTTAGTTAGGCTTACGTCACATTTCCAAACCGTGGAAACGAAGAATAGAAATGTATTCGTAAAAAAATTCAGGTGGGGGGCTGATGATGCACAAGCACAGTACGGGTGAATATGTTTATACAAATTGAGACAATAAGTAAAAGACCAGAATTTTTTGCAAGGAAGGGACATTCACATTCTACATATTACCCAAAATTCCTGTCGCTGCGCGTGCGTATTCGGAAGTGTGAAGGAGCTTATTTTTTCCCTATAGCCAGGGCAGTTAGGCTAACATCACATTTCCACAAAGGGAAACAAAAAGTACGATACAAGTAAGTAAAACAAAAAAAATTCAAAAGGGACCAAAATAAGTCAACACCATACCTTGTACATATTTATTGGTATAAACTTAAATTTTTCGTTTCCGCAAACAGCCCGGTCGGGCCTTGGGTAGAAAATGTGACTTAGGCTTTAGTCTAGTAGAGACTATGCAGAGAGAAGGCTCAAGACAGCGGCAGAAAAACAAAATATTAGTCGCACCTCTGTGCAATAGGTGCAAAGGCCGAGTGGATAGAGTGTTCGCCTTGCATTCGGTTGGTCGTGAGTTCGATCCCCGGCCGAGTCATACCAAAGACTTTCAAAATAGTACATGCTGCTTTCTCTGCTTAGCACTCAGCACCAATGAGGAATAGTATGTAAATTAAACACGCATCATTACCAAAAGAAATAGAGACGGGCGCCACCCTACGCATCTGTTACAGATGTGTGGGCATTTTTAAGTTAAACTTAGCACCTCTGTGAAGCAGGAAACATCCTCAGAGTCTCATTGATGCACATCTCCAGGTAGGTCAGCTCGTTGACAGACTCGTAGTCCAGCTTCCCCTGAAGTATAAGGAACGACAGTGTTTCGACCCAGTTTAGTTTAGTTATCTTTACAGAGAACTGAGAGAATACAGACGCAGACAAGCACAATGAAGTATTGGCCACGTCTCAACGTCCTGTCTGCAGGTTTGTGCTTGAACTAATATTTCACAAATGTTAGACACATGAACAGTAAGATAAAGACGTGATCAATGCTCACATGGATCACATCAATGCTCACATCAATCTAAAACTTATTAGCATAATTAATAAACTACATGTACCAATAACCAAGTTGCAAGAAACACTGAGTAGTAAGATCTCCCGACTCTTTTCCTTCAAAGGGTTAGTTTTTGTAGTAACGCACTGACAAAGTACAAGAGCCTCGATTCAAAAACTATCATTATTCGTCACATTCACTCACCCGCTTGACAATGATGGCCTTTTGCGGCAATATGAGTCGACACGTTCTAAACTTGCTTCAAGCCTCCTTGGAGGTGATTTTTTAACAGGTGAAAAGTGTGGCCTTATTTATCACATCGACTCACCCGCTTGGCAATGATGGCGTCCACCTCCTGGACGGCTCTGTCCTGTGCCTCCTGATCCAGAGCGAGGTTGTATGCCGTCAGGGTGAGGGTGTTGGCGGTGGTGTCATAACCCGCTACCCAGAACAGCACAGCGTTTCCCTTGATCTCTTTTTTGGAAACGCCTGCTGTAAAAACCAAACACAAATACAATTCAATTTCAACAACTGGATAAAAATGGAGATTTATTTCCGATCCATCATTTTTCTTCAGCGTCACTGGAAATTAATAATCAACTCTAAAATGTGACACCAAAACAATAAACTCATAATATTCTAAAATTTCGTTTGAGTTTTGAGACATTTTTCCCATGAAGCTCATTTTATAGGGTTTGCGTCTTATATATAGATTCCTTGAAAGTGATTCGCAATGCGGAAATTAACCCCAATTATATATCCAAACGATGTTAGGAAAATATGTGAACAGCTTCTTGGAAGACATGCTTGCATTTTTTTCTTCGTATTTTCGTATCTGTATATAATGAGTCCTTCTGTCTCTCAGAAACATTCTTCATCAAGCACACTGACCATGTTTGGCGACCTCCCCAGATGCCTTGTTGTCCAACTCTTCGTTGTGAACCTTGAGCATCAGTTGAAGGAAGTCCACCGGTTTCTAGAAAATGTTGAGATATATGTTGTTAGAGCCATGAGATACGTAACAGGTCATGATTCCAAGACCTTTCCTGGGAGTAATTCTGCTATCTGACTGCTGGACTCCAGGAACAGAACAGAACCGCATAGAGAATAAACAAATAAACAATGCCTTCGCGCGCATGTGGAGTGAGTGAGTGAGTGAGTGTGAGTGAGTGAGTGAGTGAGTGATTGAGTGATTGAGTGATTGAGTGATTGAGTGATTGAGTGAGTGAGTGAGTGAGTGAGTGAGTGTGTAAGTGAGTGAGTGAGTGAGTGTGAGTGAGTGAGTGAGTGAGTGATTGAGTGATTGAGTGAGTGAGTGAGTGAGTGAGTGTGTGAGTGAGTGAGTGAGTGAGTGTGTGAGTGTGTGAGTGTGTGAGTGTGTGAGTGAGTGTGTAAGTGAGTGAGTGAGTGAGTGTGAGTGAGTGAGTGTGTGAGTGAGTGAGTGAGTGTGAGTGAGTGATTGAGTGAGTGTGTGAGTGTGTGAGTGAGTGTGTAAGTGAGTGAGTGAGTGAGTGTGTGAGTGAGTGAGTGAGTGAGTGAGTGTGTGAGTGAGTGTGTGAGTGTGTGAGTGATTGAGTGAGTGTGTGAGTGAGTGAGTGAGTGAGTGAGTGAGTGTGAGTGAGTGATTGAGTGAGTGAGTGAGTGAGTGAGTGAGTGAGTGAGTGAGTGAGTGAGTGAGTGTGTGAGTGAGTGTGTGAGTGAGTGAGTGAGGGTGTGAGTGAGTGTGTGAGTGAATGAATGAGTGAGTGAGTGAGTGAGTGAGTGAGTAAGAGTGAGTGAATGAGTGAATGAGTGAGTGAGTGAGTGAGTAAGAGTGAGTGAATGAATGAGTGAGTGAGTGAGTGAGTGAGTGAGTGAGTGAGTGAGTGAGTGAATGAGTATAGTTTAGTGGGTTAGGGTTAGTCCGTGGAAATTGAGGTCTTCTACTGTAGTTTGTTTGTCGTGGTGTGTATCAGCAGTTATTTTGATATTGCAGTGTGACAGCAGAATGTTAGGCGGAAACTGTGTGATTGGAGACTTGCAGGATTAGAAGGCTGGTTTGGCTCGGGTCCAAAGTTGGTGACGCCGGCTTGGCCCGGATCTAAAGTCTTACAGGAATGCAGGGAAATGAAAAGACAGCATTATCAAGAATATTATGATACAATTGTACGCTTTACATCCGTGGACAAAATAAAGCGCTCACTCCCAAGCTTTCGATCAGTCCTCTGATCCTTTTCAAGTTGGTAAGCGCTTTATTTTGTGCACGGAGTTAAAGTGTAAAATTATATTATAATATCGATTACCATTATCCCAGATAAACTTACATTCGAACATTATCAAGAATTGACAATAATGAATAGTACAACACATTCATGAAAGCTGTACCTTACCTCATCTCCTGGGTTTGTTTTCCGCATGTCCATCACACTGTCGACAGCCTCACTGAAAAATTTCATAGGCTTCTTGGGGAGGACGGTCATCCCAAACCGCTCCAGGAACTTGCCAAGCTGTGGAAATGCGACTTTAGGAAACAGAGAACAATATAAGCACGAAACTTTATCTGTGATTTGTAATGAACCTCCGTAAGGCTTAGGTCACATTTCCAATATGGGGCCCGGCCGGACAGCTTTTGGGAGCGAAAAGTATAAAAGACATCAAAATACACAAAATGTCAAAATAAGATTCATGCACATGATATGTGTATATTTCAAGGTATACATTTTAATTTTTCGTTTCTTAAAACATCCCGGCCAGGCCTCGGTTTAGAAAAGTGACGTTAGCCTAAATAGTTTCATGAGATTGGTAGATCAATTCAAAAAGGTCTTCTTTGTTAAAGAACCTTTTTTTTTATTCTTCCGTAAACGTTTCGACGTTACGATGTCACAATACAATAGGTTAAGATCGGATTGCACTGTCTAGTTCATATCGCACCGGTAGTATTTGTTACTTTCATTTTGTACTGATGAAGGCGACAGATGGGCGTCGAAACGTTTACGGAAGAATTGAAAAGAAGGTTGTGTAACGAAGAAGACTTTGTTGGATTAGTAATGAAAGAAAATGCATTAAAAAATAAAATAAAATAAAATAAAAACAGCATTAAAAGGAACTTGGATAGAAACTAATGGTTATTCATGCAACTGTGTGGTGGCCTTGTAACGATACGTGTTTTCAACTTTTCGATAAGTTTGTTTGTTTGTTTGTTTGTTTGTTTGTTTGTTTGTTTGTTTGTTTTAACCTTTGTTTATTCATGAAAGCTCAAATCGGCCTACAGGCCGCTTTTCATTGAGGTCATGAGGGAAGAGGCAAGGGTCAGACAAGGTATATAGAGTTTACATAATTTTGTGTGTTTGGGGTTTGCCACAGACGTTTGACGCATATGTAAATGCTTCATGTTTGGGATCGCATCTGTAAGCAGCGACACCTATGCTGCAGTACAATGTATAACAGTTAAAATTGCCCCGAAGAAGGCGACAGACGGTCTGCAAAACGTTGGTAGAAATAAGATAAGGATTGGGTAAGACCCCGGTCATACTAGGGTTTGCGTATTTAGATATATCCAAATTCGGAGTAAATTCAGATATATACATATAAGATCATCTGCGGACATACGAAGTCGACTTCGGATACGTGAATCCGTATTGCGTTCGTACCAGGATTCACCCAGTAGCGAATCCGGATAAATCCTCCTCCAGATGTGGATTCGGCGTATCCCGATATATCCCGATTCAGATCCGGATTCGGACCGTTCATACCAGGGTTGGCAAATCCCAATTCACCGGGAATTCGAATATATCCGGATATGCGAATTCTAGTATGAACGGGTAGTTAAGAAAGAATGGTTACTTATTCAGAATAAATACAAAATACCTACACATAATGAAAAAGGCGATGTTAAACAGGCTGATGTCGAAGATAGCCTTAGCATTGGTCACAAAGGGGTGGTCAGGGTTGTGTAATGAGTCGATTTCGACTCCGAAAGCTGTGCTGGAGATCACATCCATACTAAAGGCACCGCAAAGTCTGGTGGAGGAAAAAAGGAGTAAAATAATTATCTTAGACTAGATTCAGATTCAGCTTTATTAATCCTGACTTGACATGTGATATTGAAAATGTCACATGGAATGCAATAACGGATTACAATCCATAAGATTCTCGGTAGAATTGGCTACAGTTCACAAAAATTCATGATTACATTTTTTTAAAGTTTGATACTGGTTAAAATATAACAATGACGGAGAGACAACTTGAGTGCAAAATATAACTTATTACTTCGGCTAGCAATAACGCACTTAGAAATTACAAGAAACATACACTACTGAGTAACTCCATGTAATTATATTGCTAGCTTGGAAGCTCATCTGTGTTGGTAGTAATCATAGTACAATGCTAAACTTTCTTCCTACACAGAGGTACACACGGATCAAATTTTCAACGACCACTGTCTCCTTCTTCAGTCAATACTGATGACCTATCACTTCAGAACGTAAACTCGCGAGAGTTGCAGAACTTCTTGACCCGCCGCCCCCCCATCCCCCCCCCTCCCCTCGTACGTTGTTGTAGTCGCTACGAGACGAAGTAACGGCATTCGATAGACAGTTGCAAAATTCTTTCCGATTCACGATGGCCATTTGTGATAACTTTTACATATTTGAGCACACGAAGTTACAAACATTAACCATCCAAATTCTGCCATATGAACAAGTAGGTAAACACAAAGTGTTTTACAGTAGAAGCCGTTAAATTGCATACCCATTTGCCTGCATATTTTGTGCAAGTATCCGGGTGGTGCAACAATGCAAAGTTATCCATCTGGACCGCACCGGTTTGGGATTTTGGGATCCCGTGCAATTAACAGAAGTGTGCGCGGTGATACGTTGTGCAATCAATTGACTTCTACTGTAGTGAAGAGTACAGTCTACTAGCGAAAGATTTTAGTTCACTGCCGCGAAGATGTCTGTTTTATGTTAATTTTTTACAACTATTAACCCTTAAACAGCATTTTATAGGGCTGAAACTGTGGCAGGTTAAGGGTTAAGTTTCTACTCACTCTTTCACATCGAATACTTTGCCGTGTTCCGCGTCCTCGGCAAGATTGGACACAAACCCCTCCGCGCACCTCTCAATGTGAACCGTCAGCTGCAAAATCAAAAGAACAAAATCACATGAAGGAAACAAGGATGGGGGATGCAACGAAAGGTAAATATGAATTTATATATCAAAGTCACAGACAGAATTCCATATTTTGTTAAAATTCGGTGGTTAGTAGAAAGAAAATGACTAGGCCAAATGACACTATGTACACTAATTATGTGATACAAAAAAATAAAATTTTTGCATTATCAATCAATCAATCAAAGTTCCTTCCCGCGACTGATGGCGCATAGGGCGGCGCCTATCTCCATTTCAGTAGCCCAGTGCCACACAACTTTGTCACTACAGCAGGGGGCTAGTCCACTGGTAATTTTTGCATTAATTGATAAGTTATTTGTGTTGGAATGATGATGTAGTTAGCTAACTTGGGACATTTCGCTGTGGTATAATCATGTACATGACATCTACATCTAAAGATATGGTTTATGAACAGCTCCAACGTGTATACAATATAAGAGAGGGAGTGGCCTCTGCTCAACTGGGCTGGGGTTTCCACTTTTGTGGGCGTGGCTTCTAAACAGCTTCTTTGATTGGCTTTGCGTGACTCTCTGATTGGCTAACGGCTGATTAAGGTGAACTCTCACTGCAATTGCGTCAAGCTTACGTCACTGCGGGGTTCGAAAGAATTTATAGAGAACAATTTTCTTACTTTTTGTGTATTTTTTTCGTCTTCTAAGTCATATTTTTACGTATTAAGCAATATCCAAAGTGACGCAGTGAACGAACCCCGCAGTGACGCAAGCTTGACGCAAGCTTGACGCAAGTGCAGTGAGATTGCACCTTTAGGGACCACGGCCAGAAAAGAAGAAAAATTGAGCATGTTAAGCTGAACCTCCCCAAGATGTATAGGCCGTGGAGCAGAAGGCATAGATGATGACAGTATTGCGTGCCTACCTGCTTGAGTTTTCTAGAGCTGAAAGCAGGTGACATCGCAATTCGGAGCCGTTTCCAAGTTTCATCCTTGGAGAAAAAGAGGGCGTGTTTTCCTTCACCTTGGCCTGGCATGTCCTGTGGGACGGGCGAAAAGTAGTTATGACCCCAAATGAACTCATCGGTGCGGTGGGATCGCGTGGCTTAATCGGTAGCTTGTTTGGCTCAGGACGTACAGGTATCGAGCTCGATTCCCGCCGTGTCACCGATCTTGTGCCCTTCGGAAGAGCACTTTCCCTACTTCACTCAGGTGAAACTGAAAATGAGTACCTAGCTTCGGCTAGGGATGTCCGTCGGATAGGACGTTAAATAGAGGTCCCGTGTTTGGGAAGAGCCACATCCCGAGCACGTTAAAGAACTTACCGCACCTTAAGGAGTAGGGTCATACAAATTCTTCTGTCTGGAGTTGGTGATTCACTACAAATTACCCGGATGGAGGCCTAGTGAACCCCCGTCACTTATTATAACTAGAGTTCCACGAACACATACCTTTGCCAAATAAACCAGGTTTGTTATGTAGAATGATGTCTGCAGACAAATGCGTTACTCATTTCATTTTCTTTATAATTATATGCTTGGAGTTGGTTTATAAAATTTCGGCATTCATTATGCAAATTAGATCCCAAGTTACAATTAATTGATATCAAATTGCATCAAGCATTACTTAAGCTATCAGCATACCAAAATCATGATGATCCTTTGATCCATTCTCTTTCAAAGTCTTTAAATACACCTCTTACTCTCTTCCCTCTTTCTCAGTTACATATGTGACAACTTTGATGAAAGTACTATAATGGAATGCAGTGGATTTATTAACTTTTCCTAATCAATTATGCAAATTACCTGTTTTTTTGCATAATAAGTATCACATTATATAAGTCTTCACTTGGGCTATCTACATGCCAAAAATCATGACGATCCTGCTGCAGTACCTTAGCAAGCCGCTAGGGGGCCCATTATCGAACTTGACCTTCGTTTTCCCGACCCCTACCCACCTACCAAATATCATCGGGATCCATCCAAGGCTTCTCGAGTTATGCTGTTAACACACAGACACACACACACAGACTCACAAGCCCAAAACATAACCTTAGCCATTCTGGCAAAGGTAATTAGCCATACGGTGATTTACATCATTCAACCGGACTCCGGAAAAAATAGTGACATTCACTATTGGGGATCCGAATCAAACCAAACCAACTCAGATGCTAGGTAGGAACACACACACACACACACAGTGTCACACACCAAGACAATAGAACGAACCAAAAACAATACCCTCATTTAAAACTGCTATTGTGCGGATGTCTTAGGCAAACGTCACAATCCAAACCGGGTCCCGGCTGGGCTAGCGCTGTTTGCGGAAACAGAAAATAGAAATGTATACGTAATAATATACACAAATAATGCCCACGACTATTCTCCTTTCGTCTTGTATGGCTTAGCGTCTTTTATATCATACTTTTCGTTCTCCAAAGCTGCCCGACCGGGCCGCGGTTTGGAAATGTGATGGCAGGCCTTCAGCTAAGGGCACAACTCGCCGTACGTGCATATACGTGCTGTCTACGTGCCAAAACGTGGGCAATCTTTTGGGATCCGTAAGTGGTAAGTACCGCCTCCGTACGAACTCGTAGGGAATCCGACGGGTTTTGGAGCACTCAGACACGCCGTAGAACTTCACGTGCAGGCGAAACTGTGTGTGCCATCGGGCTGCGCATTCGCCCCCAGTACGTGCCAGTACGGGCGACGCGCCTGCCCTGTACAGCTTGAACGTTTTCAGAAATACGTGGCGGACGTGGCCTCCAAAAAAACGTACGGACAAATTGCACATACGGCGGGTTGTGCCCTTAGCTTTACCCTGTGGTTGGTGAAAGTGTTGATGCCCTTCACTGTGATGGCCTTCACAATGTCCAGATCACCGATCATCAGTATGGGCTGCCGCCCCTCGAAAATTCTGCAATATCACAAAAGATACGTCATAATGTAACTCATGTAATCCGTGGCAACATAAACAAACACCAAACATGCACATTATTAGTTGTGATGTTTTTTTGCCACGCCAATTCTTGTTACAACCTATAATGAACATTTAGCGATAGTTATTTTTACCAATCTTATTTTTTCACCCTATTATTTTTTGTAGACTTCTGTGGATGCAGTCAAATTGTAGTTTACTTTCTGCAGCCAAACGGCAGCTAAACTTGGAGTTTCGACTTCTGGCGGTCATATATCCCAATATCCTAACGACGAGCGGAAGAGGGTTGTAAATTACATACCCGTAGATCTTGTTGTACTTTTGGTAGCATTCTTGGTCGAAGATGTTAATCCCCTGGATAAAAAAAAACATGACAAGGCAATAAGGAACAGAAAAGGATGCAAATTTCTTTGTCTATAATTGTAACTGTTATTTACCTTATCGACGTTTTGTTTTGGTGACCGTCTGTCTGGCCAGGGTACTAGCCTCTACCAGGCTTCACAGATCGCTGGAAAAATAGTAGAAATTGACCAAAAGACGCCAGAGGAGTTAGATGGCCGAGGAGTACGGTTTGCTGTCGACACTCCTAGGCCAATTAACTCCTACTAGGCTTTTCCTAACTTGGCCAAAGTCCCCTATTCGGCCAGGCGGTAGAGACTATTTAGGTACCATCCCCGTAGTAGCCTCTGGCTCTAACTTTTCACCGTGGTTAGCAAGCGGAAAGAATGAGCCAGTGGTTACTAGTACTATGGAGGATACCCAGGGCTTTTCGTAGGGCAATACTCACTTGTAATACTCTACGTTACTGCTAGGCGTCGCTTCTGCACTGCGAAGAATGCGCCTACACCCCCTTAGTACCGCATTGAAACGTAGGCTTGGTTGTTCACAAAGAACTTGATTATTACGATGCAATTATTTACGGAAGTAAATACTCAGTCATTTGTTCAACCATTCTGGCAACTTATGTTATATTTCATATTGAAGGCAGCACTTTTATTTGCACGCTCGCATCAGTTTTACGCTTCCAATAAGAAGTCATCCATATAAATGAATCAACATGGCCTAACCAATGAAAAACAAACCTTGCATTGGCTCCGAGTGTGCATGTGGCGGTTTGACCTACCATTGTAAACTGACGTCACAATGTCAAGGACCTTCGGGAGAATGTTTTGTTCGCCAGATGCTTGCCGAGTCTCAAAATCGGTAGAGAGTCTATAGACTGATAGTCATAAAAGACTCATTAGGACTTTGAATTGATGTAAACTGTATCTCTATTATATACGTTGTCTGACCCTTACCTCTTCCCTTATGACCTTCATGAATAAACAAAGGTTCAAACAAACAAGTCAACTGTATTTTCGCCCTATTATATTAGCTCGGTGACTTGCGAACGTTCGAACATCGGACAATTCCTAGAAAATCGCACAATAATTTTTCATTATAAAAAAAATAGCCGTATTCCGGGCGAAAATAGCATGCAGATTCATTGTCTTATGAACTTTCAGTCTGCTGTGAACCGGGGCAAAAATCCCTTCCACAGCAAACTCCCCTCGTCGGCAAACTCCCTTTCCCGGCAAGGTCGTTTTGTTCAAATCCGCTGTTTTTCCTATGCGCCATACTAGGACATCCCTGAATTATACATTTTGTTTCTTGAACAATATTTTTATTTTTCGACCTTCTAGAGATCAGCAAAATTGGTTGAAGCTCGTCAACTGTGTGATAAGGGCTTAATCTTAATGCGTCATACCCATCCTGGTCAATCCCTACAAAAGATCGGATTTAAATGTCTAAAATGCCGTTTTGTTTGTCTTCGGTTTGCATCAAGGCGGAACGGCGGTCAGCAGTCTACTAGTGATGATCGATGCCATGGGACAGGCGCCGGCGGCACGGAGGGACTTCCAGGGGGCTGCATATGGACTCCAGGGCAATTCTGCAAAACTCTGGGCAACGCTCTCTAGCTCTCTCTCTCTCTCTCCTCTCTCTCTCTCT